>OY750768.1:7237500-8564999 GCA_963556745.1 Catoptria pinella
GTACTAAATGTCATATCCCAAAAAAAATTACCTTATTATGGTCGATAACCTTATTATAGTCAAAAACATAAAAAAAAAATTTCGATAAAAAAAATCATAAAGTTGCGTCTAATGTTAGACTAAAATCAATTTTTATTTCCAATAGGTTGCATATAACCGAGTGTTTATCGCTAGAGTCGGTCATCAGATGCGTGACCAAATTTTTTTTTATCTTAAGTCATGATTCCTAGTTTTTGATTTTGATCTATCCTCTTTACCCATACATAACGAAGGCTTGTGTCCAGCAGAGGGGACATTAAAATAGCTATATAAGATGAACATGATGAATTCAATCTCCCTTGTAAGCAAAGTTCGTTGAATCATTTGTGTTTGCTTTCCATTAATCTGTTTTCAGATCGATTGTTATCTTTAGTGATATCTGTGTGGGATGCCAGCAGTCAATAAGTATATGCGGCATTAGTTACTAACGCTCGGTAAAAACATTGCCTTTTGGGTGTTAACTATGAATAATTTTACTATAACGACAAAAAACTGTTTTGAAATTCGATGAAATGGTTAGAAAACTAGACTTGCTAAACAATTTTTAATGTTCAATTTAAAGACAATAAGTTTCCATATTTTTGTTTCCGAATTGCCTAATAAGAGCTAAGCTCAGCTTGGGGTCTATCAGAATTCCATTTAAGTATTTGTAAATATTGTATTGGTGTGTATGTATGAAAAAACTTATTCAAGTTGTATGAAATGTCTGTCTTTGCACTGTTCATTATATATAGCTCGAGAAATGAACCCCAAAATAAAATGTCGGGTGCTATAATTTAATCCTAACTGACGTGCAAAATGAAAAACATGTGTGTAGACTTTTCATACAAAACTCGATCAGCTGCTCGGACTTTTGTATGGAAAGTCAATATTTTTTTTTCGAAAAAGTCGAAGAACAAACGTTGTTGTTTATGATGTCAGTAATCTACTCCTGCGAGGTTGTTGGTGTTTTACAAATAACCCTGTATTATATACTTGGTGCCAAATGCTCCAAGCAGCATTGGAATGCGATGCACCCGCATTCTAATGAAAAATTAAACAATATCTACCACTGAACTATTTAACACTTGACACTGGCAAAAATTACGTCCAAGAGGAAAGTAGATTGCCATAACAAAAAAAAAAGAAGAAGAACCCTGTATTAGCGAAATATTAGTGATACGAAAAGTACTCAGTGTTATGGGACTTCGAATTACTAGGAAGCGATAAAATATATAAGTTATTGTTTCTATATACCTCTTATTAACGGACAACAATAAAAAATCAAATTACTGTTTAAAACTGGTTTTTATTCCGTGTTCATTAAACTATGATGTCGATATCAATAGGTTTTGGATTTGTTTAACTTCATTATTACGTAATTAATAAAAAAAAATACAGATTTCACTCTCCGCGCAACTATCAGAGTACATTGAAAATGAGCATAGTATCTAGTACAGCCATCTGCTTGTCTATTGAGATCGGAGAGAGTTTCATTTTTAAAACTTGGTTTTGAAAAATTTCTAAGATTTGTTTTTTTTATTGAATTAGTACGATATTTTGAAATCACAGCAAACTCATGTATTGTAACTTTATTGTAACTTTATTGAAAGGTAGTGCTATAACTTAAAACATATAAAAAATTCTAAGATTTGTTTTGAGGCCCTCTCTCCTCTTCAACTTTGTCTCTATCCGAAAAGAGAACCTGCTAGTTACTGCTGCACCTCATTTAAAGTTGTTCTAATTTTTGAACGTCAAGTCGGTTTTTCTTAAAATTTTTTTTGATTGACAGTTGACATTGACAAATCACTCGACCACGGAGGTCGTCAAACATGTTCAATGTTAAAATGCATTTTTCCACCCACTATAGGCAGTATTGATGTATTATAATTTTATCATCATTTCTTCAATATCTTGTTAAGTTTTTCAGGCCCAGGAAATTTTCCAAAACCCTTTCTTAGTGCTCACCTACACCATTAAAGGTATTTCACCAAAAATGGTGTCTCTCCCTTCATATACAAACTGGAACACCCTGTAGCACCCTGTATGACGGAAATTTTTACCATGCAAGGTATCTACCCTTCAAAAATGGTGTCTCTACCTTCAGCCTAAAGAGCTCTGGCCGTATGCCTACAATCAATTTAGAAATGTATATGTATAGATTAACAGTTCTATTTTCTTATTTTGTATGACAATGTATTATGCAACGGTCAACCGCTTAGTAGAAAATTCCAAGGTGCTTGTAAATAGGTATACCGTATACTCGATATACTCGATATTCCGATAATTATTTTGTTTCGTACGATAAATTTGCTGCACTCAGTAAAAAAGAGACCGCCACCGAATTGATACTGTGTTCCGTTTTGTAATCGATGTGTCGCATAATTCATGAGGTGGCCGGACGTAGACATAAGAAACTTGCAGAAATGACACTGAAAATATCGGACGATTGACATTGTTTTAATGACAATATTCTATTTATACAACATGGTTACAAAAATATCCCTTATGCCGAATATGGTAAATAGGGACCATCAAACTGAACAACTTTTACTACGGGACCAGCTCGCAATTCGCGAAAAAAAAATCAGATGTTCATACATTTTGATATTTTCGAATTTAATTTTTAATGAAACAGCTGATTTTTTTTCGCGATTTCAGAGTTGGTCCCATAGTAAAAGTTGATCAGTTTGATGGTCCCTATATACTATATTCGGCATTAGGGGTATTTTTGTAACACCTTGTATAAGCTGCATGTCATTGAACCGTGTAACAATTGGCCACCTTAACATTAATTTAATTATATTTACACAATAATTTGATTTAATGATATGCCAAAAAAAAGCAGAACACTTTTAAAAGTGTTATTTAGTTACACACACAATTAATTTATAGAAAAGTAAAATGACATCACCGATGTCTTGCGAAAATAAATTTGTTTCTGCCAAAACATTGAACAAGTTGTAACATAACATAAATCAATACTTACCCAAAACATTTTGTTCAACATATAGAAAAGAAAAATAAAATCAATATTGATTTTTAATATACATAAAAGGGACATTATTTAAGAGAGTAATTGATTTTTTGTTTGATAGATTTTTTTATATAATTTAAAGCATGTTGTAAAAACAGCGCAGGTGTGTTGAATATTGGTGTTGATTAATCGAAGATGCGATTTTTTGCTTATGTATTTTTAATTTAAACTATAAATTATCTGTTTGAAATTTTACGGCATTGAAAACAAGTCGATGTCTCGGATATATCATAATTGTGTAGACGTCAGACGATACCCTCAGGCGATACGGGTATTCTAAACAATTTGTAATTCTTTACAAGGAGGCAGAAACTGCGAGTGTGTGTGAAAGGTCAGGGCAGCTCAAACTACACGGTAATTAAAGGTTATTTTTGGCGATAACCATCAGTAAAACAGTTACCTACGTGCGTGAAATAAAAAGCCGATGGTCTCCAGCAGACCTTGGGATGAAGGGCCTTCGAACGCGAAAAGTCAACATTCGTATAGTACTTTCAGTTAAAAGTAGCTGAGGACTCAGTGGAAAGATTATTTTCACATAAACATTCATAGAACTTATTATATGATAATGTTCTTAATATTTTTAGATCGACATGTATATCACGGTTTGTGCGTCATTAATCTTATTTATTTACAAGAAAGTTATTTAATTAATATCGGTAATTGAGTAAAAATAAACCTACCGGTTCCATATCAAGGAAGTAAAATATTAAAGACAAGATGGTTCTATGATTCATAATTACTAGTTTATAATTGCGGTACCTTTACAGCAATTATATAAATTAGTCAATTCTTCATTTACGTTTATTGCGTTTACAAGAAATTGAGAAATTCTTATAAAATGATAAATTCTTATGAAATATTTTAGTTTCAGTATGAGAAAACTGATTGATTGAATTAGGACATTATGATCAAATACATTAAAAGAAACACATTTGTGTTTTTAGTGCCAGTTTCACAGGTTTTGTATAAATTACAAATGCCTACCTTATTTCATAGATTTCATATAAATTAATAAGTTTCTAGGTGTTGTCAGGAATCTGCGATAGATTGTCTGTCAAATTACGTTAAAAAATAGACCATGAATCTGCCATGAATAGACGAATCTTCTCAACAATTTGACTCAACCACGAGTCATAAAAAGCAGCAACATCCTTTTTATCAATAAAAGCAACTTTGAATGCAGTTTGCTAATGTATTACCAGCTTCATTGTTTGCCCTAATAAGTTTGCAGCAAAAACAGCAATATCCCATAGTAACTGCACTGCTTTGAAACCAAAAACTTTATTTTCCGTCATTTTGGAAATTACTTCTTCTTGGATTTTGCTTCTTATTAATCTATATATTATATGACTCGTCATAATGGGTATATAACCTACGAGTTTAACCGAATAGAACAATTTCATTAATGCTTTAAGAAGCGAGAGGGAAGGAAACTTTAAAGTCTTTCAATGTGCAAGTGTGATTTAAACCTTTTGATCAACACAACGGTTTATGTTGATTTTAGTTGCGTATGTTTTGTTATTGATTAAAAACAAATAGCATTTAAACGTTTCTTTGTAGTAACATTATAACTCTTTAGTTCTTCTTTCTCGGAAGAGTTCTCACGATGATACATCGTGCAATAAATTGTATGGTCAAGAGCGAAGCTTTCAAGTCAAGGTTTTGTACAGAAGGCAGCAAACAAAATTTTAAACTACGTACTTAAAATAAACCTTATTTATAGCAGCATAGTGTCTTAATGACTTGTAATTCGATGTTTACGAAGAGTAAAAGGGAAACAGATCGATACCCGAATAAATTCACTCATGCGAGTGACAACACAACAAACGATCAATTTTATGCTCTTTCAGAAGTCGTGGTTATTTTTGAGACGAAAATCGAAAATTATTATTTTTCTGACTTTTTGCAATCATGTCGTGTCGTGTAAAATGCCGGTGTAATATGCAGTCACCCATATTTCTTTTCAAGTACTGCCTAAAAAGTGAGATTTGTAGTACGTTAATACTTTTTGTGTAAGATGTCTGATCCTCGACACCAAAAAAACAAACAGTTGTTTTTTCCGAATAGATTAATATTATCCAATTTAGCTTCCTACTAGTTCGCCCATCTTTGGACAGTGTTAATTAAATAAAGTTTTTGTCGCATTTTATTCAATTATACAAAAGTGATTGATAATAAATCGATGATTATACATTTATTATTATATTTATAATGTACACCAATTTTGATAAGTATTATTTCAAGGATTTTATAAGGGCAGAGCTTAGAATAATTAATGAAATTCGTATTTAAAAAAATAATTCTTAACATGTTAATTTAATTGTGTTATATGAAAAAATGAGAACTAGATTGCTAGTGTTTGTTTATATTGATGGAATATACATACATGGTCCTCCCATACTAACAAGATAGCTAAAACCTAGTATGGCAAAGTATTTTTTTTTCGTTTTTCGACCCATGTTTCTTAGGATTTTTTTTTAGTTTCATTGGTAGAATTAAAGTTTCACCCCCTTAAGTTTTATTAAACGACCACAAAATGAACAATTTATTTATTTTTTCAAGTATTGTAGGTACCTATTTTTTCTTTACTTACGATGACTAGAGCTATAGTTAAATTTCTTTTATTTTTTGCGAGTCTTTATAACAAATGATGCAATGCTTTTATGGCGGTGTAAAACAAAAAAAAACTTTAATGTTAATAAAGGTTTGATACAATGTAGCAATCTTGAATTTTGTTGATAAAAAGTGTGTGCACAATCACATTAAAATTTAGCAGTAAGCCGAAATGTACATTCCGCGTGTTTTCGACAGCAAATAAATTTTCATTTCCTCCTTTTTGGGTGGAGCGCAAATAACCGTTGTTATTTAACGACGGCACTTTGAAAATCACTTAAACTCTTTTACATCGCTCGTTTTGTACCGCTTACGTTGTAGTCCAGGAGATGGACACCGTTTAAACAATTTAAATGCTTTTAATTTTTGCAAATCATCTATTTTTTTTTTGTTTCATAGGTTTTTAGAAGCTGATATAATGTAGTTTGTATTGGATCAGTTTTTGAAAACTAAGTCATTGTAACTGCTTAAGGTATTGTGCAGTGTTTCAAACGAGTGATTACAATCTAATTAGCATTAAACTATTCAAGCAAACGTACAATGTTTCAACTTTGAAATAACAACCAATATTTAAGAAAATGTGTAATGTGTATATTAATTTAGTTTATTTTCCTATTTAGTAAAAAGTTCTACATTTAGCACTTTTGTTATATATCAGTTTCTAAAAGTGACTAAATGAACTTACCTTTAATTTAATCAGAATCTGACCGATTTTTGATTTATTATGTTCTAAGCGAGATTTTTTTAAACTGCTACTATTATTTCGTCTTGAATAATAATGTATGTATTCAATGGCCGCACATCCGATGACGGTTGTTACATTTTATGTTTTATAAGTCATACATTCTTGTCGTATAGCACCTCGTCTGTCCGTGCTATCATGCAAGTTCCAAACGTAAGTACGCGTTCAGATGACACGCGCCTGCTAAGCACACGCAACGCGCGTCAGCACCCGCGTCTAACTCTCTTTGAAATTCATTGTATATAACTTGAGTCTTATGACACATCAATAGATCTCAAATTGCATTTATCGAAATCCACCCGCATACGCCATGCGCCCGCCTCGCGCTCGCTTCGTGTCAATCCCGCGCCCACCCCACATACGCCTTGCGCCCACGCTATGACTAGTGTCAACTAAACGAAGTAGTCCAGTCGCTGGTACTATAAGCGGGCGCGAGGCGTGCGCTGATTTTGCGCGTGGCGAGCGCGGGTGTAAGACGAGCACAACGCGTGTGCGGGTCCTGTGCGTGATTCTCGCGTGTCATCTGAACACGGCCTGAAGTTTACGCAAAAATAATGCCAACATGAAAATTTTTTGATACGACTTTACACCTCGGTTGGTTCATTTTACAAAAATAAAAATGTTCTCAAAGCCTTCGCCTACATTGTATGTAGGGACGAGTAATATGTTATTGGCAATGTTTCGCACGAAATGTTTTTTTGAGCATTTCGGTAAATATAATTATTTACATCCAATAATTGGCTGCTTTAACAGCGATTTTAGTAAAAAATATTGTTTTGATGTATTGTTTTGAATTCCAGTGTGTGGGTTGTTTTCAAATTTCATGTTAAATGTTTCTTATTTTTAAGTGATTTAACTTGCCTATCATAAAAAATGACTAGTTATCATAACTTGCATTAGGTAGTTATTAAAGTTATTATCTAGTCTCGTTTAAATAATAAATAAATGTAAAAGTACTTCCAGTTTAAAAATATACATTGTGTAAGTACCTAGTATATGAGTAAGAATCTTTCATTTGACTTATCTTGTGGTTATATAATTGAACTTCAGATTTTTTAACAATAGAGTCTCACAGCAATAAATATCATTAAGGAGGCTTTTGCTTACTCTGTGGTACTACAGTTGATGTTGAAAAAAAAAGATGATATTTTCTAGATTTAAAAATTAGATTTAGAAAGATAAAGATGATATTTCAGGTCCGCATAGCACCATCTTTTGGTTTAATTTAAAAATGAAACAGAAAATGATTGAAAATGTCTGTCAGTGGTGATTACTGGTATAACCATAGACTTAGAAAAATTTTCGCTGTAGAATGTATAATACATAAAAAACTAGCCGGGCCCTTAGTTTTATATTACACCATTTTCATTCAGATTTTATATTTTTCAAATTAAAAATCATCTCGATTTTGCTGTTGACTGTACGTTTTATTAAAAGTGTTAATTTGCTAAATTAACAAGTTTATAAGATAACGGGGAAAACCAAAATTTTAGATCAAAGTTCTAAAAACGATATTCTGACTCCGTTGATTAATTTGACTTAATTTAAATTAGCATAATGGGTTTTATTAATATGCAAAATTAAGTATCTCACAGGTAGACACCATGGCGACACGGTTGAAAGATGATTTTGAACTTTTTTTAATAATACTAAGGAATGAGTTTTAAGTTTTGCAAAGGAGATCGGGCAGAATGGTCCAATGGCTTCGGCTGATGAAACCTAGTCCATTTAGTAATCATAATCATAATTCTTTATTTGCGTAAAATACGGTGAAAATGTTTTTACAAAAATATTAAAGTGTTTTGACATAGAAAAAATAAAACGCTTAATAAACCTATTTTAATTACAATGTGTTTTGTCTTCTTCAGTCAAGCTAACTTCATAATACGAAAGAAGAAGACAAAACATTTATGACTAAAATAGGTTTATTAAGCTTTTATGAATAACACGGATAATATATATGGAGAAAAAGTTCCAGGAATGGATACTACACTGCATTAGTACTTATTGTAGCTGTTTTTCGGGGAAGAGGACACTAGAGTGTTGTGCCCATACTGTGACCACTTAGGACTATATGGCGACCATTACACACGTCAATCTGGTTTCAATCTGATCAAAACCGCTGATCGCAGCAGAATGATGGAATTTGATGCGGTTGGTTTGCGACGTTACACGGTCAATCCAGCAAGATCTGGATCGCTGTAGATCTTGGTAGATTGTCAATCTACCACGATCTGATGTGGTTTTTGGTAGGGTTGCCAACTTCTTTGCATCAATTTTCGCGTGAAATCAATCGATGACCTGAATGGTACAGGAGTTCAACATGCCAGTCTACCACGCAAGAGGTACCCGGGTTCGATTCCCGGCCGAAATTAATTTGATGAATTTTAATTTCTGTGTATGTTTTAAAACAATAAAAATCCCCAGGGTACCTTTAACCGAGATAAAAGGAACCTTTGTTTTAATCCAGACTATAAACTGTTTGCCAAATTTCATCCAAATCAGCCTTCATAAGAAATTAACATACATATATTGTTTGTAGGTTGGTTTTTTTGATTTGATTTTCGAATGTCCACCCGGATGTAGTCGCGGTCGGAAGCTAGTTAAAAATAAATACCTATAGGCAATATTTTTTTATAAATTTCCCAAAAGTACTAAGAACACACGAAGGCACCTCAGACTATACATGTTGAACTTGAGACCGCCTTTATGCCCTACTAATAAAGGCTGTTTTCGTAGTTTAACTGTATAACCTGACGTGCTGTCGTGTGTGCATATTAATTTCAATGTTTTAAAAAAATCAAAATCCATAGGGTACCCTTAATCGAGATAAAAAGTATCCTTTGTTTTAATTCAGACTATAAACTGTTTGCCAAATTTCATCCAAATCAGTTCAGCTTTCATAAAAAATTAACATACATACAAACAAAGAACCTCCTTCTTTTTTGAAGTCAGTTAAAAACATCAGATCGTAGGAGATTGTGGTAGATTGTCAATCTACCACGGTAGATTGACAGTCTACCATGGTAGATTGACAATCTACCAAGATCTACTGCGATCCGATATTTTTAACCGTTTTCAAAAAAGGAGGAGGTTCTCTTGTTTGTTTTTTAAGGGAATTATTGATTGATTGATTAGGTTGATTGGATTGATTGGATTGATTTGATTGATTAGATTGATTAGATTGATTAGATTGATTTGATTGATTTGATTGATTTGATTCAATCAAATCAATCAAATCAATCAAATCAATCAAATCAATCCAATCAATTCAATCAATCAAATCAATTAATTCAATCCAATCAATCAAATCAATCAAATCAATCAAATCAATCAAATCAATCTAATCAATCAATCAAATCAATCAAATCACTCAAATCAATCAAATCAATCTAGTCAATCAAATCAATCTAATCAATCAAATCAATCAAATCGATTCAATCAATCAAATTAATCAAATCAATCTAATCAATCAATCCAATCAATCAAATCAATCTAATCAATCAAATCAATCAAATCAATCAAATAAATCAAATAAATCAAATCAATCAAATCAATCAAATCAATCAAATCAATCAAATCAATCAAATCAATCTAATCAATCAATCCAATCAATCTAATCAATCTAATCAATCAAGTCAATCTAATCAATCAATCCAATCAATCCAATCAATCCAATCAATCAAATCAATCAAATCAATCAAATCAATCAAATCAATCAAATCAATCCAATCAATCAAATCAATCTTATCAATCCAATCAATCTAATCAATCTAATTAATCCAATCAATTCAATCAATCTAATCAATCTAATCAATCCAATCAATCCAATCAATCCAATCAATCAAATCAATCAAAAATTCCCTTAAAAAACAAACATACAAACGAACAGAGAACCTCCTCCTTTTATGAAGTCGGTTAAAATATCGGATCGCTGTAGATCTTGGTAGATTGTCAATCTACCATGGTAGACTGTCAATCTACCGTGGTTGATTGTCAATCTACCGTGGTTGATTGTCAATCTACCAAGATCTACTGCGATCCGATGTTTTAACCGACTTTAAAAAAGGACGAGGTTCTTTGTTTGTCTGTATGTTTAGTTTTTATGAATGCTGAACTGATTTGGATGAAAGGCAAACTGTTTATAGTCTGGATTAAAACAAAGGATACTTTTTATCTCGGTTAAAGGTACCCTAGGGATTTTTATTGTTTTAAAACATTGAAATTAATATGTTCTTAGTACTTTTGGGAAATATGTAAAAAAATATTGCCCATATTTATTTTTAACTAGCTTCCGACCGCGACTACATTCGAAAAATCGTCTCAAAAAACAAACATACAAACGAACAGAGAACCTCCTCCTTTTTTGAAGTCGGTTAAAAATATCAGATCGCAGTAGATCTTGGTAGATTGACATTAGTACTTTTGGGAAATATGTAAAAAAATATTGCCCATATTTATTTTTAACTAGCTTCCGACCGCGACTACATTCGAAAAATTAAATCAAAAAACAAACATACAAACGAACAGAGAACCTCCTCCTTTTTTGAAGTCGGTTAAAATATCAGATCGCAGTAGATCTTGGTAGATTGACAATCTACCGTGGTAGTAAAAAAGTAAAAAAGTAGGAGGTTTTTTGTTTGTCTGTATGTTAATTTTTTATGAAAGCTGAACCGATTGGGATGAAATTTGCCAAACAGTTTATAGGCTGGATTAAAACAAAGGATACTTTTTATCTCGGTTAAAGGTATCCTGGGGATTTTTATTGTTTTAAAACATTGAAATTAATATGTACACACGACAGCACGTCAGGTTATACAGTTAAACTACGAAAACAGCCTTTATTACGTAGGGCATGAAGGCGTTCTCAAGTTCAACATGTATAGTCTGAGGTGCCGTCGTGTGTTCTTAGTATTTTTGGGAAATTTATAAAAAAATATTGCCTATAGGTATTTATTTTTAGCTAGCTTCCGACCGCGACTACATCCGGGTGGACATTCGAAAAATCTTCTCAAAAAAACAAACATACAAACGAACAGAGAACCTAAAAATATCGGATCGCAGTAGATCTTGGTAGATTGTCAATCTACCATGGTAGACTGTCAATCTACCGTGGTTGATTGTCAATCTACCAAGATCTACTGCGATCCGATATTTTTAACCGACTTCAAAAAGGAGAAGGTTCTCTGTTCGTTTGTATGTTTGTTTTTTGAGACGATTTTTCGAATGTCCACCCGGATGTAGTCGCGGTCGGAAGCTAGTTAAAAATTTATATGGGCTATATTCTTTTATAAATTTCTCAAGAGTATTACATATTCATTTCAATGTTTGAAAAAAATTAAAATACCGAAATAAAAAGTATCCTTTGTTTTAATCCAAGCTATAAACTGTGTGCTAAATTTCATCTAAATCAGTTCAGCCTTCAAAAAAACATACAGCGAGACTGCAAATCTGCGATCGGATATTTTCAGCCAACTTCAAAAAAGGAGGAGGTCCTCTGTTCGTTTGTATGATTGATTTTTAAGTGATTTTTCTAATGTTCACCCACGCGGATGTAGTCGCGGGCGGAAGCTAGTAAAAATAAATGTGGACTTCATTTTTTATAAAAATCCCAAAAGAAAGTACTATACTTTTCAATGTTTTGAAAAAAATACTATTTACCTCGAAAAAAAGGTGCCAACCCTAAGCCAGACCAAGCCAGATTGACGTAGATTGACAATCCAGCTCAATCTGATCACGCCAGATCGCGCCAGATTGCGCTAGATCGCAAACAACGTTACACATTCAATCTCTGTCAATCTTTGTCAATCTTTGTCAATCTGGCACGGTCTGGATTGTGTGTGTAATGGCTGCCTAATAATGTGGGTGATAAAGTCAAATCAAGTCAAGTCAAAAATAACTTTATCCAAATAAACTTAGTAATCTTTTGAATCGTCTATATTTTCCTACCACCCGTTCCAGACTTTTTTAACTGACAAAAAGAACGGGCGCAAGAAACTAGTGTGTCGTACTTTTTTCCCCATATGTCGATTTGTTTGCGGTTTTCAAAATTCAATTATCTAATTAATAAAGTGGTCTCATCAGCCGACGCTTAGACCAACGTCCTTACAAAAATGTCCGATCTTATTTCAACCTAACTATATTTATGTTTGTTTTGATTCGCATTAAACCTATTAATAAAAAAAGTGAGACAAAACATCATTTTTCAATATATTTTTGTGTTTCTTTTTATTTGTATAGTAATTTATTAAGATTTATAATAGTGTTTTGGAAAAAAAAGTGTTAGGGTGTAGTCGCCTAAAGCAGGAAAAAAGATAAAAAAGAAAAGTAAGACCTTACAGAAGTCAGATATTTTTGGTACTAATTGAAATCGATATTGACATTGCCAGAGGTGCCAGTATCGGCTTTACCACAAAAGATTTTAAAACACTGTTTAATTTAGACACTGTTTAAATGTGATGCCGTCTCTTTCAAACAATATTGTCAAAAAAGTGGCAGCATCACATTTAAACAGTGTCTAACTTAAACACATGTTGAACAGTGTTTTAAAATCTTTTGTGGTAAGGCCAAAGAGGGTGTTAATTACGCAAAGATGGTGTGAGATGGTAGCACTTGGTTCCCTGTCAGTCGAGAAGTTTGTTTGTCTTCCAATCTGAAAAAAAGACTAACTGGACACTCTGTGATTGGCCAGTCGGTAGATAATATTTGAGAAATCTGATAATACTCACGATTCCTAATTCCGACGCCTGTTTTGCTGATTAATCTATACTTGTAATAAATCTGTAACTGAGTCGAATCTGTCATTCAACATTAAATATTTTTTGGAAATTTTCATTCTAATAGTTAATATTATACACATAGAGGCATATATATATAGAGACCAAATTTACCATTTATTTAAACTTTGTCCGTCTGTCTGTCAGTCTGTTACCACATCACGCAAAAAATACTTGACGGATTTTCATGGGTATGGTACTAACAGACTATCCGGGCCAACTTAAAGAACACATTTTATTTCGGGAAATTGTCTCATTCCCGAGGAAAAATACAAAAATTCGTTGTAGCTAAAATTGCGCTAATTATGATAACATACAAAGTATAAGTCTAAAATATAAAAATCATCTATGACATCTTATGGAATGTTAGTATTTGCTTAATTATTTGAATATTACATAAAGAAACTTAAAATGTAAGTTGTTTTCAAAATTATCCCAATAGATGTTTCGACGAGGTTTTCAAGAACCACTGCTACTATCTGCTGTTTTTGTATATCTATTCGAAGCTAGATGGCGCTAAATTTTGACTTGAATCACTTAATTTTTTTGGGTAGGTATACTTAATTTTATTTTCTTTTATAAAATATTAAAATCATTTTCAAATGTTAATAATTGTTTTATTTTAGTATTATATAAAGATTTCATAAACGTGAAAATAGCTTAAGTACTGTATGATGTTCTTAAGCCCTATCTGTCAACCGCCTAAAAAGCAGTGGAAGAAAAAGTCGGGACAGTTTTTGTAAGTGAACAAAGGATGAGATAACAAAAATCTCGAGTAAGTAAATAAATAGTTTTCCATTTTTCGGAAACAACTTCTAATCTTTTGTAGTTTCTAAAAATGTAAGATTATAATATAAGTTATTACTTTTTTGAGAAAACATTAAAAAAACTAAGTATAAGGAACCAATAAAAACAATTCAACAAACTGTTTATTAATACTATTTTCTCAGATAACTTATGTAACTTGGAAAATACCTACCTGCCAAAAACCGAATGGCTCTGTAGGACTAATAGCCTGCCGGTAGCGAGTACTTAAGTGTTATAAATTAAAGCGCATGTTGAACTGTTACTTAGTGGCGAAACGGCCAAAGGTGGATGGGTCGTAGATCCGGAATCCTTAAAAAAGGATATGTAATAAACGCGAATTACGCGCCGACGAAGTCGCGGGCATCAGCTAGTATTAATTAAAATTAGAGCGTTAATATGCTTATATACGCTTGCTGGTATAGAAACGATGTCATAAATTTGACCTACCCATAAAACATCGACTGTCTGATTCTAAGAAGCGAATAGTCGAAATTTTTTATTACCATATCGCATAAATAAATTTAATTACTCTATTAGTCTCATCTCATCAATTTCTTCTGTTGCCGTAGGTAGGTACTGTTATAATTACACTTATAAAGTAACTTAATTAAAATAATCATCATCATTTAAAAAATCGCTAATTAAATTACGTGATCATATTCAACCCTTGATTTTGTTAGATATTTTTCATCTAAAAGTTCACAATTGTATCCCAAATTCAGGTTTCTAACATGTTTCGGCTGTTTTGTTATCTTAATGACATTATGTAAATTTATCACTCCCCTTTTTATGCCAATAATTCTTATTTTTTTTAAATAAATTTATGAATCATGATGATTTTTATGACTACAAGTAGTATCTCTATTAAATTAATATCCCTCAGGGTGAAATACTTGACCCAAGACTGTTTGATATTTATAGCTTTATTTTTGGTTATGCTACCGTTACTGTCATCAATATTTTTAGCTTCGAATGGTGTAAACTTAGGCATTTTTACTAAACAATATGATCGTATTTCTAATGTTTACGTATCGTTCATTTTACTTCATTATAAAACTGACTTTAATTCCTCAAATGAAATGTGGTAGGAAGATCACAAAATAAATAAAATTGCACTAAGTTAAGTTAAAAGTTAATTTGTAATTTTTTATCCAACAAAATATCTGATAAGATAGTAAAAAAAAACACAGTAACTCTTAAGCGTAGGTCCTTAAAAATATGTAATCAGAAATAATACCTACCGGAAGAGTTACATTTTGGCATTAAGATCTAAATTAGCACTCAAGACTTTTAAGCAGCTACTTATTTATTTCATACAAACTGGTTTATTTGATACAAATCCATATCACATTCTATGAAAGTTTATGATGGTTGATGGATCTCTCTAGTGTACTGAAATTAAACTGCAAATTGTAAGGGTATTACGCAATTTTCCGTGACCAGACTGTTCCCGTATAGACCCAAAAATCGAGAAAAAAAACAAATTAGTAAAGGTTAGAAATCTATTGCATTTTACAATAATAATGATATTGTTTTTGACCGCACAATACAAAACGAACAAACGGATATAATATCTGGTGTAACTTGTGTAACATGTAGATAAAATATGAAGTAGATGATGATGACTCTATATAATTTTGCTAAATCAGAAAATCACTGGTGAAAGCTTTGATTATTTAGGGCAAAGGTGACACGTTATTATGGTTTCATGATATTTATAATTATTAAAATAATAGGACAAATAATTATAATTTAATAATTTTAATTTTCTATGCCCAATAATATAATTAATTCTAAACACTGATACAATTCTCAAGCAAGCTTAATATTCTTATTTGATTAATAAGAATATTATATATAGCTGCTTATTTTTGGTCTAGAGCTTTTATTGAATCTACTAAGGAATATTATAAAGTTAAAATACAAGTCAGCGCCATCTAGACATCGCAGCCCAAACTCTTTCGTATTCGTAACTTCATCCGCACTTTCGTATGTGAAGCAAAAAGGCCTTGGTTCATAATGCTTGAAAATATTTTTATTTAATACCAAATTACAACACAGATGACGCTTCTTTAAAAAAACGTATATTTTGTAATCGCTATCTGTGACTTATTTTAAAATTTAATATTTTGTTAATAAAATAGAGTATTTGCGCATGAAAATAAAGATCTTGTACATTCGTACTACAAGAAACGAATTGAATGATTTGGACAGAAACCGTTGGACCCAATTAGATTCATTATAATATGTTACTATTATATGATTTATGTTAATAAAAACAGTTATTCTTAATTATTATTAATTTGTGCACCCATATTTTTAGTTCCACTCCAAAGGTTTTTAGTTAAATTTTTTATGTATATTATTATACTCGTATTAATATTAGGATTGGATTCGATGGGAAAATAATACTACAACAATAAGTTTGTGAATTGAAATAAATTTAGTGAATAAATAAAGTACAAAATTTAATTAAACTAGGTACGCTTTAACGCTCCATACAACTGGGTATCAACAACTCTTTAGATTTTCTAATCATTTGTTCACAGTTTTCCTATCAGAAAACCTTTAATTTGGATTAAATTGAAACATTTACCCAGTACTTTCCTTATTCATTACGTTACAAGCATTCTATAAAAACGGGGTGGCAATTTGTCAATTTCTCATCAAAAATAGCTCTGGCTAACGGTTCACGTGCGTTCCTCAGCTTAATCCGAGTATTATTATTTAAGATGACGTCGCTGAAAGGGTCCAGGAGCACGTTGTTGTGTGGATGAGGAGTCGGGTTGTCGGAGGGGTCTAATTCCTTCGCGTGTCCGCTAATGAATCCCAATTCTCGACAAATAGCTTCGAGTTCAGATTTCGTATGTTTGGCACTGGTATAACATTTTGAATGCCAGACACCGTGTGACCTGACTATTACTTGACCTTTACCGTACCTGAAAAAAATTCATTAGGCAATCACTATTTTCACCGGTAATATTTCATTCCACTTACAATAAACAGGACATTTACTATAAGCTCATAAACTACTAATATTAATTTTGAAAGCTTGGGGAAAATTAATAGTGTCACAATTCTTAGTACACGAATTGTTTATAAACGATGCTTCCTGTTGGCATATTAAAAAGTAATAAGACCTAGAAGATAATGTGCGTGGCATGGTAAATTACATTTGCTCTATGACATAGGTTTCATTACGTTTGAATATGCGGTTTATGATCTAAAAAAATAAAGAAAATAACGGCAGTTTATAAACAGCAGAATTGCAAGGAAAAGAAAAAATGGCAAGACAAGAGAAAAGATTTAACATAATACCAATGACAATATTGTTAAAATGTGGAAAGTAAATAATACATACGGTGTTCCCTCTGGTGCGCTAAGACCCACGCAAGTTTGCTCGTCCTCGCCGTTGGGGCAGTCTGCTACGCCATCACACACCATATCCGGAGCCACGCAGTGCTCTACATCATTGAGTCTCCCACACCTCAAAAAAAAAGTTATTTTCACAATTACCCTAGACAGGATGTTTATTAATTCGATACACTTATCGAAGGGACATACTCATCGATTACACTAATCGTCGTAATAGTCCCTTCTCTTATTCTACTTCTTCGAGATTGAGGTTACGAGAAGAGAAAATCGCTATATCTTCATCATTTAATTTTGTTTAAATATTTTGAAATTTAATATTTTATTGTAAATTGATTACATACGGGTATGTTCGCTTTGCGAAACATTTACAGAACATTGGGTCTTCATCACTCTTATCTTTGCAATTGAGTATACCGTCGCAGAGTCCAGAAGGCATAACCCTGGCAAGATATTTAGAACAAGTCGACTCATCTGGCTCGTCAGTCCGATCACCACAATCGTCATGACCATCATTGAACATCTCCTTAAGAATACAACGACCATTGTGACATCTGAATTGATCTATTGGGCATTCTGAAAAATAATAACCAATCTCTAGTGCACCAATCAACCAAAGCGAACATTCAATTAGTAATCGGATGCCACATTTTGGCCCTATACAAAGTTAATGTTCTCATTTATTGCAACCACAATGTTAAAAATGACACCGATTAAAATTTCAAATGACGGACCCTGCCGGGAATATTTTGTTAAACTTACCGCAGTCTTTGCTATGTGGATGTTTTTCACAGACATGATTTTTCTTTTCACATGCATGTTCTGATTCATCATTTCCATCTTCACATTCTCTAATGCCATTGCAAACGTTACGCATTTTGACACATTTTCCTCGGCCACATCTTACACCTTCACATTGATCATCAGTTACTAAATGTTTGGTATTAAAATCACCATCTTTACCTGAGTAAAAATATTGATTACTTATCATGATTATTTTGAGTGTTCTTATTATTAATAAATCTTTATATTATCCTTATTGTGAATAAGTAAATTATTATATTTATTAAATGTGTTGCAGATAGCTCACCAGCATGTTTTATTTCCAACTTGAGATTTTCAATATTAGTGCCTATTATATGGTTAATTGGTCCACACTCGCCTCTACTGTCTATAAATGAAGCGGTTGGATACCATCCCTGCTCTGTGTGACAGCTAATGATCCCAGACCACTGACGACTGGACACCATTTTAGGCTAAAAATTATAATTTAAATCAACAATTATTTAGTCTTACAATGAATTAGTTTTCTATCTTAGATTCCCGAGTTATAGGTTGGAAACCTTAGTTCTTAGATTTTGTGAAGATTTGTTTTATTTGTTGAAAACATGAAATAATATTCGTTTGAGTCAATTATAGTTACACATGCTGTGATAGTGGATTATTACATGTCCGATTCAATGTTTTGGATTTAAATAGTTAAGTTTGTACCTACTAATATGTTAAACTTACTGGGCAAAGCTTAGCTTCAGAATTTATTTTGAAACACTTGTTATGCGAATAACAGTTTTCATCAGTTTCTTCTACAAAGACACTAACAGTTTTGTTATTCTCATCTTGACCGACTGCTACACACAAGGTTGGTTTATCTTCTGGGACGATTCTGAAAAGGTTTTATCTCTAAGATGTTGTGATATCGTATGGTATAATAAATAACATGTTTGACTATACTTAGATACCAAGTAATACTTACGAAGATTGAATAGCCATTGGTTTTACCATAGCTGAATATTGGACTGATCCATTCAAATGGAGTATGATGACATTGCTGCGATACAAGTCTTTCTTGCCGTTCACTACAAGGATTTGTTCGAACGGACCGCTAGTAGAGTTTACGGTTCTGTGAGATCCAAGAACTGCAGTTATGTGATGGTGGCTTAGGCTGTTGATCGTAAAAGTAATCATAATTATTAATGTTATTTACAAGTCAATATCAAGGAACTTTCAGATATTTCTTGACTTTAAAAAAAGACTTACAATGAATCCCAGAGACATGTGTGTGGCACCAAAACTAAGTTGTCGTCTACTAAAACGCCAGTACATTTGTACGTTCCCTCAACAAATATTTTTGCAATCCAAGGCCACATATGTTCAACGTTAGTATCCGCAGCCCGTCCATATAACAAATTCTGGGTTATATCGAAATCAGTGAATAGACTGTTATCACAGTAAACATACAATGTCATACAAGTTTTTGTAACATTAGGAACACATGATTCTTTGAGAACTTGCGGCTCCTTGATAACAACACTCCTAGCGTTTCCGTTATCATTGGGTTCTCGATATGTAAAATGCACTGGCGCAACAGTTCTTATATCTCTTCTCAATCTACCATCATTAAATGACTTTAGCACTTCTTCATTAACGTTTAAATGTTTTAAACGGTATCTATTTGCTGAGCTGTAATTAAAAAAGCAAATTAGCATGTTTACTTCAGAAAATTTATGAAAATAACCGCTTCAAAAGTTATTCTTAAATTACATAACACAAATAATACTAATAATTACCTAAAACCTAAATAGTGACAAATATGATTAGCAGTATGTTCCTGTTGTTCCGTTGATAAGTTGTCTTCGCAAACGACATGCCATTGATTTTTAGCTTTTCTAGTAACATAGCCTTCTAACAAAGTTTTGGGTCTTTCATTAAAATCAAAACCAATTTCTTTTCCATTGGTTAAAGCAACTAAAAAATAAAAGGATTTAAAAACTATTTGATAAATATACAATAAAAATATACAGAATTTAACATTATTTTTGTTTAAGATACTTACAACAGTCTAATTCATCTTCACCTTGAGGACAATGTGATTTTCCATCACAAACATGTTTCTTTGGCAAACAAATTTGACTCTTACGACACAGAAATCGGTCTTCTGGACAGCTGACTGTAATAAGTATAATATCAATTCAATAGTATCTTTATAACCAAAAACAAATGATTTTATGAGGTTTAAGATATTTTTATAGTTTTTATTATGTATATCACTTACAGCAATCAATTTCATCTTGTCCATCAGCACAGTCAAAAACGCCGTCACATAAAAGTGATTTGTCGAATGAAAATAAATAATCGACACAAGTGCAGGCTAATTCATCTGTTCCGTCTTCACAGTCGGCTTTGTGGTCGCATCGATGATTGTACGATATTACCTGAAATATACTACAAAAAAGATTAATTAGTGATTACTAATAATATTGTAGGACAAAAATGCTTTCTTCCTATCCTTACTATAATCCTTACTACGCCTTCACGCTTTCACGTCTTAACTACTGAACCGATCATCATAAAATTTTGCATACACGTTGTTAGGAGTATAGAGAAAGACATGGGGCTTATACCTTTCATCCCAAAAAAAATGTTTGTTACCGAGGGATAGCAAAAAATCTTTCCACGCAGACAAAGTCGCGGGCGGTCGCTAGTTAATCATAAAACACTTACCGTCGACATTCAAATTCTTTTGGTGTTAAATGTTTCTTTCTTATTTTTGCAGGCTGCAATTCAGATAAAACAATATCTTCGATTTTATGTATTACGTCCAGTTTATCTTCAAAGCTAGTAAACGTTTTTGCTGAAGATATATCCATATTTGGTATCTTTGTGTCAGAAAGCTCTCTGTTTTCTGGTAAATTAATAATGTCAATATCTTTATCATCCTGTGTTACGTTTTCAGTTGTAGGTAACAATTCTACTTTAAGTGTTTCACTTTCACTTGATTGATTGATGAGTGATTTTGAGTCTAGGTGAAAATCTGTAGTAGTAATTATCGTTGAAATAGTAGTGCTTATTACTGGCGATGTTGTTGAATCAGATGACGGAATATTATCTGTGGTACTCGAAGCCGTTGTCGTTGATAGCTCTAAACTAATCCAATTTTCTTCTATATCACTAGCTCTAGCAATTTGGATATCATTAAGATGATTTTGTTTGTGCACCTTATCAGATACTGACGATCTAGATTCTAAAGCTACTCTAGAACTAGTCATTGTAAAAGAGTTCATTTGATCATGGTCGGAAGATTCCAAGACATTATCATTTACTGTAGTTGGGTCTGTAATTGATTCTTCTGAACTAGTTCTAGCATTTTCTTCACTCTTTGATATAGATAGTTCAAGAGTAGATGCATGCTGGAAATCGTTACTATGGTTGTTATTAAACGATGCTTTAATTCTGTCTTTAGAACTTTTTTTAACTGTACTCTTTTTTTCACTACTCAAATTTGAATCAGATGTTTCGAAATTTGTATTTGTGTTTATATCGTCTATACTGTCTTTAACAGAATGCGTTGTGGATGTAGGAGTAGTATCTGTATTTTCGTGATTTTGTACCTCTGGCGTTCGAGAGAAAAATGTATTTTGGAATGACCGCATTGAGTTACAATTCATTTCATCTTCACCGTTAAGACAATCAATAATTCTGTCACATACTCGCTTTTCAGAGAGACATTTCAATATTCCTGTTGAACATTTAAATCCAGGACATTTTTGTAATGGCTGTATTGAAGGCAATGTTTTTGAACCTGAAAAAATAAAATTCTGACTAGTTTGTAGAAATGTCATCAACACTTTCTAAAGTACTTTTCATCTACCTCTGACTAAATGGTGAATGGTTTAAATATTCGTTGTTTTGACAATATTAAAAAACCTGTTGACTATTATGTTTGTTTTTCAATAAGTTGTAGGTATCAGGATGTTCCATTTAAATGTTGTAATGTTAAGTAACTCTACTTACCGATATTATATTTTATCCATTTCACAAACAGACTGACTCGTGTGTAAACTCCCGGTTCGCCTTTACGCGCACATCCATCTCCGTGACTTACAATGCCCGCCACATACCATTGTTGAGGATTCATTGGATTTCTGCAGAGAAGTGGTCCACCGCTGTCACCCTGAAGAAAAACATAAAATAGTAGGTAGGTACGTATGGTAATTGGGTACATAGTTAACTCATTACGATTTTGATGGAAACATTATCAAATTGATGGCAAGCGTGAAAAATTGTAATTAAGTTATATTATGAGTCTTCTCTGCTCTCTATCATTTTAAAAATTGTTTATACTTAAGCTGTATGTATTTAATTAATCCATTAACAAAAACGTTTTAGAAATAGGATGCCGTGTTTTTTGTAAGCTGAAACATACTCATACACTACTCTTATTATTATTTTGTTAGATTATTTGAAATTTTGAGATTTAAGCATTCACAATGCTATTTTTATACAATACTAAATAATATACTAGAAAAAATAGGACTCGCACCAGATCATATTCTCGGACGGGAATCGAACCCGCGACCTTTGGATATCCGGTCCAATGCCCTGACCGCTGAGCTACCGAGTCACTGGTGAGAACGTCGAATTTCTTCTAGTATATCAACTCTTACGCTGCAAGCCAGCGCCATCTCACCAATGTAGAAAGAATTAACCTCGACATTCAACTGAACATCTTTCCAGATATTTTTAAACAGTTGATTAAGATGAGAAAGCTATATAACTATTTGAAATTTTGAGATTTAAGCATTCACAATGCTATTTTTATACAATACTAAATAATATACTAGAAAAAATAGGACTCGCACCAGATCATGTTCTCGGACGGGAATCGAACCCGCGACCTTTGGATATCCGGTCCAATGCTCTGACCGCTGAGCTACCGAGTCACCAGTGAGAACGTCGAATTTCTTCTAGTATATCAACTCTTACGCTGCAAGCCAGCGCCATCTCACCAATGTAGAAGGAATTAACCTCGACATTCAACTGAACATCTTTCCAGATATTTTTAAACAGTTGATTAAGATGAGAATATTGTTAGATTCTTAATTAGCTCATTGATATGGTAAAGTTGTTAAATCACCCACTAATAACTTTTAATGGAAAACAGGATTTTCATTTCGCCATCATTTTACCACTCACGCTAGTCGTTCTAATTATTAGACACTTCTCAGGAAATTTTGAACTGAAGGTGTTAGTTTTGATCGATAAACAAGGTATAATATCCAGCATGGTCTAAGAGTAAGAATATACCTATTTTATAGGAAGATAGATCTCTAAAATAAACCAACCTGACAAGCATCTTTGCCGCCTTCCATTAAGCCTGCACACATCTCTTTGCCTTGTTGATCCTCTGAGTGCTTACAGTTTGCCCAAATCGGTAATTCAACGTCACGCATGTGGTCAGCTGAAGGTTAAAAATAAAGCAATTATGAAAGTATGGATAAAGTACGCTTTTTGCACGTGTACATACCATAATAACTAAAAAGTTTTTAGTAAATATTTCAGATTTAGGATTTTGCATTCACAATGCTTTGTTTTAATTAATTCTACACAGTTCTCCCATTTTATCGGTAGTTAATATTTTCATTCTGTCGATGTGAAATGTTGGAGCTGTAAAGGGTTTTAGGATTAAAATTGGTTTAATACTAGTTCGTAGACTTACGATCAGGGCCATGTTCTACAGTGGCACCCCATCCAACTGCTGTGCACACGGTACCAGGTGAAGGTCCCCACATCCAATCATGTCCTGCTGTATTTGGACTCGGCAAACAAATAGGCCGCACCCAACGACTGAACTGAATCGAAGATTCAACTCGAAGTAAAGAAAGATCATTTTTCATATCTTTCTGATCGTATTTATGATTAACTATTATGTGGGTGATTCGATGGTTCTGTTCTTGTGGTGAGAATGAAAATCTACGGAGCATACCGACTTGTACCTCGTAATAGTGTTTCCAAAATCTGAAATAAGATGTAATTTTTATAGTTTTTGCCTTCAACATAAAGTAATGCAAGGTGACCTTGGCAATTAATTCGAAATCATAAAATACATCATCTATCGTAATATTGTGTAATCTGTGAAATTAACACTTCATTGCGTAGAGGAGGAACTATAATATCTCTGAACATTATTTCTTAGTATCATCGTTATTTATCACTGCGATAACTTACTCATGAACACAATGGGCGGCTGATAACACCCATTGCTGTGTCAAAATTACTCCTCCACAATGGAACATGCCATTCCTGTACATCGCAGCCACCCACGGCCAGGCCGCAGGCTTACTTGGCCTACCACCGACTACTCTATATTGAGCTCTTTTCCATCTTAAATCGACAGATTGTTTCTTGCTAGTCTTTCTTTTTGGGTAGTCTTCATTTGTCATCGATGTGAGTTGATAGTTAAAGTTTAAGGGATCATGTAAGAGGAAACGTTTATTTCTGCCGTAAAGATGGTTTTCAATAGCTGCATTCTGTAAATAAATATAATATTCTGTAAATATTATAATAAAAAATCAACATTGGTAATAATAAAACTCTTAATTTATTATAATAATATTTGATAAAATATCACACTAACCTCTTTTAGCAGCTGTGATGTAGTTAATATACGAGTTCCACACAGTAGTTCAGGGCAGGTGACATAAATTGCAGAGGAATTATAGCACATATCACTGGTATGTAGAGATCCCCCTGGGCCGGTGTTTAAATAGTTCACTCGCAGCAGAGGGTCTACTGGTATGACTTGGATATATGGTGGCCTAATAAAAAAGAACAAAAAAAGAAGTTTTCTTTCTTTACAAAGTTTTAAAACCTTTTTTGTACTTTTTTATCAATAAGGATTGAAAATATTTTTATCATTATTATAAAAATTAAAATAACAAGACAAGTGTGTGTCAATTTTAATATATTAGATTGCAGAATTAATAATTAATTCGCACTGAGAACACGCTACTCTCCAAAAGCTCTTGACAAGGTTACGAATTGTACTTTTGCGGAATTATTACGTTGTTGGTAGTCCAAGTACCATATTTAATTATTATTGATTAGGTTTTGGTTAGTACCGTATTATGAGTCCTGTTTCTCGGCGGCAGACATCATGAGCCCACATGTAAGGATTCTTACAGACAGCATACCAATCTCCTCTAAAATTACGTTGTAAAAATCCTTCAGTGTTGGAAATCGCAAATAGCTGAAAGGTAAAGTAGTGTCAAAGTCAAAACCTTATATTTTAAGTTATACTCTAAAACAACGTTCAAAAGTGGTGACAAGTATCAGCGATACCACATTTATAGATAATACTACTATAATATCTTCGCACGAATCCTTCGTATAAAATCATGATGGAACTTTAAATTATGCGATAAATAGCTTTTGCCCGCGACTTCGTTCGAGTGTAAATAGTTTTTATGGCGGATTAGCTTTGGCCCGCTACTTTTAATACTTTGACTATTTATTATTTATGTATTATTATTATTTATTATTTCTATCAATAGGCTGCGTTGTTATGGCAGAAAATCGTTTCAAAGTAATTTTTGTATCCCTCGGGAACAGTATATTTTTCTGAATAAAAGTAGCCTATGACCTTTTCTGTACCACTAACAATGACTGTGTATTCAAAATTTCATGATGATCAGTTGAATAGTTAGGACGTGAAGGCGTAACAAACAAACTTACTTTTATTTTATTTTGCTACTAGTAAGGATAGATCGAAGTGACATTATGTATTCCCAATTGTTCTTAAAGTTAAAAAGGTGCGAAAGTCGTCTGTTGGAACAACCACAAATGTGTTTTACTTCTTAAAACTTCAGACATGACTTCGCTCTCAAGCATTTCCCTCGGCGTTTTAACATTGTGCTGAATCTATTTATATATCTTGCAATCTTTTGTTGGAAACCATAGGTTATTTTGAACTCTAGAATATAATGTTGCTGTCTTTTATTACATTGTGAAGAAAAACAAGAATTACTTATTATTCATTTTGTACTTACCGGTTTTCTTAAAAGACTAGGCGATAGCATGTTGCAGTCTATCTCGTCTCTGTTGTTAGGACACTCCATAATATTGTTGCATCTTTGTTCTTTAGTAAAGCAGGAGCTTTTTGAATTTACATCCAAATCCTCGCAGCTGAATGCATTTTCACTGCAACCTGTAAAAAGTTAACCATTTCCTAAACCTATTTCCACATTATTCTTACTATACCCCTACTGGCATTTAACCACCTATTTTGAAGGGAACTTATATTTTTTCATGCTTGAACTTTTCACTTTACCAAAAATGTTTATAAGATTATTAATACATTTTTGGATGTTTACGGATTAATTGAATAAAAAAAATAGCTGCAGGCCTATTACATAAAAACAATTGCGAGAAGCGGATGATGTTCGTCCCACTCCATGACACTATTAACTCACGAATAAGGTTCAATATCAAGTAAATTGAACAACGAATTGCGTCCTATTATCGCGATTCTTTTACGTAATAGGCCTGCTTCATTATTACCATAACACCCCATTTCGTCTTCTCCAAACGGACAATCGTAGTACCCATCGCACAACCTAAATTTGTCTACCCTAGATTTGCAGTTGCAATTTGCTTCGTCACTAACATCTGCACAATCAACTTGACCGTTGCACCATTGGTTTTCCGAAATACAGCTTTCACCAGTATCACATGGTACAGAGCCTTCTGGACATTGAGCATCACGCGCTGATGAGTTTGTGGACTTTCTTGTGGTGGTTTCATCTGGCCTAAAATTCAGGGCAAATCTATAAGTTTTAATATAACTTTTATGTAGGTAAGTATCTGAAATACACTCCAACTTCCAACGAATATAACATTAAGGCGTTAACATGCGTCAATCTGGGTCGATCCGTGATGGAGTGAAATCAAACGTTCCTCTACTCATTTTGGGTTCAAATCAGTGCGCGTTTCAACGCGGTGGTTGTATCGAGGCTGAGCTCTGAATTCAATTTTTTTACATGTTTTTATAACTTTTCTTCGCTTTTAAATTAGTTAAAAATATCTGGTTAATTAAGATTGAAGGTATTAAAATTGGAGATTTTAATACAATACCAAAAACAGGGTCCAAGGGATATTTTTTACATCCAAGGTGGTAACATTTTTATAAATGCTTTCAATTAAATCTATTGCATATTATTTGAAGTATATTAGATATATATTTTATGATAGCTTCACGCACGTAGTCTTTTAATTATTTGAATTGAATATTGGAATTTAACGCCTAACGACGTTTCTCTTAGTACAGTATAAATTGAGATCTTTCATAACAATGCGCTACCGTCAGACATAAAATATTAACATTCATGTAAATATTAAATGGAAACAAGAAACGTTATTTAAACAACGGAACCAAAATCCGTGGTTATAATTTAGTGTGATTAGGTCTGACTCATGTGTACAATGCCAGAAATAATTTGAAATTGCTAACCGACTCTTGAAACTAATGTGTAGAAGCAAATAAATAAAGAGGATTTCATCAAAGTTACTTTTGTACCGATATAGTACTGATTAAGTGTGCTTAGCAAATATCTATAACTTTCCGGAAAATGAATTAAAATTATAGTAAAAAGCGGTTTTGAATTTTGTGTCACTTACTTCGAAGTTAAGAATTTCATGAATATTTCGATGTCTTGAGGATGAGGTGGTCTTCGGATTGGTTCAACATCTTGTTCCAGAGGAGTTCGGTAACTAATATGAAAAGTAACAATTGGAAAGAGTTAGTAAGAATATAAATTAACTGTAGGAAATCTAGAAATTAAAACATACTGTTGGTTTTGCTCCAGCATACCCGGAGGATACCCGTATGGTTGATGTTGTACGTATTCAGGTCTTGGTCCATATGCACCTATAGAAAATAAAATAATGAATTGAAATACATGATAACTGGATAAGAACTTAAACTTTTAGCAAAATTTTAACCTTGTGGGTGCGGGTGGTGTTGTTTTATAAGTCGTGCGAGAAAGCAATTAGTGTCTTGAGGGAGAGGTGTAAAACCTTGGTTTGGATGAGGAGCTGAATATGGAATCCAAGATGGATATGATTCGTGTGGATACGAAGGGCCATAGGCGTCCCGGCTTTCATACATTCTTTCAATATCAGGTATTACGAAAGCATCTCTTTTGGTTACTTCGATATTCTTATTTCTATGAATGTCACCGACATTCGCTCTTGCGGCAAATTCTTTGTCTTTATCATTATCTTCAAAGCTGTGTTTTTCTTTCGTGATTGATTTTAATTTCTTAACAATGTTCTTGCATATATCATTTTTATTTTCATTATTGCATAAAACATTATGATTTAAAATAACCTCTCTAGCTTTTTTATAATCTACATCTTTAAATTTTGCTAAAGTGTCTTCGGTGTTTTCAAAATTATTTTCTGTTTCTCTTCTTTTTCTTTTGAAATAAGGATTAATTTCGGTCGATGATTCATTTTCCAACTGTAAAAATATTTGTTCTGCATCGTTAGGTTGAACGCTATTTGAAATTTCACTAACACTCGTGACGAGTAAAATTTCTGTAGTGCGGAAGGTGTCTGAAAAGTTTTAATACATTAAATTATTATTACTGACTAATAAGAAAGAAAACTTTAATGAGATAAGTATTTTGTTACATACGAGTACTCTTTACCTATGTTGTCGAGAATCTTGGTCATAAATAAAAATGCTCCACCGAAGATTGTAAACAGAAGTAAAAATATACATATTTTTCTCACAACATTGTAAACAAGGATATCTCTTCGCTGTTTACTGTTTTCTAAAAAATAAAAATCATGCGTCATATTTCTTACTATAGTTCATTATTGTGTTTTAATAGTATAGGTACCTAATCATTGATCACTAAAACTAGTTTAACATTCTTACCTTTACATTCAGCCAGTGTCATTGGAGGAAGTCCGAGTTGGCTTATGCCTTTATCTGTTTGTGTATTGTCCATAATTTTCTGCAATATCTATATCAGTGGTCAATTCATTCATACGCCAGCTAAAGAGGTACATGCAAAACAGAAGCCATAATATAATTAGTATTTTGTGACAGATGAAAAATTACGCCCGTCTGGCAAAATTATTCTGCGGGTATCATACATGTAGTTAATTCGTTTACCGAAGTTATTTGGGTTATACATCAAAACGGTCGTCTCGGAAAATGAGCCTCACCCAATATGGGTAATAGAATATAAATTATTGCAACCCTAATACAATATTATAGCGAAAGATGAGTAAACTAGATCGACGACGTTCGTACGCGTAAGAAAAAAGATAGGTAGTGCCAATAAAATATGCTAAATTTTATGTTATACAGCGAACTCATAAAAACATTAAGTATTTTATTGAAGCTCATGCTATAATAGTAACCATAATATCATCCAAACGAGTGTTATAAAGTTGTACTAAATTTCATAATGCAACTTCTGCACTTTTTCGATCCCTTCCGAGCAAAGGGGTTTACCCATCAAACAGCCACATTCTCAATGATTTACAAAATAACATTGTCATGCACGCGCGTTTCACTACCACAGTGCCGTAGTGGTGAATATAAATATTCCGAATGTGTAAATCGGGATCTGCCTACATTCAACATGGTGCAAATATTCAAGAGCATTTCAATAATTGTACGATCCAAAATGTAAATAATTATAACAATAAATAATTCTATTAAAATAATTTGTTTGTATTAGATACTCAGCAATTAAACTTTCCATGAATTTACATAAAGTTCTTACAACATTCTATGGTTTCAGAACCTTTTGTAGAGATCATGGGCAAAGATAAAGTGCTGAAATGTTAACACTCATACATAAAAACACTTCTTATTGTTACCTTCTGAGTTTAATAATTAATGGCCTATTATTTTCTAATAATTTTCACACAAATAGTGACTCATTGTCAAATTCATGTTAATCTGCAAATAATTGATGTTATAGTTTTGTTAAAGTATCATTTTTATTTCATTTCAGGATGTTTATCACTGACAAAAAATAAAATAAAAAATGGAATCCCTGCGGTGAAGCATTAACGATAAAGATTTGTCGTTTAACACAGCGTCAGCTGACAACGATAGTCATATACTCGTCGCTCGTCAAAATGATTCCGGATATTGGCTCCAGGCAAAACCTACGGGTGGGGTTTGGCGTTCATTGCCCACATTTTATTATAAGGCAACTTTGGAGGTACATACATTAGATATCTGAAAAATATTTTTGGCTCCAACGTTTAACGTGATATTGAATGCTTATTTCCTCATATATTAAAAAAACACAAAAAGTAGTGGTCTGAAAGGCAAAATCAAAGCTTAGGTACTTTGTAAAACGAATTTTGAAGAAAACGAAGCCTTCTTTATTACTATAAATTATTTGTAGATGAATATAAGACTTAATCCTAATACACTGTTCATCATAAATTATATCTCTCTTCTTATGAGAATTCAACTATTGTAAACAGAATAACTACTTTCTGAAGTTCTAAGATACCATGTGAAGACGAGAAAAAGTGCAAAAAAGACTTGTTATCCTATCCTTGTTATCGACACCAGCCATAACCAACAACGCAGGCCCAATGCGGATTGGTGTTCCTTGTTATATCGTAACGAATGTAATGCCATGTATTGACATAGCAAGGCTGCTCGCGAAGCGGCTTGCCAAATTCTGGCATTGAGCATTCGAATCAGCGTCAGTAAATTAGAAAAACATCTCTTGATGAACTCGACTGAACTATGACTTGTCGCCATGTCCATTATCGCGTATTTGTTTGTCGAAACATGGTTGAACAGGGTCAATGTAGACCAAACAAAAGAAAACTTACAAAAAAGAAAGCTTATAACTTACGTGGTGCTTCTTCTTTCGTCGATGACTTCAACAGAAAAACTTATTTTGTATTTACCTAATTCACTTTTCTGAACTTTAGGTACTGTTTACAAAGCCACAGACTTCGGAGCACTGACTCAATCCTTATTAATTTTGCTGACCATAAACGTATCAGGTTTAAAATAATTGGTCAGTTGATTGTAAATGTAAAGCTATGTTTACATTTCTCGTAAAAAAATATTAAGACGGTATTAAGTCAATATTCCTGTGAATTTTGTACGCATTAGTGAATAAGAAGAATAACTCGGCAACGGCGCGGCGGAAGCGGCGTGGAAATCGGTGCGCCCCATTGACTGTTCCCAAAAAAGAAATTCTTATCAAGAAAAGAAGGATATAAGTTTCTTATAAATACTTTATTTTAAACATACACACAAAACAAACACTAACATTTTGTACTTACGTATGTATTTTAGTAATAATTTAATTCAACAATTTATATTTTCTTGGAGTTAACTTTTGTTGCGTTTAAAGAATGTATTCTAAAACGAGTAACATGATTTCTTCGGATCCTTTTCTAGGGAACGGAAGCATTTTAAGTGATTAAGTAATTAAAGCATTTATGTTTTGTTATGGTATATCATTAAAATGTTACTAAAGTTTATTAAAGCTAACTACTTTAATATTAATTGTTGGATAATGAACTCAATATTTTATTTTGGCAACACTGTACCTACTGTGCAATTTAGTTGTGTCATCTCTCTTGTCATTTTTGCCACCAAATTCAAGTTCTGTTAAATCTAATTAATCTTTTCTTTATTAAATTAATCACAATTTAACATTAATGATAATAACAATACTGTTTACTTTTATAGATCTAAAATATAACCTCGGAAAAGATTGAGATACATTTCTAAACCACCGTAGAAGATCTTTTGGCTGGACAGTTATCTCCGAACAATGATAATCTCCCATTCTTCCCTGTAACTGGGTGCGTGCTTACTTAACATTAGGAAAAACAATAATTTACACACGCAACATCTTGTAAGAGGAATTTTTAAATATCTTCTGTACGATTTCACGTATTGTTGTCACAAAATATTTCACATTATAAAATTTTGACATTATCATATTGTGATCAAATTAATATCTTCATTATGAACACGTCTTTATCTAAATCATCAAAAAGTTATGCGTCGATGACCTGGTACAAATTTCGAAACATAAACTGATTGTTTTAGCAGCAGCAAATAAGTATTGTTCCTCACGAATGCTTACAAACCACATTTTAACCTTTATTTAATTCTATTTATGTCAACCAATGCAAATTATTATTTTAGTATTTCTGAACTAAGTTTACATACATTTTGAGCACTGATTCGCTTTCTTTTATACGGCGAAGTCACTTTTTAGTTGAAAGACTAAATAAATAAGACCTAGACAAACAGATTTCACTGCTTGTAACAGACTGAGCTAAATAATATTATGATTTTGAAGATTAGTTAATTACTTAGGTGAAAGTGATCTATTCCTTTCTAGTACCAAAAACTAATACCAAATGGTATTTGTTTATTACCGTTATAAAATTTATATTCCCAACGAATACCAAATTTTAAAATTTTTAGTATAATTTAAAAAAAAATTGGTATTCGTTGGGAATAGAAATTTTATTACGGCAATACACAAATACCATTTAGTTTTTGGTATCCGAAAGGAATAGATCATGTATGTCCCCCGTGACCACGGCAGCTACAAAGGTGCCGAAACGTCGGGAAAATAAAAAAATCAAACCAAATACCAACTAATTACCAAAGTAGGTTCAATAAAACCGCGCTAGGATCCGTTAAAAAGTGTTATTTTTTGTGAATATATGAATTATAATATTTAAATAATTTTGTAGAGGGCTTTATCAACACTCCGTTTCATGATAGAGCTTGTTCAAAAACTGCAGTATATGTAATAAATAATATTAGTACATTCCCAAATAGTTGAGGTTCAGAAAGTACAGTCAACGGCACGCTGGGCTTCCACGACAGGGTATCATAGTCAATCAATTTGATACTTAAAGGCTGATTATTACATACTATAGATTACGATCGTTTCTCACACAAAAATATTGTAGTGAAATTGGTATTTTTCTGTAATAAAACTCAAAGAGACTGTTGGTAGACGATACCTGTGTTATGTGTGTAATATTTACATGTGTTTGTAAAAGTAAGCTATTAATAACGGACGACATTATTTTGCAATGTAAACAAAAAAAATAATGACGTTAATTTTATAACCCACTGTAACATATAAGTAGCAAGCATGTATTGAAATAACTGTCAAAATATTTAGATTTCATACTATTTTAATGTTTATTATGGATTTTTTGTTTTAATTTGACGATCTCCTTAGTCGAGTGGTTTGTACGCCGGTTTTCAAGCTGTCGTTATCTGCGAGGTCCCGGGTTCGATTCCCGGCTGGATCAATTTAGAAAACTAACTTTTCTATTTTGGCTCAGGTCTGTGCGTATGTGTTTACCACCATTGTCTCTAATTTCCATAACACAAGTGCTTTAGCTACTTACTTTGGCATCAGAACAATGTTTATGATGTTGTGATATATTTATTTTTAATTACCAAATCTTCCTAGCACAAGCAATAACTTGCTTAAAAGAAAACTCTAGCCACAATATATTGTAAACGTATACCTAATAAGTTGCTGAAATAAATATTATGACTTTTTTTAAATTGCTTGGATTTTTTTTGTTTCAGCCATTGTTTCAGCTATTTTTTCAGTAAGCACGTACACAATAAAATTTCTAAACAATTAAAGTTTTGCTTTCATTATTCAAAGAGTCTATTTTTAGAAGCTACGAGAACCCAATTCAAATTAGGAGGTTCACACAGTTCAAATTATTGAGACGGAAAACAGTTGTTTTGTACATTAATGGACTTTAAAGTTACTTTGCGCGAAAATTTAATTTACATCACAAGCAACTCCGGACTCGATTATTGGTAAAATGAAGATAAAATGAGTTTGTAGATAGCGTTATAAATGACACATAAGCCATCAAGATTTCCTAAAAGTGATTGAATAAATAATCACCTGGCATAATCTCGAGCTTTGAGATCAAAGAAGACATTATTTAATTTTTCAAAAACTTTTGTTAAATGCAAAAAAATGTTTTAAGTATACTCAAGCGCAACAAATCAAGAAATCCCTTTAAGGTATGTCTTGACACAGTCGCTTTCCCGTTTCTTTTTGCGCCTTCAACAAAGGCATGCTTTAGGGCAGGCAATAGTGCATGCCCTTTATATTCTAAAAAACTTCAAATTTTATATGACATGCGTTCGCAAGACATCTCAAGACGAATTGAAATTCGAAGACGAAAAGCAAAGGGAACAGGAAAACTACTCAGCAAAGACACACTCTGTGATATTCTGCAGGCCTGTGGCCCTACCATGAGTTGATGCAAACTGTTTACGTTACTATCGTTTTCTCTCTTTCACTCGCATTGACTGTGAGCAGTATCCGATAGTTTACGGTAGCGAAAACAGTTTGCATCAACTTATGGTAGAGCCACTAATATATAAAAAGAATCACTATAATCGGACACAATTTGTCGTTCAATTAATTTACTTGATATTAAACCTTCTTCGTGAGTTTATAGTGTCACGGAGAGGGACGAACATCGTCCGTCTATCGCGATTGTTTTTATGTAATAGGTCTGCTGATCATTCTTCTGTAATCCTTCAGAATATGTCTGACTGATCTTACCTTTATCAAAAGAAAACATTGGATAAATTGCTATTGAGCTGACAGTTGAAACCCACCAGCCATAGTGCTTGTCGTACGCAAAAAAACCGCAAATCGCTTGGCACACAAATGTTAGAAAATAATTCATGTATTTTCAAGTATTCTAGTATGTTTTGAAAATGTTTTTAGGTTTAATTTAAAACAAGTGGCTGAAATGTAACACACGCACGCATGTCGCACACGATAGGTTTTAGGAAAAAAGAATCCCATACAAAACAACAGATGACGTCATAACTCCTCTCCTAATTTTTTTTTAAGAACTGAGGCTCAAAACATTTTTTTTGACCTCAAGTTTACGTGTGCCAAACGGCTATCCTGGATTCACATCAATTTGCAGTTTGCCGTCGAAATTGAGCTCGTACGCCGACCACTACCAAATTGATTGAGAATAAAAGCTCTTTCTGAAATGAAATGAAAAATTATTTATTCAAATAAACTTATATATTATTTTTTTTTAATGGTCTTTATTTTTCTACCACCCATTCGAGACTTTTTTTGACTTCTGGAATTGAACCTTACCCGCTTTATTATCATTAAGCTTAGTCACTACTTTTCCCTGACCAAGTTATTGACCTCTATGTGTTATTTTTTCATCCACAACGGGTCAGTACTTCACACTTGCCTCACTTGTTGTTAAGCGACGACAAGGCCGAAGGTAGGTAGCAGCGCATACCGCTATCCTCAACCACTGAGTATATGAGCTATCTTACCACTAACTGCCGGAATGGCGTCGGATTTAGGTAAGATGGTGGATTGGTGTTAACTCGTCAGGCGGGCTTATTACTAACCTTTCTAAGTACAAATGAACACCCCTCCTGGGAATCGAACCCGGACCTCTGCGTCTTACATGAGCAGGCGAATCACTAGACCCCAGATACCAGATGGAGTTAAAACTTTCATATCAATATTTTCTCTATGGAAGTTTTCTAGTACCTAACTATACGATAAACCAGTTCCTTTTATACAAACGGTGTGGTTGCATAGAACATAGCAATTAAGATTGAACAGCTGTTTCATGAAGCTTCAGGGCCATTAGTTAATTGATTTTAATCTTTGTACACCCCTCTTGTACACACTGTGGTTTCTACAAAAGGGTCTCCTTTTAGCTATGAACTATTCATGATAGGCAAATTTAGTTCTGTGAAACATACCGTTGAATGTAAAATAAAAATAAAAAATTTCAATGAAGAAGATTTATTGGAAACAATATTGTTTACTCTTATAGTCGGCAGACTACAAAAACTACCTTTTTGGTTTGTCGTTTGTTTTCATGTCTTTCTTCATAAAAAAATTAGACTTCATACCTTTATACATAATTTTTTTTTATAAAAAACTAACTGAAATCAAATTTTAAGCCAATAACTTTCGATTGGTAAATTAGATTGTACTCGTACCTGTATGACTCCCCTAAAAATAAATTTGTATTAATTTGACTGTGACAATATCCCGATTCTCTTACTTTTACTACCGAAAAATACGAACGAGAAAAAGGTGGATCAAACGTCCCGTGTCAAAGGTAGACACGGCCGGGCTAAAACCGGTACAGGGGCGATACTTGGAAGCGATTTAAATATCAAAGCAGCTCATAGGTCGGTCAGTTTGTTTAACGAACGTACCCATATTTGAATTTTTAGCTAACGTTTTGATAGGTGGAATATCTATCGAACCGAAGATTTGGAATTCAAAGATAGGTGACCGTGAAAATGGTTATAATAAAAACTCACATACCCACAAAAATGCATAAACCCTGAACACTTTCTGTTTTTTTGGACAGTCGTGTAAAAAGAGGAATTATTGAACTTTAGCTTTTTACAAGGTAGGCTTGGTTTGAAGACAAAGAGTGTCTTTTTAAATATTCGTTACTTTTTACTCGACTGCCCAAAAAACAGAGAGTGTAATGTGTTCAGGGTTCATGTAGGTATGTTTGTATGAGTTTCTTTATTCCACCATAACTTCTAAATGCCTTAACAGATTTGGAAGATTTCGTTAGAATCTTTATCATCCCAAGTAACACTAGCTTTATACGATACCACCTTCAAATGTGAAAAAAAAAAATTTCAATTATTAAAATATGGGCATCAAATGAAAGGCCTTGATAAGCACATTCAAAACTATAAAATTTGTTCCCTCCCGACCCGTTCACCCACTGGACTTTTCCACTGGTGGGTGGACGGGTAATTCTCTACCCACTACGCTAGTGTAAACCGAGTTAAGTACGTCTAGTAATCGACTAATTTATAAATTCGATTCATTATTATTATTATTCGATTTAAACATTTTATTTGGCATGATAATGCATGATTGTTTTATAAATACGTGTATAGAAGTTCCTCCTCTAGATTTATGTGACTCTGGTACTTAAAATACTCAGAGAAACTTCTATACACGTATTTATAAAATAATCATGCATTATCATGCAAAATAAATGTTTGAATCCAATAATAATAATTAATCGAATTTATGAATTAATCGATTACTAGACGTACTCAATTCGGTTCAAACTAGCGAAGTGGGTAGAGGGGTTATTCTAGTGGGTGGACGAACGAGTCGGAAAGGAATTTGTTAGTAAAACGAACTAAAAAGTTCAATAATATAGTGATTCAGAGTTTGGTTCTCTTCATTTATGTTTCTCGAATTTGTTGAAAAAAAAAAACACGCAAGATTTTGTCCTGCGCTTACACACAGCCCAAAGTTACAGAGACATGATTATGACAAAATTTATTACTTACGAAAGTTACAATGACTACTTTTACAACAAAGCTGAGGCATCTTTACCGTGCTGAGGCGCTGCAGCCTTTTACGACACCACATGGATGGATATCATTCACGCCTTACCAACGAAAAATAAAATATGCCTACGGTGGGATAGTCTTCTGTGCTATAGAGTAAGGCACTTACTCGTATCTGTTCACGGATTCAGCTGGCTGCTAAAAATATTATGCCATATTATTACAACGACATAACCTCACGTTCTACCTCTCCTTTTTAACCTCACTTTTTACAACGACATAATTATGCTTGAATTCATAATACTTAATGAATTATTATTTCTGCGACCATCGAGTTTTCATAATCAAATTATGAAGTGCTAAGTATTGTAGAAACCGTATAAATTACTGATTTAAGTATCAGACAGAAAATGCGTAACAATATTTTATTTATAAATTACTGTCCAGATATCGCAACGGCACAAAACACCATGTGCCATCTGCGTCACGGTTATGCACAAAAGTGCATACAGCTATTCATTAACATGATTTGGTTTGTGAATCCATAGAAAATCGTTCGCTTTCCACAAGCAATACGATAAAATGTAAGGGGGACATCAGAATTTTCCATTCTTGCTTTGACCTTGACTGTGTACACATATTATTATACTAATATTTTCAGTAAGTAATTTCTTAAGGAGTTTATATTATTAGTGTGTAAAATACACATAAGTGAGTATAGTTTATTCAACAGGTGAGAAAAACATTCATTTTCATGCAATTATATTGCACTATAGCTTAATAATGAACACAACTTGGGTCAGTGTATTAATGATCTTTATAGATTATTTATCTTGCACTGTAGCTTCACAAGTAATAATGAACACAACTTGGGTCTGGGTATTAGTGATCTTTATATCTTAGAGAATAACATAAAGTAGAAAAGGTTTATGAATTATATGAAATAACCGATTAGTATGTTGTTTTTAAATGAGTTTAATTTTCCATATTTACATTTTCTTAATTTATTTGACTCCCGCGAACGCTAGTAGTTACAAAACTAAGTCAAATTAATAAATATTAGACAACATCACAAACATTACTTTGATCCTAAAGTAAGTAGCTAAAGCACTTGTGTCATGGAAATCAGAGACAACGGTGGTAAACACACACACCCAGACCTGAGTCAATATGGAAATGTTAGTTTTCTAAATTGACCCAGCCGGGGATCGAACCCGGTATGTCAGACATGGTGACACCTTGAAAACCGGCGTACAAACCACTCCACCACGAAGGTCGTCAAAGTCATGTTATTAAAATTAATTCTATAAGACTTTTTGTGTGTTGGTTAAAATCAGAAATTACATATCTATAGTCTGTCTAACCTTACTTGTCTTATTTGGTAAACAATCTTCACCCAACTCTTTATGAAAATATCAATTATAAAATATAACAAATGGTTTTCCACACATAGACATTACTTATTATAAGTGACAATTTGGTTTAATAAGAGAACATATTTTTAGATATCGATTTAATTTTAAAAGACGTATGACAACTGTCAAAAGCTAAGTAAGACAAGTAAAGATAGACAGACTATATACGCCCATTACTACAAAACAAGAATATAAATTATTCTACTTCGTCTTGCGTGTCGTAGGTACTCGTTTTATTGCTGTGTAACGAAAAATGGAAAGGAAACAAATTGTTTACACAAATGAGTTGCTTTTACGTTAATAACCTATTTTGTTAAAGTAATAAAAAAAGGGACTTTCCCGCTTCTTGTGACCGCGATCGAGTGGTCTGTAGATTTTTTTTTTATATTGACGCCATCTCTGGGGTCTCGGGTTTGATCCCCGGCTTAGACAATTTATTTACAAACTAAACTTTTCTACAATACCTACGTGAAATCTTTGTTTTCCATGAGACATGTTCTGGGTACATTGTGTAAAAGACAATTTCCTTTACCTAAAAATTTCAAGCACATTAGTTTCTTAATTTCGAATCACGAACCGGAAGTTTCAGACAGTTTCTTTCTTCAGTTTCTTCGTTATAAAGTTTACTATTCTGTTTAATTAAAAGTTTTGAAAATGATTTTCATTTGTACTTCAACAAAAAAAAGGTATGTACTAAATTAGGCCCAATAGGTTAAATGCCTCGTAACTTGTTTTTTACGATTAGAAATGGCTAATGACTCTTGTGATGGTAAGTGATGATCATTGACCGAAATTAATGATTAATAATTAATATAAACTCGGTGTTAGAAAAACAAAATCGACCTAAAATAATGTGTAATGAACCAAATTACAAGTAATAGGTAGATTGTTAAGAGGTATTTACACGGGTCGACTTGGCAGGCAATTTTAGTCATCACTTGTAAAATCGAATCATCACCTCATTGAAATTAGGTGGCGATTAGATTTCAAAAGAAGTTGTCGATAAAAAGCGCTAGTTGACTAAAATAGCCTGCCAAGTCGACTCGTATACCTAAATACCACATTACGTGCTAAATATTAGGAGCGTATCGCGCCACACAATAAATGACGGTTGAAATTATTAGAAAGTAATTATAACAAAAAAAGGAGGTTGCATACCGTTAGCACGCAAATTAAATTGCTTTGACTGTACAGTAACACAATTAAATTAACAATTTATATAGGTACAATAAGTAATTACGCGTATCTCTAGCAATTTGGAAACACTGAAGTAGGTATGTTTGACTATGCATTATTTTAGTTGCTCCTCCAAATGTATTGCACTTACCTACTTTTTTCGGTTAATCAAAATAAACCAAAGATGGCGCTTTCCCAAATATGGCTTCATAAGTTTTGGGTTATCTTAGTTAATACATAAAATATGTGTGCACAAAACTTAGTTTCATTTAGTCCAGTAAAATCAATGTTTCGCTTTGAAATGCGATACCTAGACACGTTCATGATCATTGAAACTTATATGTGCAGTAAAGGTTCTCGGGAATCCCTGTTTCAGATTTCACACGGTTCAAGAGATGGAAGATATCAAAAGGACATGAGAGTCTTAATGCGCTCACAAGTCATGAACACTGCGGTGCTCTCATTTTTCGTCCTGACCTTAATATCGGGTTGCCATGGCAACCAGAAAGATGACACCGATGCGTATTTAAGTCGCTTCGTCGCCGATCTCTGGTTAGAAGGTGCTGACATCATTAAAATCATATGGAGAGACTGCTCGAAAAAAGTGAGTAACTTAAATTGGTTTTTATTACGAACAAGTTAAGGTTCTGTGTTACCTAAGTTGAATTATCTTACACACGGTAAAAACTTTGGTATGAATTTTTTAAAAGTCGAACTGGTGTGGCTCATTGAGCTGTAGGCCTCGTTTGTGATATTTTTGAACATTTTCGAAATCGAAATGATTGAAATGTGATTTTTTTCGAAAAGTTTCGACAAACTTCCTCAATAAAAAGTAAAAAAAAAATATGTTGAGAATTATGCGATCTGTATATGAGAAAAAACGGACAGACATACGAAAGCATTTTTGCCCAAGCTGAAGCAGAGACGCTTCGGTCGCGCTTCGCGCTTGCTCGGTCAATTAAAATGTTATCCACCGACCATACATGGAAAAGTATTTACATTTTTTTCGACGAGAATCTAAAGTTTTTGAATGGTCACAATGCAACACAATAAACACAATTTTATTAAACTGTAGATTTTTTTTTCACACACAGCGCCATCTAACCCCAAACTAAGCAAAGCTTGTAATATGGGTGCTAGACGACTGATAAACTACTTATATACTTTTTAAATATATACTTATTACATAGTAACACCCAGACCCGTGACAGAAATTAAAATTCATCTTTTAAATTTTTGCCCGGCCGGGAATCGAACCCGGGACCTCTTGCGTAGGTAGTTCGGCATGTTGACCACTGCGCCACTCAGGCCATACATGGGTGTCTTACGTACAGACACACATTTCATAGTTTCGAAAGCTTATAAACTCGAATGATGCAGTCGCGAACAACGCTGTTACACGAAAAACATTATCACTGCCTCATACATTCGAATGCTTGTGACTTCGCTTAGAGCATAATAATGCTCTATGCTCCAAGTGACTTCGATTTAATTCACAAGATTTAAATAATATTCATGTACTAATAATGCGCACTAAAAGATTTGAATCCCGTACCATCCATGAGAATCTTTGGATGGTTCGGGATTCGCATTGGATGAACTATTAAACTAATCGATTTTTCATTTCATTGTAAGGTGCACTGAAAACTTTACACGTTCAAGGAGGCATAACTTAAAAATATTTGCAACTTTTATCTATTAGATTAGGGAAACGTATCGTTTATGTTTTAATAATTTCAATAGATTGCACTATCAAAGACTTAAAAAGCACTATCTTAGACCGACAACATCGGGCACTTCCGAAGATTCAATCAAACTTTGCAAGAAACTGTAATTGCATTATTTATTAAGTGTCAAAACTTGTTTTCCAGTTAGTGGACGTGAAGGATGTTATCGACCACAAGGAGTATTTTCCGAAGTTTGTGCGATGCATGAAGCGTAAGACCTTAAGGGCTCTCGACCGGTCGCTCAGCCCTGACGTCGTGCCGGTGGCAGACGGGGTCAACTTGGTACGGTTCGAGTTGGTTGACCGATCGGGAAATATTGTACCGGAAAATGATACCAGGTGAGAAAAAAACTAAATCATTATTCAGACACCCACATACTCTTATCTGCTAGATACTTAGCACATTAGGTAACGAACTATCCGTCTGATGCTCTATGTTACATAGAGGTATAATAATCCTTTCGCAATAACATTTATTATTTATTAGTGAATACGATTGTTTTGTGTAATCGTGAAAGTTCCTTTTTAGCTATTCCCGTAAGGCTGAAGCTGAAAATTATCTTCAATTGAACCGAAATAATTCAAACTTGGTACAAAAACATACAGTCACGTAAAAGTTTTTTTGAATATTTATTTAATGAGCTTGATTCACTAAGTGAACATGTCACTCTATTACATTTTCTTAAAAGTTTTTATATTTTTCGACAAATAAAAGTTTAGACAAAGAAAAAAAAATTACCTGTGCCCTATTTAATAACGTGTTAATTTGTCAATTGTCATGACAATTTAGTTGACATTGCGGTGTAGCTATGAGTAGTTTGTTCTATTTTAGAAGTGGTTGGCACAATGTATATATAATTGTCATGACAGGTGATAAATTGTCACGTTTATTAAATAGGGCCCTGCGGTTGAGCTACAAGTGCGATGGTTGTATAGCATTGTGTAGATGTACACCGTTCACTCTCTGTCAAACTAAAAGTGACAAAACAATGTCATGCTTCAACTGTGTTCAACTAATCATTATGCAACCAAGGGTGTAAAATGTGGAGATTGCTGTAATCAGAAAGAAAAATGTCTCCCAATTTATTTGTTCGCCAAAGAATTATCATCAAGTAGTTGAATTTCTGTACAGAAAATGTGAAATTAGGTCAAACTCTGGTTTCCTATGCATCGCAACCAGTTTTTTTACGACCAATTAATTTAAAAGTTCAGCCGGTCCAGAAATTTACGAAGTATTATTTCGCCATTTAAGATTATATCGGATATTTTTAAGATCCTTTAGTTATTTTCGTAGTTATCGATACTGAGCCGAAGGTAGGATGATGTCTCAGAATATAACACTTACTCCGAAGAGGCTTGTCAAACAGATCAGTGGCTGAGATATGTAAAGTGGAGTCTTTGACGAGTGAGCTCTAAATCGGTCTTTGCGGCCGTAACTTCGATTCCAAGCACGTCACAGTATAGTTAATTAATATCTCTTTTTTTACAAAAAATGTGCTTCATAAATGCATTTTTCTGCGGCGTACAAAAAAAATTTGCAGAAAATACAAAATTTCACATCATAAAAAAAAAAAAAAAAAATTTTTAAGATTCGATTTAAAATTATGTTTATTGCCATCAAAATCAAAAATGAATTTAGATTTGAAAGTGGCGTCTTGTCACGCATCTTAAAAATACTTCACGGATTAGCCGCTTATGAACTCCTACATAATTTTTCAAATTTATATCAGTTTAGAAACCAGAAACTCAGTAAAATAATCGTTCGCTGTATAAATAGCAAAAGAGTATAATTTTCCACTTTCTGTATGATTCGTTGATTAGGAAATACTTGTTTTTTATTTTTTTTCGTTTTAAACAAGAAACTATTCATCTCTTTCATTTACAAATCCACCTCTGTGGACTTCCTGTGATACATTTAGATAGTTTTGGACAAAATTACCGTATTTTCCTATTAATAGATTGGGATAAATACACAGTCGCAAAAGAAAATAAGTTTATTAGGGCGTTGAAAGGCCATCAAGTAAATGAAATTAAATCTGTAAGTGAAACTATTGTTCTCCGTCAGTATCTTATTCAATTATTTATATCCTTTTCTGTAGGAATTTCCCGTGGGTATCGAGGCCGAAAATAGTGCTGAAATTGATTAATTACTTTCGATGTAATTTTAGTCAAGTAAAAAGATTCTGATTATATTTTATTCCTTATATCTTAACCTCCTTTCTAATAAAGATTGTATAGCAGATGCATAGTTACACAATGGTTACTTTCTGTCAAACTATTTAAGTTTGACATTAAAAAGAAAGGGACAAAACACTGTGTACTATCTACAATACATACAATACATCTGTTATACAATCTTTATTAGTAAGGGGGTAAATAAACAATCCACGGGTATTTTATATTTTGAACGGTTTAAAGTTTGTCTATCTATAGATATACAATGGATAAGACATAGGACGGGATCAACAGCCACAGAACAAAAAAAAATATTTTTAGTTACTCACATAAGTACATATAATTTAATTACTTAAAAAAAAGAAAAACCTCTTTCAAGAAACTTGAAAATAAAAACAAAAACAGAAAAATCAATTAAGAACTGGCGATGTTGTTTATTGATTTTAATTTAAAAAAAACCGTGAACTTGATAACCTCCTTCTTTAATAATAAGAGCGCAGTTATAAAACCCGTGCTTTACTTAAATTCCCAAATCAAATTTACCTCTCGTTCCACCTTTGTCATTTGCCACACCAAAGGACTTTGTTATAATTACTTCAATTAAGAAACATCAGACTTGCAGCTGAGGCTTTTCAGAGAAATTGTTTATGACAAATCTTTGTTTCGCGTTTTCCTACTGTGGTGTACCTGTAGTATTTTTGAAGAAATACACCTACTGTAATTTAAGGCATATTAAGTCAGATGATAAAATCACTTCACATACTCATATTTTTGACTAAGGTGTCAAAACTCTTTTACAAAAACGTATCTATAATTACAGCATTAATTCTGAATTAATGCAACATTGCCTATTTCATGTGTGTATTTTAAGGCCCATCAGCATTTGGACACATGTTGCAGTATGTACGTACTTACTACATGTTTGCGATATGATACAACTCTACTTTCTACTAATATGACAAATGTGAAAGTTTGGATGTTAAGATGTTTGTTACTCAATCACGCAAAAACGACTGAACGGATTTGGATGAAATTTCGCACACGGTAGTTTTTAGCGTGGATTAAAACAAAGGATAACTTTTATTCCGGTCAAAAGTTCCCTAGGGATTTTCCGAAAGCCCACGCGGACAAAATCGCGGGCGGAAGCTAGTACCTAATAAGTACGATATCTACTCATAAAATTCGCAACTTGTGCAGATGCCTTGTAATGTGCCGAGACTATATTTTGCATACATTTGTGACATAGTGTGGACGAGCCTTATTGTAACTAACAATGTGTTTTAAATAGGTATGAAATATAACACTTAACCAAGTAATAGATATTATGGCTTAACGTCACAGTTACGTCATTCTCCATATTGTGTAGGTGTAAACCGAAAGGCGATCATAAAAAAGGAGATGCAATATCTTTTCAGAACGGCTTTTGCTTTATCTTTTTTTCACATCTTCGAGGGTGTCTTATTTATACGTAATCCCCAAATAAATCTCCTTAAAATTAATTAGTCGTTTTATGACGTGAACGGTTTTTTTTAAATATTTAACACTGATTACAATAATTTATTACACTCCTTTTTTGTGCAGTCGTGTAAAAACAGGTAAACATTACCTTAGTTCATTTTTTTTTTTTAAATTGATTGTGATTGTTTTTAGATCTTTGTGCGTTCACTTATATGTAATTAAATATTTTGGCAAATACATATTACTAAATTATATACTATAAAAAATACGACTCGCACCAGATCATGTTCTCGGACGGGAATCGAACCCGCTACCTTTGGATATCCGGTCCAATGCTCTGACCGCTGAGCTTTAGAGACTCGGTAGCTCAGCGATTTGTTTTCTAGTATATTATTTAGTATTATGTAAAAATAGCATTATGAATGCTAAAATCTCAAAATTTAAAAAATACATATTAAATATCTTTTTCTTAAGTCCCTGGACGGAAAAAGAACTTGAAGATGGTGATTGGCGAACTCTCGCGTTACAGCGGATGGCAAAAGTACTGCGGACTCATGTCATCAAATTCGATTTTGAAGAAGCAAAGAATATGGATAAAGGTATAACTTTGTCACTTTATTAGAAATTGACTTTAAAGAAAAAAAAACAATGCTAAAAAGAAAAAAGATCAAACGGTAGGATATACTTTTAAGCCCTTAAATAAAATCACTTTCGGATCTTCAATAAATTAACAACTCATCCTATTCTCAACAACTTGTTATTGTCAAAAGGTAATCCCAATTTCCTTTGGTGTCTACGCGAAATCCTAACTTGACAGTTCTTAAACTTTTTTTAGTTTGTGATCGTTTTATTAAAAAACTGGGCTAGGTAATTTCTGTTTAGGTAACAAATTGTTTGGATGTTGAAATTTTCTTCAATAGAAATTATTTTCCATTTTGTTTTGAGATGAACACCAGGAAGAAAATCACATGTTGACATGATGTTTCCTAATTTATCATTATTTCGATTAACATTTCGTATTTTTTATACCTGTTATATGTGTGTTTAGATTTAAACCATTTTAATCTGTGTTGTGTTGTGTACCATGTGTAAGGTACTTGTGAAAAAAAGAGCGAGTAAATAATTGAAAATTTAACGATTAATTTATTTTCAGTGGAGTATCGAGGACGGCGCCGACACCAAATGATGACGATGATGATGTTCGGCATAGTGTCCATCGGCATGGTATTAATACCAATGGGCTTCCAATTCCTCGCCGTACTCGGCGGAAAGGCACTACTCTTAGCCAAAATGGCTCTCATACTAGCCTCCATACAAGGCCTCAGAAAGGTAAGAATCTTAATAAAATTTAAGTTCTCAAACTCATGAATCTTATTTATAATTCCTTACTAATCAAGAATGCGGCCGAATGTTTGGAATATCAAACAGTTTCACATTTTCTTGTGGATTGGTATAAATAAATGCTCATGAAATATTCAAAATCCCACGAGCACTTTGTAACTCTACATTTCATACTTTTGTTCTTTTTTATTGGAGTGTTTTATCCATTGTAAGTATTATTGAGTCGAAAGAAGTTTTACAAAGTATGAAGTGAAGAAACAATATTACGAATACATAACAATAACAAAAGTAGCTCTTGAAATAAATTCACTAATCCTAATTGAAATTAATTTAATTTTTGTCTGGTAATATTAATATACTAACTTTATAAGGTAACATTCTCTTTTAGGTAGATCATAATTATGAAGGGTATCATGACAGGGGGAAGGTATGATTTTACGTAACCAAACTCATTATTTAATTATATTTCTATAAATCTCTTTAGTTTTACGTCTCTTACATTAATAAAAGTTGTTGCTAACACATATGGGTCGGTGAAAGCAATGACTCATCAATAATTGTAATACTAATGCTTATTTACCTCACGAGTAGGCTAACAGCACCCTTTATAAAAATTCCCTCGATAACCCGTTAACAGATGTTCTGTTCCAGATTGCTACAAGTCCGGTAAACTACGGTTTTTATCATTCCTCCCCATACGACTATTACGAGAAAAGGAGCCGAGAGGACTGGCCGCCACCAGCGACAATGCCCGCGACTCCTCCACCTTCTTTGTCAGTCCAGAGCTGGCCAGATGAAGTCATCAAGATAGACCGGATGAACATAGCTAACGAAGAAGCGAAAGATGAAAAACACATCCAAGCAGTTACTTGGAGACCTCAACTGCCCAAAGCTGTAAAACAAGAAGCCGAAGCTAGAATATATCCAGTATACGCTGGCCCGGAAGGAACACCATCGATCTTCACTTCTATCGACGCACCCTCATCGCTCGCTGACCTCACCACGAGACCTGGAGAAGTTCAAGCCGATTATGCTCTAGAGCTACCGTACAATGGACTCCGTTTTCAAAGTCCCACTACTGTCGTTTCAGCTTGATAATTTCGTACAACTCCTCAGATCCCTGTTTAATGTAATCGTTCAACTATATTCATATGTATCTCAAATGCTATATCCCCAAAGGCATGTTATTTATTCTATTTATTGATTCTAGTTAGTAAATGAAATGATTGTTCATTGAGTTTTATTTTAAATCTACAAAAAGATTATGGAAATTTTGATTTAAAAGCAACATTGAAAATAAATAGGTAATTACAGTAAATAACAGTTACTGTCAGGATACAATTGTTTTTCATTCAATGATAATTATTACAAAATATAAAAAATATGTTAGGCTCAAAGACCCAAATCACTCATTGAGCGAAAAAACCACTAGCAATGCGTTGAAGAAGAGCCACAACACGAAATTTATGTTGGGGCTCTTCTAAAAGCGCCCATGACGCGTTGTGGTAATCACATAAAGACCAAAAAGCGAAATTGCGTCATGGACATCATACCCAACGACCACAACGCATCGTGGCAATGAAGAAAATCCATGACCCAGTTTGAGTACTAGTTATGACAATTATATTTAAAAAAAAAGAGTGTTTTTTTATGTTCACCCAAATCGAATACCTTGTGTAGCGTTGGATGATGACAAAATAAATGAATTTCTTTATTTCTTTCTTTAAATATAATAAGGCTATGAATTCTTGAACACAAAAAATTAGTCATAGGAAACTACAATTACTTTTCCGTCGTGTTATGGTTTCACCAACTAGTGCTCAGAATGCGTCATGGCTTTTCTTCATTGCCACAAGGTGTTGTGGTCGTTTGGTATGATGACCACAACGCGAATTTCACTTTGTGGTCTTTCTGTGAATACCACAGCACGTCACAGGCGTTTTTAGAAGAGCCCTAATACAAATTTCACGTTATGGATTTATGGCAGTGACCACAACGCGTTTTGAGCGGTTTTATTCGCTCAATGAGCGATTTCGGTCTTTGAGACTAACAGATAATATTTGATAATAAATAATTGATTATACAATTTGTATTTCTACTTTGTCTGACCCAATGGTAGTTAAATTGTAAATCTTTAAAGTAATTCTATCACGCTGGGTTGTTATGGCTGTTTCCTAACATTTTATAGTTATTATGGAGTAGAAAAGTAGCCATTAAGTTCTTAATGTAGGTTTTGTAGGTTTTCTAACGAGAAAAATACTGTTGTATATGTGTCATCGATGTCAAGAACAATAAAGTTTTATATTATTCTAGTAATTTATTGAATGACCATGTTAAAGTATTTTCAGTTGTTATTATTTTTGGTGTGAAAACATTAGTAAGTAATATTATCTCGGTTAAAGATACCGTAATGCTTGAATAATGATAAAAAGGAGTTAGTAAAAAGAAAAAAAACAGCAGCGTCCTAGAAAAATGAAGGAAAAACAAATTAATAAAAGTATGTTTGATTTTATGATTCTTATCATTGATCCAATTAAATTGTGTATTTCCGAACTTTCTACCTTTCTTTGTCTGGTTCATAGAATGGCATTTGACTAAGAAAAGAAAAATATATGCCAATGGTTGTATTTATAGAAAATAAGGACTGGAAATATTTCACAACAATGAAATACGATCCTTCTGCGATTTAGGAAATTATTTCAAACTAAGATCATAAAATCATTTCACTTGTATTTTGTTATTACGATAGACATAACTAATCGGCACAATTATTGTTGTTTGTTTTAGGATCTATTGTTGTGACTTTAAGCAGATATTCTCATTCCTAAATTTTAATCACTATACTTTGCCTAGATGATATTCTATCGAAAGGAAATTGTGATTCCAATTTAATACGAGTATTAGTACCTTGCATTATTGCCTCAGTCTTATGAGCTTAGACAACCAAAGCTTTAATATAGACATTATTAGTGTTTCCCACTGTGCTGGGCAAATTAAGTTTCTTGAATACATAAACAGGGGTTAGAACTTCATTCTATCCAACCTTATAGTTTATAGGACTTCTACTACCTTCAGCCCGCGACTTCGATAACGTAGACTTTTAATATTAATAATTCTTTTTTATAATAATAATAATATTTATTTATTTCCTAGTACAAATTACAAGTAGCACAGAAAAACATTTCAAGTTTATAGGCGTATCTTTTCATTTAGATTTTTTTTTCTTAATAACTATCTTTATGCCAAGGTTCAGTCCAATCCGTATAGTGGTTTAGCTGTGCTATGATGATTCTGTTAGCAGTCAGTCATAGAAAATATTTTTAGGTCGATGCATACAAACTATTACTAAAATCTATCACTGCACGCAGCACTCGCCGCGCTAGTTTTCTTGTACTACCCAACCATCGCACAAATTATGGCAAAACTATGATTACATTTGAAGGAGCACAACTTTATAATAAAATACCCGCACTTATAAAAAGTGAGGCATCGTTTAACGTATTTAAGAAGAAACTTGCTCAGTATATTATCAGTACGCAATAATTAAGGATGTGCATTGAATTGTTAATTGTACCTACAATATATTAATTAACTTATACTCAGCTTTGTTATAAGTACCTATCTACATAATTTGTTTTGCTTTTGCGACCACGAACTGTTTTAGTCTTTATATTTATAATGTTCTCATGTAAGTGACAATGCTATGTCTTTATGATAATAAAGTTCTTTAATCATAAATTAACAAATTAATGAAATTTTTTAAATTGAACTTATACCTCCAAAATGATACGAGCTTGACTTAGTATTCAATGTGATTCTACCATCTGCAAAGATTATGTTTCAGTCCAACATCAAATTTCCTGGAGTGTCTTATACCGGTGATATAACGTGCAATAAGCAGAAAAATGGGTTGCCGTAAGAACAGAAATAAAAATCTAAACATTCTTTTCAATTAGGGGGAAAACAGATGCGTCACCAAACTAACTAAATAAACTAATATTTACAGTTCCTTAATAAATTCACTAGATTCCATAATCTGTGAAAAAAGTTTTCAGGAAAGCATACGTCAAAAAATAAAATAGTTAATTACGTTAGTTAGAGTTTACAAGATCGATTTGGAAGGTGGAGTAGTGTACATAAAATAGTGCCACAATTTGCTGAGCTAATTTCAACTCGACCGCTTTATTTATTTTGTTAATCAATTATTAAAGAAGATTGCCTTGCTGTTTCTTACCTTAAGTCAATAATGAGACCTTTCACTGCAAACAAATAGACTTATCTTAATAATTTCTGACGATAAAGAAATGTTGGCGCTGGCAAGTCTGGCGTAGTCGAATAATATATCTAAATGAGATTGTTTTATTTTATTTATTTCATAGCAAATTGTTTAAAAATACTAGTTATCGGAACTATTCGATACGTGTTCAACACTCTTTTTTTAAGTACCCTAGTTCAAGTACGTGTATTTTTATTTATTTGGGGATTGCTGAAGTACAGTACCACTTGTCATTTGGCAATATACTTTCCCTATAATATCCCAATGACCATCAGTCAATTTTAATGTCCCCACTTCTGGGGCACAGGCCTTCCGTATGGGTGAATAGGGAGGATAGGCCATAACCCACCACATGGGCCCCATGCGGTTTGGTGGAGATATAGATATATATCTCTTTAACACCCCTATAATCCCGAATTTGATCGATAGATCGATGCATACAACTCCGAAAAATTATTAAAAAGGCTTAAATATATTATAATTATAACCATAACATGACTGGGTAATTTTATAGGAAACTGCAAAGTGACAACCCTAGACTATTGTTTTTGATTAATCTCATAAATAGAATAGGCAAAAGTTAACAACCATTTTTACTTGTAACGTTGCCTTGACACGTTGCCACTATGCAATTCGTATGAAAATAAACAAATAAAAAACTTCATACAAGTGGTGGTTTTCATCAGGTTTTTTAATAATTTTCTGAGGTTGTATGCATGGTACCCTATCTGCCACATTCGGGATAATACGGGAGTATTACCAAATATTCTGTTTGTATATCCATTTCTGGTATGAGATATGATAGCAAAAATGGTCATTTCTTTAACGACCTACCTATTCGAGGCCTAATTATTGTCTATGTCCATCTGTTTCTGTCACTCTTTCTTTTGAGACTTATGTGAAGGTACTTAACTTTTTCGGAAAGTGTTCTCATTGAGTAAAACAAAAAGTAACTTAGCAATAAAAAATAAAATAATACCCACATGAAAATATAAACATAAAATAAATTGTTAAACAGGTTAGCATGTCAAAAATATAAGAATCTGCAAATAAAATGTCATGATTAGGTGTGATAAGTATACTTAAGGCTTGTAAAATAAAATGGCAAGATAATATTGTGTAGAAATACTAATCTATTCAGGTCAAAATTAACATATTAGTTGTAGGTAGTTAGTAGAAAATGATTCCTAAAAGATAGTTATTTCAAATAATTAGTAACAAAAAATTAAAGAATTTAAATAAGATGTAATATTTTCCTCTAATTGAAGCTTAACCTAAAAAACAATACATTTGACATGGTTTTTCTCATTTTACAATCATTCGTGTTTTTTAATATTGTTTATTTAAAAATTGCGTTCTTATACTCGGAAGCAAATACTACGTGTAAATTTAATCAACCACCTATTAATAATATGTCGGTGAGACGTAGAAAATATTTGTAGAGCAAACAATAGCTAGAGATAGTGATAACTACCGCTCGTGCTACAAACAAAATGATAACTAGAAGTATTCTCTTGAAATTCTGCTCAGTATCTAAATAACCCAATTAAATAACGTACTTCATTAAAAAGTAACTATTTAAATTAAATTTTCACAAGCATACTTTCGAAATTGTTCGCGAATTTTTTTTCTTACAACTTCGGCGAAGTGAATGAAAAGTTATTATCGAAGAAAATGTGACGATAGTGATTAAAGTGCTTTTATATAGCATTTCCATTACGGAAGTGGGTCCAAGTGGGTGTGAATTTAAGCGCAGAACAGGGTGCGCAGTGTCGTTTTGCACCCTTATAAAGGGATGGTAGAGTGTACCCATTCACAAGTTTCTCGAACACCACGTAGCCCGCAGGTCAGCACTGGCACCAGTTTATTTTCGACTCTTCGCGAAGTGTACTGTGACAATATGAAAGCTTTTTTCTGCGTTGTTGTTGTTGTCTTGATGAGCGAGGGCATCAGTGGCTTGCTGTTACCGGTAAGTTTGTTTCCAAAACTTTTAAATTGTAACAGCAAAAAGTTAGACTTCTTTATTGCCTGAACTAGTGAACCAATTTTCTTTAAACATGTATTGACTCATCTATTTATATACTAAAACCAAATAAATAAACAAATAAACCTCTAGTTACATACGAGTTATTTTTTTTCATTTTGATTCTCTGAGGTTTGATTTCATTCTCGTTGTTTACAATAATTAAGTTGACTCAAGTTAATTTATATTGACTTCTTATCCTATGTGTGATTTGTGTTAGTTTTAATAAATGTTTATCAAGTTCAGATCATTTCATAAAATAAACTAAGTGTCACAAAGGTTCATCAAATTAATTAGGGGGAAGTGCACATGAATAAACTTTAACCCTTCAACGTCCGGAAAATGAGACAATAGATATTTCATTGTTATACGGCCGCATGCGACCGCTCGGGCGTTGATGATTCTTATAATCTAATAAATACCTACTTGATGAACATAATAAACTACTTGATAAGCATAATACTTTTATTTTTCTATAGACATTTGTGCCTTTTCCTGGTAAAGTAAGTACCAATTAATGTTACAATTCCACGTGTAGAAAAAAAGCAACTTTTGTATGTAATAGAATTAATCATAAGGGGTTTGAAAGTACCCAACTTAACCACTTCTTTACCAAAAGGTTTAAGGAGATTCAACCATTTCAATTACCTACTCGTACCCAAAATTTATCGAATTTTCCGAAAATCATCTGTCCAAAAGCTATTAGGAGTAAACCTTTTTGTCTTTATACCAACACTTTTTATTCTCTCCATCAAATTAGTGAACTTCTAACACCTGTAAGTAGTCAATTCACCGAACCGTAATTCGGCACCGAACAAACATTTATTGATTCCCTTTGGGCACTCTTTTTATTGAACTTTATTTGGTATTCATTTGCCAAGGGAGTAAATATAGGCCATGATAAATTCATGTGACTATTATTGCGTTCTACTCGTATTTGTAATTTAAAGCATTTTTTTTGTTTTTTCTTACGGTGTTATGAGAATAAAATATACTTAAAAAATCTTTAGAAAGTACACAATGAGTGATAAAAAATTAATAAATAAATAACTGAAATATCTTAAAATAATCAGGGTTATAAACCAAAGTAACTACTAAATAATTAAAAAGACGCATATAATCGGATCGGATCACAGTAAGGCTTTCCACTCACGAGTGACTTTTTGTAGCTGCGGTTGTTGCGGCGTTAATCGTGGCGTTTTTTTGACGCTGGCTAAGTAAACCCTTTGTCACTCTTGTCAGTGTCATTTCGAGAGATTAGTCGTTGAGCTACTTTTTTAATTAAGTCAATATTATAATTTTGTTAAAAACTCTACCAGGCATTTCATGTCATTACCCTAAGCAATGAAAACTAGACAAAATTGTTTACTCCTTACAATCACGTTACTTAAGATAAACAACATCATAGGAAAAATTATCGCCTCCAGAAACACCATACGATTGTTTGTTTATAAAAAAAGTTGTTTGAATCAGCATTAATTTAAAAAGTAATGAATGAAATCAAACACCACGAAGTTTTTAGCTATTTATTTTATGTAATGAAACCGATATTTACATCTTAAAAATGGATAAAAACAATTATTGGCTTACGATAAATACTAAAAAAATTTACCCTTCTTTTTGGAATCCCTCTAAGTTTTTACAATCGTCAGTGAAAAATAAATGAAAAGATTGTATTTTGAAATAGCAATAAAGATTAACGGCCGATTTCAATAACCTATCCTCAGTAAGAGATAGTCTTACTAAAGATTTGTTGCTTAGATTATTTCTGTTAAATGACGGGAAATAACAACAGTTGCAGATCCATATAGGCCTATCTCTTACTGACCATCAGCCATTTTTAATGTTCCCACTACTAGGGCATAGGCCATCATGGGAAGATGAGGGGGATAGGCCGTAACCCACCATGCAGGCCCAATGCGGATTGGTGGGTGATCTCTATCTCCAACAGAAGATAGATTATTAAAATCGGCCGTAAATGAATACTTATGTAATATATGGCCAATATTGACGAAATTTTTTTATTTCTTTCCTAAAAATATATTTGTTTAGGCAAATACAAAACAGTTCAGCTAAGCTTAGTTCTAAAATGGCCCTGCAACCAGCTTTTGTGTTATCAATAAGAACAAGTAAAGTCTGTTGTGTGTTGTTGTATGTTAAAATATGTATGGGACATACAACATACACACAAATATCACTAGAAATAGCACTACAGAATAGCAATTCTGTAGTGCTATTCTATGGAGATACCTCAACCCACACTTTTATGCAAAAGTGCATCAAAATCTGGGGAGTAGTTGAGATATTATGATATATGCAACATGTTACAAAAATACTCCTAATGCCGAATATGGTATATAGGGACCATCAAACTTAACAACTTTTACTATAGGATCAACTCTGAAATCGCGAAAAAAAAATCAGCTGTTTCACATACATTTTCATATCTTCGATTTTAATTTTTGTATGAAACAGCTGATTTTTTTTTCGCGATTTCAGAGTTGTGCCCATAGTAAAAGTTGTTCAGTGTGATGGTCCTTATATACCATATTCGGCATTAGGGGTATTTTTGTAACACGTTGTATACACACAAAAACAACACTAGTGTCGCTTTTAGTTCATATAACATTTTTGGTTATCTTCCTTTAAATCAATTTTTCCTCTTCAGGGTTAACAAGTATGATTGAAACGTTAATTATCAAACAGTTAATGATGAAATACAATATTATGTACAATATAATATTAAAATAGGAGAGCAAGAAATACTCACAAGTACATAAGTCTGTATATTAAATTTATAGTAATATCAAGTCGCGGCACGTTTCCGCAATGGCGGCTTCAGCAACTCAGCAACGGAACACTTTTAATAAAATCTATTTACATTCAAAAGAAAACACATTTTAATATAGGTATCTAGGTTTTTTATTACTTTCTAAATAGAAACATCGGAACTGAAAAGGAAGCTTTTGATTGAATGCTGAGGACCTATTACAAAAAATCTTAGCGATGCGTACGATGTTCGTTCCATTCCGTGACATTATTAATCATGTATAAGTTTCAAAATCAAGTAAATCGATCAACGAATATCGTCCGACTATCGTGATTCTTTTTTGTAATAGGCCCTCTGCTCTAGTTGAATCTTCAGAATTAAAAAGGTATCTAAATCCCCTTTTTTACACAGCTGATATTACTAAAATAATTGATTAGTACATCAAAATTTACTTTGTTGATGATAATAAAAATTAACAACGAATATTGATTCATTGTTAGTTTTTATTATCATCAATATCAATATACTCATGCTAAAAGTTCAATTAACAAAATTGAAGTTTCAATTAAGTACTATTACAAAGAAAATGAGTTTTAGATCGGATTCGTAACTATTACCAAAGTTTAATACTAACTTTATACAGGGTGCCTTTAAAACCACTCTCAAAATTTTCAGGATGTGTTCAGTCCATGAAACTGAACAACTTTCATTATGGGACCAATCATGAAATCGCGAAAAAATATCAGCTGTTCCATACAAAAGTTCAATGCCTGCTACATCGAAATTTATGAACTACGGAACGTATTCAAAAATCTGTCCGCTCGAATAGTAAACCGAGACGCGTTCGCGTGCGGTAGCGAATCGCTTGCAGTAGCAAAACATCTGCGAAATGTGAGCAGCGTCGTTGTTGTAACAACCATTTCGCAGCTATACTCGCGAAACTGCACCGAAAAAGGACGCAACTATGTCATCTCCCTAATAGTAGAGTGAGATATAGCATAATTTATCATTAACGCTGCTATCTATACAACCGACAAATCTTTCGTTTTATCGGTGCCGCATGTGAATGCGTCGGTGTACTAAGGGCGTTAATGGAGATTTTATATTTTATTTTTGATAAATGAAATGTTAACTTAAATGTATTAAGCGTATAACAACGATGAATAGAGGTGATCTTAGCCGTAAGATCACCTCTATTCATTCATTAAATGCCGTTTAACAACGTTCATTGCAATAATAGCGTCAATTAGAATAGATTTCGTCCGGCAATCGCTCGCCGGCATAAATTATTTGGCAGATACATTTTCTGTATTGATGTTTTCCTCTTATTAATATTTTTCATAAAATATTAGGTTTACCTATGAAATTGGCGTTTTGTATGGAGAATTTTAATTTTCTTTATTTATTTAACAACCATGAACGTTAATGTTTAAAAATGTTATGCACTAAAGTTTAGATACCAAGATAACGTATGCCAACTTAGGTTAAGCGAAAAAATAAGATTTGGCTAAGTTAAAACAAATAAAGTGGTCTTTTCTAACAAAAAGAGGAGTCATTTTTAAGGATTTTTATGTTTAGAAAACTGTAAATAAGGATTTTTTTTGCTATTGATAGTTGTCTATGATAGTCATTATTCAATATAATATCAAGCGACTGATGAATATTTTAAATCGTAGAAGTGACGAGGTTCTCTATTTATGAGAAAAAATTGGCTATTTTATAGGTAAAGACCGAATAACAATGTACGTAGTAAGTAATTAGTAAATAATAATTAAGTTAAACTTTTTCAGATTATTTAGCTAATTTTTACCAATTTACAAGATTGTAGATTTATTCTTTTCAAATAATAAACCGCTGATGTCGCTTGGTCAATAGAATATTAAACATAATTTGATCGTTTCATTCTTTTAACAAATTGTCAATACCTATGTGTCTGGTTTCAGTAGGTAAACTGAATAACGGAATATACTACCTATATCTAGTCATAATATTAATAAAAGCCGTTAATTAGCTATGATGTATACCTCTAAAATAATAGGCAACTAAGTACAGCAAAATAAGAGCACGTTTTCAAAATAGATTAAAAAATAAAATAATTTCTCCCTTAAAGAGAAGACCCTATACAGAAGTTTAAAACTTAAAAACGTAGCGGATTTTGAAAGATTTATCATCAATATTGTCATTTGCATGCGCCCCACGTTTCTAGGTTTAAAAGCTTTAGTGAGCAACTAGTGAACTTGATAACAGTAGTGGCAGGTAAACACGGCCATTACCATGTACACACGACAGCACGTCAGGTTATACTGTTAAACTGCGAAAATAGCTTTTATTACATAGGGCATAAAGGCGGTCTCAAGGTCAACATGTATAGTCTGAGGTGCCGTCGTGTGTACATCATGTTTCACCGCATTAATTTAATAATGAGTCTGTGTGAATGATTTTGTCAGGAAACCTTTGTAGGCTCAAATGAATTTACTAAAGTGTCACCAGCATATGCGGCCGCATAGTAGATACATTGAGTGTGTTAGTACTTATAGGTATCTACGTCTACTTATACGTATCTACGTATCTACTTATCAATTATTTCGCTCAATTTGTTTCATTGGATAATGTTTTTTCCATTTAAAGTTAGTATTTTTTTTGTGAAGTCAAGTTATTTTAGTACTTAAAAGAAATATATTTATTAGAAAAAATACTAGAAAAAATCGACTCCGACGGGACCCGTAGCACCTCGAGTCCCGTCGGAGGTGCTAGCAAGTTGCTTAAACATCATGTCGAAATTCACGTCAAACCGAAATTGTAAAAAAAATCTTTGCCTATTATTTTGATCTAGAAATATTTTATTGATTTATGCTATGCACAGATTACTACCTTACTAATTTGGATAAAAAAGTAAAGTTTTTGAATAAGTGTTTTGATAAAGTTTAATTTTTTTATCTGCATTTGTTAAACTTTTTTCGAGTTTAACTAAACTTAATAATATAGTAGTTTAATCCAGAGTCTAAACTTACCTTTTAGTGTAGCTTTTTGCTTCTCAAGAAGACCAACTGGTACCTATTCTGAAAAACAGCAACTAACTTACATAAATTAAATCAAATAATTTTACGAAATACGCTAATCACGAGCAATTACAAATATACCAAATTTCACGGCTATGAAATTAGTAAAACTCATAAATGTTTGGCGTTTTTATGTCTATAAAGCATTTGCAATTTATGTTCATTCGATTGGTTTAAATTTATACGATACGATGTTTGATTGATGATGAATGACATGCCATTTGTTTTGATAGCAAACCTTTTATAAAAATGATCCTTTGATTTAAAGTTTCATGAATATTATTCAACTGAACAGCCGACAATTCCAAGGTTTTGGATGTTATGGAATGAATCAATTTCAGGTTCATTTCATCAATATTAGAAATATTTGGATATTTTAAGCTTTTCACTATTAATTTATTTAATTAGCAATCAAACAAGACTGATTTGAGGACTCTTTAAAAAAAAACTTTCTGTAAACATATTTTACAGAAAGTATTTTTCTGATACAATTACAAACTAGAATTATATCATTTATGTTTTCTCCAAACAATTGAGCTACATTTTTTTTTCGAGTGCAAAATACTTTATATGACTGGTGAAAAGGTCAACATCTTGAGTGTACCTTCAAATTTAAATCTTTCGACCCATTTGGTCGTACAATATACCTAATGGAGCCAAACTGAGGTCCCGTCAATCGAAAATCACTTAAATATTTTTACACGAAAGAATGGAGGGCGCATTTACATCGAAGAGGGTTTTGTATTAAATTTGTGTCTTATGACGTAATAAAATTTTCTGTTTATCCAATACGGTCTGACAGTATATGCTAGAAAAGAATCGCAAAGGGGAGCAAAACTTGCACATAAAAGCTTTTAAGTAAATTGACTTTTGTGTGTTGAAGCGTGTATGTCTAATTTTCTACATCATGTTGTAGTTGCTAACATAATGTGATTTGGCGTCCGTCAATATTGGTTTATAAGGCGTCCAATAAAAATGACACTGTGTTCTTTAATCATGTTCAGATCCAATTTGAAAACGATCAGAAGAAAGATGTGAAACTTAAGTTACTCAATCACGCAAAAGCGTCTGAGCAGATTTGAATGAATTTTGCAAACATATTGTTTGTAGCCTGGATTAAAACATAGGATTCTTTTTATCCCATTCAAAGGTACCATAGAGATTTTCCTAATGTCCACGCGGAAGAAGTCCCGGGCGAAAGCTAGTTCTATTTATAAATGTCTGTCTTTATACAAAAAAAAACATTTTTACGAATATCTTATTAGGTACTTGTGAAGAGCAACCTATTTCACCGTACAAACATTTTCAAATATTATAACTTTCACGGACCTGAAACGCGAGTAATTTTTAACGTATACTTAGCTACAAGTTTGCAAAGCTGTAATTAAACATGATGTAAGTAGCAGTTAAGGCAACGTATTTCACGAAATCTACTCTTTCACTACCTCTATAGAATATGGTTGATTATTGTATTCATTTAAAGAAAACAATATAAATGTAATAAATTTCGTCAGAAATTTGACGTATTACACTTTTATTTATTTCTGGAATACTGGACCATTTATTAAAAATGTACTCGGTTATTGTGTTAAATAAATAAAAAAGCTATCCTTTTTGCATAATAAATCATATCACTGTCGTTGTAAATTACGAAATCTGACGATTGGAAGTTTATTTTTATAAGTTTTTGTGGTGATAGGATTTTTTACAGAGTCACCAAGCCCTTTTCAATATTCTGTTCGGTTATTGTGTTTCTTTGTTTTTTTCAGTCTCCAGTAATTTTTGTGAAGTAGAATTCTAGACATCAGTTTTTCACATTTGGAAGCTCAAAAAACGTGAACTAGCCTCGCCTTAACAAAATTATGTAGAAACTTTTCATACAAGGTTTGCTGCAGTTTTCCCCTACAAGTTGAAGCTCTAATAATTGATATAATGATCTTGTTCGATAAGTTTCTAACATAATGTTGAAACTTAAGGCTGTTCAGGCAGTATCCGGTAAGTTCCCACGTAATTACATTATGATTCCGTACAAGTTTTCAGTAAGATACTTATTACGGCACTAGTTTTACATGACACAAAGTGATTTCTCCACTAATTTGGCTTCGTCATCATCAGCCAGTTCCAGTGCAGATTAGTGGGTGTTAACGCCTGCGAGTGCAGCCGGGACCAACGATATAGCGTGTTTTCTGTAGAACAGAGGATCCCGAGGTAATTAATTTGGACATGACTAACCATAGTCATGGACCAAATATAAAGTTTGGTCCATGCCATAGTGGAAGTTGCTTGTCCACCGCAATTCCAGGCTGAATGCGCCATTGCCTAAGCTCTTCAAGATGGCGGCTTAGATTAGCAACATAAAACTTATCTTCATTTTATTGGCGTAATAAAAAGACTAGTTCATTAAGCTTTAAATAAAACGTCAATAAATCAAGTAACCTATATACCATTTTTCTCTCCATGTTTGTAGTTTTTAATTATAAACATAGCAACAGCAAAGAAATTGAAGTAATCTAAAAGAACAAAAAATATTCTAAATATTATAAATATTAAATATATTTAAATATTCAACATTATTGAATAAAAGTTATGTTTGAAGTATTCATTGTCGATTTTGTTTGTATAGCAACTAAGACACGAAACTGTTTCAGCGCCTGATATATGTATATGCGTAAGGTAAGTTCCGTTGACTGACCATATAAAATATTAAGAAAAAGGTCTGAATGCAACAGGAGAAATATTTCTATGCCAAGACTTTTTTCATAGCACTAATTGGAGCCAGCAAAGTGTTACAATATTGAAGTCAGCTTTTTGTATTTTTTCTCGTAAGCTTCAAAATATACTTTTTAGTTAATGAAGATTTGGCAAATGATCGCACTGTTTAGTTAAAACTACTTTATTCTATTGTATACTTTATTGACATCAATATAAATTAATTTGATTAATTTGGTGTTAAAATTGTTAATTTTATGCGTAAAAGTAAAAATTTACTGCTTTTATTCACAGTGGGAAAGCATTTGACTTTCATCTCCCATCGATTCCTAGATACCTATGTGACGATATGACTGTAGGAATTTCATTCGAAGCTCTCGACCAGTAATGAGCTGGACATTCCACAATAATGCACAATAATGTTATCTTTTTTATTAAGAATAAAAATGTAAAAAATATTAATGTAGGAAATTCTACTACTTACTTGTTATTGTTACTTGTTTAATCACGCCATAACGGTTGGATAGATTAGGATGTTTGGCACACAGAAAGCTTATAACCTGGATTCAAACATAGTAAATGGTCAAATCTTCCAAGGAATTTTAGAATGTCCACGCGAATGAAGTCCACCTGCGAAAGCTAGTATTGTATTAAATAAAAAAAAGGATTCAAGCTAGTATTTCATATAAATAAATATAATAAGTAAATAAATATCTGACAACATCACATACATTGCTCCGATTCCAAAGTAAGTAGCTAAAGCACTTGTGTTATGGAAATCAGAGACAACGGTGGTATCACAAACACCCAGACCTGAGACAATATAGCCAACCGGGGATCGAACCCGGGACCTCAGAGATGGCGACACCTTGAAAACCGGTGTACAAAGCCACTCGATCACGGAGGTCGTCAAATGTATATATGTGTAAATGTGTAAATGTCTATAATTTTTATCGATATTGCCAATTCAGGATATTGACAAACCGTTTGGTGACTAATATGTGGTCGGCCGCGTTACAGACACATTATATAGCCATAAAAAGCTAGCAGGTTGCCTATCGCTTTTTAATAGAACAAGCTACTTATATTTATTATTTCATCCATCGTAACTCTTATTCGCAATTCTGTCTTTATAATCGTAATTTATCTGTAAATCAATAAAAATAGTATAAGAAAGAAATGAACTAAATATATAAAGGTACCTATTTAAGTAGTTGTCTAGGGTACTATTAAATAAAAAATAAAAAAATACCAAACCAAATCATAATAAATGCGATTTACAGTTTTGTGGGCATTTATTTTAATTTGGATTAGTATTTTGTTTTTTTTATTTGATAGAACCCTAGACAAATTACTGTCTTAATCCGAATAACATCACAAGAAGACAAAAAAAATAACAAAGTTCCTAAATAAAAAAAGAAAATATCACAAGAAGAGTTAATATGCTCAAATTGCAAATAATTTTGGTATTACGTTTGTATGGGCGGTTGGGAAGATGTTCACCAGACTCTTAAGATATTAAGGTGCAATTTCATTTCTTGTCTGATAACAACCAAAAGTGCAGCCTAATGTCTTGAGATGAGGTTGATTTTTATCAATTGATTAGCTATTAAATCCAATCACAATTTATGATTCAATCCAAGTTTAATTTCAGTGTTGTACCTAGGTGATTATCGTGACAATTACTTTTTTCCATGCAAAGTACGAGTATGAATAAACGCATTACCGAAGCGTTTAAAATTATCAATCAGTGTCTGCAGCTAGCTAAAGCATTTGAAACAAACTTGATTGAAAGTGCTCGTCTAAAATGGCAATCTTGCCATTGTTTATAACATGTAATCCTGCTTCCATGTTCTCATCTGTCCTACTTAACAGCATCCAATAATAAATAAAATGGACGTAGACACCGCTTGATTGACGGCGTTGCCAACGTCTTGTAATTTTATAAGATTGACGATAGAACACAAGTACCTTAATAGCCTATAGCCGAAGCGGAGGCGTTCAAATAGGGCGTGGGAGGTAATATTTTTATTATTTCTGGCACCTGTACAATCTCGTTCTATTGAGATTTTTTCATCATAATTGCTGCTGTACTGGAAATGCCACAAAATAAATCTCATCTGACCATTTGTCAAAATGAAATGAGGTTTCTTTATTATTTTCTTTTATCAAAATAATATGGAACGTTAAAGTTGGGCTTTATGTACTAATAGCGACCGCCCGCGACTTCATCTGCGTGAAAAGTTTTTTTGCTATCCCTCGGGAACAATTATTTTTTTCGGAATGAAAGGTACCCTTTGTCCTTCTCTGTACTGCTGACAACGTGTATGCAAAATTTCATGATGATCGGTTCAGTATTTAAGACGTGAAGGCGTAACAAACAAACAAACAGGCTTTTGCATTAATAATATTAGTAAGGATCGCATTTTTAATATTAAAGTTGGGTTGAAAATATAATTATAATCCTTCTTATTCAATGTGTATATGATGTGTGTATGTGATATGTAATAATAATATAATGTGCTGCTATTATGTTAACAACACTATAATAAAGTATAATTTGATGTGCTACGCCTACGCTAGAAAACGTGAAATTCAGCGTCAATTTGCTATTCCAAACGGGTTATAATCCAGAGAAGTGTCGAACTAAGATAATATTTCAAGCAAGCAAAATACAGCTTATCGCAGAATACAGAGCTGCTAAGCTAACCGATTCACGGGATGCGTAGTGCAATGTCTTTGAGGACTAAGTGAGCAAAATGGTCGTTCAAAACCGGAGATTTTCTTTCTATTAGTGCTGACGAGTGCGATAGTAGAATGACACATGGAGCTACTATTAACAGAGCTGTGTCTGCTATTATTTTTTTAAGCTTAATATTTTTTCTTTAGAATATTGAAACGATACTGTTACACAGGTTAGCTTGCAATAAGAAAATTGAAGAATGTAAAAAAAAAAAAAAAATAACAATTTACTAAATATTTTAGTAAGAGACAAAGTATACATCAACCAGTAATCTTCTTCTGCTTTCCGTATAATAATTATTCCTGAAAGAAAATCGATACCTGTAGAAGTTTCAGACCATCACATAAAGTAAAGTTTCTTACATAAGTATTCAGGTAACCATGTATATCACATATGTAAGTTGTTTTTTCCTTCCGTATAACGTGATTACTTTAGGTCGTCGTATATTTTAAGTAATGACGCTCAGGTTTCTGTATGTGGTAAAACAGTTTCGGTTACTATTAATTTACTGTGGCGTGCCTGAAGTCAAATTTAACAAGCATGAAGCCGCTTGAATTTATACGAAAGGCGGCGTATTCACCCGAAGGATTACTCGGCTGAAGTGGCATTGGGCGGAGAAGAACCGCGTAACCGAAAACGTTATGGTGGTAGTCGCAGGAAGCCACAAGATTCGGGCAGTGCAGACCAATCGTCAAGGTCGTATGCTCGTGGGATATGATAATAATAATAGTAAATATTTGACAATATTACATACATTGCTCCGATTCCAAAGTAAGTAGCTAAGGTACTTGTGATAAGGAAATCAGAGACAAAGGTGGTATCACAAACACCCAGACCTGAGACATTATAGAAAAGTTCATTTTCTACATTAACCCAGCCGGTGATCGAACCCGGGACCTCAAGAGATCGTGACGCCTTGAAAACCGGCGTGCAAACCACTCGACTACGGAGGTTTATGATAATTTTCCGGGGTTGTATGCATGGTACTCTATCTACCATATTTGTATTGATGTGGTTTTTACCAAACAGCCTGTTTACTAGTCGCCAGTCTGAATTCCATTATGCACCCGAATTCAGTTAAACGTGGCTTAATTATTCGTACCTGAGATTGTGTGTTTCGCAATCAGGGTCACTAAACTGTCTTCAAATCAAATTGTCTCATTGATATATAAAAAAAGTATATAAACAAAACACTGAATGAATTCAAAATTATTATTGTTATTATGAAAGTACTAAAAGCTTTTATTTTTAATGACTTTTTATTATACGGGAATAAAAAAAACATTGGACGTCTCATTCACATAGACACGTTCCTCATATAAAGATGGTATTACGACAAAATACACTCAGAGTGGGTGTAGTGGTATCATCCTTGACGTCTGATGAACACTTTTTGAAATAAATACTTCAATTCTAAGCTATGGTTTCTGTATAGGTCTCCATATTCAAAATGAACTTCGCTATAGAAAGATGATCTTATCTTTCTATAGGATTTTTTGAATCGATGGTTAACGAAAACTTATTTCAATACTCCTGTCGAAAGCAAACTTCGTTATCGCTTTTGCTAATGTGACTTTGGGGAGAAAAAACAACTTTCTATCGTTTACCTATCTACATTAAACTAAGTAGTACGATGCAGATAAGCAAGTCGCTTAGTACAGACAATCGCTTGTGAAATCGAATCGTAATCGTTTGACAAGCGATTGTCTATAAACAGCGCTAACTGACTAAAATCAACCAGCAAGTCGTCTGCCAAGTTGACCAGACCCGTGTAAATACCACAAAACTTTACAACCGCCATCAATTTTGCATCGCACTGTACCGTTAATTAATAAAGTGTTTCTGTCTATGACGGTGCTTGTCACAAACTATTAAATGCCATCATGACAATTTTGTTCTAGGGCAAGGAGTACGGGCGACTGAAGAGTTCTCCCTCTTCTTTCTCGCATATATTCACGAGGGCGCGCCGCCAGCCGATGCCGACACACCGTATTATAGATCCTGTGGAAGGTACAGTTTTTAATTGATATACAAGCTGTTTGGTAAAAGCCTTATAAAGCCGAATATGGTATAAATAGGATATCATGCATATAACTCCGGAAAAATATGATGAACCCTGAAAACCGTCACATAGATGAAAAATTTTGGTTTTTCATTTGTATGGAAAAATGCAGTGACAACCCTAGACGCAAATAGACTATTGTACTGGATAATCAATTCCATTAATGGGCAAAAGCGAAACATAATTTTTGGTCTATGGTTGCCACTATGCAGTTTTCATTAAATATTTTTTTTAGTGTTGGTTTTCAGTGTTTTCAATAATTTTCCGGGGCTGTATGCATGGTACCCTATTAACCATATTCAGATTCATAAAGCTATTATCAAACACCCTGTAGATTTTACCGTCCGGTAGTCTAATAGTTTTAAATACTTAAAGCAACAAACTTGCGGATATATTTAAAATTTGCTCATTTGAGCTAGAGATTCCATTAGGAATACATCCGATTTTTCACGGTCCGATGAATACGTTTATCTAGGTAGGTACTCAGTTTGTGCACTATCTAAAGATATAAAAATGTGCTACAATCCACTGCATGCAAGACCAGTATGTACTCCAAAAGTGTCTTCTCAATGTGTATTAAAATTTATAACAAATTACCGCAAAATATTAAAGAAATTGAGAATCCTAATATTTTTAAGAAACAATTAAATAAATTTCTAATTGACAAAGCATATTACTCGATTGACGAATATATCAAGGACAAATAAAATTATTATTGTAATTATTTACAATAATGACATTTCAATTTCTTTGACATTTACAGCACTACTATCCTTCTATGACATTTGACATTTTTATGATTATTTAATGTAAAGTTATCCCGAATATTTAGGACAATTTAATTACCTTTTATATGTACCTCAGTAGCGCGGCATGTTTATTGTTCTTCTTAAATAAGTTAATGAATTTTGGCAACTATTTTCAATGTTTGTTGTGTTCCACATGTTAATAATTTGCACACCGGTGAGGGTAGAATATGGCGTACTTTGTTAATTTTAAGTCATCTGTATCGTTTACACCCATGTTCAAGCAAATAAATATATTGATTGATTGATTGATTGATCTAGGTCATGTAATACGCACATCCGATTGCGGACAGTAAAAATCCATGTAGTGCACAAATGCCTAATGTTTGTTATTATCACCGATTAAGGGGTAATTGTGTTTGTCTGGGAGCTTTCTTTTTAACTCTTAGCATCTCGGTGCAACTTTATGAAATTATGAACAACCTACTTTTGGTACTAATAAGTAGACTGGGATATTTGACTGCTCGAGTTTTATAGTAACTTTAAAGTATTTACATTAATTTAAGACATAGTATCGCATATTTTGTGAATTGGCTTGAGATCAAATTCTAAATATTGCTTGAAACAATAACTGTATAATGACCCAATTTTTTTCATCCACCTGTAAATGATGAAAACAAGCATAGTTTGTAATTAGTTTTTATAAAAACATTTTATAGTATACTCAAGGATAAAATTAAATCCTCGTCACATTGAACAACGACGTTAATTAAATAGTAGACTGCTCGTTGCTATTGAACTGTATTTTAGATATATAAATTGTTTATTTCCATCACAGACAATACACAGCTGATCAATGATTTCAATAAAAAAATATAAAGGAAAAAAAACTGTGTGCCGTGTCGACGAAAAAATTCAAAAACTCAGTGATTCCTTTGCTTCAACTAAAGCAAAGCACTAATTTTCAGTTACGTTTTAGTTTTGTTAGATACGAAATAATTCCTTTTCATATGTATCCTTGTTCCATATTTGAGAAGCTTTACGAACCGCATTTTGCGGTTCCATCTTGTTACGGTTAATTTATTCCTTTTTACCTTCATTTGAATATTTTTGCTAAGATCCGTATTGGAGTAGGGATGAACAGGTACATTGAATGTAAGATAATAAACTGGTAAAAGAAAACGTAATGAACCAAATTTTTTATCAACCTGTAATACTGTTGTCTTTTAAAGACAATCTAAATAAACAGGAACGGATTTTTTTTTAGTTAAGTAGGTATATAATGGTACATACTTAACTAAAAAAAGAATCCGTTCCTATAAGGATTATGCATATACCTACTTCAGGGCCTATTACAAAAAAGAATCACGAATATCTATCTAGTTAATAATATCATAGAGTGGGACGAACATCGTACGCTTATCTACCCGCGTGCCGCGTGGTCCGATTGCTTTATCCGATTAATCGGACGACGCGGGTATTGTTATAAACCCCTTTCATTAGTATGTATCATTATTTCATTGAAAAATAATATTGTGTAGCTGCAGTCGCATTACAATATTTCGGCCATTTTGGTATCAACTTACCCGCAATAGCAACAATAAATATAAAAACAAATTTTGGCAACACTCACGCACTATACAGCCACGACTCTCGATACGAGTGCTTAGTGGATGTTTTCTAACTTATTCGATCGCGATATATAGGTATCGTAAAATCGCTTAACGTATGTACCTATCGTTTAGCGATTTTAACTAAAACTGTTGGTAAAAAGCGTGGTCATTAACGTATTCGAGCGCCGTTGGTACTAGCTGTTAACACCCACGAATTCGCATTGAACCACATATGGTGGAATATGGCCTGTCCTCTTTATCTATCCATAAATGAGGCCTGCGTGTGCCCCAGCAGTGGGGCAACGAAAAGGCTACTATTCGACTTATTTAATAAAACTGGAATATTTTAACAATCAATAACTGTCGATTTTCTTTGACTGTTTAATTATTGCAGTTTTTTTGTCCCATAGATTGTTTTCTTGTCACCTCGGAGGAAGGTGAGCTGTTCTTCAAGTCACCATCTGATGAGCCGTCGGTGTGCGGTATATACATGATAGCTGACCCTGACAAGCGGATTCAAGTGACGTTTAACTACATCAATGTACCATGCGAAAACGGTGGCATTGTTGCGGTAAGTTTATTTTCATTTTTATAAAAGTTTTATTCTAAGTCTATTGGTTTGCTGTTGATAGTTTTACCAATAATACATTATTAAAATTAGAACAGCTACTTGAAATGAATATCGGGCTAAAGCCGGACTTATATTGGTTTGATGTGTTGTGATAGGCTATGACGAGATGGGTAGAGTTCACATCTGTATGTCGCGGGACTGATGCCTTCTGACGATATTGTTAAACAGTACTTACGTAGCTCTCGGAGCATTTACACGTTCGCAATGTTTTTCCATGAATCATCAGATTCTGATTCTGATTTTTAAAAAGATATTAAATTTTAATAAGTATTTAGAAAATATACACATTTGACACGTCAGTTGTGTTGTGACGCGTCAGAGGCGCCTGTATTTTTTACAAGCGCATGCATAGATGTACTTCTCTGACGCGGCCTCACAAATATTAATCCGACTTAGGCTCTAGACAGACGGACTGCAATTCAACTGCAATCCGACTGCCAAATTGCAGTTCCGATGCAGTTTGATAGTATTTGTAACTATTGCAGTCGTGTCAACTGCATTCAAACTGCACCTGAACTGCAATTTGCGGTTGGATTGCAGTTGAAATGCGGTCCGTCTGTCTAGAGCCTTAACTGGCATGTGTGTGAGTACGAAATAGTTGTTCAGCATTTTTTTCACTTTAAAAAACACGGCATCTGTGTCGGGAGACTGAGTATCAGTTTTGAGTAATTAAATTTATCTCTGGAAAAAATATATTCAATATTTCATAGTCTGCTACAATCCAACCAAACGTAGGAGGCACTAATTAATCTGTTTGTTTCTAACATTATTCTCCGAAATATGTAAAACTGAGGATTTGATGTAAATGATAGTATCAACAGAATGAAAGACTTCCATATAATAATCAAACTACTAAACTAACTGAGCTACTTCACTTAGTTAGTGATGTGATGGTAATGAAAACAGCACCGCCGATGTAAAATGTGATAATTTACGTAAGCTTATCTGGTTAAAGTGGAATTACCCAGTGCTTAAAGTAAATTTCGCACTTCGGTATACGCCCGGTAATCTGCAGATTAGTTGGTTCCAGGCAGGAAGTTAATTAGCTGGTAGCATCTGCATTAGTCAGACCGCAAATATCATACTTTTGTAAAGGTGTTTGGGAAAATCGTATAACTAGTTGCTAATACTCGCGTAAACTAACTTGCTTTTGATATTTACGATATTAAAAGTATTTTTTAAGTAAGATTTAGATTTCGTTAACGAAACAAAAAGTGTGACTAGGTACAATTTTCTTTTAGTGCAAAATTGTAGAAACTATAATGGAAAACATTTTTCGTTATAAACAAATTAATACTGCCGTTTTTTTATATAAATTAAAAGCAAAAATTTTACTTTTAAACCATATTTTTATCGTCCGTATTTTGTGACTATTTTTTACCTTTTTCACTTAACATTATACAGCACTATGAACATACCTCTATTATTCTATCATCTTGTAAATATGCCCCAGATTGGATTTTGTTTTTCCACCAGTATTTACTTGAGCAGTATATTTTAAAAAAGGTTTCTAATTTCATAACAGAAGCAGTTTATAATTTAAAACTTGATTTTTTATTTTCTGTCCGGCCCTTTCATGTATACCACGAAAAATGTTGTCTGAATGATTAAAAGACTCTTGGCTGACAACAAAGATAGCTTTTTGAGACTCGTGTTTATATTCGGCTGGGTGACTAGTAGTGAATGACCAATATTTTTCAACTAGTATAAAATGAGCAGCTTCTTAACACTACTCTTTAACCAATGTTTTAATAATTTTCCATTATAAGCCTGCTGATGGTAGGTACAGTTCCTTTCAATCACCCGCTTCGACAGGCAACTAGAAGTTCTAGTTTCTCCTACTTCTACATATCGCCTTGTTGAGGGAGGAATACACGTGTGACGGAAGTGTTCCATGCTTTTAGTTTGCTATTAGTAGCGTTATTGACATGCACATGCCCATCTTCTGTGTTCTATAAAAAGCTAAATTAAAAAGTCAATTGATTTCCGAAAAAAAAGCCTTTAAAAGTAAAAAATAAATGTTTTGATTGGCTCTTCTACTTACTTTAATATTAGTACCTAGTAATATTTTAATCTGGGCCGTCGCGATGGGGCACCGCTAAGTAAAGAAGTTATTGTCGCCGGGCGCTACTAAATCTGGGTATTTTTGCGGTACCCTGACGCGACGACCCAGATTAAAATATTACTAGGTATATACAATTATTAAAGTAAATAAAAGAGCCAAAGAAGACTTAATTTCGTTTCTAATAATAATTTAATTGCAACTGCATATAAAGTTTTTTTTAAATCGGATATAATAGGAAACAATACGTAATATTAAAACTTAAATGTTAAATTTCATGATCTTCCTTTTGTTTAAGATGCTGGATAAGAAATGAAGTCTTCTTATAGTAAGATTTCCTACGTTCAATACTTAAGGTACTTTCCCTCCGTGTGGCAAAGTTTTAGGACAGCCGATAGATAGATTTGATTGTAAATGTGAGTATTTTCTCTCTCCTTTTTTTCAGTGGGTAGATGGATGGGAACTGAGCGGCCAAGTCTGGCCAGCTGACGCGTGGGATGACGACCGTGTGGTAGAGTCGTGCGATCGGCGACCGCAACGCAAGCTCGTATCACAACAAAACGCTGCCTTAATACAGTACCGGGTTCCTGCTCGAGGAAAAGGATTTGCGGTCACTATCAGGCATTTGAAGAATGCTAGACGTGAGTAATTAATCGTAGCTTCTAACTTAAATATCCTAAAAAAAGGACTCATTTGAAAGAACATTTGTATGAATGAATGAATACTGCTAAAGGAGTCAGAAAAGCTCAAATTCTCCTGGCAGTCAGAGTTAGTACCTAATGCTTAGCCAAAAAATGTTGATTAATTTGTATTAATTGCAATCACAGCGAACGTTGCCATTTTTATAACCCTTAACATTAGAAACGATCTTACACTGAAGAAAAGTATAGTATGAAAATCTTGCTACAGCTTGCAGCCATGACCCCTCGAAATCCCTATGCGAAGAAAGATAGAAACATTTTAAAACCTCCAGAGGAAAAACAGCTCTCGTGCTTTATGATTCCGTTCATTTTCCCTTGCAGGAGTACGCGTACCTACCCAATTGAGCTGTATTGTTTGCACTTTATTGCCTCTCTTCGAGTGACTATTTATTTAAGCGTTTTTATCGAGTAAAACTACATATTTGCACTTGTTGTCTATACTGCTCATAGGTCAACATTGTTCGTATCGTTGATGTCAGGTCCAGAGTTAAAAAAGTCTAGAAGGAACGGGTGGTAGGAAATATAGACGATTCAAAAGTGCTTAATTATTTACTTTATTTTAAATAATGAATTTTGACTTTGTCTTTGAACTGAAAGCCGATTAGGGATCCGTTAATTTTGTATGCTAGACAATACTTGATTGTATTAAAACCGAATTATAAATTACTAGCGGCTCTATGAGCTGTAGATCTCGCGTTTGTGACATATATATTTATGAAATGATTGAAATGTTATTTTTTTCCAAATATTTCGAAAAACTTAATCGACAATAAAAATCATAACAATATAATTATCGAATTTGCTCACAATATTTCACGAGAATTGGTTGAGACGATAGAAAAAAGTGACCTTTCTCTGCAGAAGAACAGACGTACACACTACAAAATTATTATTGCCCAAGCAGAAACAGAGACGCTACGCTCGCGCTTCGCGAAAAAATTGTCTGATAGAAACACTGGCTATTGACTAGTAACAATAGAAAATCGCAGTATCATTCAAATTGCGTGAGGAGCAGGATTTGGTCCTGATCATGCATTTACAGTTTTTTTTATTCCCTTAGCTTGCAATGTGATGCTGTTTGGATCTGAAGGAGTATACACGTTGAGGAACCACGGCGTAACAGGCAACTGCTCCGTGATCGCTGTATCTCCTGCAATCGTGCGCATATTAGACCTCAACGTAGGACAGTCTATGAAGAGGGACATTGTTGATATGGAAACTGGGACTATTCACCGCGTAAGTTAATATTTTTTAACATAATTATCAGAAAAATCTTCGTGTTCTTAATTGAAATCAGAGTTTTGCACCTTCAAGCTGTCGTGCTCATCTTGTCTGCAAGTTGGCTTATGTAAAGCGTTTAGGGTTGAATCACATTTGACGTGATTTCACTGGAAATCCTCAACCGCGTATAGCATTTTAACGTAGCGGTAGATTTAGATAAGTGTCGGTTGTTTCGGACACATCAAGTGTGCCAGTAGAATAAGGTCCAATAGCCAAATTAAAGTGTTATTTAAAAATCAAGATTTTTCTATGCAAAACCTTTAGTAAAAAGGACAAAACATACAACATTGATTTTCCTCAAGAGAGATTTAGTTGGTTTACATTACAGCACACAAGGGATTAGGGGTATTTAATTTGCCACGAATACAAACCGAAATAAAAACCTTTTCAATCCTTGTGCGACCTTTTAGTAACCTGAAAGCCAAATCCGTTCTATTGTTCGTAAAATAACCACATTATTCTCAAACAAGTTCATTTGGGCTAAGCGAGGCAACCAACTGTTAAAATAATTTCCGATGCTGGTAAAATTTAAAATTTGATTAATACACTTTGAATATTGCTAAATATTTCCATATATTTTTATCTCAATGACCTTTCGACTACGAAAGTAATAAAATTGCTACATTAAAGTACTAATTTAACACTCGTAAAAAATCGGTACCGACATTGTCGGAAATAATTAATGATGACCTCCGTGGTCGGGTGGCTTTGTACACCAGTTTTCAAGGTGTCGCCATCTCTGAGGTCCCGGGTTCGACCCCCGGTTGGGTCAATTTAGAAAATGAACTTTTCTATATTGGCTCAGGTCTGAGTGTTTGTGATACCACCGTTGTCTCTGATTTCCATAACACAAGGTGCTTTAGCTACTTACTTTGAAATCGGAGCAATGTATGTGATTTTGTCTTTATTTATTATTATTATTATTAAATTAAATACTTTACAGACAATACCGAGATAGATTTTTTATATTTATTCGTATAATAAAAATTAATATAAAAAATCCAAATAATATCCTAATGTTATTATTATAATGTGAAAATTTAGATGTTTGGATGTTTGTTACTCAATCACACAAAAATGGCTGAACGAAGTTAGATAAAATTTGGCATAGAGAGTTTATAGCCTGGATAAACATTATGATACTTTTTTCTCGGTCAAAGGATCCCCAGGGATCTTCAAAGTTTCCACGCGGACGAAGTCGCGGACAGAAGCTAGTTAAATATGATTATTATTTCAAATATTTTTATGCTTATTGCGTGCTATACAAGGTGTTACAAAAGTACCCCTAATGCCGAATATGGTATATAGGGACCATCGAACTGATCAACTTTTACTATGGGACCAACTCTGAAATCGCGAAAAAAAAATCAGCTGTTTCATACATTTTGATATTTTCGATTTTAATTTTTGTATGGAACAGCTGATTTTTTTTTCGCGATTACAGAGTTGGTCCCATAGTAAAAGTTGTTCAGATTGATGGTCCCTATATACCATATTCGGCATTAGGGGTATTTTTGTAACACCTTGTATATGGCGCAATAAGCATAAAAAATAGTTGAAGTAAAGTTTTGAGTCCTATGTATTAATGTTACGGCACAAATAAAATAATGAATAATTGTGTAATTGATATGTTACCGCTAAATGAATCCGTTAATGTACGAATTAACTATTTTAACGGTAACAATATACTGCTAAGGTTATACACAGTAAGAAATTATTTTCAATTTTCGATTTGGTTTAGTTAGTAGTTATTACAATAATATGTAAACTACTGTTTCAGGCTTTGTGCAAATAATAACACAGTCTATTGTAATACATGAGACGAAATATAATAATATTCAGTATCGAAACAATTGCTTATTATAATGAAAGGCTTAGTACCTATGATTAAATTGAACACTAATTTAATAGTAAGCGTGAAGGTAGTTGTATGAAGTTTCAGTCTTAATGATGTACTGATATTCGATAAGTCATTGTCCAGTCCATTCCAAGGACATTACTTAAACCATTAAATGTAAGGTTCTTTACTTTCATTCAGAATTTGTTTGCTTAAAAGATTCAAAGATTTTTGGGGGAGTAATCCGCTGTTTATGACTTTCTTATTTTCTTGTTGTAGTTGGAATTCTAATATATTGAAGATAAGTACCCCAAAATAATATTACTCACCCGTGAAAATTCAGTTTTTTTTTCATTATAATGGAGCCATTGGGTTGAAAGGCAGTTTTTTGTTCTTCTACAAGTCGCTTGAAGACATACCAAATGTTATAAATAAAAATGACATCTTATTATTATTTTAATTGTGAAAGTATCTCTGTCTGTTACCATTTTATGCCTGAACCACTGAAGCTTCTGATTAATTTATTGGGCATAGGGTAACATTTGTCAGGTAAATGAGTATTGAAGGGAAATAGTGGATGAAAGTTCCAGAACCAAGTTCTTGGATGAAGTAGCGGGTGGCCGCTAGTTAAGCTGCGTTCAGAAGATAACACACGTCCCGACCTCAACTCAAACTCGACAAAGCCCATCTTGAAATACATCGATTACAATTTTGAGTCTTAAGACACATATATAAGCTCCGGTGTAATGTTGAGGCGAGTTTGAGTTGAGTTTGAGTTGAGTTGGGGTTGAGCGTGGAGCGGATGTAGTTGCACCCACAAAATATAACGGAGCTTATTAAAAGTGCCTTAAGACTCCAAATTGTAAGCGATGTATTTCAAGAAGTGGGCTGCGGTGAGTTGAGTTTTAGTTGAGTTCGGGTCATGTGTTATCGTCTGATCGCAGCCTTAGTGTGCAAGTGCCCAGGCAGTTGTACTCACTAATAAAAAACAAATAAATTGATTCTGTGCTTTTGTTATGTAGGTAATAAAATAAGTATTTTTTGAACAGTGTATAAAGCGAGGACTCCCCGACTACGCAGAAATAGGGGGCGCTAGCGGACTCGACCACACCAAAATGGAGGTGCTTGATAGCGTCTGTGGTTTGGACTCTAATGAAGGTAGTTAAAGTTACACTAATGAGTTATAACACGTATCAAGTTCAATCAAATCAAATATCAAGTTCAAAATCAAGTTAATCGATCAACGAACATCGTCAGACTATCGTAATTTTTTTTTGTAATATGCCCTCTGTATTACCTATGTGCCAGTTACAAGTACAAAATTGTTTTATACAAAGATTTCCCCTACTTTTTACAGGTCGTCGTCCAGCTTACATAGCCTGCGAAGATACCGTAGTAAGACTGGTATCGAGTGGACGGTACCACAATTCGATTACTCTAGCCTTTGCTCCCCTGCCAATGGAAGACATCGAACACTCGGATCTCATCTGTGGACTCGACGCCTTGTAAGACCCAGGATCACACGACCATGAATATAACGACTTCAGTAGACACCATCATAAATCTTATAGGGGTTATACATGCAAACGCCCGGCCCGCAGGCCCAGAAGTAGAGGCACGGCCTTCCGGCCAAACCTCACGTAACGTGTGTAGCTTGAGTTGCGGATTCTTCAGTTCTCGCTTCATGCTACACACGTGAGATCCAGCCGGAAGGGCGAATTTCTTATTGAACCAATGACTTCAACTTTCAGTTATTGATATCGATATTTACCTTACAGTATTAAGCAATAAATAAGGTGAAACATATTTTTTAATGTTCATTCCCGAAGTGTATAGCTATTAAAGAATAGAGAAAATAAATTATTTAAAATCAACATAAAATTAAGTAGAAATTGGAAGTAATTCTGTAGATTTATTTTCAATGATTTTCAAAAACTACATAATATTTCAATAACTTTAAATATCTTTTACCTACGTATAGTTATGAGAATTTAACCGCTAATGTTAAATAATTTGATAATTTTGCTAAAGGTTTTATTTAGTTTTTAATATTAAACATTTTTATTTTGACTACTTAATTTTCTAGATAAAACGTAGCTTAAATGTCTTTTCTGATTAAATTTTCATCAATTTATCATTGTAAATGTTAGAAGTAAACTATAATGTTGTCAGTTAAGTTATAAATATCAAGTACCGCCATAATATACTTATTATTAAGGTTCTTTAACGTAATTTTGTAAGTAGCAATTAGTATGTGTTTATATTATATCTAGTCATACTTCGAGCATAAATTTTCGAAATATGCGATTCAACGGAATGTCTTTGAATAAAGTTAATTTATGAGTCTGGCTTTTATTATTTTTGTGACCCCAAAAATTTAATCAAATTATAATAACTAGCTATGAAATTGAAATTGAAATTGAAAAATTCTTTATTCAAATAAGCTCACATAACAAGCATTTTTAAATCGTCAATTCTTTTATCCTACCACCCATTATGACGTCTTTTAGCTGACAAGAAAAATGGGCGCAAAAAACTTATCAGCTTTATTAGAAGGAACGATATTTACAAATATGTATATCGTTTCCAGACATTACATTCAAAGTATTCATACATGTTACCATTAACATAGATTCATAAATAAATAACATTATTTAATTAGCTCATTTCTACTGAATCAATTTACAGGTGTCAAGCTTAATTCAAAATTTAAGGCTCAGCCTAGGCTATTACAAAATATATATATATATATCAATTCATACAATTCAATAAACGTTAAGACAAGTAGGCAGAAGCAGACCCATTCCCACTGGCAGCACCCGTTCACGAGCATGACGCATGAACCAGCCATCGCTTCGCTCAACCATATTTGAGGGAACGTAACGACCCCCCTCACACGACACCACCATAGAAATGATTAAAGAGAGCATGACATACTTAGGCTACCCATGTTAAGGCATCGAATTGAAAACTAATATCCAAAAGCTTTTCATAGGCCTATAGAAAGTGAAAGATTGCAATAAAAAAAAATCCAAAACAAGGTATTAGTTATGAATTTTATCTTTTGGGTAAGAAGTGCCATACATATAGATAATATTAAACATTTATATATATATATGTATGCGACGTCCTTAATACAAGTAGTCAGAAGCAGACCCATTCCCACCGGCAGCACCCGTTCACGAGCATGACGCATGAACCAGCCATCGCTTCGCTCAACCATATGAGTGTAGATGAAGCAAGAGAAATATGTAAAGATCTTAACATGTCAATAGATGTGATTTCTGATTAAAAGTAAAATAATTAAAAGTGGGGGGTTGGGTCACTTTTGGCCCTACCATGAGTTGATGCAAACTGTTTACGCTACCGTAAACAATCGGATATACTGCTCACCGTCCATACGAATGAAAGAAAGAAAACAATAGTTAACGGTAGCGTAAACAGTTTGCATCAACTCATGGATGGAACTCGGAGGCCAAGACTAATTTCGGGTCGCTGACCATCGGGGTAAGTATCCACGTATTTGAATAACATCATCGTTTTTATCACAGCGATGACTAACGTCATACGCCTGTGATTATCTCCAAATTAGACCAACTTGGAGAGGACTGGCTACTTTCGAGCCGGCTGACCCCCCGAGTAAGTAAGGGTTGGAACCATTTCTTAGTGTTGATATCGTGACTTTAAATCATTTATAGATTCATACATGTCCAGTATCTAAAGCATAATAATTAGAAAATTGATAAATATAAAATTATTATGTCTGTAAACACCTAAATTTAAAAGATGGTTAAATAAAAGAGCATGTTTAAAGAAATTTTATTGAGTATTGTTCTGGATAAGGATAATTTAAAATTCAAAGCAATTATATTATTATCACTATTGTCTAAAAGTATCAGATAAAAATATTTTGTCTCACTACCAGTGAAATAAATTCCATGCAACTGTACAAACAAATTTTTATATCCACAAAATTCTTACAAATGCCTAACTTTTATTATTAATAATGTTGATTTAAACTAAACAAGTAATGGAATGTATACAGATTAGTGAGGGATTAACATGTGAAGGCAATGGAACGAAATCCTCATAAAAAGCACTACAGCATTAAAATTCAAAATATAAAATAGATATTGTCGACGTCATTCGCATTCATTTGTTGTTTACAGTAGTACAAAATGAATAAGTGCACATCAATTATGTATACACACAGTTAAATTAGCACCTAATTTGTAAAGCAGTACCTAGTCGGTTACATAACAGATATACGTATAAGCGTCGTTACACAAAACATTGAACATTTATTTCGTCTAATCGTACCTAATAACCATTTCTAGGGAACTAACTACACACAGAACCGATATAATCTTTTCATAGTACACAAATATAAACTAACCACATACTTAAAACTGTTAAGAGGGCGTAGTCCGCACACTAGCGCCGCCATTGGAAAAAAATAAATAGTGCGCAAATAAAGACAAAATTGAGAGTTATATCTCTGTAGTGCACTCCGTAGAAGCTTTGTAGTTCTTTTTATCGCTTAAACAATATTTTCTATCCTGTCGTTTAGTTTAATGGAGATTTTTTGCGATAAGTGGCCACTTTTAACAATAAAACTCCATTTAACTAAACGACAGGGTAGAAAATATTGTTTAAGTGATAAAAAGAACCACAAAGCTTTTACGGAGTGCACTACAGAGAGATAATTCATAATTTCGTCTTTATTTAAGCACTATGATTTTTTTCCAATGGCGGCGCTAGTGTGCAGACTATGCAGCCTTAAGACAGGACACTATAATTTGTTTGTGGCGTGCGATCTTACGTACTTATCTATATTCTAATTTGTTCAGCAGAAAACTATCAGAAATACTTAAGTAAGTAATATTTTAGGTACATAAAAATACTAATGGCAATCACGATCAATATCTAGTCATACCTTTTTTATACGTTCTAATCTCTACTTCTAATTGGTTTATTCACAGTTGATAAAATATGTTTATTGAATGCGAGAAAACTATGACTATAATAGGGCACTAAAATAGAAGAAATTATTAGGCCAGTAAAATAAAATTAAGGAATGAAGTAATACAAATATGAGTTTTACACTTATGTTTACCTTATTCTAACAATTTTAAACTATAACCATAAAATCTACAAAATGCAAAATACTTACATCCACACAATGTTTTGAAGCAATTTTATAAAACAATTTTCAAATTCAAGGTAGAACTTAAGACTAAATTCAAAAATATTAAGTTAAACAAATTAAATTTTGCTACTTACATGTAATCATCTTAACGTTTTACTTTACAATCTTACTTGGAACTAATTAAAGCTATCCCATCAACATTTCAAATCGTGTTTTTATTTGACGTGAAAGCGACAGTGGTGCAAATTTTGCCATTACATCTTAAAATACTGCCAACAGCATTTTGAAGCTACCTTTTTTACGGCACTGTTATTTTTGTTGACATAAAATCCGAAAACCATATGCACCGTTATTTTGTAGTCCTTGGGGGTGGTCTACTAATGAAACTAAACATTTTTTTCCAAAATATCATGAGTCGAAAAACGACAAAAATGGTCCTCTCATACTAACTAGCTAGACAGCTAAAACATAGCTGAAAAGTCGGACCGACTCCACTCGTACGAAGCAACTATATACGTAGCACTTCCGAGTGCGCTCGGACTACATGTTTACACAATACGAGTAGCGTCCCAGTAGGTATCCGAGTAGAATCGGTCCGAGTGTACTCTGATCATGTATGGGAAAGTAACTGTTTCATATAAATGTTTACTTGAACTCAGGTAAAATGTATTTAACAGCTGTAAATATTTTCGTGATTTCAGGGTTTAGTTTTAAAGTTTTGTGCTTACACTAAATAATGCTGTATATGGTATACGAAATATAAGTAACAACGCATTTCAAAAGTTGATTTTTAGAATAACACATTAGTAAAATCATGGAAATTAATTAAAGTTCACTCTAAACTATTTGCTTTTAGATAAGTGACATAACTATATGTAAGTTTAGGTTTGTGAAATGAAAACAAAGAAAAGCAATATAAAGTTAGTAATAAAAATTGATTTTAATCTGATCATTCTATAATTACCTTCTTGTATAAAGTGAAACGAAGAACTTAATAAAAAAAACATATTTTTCTAGTATTCAAGCTCATATTCTAAGTCATCTCAAATTAAATCGACTTTTATCTTTATTTCCCATAACTAGTGTAATGGCTGCATGAATAATACGTTGACAGTATTGTAAAGAATCTGTTTTTAGATAAAAATGACAGCTTCAACATTGGTGTGATCCACAACTACAAAGTGCAATTATTCGCAGAATTCTCTTCAGCGAGAGTTGTTTATAATGGGAGCCATTTTCAATGGATGGATGGATGGATGCTCATGCCCTTTGCAATATATTTTTTTATTATTAATTTCTATACAAGCCATGTTTATACGGCAATGTGTCAAAATTTCTTGTATGCAATAGTTAAGATAAAGTTGGAGTGAGCAGATTTAAAATATTTTTTTTATATTTTCAAAAAAATATTTCATTTTCGTAGAAATAAACTCCAAATCTTTCCAATACTAAAAATGACTCCCAGTATAAATCTAAGACATCACAATGATTCGCAAAACATACTTAATATTGTACCACGACTATAGATTAAAATTACAATATTGATATTTTTGCTATTTCCATTACATCTCACTTAAAACTAACCATCATTTTCCAGTATGTTCCCGATTCGTCCCAAAATACGTTCAAGATTCTAATTGACAATAGCATATTCAATATAGCACTAGTGTCATTTAATACAAATGTTAAGTATAAAAATTTTACATTCATAAGATATATTTCACTTAAAGCATTAGTAAGCTACAGACTGAATGTTATTTGTAAGGTGTAGGTACATTATGTTTCCCAATTTAATATTCAATACTGCCATTAAAATTGTGTATTTCGATTGTACTAAATAATATCGTCTGCCACATTTAATGACAAAGTGTCGAAATTCTATAATCATGTTTACTTATGTCTATTATTTTTACTTATTCCCACGTTACCTTGTTAATTTGCTTAATTTCTTGTATTTTTTTGTAAGTAATTTATAGTTTCGTTTGTCAAAGTGGGAGTGACAACAAAGTGGAATAAATATAGTGTGCTGATAATATCCTGTTAGATTTGAAGAGTTAACGACATTTGGGTGAATATTGTTAACTAGGTAAGCTGGTATCTAGGTATATCTGTGCACTTATTCTCCTTCGATACCCATTCTGTGTTTGCCATAAAGATATTGTCACGTGTTAAAACTATGGTGAGAATATGTGGTTACTTGCAAGGCCTTATATTCTGAGCTGCTAAAGCAATACGAACAAAATGATTTATGATTATCGAAGTAATGTTGTAAGTAAGATGGCGCTATAAGCACCATCTCACTTAAGTGACTTTACTTAGTTATTGAGTTACCAGCTCAGATTAAAGCACGAAGCTAGGCCACTGCCAAAACGACACTTCATTCCAGAATTTGGCATACAGGGTGTAAGGAGAACGCTTCCGAAAAAGGCAGGTTCTGGATAAAATAAAAATAATACACATTTATTTTTTATTCCTTTTCTTTCAACTGCAAAGTTGTTAAATAAACTTATTGTAACGACTTTTATAATATTGTTTTTTGACTACATTAATGTATTCAAATAAATCTCCTGATACAAAAATATAAAAGTCGTTGTAATAAGTTTATTTTACACCATTTCAGTTGAAAAAAGCGGTAGGTATAAAAAATAAATTAAAGTATTAAAAATATTTTTTTGTGCTATCTTATCTAGAATCAGTAATACCAAATAATATACTAGAAAAAATACGACTCGCACCAGATATACAAAATGGCATTGTGAATACTTAAATCTCAAAACTTAGAATCAGTAACTCTATTACCTGCATTTTTCGGAAGCGTTTCTCTTACACCCTGTATAAGGCAATGATATAGGGATGTATTAAGGGAATCAATCAAGGGAATTGGGTTAATGTCGATCGAGCCGTTGAGGGTAGACAATAAAAGTTTTTGTTGTGATTGTTTTTGTTTGCTAGGTATTAAATTCTAACCATTGACATTTAATTCCAACAAAATTGAAGCACAATATCCCCTGAAAACACATTTTTTCTGCCTTATAAAGGATTCATAGTAACTGATATCTCGGTGATAGATTCAATATTCGATGTTATTATTATTCTAATTAAAATTGGATAGTGTTTCATTGGCCTCAAAAATTGCATTTCATTCAAACGTTATGCTTTTATACAATACTAAATAATATACTAGAAAAACTTCGACTCGCACCAGCACCTTGATTACGTAACTCTGTTGCTAACAATTCTCGATTGAAATATATTGAAACCGCAGTTACATTGCTGCTTTAATTAAGATAGTTGTCACATTGGTTCTTACTAAAGCAGTAATGTAACTGCGATATCTGTCAGAGTTGATTGCAACAAAGTTACATATATAGGGGCAGATCGACCAGCCTTGATGCGTTTGTGTTTTGTTTGTTATTGGATATACAGTACAATTGAACATCAAATTCTGAAATGAAATGTCGACCGTTGAATATAATTAAAAATATACAGTTACAATTACAAGTATCGTTAATGTGGTATTTACACGGGTCGACTTGGCATGAAACTTTCTGCTTGATTTTAGCAAATTAGCGTTTTTTACCGACAATCGCTTGTAAAATCGAATCGCCACCTTATTGAAATTCGGTTTGCGATTCGATTTTACAAACAAATGTCGATGAAAAGTGCCAATTGACTAAAATCGCCTGCTAAATTGACCTGTGTAAACAAATACCAGCTAAGTTATGAAGTCAAACTTCATAACTTAGCTTATTCTTAGCTTATAAATGATGATGAGGTTCTTGTGCTATTAACTTATTTGTTTTGCATATTCATAATACGTACATAGTAAGCCTATATTATGTGTTCAAAGTATTGCGCTCTATTCATAAGAAGGATTTATTTACAAAATATAATATATATGTTCGAAGTCATAAGAATTTGAAGTTCATAAGATTTTCAAGTGGTACGAATTTCATAGCATTCTAACAGTAGTAAATATACATATAATATGGGTATATTGTAAAATTCATCTCACAGTATACGCTCGATTTCAAATATTTATTTTAATTTATATAAAATTCTAAAATTTTGCTAAGTTAAGGATATGTATCATTTGTTTAAGCACAGGCACACTTTGATATGTATGATGATAGATCACTGTCATAAATAAGCAACGCTTTAACAACAAAAGCTAACATTTAACTTCCTTATTTTAAAACTTTACACACAATTCTACTGCTGTAAGTTGTCTTATTACAGTTACAGTTTTATAAATAACGTCATTAAAACTAAACACAAACGGCCTTACCACAAAATATTCTAAAACACTGTACAACAAGTGTTTAACTTAAACACTGTTTAAATGTGATGCTGTCACTTTTTTGACAGTATTTTGTTTGAAAGAGACGGCATCACATCTAAACAGTGTCTAAATCAAACAGTGTTTTAAAATCTTTTGTGGTAAGGCCGAACACATCCAACATGAGTCAACTAGGAAGAGGAACATTCTGAAACTATTTAACTTATCACATTTAACATTAAACTAAGTGTAGATACAGTAATTGCGATGAACACCCAACACTCAAGCAAGTCTCCATTTATAGTTTCAAGAATTGTTCTTCTTCATATCAATCACCATTCTTCGCAATGACATGAATTCAAAAAGCTCACATAATTTTAACTATTTTTTTAACGTGCGACAGTTTTATTCAAATTACGCGATTAACACTATTCTTTTGATTCATTATTCAAAAACATTTAAAACATTATCAACGACTGTCAAGCTTGTAAAAAGTTTTAATTTTACATGTCTCGACGTAATTAATAAACATTTTAAAACAATAAACCGATACCTATAATGCTTACTAACTTGACCCACGTCGCGTTTTACAAGATTTCATTTTAAGAAAATATTATATCATCTATTTACTCATCTCATTTTTCATACCGTACAAACTCATTAAAACAGTCTCAACAAAGTCACCACACTCCTCCGTATTATCTATAATTTAAACAAATCCACGCAGTACACATATCTACGCTAGTAAATTCTAATCCCTATAACGTTTAAAACTGAAAAGTTACGTAGAAAATATTTCAACCTCATTTGCCTATCTATGTCTATACTCATAGGGTCCACTTTGGCGTTCACTGTACCGTGCTACTAGTGATTTACAAAGCGACGGTAGTAGCCAGGGTTGTCAGAAGCAATATTGGCAGTGTTGTGCCTGCAACACTGCTGTACGGTCCGGTGACAGCTCGGTCACACGGCACATGTTCCAATTCTGAAAAATAAATGTTACAAACAATCAAACACAGAAATAGGAACGGGCAAGTTTTTATTTTAGCTTAGCTCTGTTTAGATTTGTCAGATGTCAAATTCTCCATTAAACTTATAATTTATGTTGTTAAATATTTGGTTACATTTATATCTGGTAAGCCTCTGGTAAAACGTAAGGTTACTAAAGCGGCCAGGGTCGTAGGAGGCCAGTACGTCGGCCATGTAGGTACCTTATTATGCACGATGTGGAGCCTTAGCTAAGTCCAGACATATTTAAGAAATAAAGCATCTCAAACCATTGAGCTTGTTCAAGAAGTCGTTCCAGAAGGCGCATGCGGATGCCCTGGGCCCCCGCGGGCCAGCAGGGCCGCTGGGACCGTCAGCCGTGTACGTGTAGTAATGTGGTGAAGACCGCGAGTACAGAGGCCACTTCTCGTCTGGCTTGTGTGGTTTGCTGGAAAAAGGTAACAGCTATGTCAGTATACTATTGTTTGTCCAAAATATGCAGATTATCGAAGATTTCAAACAAATTTTATAAGGTCTATCCACTATCGAATTTTTTCTATATAAAGACAAGGTTAAGGTTGTTCAGAATGAGTACCGAATTAGTACCTACATAGGTACTCAAAATATTTGTGCTCTGAAAGTTAAAATGTAAAGTCGTCTGAATGTTGGGGTGGCTGGAGAGCATCTACCCAGAAACCACAAATTATTTTTTCCGAAATCGTGCGTGGAATGGTTTTCACAAAAGTAGGTGCTTTTTCCATGAAAGAGTATCTGAAAATAATTGTACACTAGCTTTTTAGCACTTTAGCTATTTGCTAGCTACGACCAGATATATTAAGTATTAGTACTCCAAAATCTAGTTAATTATGTCTACAAAATAACCATTATAATTGCGTTGTGTTATTTTTTTTATTCACAATGCGGTTGCAAATAACGTGTTCTGAGTTTTTGTCGTCGCCCGGACCGCCCGGTGTTGTTCACCGAGCTCGGTGAACTACAAAACTTCCTTTGGTCCACGTACTTAAATATTTTTCTTAACCTGCTATGAAAGAAGAATTTTTATTCACTTTTTTCTAAGGTTAGTTGTATGTAACACCGAAGTTGTCAAAATACATAAAGAAATAATAAATATTTGATAACATCATATACATTGCTCCGATTCCAAAGTAAGTAGCTAAAGCGCTTGTGTTATGGAAATCAGAGTCAACGCAACGGTGGCATTACTAACACCCAGACCTGAGACAATATAGAAAAGTTCGTTTTCTAAATTGACCCAACCGGGGATCGAACCCGGGACCTCAGAGATGGCGACACCTTAAAAACCGGTGTACAAAGCCACTCGACCACGGAGGTCGTCAAAGTTAAACTATACCGTCATTTGTTTTGTTTCGCTTGCGTTGTGCGTGCTCATGAAATCGTGTCTCTTGTTCCGAGTCTCTTATCTAGTTTATAGAGGAATTTTGGTGGTTCTGTAACTCACCCAGTAAGAGCGAATCTGGTGAATGACTGCATGATGTGAGCGGCCAAGTCTCGCTCACGCGTGTGGTACTGGAGGGACATGTTGAGCGGGTGGCCGAACACGTACTCCATCTCATCTCCGTGCATAACTCCCATCCATTCACCCCATAGGCTGGTGCTGGTACGCTGTAACCATTTATTGACAGTTAATTAAAAATACAGCTTACGAACTAAACTTTTTAATATAATAAATGATAAATAGTAATGAGATCCAAAGATTAAACCATGAAACTCTCGTCCGACTGTTAATGAGGTCCGTCACAATCCTAAGTAGGTAAAGATTCCAAACAGTCGTGAACACAATTTTCATGAATTGATTATCACAGTAATAAAACCTATTCAACTGTTTTCTTGTTCCTCAATGAGTCGGTTAGCCGGAAAAATTAGGGGGAATAAATTCGTTTCGTAGGCGTTTCTGATTAACTCTGACCGCCCGATCATCTTACTTTTTGTTACCAACTTCATAGAACTCTGATATTGAAAGACGCCCTCGAGCCGCCCTTAATTCATAAAAACTTTTCACTCTTGAAATTGAATCACCGATTGTTATTTGCTATCTTTAACACCTACGCACCGAAGTTTGGTGTTATCAGGGTCAATCGAAATCAGAAAACCTGCTAAGAGATTTTCTAAGAAAGCCAAAAGCAATTTTACGAAAATATATTTTTGTACTTGTATTAAAAAGCAATGACGTAACTTAGTACTTACTTTAATTAAAAGTAGGTAGATAGGTAAGTTAAGAAAATTCAAAATAAACTACATTGGTATGGCTTTTACTATTATATTATGTGTCAGTGAAGTAATTAAACTATTAATATACTAGAAACTTTAATTTGCCATTTTACAGTACAGTCCGCTAAGAAAACATTAGCTACCTACAGCAAATGCTAATTCTAAACATGATACGTTAGCAGGCAGTAATAACATATTTAGTAACGGTTTTAAGTGGAGCATTGAATTAAAACCGGCCTTTACATGCGCGCCGTCGTTTTAATAATGCACGGAGCGGGCCAACGGCATGCGTTGTCATGCACGTTATAAGTATGTGCGGTAGCGTCACAGAATAAATATAACCAGAGCAGTAACGCAACTACAATAAAACGTAATAATCATCGCATTTACATAGACACATCACTACTGGAACTCTAAAGCCAGGTCGACAGCGCCTGCTATACAACTTAAAACAAAAATGAGTGTGGCTACAAGCGAACATACACCTCCCAAGCTTACGCGCTCACTAGACATGAAATAAAACACTTTTTAACGGATACTAGCGTGGTTTTCAAAACCAAACCAAATACCAACTAATTACCTAAGTACTTTCAATAAAATCGTGCTAGTATCCGTTAAAAAGTGTTTTATTTCATACATGCGAACATGTTTGTCGACGCCGTGGGGTCCGTGGGCTTTTAACCGGCCATTTATTTAATATATGGTAATGAAAGTTGAACACTTTTTCCTCCATTTACCAAGTAAAATTTCACTTCGTACTTTAAAAAAACGAATGTGTACAATTTCTTACTGAAAATTTTAATTTACCCATTATTAATGGTTGTGAAAATTGAGAAGCACACTGGTCTTTTTATCGCGTCTTTTTATCTTTTTTTTATCTCTACAAAAAGACGCTAGTGCCGATAAGACATCATCATAATCAAATTACATCAGAAATTAAACAATTAACACTTAATTGTTTAATTTCTCAAGCAAAAAGTATAATTTTTATTAAAACTCAGTTGTAAAAAACTGATTTCATGGTAATGTATGAGAGAAACGAAATGTGTTTTAGAGGGTTGTCAAACTTTTTAGGGAGTTCGAAAACTACATTTAGAATAGGTGCTACCACCTATCGACCCATAAATTAAAAATTCCGTTTACTGAATGTATAATTTTATTCAATACTTCGTCATGCGTCAATTTATTACACTTAGTCCAACAAAGCAAAACTTCGACTCATTTTGTTTTATATTTAAACAAAGATGGTACTTAGCCTTTCTCTGTCTTATTATAACTCTATTAGCAAAAACTACTAGTGTTATGTACGTATATGTAAATATAGGTTACTGTAACTGTACCGTCCGTTCCGCCTTGTTAGGTGCTCTACTCCTAAGTATGTTTTCATGGCTATTGTACATAGCTCAATTCCTTTGAAAGTGACTCAGTTTTCTGTTTGCTTTATCGTCCTCATTCTTATTATAACTCTATTAGCAAGAACTACTAGTGTTATGTACATACGTATATGTAAATATAGGCTACTGTAACTGCACCGTCCGTTCCGCCATTGTTAGGTGCTCTACTCCTAAGTATGTTTTCATGGCTATTGTACATAGCTCAATTCCTTTGAAAGTGACTCAGTTTTCTGTTTGCTTTATCGTCCTCATTCTTATTATAACTATATTAGCAAAAACTACTAGTGTTATGTACATACGTATATGTAAATATAGGTTACTGTAACTGCACCGTCCGTTCCGCCATTGTTAGGTGCTCTACTCCTAAGTATGTTTTCATGGCTATTGTACATAGCTCAATTCCTTTGAAAGTGACTCAGTTTTCTGTTTGCTTTATCGTCCTCATTCTTATTATAACTCTATTAGCAAAAACTACTAGTGTTATCTACATACGTATATGTAAATATAGGCTTCTGTAACTGCACCGTCCGTTCCGCCATTGTTAGGTGCTCTACTCCTAAGTATGTTTTCATGGCTATTGTACATAGTTCAATACCTTTGAAAGTGACTCAGTTTTCTGTTTGCTTTATCGTCCTCAAGTGACCCAGGCATTATATTGAAATAATTTCCTTGGGGAAATTATAAAATCAAATCCTAAGAGAAACAGGAACTTGGAAGGAAAAAATGTCGAAAGGTCAACCTAGTTGATTGCACAATTTAAATTACAAAAGAGCGATTTTGTAAATTATTCATATTAGTTAAGGAATAAATACTACGAGTTTATGTCAATAAATAGGTAAGTTCACTACCGAGTTACTCGGTAGCTCAGCGGTAAGAGCATTGGACCGGACTTCCAAAGGTTGGATTCCCGTCCGAGAATATGATCTGGTGCTAGTCGTATTTTTCTAGTATTTTATTTAGTATTGTATAAAAATAGCATTGTGAATGCTAAAATCTCTAATTAAAAAAAACATTTATTCTAGTTAAAACCAAAGTTATTTTGTTATTATGAATATAAAGAAAAAGATTGGTTGGTTACTAACACAATTTATAATCATATTTAGTAAATACTTGTCGAAGCTATATAAGTATAGTGGATATTAAGGAAACCTAACAATATCGGCTCATTGGGGCTTACAATTATGCAAATATAATGCAAAAACAACCTCTCAGAGAGCAAATTTTAGTCTGGAATATAATGCTTCTTGGTAATGAATCGACGTTAAAATTTACCATTTATTCAATACACTGTATGAAATGATATTCCAACGCCGACGACGCGCGACGGCCGGAGCTCGAATCTAATTTTAATTCATAATAATATTGTATCGGTTGGGATGAATTGGCGGAGGTTCTGATTGCAACAACTAATTAATAAGCTTTCCAAGTTTCCTGCTATCTATAATTTGAGACTTCTATTTTATATTCCAGTTACGATACTGTGATATCTTAAATTTGACCATAGATATATTTATGTATATTAAGTTTATGAAGTTGACCAATAAGTTATAACCTATTATGTTGGCAGATTATTATTTTACCTATTATTATTGTTATGGGGTAGATATTGGTTAAGGATCTTAATAATAAGTAGTGCACATATTAAAAATTCAAATAACGTAATAAGAAAATAAGAGCCTCAAACATCATTTAAAAATCTAGTCCTTAAAGTAGCAAAGTACAAATCGCCCGTTTTACAACGCCATAAATTAAGTATAACAGTTTGATCTCTACCTAATGGAATGAAGTGAGGCAAATTCGCGTTAATGCGAAAAAAGTGTCACAAACGACCTCGATGTTGTAAAAATGGGATAAATGGTGGACAATAAATCAAGAAGTTAGCTGGGGCGTCCGCGATTTGTCGACGACATAACGATTTGACAGACGACCGCCGACGCCTAGGGCGGAGCTTCCAACACTTATTTATATCAGAACTTGACTAAAATCGATTGATTTGAATATAGAAGGCAATGATGCTAGTCTACCGACTTAGCAGTGCCTAGTTATCGAAATACAGTTAATGCATCTCTTACTTTATCCTAAATTTGAATTATGAGAAACTTAAATTTGACAACACTTGTGCTGACCACCTTTGTGTTCATTCTTACGCCCTTAATAATAAACGTTGTATAACAAGTGATTAGTTACACAGCGTTTTGTTCTCTTTAAACCATCAAGGCAGGAAAATGAGACACAATTGATATTCCATAGTAGTCCGGCTACATTCGGCCGCTCGGGCGTTGATGAATTAATAGTCAAACTATTTAAATTCATGTTGAATTTAAATAGTTTGACAGTGTGTCACCGGTGTGTAACTATGCATCCGGTATACATACAATTCTTATTAGTAAGAGCGTTAATGTATTGATTTCGACAAACGTCGATTAAAATTTATGCTTCTTTTTGATTTATTTATTAATCTGCTTGCAATAACACTATATTCATGGTTATCAATTATTTACAAATTATTATCATTTCAATATTTGCAAGTGATTTTTGCCAAATTAATTGAAACACTAATCAATTACAGTTTAAGCAAGCAATCACTTTGTAAAAGCTATCAACTGTGTAATTGAGTAAACAAGCATTAATAATTTAAGCATGATTATGCGTCCTCTTTCAATCTTCATGAACTTCATAACAACAAAAATAATGTCTTAACCGATTTGATGTCTTTTTCCCAACCCTATATTCCTTTATGGGCGTGACCCACTCGAGTCACGAGGCACCAAAGCAAGCCGAGCCTATTTTTAACCGACTTCAATAAAGCAGGAGGTTCTCTGTTCGTCTGCATGTTTGCTTTTTTGTGTAATGTTTACGGATTACTCGAAAACGGCTGAAGCGATTGAAATGATTCAACATTATTTCATCAGATTTGTTACCAAGTTGATCCCATTTGAATTTGGAAATCGGTTCAGTAGTTTTCAAGTATTCCTTTATTTCGGTAACTTTTACATTGATGTTTTGATACACAAGAGAAGGGAAGGGAAGAAGAAAGGGAAGTCTTTATAATGAAAAAGGATAAATAGTGATTAAGATAATACTTGTAAATAAATAATAAATGCTTGAACAATTTCTCTCAGCGCCATCTAGCCCCAAACTAAGCAAAGCTTGTAATATGGGTGCTAAACAACTGTTATACTATTTATATAGTTTTTATATATATACTTATTATACATAGTGACACCCATATACCCGGCACAGAAATTAAAATTCATCATTTCAATTTCTGCCCGGCCGGGAATCGAACCCGGTACTACTTGCGTGATAGACCGGCACAACTTAGGTCGTTAAAGATAATGGTAGGTTTATGTATGACACTCCAAAACAGAGTAGGTCGGTACCGACTATGGTCATGCACTTTCTGGACTAATTCTAGTCCAGAAAGTACTACCAACGTACAACGGAACTCCAGAACAACAAACAGCGTGGATGTGTAAATTGAGTTATTAGGATTATTCATTACACTATTGAAAAGTATCAAATATAAAAACTGTTTTATTATTATGTTTATATTATGAACAAAACTACCACAAAAAGTTAAAAATAAAAAGTTTTTTAAAAAAACCTCTCTCAAAAACTAACAAAAACAGCTATTAAAATAAACAGCTTTAGAAGCATGAGATTATATATTCAAAATCTGCATAATTACTAACAGGTACGCATATAATGACACGGGGGGGAGGGGAATTTTTTTAAGAATTAATAAAAATGAGAAAGTGAAACCACCTATTTTATTTAGTATTATATAAGTGAAAATTACCTCGTTAACTCGTAATGACGAGGAGGAAGATTCCTGTGTCAACCTGGAGGGTTGACACAGGAATCTTCCTAGTCCCAGGTATCAGCCCGCCACAGTCTTTAAATTGTAACCACTCATCCTGTTCAAACTGTATGTGTGTCTTTGATTGTGGTGTGAAAATAAACGTTATTATTATTATTATTACCTATTAGATTTATAATAATATTTAAACGTCTATATAGGTACTAAATACTAGCTCATTCTCTCTATAATTAATCTGACTGTAAATAATCATAATACAGGTAGTGTTTCTTTTTCAATCAAGGGAATCTCCATTTAATCGTTTCAATAATTATGACTGATTCAAACCAATAAAACCTTCCTGATTCTGAAAGCTATTAATGAACGCTGAACACCTAGTCATCACCTATAGTTCTCGCACAGTGGAAACGATCGCATCTTTAATAAATTAGCCGAGGGTCAGCTGGCTGCGAGGCAAAGGTCACAGATTAAAAACTTGCTATTTATTTTCTTTTCCAATAAAGGAAATCTAATTATATAGGACGTATTAATAAAAAAAATTGACCAACACACTCAAATAGAACCTTTCTGTACTCGTAGCACGAACAGCTGCTATCGAGATAAAAAACGCACGTAAAAGTATTCAATAGTATAATTTTGTATGGAAAGTTTGTACAGCGCCATCTATCGCCGAAAAGCAAAATTAAATTTCTCATAGACAATTAGTCTATCGAGTACTTTTACGCGCGTTTTTTTCTCGATAGATGTTCGTGCTAGAAGTATTGGATCCTAGAGTTATTAAAAGAACGCTGACCACTAGTCATCACCTATCATAGTTCTCGCACAGTGGAAACGATCGCATCTTTAATAAATTAGCCGCGGGTCAGCCGGCTGCGAGGCAAAGGTCACAGATTAACAGCTTGCTATTTCTGGTTGTGACCCACTCCACTCTGTTTTTGGTCTTGATACTTGCGTCTTGTTTAAGTATTCGTCGTCGTACAAAGAAAAAATCAGATAAAATGTAAATATTTACTCACAAACTAATGAAATAAAAAACCGAATTAAGACATGCGTAGTCGGTTTTGATACAAAAAGTGGAAAAATATAATGCTAAAGACTAACTGGGACTATTTTTAAGAGATAGACAATTATTATAACTTTTATGAAATTTCAAGATAAGTAAGTACCTATAATTATGATAATTATATCTATCTATCTATTTATATAAAAATAAATCCCTATTTCCCTTGGTCACGCCATCACGCGTGAACGGCTGGACCGATTTCGCTAATTAGCTAGTTTGTTATTGTCAGGATAAGGTTCTTATGAAAGAAAAAATAAAAAAAATTGCGCGGAAAATTAGAAAATTTAAAATACTTAACTACCATATTAAATTATTCCTAATGTAACCTTAGCGCTTTTGACAATTTAAACTTTTTTATTAAACCTTTTTTGACAACTAAACTTTTTTTAATGTATGGCGTTTGACATAACATTGACAAAGTGAGTGCTGCAAATATCGTCAAAGAGGATGTAAAAAATAATAATATGTTTAAAACAGATGCTTTAATTAAGACAGGCAAACGTCTGTCGGGTCCGCTAGTTTAAAAATATATATATACCTAAGGCTTAGAAAAAACTCGAAAGGATTCATGAAGAAGTTACTTTATTCTTCTCACTCTTTACATCTTTTGATTAAAATCTTTTTAGAAACTGCAATTACGTCGGCCAACTTTAGTCATCTGAAAATTTCATTTCAAAACTAGCTCTTGCCACGCAGCTTTGCTAATTTCGTTTCTACTTCCAATTCGTAAAAGCTAAAACAGTTTTCACGGTGAACAATTATGAGAATTTTCTCTTTGAGACCTAGCTTTAGGCAGAGAGCGAATGTTGGTGGCGGGCCGGAGAGCCCTCGCGTTTGCTTCGTTAACCAAATTAACGTGTTAGCCTGAGAACGGCTGATGTGCGCCTTCCAGGATTGCTCGCATGATATGTATTTTTTCGTCGTCAGGAAAGAACTCAAGATTACGTTGGTTAGGGTGAAAGGGAATATTATATTTTTTCATCGTACTTTAGTCAAATAAAATATGGAAAGTGATCTAAGTAATCCTAGACACTGAACCCTTAGCTAAAAATAAAACTGACTTTAACCCTTCATCGCCCGGAAAATGAGACACAATAGATATTCCATTGTTATCCGGCCGCATGTGGCCGCTAGGGCGTTGATGAATAAAACTACTACCATTTACCCATATCTTCACTTTATCAAAAAATACTAAGCATTTCTTTCGAACGGTCCTGCACGTTGTAGAATAGGGGGAAATTATCTAGACATTTTTGTTAATGTACTTACGTGAGTGAAATAATAATAATACACGTCCACTCCAGCATCAGCCAGGATCTCCGCGAAGTAGTTGGTTGGGCACACAAAGAAGTAGTCTCCCACCACGTCTGCTATCATCTTCTGGTTAAGGTACCCGTCTGTGATCTCCTCCCAGTCCGTATACTGAAATACATTACATTAACATTGAATTATCATCATCAACAGATATTTATATTGTCATCACTTCTGGGGCACTTGCCTTCCATAGATCTCTATGGAAGGCAAGTGCCCGGTCAAAGCCGGTCAAAGATGATGGCCAATAAACAACCCACCACGCGGGTCCAAAACAGATTGGTGGGTATTAACAATTGCAATGCAAAGCAGGCGGGACTAAAGCATTTTCTTTGTCACTCATCCCAAGACTGGCCCTTGAGAAAACCCACGGCACCACCGAGTTCCCAAAAATTTTGTTAAAAATGCAAGTATAGTGAGGCAAATACTTATATATAAAAATGAATAATTCATTGGAAGCGCACGGTTTTATCTTGAAATTAAGTTCGATTTTTTTTTTATCCTAAATCCATCTTACTTAATTATCAAATAATGGGCTGTTCTTATAAGCGCAGTCGAAACAATATCAAAAGTTTGTTTTCCACATTTACCAAAATTCAGACCTTAGCTAGGTCTACTACTGAAGTCTTAAAAAGTGAAGTTCTTATTATAGTCATAAATTTAAACTAATTGCCTTTTAGGCAAAAGTAATCAGGGCATTAGTCTGGCTTTGAACCATTTTTTTACAAGTATTATAATTTACGGCATGAATGTCCTTCTACCTAGCCACAGTATTTTAAGACTGTGACCTAGCTGTGGCTGTAAGTACCTAGTATAAAAAACGTTATAGTAAATGTGGTGGCATCTACCGTACGCCACACATTCTAACATACAGTTACAACAAGATTCATCTCGTGTACACTAGATAGCGCTGCTGTCAAAAGAAGCGAATAATAAATATGGAATAACACCTCGTCGTTCGGAAAACCTACATCTCGCTTACGAAGTTTTCTCAGCCGCCGACCATCTTCGGTCGGAGGAAGATCTTCAAATTCGCCTTCATATAAGTGGCTACCATCCTCCATCCTCCTCCATACTACTAATTACTACATTTCCTATCATATATAAATAAAACCGGTCAAGGGCGGATCGGCCAGACATGCACTTGACCTTTTCAGGGTTCCATAGTCAAGTCAACAAGAAACCCTTATACTTTCGATTTGTCCGTCAGTCCGTCCGTCTGCGGCTTTGCTCAGAGGCCTTAACAGTACTAGAAAGCTGTAATTTAGCATGAATGTGTATAATTATTAATTACGCCAAAAAAGAGGTAGAATAAAATCTTTAAAAAAGTCCTCCTAGCAGATAAATGGTTGAAATGTGAAAAAATTCAGGAAAGTAGTGAATATAATGAAGATAAAAGGAAAACTATTATTGCTAGGTAGGCTTAACAACCTAACGAGTAATAGTCAATCAACTTACAAAATTAATGTATATTGGAAAAGGTTTCGTAGAAAAAAATTCATTAAATAGTTAGGTATTATACTTTATAGTCGTTAGTTGTGTCAAACAGGAAGTAAATATAAGTGGATAGCCATATGGTAATTGTATAAGGTAACTGCGGACGGAACCCTATACTGCGCGTGACCCGACATGCACTTGGCCAGGTTTTTTTTAAGATTTTATTCTACCCTATTTTTGACGTGAGCCAAATTACAGTTTTCTAGTACGAAACTACGAAGGACCTCTGAGCTAAGCCACGGATGGACGGACGGACAGACAGACGGACATAGCATTTTTTTTAAAAACGAAGTGCAATAAATTGAACAATGTTAGAGTAAAATGTAGCAGATAGCAATCAATCAATCAATCAATCAATTTATTCTGAACAATTTTCATTGTGTTGAATATTACATTATAATTATGATAAAGGAACATTACACATTATACCATTCCATTTTATACACACATTACATTACATACATTGCGTTTACAATATAATTATCAGGCTATTAATTAATTTGATACCTACCTGATAGAAATTATAATTCCTAAAAGTCGACAATAGAATAGCAACACTTATTCAACAAATAAGCGTGCAGTTTATTTTTGAAAATTTTCCAATTGCTAATTATTTTTAGGTCATTTGGTAATTTATTAAAGAGCTTAACCAATAATGATTTATTGTCTGTTTTCGAAGGTAAAAAGCGTTCCTAAGATTATTTCAAAGCCACAATTGGATTTTAACTTTCTTAAATTGAATAAGGTAATGATTGAATTTTCTATCATCAAATTATTCCTTTCCTTAACATTTTTATGCTACCACTGTCTATAATGTTTTAATTAATTTGAAATTCAGGGATTTAAATTAGCTGTCCAGAGGTTCATTGTGTAAGTAAACGTTGAGTTATTTAAACCGGCCTGTTGAACATCAATGTAGGTAAGGACCTATTATATTCTATGTTTACGTCCACTCTTATATAATACGTCTTATTATAATCAATTAGAAAATTTACGTTCTTAAATTATATTTTATAGTCACATAATATTAGGAGACACTTACTTGAAAAACAATAGCTTCTCTCTTGATTCTAGAAACATCCTTGAAAATAGTATCAACTATTTCCAAAAATTTTTCACGCTGTAGAAAACTGGGTCCATCTTTTTCAAAGTAGTCAAGGAAGTCGTAGAGCAAGAAATAGGTTCCTGTAAAATAAAACCTTTGTTGACTTTCTAGGGACATCAAAAAGTAAAAAAACGTGCCAATACCAACAATAACAATAAAATACTAAATAATATACTAGAAAAAATAGGACTCGCACCAGATCATGTTCTCGGACGGGAATCCTTCTACATTGGTGAGATGGCGCTGGCTTGCAGCGTAAGAGTTGATATACTAGAAGAAATTCGACGTTCTCACTAGTGACTCGGTAGCTCAGCGGCGGAGCGTTGGACCGGATATCCAAAGGTCGCGGGTTCGATTCCCGTCCGAGAACATGATCTGGTGCGAGTCCTATTTTTTCTAGTATATTATTTAGTATTATATAAAAATAGCATTGTGAATGCTTAAATCTCAAAATTTCAAATAATAAAATTTTACTTAAACATTTTTTTAATATTTTGAGTGACAGAAATAATACATTTTACAAAATTGGTAAAAATTGGATTAATAAAACCCGATTCTCTTTTAATTACATGGTTATATTTTTAGAAATTTTCTATCCTGGATTGATCCTAATAGCATTTTTTCTACGTCGAAAACGAAGTACCAAGAATAATCCCGACGACAGCGACGGGATAGTCGCTTAAGAATTTTATTGTTCGTTATTTTACAAGTGTTCAAACTTCCATTCCGGCCGGCATTCGGAAGATTTGATTGGTGTGTACACTTGGAATTGAATTTTATTTGTTTCGTTTCTTCTTTGACTTTTTTACAAAGGACGAATAACAAACTTTTCAAGTTCATTTCATTTCTTACACCGAATTATTTTACACTAGCTGATGCCCGCGACTTCGTCCGCGTATAATCGATTTTATTACATAAGGATTCCGGATCTAGTACGCATTTTGGCCGTTTCGCCACTAGTTAATACTTCGGGACATGTACGCGTCTCAATTTAAAATGTATTCGCTACTCGCTACCGGGTGCTACAGACCCATTAGTTTTTTGGCATATATTTTCCAAGTTACTTAAGTTTAGTTTAAGATAAAAGAAACATGTTTTTTTAATTAGTTATACACCAAACAGTTTGTTGGATTGTTTTTATCGGTTTGACATTGGCAGTTAGTAACAAGATTTTAATATTTTGTAAAAGATAATAAAATTAAGCCTTTAAAAAAAATATAAGTTACTCAAGTCAAAATTTAGTGCCATCTAGCTTTGAATAAATATAATATAGTATGCTTAAACAGCAGATAGTAGCTGTAGTTCTTGAAAACCTCGTCGAAACATCTATTAGAGTAGAATTTTTAAAACTACACACATATTGAGCAATTTTTTTATAACATTCAAATAATTAAGCAATTAAGTATTAAATGAATGAATAGATGCATAAAAAACATGATGTTTATATTCTAGCTTATACTTTGTAAGTTATCAACTTAAAATAGTTAGTTTGGTCGCAATTTTAGCTCCAATCAGTTTTCGTGTTTTCCCTCGGGAATGAGACAGTTTCCCGAAATAAAAAGTATCCCATAAGTTGACCCGGATAGTCTGTTTCTACCATACCAAATTTTATGAAAATCCGTTAGGTAGTTTCATGTTTAAATCGCACGCTATTTGATTGAACGCAAATTTTATCCTAATTCGTCAAACGATACACTCCAAACCATGACGTGGACATCGCTAAATTATTAAATACTGTTTTTTTGTATCGCTTATAATCCATTGATGGACAAGATGGACATGGACAAAATTAGTGGAAACTGCAGATGGTGCTTAACGCACAACAACCGACAGCTTCGCCTATCGCTCTCAATTCTATTTGTCAATAGCCAATGTGAATGACGCATCCTAGAGCTTCATATTAACTACAATGAGAATTGTCCTCTCTGGCGTAAACGAAAAATCATTGATTTAGTATCTGATGTAATTAGTAGTAAATGTTCTAAATGGCATACAATCCAACAAAACAAACTGCTATCTGTACTTAGTAAATGTTCTAAATGGCACACAATCCAACAAAACAAACTGCTTCCTTCGTGATGTTCTCTCTTTGATTTTAGTAAATTGATTCTTCATCGTGTCTATTTGTTTTTATCACACTACAATCCGTATTGCAATGTTCGTTTTGATATGTGTGCATGCTTGGTGCGAATAAAAAAAATCTTTTATCTATAAACAGTAAAAATCTCTGTATCTGGGAGATAAATTCATTTTGTACGGTCAAATATTGTTCCTATAATCACAACACAATGCAGTAATTTCAACATGTAGCTAAAACGGGTTATATTATCTAGGTACAAAAAGTTGTACCTATAATAACAAAGTTGTTAAAAGGATATTACGTACATACAGTGAACAATTAAACTACGCTCGACCAGTAGCAATTTGAACTGGCTAATTTGTAGGTCCTTATCAAGTTGCTATAAGGGGTTGATTTTAAAAGTCTAATAACTGACGGCATTGCTTATTAGGCAGGCAAATAAAGTCACAATCTCTGATAATCAGTTTTTTATACAAACGTCTTTAACTATGATTGAACGCAGCTTCAAGTTAAACAATTTTACTGTGTCAACAGCGTAATAAATATTGTACCTACTTACAATGAAAAATTAAACGACATTCAGTTCACCCCTGGCAAAGTTCAGCTCCGACGACTCTCGTGTAACGACCAAGGTCGACCGAGTATCGGAATGGGGAGGAATCTTAATATTGTTATCATATTTTACTTCGGCAATTTCGTATAAGAAAATTATTCCCTGGATTGATATAGACCACTAATTGCTCCGATTGTTAAAAGTATATTACTTGTATAAAATTAATAATTAATTTTATTGCGCATTGTCGTTCGTGAACAACGTATCCAATCCATAAGTATTAGAAAAACGTCTCAAGCATATATTTCACGCACGTAATATTTTACTAGAAAATATTCTAACTTCTGAAAAATATACTCACAGGTATTAATAACGACACTTAATAAATTGTTAGAAAAAATAACGCCAAGACGTATATAATTAACTTTTGCCTTTTGGAAGCAGCGACTAGTAAACATTTAGTTGTAGGGGCAGTTTTATTCTGAAGAAGAGCATTACAGTAACTAGTAGTACAGGTAGTACTGCTACAATATGGATGATGTCATTGGTATTTTCAAATCGGCAAAATCATATTAATACGCTTTTTGCAAGCTTTTTTTAAAACGCTTAAGCTGTTATTTTGTCCATGTTAACTCTGCCAAAAACACTATAGGCAAAATTAATTGTCAAAGCGAGCGCGAAGCGCGAGCGAAGTGTCTCTGCTTCAGCTTGGGTAAAAATTCTTTAGTATGTCTGTCCGGCTGTCAGATATGATTATAAAGTTCTTGGTTCTCCTCACAGGTTGCATTTCTCTTTGTGAGCAGGTCTCACAAAATTTCACGAGAATCGGTTGACAATTATATAAGTTTTTTTGTAAGCCAGGTTTTAGAAAATTTGCGAAAAAATAAAATTCACCCATTTCGAACATCGAAAAATTTGCAAAATTAGAAGCGCCATCTAGCTTCGAACTTATTAAAAGACTACCTAATCTACCAAACAGTGCATAATATCTGTTTTTCAAAAGCAATGTCAACCCCGGCGCGACATCTATTAGATTAATTTTTAAACTACTATTTGAGCGAGGTCTTTGGCTCACTGAGCCACAAGTTCTATAATTTGTATTTGTACTGCGTGTGTATGTATTCCACACAGTAATTTCGCAGTCCGTCTCTGCCTAACAAAGCCGTCAGCGCGCAACGTATGGCGGTCAAGGTCAAGAAGGATTCGCGGCGTAGAGATCTCCAATGTCATATATAATATTTTTTCAGAGACTAAGATTTTTACTTCATAAGTAGAGAGTTTGATTTAAAAAATGATGTTTAACTTCTTACTTTGGCTGTCACTACCCGGTATTGATATAAAACTGAGTGCCTATTCCAAGAAAATGCACCTTGATTTCTTCATTATTTTATGCATAAAAAGATTTCATTTTTTACATACCTATATATTATTACTCAATATATTGAGAAAACTTTTACAGTCAGTAAAGTAGCAGTCACAAAAATTTTATATTTATTAAAGAAAAGCCTTTTTCATACACTTTTCATGCATATTTCAACATAAGCCATTTACCGAATTTTCTGCTACTTTACTAAAAAATCTCAGTTGCGGGTGTTCTCTACGAAGTCTACTTTTATTTGCTTAATGCGTTGCGTGTTTTAAATGTCCAATGAAAACGATAAATGATGTTTTGTCCGAAGCTACGCGAGGGGAGGCGCTTAACAATGGCTTTCAATTTTTCAACAAAGAGCCCGCCCATGATCATTTAATACAGCTTGTTAGCCTCAAACGTCTTGTCATCGCCTTACATAATTCTGACGACGCTATAACAACTATTTAACAATGTTGTGTTCCGACAGTTAGAGGTAGGATAGCCAGTTCGTCAGAGGTTGAGACTCTGGGTAAAATGCGCTTCCACCTTCAGCTTTGTCGTCATTTATCAGCAGCCCCTGTAGCATTACGAGCTTCAGGGAGTTTAGTCTACGTCTTCAAAAGTGGCAACCCTGTAGGCAAACTTTTTGTTAATCTAGATAAAGACTACTAGTAGTCTAGTAGTCAGGTCATACTTCACTCTCTAGCTGGAAGTAATTCAAGGAGTTTTGATTTCTTGTGTGTCAGATAGCACTAAGGGCTGTTAATGATTGCGGCCTGGAAAATTGAGTGGAAGTTTAAAAAAAATGTGATCGAGCCCTTGTATATTTGACAATATCAGGAACTTTGAAAAAAAAAGCTAAATGAAAATTTAAATCCTTGAAATATTTCCAGGCCTGATTACCTGACTACTGAGCTATATATCAAAAATGTCATTAAGATGTAGACAATATTTTTTTAATGTTTGATGACTGATGGTGTGATGAAGTCTGAGTAAGGAAACACAGGTGATATTCCTTCATTTTTACTATTGCAAAACCAAGAATTTCACGATGTCGTGTTAGCAATAGCTTTAATAATTCAACTGTTTTTGCGTGAGGCCACCCCGCGCGCCGTGCCGTCAAAACATTGGATTGAAACCACTTTTCGTTCGAGCAAGGTAATGAAGTTAAAATTTTATTATGTCGTCAAAGTAAATTGTCATAATTAATACTTCGTAATGAAATTGACTAATTGTATTATGGTTTCAGAACTTGATTTGATAGATTTTGAACTGTTAAGTTTTCTTTGACATGGAATACAAACTAGACATAATTGCTTTTATCGTGGTTGTTGGCTAAAGACGTTGCCTTGGAAGCGTTGTTTGCTATGTAATAATTAATTCAGAAAACATTATATTATTAAATTTATATTTTTCGCATTCACAATGCTATTTTTATATTAAGATAAATAATATTAGAAAAAATACTAGAAAAAATCGACTCACCCGTAGCACCTCAGACGGGACTCGAACCCGCCTTGGGATTCCGGCCCAAAGCACTGACCAATTATGCTACCGAGTCGCCATAATTGGTCAGTGCATTGGGCCGGGTTCGAGTCCCGTCTGAGGTGCTACGGGTGAGTCGATTTTTTCTAGTATTTTTTCTAATATTATTTATCTAAACATTATATTATTAGCATAAATCAGCAGTAGGTAGGACACTCCTCACAATATAGATTGTGAGAAGAAAAGAAAAATCGAAGACTCGAATACCTTGGAATTTAATTATTTAATAGAACATTATACCTAGTCCTAGTTCTTAGTAGGCAGATCTTTGTATTGCACAATTTTAATTAAAAATGTTTACAAGAGTTTATTAAATTTATTAAATTTTGAATATTATGCTTCAAGGTCGTAAAATAATTATCTTTGGAAATAGGAAATCGGTGTGACGCTCCGCATCATACAATATGAAATCTGTTTATTATGAATATTTAATAGCTTAGAACCCTCTTCTTATAACTATAAAACCAGTCACGTATTATTCTCTATGGATGTTATGGAAAATGAGAATGAACTAGTTTTAAGGGGATGAAATTTTAAAAAATATCGAAATTATTGGCATTGTTATCGTTTTTAAATTAAATTTAAATATTAATATAGTAACTTATAAACTATATAGTATAAAGTATAACTATTTTTTTTAAACTATCAATCACAAAACTAGAGGGCTAGCTAAGTTTTTTTTAGTTTCATGATTATAGGTTTATTATTGGTTGGCACAGCATTGAAAAACTACAAAATTGGAGGTCACTAGGATTTTTTTCTGTCGAGAAAAGTTTTAGCTATCATATTTTAGTCATTCACATAACTATATCTTCTTTATACATTATTTTTTTGGGACCGATTAATCGAGTAAGTTATTGCTCGAAAATGTGTATTTGACGGTGTACAGCCCCTTAAGGGGTTGAGTTGTAGAAAAAAACACTACAAGATAAGTGAGGAGCTCGGTAGCGCAGTGGTATAACGCCTGGCCCAGCGATTGCGGAGGTTAAGTTTCACAAGGGTCGGTCATGGGATGAGTGATCAAAAATTTATTATCTCGAGCTCCTCCATGCTTCGGAAGGAACGTTAAAACGTTGGTCCCGGCTGTATTTGCAGTCGTTAGCTCCCACCAATCCACATTGGGCCCGCGTGGTGGGTCATGGCTCATCCTCCTTATCCACTCATAAAGGTAGGCCTTTGCCCCAGCAGTGGGAACATTAAAAATGACTGATGGTCATGGTCACACTTTACAAGTGATTTTTTTTACCCTATGATGTAGTGGCTACATCAAGGTACAATTATTGTTATTTTTTACCAATTTTTCACCCCCTGTGTCTATTGGACTGGTGTTAGAATCAAAGGTCATTGGTTATAGGCTTGTCCAAGTACCTCTTGTTTATTTGGTTTGATTTGATTGCAGATTTCGCTTAAATATATTTTTATCTTCTTTTACCATTTACTTAAATATTTGAGATGAAGATAGAGTGCTTCTAAATGTATCTTAAGAAGAACTTCCTGTTCCTAAATTCTTTCAGGTACCAAACCTGTTGCAATCATATGGTATGATATTCACATGCCTACTAGATTTGATAAATACTTAACGCGCAATCAGGTACAATTGAATTTGGAATTGTAATAAAGTACTTATTCTATTGACATGTCACTTTTACTTTGTAATGTATTTATCCCATAAAGCTGTAAGCTGGAGAGCAAACGCAAACCTAGTTTTCGCATTACTTGAGCTGTATCCAGGAATGCGTGGCAACAGCGTGCAGGGGGAGGGGCAGGGAGACCCCAGCTACGTGGGCGAGTCTGTAGTATCTATAGTAGTACAACAAAAAATCTACGGCGTGCTCTTGTTGTGTCTGTCTGCGCAGGCGCGGCCCCTACCCGCCGCTAGGTGTCGCGCCTAGACCACGACCTCGAACTCTATACCCGATATTGATAAACCTTAAGCCGTTACGCGGTCTTGGGAGTTACATTAAATAGATTTCAAGTTTCATTTACTCAAGCAATTTTTTCGGTAAATTTTTCTTCTTAATTCTCAGCTTATCACTTACCGTCTTAACGATATTTGGAAGCTAATTTATATATCCTATTATAATAATTTCAATATTACTAGAGTTTAACCTCTTGTTGGTATTGGCAGTTTTGGCATGATGTGATTACTACGTTGCTCCATTTCACAGGTTCCAGATATCACTATTTTCTGGTTTACTTTAAAAATACAACTGAATTTCTAGGAAATTCTCTGTCAAGTAAACATGGAACTCATCTGGAATGTGTGAAATTAGCCATTAGAATCGCATCGTTAGTAAAAAATTAAGCCCTCAATGATGAGTTGTGTTGATGAATGTTTCAAAAGGTAAATAAGTAATATAGTATGCTATCATATTTATGTTTTTGCAAGAATATCATTACATTACATTACTACAAAAACTCACCTTCGTCTTGATTACTTCCGAGAAGTACTTCGGCGTTATGAAAATTGCCTTCTTTCATCATGGTATCGGGATCCTTTGGCAAAAACACCCCATCAACGGTCGGTGCTGATGGAAACCCTAATATTCCAGTATATGAATTCCATTGTTGTACAGAAATAGTCTTGGCGTCTACACCACGCATGCAGTCCATAACTAGGCTAGGGTCAGATGACAGTAAAGAGCTGTTGCAGTTACAGTCATCAACTAAAACCTTTCCGATGTCTTGTGCTCTTTCGCCCGTCATCCAGCTCCAAGGAGCATTCAAAGTTCCAGACTGTAAGATACCTCTTTTAAATAATCCCTTCATTTCAGGTGACAGCATGTGCAGGCTGACACTACCACCTCCTGCCGATTCTCCAAATAAAGTAATCAATTCTGGATCCCCTCCAAAAGCACGAGCATTATCTTTTATCCAACGAATAGCCAACTGTTGATCCCATAGACCCATATTGCCAGGCGTTTCTTCGCTCCCAGCCGAAAAGTACTTATTGAGATATAAAAATCCGAACGCTCCTACCCTATACTGCATGGAAGCAACGATCACATCACTAGATGACGCCATTATGTCAGCTTTATATAAGTCAAGTGTAGCCGTGCCACTCATGTATCCACCGCCGTATATCCACACCAATATCGGAACTTTAGGCTTTTCTGCCAGAGGTTTTTCTTGATGATGGCGTACTCTCAAATGTTGTGGAACCCAAATATTTAGGTATAAACAGTCTTCTGATATGTTTGTATTCGGATTCCACATTTCTTCTCCCTCAAATCCAGGGAAATATTCATATCTTTCTTGATAACAACTATTTGGCATAGCGGTAGCTTCGAGGACTCCATGCCAGGGATCTATTGGCACTGGTTTACGAAATCTGAGGGGCCCAAGAGGAGGTTTGGCAAACGGTATTCCTGTGAATATATGGACTTCACGTCCCATTACCGTCTTGGCATAACCTTTAACGAGACCACTTTTTGTTTCCACAATAAGAGGGTCACTATGTATGTTTTTAGGAACTGGACTTGTTGTGGGCGTAGTTTGTGTAGTAGAAGTCGTCGTGTCGTGATGGTTCGCCCATGATCTTCCAAAAGCACCAGACACAAAGAAGCACAACAATAGTTTTGTAAACACAATTTTAATGTTGCGGCTCATTTCGAATAATATTATTACTTTTGCTTTAACGAAATTTGTGTGAGTGTAATCGAAGGGAGTCCGCCAATTTTAATGAATTCTTCTTGATACACATTTCTGATCACATTTATTGTTGAAGTACCTGTAATGAAAAAAAAGACTTTTAGTAGGTACTTTTAAGACCAAAGTTTGATCATATTAAAATTAAATTATTATAAGTATTATCGATTCCTGATTGCTTTGATGTTTATCATACAATTGAGCCATAATGGAACTCAGTCCCCTCTTATGTTGTATAAGTCGCTCATTTATAATGTTAATACTAAAATATTTCTCTTACTTATAGGTAAAAAAATAATGATAATCCTAAAACTACCCAATACTCTTTGAAGTCATCGTGTATTCATAATTTTTTAGAGGTTTTATAAACTAAAACGTATTAAAATCTACAAAGAGATACTTCGGAAAATATTAAAAGATTTTAATACAATAAATTCTTAGAATTTAATTTGGATTCATGAAACTACATTTATTTGTGCTAATGATTTTATCATTCTTGATATTCAAATTGTTAACATGTATAGGTATATGATATTGCAATCCTATGTTGTTAATTCACAAAGTGTGAAAAGTGAAAAACGTCGGAAATGAACGAAACGAACAAACGTTCCATCAAATATTACGTAACGAAATCCACTACCCTCCTGAATTTAAACAGAATAGTTTTACCGGCGTGAAAACGTAAATCAATCACAATCAAATGCCGTGAGTGGATTGATTTGCTGTATAGTAGAGCGAGTGAGCTCCAACGTATTCAGCTTTTTACTAAGTTATAAACGTGTAGTATTTACACGTGTAACTTATTAATCTCTTTTAATTTATACACTTCTAAGACTTCCGCGCATACAGTTCATTAGAAATAAAACAATAAAAATTATGAGCAGCCTTTTTGCTTTTTTCTTTAGTTCGTGGTCATGGCCACGGCCTCTGGAAAGGTGTCAAAACGTCGGGTATAAAAAAAATCAATAAATCCAAACCAAATAATTCTAGTAAAAAGTGCTTTTTTAATTTTCTCGATTTTTATGATTAAGCAATACATAATTTTAACAGAAAACTTTATTGTTGTTGTTTTAGTTGTTGACGATTCTACAAAAAAAAATTTTCTTGGTGTGTCAACTTTTATTAGCACCGATGCTAAAAGTAGATAGGTTTTACAGATGAAGCTAATATTGAGTCAGCTGACAACCGCTGAAAATGATGTAGAAATAATTGTTGATTGAAAAATATTTTAAAACACGTTCAACAGATTGTCAGCTGACAGGACTCATCAGTTCACTTCGGTCGCAGCTGGCGGTTCGAATTCGGTTTTATATGGGATTGCTTCGGCCCTTTTATGGTAGTGGATGCCTGCCTACTAGCGTGACTGATATTATTTGACAGTTAAAAAGATAATAACGAGCAGAAGTCCATTACTATCAAATCTTTCAATGAAATTGGATTTTAATGGTGCTCACACATGCAACAGTGAAATGTTTTTCTAACAAAACTTATATAATTGTAAGAGAAATTGCAACAAAATGTTTCTAACAAGAATGTTCAGGTTCAGGTATATTTAAAACATTTTAGAACTGTGTGGTAGCACCAATAAAAGAAAGTATCTTTCTAATACTCGGCTATACGGTACCCAGCTGAAATATAGCGATCTCAAAAGAGTGAATAACTAAACTTTTTAACTAAATAATTCGAAATATCCACGGCATAGGTAAAATACCTTTGCACTTTGGTTACAATAAAAACGTGCTCCTTTTACAAAATTTGGACACACATTCAACAGATAGTCGATCCAGAGCTATCAACGTTTCACCGAGAGTCCGCAGATCCCGATTCCCGTGGACATTATTTCATCGAATATCGGGGTTGGCCGCCCGGGACATAACGATTTTGTGCAGACCACACAAACTATTTTATGTGAACAATTTTAGCTTCTTCTTTTCCAAAACAGCGTCAATTATACTTCTACAATTTGGCAAGCTTTCTACTCGCTTAAACGCTAACGTGAACTTTAAACTTAAAAAAGCAACAATTAATTATATCACAAGTCGTAAACTTATATAAAATAAAATTAACAAGCATTTGTTGTTTTTCATTGTTTAGGTACTTTATTGCTTATTTTGAAGTAATCGTTAGCGTTTAAACAGAAATATTCGTAGAATAGAAAGTTTGACACCTTGAACTGGGTTGTAATTCATTTATTCGACCTTGAAATTGATATAATCAAAGAAGCTCATTACGATAATAATAAGGTTTTCGCTGTGCTTGAAAATGCTTACAGTGCAATACACACGCGCCGGCAAGTGCGGGTGACGCGCGGAAGTTCAATGTACCTAGCTCGTACACTAATGAAATTCAAACTGCTTTGTGTCGTGCGATAAAACAATGTCATGGAAAATTGTATTTTGCCTATTATTAAATTTCATCGCTGGATCTCAGTGTCATACGTAAAGTTAGAGGTTTTATTAACGAGATTTGTGTGATTCCACTAAAACAGGAAAAAAATTTCATCATCGTCAAACATTTTCAATGTCCCCACGGCCGGGCGGAGACTGGTCTTATTATTGTTGAATAATGTGGATGGACCTACCAAGCAGGCCTAATGCGGATTTGTGGATGCTAACATCAGCAAATGCAGCAAGGATCAACGCCTTTACGTGCCCTACGAAGTGCGGTAGGGAATAAATTTTGGTCACCCATCCCATGGTCGACCGTAGCGAATCGATGGCCGAAAGCTCTAAGCTGCTGCGCCATCGAGCTTCCCAAAGATATTTAAAATATATAAATAAAAGTGTTTTACCACTATTCCCTAAACTTCAGATTGGTAGTGAAATAACAACAAAATATGAAACCATATAGGCATACATGTGTAGATTTAAATTGACATAAAGTTGTGCTATAACAACAAGATACAAAGGCAGTATCAGTTACAAATGTTTCCTATCGCGTAAAATGTGTATATCAATTCGAGTAACACGAGGGGTTATTTATATCATAGTCTTATATCTTACAACAAAAGCATTTCCTGCTTTCTTGTAAATTGATGTTCTGATGGCGATATGGCTCTTTGACTCATTTATCTTTGTTATATTTGAATATAATATCACGGACTTCTTTCTACTAACCTATTTCACATTTGCAGCGATTATAGAATAATATAATTACGTTGAATAATAACATGGATCAGTTGATCAATGTAACTGAGTATGTCGTAATTTAATCAGTGTAATCAGAGACACCAAGTAGTCACCGTGGTCTGTTCAGATCAATCTAATAAAGTGATACGACTACAGAAGCTTAACATTCTAATCCAACCTCTTTAATCAAACCTCTATTTATCTTTCAGCAGTTTCAATGAGTCTTTGTCCCAATGTCGATTAACTAAAAATTAAGGCATTTTGGCTTAGCGCATTCGGCCTGATTGCTTCTGTCGGTCATTTGGTGTATGATGTGATGTGACTGAAGATTTCGAATAATAAGCCATTGGTCCTGCTGCACGTGCATGTGCAGTTGTAATCATCCACCAATCTGCATAATGCCCCTTATTTACCACTAACTTCCACCCGCGACTTCATCCGCGTGGTCACCCGGAAAATCCCTCGGTAACCTTTGGCCGGTATAAAAAGTATCCTACTCGTATGTATTAATCGAGGCTATTAACTATCTGTGTGCCAAGTTTCATCTAAATCCGTTCAGTCATTTTTGCGTGATTGAGTAAAAAGCATCCAAACATCTAAACTTTCACATTTATAAAGTAAGATACCCACAATTAATGAAGATAATTTCAAAGTAGGTTACTCCCTAGTGGTGAAAATGGGTCATGATGATAACAGTAGGTAACAAAACATAATTTATAACAAATCGTTATCCTAGCTTTGAATAAAAGCAAACTTTAATCAAGTTCCAAATATATTCCATTCATGTATGATGGAACAGTTTGTCGAGATCAGTTACTCGGTCCCCCAGGAGCTGTCTCTTGTAAATTAACTTACGGTTATTCTGTATGCAGACTGTCGCTCTTCTGACGACGTCCGAGACCCATAGAGCTTTGCTTATGCAACTACAACTTTGTGGATTAGAACTACTACATAAACAATGGAGGTAATAATTATGACTTTGCATATAGCTGACGTAGCAAAATAGTTTGTTCAAGTATATTTTAATGGCTGTTTCATAGTTTTAATTATAATAAACAAACGACGATCTTTACCACAATTACTGATTACTGAAAATAAAATTATTGAAATAAACTCTTGTTAGGTAGTTTATGCCAACAAAGAAATAATACTGACAAAAATCTAAATACGAAAGGTTACTAACCTATTTACTTAAATATTTTACATTCTGTAAGATGTGGCACGTAGCCGATGCATGATTTGCATGAACAGTAATATTAGTTCTAAAGCAAATGTTGATAATTGCACGCTAAAACCTATTCTTTTCCGCATTTTTTTTTTAGCTATGATAATTATATAGGTATCAGTGGCGAAGGGTCCATAAATGCCGATTCCTGTCGGCTTACCTTTTAGAAATCCCACCCCATCGAACCACTATGCAGATCATAACATTTTTGTAGAACGCCTTACCTTCGCCATAATTTCACCCTTCGCCACTGGTAGGTATTATTATATCTTTAAGATCAAGAATAAGATGACTCCAGTACATGGTCAAGTTAGAATGTAACTTATGTTATAATTTATAAAAAATACTGTTTGTCATATGATTGTAACAATAAGTAAAATATTAAAAAAAATACTCGATAATAAAAAGAAAAGTTTTAAGAAAACAAATATTATGTCAAGCAATTATTCAAATATTTCAGTGTTGATTTTCACCTAGTATTGTCTCTGAAGAACTTCGCGTAATCCGTTTAAACGATATTTTCTTCCGTGACTTTTTCATTTGAATTCCATCGACGGCCTCCAAGAAAGTTTATATTAAGTTAAAATGACTTATGAGGCTCTTGGAGTCTTCCGAAAATCAAATTATTTTCCTTTCTCACACGATATACACTGCATTAATACTCTTTGTATTATAGCTTTTAACATATTGTTACAATATTTATCAAAAATCTATTCTAGACATTTTAATGACAATAGGCTTAGGTATAAGCTCTTTTAAACATCTAAATACTCCGCAGTCGTTATTTTGAAAATGGCAATCCGTTTTCTTTAAAAACTAAAACGCACACTAAACGAAATTGCTGACACAGGGTAAGGGTGACTTGGACAATACTGGTGGTACTTAAACAATATTTAATTTATGGTGCAAGTCGCCCTTATAAATTACTTCTAGACGCAGATGAAATATTTGAGGCGTGTGTACTAACAAAACAATACATGATATAAATATAAATATTAGACAACATCACAAACATTGCTCTGATCCCACAGTAAGTAGCCAAAGCAATTGTGTTATGGAAATCAGAGACAACGGTGGTAAACACACACACCCAGACCTGAGCCAATATTGAAAAGTTAGTTTTCTAAATTGACCCAGCCGGGGATCGAACCCGGGACCTCAGAGATGGCGACACCTTGAAAACCGACGTACAACCCACTCGACCACGGAGGTCGTCAATATATATTTTTATTCACTTTTCAAATGAGGATGTGTTTAGTTCAGTCCATGAAACTGAACATTCTCCAAGAAACATGTGTCGAAAATGTCGAAATACACCACAAAATTTTGGTCATCCCTTAATAAACTAATCACGTGATATCTTTGATATTAAATTTATTTTACATATTTGACCCTATCTTTTTTAAAGAAAGTTGTACAGTTTCTAATAATACAGCCTGTATGAAAAATTATTTACCTGTTGTTGAAAAATTGTAAGTACTTAGTTAAAAAGCTCAGAGCAGTTACTCTGAACTAGTAAATACAATTAAGATAAATAATATTAGAAAAAATACTAGAAAAAATCGACTCACTCGTAGCACCTCAGACGGGACTCGAACCCGCACCCTTGGGAATCCGGCCCAATGCACTGACCAATTATGCTACCGAGTCGCTAGTGGGAGCGGCGAAATTTTCTAGTACTTTTTATGCTCGGTAGCATAATTGGTCAGTGCATTGGGCCGGATTCCCAAGGGTGCGGGTTCGAGTCCCGTCTGAGGTGCTACGAGTGAGTCGATTTTTTCTAGTATTTTTTCTAATATTATTTATCTTAATATAAAAATAGCATTGTGAATGCGAAAAATCTAAATTTAATAGTAAATACAATGTTGGAAATCTCGAACGTTCCACAGTTATGACATCACGTGGCTGAAGTAAAACGCTATGTTGCAACATAACTTCAATTCTCACAACATATAGTGCCCCAAGATGGACATTGTTAGCAAAGAAAACGTCTTCAAGCGAACGTGCCATACAATTTATTTTCTTTTATTTCCCCTTTTGTTAAGGTTTTCTAGTTACTTTCTGAATTGTGTTATTCTAACACAAACTCTTGCATTTCATTCTTAAAATTTTTATAACACTTTTTTTAAGATGATAGTGCTAATAAAATCAGTACAATACAAAATAATTTGGTTATTATAATACTAGTCCCTGAGCGTTAGCAGTATGTAAGTAAGTAAATTTTATAATTTAAATAAGATAAACTTATCCTATTAGTTAGATGGAAAGATACAGTCGTCTTACTTAATTGGTCACCTTTTTTATTATATGATTAAGTTTCGTTCTCTTGTCTTTTTAGGGTTCCGTATCCAAATAGTAAAAAGGAACCCTTAGGGTGCGACTCAGTCTGTCTGTCCGTCTGTCACAGCTGGATATCTCAAGAACTACTAATGCTTGAAATTTGAAATAGTTTTAGATGACGTTTACCCAACTATTTTGTAAATAAAAAAGAAATAAAAATATAATATTTTTTGCAAAAGTTTGAAGTGGAGCTACTGAAGCATGTGGAGTATCATATAAAAAAGCGCTGTTTGCTTATTCTAAAACATTTTTTTCTTATTTTTAGGCCGCATAGTTTTCGAATTTTAATGAAAAATGTATAAAAAAACTTTTCCCCCCTATCTTTGAAGTTATTATATGAAAATCTAAATTTATGTCATATAAGTTTATGTAAAGATTACAGGAGAAATAAAACTATGTCTCTAAATAAGACACTTTTTCAGAAATCATCCACTGTCAAATCTAGTATAAATGTGTCTTGTTTTGCTCAGAAAACTTAAGGCTCCTATATACCTCAAGTGGCGCCCTCATTTTAATTAAATTTATTGCTCGCTAAATACATAATGTATCGAAAATTCACATGTACAGATTGAAGCTAAAGTTCTGTAGTTTATTTATAAAATTAAATAATAACCTCAGTAAAATTTTGTTCGTTGTAGTAGTAGTTCGCAAAAGTGCTAAAAGTGGCCACTTTTTTTTCGATACATTATGTACTTACCAAGCAATAAATTTAATTAAAATGAGGGCGCCACTTGAGGTATATAGGGGCCTTAATAGTACCACGTTGAGATGTCCTAACACGTGCGTGCACGCAAACACGTGAGTCCAAGAATGCGGCACGTTCCGTGATCATTAAAGTCAGGTTGGGTTACAACTCTAAATGGAGAAATAATTACGTAGGTATAGTATTTCACGGAAAAACTTTGTTGTAAGTACTCAAGATTCGTGTTAATAATATAACAATACTCGTACATATATTAAACGGCTTTTTCGTACAAGCAAAGTATACAGTCCTGCCTCCTGTACCTTTACCGAAAAAAAATCGCGAGTAAAAACATTCCAGAGAGTAATTTTGAGTTATTCCCATCCGATCCACTGTAACTGATCCACTAAGAATTAAAAATCCCAACCGATCCCCTTATAGTTTTCAATTCCCAACGGATCCCCTCATTGTATTTCTAAGCAAGAAAGGTAGGTGAAAGAAAGGTAGGTTAAATCAAATATTCATTTATTGAGTAATTATTTTTAATGTAATAAATATCACAGATAAATCAGATTTAAAAATATTGTCATAATTGTTGATAATTAACATGTTGAAGCTGTTTTATACAAAAATTAATAACGAAAAAATCAATATGTATGAAACAGCTGTTCTTTTTTCACGATTTTAGAGTTGGTCCCATAGTAAAAGTTGTTCAGTTTGATGGTCCCTATCTACCATATTCGGAATCATTATAGGGTATCAGATGGGAATAAAATATTAATATTTATTCTTGATCCCCTACACAGGGGATCCGATGGCAATAAAAAATAAATAAAAATAAAACCGATCCACCAGGGGATGGAAAATTTATACAGCGCCACCTACCGCTGAAAAGCGAAAATAAAATTTTCATAGATATCTCTATCGAGTACTTTTTTCTCGATAGATATTCGTATTAAGGGTACAGAAAAAAAAGGTTTAGGATTCGAATTCTACTTAGGGCATAAATATGTTTGTTCCTGAGTATCAGAAGTTTAGGGACAGTTTGGTATCCTACACCGGGACTCAGATTCAAATACTGGTAGGGTCAATATTTATCTGTACTGCTAGTACGAACATCAATCGAGAAAAAAAACGCGCATAATAGTATTCGATAGACTAAATTATATGTGGGAAATATCATTTTGCTTTTCGGCGGTAGATGGCGCTGTACAAATTTTCCTTACAAAACGCTCTATCGAATTTTATTACGCGCGTATTTTTTCTCGATAGATGTTCGTGCTACGAGTACTGACTGAGTGCTTAGTGCGAGTTTTTTAACAACTCGCTCGATCGTGGGCGCGTTAGAATTTTATAAGGCATTGATGAAGTTCATCGCGTATTCTGCCAGATGGCGGGCAACCAATTCTATACAAAATGATGTTTACGTTTACGCGGTCGAGTAAGTAAAAAACTCGTACTACGCACCCTGAGAGCATTTGTTCCTGAGTATATAGAATAATAAACGTCCATGTTTTATTTCAATATTCTTGAGAAGTCGGATATTGGTAATCTCATTTATATATTTTTGTGTCCTTTATATAGTCGCCATAGGTCTCTGTCATCTTTGAGACAATTATTGATAATCATTGTGGACCATAGAATATGAATTTAAAGTTCTTGGTTCTGATATATCAAATTGGTCAAAAGTACCTCGTGAAAGGGACAAGGCGCGTAAAAATAAAATGTTATCTGTCGTGTTAATTAATCTCTTTTACGTCAATGACAGTTGCGTTTTGTTGTTTATGAATAATAAACAATTATTACGATGAATTCATGCTTGTTCTTCAACCCATTATGAGAAACGGTTTTATCACACCAGTTTTGTGCAGCTCATTGTTTGCAAAAAAAGGATACAATGCACATAGTACTTGTAACATTTCTATGTTATTTATTATAATGATTCCGTTTGGTCAAATAATGTATTAAGTATATAAAATAAAGTCATTAAAACATTAAAAGGCGCCTTTGCTTTTCAAATCTTATTATTTAAAAAAGACATGATTACGCGATTCATCTGCGAAGAAAATTTTTATCATTTGTTTGCACAAAAGATGGAGGCTAAACAAAAGTTTCGCTTTTTGCTAACAAACAAGTCCTGAAGAAACTTCCTTTTCATAATAGATTAACCAGATGACTGGCGTTATTCTTTCTTTTGTTATCACGGTTTTTTTAGCTTTCTTACGTAGTGGCTTATGGTAGCTTGTTTAATCTTTATTGTTATTTGTTATAATCTTTCACTTGATTTTTTTAAACCTAAAACGGGTTTGTGTTCCTCAATATAGAGTTTTTATTGATAAGAGATCGGCAAAAAATTATAGAAAAATGTTAATATTTATAACATATGCCGTAAAAAAACATGTTTGTTTTTGTACGCTTAGTTCGGTTTTTTATTTGATTTTGGCGTTTTCAACGTTTCGGCACGGGAACATGGCAGCCGAAAATGTGCCGAAATTTCAAGATTAATCGAACAATTCTCCCATATTATTATATTAATTAAATGCTACCACCCTATTGAATGGAGGGATTTATATGTCTTGGCTGAAGTTTGCAATTTACAGTTTCAAAGTTTAACTAAACAGTATTGTTTGATCGAACCTTCATTATCCGCTTACATTCTGGAATATGGGACGATAATGGCCCTTAAAACTTTGATGTGAAAATGAACGGATAAAGTTGAAAGTTTTAAACTAAAACCTACCCTTTTTCAGCCAATTTAGGTTTGACCACTACGTAAATAAATGATTGACAATTATTTTTACTCCGAACTACAAATTTTATCTAAATTAAAAACTTTTTAATTTTGATATTTTAGTTCATTCACATCATAATGCTATTTTTATATGACTTTGAAAGTCCGGACTCCGGTCCAACGCTCTTCCATCTGAGCTACCAAGTCACTGGTTTCGAAATTTTTCTAGTATATTATTTAGTTTGATATAAAAATAGCATTGTGAAACCTAAAATCTCAACACCTGGATGTCGAGAGTTCCTCTCATTTATGAAATAACACTGGCTTGCAGCGAAAGAGTAGGATATATTGGAAAAATTTCGACCATGCCACTAGTGACTCGGTAGCTCAGTTGGTGAGGGCATTGGTCCGGACTTCCAAAGATATGTTATTTAGTTTAAAATTAAACATTAACTAAATTGATTATGTACTGCTGTAAAAATCACAAAATTTAATATATACTACTTCTTAGTGACGAAGGGTCCATTCAATAAGCCGATTTCCATCGGCTTATCTTTTAGAAATCCCACCCCACCGATTTTCTATGCAGATCATAACATTTTTGTAAAACGGCTTACCTTCATCATAATTTGAACCCTTGCCACTGCTACTTCTAAATAATCTATCAGGCTTGTAGCTTAATGTTTTTTTAATTGAGAATTTGGTGACCCTTACAAATTATAATAATAAGTTTTTAATGAAAAACAAAAAATAAAATTAATAAGTAATTTAATTGTTTGTAAACAATGTACAGTCAGCGCCATAATGTTATGAACACTCAAGCCTACCAAAATAGCTAGACGACAAATCTTAAGCTAAGGTTGATTTTTGTCAAATGACTAGTTATTTTGGTAGGTTTGAATGCTCAGTACTCGTAGCACGAACAGCTATCGAAAAAAAGAACGCGCGTAAAACATTCTAAAGAAAAATTTTGTATGGGAAATTTGTACAGCGCCATCTGTCGCATATTTTTTCTCATTACTGATCATTTTAGCGCTGACTGTACATATACACAATCACAACTTCTCTTAGACAAATTATTAAGATATTGACCACATATTGAATAATATTACTAAAATAATATTACTCGTGCAAAATCAGAATAATCTCATTATCAGTAAGTACGATGGATTTGCCGACAGTCAATCACCGACAACAAAACATCATGAAACCTTATACGTATTGAGACTTCATCACAGTAAACATGTTGTGTTAGTGCAGAAGGTTCGTTTTTTTATAAAAACTTATTAGCTCATGTTTCTATATACCTATGATAGAACTTTTATTTTGGATATTGTACCTTTAAATGCAAGCATTTTTACTTATTTATTGTATAATGTTGGATTAGATCCTAATAGGGAAGAGCGCTACTGTAGTCTTAGATACAGGTTTTTCAAGCTAGTTCAGACACAGATGGCCGTAATAATACATACACGCCTATAAACTTCAAATGTTTTTCAGTGCTACTTTGTAATTTGTACTGGGAAATGTAAAAAATAAAAAAAAATATGACATTCAGGACAGTTTGCATAAAGACGTATTTTCGTAAGATAGCCTATATTTTGTACCTACTACCTACAGTAAGTAGATAAACCACTACTATGATTTGTGTCGAATAAATAAATTACTGATAAATCGTTGCAAATATTTGCCGATCCTATTATCTTTTGTTTTAATATAATTTTTAACACTAACAAAAAGGTTGTATGTGTTTCAAGTTATATTAAAAAAAAAAAACAGCAATACCCACATTTGCCAATTAGGTAGCATTTATTTGACGACAAAGTATAACATACACGTATAGCGGTATTATAAAATTTTATTGCTAACCTGCCGTTCTGTTCTCGAATACTTATAGTAGAGTTCACGTGACACTGAGTGATCGAACGGAACCGAACACCTGTGCTGCGGCGGCACGGCGGCGCGGCGTCGGTCGCGTGAGCTGACTACTTATCGCGACCGATAACTGCGATTGATACGTCTCTTACTGGCAATCGATATCATTGGGAATCAATTCGCATATGTCACGAAATTCGCATTTTTCAAATAGCAATTTGCCTGATGGTAAGAGCGATGCCAGTATGTATAGCGCCTTGATTACACTTAAATTTAAGAAGATTTATGCTTAGTAAGGTTCTAGCAATCTCATTAAACCTGTAATTGGTAAGTCAATAGATACTATTGCAAATCGCGTTCATGTAACTATCACACGTTTTTTAATTCATTAACGCCCGAGCGGACGCAGGCGGCCGGATAACAATGGAATATCTATTGTGTCTCATTTTCCGAGCGTTGAAGGGTTAAAAACAAAATTGTTAACAGTCGAGACGTAAAGTACATGTAGGTACCTATGTCTTTATTTTTACTCACGTAATTCCCGTATGATATCGATTTATCAAACTATTTTAAAGTAGGTACCTACCCAAAATGCCTCCAATGTAACAAAACATTTAACTTTTAAATGGCGACCTTCGGGACACCTTTTTTTTCATGGTAGCATCCTTATACATTATAAGGTAATTGAAATTGAATAAATTATTTAGAAGTCGATCGCAATGAAGTAAGAAAGCGGATAATTGTAATTATGACATTATTAGAGTGGTAAAAATAAGAAGGTATAATATACACGAATACACATAAGTTTGTTCAATAGCATAAACGTCACCATCACGAGAAGAAGCGGTCGCCGCCTCTATAGAGTCGTTTCCAGAATACTAAGAGCCGATTTCCAGACGGATCTCATATTTTCCCATTTCAAGACCCATAAAGAGATATTAAACTTGGGCTTGGACAAAAGAAAAGAAATTCTATGGTGAAAAGACAGTCTACGTTTTAATATCTTACTTAATTGTACAGGTGTTGGCCAAATGATACTGCAAATTATAGTTATAGAAAATGGTACTCTTAAGGATATATTATTTATGTACATTATGGACCCTTTAGGGCACAGCAAATTAGAAGAGAGGAGGTTTAAAGAGTTAATTTAAAAAAAATCTTATCTTATATATTAATTTATTAGTTTTTATTTTCCAATTATTAATTCATATTTTAATCTATCTTATCATTGAAGTATTCCTGTATTGTATAATGGCTTTTGAGATAAGAAAATCTTTTAATTATTTTCTTTAAATTATTTTTAATTATTTATATTTTTTATCGCACTTGGCAGTTTATTAAATATCTTTACACCTATAACCCATTGGTTATTTCCTATCTATCTTACATTAAACTTAAATACAATTAAAAAATATATATAAATTATATCTGGTAAGCCCGGTGTTACAGTTGTCCCCATAATCAGAGTTATTTGTTACTCCTAATTGAATAGTTTCTTACTTATCCGTATTTTTTGTGTTTTAAAGGTTGCTTAATAAACTTAATATACACTGAGTATTCATAAGGAATCTTATTAGATATGAGAAAAGCGATTAAAAGTTTTTTTCAGGACAACCAAAACAATAGTTTCAGCCGAACCCAAATCCTCTTAATTGTTTATCTAGCTTTTCACCGGTCGAAGTCAACCTTACATCATCGAAAAGACGGTAGGAACTAGAAGCGGCTGGCAGGGTGGGTAACCTCCCCCCCACAGCCTTTTACCCAACGGCGCGCGCCGCTCGATAAATCGATGTGGGTAATACAATGCTATGCGGCGGACTGACCTTGGATGCACCAAGACACACCCCCTTCAAGTTCATTGGCAACCTAAAGTCTCAAAAAGTTCAATTAACTTTGCACAAAACAAACATGATATTGACTCGCAGCGCAGGTGTACAAGGGGAAAAAATATTTGAAAAGTTACTTTCACTAACTTTAATGGATTCCATAAATTAGATTTTGGTTTGTTATTAAAAGTTTTGTGTGAAGATTCTGAAAGGAAAGTATATTTTTAATGATTTTCAACTCTGTGTTAGAAGTGAACTGAGACTTTGTTATTTCTTGAAGGGTTTCTGTGGGATACAGGTATACCTAGGTACCTAACGTAATTTCAAATTACCTACTCTATGTATAGATAGACGTAAAATTAATAAATAGGTCACTAGTGGCTTTGTAGAGCGGTAGATATCGCGTTTGTGACATTTATTGCACAATTTTCGAAATGGCAGAAATATGTTTTTTAAATATGAAATATGAAAAATTTCGAAAAGCTGAATCGACATAAAAATTCATATAATTATAGAACCTGCTCACAAAATTTCACTAGTATCGGTTGAGAATTGCGACTTGTAGAAGAGAATAGACGGACAGCGGGACAGTCGGACGGACATACAAAAGAATTTTTACCCAAGCTGAAACAAAGACGCTTCGCGCTCGCTCGGTCATTAATGCAGTATCTATTTGATTACGTCACGTACATTTGACATTTGTATTCGAAAAAACATCAAATTAGTAGTGACTATTGCCGTTTTTAACACAGTTTGAAAAGGCATTCAAACAGTTTAAAACGCGATGTTGTTAAAAGTGGCCACTGTTGGTTCCGTTTTTAAACTATTGCACGCATTTTGTAATGTTGTAACGTTATTCAAAAAACATTAGACGTCATTCACAAGACCTCGACTGATTCCTTTTTTAAGAAATTAGGCTTATTTAGAATAAATAAAATAAAATCGACTGGCAGCGCTAGTTGGCTCATGTCAACCCCTTAACAGGTGCGAAGTGATCATGAAATTTTGCATACACGTTGTCAGGGGTACTGAAAATGTTTTGTAGTATAAAATTTAACATTATATAAAAAAATAGCATGGTGAATCCAAATATCGAAAACTTATATGTGCAATATTCAATTTGAAATTTCCTCTAACTTATGGGGTAAAGCTTTGTAAAAATAGAAGCAATCCCGAAAAAGGTTGTTGCCTCAAATCTCCGATCAAATTCGGAAATAGCGCTCCTCCCACACGGTAGGATATACCTTACTTTTTCGTATTTGTGTTGAGTAACTTTTCTTTGACATTTGACGTATTATGTAAGAGTGAAAGTAAAAATAAAGTGTTTTTTCAGACAGTGTTAAATAGTAGTTTCAGAGGTATACCCAAAAAATACTCATATAGAAACTAAAGATTGTTATAAAAAAACATAATTTTTTTGCAGTACACAATATTATAACTTCTTCACGCAATTTAAAATCAAGTAATTTAAAAAAAAAACATAAAAACTGAACAACTTTTACTATGGAACCAACTCTGAAATCGCGAAAAAAAAATCAGCATTTTGATATTTTCGATTTTAATTTTTGTATGAAACAGCTGATTTTTTTTTCGCGATTTCAGAGTTGGTCCCATAGTAAAAGTTGTTCAGTTTGATGGTCCCTATATACCATATTCGGCATTAGGGGTATTTTTGTAACACCTTGTATAGTCGAATATTTAATGGTTACTAAAAAACCTTGCTTAGTGGCAAAATAAATACTTTATGATAAAGTATAAAGTTTATATACTGAATAAATTTGTGAATTTGTGAACTAGTTATTAGCTATTCGACATAATACTACCACGTCGCTGTTTATGGCATTTACAGACACGCAAGCTAAATATCAATGGAATCTAATGTTACGTACATTACCGACAAAGTTCAAGGGTGGAATAATACACATAATTTGCGATGACTTTGATTAATCTTTAGACTGCGAACTCGCAATAACTAGAAATAGTATAACTTATGTCTATCAGCTTTTTGAACATTATTATGCCGAGAATATTTGAGGTTTACGACACTTCTAATATCTAATCGTAATCTTTATTATTGTATTAGGTATCTTTACGTTTCTTATCTGGACAGATTTTTTCAAACAACAATCACTACGAATTGCTTAGTAGTAACGGTTATCTTATTTTATAACCAATTACTAGTTAGCCCAAAATTGAGATAGCTCAGTTTAGTACAAACAAAATCTTCCTATTTTTCTTGGATACTATGAATATCGGACGTAAAACTATAATTGTTTTCTGTGACATGAAGTTGTATTTGCTGCATAATTTAATTATTTTAAAAACAAATTATTTTAAAAACATTGTAAGTAGGTACTTAACTTGTTGACTTAGACATTCAAACTTTATAAGGGTGTTTTTGGTTCCGCTTATGTTCTTCTCAAGAAAGTATTTTGGTTGAAAGTGAAATATTTGTTTCAAATGCAGTAAGCAGCAAAGCAAAAAATAGAGATTTTCATGATTTATTGAAATTAAATTACGAGAGAGTCATGTCTATGAATGTCCAATCAAGTAACCCGTTAATATCTTTACTTGCATAAAAATATCATAAAAAGCCAATTGGCATTTTCGAATAAACATCAGCTATTTTTGCTATTCATTGTACTTCATGACATAATTTTTAAAAATACGCTAATTTTATTAAAGGATAAAAATTTTCCTGCCATCTTTAGTTAAAAATAAGTCATTATTTAGTCAAAAAAATTAATGTAAGCTGAGATTTTTTGTTCCCAGATCAGCTCCAATTTGAGTCCCTAGTCGTGTACAATCAAATAGTAAATAATAGTAAATCTGTGGTCAGAAATAGTTAAGAAAACAGTATGGATGTCTTCTTTTATAATTATTGTGCTTCAAAACCTAGTCATAAGAGAAGAAAGAAAGTAATTCGTTCGATTCGCCAAAAGTGCACGAACATTAACTTGATTAGCAACTTGTTGTGTCGGTCATTATTTCTTCCAACTGTGATAAATTAGTCTTCCTTTTATAGGAGAGTAAAGATGTGGGGTAATTACTTCTTCTTTATTGGTCGCAATAGAAACCTCCAAATCAGGGATTACTCGATTCCACGTTTATTTCGATAGACGACTTGGTCCAGCTTTTACGTCATACCAAAATAGAGAGATTAATTTTAGATGTGAAAAGCTATTGAATTTTACCTCAAAATAGAATCGGTCACTTATTGAATTCGCTTTGATTATTATTTAATTACGAGTAACTGTAGTGTATATTGATTAATTGACAATGTTATGCATCAAATGACGGCGTTTGTCATTCACAAGTGTTATGCATGCAAGTTATCAAATGACGGCGTATTGTCATTCACAAGTGTTTAAAATAAGCTACCTAAATGATAACACTTCTAAAACTTCCGCGCGTACAGTTGATTAGAAATAAAACACAAAGATAGGACTCAGAGTCATTCCACGTGGCCACAGCCCCTGGAAAGGCTGTCGAAACGTCGGGAAAAAAACAATGAATCCAAACTAAATAATTCTAAAATTACACCTGAATTAATAATATACGCACTGAAATCCGTAAAAAGTGTTTTATTTCTACTGAAATTATTTATATTTATATTGGTGTAGGTACTTCCATCCGGAAATATCCACTATACCGTTGAAGGTTTTTGGCGTTATTACACTTTTTTGATTTTGGGCTATGTAAAAAAAACAAAGAAAATAGGGAGTGGGTGGACAGTAAAAACAAGCACATTAAAGAAATGTTGGAAATATCTGCGCGTTTTTTCATAGTGAAAAAACATTTAAGCCCTTTTCTCATGTTTAACGACAAAATAACTATCAATTTAAGTTTCCAAAACATATTTTACGCCTAATTTTATGTTCCGTAGTTGCCCTAACACATTATGTCGCCGGAAATGTTAACTTTGAATGAAAAACTGTGGACACCAAATACCACCTTGCCATCATTTGTCACCGAAGCTGCTTCGTGAATTTAAAACTCGTACATTTCCCATTCCATGATGGCCTACTTTCTGAACGATTATTTTAGTGCTCTACCACTAAAGTGACTAAAGGTCATATTCCATCAGCGCGCTTGAACTATTCGCTGTTGTAAAGGTAACAACGATAATATCTATGCACAAGTGAAAATAACTCAATTTGCATATAGATCAGCGTATTATGAGCTAAAAATGTCCTTTTGGGCCTTGTATAGAAATAGAAATGAGGCCGTATGGCTGGGCACGAGGCCTCTATCGTTTATGTTTTGCTATAATAGGTTTTTATGCCTATGTATAAACCATCCCTTCGCGAAGGGATGCTTAGTTGTCCATATGTCATACTATAGAAACTACGTAACAATTTATTTTTTTAATTTGCGACTATTAATATTAATACTTACTTGAGAACTTTTTGTATTTGGTAGTAAATAATTACTATTAGGCAATGACTTACATGTTGTATACGATTAGGTATAATGTTTACATAACTGTTTGAATTTGTATTATAATTTTATTAAATAAACTTTTTTTAGTTCTATAAAATATTTGATTTGGCGCGGCTATCGTCATTTTTTTGTTGTTTATTTTTAATTAATACTATATCATAATCAAATATTATGTTAAAATATTTTATTTCTTTCCTACACTGCTAGTCATGATTTAACCTCCACTTGCTTTCCAAATCGATAATAGAATAAAAATTAACAGTCGTGCCTTTCACAGCCTTCTGGTATATAAAAAATGCATTTAATGAATTCTATAAATAATGTGATAAACAAATATTTGATTAAATTAGTAAAGTTCTTTGAAATCACAGCAAATCCATGAGCATATTTATCGTGTACATGAATTTCATATAAAAATATTTAATTGTTATAAACGTTAATATTTTATTGAAAGGTATAGGTAGTACTATAACCTAATACATCTATTTCTAATATTAATTTTATTTTCAGGTCAAAAATATTTGAGCTCAAACTACGCACTCTCTCCTCTTCAACTATTGCTCAAGATATTGCAAACATGCAATATTTTTAAAATTTTAAATTTATTATATATTTAATAAGTATTTAGGTATTAATGTTAAAATACAATTCACACGGGTAAATATACTTAGCGTAGCCTATATTTTTATACATAACTTACACGACCAACCTCAAAATAAAATTCCAATACAACATACACGGCACTTAGAACAAGCGCGCCAGCGAGCTCCCCTAAAGCGCTCTACATAAAGGATAAACTACAGCAGACCATGGGTGAAACGTAACTCCTGTTTTTTTTCCCGAGGGCTTTATTTCATTTTTTCGATATCGCATTTAGTTTTCGAGATGTAGAAGAATTTATGACAAAAATCTGGAAAAAATGCTCCGAATATTCTCTCTTTTGTGATTTTTGGAAAACGTTTTAGACTTTTTCAGAATATTCTTCAACATCATGTAGCCTTCTTCAATATACACCTTTTGAGACTTATTAACCACATAGCTTTAAAACTCACGACACCAGGGCGATATCACACTCTGAGCGAAAATGGGGGTCATACTGAAGTGACCAAAAAATATTTTGAATGTTAAAAACTGACGATAGCAGACTTCTTTTTATTTATTTTCGTTTCATTTTTGGGAACGCAATCGACTTATCTCAAAACGCGAATTGAATTTGCAATTGTCGCCGTGTTGACGCATGTCACGAGAGGGAGCCAATAAAATAAGTAAGGAAAGCTATTTTTAAGGGTCCGTTCGCCAAAAAGAAAAAAATAAATCCTTACACAATCATTTCGACTGTATGTGTCTGTCGTCAAGACCTTTTTTCTCAGGAGCGCGTAAAGGTATCAAGTTGAAATTGATATTAAATACAATTTATGTAAGCTATAAAAATATCAAACTTAGCAAACGAAATATGCGACATAAATGATATGGTTATTTATTTTACATAGATAGACACTGATTGAAGGGTATTTGTCGTTGACCTAGAAACATAAAAAACAGGAAGTTATATTTGTTAGGATAAATCACACCTAACAATATTAGTACGGAACCCTCGGCGCGAGAGTTAAACTTGCACTTGTTTTGCACCAATATTTCCATTAGGTATGCTGTAAAATTTGCTAAAACCTATGTCCTTTAGTAGAGTATACAATACACATCATACACATCATCATAAATAATGGGCATGATGATAATGATGATTATTACGTCTTAAAAAATAATTGTTTTGATCAGTTTATCTTGTCAAAACAGATTATCGCCAATAACTTTTATTTTGCACTTGGAAGTCCTGCTTTGTAATTCTGGCCCGTTCTTAGAATATTAGATTCCTATCACGACCCTTATGAATCCAACTGCTTATCTTAATACTATAACAGACTTAGAGAAAATGTAGCCCGAATAACAAACTAGGTAGCTTGTTTATCAAATTACATTAAATTTGTACCTACCTAGCAGAACTACTTTAAATGCTTGGCGCGGATTTTTACAGTTTACAAGTACGTAGATTTCACTTAAACTGAAAAGTCGTTTTTTTTAGTTTCTTTTCATAATGTAGTACGTAGCTACCTATAATTTTGTATAAAATTCATTAGCGGTTGAAATCTAAATCCTAAAAATCACATAAACAAAAATAGCCTCTTTCACAGGTTCATCTTCAAAAATGGCACAGCATTGACATGAAAGTAGTTATTGGTCAGGTACCTGTGTAAGGATATATATAATAAGTATGTATCGTAGCTTTGTACCAACTATATAATCGAAATATTATTCAATAAAACTGCAGTCTTCATACTGATCTCGTTGTTTAATTGTCTCCCGTAACATCGAACCTTACATGGCGACCCTGCCATATTTGGGTATGCCTCGGTGCCTCGGCCATCCGCGTCGGTAGGTACGAATTAGATCGCATTAAAAATTAAAATGATAGACAATTATGTACCTAGTTATTGGAACTAATTTTCAAGTGAATTTAAAGTGAAAAGTAGTAATATCACCATGTGCCGGTCGCAATCGGAGACAACAAAAGTTCGAGTTTTCATCAAAATATCTCAGTTATTACTATTGCTTTGGTAGTATTGTGCGCAATAGTTTGCATAGGCGCCCTGTACGGAGTTTACAAGTTATACCGCAAGTGCCACCATAACTGGATGAACCAGCACTTCGCTATGTACGGCTTGCGACAGTCCTTCATGAGAGCTGCAGGCCAGCCCCGTGTCGTGTACCACACCGCCAGATGCCAGGGAGCGTGTATTCAGCAGCAGCCGCAGCCCCTTGCTGTTTCCGAAGGAGATGCCACTACTTCATTACCGCTGGGTATACCGTTGAAGTAGGTGATTAAAAGTGATGTGAAAAGTGCCGTGACCCGTGAGTAAAGTGCGTTTTTTTTTTCTTCCAAAGAAGTTCGAGTTTAAACTTAATAGAATGACTGATTATAAAAAAGGACAATAATTTTTCATACTCGGACTACTTTTAATTTTTGTATTTTGTAATTAACAACTAATAAGTATGTACTAATGTTTTGTAATGGCCGAATCTTTACGACATATACACTCTAGTTTAAAACAAATAAGAGACGGTCTTGTAAAATTAAGTTACGAGAGAAGGACTGAAACTGTATTAAGTCAAAAGTTATCAGAGAGCGAAAGTTATATTCGCGAGTTTAATGAATTGATTAATGCTTTGAGTGTACAAGTAAAAGAAGGAAGTATTACGGGTCAGTCTTTAACTGATATTCACGTAGAGCGTGAAAATATATTGAAATGTTATAAGGAGATTCAAGATTTTTGTAGTAAATCGTACGGGTCCGGAAAAACAAGTAAAATGGAGAAATTTGATTTGAAAGTGGCATTAAGCTTGTTACCATTAATGAATGACACAGACGTGAACACTAAGGAGTTAATAGATGGTATCGAATATTATAGCTCTATTTTAGACGAAAGTTCACAACAAAATTTGATAAACTTCGTGTTAAAAACACGTCTGTCTCAATCAGCAAAATTGAAATTATCTATTTCGTATGCATCTGTTAACAGCCTAATTAAGGATATGCGCTGCCTGTTACTGCCGAAAAAAGCCGCCACAGCTATCCATAACCAGCTGCAGCAGGTAAGACAGAGCGAGAAGAGCATCGCAGATTTCGGTAAGGAGATTACAGAGCTTTTTGTCGATTTAACCATCTCGCAAGCGGACGGCGAGCCGAAAAGTTATGAAATATTGAAACCTTTAAATGAAAAAATCGCAATTAAGCGGTTTGCCGACGGCTTGCGTGATCAAAGGTTAGGAACTATTATTACAGCACGGGACTACAAGTCCCTCAAGGACGCCATACAGGGGGCCCAGGACGAGCAACTCTCGTCGCCTTCTGCTTCAAATAAAATGCTAGGTATGTACCATCAACCTAATCGTATTTATCGTGGCCCTAGGATGCAAAGAGGATACCAGCAGTATAGGAGTTTCAGGGCTAGAGGACAAAATCAGTTCTATTATAGGCAGGGACCCAAATCGTTTACGAACTATTCCAATCGTGGTTTCAGTAATCGTAGAAGTTTTAGGGGTCGATATAATTATCAAGGGAATAATCGTGGGGGTCGTGGTTGTTCACGAAATGTTAATTTTCTAACCCCGCACCAAGCTGAGAAACACGACTCTGAAAACGAAAGCAACAAAGAGTCGCTTGCACATTTTTTTCGATCATAACTGCATTTTCGATTGTGGTAGCTTGAATAATGTAACTTTAAATTTAGATAATCATGAGCGTAACTGGTTAATTGACACCGGCGCATCCATCTCCGCCGTGAAGCTCGACCACCTACCGTGTTTACAAATTCCATTCCATGTTGAGAAACTTTGTGTAAGAGGTATAGGAGGCGACCTTACCTCCGAGGGTTATGTTTATCTCAGGTTAAATTACAATGGTCATGAGTTCGAAAATAAATTTTATGTTTTCAAAATGCCATGCAAAGCAGATGGTATTTTAGGCCAAAACTTTTTGAAAAAATTTAAAGGTATTCTTAATTTTGAACATAATTTTTTACAATTGTTAACAAATAGCGGTCAATCGGTTAAGTTGAGCATTAACTATAGTAATTATGACAACAACTCTTATTTGACTGTACCAACCCGTAGCGAGTCTACACACTACGTGGACACACATTTAAAAGGAGATTGCGTCATACATTCCCAAGAATTATGTGAGGGTGTAGTGATCGCGAATATGATTTCAAGACCAGTAAACGGTAAAATGCCAATTAGGATTTTAAATACCCGAGATGAAGATATAAAATTGAGCCATTTCAGAGTAAATTATTCGAATATGAGTGATTATTACATTTGCCAATTTAATAAACCAAACATGAACGCTGAAAGGGTTAAAGAATTACTATCTCAATTGAATTTAGAAGGTTTGAATGAGGAGGAACAAAGATCGATAGAAAATATATGTGCGAAATTTCCCGACATATTTTACTTGTCCGGTGATAAGCTATCAGTTACGTCTCTATACGAACAGTCCATAGAGTTAAAACCGAATAGTACTCCCATTTATGTAAAGCCGTATAGGTTACCTCACGTTCAAAAGTCAGAAATAGATAATCAAATTCAGAAAATGTTGGATGACGGGATAATTGAGGAAGCTAGAAGCGCTTGGTCGAGTCCATTATTGTTAGTACCTAAGAAATCTGATAATTCGGGTGAGAAAAAATGGCGAGTTGTAATAGATTATAGGAAATTAAACGAAACTATTCAGGACGATAAATTTCCTCTCCCAAACATAACTGAAATTTTAGATTCACTTTCCGGAGCCTTATATTTCTCGCATTTAGACCTTTATCAAGGATTTTTCCAAATTTCTCTTAATAAAGACAGCAGACCGTATACAGCTTTCACAACGGGTAAAAATCAATATCAGATGACCAGACTCCCTATGGGACTAAAGACAAGTCCCAGTGCCTTCTCCCGTATGATGACAGTTGCCATGTCTGGCCTTAATTATGACAAATGTCTTATCTACCAAGATGATCTGGTAGCATTTGGTCGAAATTTGGACTCCCATAATCAAAATTTATTAGACATATTTGCAAGGTTACGTAAAATTAATTTAAAACTAAATCCCGCAAAGTGTGAATTTCTTAAAAAAGAAATTCTGTATCTGGGGCACGTAGTGTCTAAAAATGGAATATTGCCAGATCCGCAAAAGATTAAAGTCATGGAACAGTATCCCACCCCCCAAAACACTGATGAAGTTAAACGTTTTATCGCATTCGCAAACTATTATCGTAAGTTTATACATAATTTTGCCGAAAAAGCCTTTTATCTTAATAAATTGTGTTGCAAAGGAGAACCTTTCATCTGGTCTGAAAAGTGCGAAAAATCATTTCAGTTATTAAAATCTGCCTTAATAAACCCGCCCGTTCTTCAATACCCCGACTTATCAGATAACAACGAGTTCATTTTGCAGACGGATGCATCAGGAGTGGCAATAGGCTCGGTATTGTGTAACAGCAATGGTCACCCTGTAGCCTACGCAAGTCGCAGTTTAAATAAGGCCGAATTAAACTATCCAACTATTGAAAAAGAACTTTTAGCGATAGTATGGAGCGTGAAGTATTTTCGACCTTATTTATACGGACGAAAGTTTAGGATACAGACTGATCATAGGCCATTAGTTTATTTATTCGGCATGCGTGATCCATCAAGTAGGTTATTAAAATTTCGTTTAGCTTTGGAAGAATACAATTTTTCGATAGAATATGTCAAAGGTAGTCAAAATTCAGCAGCTGACGCGTTATCGCGGATAGTTACGACATCGGAAGAGTTAAAAATTTTAAATGATCGTATTATGAACGTTATGACTAGGGGACAGATTAGGAAAATGCAAACAAACTCAAACGAAGCTAAGACAAGCTCTTCGGTTGATAATAATTTGTCAGACTCGAGGCCTGCGCAACCGAGAGTAGTGGATATTGTTAAAAAACCGACCAACTTGATCGAACTTCGTTTAGGAGATAGTAGGACTATTTATAGATTAGAAAGAGAGGGATTAATAAGTACAAGGTCAAAATATTATTTATTTTCAAGGGAAAGGTCAACGATTTATTTAAATATTAATTCTCGATCGCCAATCTCGCGAGCCGAATTGGTGAGAGATTTAATATGTTTATGTAAAAAAATAAAAATAAAAGAGTTGTGTATTATTAGAAATGACCAAAATAGAGATTTTATTGCAGGAATTATAAACGAGATAAATAAATATGTGAATTGGTCCGGACCAAGAATTTGTATACTAAGAGGTGTGCAGAGAATTAATGATGTAGATGACAGGAAAGTAATAATAAACGACTTTCACCTATTGCCCACTAGTGGCCACGCGGGCATTAGGCGAATGGCAAATAACATTAAAAAGTTTTATTACTGGCCTAGTATGATAAAGGATATTACAGACTTTGTGTCTAAGTGCCCGAAGTGCCAAAAACAAAAACATACATCTAAATATGTAAAGCAACCAATGGTTATCACATCAACTGCAAATAGTGCCTTCGAGAAAATATATCTTGATATAGTAGGGCCGTTGCCAAATGACTTAAGTAGTTATTGTTACGTACTCACGCTACAGTGCGAGTTATCGAAGTTTATAGAGGCTTATCCTATAACTGCAAAGGATGCAACTACGGTTGCACGTGTTTTCGTGGAAAAATTCGTTTTACGATATGGGATCCCTCGTGAAATAGCTACTGATCGGGGTACGGAGTTCATCTCGAGCACCATGAAAGAGGTTTGTACTCTACTTAATATCAACCAACTTACGTCGACAGCTTACCACCATGAGAGTATAGGTGCACTCGAGAACTCTCACAAAACCATGGGTGCGTATCTACGTATCAATTGCGAAAATCGCCCCGACTCATGGAGTAGTTGGCTGCCATACTGGTGTTTCGCATACAATAATACGGTACACTGCGAAACTAAATATACGCCTCACGAGCTAGTGTTTGGTAAAACTTGCTTACTGCCAAATAACTTAAATGGTACAAAAGTCGATCCACTTTACTCGTACGATAACTATCCTTTAGAATTAAGGTACAGAATCCAAACAGCGCAGAAAGACGCACGTGAAAATTTGATTAAAAATAAGTTGAATCGAAAAAGTAAATACGATTGTAACGTAAATCCTATTCAATATAAAAAGAATGATTTGATTTTAATTAAAAACGAAACAGGAAACAAATTACAAAGTTTATATTCAGGTCCGTACACTGTGTTACGAGATTTGTCACCAAATGTGGAAATTTTGAAAAATGGTAAAATTGATACCGTGCATAAGAATAGGACAAAGTTGTATGTAAAACCAGATTGATAAAAGTGCTTCTTTCATTAATGTAACTGTACCTCTATGTAGGCATTATCATAATATTGTTTAGGTACTTAAGGTCAAGTTCAATGCTCGCTGACTGAACAGATCAGCAGTTGTCGTGCGCACGAGATAGATTTAAGTATACTAGCTACCTATAACCTTAGGATGTAAACAAACAATGTAATCGTTTAGTTAAGTGTGTTATGCTATGCATAAGTTACTTAAATCATAAGGAACTCGGATTTCTTTGTATCAATTAGTTTTAATTAGTGCTTAAAACAAAACTAAAATGTTATATTAATTTTGTTTTGTTTTTTTCCCTTCCGCGGGGATGTAAGGATATATATAATAAGTATGTATCGTAGCTTTGTACCAACTATATAATCGAAATATTATTCAATAAAACTGCAGTCTTCATACTGATCTCGTTGTTTAATTGTCTCCCGTAACATCGAACCTTACACCTGGAATATACCCGGAACCTGTGAAACTATTTACGAGTTATTTTGAAATAAGCAACTTTGTAACAAATTTATTCCTCTGTAACAACAATTGAAATACAAATACATTTTGTAAAAAGCACAGCTCTAGCTTCATTTAACAGAAAATGATCGTTGTGAAAATGTAACTTTAGATGTTTTATATTCCAAATGTAATTCTAAAAAACATCAACTCGCCTCTGACTTAGATACTCAGATGGGAATGGCACCCATTACCTTTCATAAATCATTTTCAAGCGCTGTTTTACTACAGGTTTTTTGATGTTAAGTTTGTTGTTCTGTTTCGATATTTTACTCAATCTTGAAATAACTTGGTTGTTACCTAATAAACATATTAGCTTTGAGAGCTCAGTGGGTAATAGAAGAAGTAACATACGCTACCCTCAATGAGTGGTGACACGCGGTCACGCAATGCTGTTTCAAGGTTCGCTATTAAACGATAAGGTGATTTATTAAACTCGTTTTGCAATGTTTATACATTTCTGTAATTACTGTTAAACACGTGTAGCTTATTTTATTCCTTTGCATTGTTAACAAACGTCTTACTTATAGTATTTCAATTGGGGTTGTTAACTGAAAGACGTGCTAGAAGGTGAATTTTGAAACGAATTTAAACAAAGAATTCTAATTCCAATAGAGTTTCAGGCCTTTATTTCTACATGTACTAATAAGGGAAATGTTCAAAGAGAGCATACTATTCGTTACAAACTTTTGAGTCGAATAAATATCAAATATATTCAAATTGGCCCTTATAGCGATTAGGTCTCAACTTGCAAGTCAGGCACTTTGCATTTCATTTGTATTGCACGATATTGCCAGAGGTCGTATGCCTTTGACCTTTGAAGTGTATTAAAATTTTAACCTAGTCCTTGGAAAATATAAAATTGATATACGGATAAGAAAAGTAAAAAAATGCATTAGAATGTTTTCATGTTTACATTTAATTTTTTACGTAGAACCTTTTATGTGACTTCGACAGTTTTAAGTACTTTTGCAAGCATTCTGCATTGCACTACTGTATCAAAGTTTTATATTGGCTTTGTATTGTTGAGTAAAAAAATAGTATTCTTGTTTATATATATTACGAATAAGATTCTAACAGCTTTTTTAATTTTTTGTCAAGCTACTGCCTCTGTGGTCTAGTGGTTCGCCCACACGTGTAAGATACAGAGGTCCCAGGATCGATTCCCAGGAAGGGGGTACATTTGTACTCGGTTTGGTTGGTAGTAGGGCTTATTTCAAGCCCGCCTGGCTAGCTACCACCAACTTATTACCTAAGTCTGATGCCATAACAACAATTTAATAATTGCTCCGGCAGCCAGAGGTAAGATATTCAGTTCCTAAGTGGTGAGGATTCCGGATGTAGTGCGCTTACACTTTCCGGATGAGGTGAAAGCTAAGCACACTATCCCGTTGTGGGTAAAAAAATCCGACACATTTTTAAACAAACTCTTTGACCTTATTGTTTTATTTAAGTTAGGAATTTATCACACAAGTCAAATGTAACATTACAAACCTGATTATCGCATCATATGTACAACAATAATTTGCACGCTATGGAACTGCTATAAACTGTCATCGCTCCGCTTTACTAATTCGTCAGATCGCGTGATCATTACAATTACAGCAAAGCTAAGCCCGTCGAGGACTGCGATGGATGACGTGCCAGCCCGATGGAAAACAATCAGATTCCAAAACCAATCCTGTAATTTCACCGTACACAGTTGCTTTATGCAAATTCGGCAGAATTTTGATTCCGTATCAAATAACTGAAGTTTGTAATTGCACGCTACGGATTTCACTGCTAATAAATGGCGGGAAATTATTTCGTCGGCAAACACTCAAATGGAGCCGCGAAGTTTCCGACTCGCCCTGTAGACGAAACGCATTACGTAATTGAACTTTGATACCACTTTGCGAGCGGTTACGAAATACGAAAAATATTAAAATTTTATTGTATGCATAACGAGGGAAGGTTGCAGGGTTAAGTAATCGAAGCAAGACGATGACTTGATCAAGTTTATAATCCTTGAATAATTTTTAATATCCGGCAAGTACTAATACACTTCTAAAAAGGGTTTAGGAAATTAAATTTACCTACATTCACATACACAAAACAGTTCTGATTGAATACGTTAAAAAACCAACTATTAAAATTGGCACACCAACGACAGAGTAATCGATGTACATACAAAGAACAAAAAAAAATACGGGTTGAATACTTTCCTCCTTTTGAAGTCGGTAAAAATGTATACTGTTTTTCATTATCAAAATTATTGACAATGTCCTACTGTCCATGATATGAGATGCTAAGCTTTTACAGCGGTACTCTTTCAAGAACTTAGTTGAAAAAATTCAAAAGCCATCAGTCACAATAGAGTGTGAACTAGCCATCGGATAAGCAGGCGAGCCCTCGTGGAGTGCTCATAAAACTCATAAATCAGGGTTAATTCAGCTCTCCGCCACTCGTGCGCGCCGTGCGCTGAATGTTTATTCGCCACTTTACATACTGTGATAGCTTCGGCTCTGTAAACAAAGCTACTATGTACACCAGCTATATATTTGAAGCAGTTGGAATGATTGATCTGTACCCATTACGGAGTTACCATAAATCACTTTGTAATTGTTTTTGTTGTTGTTGGTAGCGTTTGGATTCAATTTGTATTTTTAATTAGGTATCCTTTAGAGACGATTTGAAGGTAGTGAAGAGATGTCATATACATTTCTTGCACCTCGTTTACTGGTATGCCTACACTATTATCTTATAGGTAATACAGATATTCTGATATTAGCAGAGAAAATATCGTAGAAATTGATACGATTTTTACTATCTTTTCTCTTCATAAATTATTATGTTTGCCTTTAATAGTTTTCTCAATTCAATTATTTTATAGAATATCCACCAAATGCAATACTTACAAGCAACTTCCAACATTTTGAATTTAAATGAGATAGATAGGTAGGTCTTTAATGTTATTTTGATTAATGTTTGTATTAAAATACAAATAATTAATCTTATATCCATCGTTTATACAAAATGATCAATATGATTTAATGTTTCTTATGTCTAAGTAGGTCGTGAACTATTTGATCCTATCTAAGAATGACCATGAACTTAGTGACCCTAATTCAAGCAATAAACATTAATGTGTAGGCAGGAACGACTTAATCTTGTACCACTAATTATTATCACAGTCGCGTGCCGATGGTACGGTACAGCCGGTGCGACTGACGATTAATAACAACGTAATTGTAATGAAAAGGACCTTTGGTAAATGTTTACTGATTTGGGAGTATTGATTTCTGTATAGTATTAACACATCCACTATAATTTGAGCCGTACACAGTAGAAAATCTATTCTTTGTTAGTCACTTGGCAATAGATTGTTTTCATTTTTCTATTGTTTTTTCTCTTCTACTTTAGACGACCTAATAACAAATGTTTCTTGCTCAGACGATTTACTCAAATGGCCAGCATTCTATCGGTTTGAATGAGTATTAGAAATCACATGTCGCAAACTTATCTAAATCAGACTTTGTTGTATTGTATGGAATTGACGAGCTTCCAGCACGTAATCATATAGTTTACTGTCTTTTTTGAAGCTTTAATTGTTAGCGTAGCGTTTAAACGTATAGTAGCGCGGACGAAGTCGCGGGCTGAAGCTGGTAGGGTAGGTCAAGTAAATCCAAACAATAATTTGATGATTAGAACATTTTGTTTAAAATTTAATGGAGTTCGAAACCCACCTAAGAATTTTTTGAAAACTCGACGCTTTATCTAAAATCTGATCCATAACTTTTTTAAGTTTTTGGCATACCAATGGGTTGTATTGTTAGCTTTAATTGAGAAATAAAGTTTTAGTGAGTAGGCCGATCTTCCACAAAGAGTTTTTATAGGCCGAGTGGGTGCATGGAGAAGGGTCAGATAAAATAACCGCCTACTCAGAGATAGAAAAAAATTGACTCCAGCTTTTACTAAATTTCGAGGAAAATGGGTACTTTTAACAACCAATTACCTTACTCCAAAGGGATAAGAAATATTTTATCTTTGTTTAATTTTAAGTTAAAGGAAGTTAAAAACTCTAATATTATTTTTACAATATTTATCTAACAAACAATAAACCTCAATTCTCAACAATAACAAATATAAATTTATGTTTTACTTACATTTACTCAGTAAGTAATATAGGTACTGTAAACAGTTATACTAGGCAACTACTGTATTTTTTGTCATTTAACAGATTAATCTTTAAGGAATAGGTTCCTTAAAGATTTTTCAACTTGCTTGCAAGAAAAACTCATACCCTGAACACAATTTGTAAAATAGTTTCATAGACAATGTTTCGTATGACATTGCCAAGCATTCATCGGAATATAAAGATAAGCTAAGGTGTACTCAATAGCACATTTTGAAATCATAATCCAACAAACACGACAAAGAGACTCGCTTTGAAGATTCAAAACAAACCTGTGATCTAAGAGATAATACCCATGTGTCGTGTCATCCCCTCGGCGTAAGATTTTACAAAAAAATGAGGATTAATTGGTTCTTTTAGCAAAAAGCTTTGAAATTTTGTTTTTATATTTTTTTATCAGAGACAACTTTTGTTCTACTAGTCCCAACACAAGTAGAGCTTATAAACAATACAAACATTTCAAAATTGATATCCACTTTGGCACAAAATACTAAGCAACCTCATTACATAAACGTACAGATAAAAAAAAGCCGAATACTCAAACAAATCTTGTTGTTAAGACCACCTTAAATTCAACAGAGTTGTCAAATTTGACAGAAATCTTGAAGTTAAGGAGACCTTAACTAAAGATTTTAGGTAAGAAGCCTTTGAATATTCGGCTGTTAGTCTATTAGGTACAGGCAAGGTAGTGCAAAATTAACGCAATTTAAAAATCAATATATGACTAGGTCAATGCGAAGTTAGTTCAATTACTTGGTAGGTACTTACATATAGCTAGATATAGCTCAGAATACTAACTATTGGTATAGTAGAGCTTTTTTAACAAGCTTATTGAAGCTGCACCTTGAAAATTATTACATTTTGTTTGACAATTGTCTTTGATAAATTTTAGTTAGTGCTCAATTGGTTTAACCACTTGGTGATTCATCATTATAAAGTATTTGATATATTTTAGTAAAAAAAATTGCACTATCACTTGGTAAATTCAGTGCTTGTTTTTGAGCGTTAAGTAATTAAAATGTATCAATACCTATGTAACGCGTAAATTATTTTGTATTTGTTTCACGTATTATTCACCTCACATTTTATTGTATTTTATAAAAACATATTGTTTTAATAAAGACTTGAGTTAAGTTAATTGGACTAAATAGGACCAAGTAAAAAACAAACGTTATGTTTATTGTGTTTTTTTGGGTTTTTTTTATCAACGAGTAAAAACATGTAATATACCATCAATCAAACACAATTGTTAGTGTAACTGTACTTTCCGGCCGGGGCAGAGTTATGCCGAGTTCCGCGTGGGGCCCGTCGCTCTCGCGGCGCAAGCGCAGGTCACACGTTTAATTCCCAGAACTACACACATTCATTACAGTTTTCTTTTAGGTCACTATTATCTATACCTACTTATAAAACCCTTCTGCGTGACTAATTTTCAACGTACAACCAAAATTCTAAGTATAGAAAGCTGTTTAGAATTCAGATTTTTTTATAACAGAAGCATCCCCTAAAAATGCGTTTTTGGCTTCAAGGGTAGGAAATGGAAATGGAAGAAGAAAATCTGGGGAACTGTATGGAGTAATTCTTGTCTTTGTTGTTTCTACTGAGCAGAAATAGATTTGTAATGACGCGTTTCAGGTATTTTGGATATTTAAATTAGTGAGAGAAAACGGGATGGAAAATTGTTTACTTATAGGAATATCGGTTTTTTAAAGGTAGGAACAAAAAACATTTTAAAGATTGATCTTTATGTATAAAAACTATAGTCTACCTACACCGAAGCAAAGCGAGGGCGGCCGCTAATATCTTTTATCGATCTTACTTGCGGAAAACTCGTTTTCAACAACAAACCCCAATATTTAGTCTCAAATTAGGCAGAGATTGTACGGAGGCTAAACAACGGAAAGAAAACATTTGTAATTAATATGCACATCCATAACTTAGGAACATAATAATACTCATTAGATATGATGAAACTTGCCTTACAATATACGAGTATATCACAGAACCATGTAAAAACATGTTTTTATCTCACAGAAACTTACTTACCCTAACGAGATAGTAAAATATGAATTACCAACCGCATGGCAGAAAACGTAGATTTTGAACGTGAATCACATCTACCAAAATTTGGTTAACTCTTCAAAGTAGGCTCAGTAGCTTTTTAAAATACGACTCATACACCAATAGCTATAAGATAGTAAGCAAACCAGCTGCCGTTGTTCAAGCGCCACTTCTCACGTAGCTCGATGACTGCTTTTATTCTTTGTTAGGCAGAACCATTCTTTTCAAAAAGATCTTATCGCTTTCTCAAATGCTTCGTAACAGTCCTTGTCTGCAGTCTAACTGTTAAGTGAATTACATACACATCTATTAGTTTTAACCCATTGTACGCCAAGCAATCACGCCGTGTGTGAAATGTCCACAAAGGATACATAATGGCTTAAAAGCATTTCTAAGAAATATTAGGTTGCCGAACTAAAAGGTACGTGATTCTAATAAAAGTCCTTTATTCGGCCTTCTAAGTGATCATCGATCGAACGCGTCTGTAGCATTGGATAAGTTCAGTCTTTACACTCCTTTGGTAAGATTTGGGACTTTATATTACGTATGTGGGGAAAAAAAATATTGTAGTTTTACTTAAGAATTTCAGCCAGTCCTTTAACTATTGTTACACTTTGAACTTACATTATTTTAAGATTATCTGAGCATTTTCATTTTTGTATGTGTGCCTGTATATTTGTATACACTGCTGACGATAGCATTACTGTGCATACCCCTTTCATTTGAGCCAGAAATAATGACAATCAGTCTTTTACTACAAAATAACAAATATTTTCGTAGTTCTCTTTGTTATTAGTGGGTATTGTTTACTCAAGGTATAACTAACGAGCAATCGATGTCGGGTCTCAAGTTTATTTAGGTAAATATAAAACTATTAAGTTATTCACTTCCACATTTCAATAAGTAGGCACCTATATTTGTTTCCTGGCTTCTGTAACAAGCATACTTTATTGTTTATACTTAATGCAGTCCTTGAAATATTTGCATGAGATTTCCGCGAAAGCGAGGGCAAAGCTAAGTAATACCGAGCATTAGATATGTGATATTCACTTGGAGGTAAAAAACATTTATTATGCTAAAAGTGTAGAGTTGGGTTTCTGAGTGCCTTGCGCCTCAAGGTGTTTCAAGGATTTTACAAGTCTACAATATACAAATATCTTAAGATATGATATAAGTTGAATAAGTGAATGCAGTTCAGTTTTACATTCTTGTACTACATAAAGGACATCTCCAATCAAATTATCTGTTATAAAGAAAAATCCTTCTCTTAAAGTTGCATAATTAATTTTCATAAGCTTTTTCAACTTAAACACGAAGACCTCAAGAACTTGAGAGATAATTATTCACGGACATTTTAATTAACAGCAGCTAAGGCGGCTTATCCTTTCTTGCTAACTTGGTTCGCAGGTGAAAAGCTCCGTGCTTAATCTAGATTATATTGCACTCATTTGTGCTTATTATTTACATAAGATTTTAAAGACTATTTAATTCTGCTTATAGGATCAAATGCTCGTACAATAAACGGTAATGATTTACAGTGACCATGAACGGATAGTCTTCATCAATCGATAAACCATTCATTAAGTTTATCAAAAGTGTAAACAAAAATCCAAATGAAATTAATTATTTACGTACCTATCTTCAATTTTATATCAATGATATGTCCGTGCATGCTACAAAATTTAATATTGACGCGTACAGAGTTCACTTTCATTTCGATAAACTAAATGGTTTATAATGCGAATTATGTAAAGTGATTTTATTAATAAATAAAAGTAAAAAGGTTAGTTCATAAAATAGGCCTTCTTAGCGAAGTGTTAATGATGTGTAATTGCATACGATATTGACTATTAAGTCCTAGCTTGTATCGTTTTCCTGAAAATTTAAAAAATCTGTAAAACTGGGCACTTTTCAAAAGGGAGGGGTGACGCGGTTGTGGGAGGGGGCGGGAGAGTTGTGTATTATATAATAATGTACAGTCACATCTAAAAATAAGTATACAGTTAAGAACTTTGTCACTTTGTTGTAGTTGTAATCTGTCATATATTTTTGTTCAAAAAAGTAATAGCTTATAGAGTGACAAAGTTTCAAACTGTATACATATTTATAGACGTGACGGTACTCACTCATATAAGTTTTGCCGTCTTCCCCATACCTAGATATCTAGAATGAATATACTATCTATTGAGCTCACAATCTACAGATTTTGAACTAGATGGGTTGCGTTTGCAATAAGATTATATCGATATTTTTATTTTCCTACTTATATAAGTACCTTTTTCAAAGTTTACGACTAGGCATTATACGTGGGCTGTTCCGAAAGTAATTAGTGAAACGAAAAATAATAAGTAACGGAATAAAAATTGATTACAGCTTTTTTTTAATATTTCCTTCCTGCCTAGATACAATTATGTATTTGGGTTCACAAGCTTTCAAACATTAAAAAAAACGCATCTTGCGGAAAACCAAAATATGCCCCTAGGGATCGCCTGAATTCTTCGAAAGCCGCTTCTGCGGCGTTAATTTTTCGGAAAACAAATAAATTGCACGTGGGGCTGTATGAGATATGGGGTGGCAATATTTTACTTTCAAAAAGTTGTAAAGTAGTCGACAGTTTCAGCAGCTATGAGAGAAAATTGCCGATTAGTAAAATTTTTTTCAGAAAATATAATATTTACAATATAGCTAAAAATTTTGGAACAGCTTAGGTAGCCTACGTAGGTAGGTTTTCTTGTTGAATCATGCTTAGTGTTGGCTCGTGTTTATTTATTTATTTATTCAAATATTATAGTAATGAATAAGATAAAAAAAATTGTTTTCTTGATAATACGAGTATTGCTTTTGGTTACTCAAATATATCCTAGTTAAACAATTACTTAGTTCTTTTAATTATGTACACCTAACCCTATACATTTTCCTGTCAAGTTAGTTACTCAAAGTTTCATCGAACGTTTTTTTGAACTTGCGCGATAGGCCTTTAAGATCCGATTTCACCAACTACGTAAACTGCCGATTAATTTTTAACCATCTGTTTTTGACATTTTCTCCATACATAAAAACGTCAAAAATACACGGTTAGAACTTAATCAGCTGTTTAAATATTGGTGAACTTCAGCCTAAATCTGTTATAAATTAGCTTGTGCTAAAACTTTTATTTGAATTAAATATTATTCGACAAGGACAAGGACAAATATTCCAAGTGCAAATCATAAACATAACATTTTATCAAATCATTACAGAAACTGTGAGTTGTCATAATTCTGAAAGCACCTTCTAATAAAATGAAATGTTCCGTTTTATTGTTTATCGACGAAAGAACAGTTACGATTGAATTACGTAATGGGTAATAAACGGTAACCAACTTTATTGGTAGATCCATTCTGTGACAGGCTTAATGACTGTCGGGCACTACAGAATATAATACCTTTAGTCAATAAACAAACATTTTCAAATAACTTTTTTACGCGATCATAATCAGAAGTATGTACGTACCAACCTACAACAATTATTTTAGGCTAGAACTGTATAATACAATGTCTTCAGTTGAAATATTACTTTATTCAACGAGTGAGAGATTTCAATAAACATTTTACACATTGAATAAATTTTAAATTCTCCAAAATCACGAAATAGGTTGTTATTTTAGACTCACACTATGATACAAAGAAAACAGATTGAACGCTGATTAAGTATTTATAGTTTTTAAAACTCACAAAAAAAAAAGGAATCAAACAGGTTATTTTTGACTTGCAAACAGACACCTAACCAATCAAAAAATATTTAAAGTGCAAAATATCTAAGATCGATTATTTATTTATTTTTTTGTTAATTGCTATTATTCAGAAAATTTATTAAAAAAAAAATTGTTTCGTGTTGGCATCATCTGTAGTTGTGAGTGGAGACAGTCGGCGCGGTGCGAGATTTAATTGAATTATATGAACGAGCCCGTCGCTTCCGCTCAGAGTCGGTTAGCAGGATACACCAATTGAAAATATGCATTTATATTTGTAATGTATACTTCAGAGAAATTGTGTTTTACTATACGCATGGCGGAGGAATCACTCAATGCTATACAAGTTAATAGGAGATACAATTCAATCAGATACTTTCTGGACCAGTAAAGTCACACAAAAATACGTTTGTAATTTAATTGTAAAATAAGCTGCGGGCAGCTAGTTTTTCATAAATTGCACTTTGATGAGAACGGCCAAAATACTACAGCGGTAAAACTTTGGTACCTACCTAGAGTACCTAGTGATTAAGACTTAAAATATAACCGCCAAATAGTACAAACGTAAGTGTACATACGCCTGTATCGGCCAATCGTCAGACAATTTAGCCTCATATTGATCGAAGTTCAAGGTCGCGCGACTTACCTGCTCTCACCCTGAGGGATGGTGGCCAGGAAAAACACTTAGAAGTGTAACCGTTGAAATAAAACTGTTAAACGGATTACAACGCGTATTTTATGATTTATTTGGTTTTTTCGATTCTTGACGTTTCTGCACCTTTTCAGATTCATCAGCAATCACGGAATAACTTTTCAATCATTTTCATCATCACATTGGCAATCACGGAATAACTTTTTACGCTTGGAACCAATTTTGATGAATTATAGTGTAGAGATAGATTGCGCTATGGTGAAAAACATAGGCTACCTTTTATCACAATAAGAATATCGAACCGGGAACAAAGTTGTACGTGGACGAAGTCGCGGGCAGCCGCTAGATTTTTATAACTTTCTTTTAATACAAGCTAGTAGTATTTTTTTTATTGTAAACTATTTTAATCCGAATGGCTTTTTATTATGAATAAAGGAAGATGAATAACAAACGGTATAGGTCGCGATCCAATTGACTTCGTGACCTACATTTATACTGAAAAACTCAATTATTGTTCTTGCTAAAAAGGAATAGAGCAGTTATTCAGTTCGTTGCAAAAGCAACGAATGCAATTGTACTCACTACAAAAGCTTGTACTCCTTTAATTAGGGAAAAGGTGAAATGTTTGAGAAGTATTTTTGGATAATAATATTAACAAACAAAGGAGCATTGTTGGTGTGATGTTATTGGGTCATTTAAAAAAGGAAAATTAACAAATAAAAACAAAGATGAAAACTATTTGCTGTGACAAAAAAATCTAAAGATGAACAGCTATAAGAATTAATTTATGTTGTGCATTTGTTTTCAATACTTTGTCCAACATTGTAAGTATATACATAATATACACTTATAGTTACATTTTGTATATAGAATATAAGTATTTATTTTATATAGCCAAAGAAACATGGGTCGAAAATCGATAGGAAAGTAAAAAAAAGTTTTTCTTTGTTGAAAAAAACAGTAAACTTCATATTTGTTATGACACTAAAAATATAAAAAATTCGAAGCAAATTCGTCACAAAAAGGAATAAACCCGTGTGTCCGTGTGAAAAATCAAAAAAATTATGAAAAAAAGAGAATATCTTTAAATCAAACTGTCTGTTTCTATATACTTACTTCATAGTGTATCCTTCAAATAAATATATCCTATTTTTAATTTTTAGATTTTGGCATTCACTTTCGAAGCTCATAATACAATACCTATGAAACTTAAAACATTACATGTTAACATCTTTAACAGAATATAAATCAGTGAGCTACTACCAAAATTCCAGGACATGTTGTCTTTTATATCAACTAAGTATGTCTTACTCATCCCATATATACATATACAACCTACCTAAAATATATTTTCTCGGTATTAAATCGGTTGAAAATTTTACGCTGCTTTTTGTCTGCAAATTCTCAATTCAATTTGCATTTGCTACAGATGAAAAGCTTTCTAAAACCCCTCTAGACAGCACGAGTATAAAATTATAGAAAGTGTACCTATGTAAAGTTTTTTAGGGGTCCGTAGTCAAGTTAACAAGGAACCTTTATAGTTTCACCATCTCCCACTTTATAGTCTTTATAGTCCACCCGCGGCTTCGCTCAGAAGCCCTTAGCACTAGTGCGGGAAGTAGTATTCCAAATTCAATTTTTATAAAAGTCTATGGTTGCATGACTGGTCGTTTCACATGGCCACACGAACCAATTTAAAAATTACGTTTTTGCTAAAATTTCATTCATCGCATTTCTTGAGAAAAGCACTAAACAAGACTTGTACTGGAAGCTTTTTACATTGCCTCGAATGAATGAAATGATAACTTTCCATTTTCGGCTGTAATCTACTATTTTTTTATTGTTACGGGATTCAAAAGGTTCCCGAAGTACTGTGTGTGACGTACATGTGTTTTCGACTCAGCGACCCTAGTAATTTTTGACAGGATTTTTAAACATTGTGTGAAATTATTTTGGGAACAATAAAAAAAAAAAGGAAAATTTCATAGAAAGTGTAACAACAAAACCATTGAACAAATATCAAAGATTTCTTTTGTTTACTGTCATCAATTTTATCTAAACAAAACCACTTTTTTTTCGGAAAAACTATATATTATTTTACACAAAAGCCAGAATGCAAATTTATGAAATCAAACAAAAAACCCTTTTTACCAGACCACCCAAACAAAGAAGTGTAGCAGTATTGTGTTTAGGATTCATGTATTTTTGTAGGAATGTGACTTTTCCGTAGATTTTTTTATAGAAATCAATAATAATCAAGTTTTTAGTATCAATCTCAATCTGAAATTACAGCATAATTTCTCTATACAAAATTCACTTCAATAAACCTTCAAATAAAACAAAACACAAGGTACCCAAACCTTTACCTTTCCTCGCAGATTGAAAACCTTTGACCCTCTTTGAAAGCAATATTGGAGAAGTCAGAGCCTTCCGACCCACCTCACTGTTCGTAGAATTTACTGCGGCTGGACACAGTCCTATTATCTTTTGTTGAGACGCAAAAGGAAAAAAAAGATTAAATTCTCGAACGACAAAGGGTAGTATCTTTTTTTGTAAAATACTCAAAAATCTATCAAGAATACATTTTTGAATTTATCCATTTATTTAAAAAAGAAAACTTTGAGTAAAATAATAAAATCTCACAATCCAACAAAGTAATCTTTGTAGTGTTTTAAATCGCGCAACAAAATTGTGTTTGTTCATCAATTTAGTCGCCGCGCCGTTTGCGCCCACTGCTTCCTATCGCATAATCTTACATTACGAGCGACCATCAAGCAAAGACAGCTCCATATCCGTTTTGAGAACCGGGCCGTTCAGGTAATAGATTCTACAGGGTGTTTGGCAATACTTGTATAATCACGAATACATTGCATACAACCAGCGGAAATTATAACTAGTAGCTCTGTAGAGCTGTTAGACCTCGTGTTTGTAACAATTTTAAACATATTTCAAAATGGCTGAAATATAGTTTTTCCCCATATCCACGCCATTTTGAAAAATTTCGAAAAATGAAATCGACATAAGAATAATTCCATATAATTATAGAATTCACTCACAAAATTTCGTGAGAATCGTTTGAGAAATGCGACGTGTACATACAAAAACATTTATTCCCAAGACCACTTGGCTGAGAAAAAGTGTTTTCTTTTATTTGTATGGAAAAGGGAAAAGTGATAACCTTAGACGCCGATAAATTATTGTTGTTTGATAATCCTTCCATTAATGGTTAAAAACAATACACCATCTCGGTTTAGGGTTGCCACTATGCACATAAGAAAACATATTTTTTCAGTCAAGTGATAGGTGATACAAATACCTATTTTTGGAAAAAATCAATGCTGTCGATGATGTAAAAACAGAGAGGTTCGCCAATTAGGCAAATAAGCTTAATATTCCCAGAACCGACTGTGTCATGATGATGAGTATATAATTTAAGCTGACTTCTGATACTCAGTTTTTTTTTGTTTTACTGTAATTTCAGCTTGTTGGTTTAGTTATGCTCCATTTATTACCGTGAATTTGATATTGTAAGAACGATACCAACTAACATATATCTTTTGCGAGTAAATACTTACTGAAAGGTAAATTTTTAGGGCTACACGTTAGGAGAGTTGCTTATGTACAGACAGACATTAATTTCTAAGAAATCCATTTTTCTTTTTCATTCTTTGTTATTATCACCAAAAAAATATAAGTCTGTTACCTACTATACTTTGGCAACTCTACTTAAAAGGAGCCGTTCTCTAACATTTTATGACGTTTCAGGATTTGGCCGTTAGACTACTGGCTGCTTAGCGCTCCGGATAAAATTTGTACTTAATTATGTCTTAACCAAGGTCTCAACTAATATTACAGTCAACCTTGTGAACTTTATTAGTTCTATTTTCAGTCTTAACTTAAGTACACCTTCCGATAATCCCTTCTACTTGGCTAAGCATCTCTAATGATAAACTCGCCATAACAAACTTCTTCAGAAGGTCTTAGTACAAAATTACTGTTGAGTAAGCTTGTTAATTATAGAATAAAACTTTTATAATCTAAGCACTAATTAGCTACAAACTTTGCTATAGTTATCTGAAAAAGTTTTTCTATGGAACAGCGTAAATATAGGGGAACCGGCTTCCAACGAAGGTACACAAGGATAAACACGGCGTCAGACCGCGACTCTATTGTTTATCTTGTACAATAACCCCAGACGGCCTCGTTTACAAAGCACTTAAGCTAAAGCTTACAGCTATATAATAATGCAATACATACTTTATGTATAAACAACAGGTGTCAAATTGCGTAATGATGACCTTGGTTGGTTGGGAGGGGTGTAGAAGCACTCACTCGCGGTATATATAGGCTGTGGAGTGATTTAGTAACGGCGGACACGGCGCCACCCCAAGACTCCCGGTTTACACTGAGCTCCGATGTCGGTCGGTAGCACGCGGGGTTGCCAGCTCTAGGGGCACAATTTTCCCACCGTATTAAAAGTAAAGACATTTCTAACGCTGAAGATAAGTAGCCACCTGATGTGTGCAAGAAAGTTAGGCATTTTTTTTTTAAAGGTTTAAGTACTATTATTTTCAGGATCGTATTTAATGGAAAACCATGACATCTTTTTAGTTTACTTACTGGAAAAAAATGGTATTGACAATTCTATGGCTCTGTCTTCACCCAGCTGCTTTCCTTTTTTCTCTTGTGCTTTCATCAGAGGCATGTCTTAGGCCCAGGGCAAGCAATAGCACATGCCTTATCTTCTCAAAAAAAAACTCAAAATTTGTATGACACATGTTTGATGCAAGACAAATTGAAAGTTGAAGACAAAAGGGAAAGTGACTCGGTGAATAAGACATTTAGTAGTTATTTAAAATAATATGAACACATAACGTTCATGTAAAAGAAAATTTTGAAAACATTTACAAAACAAATAAACATTATGGAGCTGTTTTAAAATTTTAGTAAAAATTCTAACCATTAGTAAAACCAATTCAATTCCAGGGTGATTTTCCCCAGAGTGCGGTAGTTTTACCTGCGCTGGCATCACCCGCCGTGGATGATCAGTCTTCCCGACCAGTATCGCGCCCGGGGCACCCCATACGATGACCCTCCACCACGTGACTTATTCGCAACAACTGATTCGGATCGCCCTCTTTCCAGTGCCTTCTTTCACACAGCTTACACTCTATTCCTATTTCTGCGAGCGGTAATGGTTTAAGTACCGACAATTAAAAGAGGGTTAGGTACCAACAATGTTATGACTCCTCAGTTTCCTGTAGCAACACCTCGAAAACGATTAAATAATTGCAGATTCGCGGTTGCGCTGCGGCTGCCGTGAGTTTCGCGGAAATTGGGGCATTCGGAACTTTCCTGATTACATTGAACCTAATGGATAAATAATAGGGTAGTTTTGTGCAAGGTTTGCTACGCGGTTGCCTCTTTCAACATTTATTAGTTATAAGCCAGTGAATCAACGCATTACCCTTTTAAATATAAATGAGTCGCTTTCAGAATCTGGGATATCCCTAGTAGGATCAATAGTAGGTTGTGCTCGAAGATGAAAAATTAAAATAAGTTACTTATAAGCTTTAATAAAAATAGATTAAGACTTGTTTTTCCAAAACCTAAACAGTCTCATCAAGTTCCTAAATAGAAAACAAACTTTTATCCTAAAAAGTATGCTCAGAAATGACTTGTATGTTATTATTTGATCTCACTGTTCAGACAATCTACCCAAGTTTTATTAAAATCCAAATTAAATCTTATACAGACAGTATTTAATTTTAAGCTCAATTATTGATATATAATTATAATTATGTCAATATAGAAATTGACTTCAAGTTCTTATTTTATTAGTGCCTGTCTCACTAGCACAACAGCATTTATTCTAAATAAAGTGTACAATAATTACACTAATGTCAAACAAATGCAACGGATATATTCCTTTTCATTGTTATTTAAAATTTAAAGCAATTGTTATTACTTATTATATTTAAATGCTGTATCTTCCAAAGGCAGATCGCGGTTAAAAGGCTAACCCTCGCTTAATTAATATGACTACCCTTTTTTCTGATCGTGAACTGAATTTGCTGTGGTTATTTATATCCATCGCATTTTAATTTCGTTCCGAAAATATCAAAAACGTTGCTTACAATAGAAATAAGCTAATCCAAAATCGCATTGTTTCGAATGTTAAGTTTTCTGGCTTAATTAAAAAAAAAAGTATAAAAATAAACTACATTGGGGAAATAAGCTTTTTTTACCGGCCGTAAAAGTTTTAAGATGAAAATAATTTCTTTTTTTTCACCGTTCAAATGCACAGACCTTACGTGATGTAAAGCGTAACTTGGCTACTAGTAAAATTAAATTATTTAGAGCCTCCCGACTCGCGGAGCATTATCATTGCCGGATTCGGTTACACTGGGAGGCGTTCAGGATCAGGATGATCCTGCGGATGGTAGTTTCTTCGAATACTAAACAATATACTTTGATGACCTCCGTGGTCGAGTGGCTTTGTACACCGGTTTTCAAGGTGTCGCCATCTCTGAGGTCCCGGGTTCGATCCCCGGTTGGGTCAATTTAGAAAACTAACTTTTCTATATTGGCTCAGGTCTGGGTGTTTGTGATACCACCGTTGTCTCTTATTTCCATAACACAAGTGCTTTAGCTACTTACTTTGGAATCGGAGCATTGTATGTGATGTTGTCAAATAAAAATAAAAAAAGTACTTGAAAAAAAAATCTTCGAAATCAAGATTGAGAAAAATGTTAACAATTTAAAACTTATCTAGACGAGTTAACTAGTCAGATCGAAAGAAAAAATCCTGTACACGATTTTTACCAAGTTGAGTTAGGGAAATTAAAAAATAATAGTTATATCTGAGACAATTCTCGGTAATAAAATCAGATTCATTTTTAGTTAAAAAAATTAAAAAGCGAGTAAACAATGTTTATGTTAAAAATGAAAACGTAAAGCCCTGCAAATTAACGAGACGAATTAATTAGTCAGATTGAAAGAAAAAATCCTTTTGAAGAATATTTTTACCATGTACAATTAATGATAGTTAAGATGTATTTTATAGAAAATTTTGTCTGAATATTAGTCAGACTCTTGCTGTGTATATTTCGGAAGCAGTAAACAATTTAGTTATAAAATTACATAAAACTTTACTAAGATTTCATTATCCATATCATGAAGTAGGATTTTTTTTTATATTTTATCTGAATACGAGTACATTTTGAAGAAGAAAACAAACGGAAAAGTTTTTTTTCCGACTTTATATTTTTTAACCACCTACCTCCTACTTATTACCTACATGCAAAATAATAATTTGAAGGTTGCGGGTTCGCGAATTTTTCGAAAGGATTTTTTTTTACTTCAGTTTAATGAAATCTGTTAGGAAATACAGTCATGTATAAGCTTGAGATAATAAGACAAAAGAGAGGTCTACTTTTTTCACATATTATTATGCAGCAACCATACTATCATAAGCACTACTACGTAATCCAGGCCTATATATTACTAGGGATCTAGGTTATTGATTTCTGCGGTTGGTTATAGCACAAATAGTAGCTTCTTTGACATTCACAAGTGCTTGTAACAGCCTAGACCGATTAAATGAGTTTTTAGTACACGGGTGACTAAAGCCTGACTTTTGCCGCATGGCGAAATCTACTGTGTTAATGGCAATTAGGTCCCTAGGCTTGCGGTCTACCGCAAGTGACTAAAATCGGCCGTTTAAATGCGCGTGGTGGCTAAAATCGATCGTGAAACAAACTTATCTGGCCCGGTGGTCAAAACTGGAACTAAGTGTCAGTACATATTGTTAACATGCGGTGGTATCGGCGAAAAACATTGAAGTTAATGTTAACTGTGTTTTGACAAATGTATATGATACATTGCTACTTTTCTTTGATAAGTTTTTATTTGTTCCAAAACGAAGTAGCAATGTATCATATACATCTGTCAAAACACAGTTAACATTAACTTCAATATTTTTAGCCGATAGAGCCCTAGGTTACGCCGTCGACTACACAGATGACAGTGACGCCGTCACCGAGTCGCATGCGATCTGCTGGTCGACTAGTCACCTGCGACAAGCGACTTGCTAGGTGACTAAAGTTGACCGTCACAGGTAACTAAAATCGACCCTTGTAAACAGTCCATTAGTTTTATTTCAACCCTACTTAGGTTAAAGTCCGAAACCCACGTTTTTTGTGCGCTATAATTACAACATGATTTTTTTTTTATTTGCGCTATGAAGGTCAACAGATTTATTCAAGGGACCGAATGCTTGTGATATTCATCTTAGTAGTATTTAAGTATTTATCAAAAAACTCCACACGTTCCTGAGAAAAAATAATCTTCGCAGGCACACAAGCAAATATTCTTGCTTTAGATTTAAGTATTCAAGCGTGTGTAATTAGTAGAAATGTCTTAAGGGGAAGTACAACGCCAAATATATGATTTATCGGTCCCAAAAAAATAATATGCTAGTTTACTAACTAGTAAAAATATGGTAAATTAGTGTCATCCAATTTTGTAGATTTTCAACGTTGTGCCAATTATTAAGAAAAAAAAAATAACCTTGCAACTATAATAAAAAAAGCTAGTTTTCTATCTAAACTAAGCTAGTTTTCTATCTAAATTAAGCTAGTTTTCTATCTAAACTAAGCTAGTTTTCTATCAAGATATGCTAGCGAGTAGAGAGCGACTCGGTAGCATAATTGGTCTGTGTATTGGGCTGGAATCCCAAAGGTTCGAGTCCCGTCTGAGGTACTACGGTTGAGTCGATTTTTTCTAATATTATTTATCTTAATATAAAAATAGCATTGTGAATGCGAAAAATCTAAATATAATAGTTCTCTATTTCTGTAATTGACAGTTTTCCAAAATAAGAAATAGTTTAAACGATAATGTTTTCTATAATTTCGATTATTTTTACTATGAAAATTTCTTTCAGCGTTGTACTACTTAAGTTTTCATCGCGAAACGTTTTAATTATAGGTCAGGTGGTGGTTTTAGGTGGAATGAAACCCCAAAAAACGTTTTTCTTACAAGTAAAATAGCAGGAATTTTACAACGTTACCGAAACGAGATTTGAGTGCCATTTCTCGAATTCTCGGAGAGACGTGTCCAAGGGGCGCAAGGAGCTGTCGTCACGCCACCAAGCCTTGACAATGTGAGAATTGTCTACCGAATCTTTAGAGGGCATTAAAGTGCCATTAAACATTTATTTTGAAGACTTTCTTCAATATTCAAGTAGGCGTTAAGTAAGAACGGTTTAAGTAATTTGTTATTTTTTAATGTTTCAGTTGGTGCTTAGTTTGTTCAACGTATTATATCTATGCCTATAGTTAAAAGGATTGTTTTGTGTAGTGTGTGCTTAACGCTTTTAAACACTTATTATTTTAAATTCATTAAATCCCACGCAGCCACATGAGGCCTCACAACAATGGAATATATTTTGTGTTTGTGTCTTATTTTCTGGTATTTTAAGTTAGGTAAGTAAAAAGACATTTCCACAAACAATTCCACTTTTCGGTGAGAATTTCGGTAATGCCTTTTTTAGCGGATGGATAGATCCGATTCGTCTAGTAGTTTGAGCTGTGCAACGTGTGCACTGATCAATCATTCATTGAGTCAATCAGAACATTAAAAAACAGATTAAGCTAACTTATCTGTTTGGTAAATGTTTTCCACAAACACAGAAAGATTTCCATTTCCTTAATTGGTCGTTAGGTAAAAATTTCTTTTTGATGAAAACATTTATTTTCAATCAGCAACGTGTCACTTTCTCACAAAGCTTGACAGCTTAAATAAAATGTTTTCTTATACACACTCGACTGTTCACTCACGCATTATGTGCCGTGTTACTAACTCAAAATCGATGGAACATTATTTTTTGGGTGACAGAAATGTGTAAGGAATATTATTTCAGAATCTGTTGCTAGGCAAATTTTCATTCAACTGGATTTCCTTTTGTTACAAAATGTATGTTACGTTACCATTGTTTCGTTTGGTTGTCGGTGTGATGTCTTTTGTTTTCTGCTCTGATTAATATTTTTTTATATAATACCAAATAATATACCGAGTACTCGGTGACTCGATAGCTCAGCGGTCAGAGCATTGGACCGGATATCCAAAGGTCGCGGGTTCGATTCCCGTCCGAGAACATGATCTGGTGTGAGTCGTATTTTTTCTAGTATATTATTTGGTATTATATAAAATAGCATTGTGAATGCTAAAATCTCAAAATTTAAAAATAATATTTTTTTCTTAAACAAGTCTACAAGGAACCCAGTCTCCTCCCCTACCAGGTAAACGGTTGCTTTAAGATACTTACGTGAAAAAAATCAGGACATTAGTATGTACTACATACATATTATGTATGACGAAGTTAAAAGGAACAATATCATTTTAGGTAGGCTTTACAAGTTAACGAGTAAGTAATAGTCTATCAACTTACAAAATTATTTTTTATTGAAAAAGTTCTCGTACTTAAAACAAGTTTAATCGAATAGTTAGGTATTCTACTTAGTTATAGTCGTTAGTTGTGTAAAACAGGAAGTAAATATAAGTTTATAGCCATATATAAACAAAACAATATTTATAAATAAATAAATATAAATATTTTGGCAACATCACATACATTGCTCCGATTCCAATTAAGTAGCTAAAGCACTTGTGTTATGGAAATCGGAGACAACGGTGGTATCACAAACACCCAGACCTGAGCCAATATAGAAGTTCGCTTTCTAAATTGACCCAACCGGGGATCGAACCCGGGACCTCAAGAGATGGCGACACCTTGAAAACCGGTATACAAAGCCACTTGACCACGGAGGTCGTCATTTAGTATATAGTATAATTGAATGAGGTAACTGCGGATCCTAAACTGCGCGTGGCTCGACATGCACTTGGCCAGTTTTTTTACTTTATTTCTGCTGTGAGATTAAAAAGGTTTTTAGTAGGTGTAATTCATTTTAAGCTAACATATAAAGCGGGATAGGTACGAATTGTTTTAATTCAAGCGACGCTTATTCCAGGCGTGTCCGGTACCGTTTGGTATTCATGACGCCCTCCGATGCGACGACATCCAGAGCATGGACTGGGTATTTTATTCTTGAACCACTCGTAAAACTCATGAAAATGTATTCACCATATTTATGATAAAGCGAACAAACAATAAAATTGTGGAAAATCAGAATATCAGCATATAAGAATTGGCCTCTAAAATAGCTGAAAATTTAAGTACCTTATCATAGCAAACACGAATGTTTAGTAAAATATATTCTCTATTACTTTATGATTAAATGGCGTGAAATGTAGGTATTGGTAGGTATTAGGTAGAGATTTTAGGTAGCTATTTCTAGCTAGATGACCAAAGTACGTAGGTTACATACTTATCTACAACTAAGCATCTAGCAAACTTATCATCATTTAACTACGAAAAAGAAAATTTCATAACCGCAGAAAATCTGAATGCATGTTTAAAAATTATGGCGAAGGTAAACCGTTCTATAAAAACGTTATGATCGGCATAGTGGATCAGGGGGGTGGGATTTCTAAAAGGTTTACCTCTTAGAAATCTCATCGCTTTATCGATGAGAATATCTAGGCTTGGTTGGACCGATCGCCACTGGTAGGTAGTAATAACTTAAACACAAATTAGAATAATTTCAAAATTAGCTACGAATCTTTTTTGTACCTAGGTAGATACCTCTACACGAAAAAGTACCTAATGAATAAAATACAGTGTTTAACCCTTCAACGCCACAATGAGGAAAATGAGACACAATAGATGTTCAATTGTTATCCGGCCGCCTGCGTCCGCTCGGGAGTTGATGAATTAAAGCTATACTACCGACCCGCCCTCGCTTTGCTTCGGTGTAATGTGGAATTTGACACCATTATTTTTTAGCGACAACTCCTAAGATATTAATTTTAATTAAGTATATGGTGTAAAAGATTATTCATTTAAATTAAGTTTTGGTGTAAAAGATTATAATAAGGTAACTAACGTATTTAAGTTAATAAGGATGAATACTGTATCCGTCTAAATAGCTTTCCAATTGCACAACCGCATTGTAAGCGACCAATTTTTTAGAAGATATATTGGGTACCTATAAGTAAGATATTCTTAAAAGATATATCTATATATCTGTATGCAATCGTGGACTTTTTTGTAGATCTATAAAAGAGGAATATCCCCACCATGCAATGTTTTATTACATCTCAAAAGGATTAGGCAGCGTTTTCTATAAAAGCTCCCAGGCGGCTTGACTTTTTCCGACACTTCTAAAAATTGTCGTTAATTTCAATCAATTTACACAAAACCTTGACAAATTATAAACCTACACCATCCTCATGAATTCTATTGGTGAAAACCGCATGAAAATCCGTGCAGGAGTTTATAGCGAACAGACAGACAGAAGAAAAAAATCATATAGTATGAAAGTGCAAAAAGCATATAATCGAATATCGCATAAGATCGAATTGACATGTACCCTTACATGCCAATTCGATCTTATGTGTGCCAAAAATGGTTCTGACAAAACTAGACCGTCTAGGCACTAGTAAAAAAATCGGACAGACAAACAGACGCGGCAGAAGATTTTGTTTTATAATATGTAGTGAGGAGCTCGATGATTGCAGAGGTTAAGCAACTTTCGCAAGAGTCGGTACTGCCGCAAAGTACTAAAATGTTTAGTAACTATCGTTGCTGACCATACATCATCGCTTGTGTTTGTGTTTTCTAAGTATTTTTGAGGTTCAGTTCTCGAAATGAACTTTTCTATATTGTCTTTGGTATTGGTTTTCGTTCGTAAACGGAAGCATCGTAATTGTCTCTGATTGTGTAACCTAGTTCCATTCAAAGAAGGGCGCCTTAAATAAAAGAAGTTCGATTATTAAAACAAATATATTTCATCATGAAATTAATTACCAACAAATCCATTTCCAACACCTTTTCAAACCATTTTCAAATACAATAGGGAAATGTGCCTTTTTTTAAAGTGCCAAATATTCATTTAATGCGCTAGAAAAATACAGTCACCGCCTGCTAAGATTGAGATCATTGTAATATTAAAAGCATTACCTAATTAAAATTGAACAATAATATCAACTTATTGTTCTCAGTGCCGCGGTAACTATACTCTTCAATAGCTTAAAATTTTACGCCTAATGGTAACACTACAACACACATATTTATTGCACATTTAGAAATTTAATAAAGTGTTTTTGTCTTTTTTTCTTATTTTTAGAGATCCAAGACATTTACTATAATTTTGCACATCGACAAGAAATAAATATACACAATAGCGTTAGATCATGGTATAATACACATCCAAAATATGTAACTATGCCTAAGTTAGTCTGGACAATGGACAAAATTTTCGAATCATGTGGGCTAGTTAGGGCTGTCGCGCACTTATAGTCCAATTTCAAGACCACTGTGGGATCACCCCCGACGCAATCGAGATCGAGTTCGAAATGAGTAAACGTCAAAACGGTAGGTACTAGGGAAACCGTTTTCATTGTACCAAAATAACAGATTTTTGACGTCTATTCGATTCTAATGTGAACTCGATCCCGTCGAGAGTAGGGGGGCAGATCAGGTGCTATGTCAAACTATTTATTCTATCGCGCACTTGGTCGGTTAATCAGTTGGACGATTTTGTGATTCCTCGGTTCCTTATGCTAAGTATCGTAGTGACATTTCCAGACAGTTGTCTCTAAGAGCAGTGTTGCTTAGCTTTTTTACTCTATGTGAAACTCATTAAACTGATACGTCGGACCATTTTACACCTGCTAATAGGTACAGACAGTGGTGTTGGACTTGAACCACAAGTGTGCGAGATACCTTATTGAACTAAAAAATAAAAAGATGTCTTACATTCGAACAACATAACAATATTTTCAACAATAACGTTCAATCTGAATCATTTAAGTAAAAAATGTATAAAAATGTAACATCGTGTAGGTAGGTACTATAGCTATTATAAGGTACGAAATAAAATTGCTTGAAAACAAAAATATTATAACTAAAAAACCCATACTAGCACATAATAATTATAAATAGATACATTAGTGCCCATGGTATAGTCGCTACAAATAGAAAACTCATAAAAATATTCCCTTTCGGACTTTTATTTATATTAACATTATAAGAAAGTCATATAAATATCATACAAATAATTTATTCCAAGACAACTTTATGATTAATAAGGCCATAAAACAATTTTTACACGATTCACATTTAATTGGTTACAGTATCATGATTATCCAGACGAATACTACTGCAATTTTCCTAACTAGCTAAGTTTGTCGACAATTATTATAAATTACAATAATCATGCCTTATTAATAAAATACAAAAGACTTGAATGAATAATAAAGTAGGTAACTAATTTGATAGAGACTACAATTTCGAAACACACTCCACCAGACGGTTTTTGGTCTATCTCATATAAGTAATTGTAAATGGTATATGATAACAAAATTATTTTTTCAAACATTCCTTACATTTTGGTGAAGTCCGTTGTTACGAGACACATGCGACCTACCTCTGTATTTCAATTTTAAAATTCTGGCTTAAACAAATCCTTAATTAAGTTACTTAAACCGATTTATTGCTGTAGCTGTTGGTATAATGTTCATGTAATGCAACTATATTTTATTATCTATGGAAATTTTAATAAATAAAATGTCTCTGTAGAACAGTTTCTATCACATATACTTTACACATTGTAGCACCACGCGGTTAATAGACCCATCTACGATATCTACACTTAGCCCTACTCTTGTATAATGGAGATGTATAAAAAACAATACATCTGAAAAATAATTTATGGTTGTTATAAACATTCTGTATATGTTATGTTTAAAAATTAAATAAACTCTCTTATTGTTTTATGTCATTAGACTATTGACATTGTGTTTTGGCTTTAAAAACAGTACAAAATCAACACCTAGATATTTATAAATATTAATTATTGACTGCGAATCTTCTGGGCTACTTTATCTCTACCCGAAAATCAGTCTACGTCCGATCGCGTCGTTGGCTTGTTATGGAGATACCTCACTCATTTCTGCGCTTCATTTTCACTTAAAGTACCTAATATCACAATCATTGCAATCACCACACACCTATTGTGTTACAAAGTAACTGCTCCTAAAATAATCTAATCAAAATCATTCAAGTTAGTTTCAAATTAAGCTTCCTTCTTGGCAAACGAACTCCACTAATAATAATATAAAAAGTCATAAACAAAATTTTATTCTGCGATCGTCTCACTTACGAAGAATGATTTTCTTGAATATGATACACACCATTGCTTAATACTTATTATAACACCGAATATTCTACAAAGACTGACAAAATACCAAGCATAGTGTCGAACGTTCGAGTAAGAAATCTTTTAGATTACACAATTCATTCCATATCCTAAAGTACAGAAAATATGTTTTAATGACGCGAAATCATTAAAAACTAGTATTTAATTTAGTGTTTGTATTTTTCATTAACTGCAAAAAAGAAATACTTACTCAATTTTATAATTATAAAAATCTTCAAGTGTGACCATTTTATATAAGTTAGATTCAAGTTCAACGTGTAATAAACCAGGAGAGTACCCAGGATTTAAATTTATTTAATCTTCAATACTCATAAATAAATCGAAACCATTCAGCATTCAACTGTTTTTTTTAAATAATTTTCTTTTGAAACAAAAAATAACTTAGATTTTTTCAGAAAATCTCCATCTAAAGGTATTTTTATGCAATATAGAGCTAACGTAAAATCTAAGATAAAAACTAATATTTAAAAACCTTAATTTTTCACAAGACGAAAACACAAAGTAATATCAAATACTCTTTTAATTTAAAACCGCAAAACTGAGAAATGTTTCGATTTTTTTAATGAGAATTGTATTTAAATCTGCTGGTTATTGAAAATAATATACAGCGAAAATACTTATTTAGCTCCAAGTCTACTTAAAACCATTTTGAAATAACATACACAATACTTAAATTGGACGGAGTTATATATAAACGATTTTAAATGTAAAAAATTGTGCGTCGTTGTACAAAAGCTATGCGTAATCTACTGCCGTTGTCATCTGGAATAAAATTAATTAAAAGTATAAAAATTAGTTAATGCCCTTAGAGTTCACAGTCGATGATTAAACAAACGTCTCATTAAATAACAATAATAGAACTAAATTACCAGCAAAAACAATCTTAAAAGCTGACAATGCTAAAAATTTTGAAACCCTAAATAAATCGAGTTTATAACCGAAAATGAACAATAAATATTACATTACTTCTAATGTATCACATTTTCTCCGGTCAGCACTCGCGTATTTACAAAACCATTATAGTGCTCAGAAAAATTTAAAATTTTATTTTAAATTATTTGTAATATTAAAGTTATTTATGTATAGTACCTACATGAACAGATATAAAGAATACCACACCAATTTTTTAACTACGAGAATTCAAAATAATTAACCACTCGAAGTGAGTTTGTGCTGGCGTGGCACTCATGTATTAAAAACTGCGTTAGCTAGTTCCAAACTAGACAACACTAATGGCTCGTCTTATAACAAATGAACACACCACGCGAACTTTTCACTTCGAGTGATTTATGATCTCCTATAAGACACTAAATTACACCACAACATCAAGTAACTACCGCTGATATAATTATAAAAACAGTCAACATCAATTATGAATAATATATAAATTTTATATATTGGCAAAATATCTACATTATACACATTAATGCATAATAGCATTATTCACTTCGATGGTATTTCTTGTATAAACTCTCAAGGTGTAAAGTTGAAACTGATCGCAATAAAATTCAGAGTTTTATTTCGAGTATTATCTTTTATGCTGCTAAAGAAAGTTTTTAGTTGAACCGTAACTTGCTTACTAATGTATCACGATCAGCTTAAATATTTACAACTTTTTTAATTTTTAGAGTATTTTTATTATTATTATGTATTTTGTAGACAAAAATAAAAAATTCAGAGTATTGCTTCTCGTTTATACTAAAAGTTTCCGACTACTTAAGTTAATTATTAGATCCCTCTGGCAAAGTAGCTTTTTTTGTTTCAAGATGACGTTAACAATTAAAATTACGAGATAAAAAAGGCTCCGAAATCAGTTGAAATTGTGGTAACGACGATAGATAGGTAATGTAATAAGATTTCATTTCGATCTATAAATGACCTATGCGCTATGAACTATCCACCATTTTTTTACACCTAGGATGTGCCTACCAGTGGCGAGGGATGAAATTAAGGAGAAGGTAAGCTTCAAAAATGTTATGATCTGCATAGTGGATTGGTGGTGTGGTATTTCTCAAAGGTAAGCCGATGAGAATCGATTTGTATGGACCCTTCGCCACTGGTGCCCACTGTAGCTTTTGTTGTTTTTTTCCATTATACTTCGTTGGCACTTACCAACAGTTACAACTGAATCCAAGGCCTCATAAGTTCGATAAGAACCGGTTGCGACAACAGTACTAACTAAATATAATTAGACTATGATAAAAAGTTTCGTTTAAAATTACCTGTACCTGATTATTTCGTTGCATTGACTATCATTTATTAAAAATCTGTAAATTGTCTCAGAAATTATGATTTATGTTAAAAAGATCATTACACTTAATTTAAAATTGCTGTTGAAAATTGTGAAAAATACTGGCCCTCGATTTGAATCAAGTTCAAAATATATAATATGATTAAGTTTACTGACTTATCCTATTTTTATAATTGACAGAAAAAGTCCGTTTGAATTATGTGACTAAAAATTATTCGTTGGTATAAAAATATTGGTGTTAAGAAATTGACAGGGCATAAGATTAGAAGATAATGATAAATGATAATGATCTCTCGTTAGAATGTGATGAACATGGGATGCCAAGGGCGACCCCATGTCGAAAGAAAAAATATAGTGAGATAAGGCTAAACCATAGAGCATAGCCTACAGGCACACTATATACTACAGCTTTAAGTATTTTGTCGTTCTTACAAAATCAAGGCTCTAAACTCGGCAAATTTAAGAAAATATTAACTGATATAAATAATATCACAAAGAGACAAAATACGAACAAACGTTATTTCAACTATGAACCTAGCATCTAAAAAGTTACGTTAGCTGTAAATGTTTTCGTTTATCAAAACATTCAATATAAAACAAACGGACTTAATTACATAATGGCTACTGTAATCTAAATTATTGCAGACAACAAATTTTACTTATTTTTTTCTTAAAAGTAGGTAGGTACTTACTTAACTTCTAGGTATTTTACTCTATCAAAAATATGTTACGCTGACATTTTAAACGTTTATTTAGTGATGATTGAAAAAAAAACTAAATTAGTATTATATTTATGGACTCAGTTTTAATATAATGATCTTTTTTAAGTTTCAACAGATACTAATAAATTTACTTAGTATTGTTAGCTGATGTCGATGGTCGGTTAAAACATTAAATGAGTAGTTAATAATATCACATTATTGGCAGTTATTGTGATCTTAAAAAGATAAAATGACATGCGTTATAGTACCGAATAAATATATTTTTTTTATTGTATGGGCAAGTATTTTTCACTTCGAAAATAAACTATCTTATTGTGCTTATTATTAAAATATATATCACGGAGGTAATGGATATAATAATATACCGGATTTCATGTAAATAACTGTAGATATAAAATTATTATCTCTATGTCTCCATAACAACGAAATCTAAGTCAAGCTGTGTACAATAAAACTTCGATAGTTCTACTCGTGTTATGTTTATGAGGTACATATTTTGGCACAGAGAGATTTCTTAAAACTATATTATAATTTATGTATTCTAGGTGTTAAAATTATTTTAAATTAGATAAAACATTTTTCGATGTTCTAAAACATGTTTGACTGGTCTTAATCATACGAATCACAGCTTTTTGCATTCTTCTACATAACTATCTTCTCGACTACCAATTTCCTAATTTCCTTTCAATGGAATGAGTTTTTAAACTTACATTACACGGGAATATAAAAATATGGCAAATTATTACCTTTTAAGAAGCATTTTAAAATATAAAGACGCTAAGAATTGAACTTGAGTCACGCCATTACTTTTTTTATGAAAAGTTTATTACAAATAATATTGATGCAACCATCGAAATATTGTGGTGAAGCATAGAAGACTACGAACAATAACTTATTTTTGAAATTAATATCCGAAAAGAAATGTCGAATGAAATGCTACTAGATTTTTCAGAGCAAGATTAGATAACACTAATGAAAATTCATAGTTACCCAACCGTCGCGTCCGCTATAAATTTATGCTACGCCAACTGACGCACAATTGAGGAAGGTCACGGCAACAGACTACGATGTGAGAACTGCGCATGCACATAATATCTATCTGCCACAGATATTTTCATAACGCTACGATTTTCCCAGAATCTTCATTGTTCTTCTATGTTTTTTTATCTCGATGATTAATAGCAATCGAACTTTACTTTAAAGTGAGACTAATTTATTGATGTAAACTTTAAAAAAGAAGACACGTCTATAAATCTTTAATCAAACCTGCTTATGTTAAAATTGTAAACTTTCAAAATATTATTATAAAATATTCCGTTTGACCGTTTTATTGTAACTGTCATTTTCTATAGAGGTATGGAGATTGAGAAGAGGACGGCGTGGTTGACGATCAGCGAGCGTTGTGAACGTGTGTGGTCAGGTGTTTGGAGAGGTAGTCTGCGCGGGCGAAGCACTTGCCGCAAGCCTCGCAGTGGTAGGGCCTCTCCCCCGTGTGGATGCGCAGGTGGCGCGTCAGGTCACTTTTGCCACCGAACGCTCGCCCGCAAAACAAACAGACAAATGGCCTCTCACCAGTATGCTTGCGAACGTGCAGCTTTAAGTTTTCTTTAGATCTGACGCATTTCCCGCAGAAAGGACATGCGAATCGTCGCTCTCTGTCCCTTTGTCTATCATCAGAAGGCATAAACCCGAGGATGCCGGAATGAGAGCTTAAGCTTTCATGTTTGCTCCCATCACCGCGCGACTCACTCTCCGAGCTGTCAGCCATTGAGCTGACGCTAGCGAACGATACCGGCACGCGTCGCCTTTCTTCAGAAGTTGTATCGTCCTCTTTTTTACTTTCGGTTTCCGAGTTTTTACAATCACCGGAGTCGTCTACTGTCATGACGGAGTCTGTGGGACCATTCGAGTCGACCGTACTGTCTTGCTCTGCATCCCTAATGACTTCAGCAGGAGGCGTTCTGGTTTCCTCGGTCCTGGTTTTCTTTTTCATTGACAAATCCATTTCACCACATTGACCGATCAACGCCTCGTTCGTGCTGGAGACTTGATCGATACCTTCGGGTTGGTCTGTGTTCTTCGTGTGTAGTCTCTCTAAAGTGTGATTGAGACGATGCTTTTTAAAAGACTTGAGATATCTAAACTGCATTCCGCAAACATCGCAAGTGAATAATTTGTCTGCAGGCAATCTAGCGCGATGATTTTGCTCTCTGTGTTTCACGTAGGCAGATCTGTATCGGTAACTCTGGCCGCACTGTTCGCATACAAAAGGTTTGTCGTCGCAGGAGGTTTGTGACGCATGTTGCAATGCGGCATGTCGTTCTAGGAGCCATGTGGAAGGGAAGGAGGCAAGGCAGACGCCACATCGGCGCCTGTCGGAGTGCAGTAGATGCCTGTTCTGGTAGGCCATGCAGTCGTCGCTAAGGTACCTGCGCAGGCGGCACGCTTGCAGCGCCAGCAGCGGCGACCACAGCGGCAGCGCTGTCGGGCTTCGAGGCGGTATCGGACTTGGAATACTCGGTGAACTGCATGACATATCCAAACACATCTGCGAAAATAATAAACAAAGTTATAACTTATTCTCCACAAAAAGATTTAAATAGATATTTTAACAACGTACCTTTTACGTTCAGCGAAAGGTTAATAATGGAAGACAAACTATGTTCTGTAATGATTGTAGAGCTTTTATTTGTCAAAATTGTATTTTTACAGCTATGATATGCTTATATTTGTTTCAAAAGTTACAATGATCAACAGCGATGGGTCTCTGCTAAGACTGTTGCACAATTGACAAATCTTACACCACTTTGATCCTCGGTCGTTTTGATATAATCTGCAGGCCTATTACAAAAAAAACAATCGCGATAAGCGGACGATGTTCGTCCCCCTCCGTGACACTATTAACTCAAGAATAAGGTTCAATATCATCAAGAAAATTGAACGACGAATGGCGTCCGATTATCGCGATTCTTTTGTGTAACAGGCCTGCTAGGTACTGTCTATTTTCCCATTCAACAAAACTGTACTGCTCTTTGTTACAACATTATGAACTATTAATAATGTTAAGGCAAAACAGATTTTATCTAGTCTAAAATGTCAACAATGAATGTTAAATAAAACAGCTTAAGGAAAAGTAATTATTGATTCCTCAATGGAGAGCAACAATTATTAAGCTTTATAAATAAAGTGGACCTACGTTATTTGCACTTGTGCTTCAATATAATTTATAGTAGCATAATACACAAAACATATTGTCACAAACTTTCATTATATCATCACGTGCTCAGTAGATAAAACACAGTGTCGCTTGAAAACGTAAAATGACAATATTTAAGTATGACAAACTATACATATTACGCTAATACAAATGATAAGTCACGAAATATTAAACCCTAAATAATTTATAATAAACACATTATGTTATTAAAACAATTGTACCAATATACAATAATAATTAATACACCTACAGGAACTTAGAAAAATTGCAATATAAGTTCTATATTTAGGTATGCCACTTAAAAAATGGTAAGTTTATAGGTACAACACTAGCCAGTTACACATCCTCGAGCTCTTACTTACCACCTTCTTGATGGACAAAACTTAACGATGCTATACTAACACTATATAAAATAATCTATTGTTATATTGGTCACCAAAATAATTTTGCACTGGGTTTTAAATGTATGGAAACATCACAAGATTGGAATGCGCTAGCTACGGAGGTCACGAGTCATAGAAAATTAATGATGCGCAGGTCACATATCATAACGCAACTTACAATTTTCACCATAAAAATTGCACTATTTGTTCTATTTGCTACATATACTATGTATATTCCGTGATTGCAGCCTTTATATAAGTCTTGTATAGGCAAGAGGCACTCTAAATATAAAACTGTGGTCACAATTTATATAAAAAGAATCTACGATGTATCTATGTAGACACATGAAGTATTTCGTGCTAATAAGTGTTGTCTTTAACATTATCATTGCTCTGTAAGGTAATCAAAAGAACGTCTACGTAAATTGGAAACTTTTTAATATATAATAATTATTATTAATTTGTGCTAACGGCGTGTGACTTTCCAGGGACGTGGCGATTACTGGCAAATGTTAAAATTTGAATAACTGCACTTAGGGGTCGTACAAACTATTGTTCGAATATGTTACATTACATTCACTTACAACATTCACCGCGCTGTCTTTATATACAGTATAAATACATACATAGAAATATAATTCTATTAATATTATTATTTGTTTAATAAATAGTACCTCTGAAAGTTAGGAAACAAAATAGCATTTTAAACTGCATTCTGTACTATTATAAAAAACTATGTCGATAAAAACTCGTACAAACTTGTTAATTCGTATCAACGTTAACCATTTATTTATTGCTATTAATTATTTCTGTAAATTGTAAATATTCAATCTTTCTTAAAACAAGAAGAGGAACATTAATCAAGGTTTCAATATTGCTATAAAGTTTGGTAACCTTCAACTCTTGAGAAATTAAAAAGAGTGCAGCTTTTCAAATAGCAACATTCTTGTTTTTTTTTTATTATTTTATGTTTTGTTTAAGTCATATCCAAAATCTAGCTCCGGGAAGTAGCGCACCTACCAATCTATTTATCTAAAATGCATTTTTACACGTGCGGTAAGTTTAACGATAGTCCAACAATAATTTTACTTTCCCGCAATGAATTTCGTTACCTTTAATCGATTCGCTATATTTCACACAGAAATACATGAAACATTTTCTATTTAAACGACAGGTATCAAGATTTACGTGGATGTTCAAATTTACGTACAAATCTGAGCACAGCACAACTTGCTCGAGAGCGTCAATTTGAATATCCATCGGTGATGTACGGAATGTTAACGACCAGCACAAACCACGCAAGTCGTTTAAAATAAAAAAAAAACAAAAAACAAAAGAACCTTGGCTATTTTTATGATAAATTCTAAAGACTACTTTTTTATTTAAATATCTAATACCTCAACATTCCACTCAAAGGAAACATAGACATATACAGTTTTGAAATGCCGCGGTACTCAAGGCTTTTAAATGAACTGGAAAATATTTAAAAACAAAGTGATGCTACGAAAATCGGTGGATATTTTTCAAATGTTCCTAAAAAAAATCCGGAATGTTAGGCGTTTTAACATGAATAAGTACCAAAAGTAGAATACAGTTAAAAATATTATAATAAAAAAAAACCTATGTAACTTTTCCAAAAAAATATTTGCGAACAATTTTATACTACCTATGAATACAATTAAAATAACTTTTGAGATCTGACAATATCAAATAGCGCTATCTTTTGTAGACTTTTAAAACAATCACAATTTAGAGACTTACTTTAAAAAGCAAGTTCTTTTAGTCAACTTACACACATAGCCATTCCAGCACTTATCATCGAGTCGATATCGTAATTAAAACAAATATAAAAATCTGAGATCATTTTTGAAAACTCCCAGGTGTAGCATCGCTTACTTTTATTATATCACAGATCTTTACCTATATATATAACCATAATACTTCCTTTATTTTTATTAAAGTTTAAACGCATATACTGAAGTCGTATTATTAAGAATTTAAAATTAAGTTTTCCGTTAGCCTAATGATTTTAATATTTTTTTGTAAAAACAAGCACATATAATAAGTATTACAATTAAGTAAGATATAAAGTATGATATGTACTAAAGATTATGAAATGTTCAGTTACTACCGACTAGTGCAATTTTAGACTCAATTTTTAAGATTAATACAATCACTTGTATCCTACGTTTCTATAAATTTATATAGCCAGAGTACCGTAGACAAATCAAAAATAGCAAGAATGTAAGTAAACAATTTATCAATAAAACTTACACACTAGTGAGCCAACACCCAATCAGTTCCAAATCAAAGCTTTAGGTTTACTTCTCATGAATTATTGTGATGTATAAACAATTAATTTGCACATTATAGAATCTGTTAAAGAAATCATTGCATTTATAAAGAATTTTTCTTATACTATAATCTATTAAGCGGATGTGGAAAATAATAATTTAATGTAAAATGAAAATCCATAAAATATCCCTGTATTTGACTCTGTTCAATTTACTGAACACCGCGGTTGTGATAATTTTCAAATGCTATGTATTTTTTTATCGGAATGGATTCGTACAGCGCAACAGAACAGTGTATCACAACCTTAATGATTTGTCCGAAGGTCGGTAAGTCTGCAAGCCGCTGAGGTTGCAGAGAATGAATTTGGCCAAAAGTATTCGCATTTTTTTTGCAATGCATGTGTCAGCCGCAGACTACAGTACGATAAATATAGCGAATAACTCATTTTTTATGTTATCGTGTCAAAGTACCCATTTTGAATGTTTCCCGCCCTTTCAACTTTAGCACGAAACAGATAACATTTGTATATCGGCGTATTTTATATAAAACACATAGCATTTGAAAACTTAAAATCGTAAAACAATTTCATTTGTAGTATGAAAATAGATGAAACCTTTTATATAAATACTATTTAAATGTACTGCCATGCCTCTTAAATCCCAATGAAATAAAAAAGTAAAATGTAGGTACCTACTTAAAAATTTCGTTGAGAATCTTGCTTTTGGAAAGCAAGTAGATAGATACAATCGCGGTGGTTGGCGCTCTGCCACTTTGCAAACAAAATGCTTTGCACGGTTTTCTTTAGTTGGTCGTGCAATATTGGCCTTGAAGTCAACCTTAAGAGTCCGGCGAACCGAGAGCTTCCCATACAAACGTAATACCAAAATGATTTGCAATTTGAGCATAATTAAATCTTCTTGTGATGTTATTCGGATTAAGACAGTATTTGTCTAGGTTTCTATTGGATACAAATTCCAAAATACTAACCCAATTCGAAATAAATGCCAATTAAATTTTTTCATACAAAATTGTAAATAGCATTAATTTTTATTTGGTTTAGTATTTTTTATTTAATAGAAACCTAGACAAATACTGTCTTAATCCGAATAACATCACAAGAAGAGTTAATTATGCTCAAATTGCAAATCATTTTGGTATTACGTTTGTATGGGAAGATCTCGGTTCGCCGGAGCCTTAAGGCGCGCCGCCTTCCCTGACTACACAAATTGCGGAATAAGAGGCATAGTGTTCGGACAGAACTGAAATGGCTTTAAAGCTTTGATTTCCATGATCACACATCTCCAGCCCTCCCCGTGTTACCCGAATACAGAACTACCGAAGCATTTACACTCTAATAATTCTCCTAAAAATCCAATGTTATCAAACTATATGTTATTTACATTTTATATGTCATAATATTGCTTTTGAATTACCTGAGGGGAGCGTGCGTCGTTACTTTGAAAGACATTAAATTAGTAAAAATCTCAAATCCCTAACTTTTTTTATCATTACGAACTATGTATATTGAGTGCATTTCGTATGGTCTCTAATAATAATAATTCAAGCACTCATTATCAATCTTTAATTTGGTTTTATAAAAAATCAACTCTGCGATGAATCTACTATAGGTACAATAAAATATGAAAGTGTTTATTGATAGACTAGGTCTGTCTGTAATAAACCATTTATGTGTCGTTTTATTTTATTTTTCTTTTTATTCAAGAAAAAGCTTTGAAATGGCAACCAAACAACTACGAAAGCTCAACTATAAAACATACTTTTGCAGAACAGGCACACAACATAATGAAATAAGCAAAATAAAGAATAAACGTCTTCGTCGATCGAATTTTAATTAAACATAACAAACGAAGTTTAACTTCTCTAGCTAACTTTGGCTATGCCGTTTAAGGGACTCGTAAAATGAGTTATATTTTATCACCTAAAGCGTAAAGAAAGCACCTAATTTCCAAAAATCTTATCAAAAAGCAAACAATAGATGAAACTAAGTATTAATTTCGAGGTTAACCCAGGAGTAACAATGTGTCATTTATCTATAAGTGAAATATCAAATATTATTCATATCAATCAGATCACAGTTGCGGCGTTTTAAATCACATTCTTAACTAATTACAACATATTGTCCTCTTTTTGTTCATGACAATCACTTCCCGCTGACCGTTGACTATGTCCAGTTATAGCTTGTACTATCGGCTAAAATGTAGTTGGCTAAGTGTTGATCGAAGCTGTCCCACTCATTGGTGGGGGCTCTCCTCCTCCGTGTCGACGGGACTCGGCGACAAGAACTTACGAGCATACTTTGGGTAATGTGTCTTCTCGTGCGCCTTCAATATTGTCGACCGCGAGAATGTCTTGCCACATAATACACAGCGAAATGGCCGTTCACCTAGAACCAAAACATAGGTGATGTATTTTTGACAATATAATAATAATAAAAAATATGTTATCATTGACGAGTAACATTTGAAAATAAATATAGGTGATACTAACTTACCAGTATGTACTCTACAGTGGTCCTTCATATGGTGTCGCAACTTAAATGCTTTCCCACAAAATTCACATTTGAACGGTCTATCACCAGTGTGTACTGGCAGATGTGCTATTAAAGACGAAACATCAGGGAAGCTCTTGCCGCAGAACTTGCACAGCACTACGTTTCCGGCCTCCACTGGTCCGATATCCAAATCTATGGGAGATTCCTCCGTGGGCATACTAATGTATGTAGGTTCATTAAACTGTCCTATCATCGGAAGTCCCATCTGCCGTCCCAGTATCGCGTCCCGGTACTTGAGCGTGTCCAAGGTATGCGTTGTCAGAATGTGCCTTGCCAGTTTACTTTGGTGGGGGAACACCGCGCCGCAGTGTATGCAAGGGTAACCCCTGTCCCCCTCCTCAATTCTCGCCCTACCGGACCCTTCGTACTCCTGCAACCACAAAAAAGAACATCAACTTCTTTTCTCTCTTGTTCGACACGGATCACAGTGTGTGCAATATCTCTACCACTACTTTCTAAGTTGAGATGCAGTCTCAGTATATTTTAAAACTTTTCACTATCTAAATTAAGAAGTTGACGCTCATTTTTGCCCAAAAATGTGCAGGAGTGACCCGGGAATCGACTTCGCGTAATGCCTTGTTGTTTTGCGACGGTCACGCGTACGGAATCAATGATTCGTACAAAGGATATGCATGTATATGGCCAAAGTTAAAAAATAAAACAAAAACTGCCCAAAAATAAATATATCAAACAATATGAATGGATATAAAAAATGATGGCCAACAAAATGAAGGTCAACTTCTTGACAGCAAGGCATAGTACTTCGATGTTTAAAATAGCGCAGCATATCAAACAAGCATGCATAGTAATAAATCAACTTTCATATAAAACACCAATTAAGTACTAACTATAATATAATAATAACTCTGCCATCAAAGATAAAATACAGGTATTTTTTCAATAAATTACTAGGTATAATTTTCTTTCTGATTATTATCATGACTTTAACAGGACCAAAGTTGTATCACATGTAGATACAAAAAAGATCTAAGTACTTTTAGCGCAACACCAGCTTGGACATTAAAACACGATTGACTTTTAAACATTTTGATAAAAATATAAGTAGGTAATAGAATTTTAATTGATAGCTAATTTAACTTTATTTACAATCATGCATCATAATCTTCTCTAATAAATTTTATAACTGACAGATATTCAAGAAATTTTTGATACAAGCATGCACAATAAAATTGTTGGTATAGGAAATTATCTATATACATGGATATCGCATGAGCAGTGTCATGATCATGTCTCATACAAAATTCCCTCATAAATGGTCCTTTTTCTTTTGTCTTTCTTCTTCTCTTTTTTTTATTGTTGCTGTACAGCAAGTAGCAATAATGTTGTGGACCAAATAAGGTATTTATAAGCCCTATGCGATTTCCATAAATATTACTTCTTAAAAGTTTATTGTTAACAAACACCATTAGTTTTAAAGCCATGGCAAATATTCAAGTAATTGCTACTGATACAAATTATGTAACAATCAATATAATATTAAGTACTTAAATATATGCAGATGATAGTGCTATAATATTATTATGGTTGGAACCTGTGAAACAGGCCTTAAGTATTGGAATACAAGAAATACTCTAATAAAATTTAATTTGTATTATTAATTAATGGCAATGGCAATTGTATTATTAATAAATGGCCTGATATTTTGGGCCCTTAAGGCATTAAGGGCCCAAAATATCAGGCCCAGAATTCGCAATTTACCAAGCAATTATAAAAATAAATAATACTTAAGTACATAATAATAATAGATTATTATTTGTTTCAGTATTATTATTTATTGAAGTATATATGTATATCAATTCGTATCAGTGCAATCACTTGAATTATTCTATTCACAAATCTACAACATCCATACATTAAAATATATTATATGAGCTATACATACCGATTCATGTTGGATTCTGTACTCCGATGAAGATTCTCCTCCACCTTTATCTTCGTTACTTCTATCCCAGTCCACTTCTTTTTTCAGAGACTAGAAATAAAATATTGTTTTGTTTAAATAAAATATCTATAAGTAGGTACACACAACAGCACGTCAGGTCAAACAGTTTAACTGCGAAAACAACTGTTATTTATTACATAGGGCATAAAGGCGGTCTCAAGGTCAACATGTATATTCTGAGGTGCCGTTGTGTGTACAAAACATTGATAATTTTCTGGAATGATGTTCCATAAACTCAAAAAAAGAAATACAAAAAAGTACTTGAAAGGCCCTATAGGCTTTACTAAAATATTGAATATTATATATAAATAACTGTGTGTCATCTAACTAATGCATCATGAAAACTACACATCTACTCTACCAGACATAGTACAAGAAAAAAAGTAGATTGAATAGATTGTACATTGTGATCTGAGCCTGAGTTTACAAACTCATATTTAGTAAACACACTATAGTGGCACAAAATAGAGAGAGGACAGAAGTCAAGCTTAGTACTAAGAGCTCTCGAGCAGCTCACACACAAATAGACATCTCTCACCGATTGACGACACTGTGTCACACATTCAAAGTCGATTGAGATTCATCTAAGATTCCGGTGATTCCATGTTAGTGAGAAGTGGCTATGTGTGGGCTGCTTGAGCACACATAGTACTTAGCTTGACTTTTGTCCTCTCTCTATTTTGTGACAGTGGTATCATACGGTTGTAACAATTATTTCAAACTTTTAAGAAGACAGTACATATCTTTACAAATGATGATTGTAGTCTTACCAATGGAACTTGCTGAATTGGAGGTAGTCCTGAAGGTCCAGCGATAGGCTCACTCCTAGGGCTCGACAGAGCCGGGTGTGGATGTGGAAGGCCAGGGTGCGGCATGGCATTCAGGACGCTCAACCTCTGTTCCACGGGCGAATATCTTGGCCCAAGTACACTGCTGTGACTATTTATCGTCATGTTGAGACCTGGAAATTAATAAAAAGTAATAGTAAATCTTGTGATTTTCTGTTTCTCAAAACTTGAAATGTATAATTTTAAGATTATTAATAATTACATAGAGTTGTGGTAAAACCTTTCAAGTGATTCCTTTCACAATAAACAAAAAACAAGCTGTGTATAGAGAAATATAGCCACCCATTATTAATGATTTAATGAAACCCATGATTGTTAATATTTAAATTATAGGTACACTTTTTGGTCTTTTTTGGTTTAAATCATAGACTTATTTAAACTAGCGTGATTAAATTAACTTTAGAATCCAGATTGTTTCATGTTTCTATGAGTATAATATAAGGGATTTGTTTTGTTTGTTTGTATTTTTTCGTTTAGTTCGTCTTGCTTGCTTTGACAATACTGACAGTGACAAGCCGGTCGGTCGACCGAACCGACAGCCGTCAAAATGACATGACAGATGAAGACAATGACAGCTGAACTCTGATGACTTTTTTTAAGAGGACCCTCAAAGAAATGCGTTTATACTGCCAACACTTATAAATAGGTACATACCTACTCGAAAACAAAGGTCAACAATTTATAAGTTGGTAAAAAATTTAATTAATAATTTTGACAATAGTGTCCATTTATTCAGTAATGAGAATTGTATCTCAGTTCATTATTAGCTTCATAAAACCTACTGAAATAGTGAATGAAAATTACGCTTACCAATGCTTTCACTTTGTGCACCATTGGATCTCAACGAAACAGTGTCTTCCTCTGGCGATGACGCACGCATTGGTTCGTCAGGGGGTTCATCTTTTGGTAAAGGAGGATGCGTCGTCGTCGGTATTTCGGCGGTCACTTCAGGTCTAAACCGCCGCACCGAAAGTAAAGGAGATATTCTAGGGGGTGAAGCCTCAGGAGGTTCTCTTGGGTCCCGTGTCTCTCGGGTATCCCTAAAGTCTCTCGAGTCCCGTGACTCTCGGGGCTCCCTCACTTCTCTAGATTCTCGAGTTTCTCTATGTTCCCTCATTTCTCTAGGTTCCCTCGATTCTCTTAAGTCTCGAATCTCACGTGACTCTCGTAAATCTAAAGAGCTTCGCTCTCTTAGTTCTCTTTGTTCTCGCGTGTCTCTTTGCTCGCGGACTTCCCGTAAGTGACTGTCTCTTGAGTCGCGACTTTCCTTACTTTCTCTATCTCTCATATCGCGGGGTTCTTTTGTCTCCCGCCTTTCTTCTTTTACTTCGCGAGTTTCTCTGCTCTCTAACCTTTCAGGCTGTTCTTGACACTCTATGTCGTGGGGTTGGCACTCTTCCATTGGTTCTGGGACGTTTCTTGCATCGATGCCAGCTGCACTTAGCGTAGTCATTTCTGCTAGTCCTTTCACCTACAATTTAAAAGAATAATATTAACGTATTGTACCAAACATAAAATATCCTAAATTTGACGATCAAGAACTTTGACATCCCTACCTACTTAAAATGTTGTCTGTTATGAAGTTGGTAGGTAAGATGTAGGTAAGTATCTTCACATTGGTAAACAAAGAGGTCAAAGAGTAAGTAAGTACTATAGAAAGTGAAGTATTTTTTTTAACTGCCATTAACCTAGTTAAATGGTTAGCAAAAAAATCAGCAGTATAATTATTTGGGCAGCAAACAAGTATTTGGTTAGCATTAAATTAAAATTAGGCAGTAAACTGACAATTATAGGATTGTTTGCGGATCAAGCAAACAATCCTATATTGGAGTTGTTGGATCCTATGGAGGAGTTGGAGAGCTACTCCCCCTAGCCCATCCCCCTTTAATTAAACTCCCCTCAATTTTATTAAACGCAGTCACCGATCACAGCTAAAAACTTAGAGCAGTCCAGCCAGTATGACATTAATTAATTGCTAAATGATTTAGAAATATTTGCTAGCCAAAAGTTGCTGACCAACTAACTTTTTCAGATGACCGAATAGGTTTTTCTGTTAAAAAAATACGAATATTTTGCTAAACAGTTGAACCACACCTTTGAAGAAATAAAATAGGTTTTTGCTATACTAAATGTTTCGAAGAGCTTGTATTCTCAAAAAACTACATTATTTTAAATGCGGTACCTACCATTGCATACAGAAGCACGGGCCTAACAACATTGCAACCCATGTGCAAGTGCAAGCGCACCGCCGCGCCGCCAGCCCCGGCTGGCGCGCCAATATTCGTAAATACCAGTTATTTACGAATATTGGCGATATCCGACGCTTTAGCCACCCGAAGTTGCTTCGTAAATAGCAGACGTATCAGATTAACGTATCAAATAATGGAACTATTCTAGAAGATAATACAAATGAGGCAAATTAAAATGTTCATTTGAATTATACCTAAGTAGCATAAAGTAAAACTTACTATCAGATTATATTTATATTAAAAAACCTTTTCAAAGTTAGCTCGTGTTTAATTGCTTATACGGAAAACCATATAGTGGCGCCTATTTTATTTTAGCAGTAGTATACTTAACTATGAATCAATAATGTTTTTTCTAACACACTGTTGAGGTTTGCCTTGTAAATTACACATAACTTCAGGAAGGGCGAACTACAAAGTAGCGCAACAACCGCGCGGCATTCGGAGTATAGGGTATATCAGCTAAAAACAATAAAGTTAATGTTAACTGTGTTTTGACAGATGTCTGTGATACATTGCTACTTCGTTTTGACAAAAATAAAAACTTACCAAATAAAAGTAGCAATGTATCACATCCATCTGTCAAATCAGAGCGATTACGATAGCAATGTAAGTTAACCGATAGATCGAGGCGCCTGTGTCTTTGAATAGGTAACCTATTAAACATGAAACAAAACACAAACCTGAAGACTCTCAGCTGTTTTCAGAAGCGCTGGTAGTTGACAGTATTGGACGTTGACTTCGCCCTTGTACATGAAGTCGACCAGTGTCCTTAGCTCCTCTAAGCTCACGTCCTTGAGGATCACGATGGGGTGACGCGACGGATGATCCACGAAAAGCGAACGAAAGTATGTTGAGCACGCTGACAGCACTACCTGGAACCATTCGACCATGAATTTATTTTTCAGAAATGTGGAAAAGGAAAATACAGTAAAATTTTAGATTTTTTATCACCCTATTTTCATCATCATGTAAGTAGTTATTACAAATCTTTTCATCATTTTCACTGTTTATCGACAGAAAAAAGTCGTGTTTTTAATATTTTTCAAAATGTATATTACAATTTCGTTTAGGAATGTGCTCATCAAGGTCTTTCATTTGATAACTATATTGCAATAATTGAAGAGAAAAAGTATTTTTTCACGAAATGGCGTAAAGTAGCCGACATATTGACAAAAAATCTATAGCCCTGTCATTCGGGTTAGGATAATGTAAGAATTCTAATGATACATCACACATCCAAAACAACACATACAAACAAACATGAACCCCTGAATACAAAACACTCTTATTTTTCGGGCAGTCGTGTAAAAATCATTTAGAATAATTATTAAAAAAACTGACCTTATGAGCTCTTATCGAGGCGCCTTCCGAGCAAGCTAGAGTGACGTCTACCAGACTCTCGTCGTGCAGCAACTGGCTGAAGACTCCCAGAAGGTTGCTCTGATGATTGTTCCACCTTAGGCAATAGTGCTCACTTCCCATGTCTGAGCTAGCTCCCGCCGCTGTTGGAACAAAAGATAAGCTGATAAGTTTCTTTCATCTCATTTCATTTTCTCTCTTTCATTTCATTTTTGCCAGCTAAAAGACGGAAACGGGTAGGTAGTTAAAAAGTAGAACGATTAAAAAAAAAGAAAAATTTAAGTTTTATTGAATAAATATTTAAATTGGATTTTGAACTGAAAATAGAAAACAAAATAAAGCGTTCAAAATGATATTTCGTTGAACTCCAAATCTTCGTCGATACACAGACCGTATAACAAGTTTGTGCATAATTTACATACCTACGCTCAACTATATTATAAGAAGAACATCCGAACCTAAACTTGCTATACATACCGTCTATAATATAGACGGTATGTATAGCAAGTTTAGGTGCGATTGTCACACAGTACGGTTGAGAGAATGGAAAAATTCAATTTTCCTACAGAAAGTTGACAAGATTTGGATGTGTTGCTATGTATTCCTTTTTTCATGAATTAATTATTAAAAGAGATATATGAATATTTAAAAACCTAAAAAAAGCCATTGTTTAGACATCCAGCAATCAAATTTGACGAGATTATGTAAAAAAAGCAAAACACAGGAACACAGACAAAGCATTTCTTTATTATTTGATAAAAAATATATTTCAATCGGTCTAGTTTTGGAGGAGCAAACAGGGGACTACGAAACGTTGATATTGTTGTAGAAATTTTTCAATTCTCTCGACCATGGTGTTTTCTCTTAACTAGTTGCAATTATTACCCCGAGCGATTTGTAGACCAGTTCCATCTCATTTTATTATATGCAAAAATTTTAAAATAGTAAGTATAGATGTCCAATAACGCCCATACAAAGTAGCCAGTAAACTGGACAGTCAATCATAACAAGTGTTTCAAAGATTTTCATAACTAGGAGCATCACGAAAATGTTTAATTTTTTAACAGATTTTTTTAAAATCTCAGTATACGTTAAAGGGCTAATCTGTAGGATTATTAATTATATCTGTAAATAAATATGTAGGGGGTGAAAGTTAACACGCACTACGATATTATTTTTACTGTTTCTACAACTTTCGTAGTTTACGCGTAGCAAAGCAATGCGTAGCGCGTAGCGCTGCGTAGCACGCATTTCCTAGCTTTCTTTTTACTGTTTATTTTGTAATTAATATCGAGTGTTTATTTCACACATTTGATTTTTAACGCTACACATCACATAAGATGCAATGAGATCGATTGTTATTGAAACCGAACTTGAAATAAAATTATTTCCGTTTTTTGTTAATTGAGCCCAACCACGCTTAGATGAAGTAAATTGACAAAATGTATAATTCGTCTCTATTAATCAAGAAGTATTAAATTTTGGATTATCCTTAATAGTTTTAGTATCACTTTCCCTTAAATATTTCTGACTCATCTTGTAGGTATAGGTAGAAACCTTATTTCATATCAAATTATAAGTACCTAGGTATTGGCAAATTATATGTGAGTAGATAAATACTTTGTTACAGAACAATAATTAGTTGCATTATAATCTTCATGTAGGCATAATATGTGACAGTTACGGCCTTACCACAAAAGATTTTAAACACTGTTCAACAAGTGTTTAACTTAGACACTGTTTAAATGTGATGCTGTCACTTTTTTGACAATATTGTTTGCAGGAGACGGCATCACATTTAAAAAGTGACTAAATAAAACAGGTTTTAAAATCTTTTGTGGTGAGGCCGTTAAGGTTTCATCAAAGTAATTAATATTGATATAAGTTACAAGTAACATAATTACATGATTAATTGAAACAAAAATATAGTCTTCATTGCTTAGGTATAGTCAGTACTATTATTAATTCTATGGTATAATATGAAAAATGCGGGGTGCGGTCGAACAGGCCTACGAAATCCAATATACTAAGTAAAGGATGCTAAAATTTTGAATATAGGTTTATTTTAGAATATAAGCATAAACATTATAGTGCCAAACAAAAAACCATTTTAAAGATTATTTTTTTATCTACAAAATTTATAGTTTACTCCGAAGCGAAGCAAGGGCGGGTCACTAGTTATTCATATTAATGAAAAGTTATAGTAACGAGCTAAAGTGGCGCACTCATTTTAATTACATTATTTTATTGCTCGCTAAGCACATAATATGTATAGAAAATGTACAAAACATGTATAGATTGAAGGGCTCTACAGTTTATTTCCCTTAGTTCTATAGTTTATTAATATCCTCAGTAAAATATAGTTCGTTATAGTATAGGTTAAGTTTGTAAATATCGTTATTTATTTCTATTAAAGCTGATTTTCTTGCACACGTTCTTCTTGTCAGGTAAAAAAGTCTGGAACTGGTGATAGGAAAATAAAGACGATTTAAAAGTGCATAATTAATAAGTTTATTTGAGTATAAATATTTTAACTTTGACTTTGAGTACTAGGCAAAAAAGCAAAAAGTGGCCGCTTTTTGCTTTAGGGATAGGTATATATGAGCCTTAAAACTGTGTAAATGTTAAAACCCTAAAACAAAACATAAAACAAAAAGCTGAAATTCTCTTGTGATTTGATGTGACACAGGATATTTGCGTTTTTTTTCATTATTTTCCACCTGACCAAGCAGTTTTGAAAATAACTGTATTATTATTTTTGGTACGAGAGACGTTTTAAACTGGTATTTTTGACTGCCTTTGCAAACCATTTGCCACCTCAAAAGCTTTTTCAAACGGTTTGGAGTATTTTAATAGGGATATTATTTGTATTGGTACAAAATTTACAAAAACTATTGCAAAACAATGGAAAATATTAACCAATCGGAATAACCAGTCTTTATAATGTCAACATTAAGAGTCCGAAGAACAGTGAGCTTTCCATACAAATGTAATACCAATATGGTTTGCAATTTGAGCATAATTAACTCTTCTTGTGATGTTATTCGGATTAAGACAGTATTTGTCTAGAGTTCTATTCAATAAAAAATCCAATCCAAGTCGTTGAAAGCGCGATTATACAAATAACAATTTACTTAGCATGAAAATCTTAACAAGAATACCTATTGAAAAATACTAAGTGAAATGTATTTTTAGAAGCAATTATGTTCAAAGTACTCCATCGTTACGAGTGTCTAGATGAGATCAGTGTTGCCAGTGGCAGATAGTCAAATATAACATGATACAGCTCAAAAAGTAACATTTTCACGAGAAAAGTAACATTACCTACCTTGTTTATTATGGAAAACGACACAATACTATAAATATGGTATTTTATTACACAAAAACAAATAAGTTTCCTGTCCCATTTGTTAAACATCGAAAAAATCGTAATAATTGTTGATCGAATAATCGACTGGCGATGCTGAAAAATGCCTGATGTGGGCCCCTATCCACTAGTAAACTAATTAGTATCAGTCTTAGAAAAAACATTTGTTTGTTTTTTTATATTAAAATTCTACATAGGTGGGTTGTGTTTGAAAGATGGCTATATCTTTATTCGTGTAAAAGCCTAGTCGCGGCGTGCGTAGCGCGCCGCGCGCTCCGGGCCCTGCGGTGATGACGGTTTGGTCAAAAAATCATTACAATCAACCCACCTAATGATTTTGTTTATGCATTTAAAATTTTAAAATCGATTTTAATCATTCGCTACTAGTCACCACTCGCCTCACTTGCACATGCTTAAGTAAGCGGGATGGAAAATTGAGAAATACAGGCGAGTGAGTGAATGTGTCGCATTCAGTCAGTCCACAAAATCAAGTGCACCAAGAAGGCAAACAAAAAAAATCTTGAATGCGTTCCGTTTCACGATATTTTTTTCTAAAAAATCTAAAAAGTAACACAAAGTAACATATTGAGTCGTGTAACATGGAGGTAACATGAGAGGGTCAAAAGTAACGTAAAATGTTACTTTTGTAACATTCTGGCAACGCTGGATGAGATAATCTTATACCTGCCTACCTTAAGTAAAAAATGGGCAAAACCACGACGCACATAGCACACTTACATATAATACCTAGTCTAAGTAACGTTACAAACTCTTAACAAACTTGTCTACGTAAAAAAATGATTTCAGAAAACAACTTATGTTTTAAACACTTGAATCACGAATAAGATATTAGAATATTTATGATTCTTTACTAAGTTCTGACATTACAGAAATGGAACTATAAATTTTTATTCGTTCGAAATACAGTACAAATATTAATCTTATAGTTAAGGTACAAGTTCAGCGTCTTCCACCAATATTACTAGATAATTTTATCAAAAATCAAGTTAAATATAATTAAAAAAATTAAAATAAATCTGTAATCAAACATTTTTGTATTAAAATTAATATTAACAGAAATAAACAAAACCTTAATAATGTTGTTGTTTTTGTTTTGTTTTTATTTCTTAGTACTAAGTTATTTCGTCATATCTGTTACCTAAGGTCATGGTTCATATCTGCATAATTAATTGTTATAATCTCTTTTTCAATAACGTTTAATGTTAAATATTAAAAAATGTAGATACCGACATTACTTGATATTACCTAATACCTATGGAAAAGTTTTACATCAAAATCTTTTTAGCAATATTTAGCAAACTTACCCAAAGAAAATTTTAAATTCACCGATCCCCGCCTATTTTGAAAGCAATCCATCACATTCACAAAGCAAATAACTTTATAGTTACACATGTCAACTTCATGGGCTACGCACTCGAGGCTTTAATAGCTGTTTTAACATCGCGTTCAACAGCCGGAACTGTCAGATTCACTAATGACTACAAAATGCCGGTACGGTATTATTTTATGTCTGATTACCGCTTACTGCACGCGCGTTGATAAATATAGCCGACTGTCGTACTTCAGACGTGGGTGTAGCGAGCACACGCGTGCGTCGCAGTCAAGATCAAGGGCGCCCGATTGCGCAAGAGTTGGCGGTCGCACCGCTGCAACGTGTGATGTCATCGCGCCCCCCTCTCACGCACACCGCTCCACATAGGCCTTGCCCGCAGATCGTTCTATTTTTAATTTTTTGACCTAGGCTATTTTATGTTGTCTACCTGCTCTGATTCCTGGTACAGAGTATACCTAACTAATCTAAACTACACCCATCCAAAGAACTACCTTACAAGAGCGCTAAATCAGCAGTTTCCAACGACTTTGAAAAAAACTTTTGTACATACTTTCAGAAAAACCGACTTTCTTTCTTTGTTATTGCTATAATGATATGAAAGTGTAGTGTAGAGTTTAAAATTATAACGCAGATAAAACAACTTTATTTATACATAATATAATTCAATTTCAACTTAATTTAACTCAGAAGTTGATATTTATTTTTGTTAAGAAGAATTCGTAAATTTTATTTTCTGACAAATTAGGGTTATTAGATTTTTCGCATTCGCAATGCTATTTTTATATTAAGATAAATAGTTTTAGAAAAAATACTAGAAAAAATCGACTCACCCACTCAAATTAGGGTTGTTTCCTCGATAGAATGAAATATGTAAAAAGCTTAAACAAAGAAAATTTAAAATTTTCCTTAAACTTAGATTAACACGAGTATAAAAAAGAGAACGGCAAGCAAACTAATTAATGTAAAAATATATTAAGTATAACTTATGAAGTGTGATAACAACCTTTGCAATTGCGTAACGCCTAAGAGAATATTTATTTTATTGTGATTAAATACTAGCTCATAGTTATGGGGAATAACTATAGTAATTTCATATTTACAACTAAAATATTTGTTGTAATGCGCACCGGTTTTCAAATTTTTTTAGCAAATGAAACCGGGGATTTACCTACCTACTAAAAATCTAACAATATAGATAAATATTCTCAAGAAATCGGGGGAAAAAACTTCATTTTTATTAAATAACATAGTAATAAGTATTTTCCTTTGATAATAATAATAAATAAATAAATAAATATTTGACAATATCACATACATTGCTCCGATTTCAAAGTAAGTAGATAAAGCACTTGTGTTATGGAAATCGGAGACAACGGTGGTATCACAAACACCCAGACCTGAGCCAATATAGAAAAGTTCGTTTTCTAAATTGACCCAAGCGGGGATCGAACCCGGGACCTCAGAGATGGCAACACCTTGAAAATCGGTGTACAAAGCCACTCGACCAAGGAGGTCGTATAATGATATTACAAAATGATTACTAAAAGCAGTAATTAACTAATTTGTTATATTATTCCCTTTTTTGACGGATTTCCTCTGCGGTTTAAATAACGCAATAATCTGCATTATGTGATGTCATGTAAAGTAGTGATAACTTTAAATAGAAAAGTGGTTATATATGTTACTGTAAAATCCGAACTTATGTAAACCCTAAGATTTTCCAGTAAAACCTAAGATTTACCAATTTTTAATGGTAAAAGATCGAAATGTTCTGTAATCATCGTTCATTTTGAACTTTTATTACCATTCATTCGGTAAATTTTACCTCAGAAAAATAAACCTTTTTCAGCGATTAATGTTGAAAAAGGTTTCTCTTTTACCTATTACTAATAAATTAACCCAATCCTAATGATTTCAAAAAGGATTAGACTAATGGGTAATTTTATTGTAATGTATAACTTAAAAAATACTCCAAAGATATGTGAAAATAGTAATAATAGTGAAGAATAAATCAAAATGATAATGAAAAATATTTAAAGATTTTACTGATAGGTAAATTGAAATAGATGACCAAGTTAGTATAGCTTTTTCACGGTTTTATTTTAAAATATTCTACATTTGCAGACCGTCATTGGTAAAACTTAGCATGTGCCAAACTCCAATTGTAAAAGCCCGGAAAAATTACTCCTTTTTATAAAATCCTTACAGTTACCAACTTCGTGTTGTACAAATAATGTTGGTATTTACCAACGTGAGTTGGTATATGTAAGGATAAGATTTCTAGTAAAATAAAACCTAAGATTATATCAAGCTGTGGTTGACGGTGTTGGTCTTACAATTATTAGATATACTATGTAAAATTAGCTTCATATTACTTATTGTGAAACTGTTTGTTGAACACAATAAAAAAAAAAAATTGTTGATTGTGATTGTTTTACAGGTTGCTTTAATTTTTGTGATCAGCTGTGCCTGCAGAGGAATAGAACTGGCTTACAACATCCAGAATGCACAAATTGTACATTTGTTTTTGATAAAATAAACTAATTCATATAGGATTTTATTTTTCTCGTAATCGTAGTGAAATGTAAAGTGTAACACACGGCGCTGAAAAACCATTATGATTCGGTTAAGTAAGTTAAGTAAAACTACCTCGTATGCAATAGGTTATTTTAGGGCCTTGTATATCGAATCTTATATTCATATAATAATGGAATACAGAAAATTAATTAATTAAAATTCCAGTATTTCTTACAATAATTAGCTATTATGACACCTAAATATGATCACAATAGTGAATTTTATTTAGAGAAAAACATATTCAACCACTTTTCTGAGAAACAATGATCACTAATTGATCACTAAGTTACTTTTTTAATAAATAAAAATAAATTGATATCTAAGTGGTGCTGTAAGTTGTTGGTTGGTTTTAGTAGCTGTTTTTTAAGAATGAGAATCAAGAATATCTTAACTAGCTATTTTAAAATTTTGTCCTGTGTGTCAAGATCTCAAGAATCTCAAGATACATAATACATAACTGCTATGGGTTTATAGTTTGTACACCGTCCATATGCGACCTTCAGTGCACAATACCAACCGTGTAAGGAAGCAGACAGATCGTCGGATGAATACAATTACATACGTATGTGTGCGAGTAGGTTACGTAATATGCAGGCAACGTGCAGTTTTTGTTTGAAAATCAACTTACATACTTTTCAAACTATGCTTCCTTAAAAGTTCAAAGGGGCTACTTCGAAAACCAAACAAGATAAACGGGCGACTCATTCTGCTTCGTGCCATTAATAATAAAAATAATAATTAATTGTCAGACCAGTGGCCCATAGAATTTGTTAGTTAAAATACTAGCTTTCGCCCGACCTTCGTTCGTGTTGACTTTCGGAAAACCCCTAGAGAACTTTAATTCTATAATCCAGGCTATAAACTATATGTGTGCCAAATTTTATCTAAATCCGTTCAGTGGTTTTTGTGTGATTGAAGATAAAGATATATTTGTTTGCAAAAAACATGAGTATCTGTCAGTCAATGTGTCTGTCAGTCTCCGTCTCAATATCTCAATATATAGAAATGATTACGTTTTCAAAAAATATATTTTATTGATATAGGTACCTTTGATATACCTTTTATGAAGAAAGTTTGGTAGTTTTAAAATTTTATATTAAATTATTAACTAATATTTTTTTTCGAAATACCTTTTTAGCCGAGTTTTATGACTGTAACCCATAGTTATCTTGAAAGTCATACGAACAAACGAATATATTATTGTTTCTAAAAATATGTTTTCGTGATCATAATAATAAGTAGTTTTATATGTTTAAGTTGAAAGTAAGGTTTTACACGTCTACAGCAAGAAAAGTATCAAAAAAGTATTGGGACATGAAGGTGAGGTATTTTTTTTTATGTATAACTGCTGGAAAAAAATTCCAAAGGAGGTTTAATAATTAATCGTTAATTCAATAAGAGCGTGAAAAAACAATAGCGTAAGGTCAAATCAATCAAATAAAATAAAATAAAAACTAAATCTTGCCCTAATTATGCGCCTTTGTGTAACAACTTAGGCAATAAGTCTTCAGACACGTATTGCAAATCGTTGAGACTTTCTTTGTCTTATTAGTGTAGTGGCAGCCTTCAGTGTCTCACTATTCTGACGATGTATATTGTAACATCCCGCGCATCTACTCTTATTTTCCAGGTCTTGAAGGAAATGTTGAGCTGCACTTGGTTCTCGTGACGAGCTTGACACAGCAGCTTGAAGATTGCCGTGATCACAGGAGATTTGTTGACATGTTTGTTTCATTTGAGTCAAATTATTCTTTTGCGACGACTGTTTGGGCTTGTAAAATTGAGTACTTTCGCGAAGAGTTCAGTGTTTTATACAAATAAATAGAATTGATCAAGGCCGAAAAGTACGTCTACCATGCAGCGATCTTTTTGTACCATGTAAGGATCTATCTAATTGGAGACTAAAAGCTGGTGAGAAGGAACAAAATACAATGATGGTAGTTCTATAAATAATTTTACAACGTGTTGACCACCTGTAATTTTTTTGTCCTAATGAGTCCACAGCCCTTAAATGGAAGGTAATAAAAAAAACCACTTCCGTTAATATTTGTATGTTTAATATAAACATCAGATATCCCTTGAGACCTAAACTGACGTAAATTTCTCAAACATATACTTGGACTTGGGGGTCATATCTTACGATTTGTCTTGGACTGTGAACCTGTTAAAATCAAGAAATACCTCAAATTTCATTTATCGCGGGCAACGCGACGCGGTGTAACCACCACGCTAGAGCACGCGCTCATTTGTACTTTAACGTTAAAGCTTTTAGTTCGATATTACTTCAAACGTTATAAAGCCTAGGACCCTGTTAAAATTTATATTTATTTTATTTATTTAATTGAAGCTGCTAATTCTGGCCTAAAGGCGTAAACATGGATTTAAGTGAAAACTGAAAAGTCATAGTGCAGATAAATTGCAGAACAAGAAATATAAACTTATTAATTTAGATAATAAATTATTGACTATTAGGAAATAGATATATTTTTTACCATACCCATTTTTAATGACCCACACTGCTTGAGCACAAGCTTTCTTTCGTACAAAATTTGGTCCCAAAGCGGATTGATGGGTAAAATAATTATTTACCTGAAGTAGTTATAGTTTTTCTTTTGTAATTTGTAATTTTTGTAGAAATATTTTTCCTTAGTAACCAACAAACCATTAAAACAGCTGTTTAATGCACTGTAGAGAGCTACCTACCAGTATCTAAAGCAGCTGTAATACAATTTATTCTATAGAATAATATCTCCCTTAAATTACTTGAGTATACTTGTAATAGAAATCATACATATCCAGGCATGGCATAATGATCGAAATATGTATAATGTTACTGTATGAATTTTGTTGGTGTTCCTAAAATAAATTAATATAAAAAAATATAAGATAAACCCATGTTCCGATTGAATAATTATAACAAATTAATCACTTACTTAACAAGATGTATTTTTTTGTTGATTCCCACATGATGTTTACGATCTTACTTACTTATTTAAATCTTTAAAAGTAAGTGGGTTCAGAAACGTTTACAAGATTTTTGTGAAATTGAAGACAGTTCGTCGAAATAAGAAAAAAGGTAAACTTGTATACCAAAACATTGTTTTATTATTATCATCCAGGAAAAGGTTTGCATGCGATATATGCATTCGTGTGGCATTGGCCTAACAATACACGAGCACACACGAGCGGCCGAGCGCGTGGGGATCAAGGTCATTAGAAATAAACGCATGCCTACTCCGCACTTGCGATATCTTTGAACGGTTGCCTACCGATACCACAGTAAATATGTAGCTAAAACAGTAACGCAACTGTAAACAAACATTGTAGTCGGCGTACTCGTACAGACATAGACAGACGCTGCTGCAAGACTTTTAATTCTCTATTTCTTCATGCCAATTATACATAATATAACCTTAATGAGACATAGGAAGGCCTATTATAAAAATAATTCTACGAGGGATATAAGTAATTATGTAGGTACCTATGTTGTAATTTTATTATAATATGTATTGTTATTTCTGCTAAAATACTAGCAACGGTTGCCTATTACCTGGTACATACTCGAATAGGACTATCTCTTACAGGGGATCTTACATCTTTATAGGGGAGTGTCACTATGCAGCTAGCGATGCGAGTGCCGCTTCGAAACAACTAGTCAATTACTAAACTGTAAAGCCCTGGTTCACGTGAAACAGCCCCCCCTTCTTCGCAGTGCGTGATCATTTTTAAATTACCTTTGCAAAAGTGTATTGCTTTCTTTAATCTATTGTTTACAATTTCACAAAAATGTTGAGTGACAACGCCTCCAATCCTAAAAGTAACTAGGCTATAAAGCAATATATGGGTCATAGTTGAGATACCTACTGCTTCAGCTTATATTTATACTGTGCCAATACTGAGCCACTGTCAACTGGATGTCCGGTCGCACCTATGCCTGTATCTAAACCTAGCATGAGCGCTTACACATAGAACAATGATGGACAACATGGGTAGATACGTGAAATTGTAGAGTATGTTTTATTTTAATATTTGTGATTCTGATCCGTGGCTGACCCAACTTGATCTTAGCATTTGTTTTTAGGTGGTATGGTTAATCAAATATCTGGGATGTTGATATCATAACGAATGGTTGATGCAACCGGGGGACCTACCGCCTAACTCAAAGCTATAGCGATAGCAATGCACTGTCCGTCCTTGTTATTTCATAACACGATGACAAGGACGAACAGTGCATTGACATCATAAACTTTAGCAATTTGAATGCCTCTTGAGTTAGGTGGTAGGCCTGCGGGAGAGCACGAGACGTCATTAGGATGAATATAGAACAACCCAATAATCCTCCTAAGTTAACAGTTCTTAAAAATGGAAGTGCTTGGTAACTAACGACCTCCGTGATCGAGTGGCTTTGTACACCGGTTTTCAAGGTGTCGCCATCTCTGAGGACCCGGGTTGGATCCCCGGTTGGGTCAATTTAGAAAACGAACTTTTCTATATTGGCTCAGGTCTGGGTGTTTGTGATACCACCGTTGTCTCTTGATTTCCATAACACAAGTGCTTTAGCTACTTAATTTAGAATCGGAGCAATGTATATGATGTTGTCGAATAAATAAAAAAAAACTATTTCTATTATCTAAAAAACCGGACAAAGTGCGCGTCCGACTCGCATCTCGAGAGTTAAGTACCATACTAATATACTTTTTTTATTTATTTAAAATGGTTGATGCTGATAATAACGATTAAGAAGAGCAAATGAAAAATTAGATATTAATTAGAATTAGATATTTCTTATATCTACAGTCAAGCACTATTAGTATTAACACATTCACATTAATTTTAGCTAGACTATTAGTTAGACAAATAGCAAATAGAAAAAGTTCATTCTACCGAATTTTACCATTAACTTTTTGATATTCTTTAAATCTGATCAAATCACACGGAAGTTTTGCAAGATGTGCAAGGAAGCAAAGCGGTGCGAGGATGCGCAGCGGAATTCTGAAACTGACTATTTTCTATCACTAGTACCTATTTTTGAAAGGGAAAGTAAGTAGGTACTTCTTACAATACTACGGTGTCTACAGAAGATTAGTTAGACCCATGACCCAAACAGCTCAAAGTTCACTACCTTCTGCTTACAAATTGGTAAACTAACTAGCGTATAGTCTGTTTATCCTTACTTGTCTTATTTAGTAAGCAGTTTTTTGCTAAACTTATATTAAATAAATAAATATTTGACAACATCACATACATTGCTCCGATTCCAAAGTAGGTAGCTAAAGCACCTGTGTTGTTATTGTTATTTAAAAATATGTTGTCTTATTAAATCAAATTGACATTAATTATTAACAATTTTTTTCGTTATCTATCTGTGAAAAAACTTATTTTGTTGTATATTTTAAATTACATTTTCAATAAAGAGTTAATTGGGTGAAGATTGTTTAGCAGATAGAACAAGCAAGGAAAAACAGACTATACCTTATTTAATATAAGTAACAAACTTCTAAAACGTATTTTGCAAGTAAAATTGAAAGATAAAGTAAACTCAATTAATTTTCAATGAAACTTATCACAGCACGTCTAGTACTATTATATACTAATGGACCCTGTAAACTTCGTATCACCTACAATTTATAATGATTATCAATTTTACCTTGAGAGTTTTAAAATACTGAAAACCTGCGCCGTCTATAAAATAGCTAAATACTAAAACGAAACCAAACATTACGTATGCTTTATTTCACCGTGTGCTTTTTATAACCTCTATTTGATTAAACCTCTTTATCAAAAGATAGCTGTCAAAAGTAATCCGAAACGGCGATGCCAATGCATGCCAATGTTAAATTTTCGATTATTTAGCTGCTATTTTTCAAAAAAATGTATTTAAACCACCCCAATACTGTAGCGAACTGAACAAAAAAATAATTATTACAATCGGTCAAGCCATTTTTGAGTTATATCCAGACTAACGAACAGCAATAAAAAAAAATTTATACTACCTGCTCGTCAATGGCATATTATGTGTCATGCAAACCATTCCTAAAGTAAGTCATTTTTCCCATGGGAATAATGTGATTTGAATTTGGAATGCAACCTATGTAGTCGTGCTTGATCGAGGTTGGTTTCAAAATGTTAAGGTGCAATGAGATTTTATTCAGAGTTAGGCTGTATGTTGACGAACTCCGTGGTCGAGTGGCTTTGTACACCGGTTTTCAAGGTGTCGCCATCTCTGAGTTCCCGGGTTCGATCCCCGGCTGGGTCAATTTCGAAAACGAACTTTTCTATATTGGCTCAGGTCTGGGTGTTTGTGATACCACCGTTGTCTTTGATTTCCAAAACACAAGTGCTTTAGCTCCTTACTTTGGAATCGGAGCAATGTATGTGATGTTGTCAAATATTTAGTATTATTTTTTATTTAAAAAAAATAATTAGATTTTATTCTGAGTTAGCCTGCATGTTATCATTTTCTTTGCACTGCCTATACAAATTAAAAAAAAAGAAAAACGTAAACTTTTTACGAAATTCATTTTCACCCGCGCATCAAGAAGGATTTATTCGAATGTCAAACTGACCACTACAGAATAGATGAAAAAAAAACTTAAGTACTTTCTTTATAACAGTCATTGGTTTCAGTTGCCTCGCAGAAAGTATAAAAAGTAGAGTATGCATCGCGGGCTTAAATGTGTATTTGTCTTGGGCGATCTTGAACACCTCGTACTCAGAATTCTAGCCTTAACTCCCTCGCTCCGCTCCGGAGTTAACCATAGATTCCCTCGTACTCGGGGTTCAATATAGCGCCCGGGACATAATACACTACTTTAAGCCCTTATTGCATAATCTACTATTATATATTAAAGAAGATTTTGTGTCACAGCTAACGATACGAAAACAAAAACTTGAATAACGTCGTCATTATTCAACTTATTGGAATAATTATTTCACTATTATTAATGTATTTTGTTTATCTTTCCATTTATATAGGTAAGTATTTATTTGTATTACCTATGTATTTTTTAATTATAAGAAACAGGCATTAAAGTAAGTATTTTCTATAGATATTAGTGCGATTGAGACAATAATATGCGTAGGCTGTGGCATATGTTGCGCCCACGACTATTTTTGCGACGCAACACACATAACTACAGATCACTGCTAGACATCAGAGAAATAAACTATGACTTGTTCTAAAATTGCAGCAAAACGTTGACAGTTCAATACCTATATAAGATTTATTTACCTCAGAACATGATTGAGTACTTTCTAATGTTGGATAGAACCACACAAATAAACGAATAGGGCTTGCATAAGAACCCCTTGATGGAAACTCCGGTAAATCGTTTAAACACCGAATTATTCAGTAATGGCAAAATTAAAATTTTTCTAAAAATTAGATGCTCTTTGTAATATTTTCAAAGTGACGAAAACAAATTGAAAAGTACCTGTTCAATACTTTTCTATACTTACGTATATAACTTATTTTCTTGTAAGAGATTTGTATGTATTCAAATATAACCTAGGTACTTACTAATTTAAGAAAAGGAATATTTAACCGTAGTTCTCTTATCATACGAGGTCTAAACTTAGGTCTGGTTTAAAACTGTCTTACTTTTAGCAATGAAAGTGTTTAGCTTAACCTTAAGGTTTTAGAACCTTAGTAGCTGTTTTTTGAGAAACAAATCTCTAGGATAAACTATATCAAAAACCTAGAGATGGTTATAGAAGTAGGGGTATAGATGTAGATATAGACGTTTTAAAATAAAAAGAATCAAAGTAGCCTTTTCCAGCAAATAGGAACATATTTAAAGAATTTAAAAAAAAAATACTAGTGTAAAACTCAAAACACGAAATGTATTGTTTTAATTATTTTGTTTTAGGGATATTTGCATTTTAGTATTACTTCTGGTTTAATTAACAAAAAAATAGTAATATTTCGATCTTAGGGTCGTCGCGTCGGGGGACCGCTAAATAAAGAAATATTTGCATTATTGTCGCTGGTGCTGGGTAGATCTGTGTATTTTTGCGGAACCCAGACGCAACGACCCTACGATCAAAATATTACTAAGTTAAAGCCAACCCATAACACATTATATTTTTTTACTTTTATAGGATTTTTGTGTCGGGAGTTATTTAATTTTTTTATGAATTTTTAACATATTGAGTTTTGGCTGTCCAAGTTGGTCACTCTTAGGATAAGACAAAACACACCATTGGTTTGGACTTTGACTACGACTTCTCGTCAAACCTGAGGTTTGACTAGCCAAACCTAGGAGCGCCAAAGCTTCGAGATTTGACTATAGTAGATACACCAAATTCCAAATCAATTTGTCATGTGGAAATTGGCGTATTTGTGTGTCGGCTAGAGGCAACGTAGCTCTCACCAATCAAATGGACCGATGAGTCTTTGATGAGTTTTATTTTATTTGAAAGCTGGCATGATCAAGATAGATCTTAGCTATAATTTATGAAGATCTGGCCATCCATTTGAAGATCATCAGCTCATTTCCTACTTGAAACCCTTGTGTCATGAAGGAAATGAGCTGATGATCTTCAAACGACGGAACAGCTCTTCATAAATTATAACTAAGAACCATCTCGATCTAGCCAGCTTTCAAATAAATTCGTTTGGGAGCTACGATGCCACAGATACACAAATACACACGCACACACACTCCAACCGTTCTGACACCCTACTTTATTTATTTACGTTTATTTTTTAAATACTCCATAAAAAGTTGAACAAAATTTATTAATTAAATAATAACAGAGTGAATACTATAATTTGGCCACAGAGTACTTTCTTATTTTTTACCAAATTACTTGCTTTAAAACCTCATTTCCCTTCGCGGAGCAAGGTGCCGCTGAACTTTTCATGGTACTAGTTCAGGTGAAACTAATTCAAACGGAAAAACCTGTTGTGATTCACATCTCTTGATTTCTGTGCCATTTAAGTACCCGGTGACTCAGCTTTTCTAACCCCTTATGTGTGAAATTAAATGAAATTTAAAATAGTTTGTTCAATTGCCTGAATGCAACACCTCGAACACCTCGCACTCATCTAGCGTATAAACATGCATATCAAGATTGTCTAAATACGTGTATAGCCACTGCCCACAGACAGTTTGGTTGGGTATTTTTTGTTTTTAGTCTGGCACGTCAAACCAGTCTAGACAAGCGTGCGTTAGACCAACTTTAGCTGTTTGAGTCCGTTATATTTCAAATTAGATTAATCCCACAGTAATTATAAAACTGATAATTATCGAAACAGAATCTTTTATACTGCATTCTGCAAAACTATTTTATTTAAACATTTGTTAATAAGTAGGTTAATATTATGAATTATTTGAGTGAAATTTGTAGTGTTAAACAAAATAAAATGTGCATATGCATTTTTTAATGTAATCATCCGGAACATCAGTATGTTTTGAAAAATAAGAATAATCTCATACGATAATACCTAAGCAAAATAGAAAATTCTTTAAATCTTTACAATGTCTCTTTTTAAAAATCAATTTTAGTTGTAATTTAAAGTCTATAGTTGTAATCAGTTCCCTTTAGTAATATTTCTATCATACATCTACTTCGAGTTTTGGCCATAAAGGCAGAATATAGTAACTACCTACATAAGATAAGTATTACAGTGAATGGCATACACTTGGGTAATCTAACTTACATGTGGAAAATATGTCATTGTCCAAAACAAGGACCTTCGTGAAGTTCAAACATGAAATGAGTTAATGAAGGTCAGATGAATCTGAACAATAGCATCTTTTAGGAAATGGCTTGTACCATCTTTGCCAATCCGTGACCTGGAAAAATCAACCACGGCACGAGTAAGATTTGACTACATGCTATTTATGCGGTGACCTTCATCAGTTAATAAATCTCATTGTTTATTTTAATGTTCTTTTTCCACAAAAAGTGTGAAAAGTTGTGGAGTTCACCAATTTAGTCATAAATATTTTTGAACTTTCAAGACGTTATTTTACGTAAGTAGTTGCTTCATATAGCAGTTGACATGACAACTATGTTATCCTGAAGCGCATCAAGGGTTCCGTACCATCATTCTGAAAGAGTTTACTATTTAGAGACATCGTTTCATTTTTCCTGTAATCTTTACATTAACTTCTATCACATAAATAGCTTACTGTCGTTTTGGAATATTCTGTAAGCCTGTAAGTATTTTTTTGAATAAATAAATAAATAAAAGAATTTCAGTTTTTTCTCTATGCAAACTTCGGAGATAAGGGGCTGACGGTATTTGTATTACATTTTTCATTTCAAGTTGATAGCATTAGCAGTTCTTGAGTTATCCAGCTGTGACTCACAGACAGACAGACTGAGTCGCACCATAAGGATTCCCCTATTTAACATTTTAGTACGGTAGATTAATTGGCCAGTGCATTGGGCCGGAATCTCAAGGGTGCGGGTTCGAGTCCCGTCTGCGGTGTTACGGGTGAGTCGATTTTTTCTAATTTATTATTTGTTTTAGTATAAAAATAGCATTGTGAATGCGAAAAATCTCAATTTAATAAAAAAAACTACTCCTAAATTTTACTTACTTACTTTTTTATGTAATATTTCTTTTAATTATTAATCGACAATTTTGTATGGTACAATGTATTTTAAAAAATAAACATGTTTTGTGATAGTATCGAGCTGAATTGATCTCCCCTTGTGTTGTAGATAATACAATTACAACATTGTTAGATCTACTGTTAAAAATGATACAAAGATAAATATCATTGTATTATTGTACTTTTTAGTGAGTATGCTGTGGCAAAAAATTAGAGGCTTTGCCGCGTTATTCCCCTTTATTTCAATAGTCATAGGACAATACTCTAAAACATAGTTAGCTCTCGTTTAACTGTCAACAACAGCTATCGGTAAAGTAACATAACCACCGTTTTATAAATTTGCAATTACAAATTGTGATGGCGTTTTATTTTATATATACATATAAATCATAAATCATAATTATTAATAAGATACGCATATCAATTTAAAAAAAACGTCCAAAGATGTCGGGTGGAGCTATTAAAACAAAAGAAAATGTCCTGCAGCCCCAACCGACTTCATTCGTATCTAGGGTACCTATCTATTATTAATTATGGTTTGAATAATACTAAATAATATACTAGAAAAAATGGGACTCGCACCAGATCATGTTCTCGGACGGGAATCGAACCCGCGACCTTTGGATATCCGGTCCAATGCTCTGACCGCTGAGCTACCGAGTCACTTGTGGGAACGTCGAATTTATTCTAGTATATTAACTCTTACGCTGCAAGCCAGCGCCATCTCACCAATGTAGAAGGAATTACCTCGACATTCAACTGAACATCTTTCCAGATAATGTCGAGGTAATTCCTTCTACATTCCGCTGAGCTACCGAGTCACTACTCGGTAGCTCAGCGGTCAGAGCATTGGACCGGAAATCCAAAGGTCGCGGGTTCGATTCCCGTCCGAGAACATGATCTGGTGCGAGTCCTATTTTTTCTAGTATATTATTTAGTATTATATAAAAATAGCATTGTGAATGCTTAAACCTTAAAATTTAAAAAGTATGGTTTGAATATTACGAGTATTTCTTGATTTTTAGGGCTGTTTAATTTTGTTGCAGTTTTAGTTTTTATTTTCAAGTTTTGGAATGGGGGTTTTTCTTTTTTTATATCATTAGAACCTCAAAGTGGATGGTTCGAGTTAATTCTGAACATTATTTGAACAACACAAACTATTGAGTAGACATTATCAGCCTTAATTTGACGTCGTGCAAATACATACAAATCTAGTTTTATTTGGCCCAGTGCACATACAGTTAACTCCAGTAGAGTGGGTTCTAATTCTAAGCGCGTCGACCTTTAGCTATTATAGTTTTTTGCGGTGCTTCCATTTCGGATTTCCCGGTGAGGTTGTAATGCCAAAATAATAACGATCGATGATACCTAGTTCCTAATAAACTTATGCTAATAAAGATTTTGAAGACTCTATATCTGAAGATATCTCATAATCGCTCTTTTACTATCGACAAAAAATAAAAAATAAATTTATTAATTGCTTTTTTAACCCTTCAACGCTCGGAAAATGAGACACATAGATATTCCATTGTCATCCGACCGCATTCGTCCGCTTGGGCGTTGATGAATTAAGGAACATTCGGGCGGTGAGTCTACTCATACTTGGTTTATCTTTTGCACTTTCCTATAAGTCAAACTTCAGTATTAAATTTAAAAACTACCTAACAGCTTAATTTAATAATTTAATTTTGACAAAAGCTAGTACTTGTATTAAAATCATTTAACGTTTTTTTATTTTTACTTAAATTTCCCAGCCGGCGAGTAGATTAATTAGGTTATCTCATTTTTATCAATGCACCAATTTGCGCGGTTTTATCTAGCGCTGCGCAGGCGTTCAAGGGCAAATACTACGTCCGGAGTCCGGGCACACAGGCGCACCGTGTATGAACGCGATGATCTGTGGCAGCTGCCGTATTAATCAGGGTTACCAACTTCTTAAATTTATTTAAAATCACAATGGATATGTTACTGTAATAGCCCGTATATTAATAAATCTTAGGTTTTACCAGCATATATGTAAGGTTTTATAAAAATGAAAAATATTTTCGGACTTTTATCATTAGAGTTTGGTACATGCTTGGTTCTACCAATGACGGTTGGTAAATATTGTTTGCCATGTCTCTAGTGTAAAACCTATGATAATCGAGTGAATAGTGGTAAAAGTTCGAATTAAACAATGAAGTACTGCAGAGATTACTTAAGTAAAGTGTCCTCCCGTGACCACGGCCCCTGGAAAGGTGTCGAAACGTTGGGAATTCTAAAAAACCAATAAATACAAACTAAATAATTCCAAAACAACACCTGAATTAATAATATACGCGCTGTAATCCGTAAAAAGTGTTTTATTTCTAATGAACTGTACGCGCGAAAATCTTAGAAGTGTATATGTAAAGTTATGTTTCTTAAATGATTTCGGTAACTGCAATCTACTAGGTCACTATTAATGCGAAATAAGCTATGGAGTCGGTTTCAAGAACCTTTTCAAATTGCTTTAATCTGATTATGACTTTACAATTTTCTTGTAGGTAATATTATCTGAAGATAGTTATTTTATATCTTTCTTGTCTACAAAACAAAAGAATTAATTATTGATATACATTTGTAGTTTTTATTATTATCGTATGAGGATTAGTGGCCATTTATAGTAATTACTTAGGTATAGTATATCAAAAGCACTATGACCGATTTTAACAAACTTAATCAAAGCTGATTTATAAGCCTATTTATTATGTTAGATGAGTTTTCAATCTAGACTTAATTCGTGATAATCTGTGATTTTAATAATGAGATTATTGATAGAGCTTAGTGAGAAAAACACGTTTATTTCTATTGAAAAACAAAATATAACGACGTGACGTACGCAGCATTTGCATACAAAAAATGTTACTCGTAGTTGACATAATATTGTGATAAATCTAACATATTTTTTTTCAGACAAAAAAAGATAAGCTGTTTTTTTGTAAAACAAAATATAGCAACCCTATGTAGCAATAGGCCTATTATGACGACACGCATCGTTTGCGTGTGTGCGACAACTCAGTTTTTCTGTTGCAAATGTGGTTGCTATGCCCGAAATTATGCGCGAATCTATTTCACGGCGTTAAATAGAATATGAGAAAAAAATATATTGATTGTACTAAGCATATATTTAAAGATACATGCATCGTTTGCGTGTGTGCGACAACTCAGGTTTTCTGTTGCAAATGTAGTTGCTATGCCCAAAATATTGCGATGGATCTCACATCAATGCTAATTGGTACGCATTATGACACAGTCTGCGGTCTACCAGTCTAGACGTTTAGCTTATTTACAAAATTATACAACACTATTTATGTTGCTCGACCATTATGTCTTCAAAAGTAACATTGTTTTTGTTAGTTTTGAAACGATTTGAATAGAATCAGTAACATTTTCTATGACGTGAGCAATGTTATGCAAAATGTTGGAGTTAAAAGGGGCGCAGTATGTAGTGTAAGTAATTCCATTAAATAAAATTGACGTTAATTTAGGTATACATATATATGTATACACATAGCATTTTGATCGGCCTGGCCTCAGAGAATACCGGCAGGTGGGTAAAAATGAAAATTACTATTGAAATTCAATTTAAGATTTTATAGTTAGTAGCGACATCCGAAAAACCAGTTCTTTATAAATGCAACACAAATATTCCATATAAACACTACACAGAAGAAAATAAGTTTTAAAATAATATTCATATAAATACCATAATGTTTGTAGGTAACACTTTTTTATAATTATTAAGTACATTATGTTCGCACACAATTTGTGTTTGGCTATGATTTTACTAGCGGACGTAGTGCGTCGGTAAGTTTGTTTCATTTTGCACCTTTCCTGTCCCACGGTGTAACTGTAAGCGTATAATTAAATACTTATTAATATATTAATGACCTAACTAATAGCGCGCTTTAAACTACCTTATTATAAGACTAGTGGTAATTTCTCAGTTTAAACGTTTCAATAAAAAACTAACGCCTGACAAAATGAATTTAAAGTAAATATGAATAAAATATTACGAATGAGGAATAAAACAAAAATATTGAAATACTTTTGTTTAACATAGCTCTAATATTAATGTTTTGTAACGTTTTCCAATTAACTTAAACTGTTTAGTTCACGACTATGGAAATTTGAAATTTAATGAGCAAGTATTTTAAGTTGAAATTACCTAATCGGCTGCTCTTTCGATTATTGGCAGACCAGGGACTAGCCAAAGTGACATTTTCAAATCTTCGTTATCGCTTCGCTTGCGAAAGATGTATGAGATTGACATAAGTCTTCGTTATCAATCGATTTTTAAAACTTCAAATCCATACATGTTTCGAAAGCTAAGCGATAACGAAGATTTGAAAATGTCACTTTGGCTAGTCCCTGGTCTGCCAATAATCGAAAGAGCAGCCGATTAGGTAGTTTCAACTTAAAATACTTGCTTATTAAATTTCAAATTTCCATAGTCGTGTTGTTACGTTGGCTAGGGGGGCGGGGGCCCAATCGCGCTAGTTCTAAACGACAGTTTAGAATCATTAGTTGTCATTTAGGTTATATTTGCCTAAAAATTGTTGGTTTAGCTTTACAATTCTCATTTAAAATTTCGAAGATTAGTGTCCTAGGCATAGCTTTCATCACTTTTTACAAAACTAAAGCGAGTATTTTTCTGTAAATGAAACTGAAATGGTAACGATTTAGCTTTGGTGTTATCGTTGAAAATTAGCGCGATTGGGCCCCCGTTTCCTCGTGGTCATACTAGTTTGTCATACCAGTATGACCACGAGGATATACATGTCCTCTTCTCCAGTAATCTTTTTATTTGATTGGCAGCTTACGTTGACGGTTACGGCGCTAACACCGGTCGGTGGCTAACACAGTTAAGTGCAATTCAAGCCTATTGCGTTGTATGTGTAAGGAACCAACTGCAATAGCAAATTTATGCCACTTAACAAGTACTCTAGTCTAGTACTTCAAAAGGTTTCTAAACTGATTAAGCTGGTCTTAAGCTGATTTTAAGTTCATCTCAAACCCGTAGCACCTCAGTCCCGTCTTAGGTGCTACGGGTGAGTCGATTTTTTCTAATATTTTTTGCTAATATTATTTTTCTCATCTCAGAAGTTAATATTAAAATTCAGATTAGTCAGTTACTTGATCTAAAAATTATTAGCTACAGGGTTAGACTACTGTTCCGACTTTACGTGTGCAAACGTTATCAGGTAGCTTAGTTGCAAAATCGAGCATATTTCAAGTATCGTTCAAATGAAAATTGAAAAGGTTTAATAGTATTTTATTTCGAACCTTTATGAGGGAAGCATTATCTAATATGTCCTGACTGACTGCTTTATCATAGCACATCTTAAACCACCAGAGATATTGGGCTGCAATGTGACATTTATCTAGATAGTTAGGATTTTTGAAAGCTAACTAGCTAAGTGGAAGTGGATGATTTATAACTAGTGGTACCTACATTAAATATTATTAAAAATTTGATAGTCACCAGTTTGCATGCGTTTGGTGTTTTGGCAAAGACATATTGTTTAACACCAACAACATACTAACAATTACCATATTGCACATACTATGTACACATGTACTTTCAAAGCTACATAGCTTTGTCCTGTGGCCGTGACCCATCTGATTGTGAACATATTCTATATTGGGGTTCCGTACCAAAATGGTAAAAAGGAACCCTTATTTTTAATGGTATACACTCTTGAGACATTATCAGTTACTCTACGGCATCCGTGACTTTCTCTTGCACAGACTAAAGTTCTGCGGACACCAACATAAACATACAACTGAAAAATAGTAGTATGTTGAGGAAAAAGAGTCCTAATATTACACGCAAATAATGTTATGAAACGTTTTGCCAGCTAAGTAAATATTATTCCATTATACTAGTTTCCTTAACTACTTACTTGAACCTGCATAAATATATTTTATCGTAAATGATAATTATACAGGATGAACCCATACCATTCCGTACCATTTTGGTACGGAATGGGACCCAAAACTTTGCCAGACGGAGGAAAAGTACCAAAAATATTGAAGATATGAAATACTGAAAGAAGACTTCATTTTGATTTTTGAAACAATTGGTACTAAATATTTACATAAAAAAAAAATCGCATAATAAGTATACGATACAATGCGCAATAAATTTTAAATTTCATGGTCTTTCTTTTATTTAAGATGATGTCTTATTTAGGAAAAAATAATCCTGAAGAGTAACCCTTTATATCGGTATCGTAAAAATAAAAGATTTGTTTTTTTCTTCTTTCATATTTGGTGAGTTCGATTCTTGGCGATTTTTTTCAGTCTTTGAATGCAATTCCGATTATTATTAAAATTAAAATGAAGTCTTTTTTCAGTTAAATTTCCTACCTTCAATATTTAAGATACTTTAAAGTACTATTTAAGTTTTGTGACACACTCTGTATATTTTTAAACTCTTACTAATGTGCAACTTCTTTAGCATAATTACAACTTTTCTCTTAATTTGTCTGAAAACAAAAACTACTGAATTTGACGGTTTTAAAAAGAACATCTATAATATACAACGTGTACCAACGTGTAATAAAGCTTAGGGCATAAGCAGAGAGGGTGGATAGGGTACCATACATACAACCCCGGAAAAATATTATTAACCATGAAAACCACAATTTGTATGCCGTAGTGGCAACTCTAGACCGAAATTGTGTTTTGCTTTTACCCATTAGTTGGATTGATTTTCGAAAACAATAGTCACTTTGCGTCTAGGGTTGCCCATAGTGGCAACCCTAGACGAACAGTTGATAATAAAAAATATGTTATCAAAAAATTGTGTAGGGTTTATAATAATTTTCCAGGGTTATATGCATTATCCACCATATTCTGCTTGTACCCTTTATTCTGGTAAACGTTGTATACCGTGTACATATTTGCTATGTATAATATTTACACAAAAAAATGCAGTTATGTACGGTATAGTATGTGTGTGTCGGTCTGAACCACAAAACAAGGGGGAATTTTTTCTTGTTTGTTCTGTGGTCTCATCACTTTATGAATTTCGTTAAGTGTTCCAAATTTTGGATAATGGGCAAGATCCAAGGAATTGGTCCAAGGAAAAAAACACCCTATATCAACGAGTGATATATCATTAGTAAGGCCATTTTCAGACAAGTATTTGCTGCAAAAATACTTTATATCAATTGTTAATTTTTTTGGAGTAAACAAAATCAGGTTATTTACATCATTTATAATTCAAAAATTGCTGAACGGATTTGGGATGAAATTTGGCATACTGATAGTTCATTGGATGGCACAGCAATGAGAAACTACAAAATTTGAGGTCACTATGTTTTTTTTTAACCTAGGTATCATGTTTCTGTCAACCAGATAACTGAGATACTATAGTCTACTATACCGATTAATCAAATAATACTGTGTGAAATCGTTACTCAATTTTGTCGTATTTGACGTTGTACGGCCCCTTAAAAACCTAACATTTACTAAGTTACTAGTAAAGATTGTATATCAGATGTATTGTAACACAGTGTTTTGTCCCTTTCTCAGTGTACTCTCGTGTACAGAGAGTAACGTAAGTAAGTAAGTATTTAATTCAAGTAAAATACATTCCCCCTTACTATTAAAGATTGTATAGCAAATATATAGTTACACAGTGTTTTGTCCTTTTCTCTTTAGTGTCAAACTTAAATAATTTGACACTGAGTAACCATTGTATAACAATATTTATTAGTAAGGGGAATTATGTATTGGGAGGCCTATACCTAGCAGTTTGATGCGGCTGACATGATAATGATGATGATGTCGAAATTGAGAAAATAAAAAGGATTAACTTTATGATGCAGTAAATGAAATAATGCTGAGATTATTCACGAAAAACATTACCCTTTCCTTGCAGTAAGGTAATATAAAACTTAGCAAATTAGCTGATATGATCATCAGCCATGTTTATTGTCCCCACTGCTGGGGCACAGGCCTTCCTTATGGGTGGATAAAGAATATGGGTCATAACCCACCACGCGGGCCCAATGCGGCTTGATGGGTGATAACGACTGCAAATGTTTTCGGGACCAACGGCTTAACGTGCCTTCCGAAGCACGGAGGAACTCGAGATAATACATTTTTGGTCACCCATCCTATCACCGACCCTCGCGAAAGTTACTTGACCTTCGCAATCACTGGGCTAGGCATAATGACAAACCACTGCGCCATCGATGTCCTATAATATGGAGTATGTTAACCTACTGTTATAAAACTGCGTTTATACTATTCAATTTTATATAAACAAATTTAAAGCAGTGAATACTTCATGTTAATTTTGATCAATATTTTTGTTGAAGTAGTGTTGGTTTTTTTATTTTGATTAGTTTTTGCTTTATTAATTTGATATACCTATAAATAAAACAGATAAAAATATACGGCTTTTAATAGTAAAGTAACAATATCATCCCGCTGTATATTTTAGTTTGTAATTTACCGAATCTCTAAAATTGTTAATAGCATGTTATGTGAAATCTTGTTAGTTTTATAAGTTGCAAACATTACAATGCAAAGCTTCATAAATGTTTCGGCGGAGAAACCGTATTCAACATATTTTGATCAATCAATAAGTTTGTCAATACCTTGTCTTTTGAATCGTCTATATTTTCCTACCGCCCGTTCCAGACTTTTTTAACTGACAAGAAGAACAGGCGCAAGAAACTTATCAGCTTTAACAGAAATAAGTAACGATAATTACAAACTTAAATATATCGTTACCAAATATAGTACAACAGGATTATTAACAGCAAAGTACTTATGTGTTACATGTTACATCATTTCCACGCATTTCGGTCTAAGGTTTAAAATAACGCTACAACTTAAAAAAAGATAAGGAATCATAATTGATCCGGAAAAAGTTATCGATACTTCTATTCGATCCAATATAATGTAACAGTTATTGATGATGACACAAAGGGTTTCTTGATAAAGTACTAATGTACTTTATCAATATCAAAATCATCTAATACTAGAATGTTAAGTGATTTCGTTTATATTGGGTCCTTACTTATAAAATTTGTTTTTTTCTCACACACAAAGAACCTCATAACTTATGTGATGTAAAATAATCAGTTGCTGGATATTACATCAAATTATTACCATAGCCATCAACTATCAGTATAATTAAAGTCTATTTATTTTGTTTTCTTGGCATTAAAAAAATACCTTGAAAGGGACTCCTTTCTTTGTTTGCAAAAATGACCACTTTATCGGTTGTAACTTAGCCGAAACTTATTTATTTCGCTTAAGTTATGTTGCCTAAGTTAGCTTAATGTTCAAAAATTTGTACATTTAAGTTTTGTCACAATAACGTTCACGGTTGTTAAATAAATTATGAAAATTTTAGTATGGAAAATGAAATTTGTTAAAAAATCTCCATACAAAACGTCAATTTCATATAAGGACCTAATATATTTACATGCGTTTCAGTTCCAAGCACATGCAAATGTAAATACTGACTGTAGACACGTGCACCAAACTTTTTATGTATTTTAATGTAACGTAATTTTTATGGAATAAAATAAAAATACTCTTTAATTAACTACTCTGAAACAAGCAATTTTAAATCTATTGAAAATAAACAATGATAAAAAGAAATTCATAAGTCACAGGATAACTGAAAAAATATAACGAAAATATTTGTTTCTAAACTTCTAATTAAATTAATGAAATAAGCATTCCTTTGTTTTTTATTTCTATATAACAAAATTCTCACTCAATGTATGAAAGAGAGCCTAATTAAGGACAAAGTTTCGTCTGAAACGTCCGTTATTTTTTTGCAAGCGGATTAGGCTGCGTAACGCCCAATGCAATTCTTATCTACAATGCATAGCTACAAACTGTGGCACAGCTAACGATGATATCTCTTTACGTAATTTCAAAATTTATCTTATTTTCTTTATCTTTAAAGAAGTTTTTAACTTTCGTTGTTGAAAATTTATTTCAAGTTTTAATTTTAAATCCTGAAACTTAGGCGAGTCTACAGTGAATGCTCTATATTGTTTTTAATTAAACCTGTGCAGTATTTACTATTAAAATTTACCTGCTTGAAAATGGATAATCTGATTTGGTCATGCGTAGGCTTGAAACGGAATTTTACATGAGTCACTGATGACGTGCCCTTTCACGTGTTTCGGACCTACCTATAGCGTTACGGCGTGTAGTGCGCGAGCAGCTGAAGTAGGTGCGCTAGGGCGCGCTGGGCATCGGCGGGCGGCGCACAAACACTCACATTCAAATATCCGTCTAACCTTGATGCGAATCGGCGCACTCCGGGTTCCATCCGACGACAGTCGTCAATACAGACGGGCTGAAGGGCTCGCTTCAGGTGTAACAGTGAAAGCGGCGGTGCGTTGCGGTTGCGGCGCGTATCGCGTGCGTGGGTGTCGCGGCGCGGGAGTCGGGCTCGGGCCGGACGGCAGGCGCATCGGCGCGCCGCCACCGGCGGTGGAGTCGCAGGGCTGCGGCGCGGCGGCCGCGCTACATGTCACGGTGCGGCGAGCGCACTCCTCGCGCCGTGGTCACCGACTCACAGTGGCGTCGCCGTCCTACTGTCTGCCCGACGGCCGGGACGGCGGCGCGCGTTGCACCGCCCCGCTGCACTCCGCCTGCCCCCCTGGCGCTGCGCCCCCCTCGGTCGCCCCCTCCTCCCACCGCACACCCGCCCCGCCCTGAAGAATTTTCCGCATCGGGCGGGAAAAATCGATTGTGCAGCGGCCCCCGAATAATTTCGGCAAGACGCACGGCGCCCTTGCGTCCTCACCGCTCACCGGAGCTGGTCAAGCGCATACCTTTCACCCGTCATCCGCGATCGACTTATCACCCAGAATTTACTCTCTATTTTAGTTGCATAAACACCACTAATTTGTTGTGAACGCATTTAGTCTAGACAGTTATGACCTAGAAATTTAGATAGGCGTCTGATGCTTTCCTTTTAAATTTTACAGTCACACGCGCTTTAGCGTTCCCAATTGCATTGAATAAATTAATTCGTTGAGGTAGGTTTCATACTACGCAAATATATAACCTCGCGTCAGTTTTTACATCCGTTTGTATTAAGCGTCATGGATAAATTTTTTGCGAGCCATAAGTGACTAGGTACTACATTTTTTGTGGCTATTCCGCGAGACCGTCTGCATTAAATATTCAAAGTATAGCAATGTGTTTTCATCGCAAATTTTGCGAAGCTTACAATTATGTAGATACTTGTGCTCTTTTTGCCAGCACTTTTGAATACATGTAAACTTAATTAGTAAAATAATTAAAATATTATTGCTTTTTAATAGTGCCACGACCATCTAAATGCAATTAAATCCCAACTAAACTGAATACAATTTCTTAATTCAAGTTAAAAAAATCAGATTAAAAAATATTTAGTCAGTAACATCGAATTTTTACAAAAAAAATATTATACTGAGATCTCCTTTTAAGTATCATAGTAATAGTGCCAAGAGACCATAATTGATTTAATATTTAAAACAAATACTTTCAGAAAGCAATACGTATGTAGCGCAAATGTAGTGTGAATGTGGTAGAAAATTAAAAAAAATGAAAAAATATTTATTGAGTATCTTTTACACTTTTTCTTTAACATGTGGCTAGGGTCCCCTTTTAAGTATAAAAGTGTGTGTTAGAGGGCCCCGCTTTTTCTTAAATTACAAAAAAAAACATTTATAGGAAACAGCTGAACTGAGTATGTGAATATAAATATTTACTATTTAAAGTTTTACCACCTTATTCATAAAAACAAGCAAATTAAAAGGAGGTTTTAATGTTTTTTGTTTCTTTTTAAGTATAATATTATACATAATAATTATATACACTTCTAAGACTTCCGCGCGTTTCATTAGAAATAAAACACTTTTTACGGATAACAGCGCGTCAATTATTAATTCAGGTGTTATTTTAGAATTATAAAGTTTTGACATCTTTCCGTGCTGCGGACTAAAGCAAAAAGCCTGCTCATATTTTTTATGAAATTACCCGCTCGGATCTTTAAAAAAATGCATTCAATTATATAAAAATATTTTTAGCTACGTTCTGATTTTAATTATTATTACTGAATTAAATTGATTAAAGTTAATTAGAAAACAAGATCCAGCTACTGAATCTACCACCAGTACCATAATAATTATAATAAAATTAAGGGTCATATTAATTTTTTTTTATTTATTTATTTCCACTCTTACTATCTATCTTTACAGGATTAACCCATTACAATAGAGTAACTAAGTATATAATTTATCAATATATATAACTCTTTTGTATGTACCGCAGTTCATAAATGTCTTTTTATTGATGGTTGACTAGTGTAGAATACTCTCAGCATTAAGACTTTGTATCATGCTTTGTGTATTGTTGAACAATAAAGATTAATTAATAAATACGTAATGTACACGTAGTACAGACGACGCCACGGCACAACAGACGTAACATGTTTACATGTACACACAACATGTACCTGGAGACCGCCTTTATATTTGACGTAATAAAGTTATTTCTGCTGTACAACTGTTACGTCAGAACATGCCGTCGTATGTAGGAATTTTGAACTACATACTATTTTAGACAATGAAATTTTCAACACATTTTCAACTTATTTGTTTCGCCTTGTACCGCAGATATTATGAAAACTGTATTGACTATATTATGTTAAAGTACTTGCAAAAACCGGTCAAGAACGTGTCGGACTCGTTAACTGATGATTCCGTACCATGATATATAAATATACTGCGGTGTAGAATATATCAGTTTTAGGTAAGCGCCACCTCTTGATTGACAGTGGAACTAATGTATCTTTTGTTGATTATTACTGAGAAAAAGTGTGCTATTTAGAGACATTGTCTTATTTTTTCCTGTAATCTTAATAAAACACATAGAATAAATTCAGATTGTTCTCTATATAAACTTTGGAGATAAGGGGGAACGGTATTTTTTTACATTTTTCATCAAAAGTCGAAAACCATGCGGCCTAAAAAAAAGAAAAAAATTTTGAAAATGTGCAAACAACGCTCTTTCATAATGATACCCCCACGTGCCCTGGTAGCCCCACTTTAAATTATTAAGACCCCCTTTCAGTCCCTGTTGTGAAAAAATATACATATTTTTATTTCTTTCTTAATTGCAAAATTGTTAGGCAAACGTCAACTAAAACTATTCCAAATCAATCAAGTTGATAGCATAAGTAGTTCTTAATATATCCAGCAGTGACATACGGACAGACAGAGTCGCACCATAAGGGTTCCTTTTTATCATTTTGGTACGGAACCCTAAAAAAATGATTAAGAATGTGCAAACAGCTAATTCTTTTATATGATACCCGACATGCCCTAGTAGCCCCACTTCAAATTATAAAGATCCCCTTTCAGTCCCTGTTGCAAAATATATATTTTACATAATATTTTTTTATTTTTTTTATTTGCAAAAAAGTTTGGCAAACGCCATCTAAAACTATTCCTCAATTTAATAGCATCAGTAGTTCTTAAGATATCCAGCTGTGACAGATGGACAGGCAGACAGATAGATAGACGGACAGATTGAGTCGCACCATAAGGGTTCCTTTTTACCATTTTGGTACGGAACCCTAAAAAAAGTACTCGTCACTATACTCAAGTGGGACTAAGCTGGCGACGAATCGTATTTTTCTCTCGTATGTTATTATATAACATAATTTATAAATGGCATTGTAAATGCAATAATATAAATTTTTTAATCGTCTGTTCCTTATTTTTCAGGAAAATCAGCAGTTTTTTTGCAATTTCTGGGTTGTTTCCATACAAAAAAAATATAATAACGATGAACTTGTTTAATGAATAAGATCTGTAAGGTGACGATTTAAATCTTTTTTTTCTTATTAAAGTTTTGTTCCTTATCAACCGCTGCAAATACATTAGAAGAAGTTAAGTGGCGCTGGCAACCGAAAAGTTATGGGAAAATCGCCCGTCGTGGTATGGGTATGTTATTTGGAGGATCGAACTGAAGGTTCTGGGAATTAATATGGATGAACATATTGGGCGGTGGAAAACCAAAGAAAAGATAATATAAAAGATGGCATGTCTAGAAAGAGGATTATTCTGAGATGAGGACTGATAGAGACGCACCTATAGAAGAAAAATACATTCAAACAGACACACAGATGAAGACACAAACATTGTGCTTTTCTCTGAATGATTGTTATAAATACATTGGTACATTGGGTAGGATAGTTGATGAAAATTAACTAAAATTGAAGTAGGTTTGATCTAATTGTTATCACGCAATTATTGATATTATTAGCATTATATCATAATAAGTATATATAGCATTATCAATAATTTTTTAAGGGCATTGGAAATGTGTTGATATTGTTAACCTGTAAAGATCACACTTAGTATCAACATTATAAACTTATTAAGACTTTCAAAAAGAATAACACCCAGCAGTAACTTAGTTTTTTCTATTTTCAGGAAAACTTTAGTTTCCCGTGAAATTAATAAGCTTGTTTATAGTTATGTTTTCAACTAACATAATAATGTTTATGTTAAAATCTAAGAATTACTTAGTATGAATTACGAAATAGCCTTATTGTATGCGTAAACATGAAACTACAATAGAAATTTCATATAAATACAGAATGCACATACGAAATTCTAAGAAAAATTCAAGTTTGCTTGTTAGGTGGTTTTGAATGTTTGACATCAATTCCTTTGCAATGTAATAATGCAGATAAAATACCTAATTGATACAGACAACTAAGCATCGAACTTGTTTATAAAATTATTGTCTATCGGTATGTACTGTCCTCTTGAATCTAAGCTCTCAACTTTCGCAAGGGTCGATAGCGGGATGGGTGACCAAAAAGTTATTTTGATTTATTTATTTATTTGCATCAACATCTTAACTCTAGCTCCATCGTTGCCGTTGGTCCCAACGCATTTTTTCATGGACACAAACCATCCGCGTTAGGGCTGCGTGGTGTAGTTATTTCATAGGGCTATAGGTATTCTTATCCACCTATAAGGAAGGCTAAATTTAAAATGGCTGATAATATGAAGGCATTTCTACGAAGCGACAGCGGTATACACAGTGTCGTTGGGTGACTTTAATGGATTTTCTGCAGTTAAAAAAGGCAGTTCCTTGTTAAAACCAGCTGTGACAGACAGACAGACAGACTGAGTCGCACCATAAGGGTTCCTTTTTACCATTTTGGTACGGAACCCTAAAACAATTTGTTTTAAAGCTCGCAAAGTGTAAGTAAGTATCCTTTCGCGTATTTTATATATTATTATATTGTATTCTTCTTCAATATGAAGTATATCGTAAAGTGCTTCTGTAATCAAATGTTTGTACGTGCGAAGTTCTCATTTAGTGGGTGGCTTGGCGTGACAATATTTCGTAGCGGCAACCTCTGCGCGTATTCAGCACTGCGATTCTGGGAACTACCGTGAGACCCACTCGCAAGCAATACCTTCAAGACATCTGTTTTTGCAAAACTTTTATAAATAAATATTTGACAACATCACATACATTGCTCCGATTCCAAAATAAGTAGCTGAAACACTTGTGTTATGGAAATCGGAAACAACGGTGGTATCACAAACACCCAGACCTGAGCCAATATAGAAAAGTTCGTTTTCTAAATTGGGTTGGGGATCGAACCCGGGACCTCAGAGATGGCGACACCTTGAAAACCGGTGTACAAAGCCACTCGACCACGGAAGTCGTCAATAGGTATTGATATTAATTAAATACTCAAATAATTACTCAGACTAGTAAAATCTCATGATTGACACTGCTCAATAAAACCATTGGTATATTTTAAAATACATACCGAGTTACTTTAAAATACACCCAATGGTTTTCTTGGCCATACTTTTGTTGCCTTCAAAAACAACTCACTTATTATTGGATACGTAAGTAAAATGAAAAAAAAACTTGCCTTTTTTGATCCTTTTGGGCACTCTTTTTAGTTATGTTAAAAGCAAAAAATAGCTCTTACCTTACACAAACAAAGTTTTCTTGAAATTATTATTGATAGTAAAAAAAACAATTTTCAAACATGATTTTATTTTTTATTTAAAAGAAAAAGTGCTATTCATGGAGATCTATTACCCATTCATCCGCAAAATTCATCCGAATAATTTTTCTTCCCCATTCATCCGAGTTGATATGTCCCACTCATCCGAAAACTAAATATAAATAAATTGTTACCCATACATCCGAAAAAAGATTCCCCATTCATCCGGCATGTTAATTACCTAATAAAACAAGAATAAGATACAGAGTGCAGAAAAATTTTTCTGTATCTTTTTTGACAATTTACATTTAATATAGGTAGACAAATCATTAAAAAATATATTTTTTACGTATTTCGGCTTCCAGCATATTCTTCACTTTTTTAAATAGTAGTAATCTTTTTCGGAGTCATTAAAACTATAATCACATTTCATTTTCAACAAAACAATAAAAATCTAAATTACTTTTTAACACCCCCCTTTCCCTATAAGAATATAAATATGAAGATAATAACAAACCCGTAATCTACTATGTTAATTTTTTAGGATTCTATTCTAACCTAACTTAAAATGTAACTATACTAACATGCTTTATATAGTCTGAAAGGGCTCATTTCTAGTGGATTTCCCTGGTTGTAAATAGTAGTATACCTAGGTTCTTTTCAGCAGTGTGACAAGCGACCTAACCCTATTTTTTTAACTATGAAAACTAACTTTCCCTATTATTCCTTAATTAATGGATGGAATAAAAGTTACTCTACTAGCTTGTCCATGAAAATTGACATTAAATTATGACCTTTCTTATATGAATTTACCCTAGCATTTGCTTACTTGGTGATATAAATTTGATTACTCAAATGTGTATAGAGACCAACAAACAATACTTGTATTCCTAGATAGGCGAATAGTACAAAAATTTATTGACTTGTTAATGTCATTGTGTTACTTTTATTGTAAATTTTATATATAACTTTTTCGTGCTACTACATATTTAATTTGAAGCAACAACTAATAAAAATTTAAATGTAATTTAATTTTTGTCATTTTTTGTTTTGCTGACCCTATTTATTATTATATTACCTATATTTATTTTGCTAATTTCGTTTAAAAATAAGTGGATGAATGGGGCATACCTTTGAGTCTTCGGATGAAAAGGGAAATTGCTGTAGGTATTTCAATATTTATTGAAATTCATCCGGATGAATGGGTAATAGATCTTAATGGATTTGTAACTTTAAAACAAAAGCATTTTTATCTAACAAGATAACACGATTAAAGTCATACAAGATTCATCTTACAGACTAATGTGTTCACTACTTAGCAAAAATCAAGTAAAAAATTCGAATAAGGCTTCCCGCCACGAGCGATTTTTTTGTCGCCGAGAATAGAACATACGGCCTTACCAGAAAAGATTTTAAAACACTGTTTAAATGTGATGCCGTCTCTTTCAAATCATATCGTCAAAAAAGTGACAGCATCACATTTAAACAGTGTCTAAGTTAAACACTTGCTGACCAGTGTTTTTTTTTGTGGTAAGGCCGATTGAGATCAATACGTAAACGCCCACGAGCTACAAAAAGTAGCTCAGAAACTAATCGCCCGCTAAATGACACTGACAAGAGTGACAAAGGGTTTACTTAGCCAGCGACATAAAAACGCCGCGATAATCGCTGCTACAAAAAGTCGCTCGTGGGCGCTGACGCTAAAATGAAGTGGTTACTCAACCGTACGAGCCAAAAAAGCCAAACGTATTTATGGTGATGCATTGGCCAAAATATCGCCGGGCCCTAGACTCGTGACACAGTCTATTGCAAACTCATTTGACATTTTCAAATGTCTATCTTTGATGACTTTCTCTTTTGATTGAATCTTTCACTAATATTGGCGATGCTTACGTTCTTACAGATTGTAAATTTCTATAGGCTGCTTGTGGTTTATATCAGAAGGCTCTTCTTGTATGAGATTCCAAGTCATTCCAACTTGATACTAATAAGCTAAATCCTCAAACTGATGACGGATGAACTTGTACAATAGTAATAAAGACAAGTTACAAAAGTAAAGAAAAAAATGAGATAGAAGCATTCATCATAGGTAAACAAAGTTGATAAAATAAAAATCATATCTAATTCTCTCAAGAAGTTTACTTTTTAGGGTTCTAAACGGAGCCCTATTGCTGTCACTCATATGTCCGTCTGTCCGTCCGTCCGTCCGTCGTCTGTCACAATAAGCTCTAGCAGCTAAACCGTTGAAGCTAAAGTCTTCCTAGTGTAGTGAAGAGAATATGTTTTTTTACCCAAACGTCTGGGGTATTATTGTTTAGAGCTTGTTAAGTAGTATGTTTTCTTTTAATTCATCAACGCCCGAGAGAGTTAACAATGGAATATCTATTGTGTATTGAAGGGAATATTATAGATTTTTTTTTTTCCATAATATTGTTCTGAAGTATTTTTAATTACCTGTTGGCCTATAAACTTAAAATTTGGTGATAATATTTATTATTACGTATATATTACCAACAAATAAGAAAATTGATAAAAAAAACTTTTATTTTCCTATTACAAGCCAACTTTATTTTGCAGTCAAACGCGTCGTACAGATTAGCCCTGCAACTAAGCCCTGTCTGGTACGGAACCCTAAATGTACGAAGTCCGACACGCACTTGACCAGTTTTTTATTTGACGATATCAAATATTTTTTTTCGAGATAATAAAGTTGGTAGTATCTGCAGCCATATTTTTGTGTCAAGTTGAACAACTTTTTCTAGATTTTAATCAGTTTTTAGACAAGATTAGGCTAAAATTGAGATCGGTTTGTATCGAAGTATGGTTTTCCCCTGTCGAAAGTACGTACTCTCGACTTTTTGTAGTTAGCTTAAGAGCGGTCATCGAACCAGACGTACATTTACGAAAGCAGACACGTTCAAACCGAGACGCAAGGAGATGGTTCCGTCCTGCAAACTTTATTTTGAATAAATGTTGAATTAAATAATGTACTGTATATACTCTACTGTTTGTACTCTGCATACGTTGCATTGCAATGCCACGACCATGGCTTACACATAGAGGTAAACATTTACTTTTATAACTTTTTTCCCTTTCACTTAGTCTCTATAATAAGCGGTAACTGCAACTCTTTATTTGTTTATTTTTATGCTGACAGAATAAAAGTAAACAAATTAGCATTATGAAAACATTCAAAAATAAAGGGACCTTAAATGCCTTCAAAAAGCTTACACAACACTTACCAAAACGAAAACAACAACAACAGGAACACTTGCGTCACTGCGCATTGCCAACCCTGGTTGCATTTGGTTAACTTTATGCTGTGGTCGGATACAACTTTGGGTATCAGACAACCCTTAGTCATCATCACATTACCAAAGGGTAAAGTTATAAATAAATAAAATAATAATCATCTAACCCCAAACTAAGCAATGCTTGTAATATGGGTGCCAAACAACTGATAATATACTACTTATATACTTTTTAAATCTATACTCATTGTACATAGTAACACCCAGACCCGTCACAGAAATTAAAATTCATCATTTCAATTTCTGCTCCGCTGGGAATCGAACCCGGGACCTCTTGCGTGGTAAACCAGCATGTTGACCACTGCACCACTCAGGTCGTCAAATGTCGTCAAGTTGTTTGGCTGCGGTTTCTGATGTAGCGAAGGTAATTAGGCGACATAGAGTCAGCGCACACCACGAGCAGAGTAGAGATTTTTTGCAAAGTCCCTGAAAAAAATAACTTTATATTAAAATATATAGTATAATTAACCTACTTATTAATGTACAGCGGAAAATCGAATAATGTCGCGCACGCTCACGCATGCTCGGACATCGCGCGTCGGACAAAGTATATTTACGTATGTATATGATAGTTATAGATGACCTCCGTGGTCGAGTGGTTTGTACGCCGGTTTTCAAGGTTTCGCCTACTCTGAGGTCCGGGTTTGATCCTCCCGGCTGGATCAATTTAGAAAACGAACTTTTCTATATTGGCTCAGGTCTGGGTGTTTGTAGTTACACCGTTGTCTCTGATTTCCATCCATAACAAAGCTACTTATTTTGGGATCAGAGCAATGTTTGTGATGTTGTCTAATATTTATTTAATTTATTAGTCATAAAGTATTTTTAGTGTTCTCAAAAATTTTTCTGTTGATGCTTTGCTCGTTATACGAACTGTTTGAACTGAGTTTAAACAGTGAGGGCAACAAATCTTAAATGTATATTAGCAGGTAGTTATTGAAAATACTTATAATAATATTATAGATTAAGAAAGTTCGATACAAAGGAAAAAAATGAAAAATAATCGAATGGCAAATAAGGAATTAAAATCGTATAATAGTCAGTTTAGCAACGAATTAATCAAATAGTTTTTAGGCACAACATCTACGTTTTGCAGATTCTACGAAAGTCATTGTTTGTGTGGCAAGAAAAAATTATAAATCGAATCGAGTACATAATTTTGTGTAGAATTTAGTCAGTAGGTAGGTACCTACTTACGTTTTTTATTTATTTATCGCGAAACCATTTATAATCAGTTAACGGCACGCTGTTGTTGTTACAACAGGGTAATCAATTTCAATCAATTTGAAACTTAAATGAAGAGATTTTAAGGTTCAAAATGAATTATAGATTATTGACAGTTTTGTATAACTTGACGTGCTGTTGACTGCACGTTCATTCAACTGACTTGAATGAGCTCTTCTCAAAGTATTTTTTCTCAAATGAGAATTCAGAAAATTGGGTGGGTTTTCCAATGTTACGGAAGTCAGATCGCTTCCGAGACATCTGTCGATCTTCATTAGCTGATTTTTATAGCTTTTTTTCTAAAAAATATTGCTTTTGAATTTTTGAATTGAATAATTCCGAATAAACTGTTCGAAAAATAAAAATAAAAAGAATATACCTACAAAACCTTCCTTTCGACATAAAAAGATATAAGCACAGTTATTTTTTCAATTTATTTTTTAAGTTATTATGTTTTAATAGTCATTTCAAGAGTAATAATAAGAATTGTTTTGAATTATGTATCTATTTGATTTACGACCATAATACTCGTTATTACGAACTATTGTTAGTTATGTTTTTCAAGTTATCGGTAGTTAAACCACTTTTTTGTATTTAAATGCGTAAAACTTGATTCAAGTCAACCTTTACAGCATCGGTAGCTCAGAAACTTTAGAAAATCACTACTGATTTTATCGAATTGATTCAACAGGAATTGCGACGTATTTAGTGTCAATATATTCAGTGCCTGCTTTTTGTATTTTACTGGTTTTTGGTGATAAATGTTCTACAAATCATCCATCATCTCCTTCAATGTCGCGATCCGCCATTTCAAGTAGGGTCACGTCCGAGCAACATAGCTTATCGGCGCTGAACCTCAACGACATCCTTTTCTACTTCTACTAGCACTAGACTAGCACCGACCGACCTCCATTCTTCTACTCTTCACTTACTTCTTCATCTTCCTTCTTCTTGTTCCTTTCTCTTCCTACTCCTTTGTCCAACTACATCGATTGTGTGTTTCGCATTATAAGAACCTTCTAGTAACACTTCTTTTCGTTCGTCTCTTGTCATTTTCTGTCCTTTTTCATCTTTTCTAATAATTTCTCAACTATACTAGAAGTTTCTATTTCTCTTCTAAATATGTAAATAAAGCTTGTATAAACATGTAACGATTCTCGAAACATCATATAAACCATCAAAACACTGATCCGATTGGGGTTCGAACCGCAGCCTCTTGCGTTTATGGCTTATTATTGTGCCACGGTGACTTGAACGGCTAAATTGATAATCGCTTGATGCTCCATGTCTCATCTACATCATGTGACGTCACAGCTGTCACAATAATTATGCTTCATTTTCACAGGTTGGAATTTTTTAATTGAACCTGGATGAAAAGTACTCAATATGGTCTGTCTTCACCGAATCGCTTCAACTTTCACTTCAACTTGCGTCAAACGCATGCAATATTGATTGCCTCTAAACCGTGCGCTTTCACGTTCATCTTTCTGCCATACGAGGTTTTTTTTAAAGATAGGGCATACGCTATTGCATGCCCTAAAGCATGCCTCTGTTGAAAGTGCAAGAAGAAAGCGAAACGCCTGGTAACTTAAAAAAAAAAACGTCCGTTTGTGCCGCAAAAAAGCGCATATTTCGACACTCTCAAGGGAATCAAAATTCATAGGGTACTTCCCGTTGACCTAGAACTATGAAATTTGGCAAGTAATATCGTCTTATACTACAAGTACAGGGAAAAGTCTAAAAACTGTTTTATAGGTAGTCTAACTGACATTCTTGAAAACTGATATTATAACGAAGGCCAAAAAACGAAGCACCTACACCGCTACCAATAGGTAGATGATTTGCCTTGTTGGTCGATTTTTATGCGAATCAGGCGTATCTGATACGGACAGCTACTTTTTGTTTTAAATAGCTTATGGCTCCTAAGCATTAATATTTGGAAGATACCCGCTAAAGACGAAACTATATGAAAATAAGAGAGGATTAATATTATATAATGTTTTAAATTTCCATGGTTTTTGACGTTATTAGAATAAACTATATCGGGATTTACACCATGTACCTGTTTAATATTAATTTTATTTAACTTTACTAACATCATTCAAAGTTTACACAACTAATTAGCCATCAAAATATGCTTAAATACAAATATGGATTCAAAATACTGTTTAAATAAACGACGTAATCATACATTTTGAACCCAAATACAATGGTAAAAAAAACATGGAACAGAAAACAATGATTGCAAGCTGCTTTAACAGACTGAATGACTCGACAAATTGCCTACGTACCTACTAATGTAGTGTAATCATTAAACTTTGGGTGAGCATGGAAATCAGCCTTAGAGCACACTTAGGGTGCCTCAACATATTCTGAGTGTGAACCTTTCTCGTGAACGATTTACTAACATTAAGTCACAAATCAAGAACATTAATTATTTAATTTGGCCTAACCAGTAGCCTTTCGCAAATGTAGCAAAGTTTTTCGAGATAGCAGAGAGAAAAGAAAAAAAAACGGTCAAGAGCGACTCGGACTCGCGTACCGAGGTTTCCGTACCATCATTCTGAAAAACATCTTAATATTTAAAGATATCATTTTATTTTTCCTCACTTCAAATTTTTAAGACCCCCTTTCAGTTACATTAAGTCCAGATATAGACACACCTCTTGTACGTTTGTCGTCAAAAATGTCTTTCTGATGTAGACAAAACTCTTCTCATTCTACGTACGCATACTGAGGGTACCGGGTACAAAGTAACATTTTCAAATCCTCGCTATCGCTTCGTTTTCGAAACATGTAAGAGATTGACATACTAACCTAAGATTTCTTTTTAAATTTTGAGATTTAAGCATTCACAATGCTATTTTTATATAATACTAAATAATATACTAGAAAAAATAGGACTCGCACCAGATCATGTTCTCGGACGGGAATCGAACCCGCGACCTTTGGATATCCGGTCCAATGCTCTGACCGCTTCCCATCCGAGAAAAAATATGATCTGGTGCGAGTCCTATTTTTTCTAGTATATTATTTAGTATTATATAAACCTAAGATTTCGTTAACAATCGATTTTTGAAACGTCAAATCTATACAAATTTCGAAAGCGAAGTTAGCGAAGCGATAACGAAGATTTGCAACATTAATTTTGGGGGCTGGTTATACAGTTATCGCTCGGGCATTATGTGAAACAAATGTAAGTGTGGGCTGCTTTGTTAATTAATAATTAATATTTGCGATTCAAGTTTTCAACATTATGAGAAGTTACGTTCCTGAAATAGAACAAGCTAAAGACTCCTTTTCAGATAAAAGCTGAAGTTCTCAAGGGTATCACCACGAGGCCGATCATATTAACTACACAACATACTTTAATATAGTCATATAATTAACACTGCAATATGGAATTCAGTGGTAATGTTTTTCTAAAGAATTTCTCCAAGAAACTTATCAGAAACTATTACGCTGAAATTCATTTAGATTGTAATGGAATAGTTTTAAAATATAAACGGATCAATAAAAAGATAAGTAGGACAGGTGAAAAACGTTGATTAAAATAAAAAGATTAAAATAACGGCTGGTCTCAGGACGAGTAACTTAAGCACTTGTTTAAGAAATCAGAAACATTAGAAACGATACCAAAACCATCCACAGGCAAAAAAGTAACATTTTAATTTTGTATGTATTTAAAAGTGTATAAATGTTTGTTTGTCTAAACAAATTTGTTTTGATTGATCGCTGTTTCTTATAAGTTCTTAGATCTATAAGACCCTCTAAGAAACATAGCGACCAAGTAGGTAAAGTATCGTTTGAGAACGGGTATCTACCCGTTCTAACAAACAGTCAATCATAAAATATTATTATACCTTGTTCTATTTAATAACATAATTCATACGTCTTCAAATATGTCAATTGGTAAGTAGTAAGTAGTTAATTAAAATAGATAGCTTATGTTATTAACATTAGTTACTGTACCTATACATTTTCTACGAAGGAAAACCTCATTAATGTCGGAAACCATCCAATCCAGCAGCGTATCAAAAGTAATGTCAATATTATTTTATTTCAATGTATTAATTATATTTATTAAACAAGTGAAGTAAGCTAAATGCCTAAATGTTATTCTGAAATTGTATTAAAACCAGAAGCGTCGTGTAAAAGCTAGTGAAAATAAAAACCTAATCAAAGCCTTAATTTGACCCGAGCAGAACTCCGAAGGCGTCACGTAAATTTTACGGTTTTTACTAGTCGCTAGCTAGAGTTTTCCTCAAAATGTCATTGACACTTCGTTTCATATAGGCACGTACTTTTTCTGTACTAGTTTACAATTATAGTTGTTGATTGGTCTTGAATAGCTTTGATTTCTTATATAGGTATAGACTCATTGTCTTCTTTTGACTGATTTGGTAGCTATTGGTAAATATTTCATTATTTATAATTTACAAATAATAACTTTTATAAAAAATAAAAGTTATTAATCCAAAACCTTTAAGGTTTTGAATTACTCTTTTTATATACCTCATAATATAAACGTAAATTATAAATAATGAAATATTTACCAATAACTACCAAATAAGTCAAAAGAAGACAATGAGTCTATACCTATATAAGAAATCAAAGCTTTTCAAGACTTAGCCCAGCAAAAGAGTACTTAATGGATTATTTGGACATGAACTTAATTTTTTTTTAACATTGTACCGATAATTCAATGCATGCGTTTTCGTGATGATCAAAAATATGATGGCAAGCCTACTCATGTTCCCCTTTCCCATTTAGCTTTGGGTGGGACCCTCGCCGCAAGAAATACATCGAAAGTATTCGAATGAATTTAAATCATAGATTCAATTTTGATTGTTCTACAAAACAGAAGTTATTCCTCGGTTCAAATGATTTTCATGGGAGAAGCGGAAAAAATTAACATAGATGTTTAATGATAATTTAAATTCAAGGTGCGGTATAGCTATAATTAATTGTACACAGGTAAAAAAACAGATTCGAACCCTTTCTATTAATTTTTTTTATAATAAGGAAGCACCATGTCTAGACACCTGTCAAATTATTATACGAACTGCCAAACTGGTAGTCTCGAATTTGGCTAGATTTGCAAGTGAGAAATGGGATATTGAAAAGCATCATGAATGGGGTCATAAATATGTTCACAAGTCACTTGAAATATAACTATGAAGCAAATGGAGCATTTTAATAATAAGACTGCGCTTATGAATAAGAGTGTCCTGTGTATGGCACCTAAAGTGTACAATAAAATTCCATCTAATATTAGAGAAATTGATAATTTTAACAGATTTCGATGTAAAATGAAAGACATTAGTTGACAAAGCCTATTATAGTGCTAAAGAATTTTTAGAGGATAAACATTTGTAACTTTTAAATTTATTTGTTAATTTGCATACCATGTGGTGAAATACGGATTAAGCTACATACAATATAATATATTAAATACCTCTGTACTACCTGTATTACTGTATTATTTCTAGTAGATTAATATATCAATCTGAAAACTATACAAAATTCACACTAAATCATTATTAAGAAGGTTATATCGAAAAGTGAATCGTCAAGTTGATCTTTAACAATGTTCGGAGCCAACAAGTCATAGCTTTCGATTTCAAACAGGATACCACCACACAGTATGTAGGTAGGTATACCTTGATCATTTCCTTCTTAACATACCTTATACATTATTATGTTGTAACTTTTGAAACCAATCAGTATACCTAACTTCAGGGCTACCACCTGTATTAGCGGTACCATTCTGTCTGCAATTCTGCATTACGAAATCTCGTTTGGAATATTATTATTTTATTTTTTTACTTTATTATTATTTTGGAATATTATGTACCAAACGAACTACGCAATTCAAATACATTAAAATATATTTTTAAATTAAAATAAGTAAATGTTATTGAAATCCTTAAACTACCTACATCCATAATTTAAATAATATAGCTAGCAAAAAAACTACTTAGGTATGTTTCTGAAAATGACTGATGAGATACCAATATTAAAATATGACATTAGTTGTAACATTCTCGTAAAATTTAAAAGGAATTGTAAACTGTAACAATAATACCCAGTTATTAAAAAGCTAATAAGTAAAACAGGATAACACAACAGATAGTTGATATTAATTATACGAGTATCATGGCGCGTTGCCAACCCTGACTGCAAGCGCGATCCATACCATAATAATATCAACGAAATATCGTTGCGTACGTTGATAGAATTAAATAAATTAAAATATACTGTAAAAAAATTCAACTCTTTCACCAGAATTGTCTCAGGCGGGAATCGAACCCGCGACCTTTGGAAGTCCGGTCTAGTGCTCTGACCGCTGAGCTACCGAGTCACTAATTGGCATCGTTGAAACCATCCTTGTATATACAAGGAAGAATGGGATATCCCATTCTTACGCTGTGAGCCAGCGTTATTTCAGCAAAGGTCGCGAGTTCGTTACCCGCCTGAGACAATTCTGGGGCCGTACCGGCTAACGCATCAAACTTCGGAAAGTCTGCCGGGCTTCAAATTAAAACAGATAAATCGAGCCCCAATCTGACCAAAATGGCGAACCCAATTCATAATGTCACACGACATCGATTACTTCTAAATAATTTCGGCGAATAATACAATACGAAACTACTTACTTCGATTAATCTGTTTTAGTCGAAAAATTGTAAATGTGTATGTTATGTATGTTTGTTTATGTATGTTTGTTGTGTATGTTTGAGTTTAGCAGATCAAACAGTAGTTTGATCTGCCAAACTATTTAAATAAGTACTAATATTGTATAACTTGTATTTCACATGGTACGGAACACATTAGCCAAGTTTTCCACTCCAAGACCTCATGAGTCTCTATAATGAAATAATTGATAAAAGAAATACTATATTCTAATCCACAGCTCTTCAAGCTTTACTACCTATTTATCAGGTTCACTGACCTATAGAACCGTGATAATAACATTAACTATTGTTGGGTGAATCAGACGCTTTCTACATTTTAGTACGAAACGAGCAAGGCCGCCGATTTCTAGGAAAATATAAAATTTTGCGACTTAAGACGAAAAAAGCTTTTCTTTAGTACAATCTTAACTTTTTTCTTTAGTATAATAACAGTCTAATTTTTTTTTATTCCTTTTGGCATAAGTATGCCCATTTTTGACCTGTCAAAATGTTGATTTTATTAATTATAAACTCAACCGGGATGCCTTTTGGCCGCTTTGAACGGCTGATTAAGCTAGTAATGGCTACCAACATAGACAAGTAATAAAACTCCTAAAATTGCATATTTATTGTTATTTATAAATTGCCAACTAAAATACAAATCAGTAATGTAAAAATAGATAAAATTAATATTAAAAATTAGCAATAATTATAAAATATTGATAATACCAAGTCATATTTTTCTGATTGCCAAATTTAAGTTAAATAACTACTAGCGGTCACAGCAACTATTTAAATAATAATTTTATTATCATTAATCCTTTTTAAAAAAGGTATGTAACATGTTAACACTAGTATCGGAAATGGTCATTGTTCTTTACATTTAAATTAAAATCTCTTTTAAAAATGTGTAGCTATAGATAGGTAATAAAAACTGCTATCAAGAATGCGTTGTCCACTGTACTTGCATTCGTAGACAGACAAGGTCAGACAATCTTTGGAGGGCATTGACCTTTGCTTCGACGTCTATGGCAACTGCCGACTTAGACATAAAAAAAATATCGCAACGCTTGCACTCATAGAGAGCTTATAATAACGACTTTAAGAAGAGGGTAATTTATTATTTTCTCTGCAAATCATCATAAAGGTTTAAAATATTTTCGCTGTAATTTTGTATATAAATTGAGGCATTTTTATAAATGTCTAATATTAGGTCTACATAGAAACTTATATGTAGATTAAATCACTAAATAAAGTAGGTAGATAGATTCTTCAAATGCACTTTCTGAGAAAAAAATATATTTATTATTGTATTAAGAATCAAAATAAATATTTCTTTATTCAAATAAATTTAATAATTAAGAACTTTTGAATTGTCTATATTTTCTTACCACCCGTTCCAGACTTTTTTAATTGGTAAGAAGAACGGGCGCAAGAAACTTATATACATAATATACAGAAATAAGTAACGATATTATAATCAAGATATGGATTAGTAGATTGTTAGACAAAAAGTCAAAAGGAAACAGTTCCCATATGAGACATTGAGTATGGAATGATGACTTTTACCCGTGTAAAAAACACTCTACTTTTCATTTCAACTAAATGGAAAGTAAAGAAATCGTAGTTTTTCCAAAATATTTATTAACAAAAACCTGTAGTTACTACATAGGTAGACCATATTTATTTATTTCTTATTTCAAATTTGGAACAGTCCGCGACGCCGCTCCGCCCAATGTTTTTAATTTTGCACTGGCTGTTATACCAACTCTATGGTCGATTATGTAACCAAATTCTGTTCTATTTTAAAAATTCTTTTACATCCTAGGGTGAAACGCAGAATTTTTAACCCGCTGCTCAGTATAAATATATATCACTCTCTGAATATGAGAAATGAAAAAGATCTTTGCAGGATATGATATGGATGCATTCAAATTCCAATGTCTGACTGTCAGTCTAACTAAGGTGATGTGGCCTTGCACTTATATAATAGGCACTTACTTTTAAAATTTAAGATTTTAGCATTTACAATGCTATTGTTATACAATATACTAGAAAAAATTCGACTCTAACCAGAAAAAGTCGATTTTTTTCCAGTATATTATTTAATATAATATAACACTTACGAGTTCAGTTCAGTTCAGTTTGAATTGGATTTAAGAGTATTTGTTATACCAATTCTCGCTTTATTAATAACAATCTAATTTATAATTATATTACATAATGAAGATATTATAATTTAAGATAACAACCCTCGTAAAAAGGTGCTTTAGGCCATCTTATTCGTACAGTTTACCAAAAGCACCACCAAAAAGTTTAAATAATGATTCACATATGGATCAAATGTCGGCAACTCAATAAAACCCACCAGTAATTAGGCAATCTAAACAAAAAATGTCCTTGATCAACTTATCAACTAGCTGCCTACCTAATTATAGAAGCTGGCAGTCGTTGTTTCTTATAGACTTCTAAATTTTTTAAACCTTACTTACATATTATTTCAGTATATTCATATTACAAAATCTACTGTTTGTCACTTTAAGTTAGTACTTATACTACAAACATCAATGACTGCCTGTCGATTTTGTAACCAAACTCGCTTCTCACTTCGAACCTCACTTCACTTAGCGTGAATTGTTATTAGACATTAGCTGATTATAAGCTACTTTACCAATTGCAAAAGGTTTTAGGTAGCTACCGTACATATCTTAGTCTTTTGTGATTAAAAAAACAGCCTATCATTATCATTTAAAATTTCCGCGCAGTGAAGTGAGATTCGAAGTAAGGTTCTAGTTTGGTTACAGAATCGACAGGCTCGTCCTATATTTCTTTATTATTTTCTGTATACAAAGTACCTACTACCTACCTATCTTGAAATTAAGTTAGTAGAAAAAATATTTCTGATCAATAATACCTTATTATTGATGGGCACTAATGATAAATGTACTTTTTCCTATTGTTTTTAAATTAAAGAAACTTTTTGTTGATAAACTGCACGTCTGCTTAAAAATATCGACCATCGACTTTAGTTAAACTCAAGAGAATAGGTACCTAACCTACCTATTGATTGAGTTAGTTTCTGCTTGTAAGAATTGTAAGTTTTATGTTATTGTGTACAAGACACAGATATTGCGCTATAAGAGCTCTTTGACTTAGCAAAATTTAAGGAACTTAGTACAAAGAGCTACGGATTGTTTATTAGCATTTGCTTAATTAATAAAAAAAGTCACGACACATTTTCTATAAAATTCAGCTAGACTGTATTAATGTCACTATCTGTTGCTCAAACGATTATCAATACCAAAAGTTACTTCATAGCGCCGTTTTACCGTTTACATATAAAGACGTACAGCGGCATTATTTAAGTGTGAAAACTAATCTATACAGAGTGTTTGGTAATACCATTATAAATCTGAATATGGTAGATAGGCAACCCCGGAAAATTATTATGAACCCTGTAAAACCACTACCTTTAACATTTTTTAATCCTTTTTGTGATAAACTACATAGTGGCAACCCTAGACCAAAATTGTGTTTTTCTTTGCCTATTAATGAGATTGACTATCGAATACATTAGTCTTTTTGCGTATAGGGTTGTTATTTTGCATTTTTCCAAACAACCTTTTTCAACCATGTGGCGGTTTTCATAATTTATAATAATTTTCCGGGGTTGTATGCAAGGTACCTTATCTACCATATTCGGCTTTATAAGGCTATTACCAAACACCCTGTATTATATATAATTCAAAGTCCTGACTGACGACTGATATATCAACGCACAACCCAAACCATAGAACCTAGAGACTTAGAGACTTGACATTTTGCACATAGATACCTTATACTTTCTACTAAGAAATGATTTTTGAAAATTCCACCCCTAACTTGTTGATGAAAACTTCTATGAGAGTCAGTCAGTTTCGAAGTAAGGATCTTCAAATGTTGTGTTTAGGCTGACGATTCAAAATGAATATGTGTTTTTCAGCGTTTTTGATAATTCCGCTCCCAAATTAATGAAAAGAGGATGAAGATGTGTTTGCAAAGTCCTTCATTTTAAAAGTAAAAAAAATAAATTTATTATTTACACTTATGGTATTTAATTTTGATAAATAAATAAATAAATAAAAGAAAAAAATGGTTAGAAATAAATAAATAAAAATAGCAAACAAAAATTACGTGATTTTCCAACATCAACCCTTAAAACCGATATAGATATTGAGTTTTAATAAGTTTTGATTGCAAAAATTGTTTAAAAAACAAAAAACCGACTTCAAAAAAACCTAAAAACAAAAACAAAAACAACTTCAAAATTAAATACCTCTAAAAAGCAAGAAATAATTTTCAAATGTAATGATAGTTACGCATATCAAATTAATAAAACACGTGTATTGAAGTCAGATGGGGCGGGAGGACAACTTCTTTTTTTAATTCTAAAAACCCTAAAAATTTTGGCTGGAGTGATCCGGCCGCACACCCTCCATACGCAAAATAGGCGCTATAGACGTCGAGTTGCGGAAACCACCCGTAATGAATGAAGAAGAAGAAGAAGAACCCTAAAAATTCTAATTATGAAGTTGTTTTTGTTTTTGTTTTCAGGTTTTTTGAAGTCGGTTTTTTGTTTTTTAAACATTTTTTTTATTTTATTCTTTTTAGTGTACCTTCTATATTATGTCAGTAGACGTACGGGTGCGTACTTTATGCTACCCAAAAGGATAAAACCAGTAGGTACCGCTGTATTTCACGAGTTATAGCACATTTCTTGTGGCCTGGCTACACACGTACGTACATGTGGCCTGGACCAGCCACGCTTCTATCAACAAAATAAATAGCTAAGTTTATTAATATAACGCGGGCCCAATGTGGATTGGAGTGTATTAATGACTGCAGATGCAGCCGGGACCAACGGATTCAGCTAGAACAAAAAGCTAATGTTTACATAGATGATTTTACTTATTATTGTTCTAATTATTCATGATTCCCATGATATTAGGCCCTATATATCCGAAGATTATTGTCGGATCTCAATGAAACTTATATGGGACCAAATTGAAAGTATACCTAATGGACCAAAAAAACAATTAGTTAAATCGGCTCACCAACGCCGGAGTAATCGGTGTACATGCAAAAACAAAAAAAAAACACGGGTCGAATTGAGTACCTCCCTCCTTTTGAAGTCGGTAAAAATGACATTTATTTTGAAGTCCAACTGATGGAAGTGATTCAATCCCTAAAGGGGTGAAATATGGAAAAATAATGTGAAGTAGACATTTCAACTTAAAACTTCGTAGGAGTACTTCTAAAAACAAATAGCGAGGACGCCAGCAGGAACGGGAATGGGAATGGTAGCAGGATGTAAAAGGTTCCCTATTTTCTCGAATAACCACGCGGACGAAGTCGTGGGTGGAAGATAGTTGCATATATAAAGTGCACATCTACTGCACCATCCTGATCGCTTGACCAGGCCATTAACCCTCAAATTATTCAAGTGGGTCGCCAGACGCATTAGCGGCCACGAAAACCGACAAGTCTCGTTCATAGGTTAGGCTTCTTTTGTTATTTAATTTTTGTCTCGCCACAATGATCTATTCGCATTAAAGACTAGACTGCCTAAACAGTATTTAACCTTCATAAATATAGGGGTGATTCTTTGGAAAGTAACGGGATGTGAACTCTACGTGCAATTGTGTTCTAAGAATGGATGTTTTAATAAATTGCATTCCGAAACTGTAAATTCTATATTCAGGGAATTCCGAAACATATTCTTCAAGAAAAAAGGTTTTATCTAGAAAAAAATAAAGTACCTATCCTAGGATGAGGTGCTATAAACTGTTTGAAAATAACATGTCTAAGATGTTATAAGAGTTTTTGGCGCCATTTTGTCGAGTTCGGTTTGGTGTCTATTTTAATTATTTTCAAATTGATTCGTAGTGGATATTGTGTCTTAAAATTGGTGCAGTTATATGGTACAAGTGTCTACGCAACTGAACAATATGTGGGATAATTGAAATAGGCGCGATCTTGGTTGTGTGAAGCTGAGACTTTTATTGAAGTGGTGGCTTCCTCGGCAGAACTAACCGAGTAAACTGTCTTGATATACTTGGTGCCAAATGCTCCAAGCAGCATTGGAATGCGATGCACCCTCATTCTGATGAAAAATTAAACAATATCTACCACTGAACTATTTAACACTTGACACTGGCAAAAATTACTTCCAAGAGGAAAGTAGATTGCCATAACAAAAAAAGAAGAAGAAGAAGATGTTATAAATCAAATGAATTTAAAAAAGCAGAATTTAAATTTAAAGTTGAAAATTAAATGATTAGAACTCTTAATCTATGGGCAATTGGTATTTTTTTCATGAATGTTCCGTTTGATCTCTAACCGGTCTAACTGCAAGACAATATTTAACAAATATCAATATCCCAAGTTCTTATCTACCAAGTGCATTGGTGTATCGGTATCAAGAAATACTTGTGCATATCAATTTTTGTAGGCAGCCGGCTTATCTGCTGCCGTCACCTACTAAAATAGCTACTCCGATAACGTGACACCTGCGCTTGCCAAATTAGCCTTCAAAGTGTTACGAATTAAACGTATGGTTGTTACATTAAAAACTGTTCAATATTATATTGCTAGTTGTCGCGGCGTCCAGCCTCCTTCGACTGTGACTGACAGGCTGACAGACATACGACAGAGGTTGACAGGGATGACGTACCGGAGAGACGGTCAGATGACGATCGGGAAAACGGACGTACGGGAGACTCAAGGACTGACCCCTGACCCGCAGACCGACAACTGCGACAATATACTAGTTAAAACTTTTTTTAACAGAATTATAATCAAAGACCAGCAAGCCTCTATTTTTTACTATGTCACCATTTTGTCTCAGATTGATATAGTAAAAGACTCCTACATAAAATCCGAACCTCGATATGACGTAAGTAGCGATTTATCGACACTTAACTGTCAAAATCTGTCTTTTGACAAATAAGTGACGATAAATCGCAATATCTGATCGTGTTTCGATTTTCATGCCCAGTGGGCAGACTTACTTAAACGTTAAGAAAAGGAAGTACCGTTTCTATATTGTTTTACCACAAATTGGAAAATAGGCCAATAATTCTTGCAAACTCAGTTTTGAACACGGATCGGTCATGTTATTATTATAATCATATCTTATAATTATAATATTCTTATCAGTTTATATAATAGGTTCGAAATAAACTCTGTACGATGATAAAATATAAACAACACTAACACTTCGAAGAACAACATTGTTTCGACTACGTTCAAGTGTGTTATGTGACGTCACAGTGAAAAAGCGGGAAACAAAATGCAAAGCTGCGAACATGTGAGCTGCTCGTATGGAAAACGAAAGTCTTGTTCCATCGCGGAGTTTCATTCAGACAAAGTTGGTCGCTCGCGGCTGATGGGTACCTTGAGCTTCGAAGTAACTGAGCAAAGTCGAGTATAATGGAACTGATTCAATAGTCATAACTGTGACACGCTAATAAGTTAGCACTTTCAACGACAAAATTACTATGAACCCCAATAGATCGACAAATATAAGTTTTGTTTCGCATTGTGTCTGGGTCTGGCTGGAGTTAAATTGATTGGCAAATATTGTATTTCATTTTTTCAATTTCATTATGCTTTTAAAGAAACACAGTCATTGTAATATTGGATACAAAAAATATACTATTATAGGTAAGTAATGGTTTGTATCAGCCTTACTAATAACAAAATATACGAAATAAGTAAAGCACTTTGGATGCTCATGCAGTAGCTGATCAAATCGTATTATTATGTAATAAAAATAGTAAAACCGTGACTCAATTACAATAAAAACTATATTTTTGCATAAATGACCCACAATTAAGAAAAATACTACATGAACTAATGGCGCTGACTTGACAAATGATGTGCATGAAAGTCATATGACTAGATTTTTGCGATGCGAAGTCATCATAGTCAGACTAACGCACCGATGACGTCACACTTGTCTTATGAGCGTGTGATCAGTGCCTGCCTTGTCTGGCTTATATTGTATTCTGTGCGTGTGTATTATTAAGCGAGATGTTAGTTTTTTTTTTAAGTCTAAGAATATAATTACATGTGTTGTAGTACAAAATATCATCTACAAACGAAATTCGTTGTAAATAGTGATAGTGCACCATAGTGGTGCCACATCTTAGTCTTTAGTTGCCGTCATCATCGCCATAGGCGATATTGCTTTCATATAGAGAGGTCGATTTATTTTAATGGTTAATTTCATGAGTGGTTTGTTGGCATTTAAACACAAACAAACTTGTAAATAATATTGTTACACTATAGTTTAAGTGTGAAGGATATCCGATAAAGAGACTAATAAGATACACTGGCCTTCAAAACTAGGTACCACACTTTTAAAATTGCAATTTCTCTTAAACAACAGAAGTTAGAGTTTTGTAATAAAAAAAGTCTTTTTTAAGAAGGTTATCGATTGTGAAGTTATTATTTAGAAAAAAAAACTTTTTTAAGTTTTTTATTTCGAAAACATATCTTGTGTGTTTCAAAAGTTTTTACAATTTTAAAAGTGTTGTACTAAGTTTTGAACGCAAGTGTAGATTCATGTTTATGGTCTCTAATCATGATTACACGGCATCACTGCAATATTATTTATAACAGTGAATAACAATGGTTCCTTCGTCTACCTATTTAAACTGGCAAACTTTAAAAATCACATTAAAAAATTCAAATTAAATAGGTAACATAAATATAAAAATAAAATTCAGACAGTTCTGCAACAATAGTAATCAAAAGAAATAAAACCAATATTTAAAAATATTTCAATATCTCTTTTAAGTATCTTTCAAAAATATTTTTTGTGTAAATCACAGAAAGCAAAACAAATCTTTGAATGGCTTTCCAACAATACTGCACAAATAAACCACTGTGAATCATCTTAGTATCAAAAGTAGCAGACAGCACGTGTAAATTAAATGAGGTTTCAACCATTCCGCACCGCACCAAACATCAGCCTATCAAATTGGCCATTGATACTTGAACTTCTGCAACTGTACAACAACCTGAAAAATTAAAAGTGGAACACATCTATATAGTAGCAGGAAATCAAATTTTGCACTGATTTGTGCACGACAGTCGTGAGGTCAGCTCCACGTGTATCTACACGAGTTGGGCATTAGACGATAAAATTTATAAAATTATTTACCGAAATTCGGCAGACAACATTCTCTTACAAATCTATTGAAAGTGTACCTAATCACAAACTGATTGGGCAAATGAGCAAACGGAACACGGCTTTTTGTTTAGCTCTTTAGAATTAGATGACAATTATGTCTGGCAGTTATGAACTGTAAGGTTGGAGCAATATAGGCTTTTTTCGGTTAAAGCGTTTTTTGATATGATGGTCATTAGTGTTACGCACAGTAAGAGCTTTTAACGAATAGGTACTCATATCTGCATGCTCATCCAAAGCTTATAAAAGTTCAAGATGAGATCATAACTCAACACAGAAGTTAAGAAGCTATGACCAAAGCATCCTGAAACGAATGTATTCAATTGGAAAGAAAAATTCGTTCCCATAGAAAATTTATAACCTAATCTGAGACACTGTACTTATTTAATTGAAATCCCGAAGCGTCGGGTAAAAGTGATAAAACCATTTATTATTGTGTGTGATACACCTGGTATTACTATAAACCCTAAAGCCTACTCGAACACCACCTTAAGGTTTTACAAATGGACTACGACACGACCCATTCCTCTGTCGGCTTATAACGAAGCTGCCACGCGAGCAAACGCTTAATTAACTATTAATTAGGCTTATTGAATATTCATAAAGTTTATCGAAATACTAATGATGCATAAAATAGTGTAAAACGGTTAATTTAATATGCGTAAAAACCTAAAAATTCTTGCAGACTGTTTGGTCTATTTATTTTGGTCTATTTTTAGTCTAGTCTGAACGATTTATCAGTGATGGAGAAAGTCTAAAGTTTCTCGGCTGTAACGGTTTTTTTGTGTAATAGCTTTTTGCAATTTACTTAGATTGAAGTAGTTATTCAATAACGGCCTGACTTGCAAAGATTATTTTCTTATGTCACATCGCCGTCGCTTCATGGATCTTAGTTCCGAAAGTTCAGACTCGAAGTTGCTATTTTAATAAATGTTGTAACAAACAAATTACAGGCATGTCCCGTTCCTATGCACCCCACCGCTGCAGTTGCAGAAAAGTTACCATTCACAACACTTTCACGACTATTATAACTTGTTTTTAACTGTGTCGGAGGAGGCGGCTTAACGTGGCCGGCTAGACTAAATTATTATTTTCTTTATTTTTCAATAATAAGCGTCTGAGACAGTGGCTACTATCTCACTTGTTGTTACCCAATCCCTGGCTTCTTTGTGACTTCAAAGGTAGATATTGTATGGTACACAATTTCTCAGTTGCTAATCATGTCGAGTAAAATATTATAATTATGTATTTTTACCCACGACGGAAACGGAACTGAACAGAGGCGGTATATGCGTTTGGGGTTAGAAGTTGTTTGTATATTTGTCTGTTACCATTTTTCTCGGAAACCACTGGGCCGATTTCGATGCGGTTTTTTGCATTCGAAAGGTTTCATTTTGTAATTGGGGATTTAGAACAAGGTGATGTGATGGGTAAATTAAAGGTTCGGACTCAAAACTTGTGGTTTGTTACGTGTCGCCGTAGCTCTGCAGCCCGTAACAAATTACATGGTTGTTTGTCTAGTGTAAATTAACTTTACATTCATTCATTAGAAATCCGACACATGAAGCCTTTAGTTTTCAGAGATACATAATTCATTTATTTGAATCCCAATGTGGTATTTTCTAAGTTAGATAAATAACTTAGAAAAAACTTCCAAACCAAAAAAATATACCAAACCATAATAACTTATTTTTTTTATTTATTAGAAACCTAGACAAATATTGTCTTAATCCGAATAACATCACAAGTAGAGTTAATTATGCTCGAATTGCAAATCATTTTGGTTTTACGTATGTGTGGGAAGCTCACTGTTCGCCGGCATCTTAAGGCTTTGACTTATGGGTAAATTGTTCTAACGAATAATTTAAAAATACTCTTAAGATATGAAGAATCTCTCTTAAGATATCAATAATGATGATGAAGAATGTATAAAAATGATAAATAAAAATATTAATTTTTTACTGATAGGTAGGTAATTAAAATAAATTCTTTTGACTATAACTAATTATTTTTACTAAGATAATATTTTATTATTAAGATAATTGATGCAATGTTTTATTTTAGAAAAATCAGACATTTACCAGCTGTCATTGGTCACTAGCGTGTGCAAAACCCTAATGGTAACAGAAAGAATTTTTTTTTCTTTTTTATTAAAATTTTATACATTTACCAACTCTTGTCGGCAAATCGTTACATTTACTAGTAAAACATAAGATTTACCAATATACGGGCTTTTATAGTAACATATACATTAATTCGTAGATATTATACCCGAGATTCGAGTACCAACCTGCGCCACACACAGAATAATAAGCAAATAATTTAAAGCATACGAACTCGATAACAATTTGCATTTTAGAAAAGATGACGAATTTCAACGATATACTATTACAACTTACTTAAAACGGTGTTCAAAAATGGATTATAACACCTTCCCTTAGAGATGGTTTTCGTAAAACAGTATTGTCTCACAGTCAAAATGCCAAGTACCAATGCATGTCTGGGCAAGTAAGTCAGAAGGTTACCGGCAAGGACGTATAACTCGGTGAAGTTAAAGAATGGAGATACTATAGTTACAGTGCGTAATAGAAAAACAAAGAACGAACGAAAAATAATTGATCCTTCGAACCATATTTACAATTTTAGACAAAATAAAACATTGTTCAGGTATTACTTTGAATAGTGAATGTGCGTGATGACTGCTATCTCTATATGTAATAAAAATAAAATAAACGCTTTATCTTCAAGGCCCATAGTAACGATTTGGTTGCATATTGTTATTACCTGTTATCTTTACCTACTTATACCTACAGCGTATGCAGTGGAAGATAAAAAATTTAAAGATTAATGCCAATCAGAAGCAAAATATGACCTTCAGCGAAATGCAGTACCTACCTATACAAGGTGTTACAAAAATACCCCTAATGCCGAATATGGCATATAGGGACCATCAAACTGAACAACTTTTACTATGGGGCCAACTCTGAAATCGCGAAAAAAAAATCAGCTGTTTCATACATTTTGATATTTTCGATTTTAAGTTTTGTATGAAACAGCTGATTTTTTTTTCGCGATTTCAGAGTTGGTCCCATAGTAAAAGTTGGTTAGTTTGATGGTCCCTATATACCATATTCGGCATTAGGGGTATTTTTGTAACACCTTGTATACTTAGCAAAACAGGTGTTTGTTATTGTAAAATATTAAATATAGTTTTATGATAAATAGTTTTTCTTTTAATTAAGGTGTGATTTCGTGATCTGGGCCCTATTTAATAAACGTGACAATTTGTCTCCTGTCATGATAATTTAAATCTTTTGCTTCAACCAATTAGAAAATAGAACAAACTACTCATAGCTACACTGCAATGTAAACCAAATAGTCATGACAATTAACAAATTGTCACCGTATTAAATAGGGCCCAGGTTTACAAATTAGTAAAGTATATCATAAATTATAAGTACCTAGGTAAAAACAAAAGTAAAATACTAGCTAGTGTTTGCCTGGCTAACGCCTCGTGTCTTGGCGACTAGTAGCAGACATTCGACCAATGTCACGATTTGGGGGACACTAATACATAATGACTATAACAATACATAGTATATAGGGGGCATATAGTACTATTTCTATGAGCTCACCCCACCGATTGTAATCTGGGTGCGGGGCGCGGTGATCCAAGCGGACCAATCGGCTTGCACCCGTGACCAGAAAAGTGGGAGGAGTTTCGCACCCCTAGTTTTCTAGGGGTTAGTGTGCTTCCGCGGCCAACCTAGTTTGCCTTGCCCCCTCCGCCCCTCGTCCCTAATTTAGGGTTGATCAATCGGCCCGCGCCAGTTACGTAAGGGACACCAGACTGATTTCGGGCGCGACGTAACAAAGCCGCTATTCGAGACTTCATTCACTTTTATTCGAAACAGACAATGACTATACTATGTTAGGAAGTATTTTTATTATAAATATATTTGTATAATTTTTCAAAAAATAAACTCTCTTACTTATTTTGCGTATACTCATTTCAGTGCCTAAAAATGATGCTGCTGTTCATATATATACATCTACTCTATTGTATTAACAAATTAATCACAATCAGTTTAAATATACAAAAACTTTATGAATATAGGTAAATTAAACAGAGATTTTTTGAAATCCGGCATAGCTTTTAAGTTTATAAGTACCAAAATCTCGAATATAATAAAAATAACACAACTTGTGAAATAAATCACCTGTCGCTGACTTAATAATAATCTAGTCCACGGATAGACTTAGGTCTAATTTCGTACCTAACTTATTAATATTCTGTCTAGCGTCGTTGAACTTAAAACACCTTTCATTTGGCCGTTATTTTATATTGGATGATATTGATTCATTTTATTCCTGCTTGTTTAGAGATAAAAAAAACTGCACTTTTAATGAATAAACCCACGTAGAGTCAGTCAGCTACAAAAAAAAAATACGAAAATTTGCACAGAACTTGAGTAATATTTTTTATTGCTAAAGATGGATAAAATATGTGTTATAAAAATCCAAAACATTGGCAGTTTTTCCCACTATTTACGAGTACGTTATAATATTTTTATGAAAATGGCTTATGAAACACAGTTTTTATGACATAAAAGAATTTAATGAATTTTGCATTAAAAATAAAAATTGACATTTTGAAATTAGTACTTTTATTTTTTTATTTGTTTATCCTTATAAATATTTTTTGGACATTTTCAACCATATTTGTAATTTTGTATGCCATGTTTATGGCGGTATGTATCGTGGACTTATAAAATACCTCATTATCATAAATTATTGTAACACTACATTCTAACCAATAAATGTTTTGTATTTGTATTCCCTTTTTTACTATAATACTGAATCTTAGCACAGTTTCACGCAATTAAAAGACACAGCTATCGCACAGACAACAATGCAAAACACGTATAATTGATTTCACGTTGCTTTCAAAACGATTGTATGGATGCTCGATTTTTGCGAATACTGTAGCTCCCAAGTAGCCAGACGGTAATGGACAGTTACCGCTACCGGTTTCTGAATATTATTTTTTTATACGAGCGAAATTATTATAATAGGCGGCATATAAATCAATCTGTGAGGAACATAAAATACTTGCATGAGACAATATCGATGACTGTTCAGGATCACAGATGCTTATTTATGATGATTAAAAATGTATTGTATTTCATAAAAAAAATAGTGTTATAGATAATTAAAAAGTTGCATGAATGTGATGCGAATGCTGAATTCTAAAATGTTTGTGAAACTGGTGGCACCACAAAACATATATGCGGTACTAAACTAATCAGCAGTGCATTCTGAAACTTGAAAATATCAATTGAGTAATTATTTAATTCTATTAAAAAAATATATATCGAATTTTTTTTGCACAAAAGTTACTTAAGATAGTGCTGATTCATGTCCATTGTCACTTTATGTAGGTAATGCAATAATTGACCGAGCGAGCGCGAAGCGCGAGCGTAGCATCTTTTATAGCTTGGGCAAAAATGTGCTTTCTATGTCTGTCCGGCTTTCCGACTGTCCGTATGTTCTCCTCTACTGGTCGCATTTCTCAACCGATTCTTGTGAAATTTAGTGAGCAGTTTTTCAAAATTTTTCAAAATGGCGGAGTTATGGGTATATCATATTTTCCATTTCGAAAAATGATCAAAAATGTCACAATCGTGAATTCTATAGCTCTACAGAGCCACCTGGTCTGTATTACCTACTAATATAGCAAAAACAAACAAAAAAGAAGAACATGCACTTATTTGTTCTTTTTTATTATTATACATGATAGTCCATATCCATTATTTTCATCACCGGTGACATTTGGATCTAAGTACCATATCATCGTACTAAATTAATTGTTCCATTAGGTACTTGTATTTAATAGAAAACAACCGATAAGTTTCTCGACAAAAAACGCAATGATACACTAAATAGAAGGCCTGTTTAAAAACTCATTTTTTGCAAAGAACATCAAACCAAATCAGGGTCCCAATCGCGCTAATCTTCAACGATAAAACAAAAACTAAATCGTTACCGTTTCAGTTTAGTTTACAGAAAAATACTCGCTTTTGATTTGTTAAAATTGTTGAAAGCTATGTCTAGGGAGTCTAGGATGCCAATCTTGGATAATTTAAATAAGAATTCTCAAGCTAAACCAAAGATTTTAAGTAAATATAACGTAACAGTTTTGGTTTTATCGTTCAGAATTAGCAAGATCGGACCCCAGTTTTCACTTTTACACTTTTTGTTGTTAATGAGAATAACGAATTTTCCTGTAACGGAAATTGACGAAGTGACTAAAAACCCAGAATTAGAAAATAATACAATAGGGACCTGAGTGAGGGCATATTGTGAAAACTAAACAAAGATTATCGGACGACGTTCGTCCAACTCCGTGACATTATTAGCCAATGAGTGTTTAATGCCATGCTTACACGAGGTTAGCTACTATATGCTTAGTAGGTACGCAAGTACAATAGTATCACTAAAGTAGCAATACTATTTACTAATACCTTGCGTATAAACATACTTAACAAGTGCTTAGTTAGTCAATATGTTTACATGGAAGGTTTTATAACACCATACACCATAATGCTATAGCATATTAATAAAATAAATATTTGACAACGTCACATACATTGCTCCGATTCCAAAGTAAGTAGCTAAAGCACTTGGTTATGGAAATCAGAGACAACGGTGGTATCACAAACACCCAGACCTGAGCCAGTATAGAAAAGTTCGTTTTCTAAATTGACCCAACCGGGGATCGAACCCGAGACCTCAGAGATGGCGACACCTTGAAAACCGGTGTACAAAGCCACTCGACAACGGAGGTCGTCAATGTATTCTGTGGTGATAGTAACAAGTACAAGCAACAGCAACTAAATCGAACGACGAACATCGTCCGATTATTGCGATCTTTTTTTGTAATAGGTAGACCCCCTGATCACACACCTTGACAAAAAAACGATTAACCCTAAAACATTCGCTTGCACTCAATACTTCAACAACTTCATTCAATTTAACCTCATTTTGCGGCACGTGTTAAGCGAAGTGAAAACTATTATCTGTCATTGCTTTTCAACATTAAAATTAGTTAAGTATTCAAAGGAGATTTGGAGAATTGAGGCCCATCGATTGCGGAGGTTAAGCAACTTTCGCAAGGGTCTATGGAATTATTCCAAAAATATATTATCTCGAGCTCCTCCGTGCTTCGGAAGGCACGTTAAGCCGTTGGTCCCGGCTGCATTGAATTGCTGCAGGTCGTTAACACCCACCAATCCACATTAGGCCTGCGTAGTGGGTCATGGCCCATCCTATTTAACCACCCTTAAAGAAGGCCTGTGCCCCAGCAGTGGGGACATTAAAAAGGCTGATGGTCAAGAATTCAAAGAACACGATTCAGAGAAAAGATGCAAAACACAGGTGTTTACTGGGGCTTGGAGAAATAATCACTAAAAATAAAGTAAAAAATATTTAATAACTAATTAAATTAAATTAAACGAAACAATAAAATAAAATAATATAAAAATAAAAAATAAAAACAATATTAAAAAATATATGAAAATAAAATTATTATTAAATGATTGTTGCTCTAACAACTTCTTAGATAATCCATTCCTGTATTAAATTAGTAAACTTTTTTAATACCTTCCAAACTTATTCTAAATATTTTTATAATTGTCACTTTAACATCCTTATTATTATTATTATTATTTGGAAGGGGGGACGCCAGCGAAGCCGGACGGGCGATCAGTCTCCCTAATCGGAACCATTTCACCCAGTTCCCCAAGTCCCCTGAAAGCTGGAAGCTGGGGGAGGCGGGTTATCGTTTACCCCACCGGCGTCGGACCCTCGAACCTACCTGTGCGCTTACAATACCTGCTGAGTTGACTTATCGTTAACTGCTTTAGATCCTCTTCCTTTAGCTTGTGCGCTCCAAAGAGCTCCCAACGCAGCGATGCATACATCGGGCATTCTGCCATGAAGTGGTAGCTTGTCTCTTCTTTTTCTTTACATAGCGGACAGATGGGGTCCTCTGTCCGTTTGATAACTGCCAGGTGTCTGTTTAGTGGACAGTGTTCTGTCAGTACTCCTACTATGGTTCTTATATTTCTTCTGGTTCGTTTCAGCAGTTCTTTGCTTTTCTTCTTGTCAACTGATTTGATGAAGATCTTAGACTGTCTGCAGTCCTTTTTTGCCCTCCATCTTTTGTTGGTCTCTCTAGTTGTTTCGATCTCGATAATATTCTTGGTGATTCTATGTGAGGGGTTCATCAGCCCCTTTCCTAGCCAATTCATCTGCTTCTTCATTGCCTTTGTTACCTTCATGTCCAGGTACCCAGGCAATTTCTACCTCAACGAGGTTTGCGAGCTCCTGAATGCCTTGTTTGCATTCCTTTACCAATGCTGAGGTTGTCTCCGATTTGCCAAGGGCTTTGATGGCAGCTTGACTGTCGCTGTATATTATAATTTTTTCTAAGTTATGGTTGCTTATCTCACTTTTCATCATGTGCGCACACTCCAGTATCGCGAATACTTCCGCCTGAAATACGCTAGTGTATTTGCCCAGATTGAAAGTGACTCTTTTAATGTCGGGTTTGGCGATGTAAATCCCTGCTCCCGATAGCTTAGTTGATTATTTTCTAGACTTAACATCCTTACAGTTAACAAAAAAGAAAAACTAGCCTTATAGTACAGAAGCTAAATTATTTGCTAAATTAGCAGATATCGATCCGCACAGCCTCGTCTCAATTTTGTGTTTTGGTAAAAACAAGATTCCGACAGCGCCGACGCCACCACCGACCGATGCGATTTTTTTCTCCCGCAACGAGTAAGTTTTGTTTCTCAAATAAATTCTTACTCGTCGAGGCAGAAAAAATATTTTGATCATGAAAAAGTAGTTTCAAGACATTTCATGGCACAATTCTTTTTCATTTTTCGCTATAATAGTCGAGCTTTTTCTCTCGCGATCTTCTCACGTCTACACCGTAAACTCTAAGTTTTTTCTTTTAATTTGGTCTTAAACAACAATAGATACTCAGTTCGGATGGTTGATTTCACTATTTTTTGCCCGTGACACATATTATTATCCTTTTCTTTATACAACAATAACAAAAAAATCTTATAAATATATAATTACCCAAGTATATTTTTGTATTGGCACTTGCATATTTAACTTACCTAAACTAAACACTATTGGCCTTACCACAAAAGATTGTATAACACTGTTCAACAAGTTTTTAACTTAGACACTGCTTAAAAGTGATGCTGTCACTTTTTTGGCAATATTGTTTGAGAGAGATGGCATTACATTTAAACGGTGTCTTAATGAAATAGTGTTTTAAATTCATTTGTTGTGAGGCCGTATTCAGCAAAGTGTAGAGTTCTATAAGTCGATCCTTTTCTGTGCTAGATTAGATGTTATCTTAAGCTCATTCGGGCTTAGGAAGGCACGCTACGAGCAAAACGATATCCTTAATTCCTGTATTTTTAATTTAATTGGCTTATTTATAAAGTGATATGATTTTTCATAAACATCATCTAGAGTTTAATAATAGCTAGATATTAGAGAGTGTTCTGGAGGAGCTTGCATTATAATCAAACTCTTCTTAGTCTTAAGATTTAAATGTAGCTAATATTTCAATAAAAATGGATTAAATGAGTCAGCCAAATCAAACATGGTAGTCGAAAAGCTACCATTACGTGTTCCTTCCTCTTTCGTTACTCGCATTCAGTCAATATCGCCGTAGTGGGTCGTATTTAATAGTATTATGGTCTCAATATCGGCATCGGAAGATAGCGGAGATCGTGACGCGGCGACTGCGACGCGCCTTATCGCCGCATCGGCTTCGTGGCCATCGTAAATAATGTGCAACTTTTCCCGCCACGCCCCCACCACGCCGAGAACAGAAGTGGTGTGCAGTAGCGTTGCGTCTGACTTATTTATTACCTTCAAGACAATTGTTCATTTTAAATCTGACAGCATTGTAAAGATCAGTATGATTGGTCATACATAAAACTTAATAACTAATTTTTTTAGGAGGTGATTACCACGATCTTGCACAAGTAGAGAACATGGAAAATGACGGCTACTAATTGATAGCAGGACGACATTGCAGGACAGCAGGTTGCAGGATAGAGGACGTATTGAAAAACTCGTGTGATTAGATCTGCCACAAATTACTGCCTCTTCATATGCAATTTATTAAAAAATATAATCATGACGGTGCAAAACTTCTTACTTATCGCTAATCAAAAAAAAATCACAAAAAAAACCACACTTTAGTAACGCGTTTTATGCGCTGTCAGTGTTTTTCAGATTTTTGCAGAAACGTGTAAGTCGGGTTTGTGTGGATGTTTTTAATGAAAATTTAAACATAACGAAACACTTTGAAATTCCAACGTGGCTTTAGACTTAAAAATTGCAAAAACAAAATTAAGATGAAATTGTTAAACACCTATTTATATCTAACTCAAAAAACTAAAACCAAATTAATTCTTAGCATTAGCCAACTATTTAGAGAAAATAATAAAGATCTCGTCATCCCAAGTCAATGGACCGGTAGCGTACACTGTTTTACTAACAAACCAAGTCAAGTAAATGGGAAGTTCGCTCTAATAACCCCCCCCCCCCCCCCCTACAAAAAAACTAACTCTTAAAAAGTTAAAAATAATATCATCATTACATCAAGTCATAAATAGAAATATATGAAAAAATCGTAGACGTTGGGGGATCGCTAAGTTTGATTTACATCTTTTCAAATTTCGAATCGACTGGACAATGGAAGTTAGCTAGATCCCCTTATCAACTAGAAAAGAGCTGATGATCTTCAAACGGCTGATCAGGTCATGGTTACCGTACCATGTTCTTTCAATGCCATTGAAGTAATACGGTACCAAATTCCTAATCGATCGGACATATGGAAGTTAGTCTAGAAAAGAGCTGATGATCTTCAAACGGCTGAACAAATTTTCATGAAACATGACTAAGAACACTCGGAGTAAAATTATCTTTCACCCAAAAAAAACTAAACCAAAATCAGTTCATCCGTTTGGAAGCTACGATACCACAGACAGATACCCACATACACAGATACACAGAGACTTTAAACTTATAACACCCCCCTTTTTGCATCGGAGGTTAAAAAAAAACTGAACCAGAACGAAACGAAATTCCAACAGATAATGCAAAACGTAGGTTATTCTTATAATGTGAGTATTACCTATATCTTGTATTATACATACATAAATACATTTATGAGCTTTTTAGGTAACCAGTAGAATTTCTATTGATGAAAGTACTTTTTAGTTTTTGAGTGCCGTGTAAACTGCACTTCCACCACCATTGGCTTTACCGTCACTTAAGATTAGGTAAAACAAATACTTACCCGATAAAAGACAAAGTAAAAAACCAATAGTCATTGCAGCGGAATGGTTCTGGAATGGCAACCGCTTCGTGAGTGAACCGACGACAGTCTGGTGAAAGTCGCGGGAAACCGCTGATTGCGGGTAGCGCAAGATCCGTCGAGGAGATCCATGGAGAAGCTTGTTCCAAACAGTAGATGTCGAGCGGCAGATATGATGATGAAGGCACTAAGTATATTTTTAATGAATGTCGCGCCACTGCAGCTGCTGTCACTAAATGAACGACTCGACTCTTCAGATTTCTCTGTTCCCGGCACCCACCTAGACAACGCCGTGGTCGGCCAAACCGCGGTAACACTCTATCGCAGTCGTGGCCGTGGCGTTGTTTTTGACTGAAAACGGTGCACGCGCGCTTCATGCCTCACGTTGGGCCACAGAACTTCCGACTACATAACGTAAATAGTTAATATATTGTAGCCAATGACCAATAATCTAATAGCAAATGGTTGTTGAACATTGTGAACGCGATGCTTATGAGTTTTGATTTAAAATAATCATAATCATAATGTAAATTCGTCGTGTTAAATCAGCACGAGACGACAACAAGATTAGAAGTTAAATTCCAATTTCCAACTATGAATGATTACGTACCTACTTATGTTAATTATCTCGTGTAATAATTTATAATAAAATAAACTGCAAGAATATTAATGTTTCATATTTTGTACTATTATCATCTATACCCTCGTAAAAATGCAATAAAAAAACTAAATAAGCACCAAACGTAATCGCTTGTTTCGCAGTTGCACACGACGGCATAAGCTCGCAACGTGGCCCAACTAAACGCGGCTGTGTTTACACGAGATCCTGACCATTAGCCGGGGGCCACGGGCATAATCCTACGCGGATATTAAATTTATATCGAACCCTATGTACCGGCCGCTACTAAACGTTACCCTCTTACAAACTATTAACATGAAGGCACGATTACTTTATTACTATTCAGTGACGCAGTAGGTAAAATAGTTCGGCAAACGTCATCTAAAACTATTCCCAAGTTGATAGATAGCATTAGTAGTTCTTGAAATATGCAGCTGTGACAGACAGACTGAGGCGCACTATAAGGGTTCCTTTTACCATTTTGGTACGGAACCCTAAAAAGCAAGTAGTTGAAATAAAACACTTTCTACGGATACTAGCGCGGATTCATTAAATTATTTCCATTAATTGGTTTTTCCGACGGTTCGGTACCTTTGCAGCTGCCAAGTAACGAAAACGAATATGCTCAAACATGAGATTCTGACCTTTATCCAAGAGGCAGGAACAAAATCTTGAACTTGTACAGCCGCTACTTAAGACGGTACTCTGATTAAAAGTGACGCCGCGGTGAATTTTATTAAGTGATGTAATTCTCATACACAATTTTAATAAATGCGTAGAATTTTCAATACCCACAATCTAGTATTTTTAGACGGTATCATTACATTCCCTCGTAGTCATTTCTAGAAGTAAATAGCAAAACTGCTAAAAGTGAGCGTTTTTGATACATTTAATATCTACTTCTACGAATGACTACGAGGGAATGTAACGATACCTTCCAAAAATATTAGACAATGGGCCCTTAAAATTCCCCGTAAAGTTTTATTAAAATCCTTTTCTATAAAAACCTCTGAGAGCGCAACTTTCGGTGGGGTATCCATCTTAATGTTACCGTCCAAAAATATTTACAAAGTAGTTACATATCCCCCTCGCCCTTCTGTGTTAGACTAGAGAGGGCCACTTCAGCAACTATGTAACGTATTCAGCAGAAGCGGTCACTCTTCCTAGAATTAAGATAGACTAAACAAACGCTCCTCTGAGCCAATTTTATCATTTTATAATTTAGTATTAAGTCAACCTCCAATTCGGTTACTTGTATTCACTAGGATTAATTTAGTTTTTAAAAAATAAATTTCAAGCTCCCGAAAGTTGACTGGCGCAGCCGGTAGGATTCGCTTGAAAAGCTGCGTTGTCTTTCGCTATTTTCTGGGTGTCCAAATTCACCTTTTTCGTGATCGCGGCGCGAACAGCTAGAGTGAATCCTCGAACCAAATAAATTCGTCAAGAAAAGGAGCGGAAAATCGAGCATGGGGCTGATCGGTTGGTGAGTCAAACTTTTCGCCATCCTTCCTCATTTCCCTGTGTTTTTCATATTGTGTTAACTTCGATATTAAATTTTATCGTAGCAAAACGTTACTGGTAACTTCATAAAAATCTGTAAGTGCCAAAGTATTAGTTATTATAAGTCATTTAAAGTAAAGTTTAAAAATAAAAAACAATTAATTACGTGTTAAATATATTATAAGATTTTTATATTTTTATATTTTTACATTTTTAAATATTTTAAGATTTTTACATTTTATACATTTTTAATTTGTACGTAATATTTAGGTTAAAATATTTTTTTTTTAAGTGATTCATTTTCTCTAAATCCGCTTACCTAATAAATTTTATAAAATGGTTGAAGAAGAAATTGTAGTACCTATTCCAAATGAACTTTTACGGTTAATCCCACTCTATGGTGGCGATAAAAGACAACTAAATTTATTTTTGAGAAAAAGTGAATATGTTATAAGCAGATATAGAGGTTCGGAATCACAAAACTTATATGTATATCATGCGGTGACTAGCCGACTTGTCGATGATGCAGCCGCTTTATTATCAGAACGTGAAGATGTTTTAACTTGGTCTGAATTACGCACGCTTTTAGAACAACATTTTGGAGATCCGCGTAGCGAACAGTGTATTGGCTTAGAACTAGAATCGTTAAAAATTAAAAATGGTGAAAGTTATCTTGATTTCTGTAACAGAATACAAAGCATTAGATCATTATTAATATCAAAGGTAAATTTATTACCCGATCAGAACATAAGAACAGCAAAAATCACTATTTACAATGATATATCTTTAAAGGTTTTTCTATATAACTTACCGGAAGAAATGGTGCGCATAGTAAGACTGCGATCGCCGGAAACTTTAGAAGAAGCTTTAAAAATAGTACTGGAAGAAGTAAACTTCCATGACCAATACAAGATGCGAAATAAAAATTCTAGCAATAACTCAAAACCTCCAACATCTGAGAATCAAGGATTTAAATTCGATAATTTCCAACAAAATCGTAATGTAAATCCTGGATTCAAGTTTATGCAGCCTTCACAATTTAATAACAATAGACCTAAATTCAATTTTGGTATTCCCACTCAAAATAAAATGCAGCAATTTGGTCAACCTAACTTTGGCTATCGTCCACAGTTTCTTAAACAACCTCAACAAGTACCAATTTATAAGCCTACTTTCAATCAACCTGCTCAGCAACAGTTTGGTTACAGACCAAACCTAGGAATGACCCCGCAACAGTTTGGCTATAGACCTAATATAAGCATGACCCCACAACAGTTCGGATATCGTCCAACTTTTGGTGCTAATAATCAACCACAGCAATTTGGTTATAGACCTCCTCAAGTACAGAATCCTCGTCACCAGCCTACTGATGTTTCCATGAGAACATTACCACCTAAACCACAAGGTTTTAATATAAATGAATTAGAAATTTGTAACAATGACCCAGAACAGTATGTTAACTTTGACTGTGAGACATATGACGATAATTACTGTGACTATACCGACTATAACATTAACTATGACAACTACAATGTCGACCAATATGGCTATGAAACAATGAGTGAACAAAATAATTCCCAACCTGAGCAAAATTTTCAGCTAGAAGCCTCGAAAACAAATCCGAAGTCATAGAATTAAATTGTGACCCTAATTTAAAATTACCCTATATTTATATTCCTGAAATTGACGCAAAAATGATGATAGATACAGGAAGCAGCAGATCATTTTTGAGCCCGCGAATAGCTTACCAAATTTTTTATAATTTTATACAACATGAACCGTTTGAAGTAGTAAGTACACATGCGTCTAGTAAGCACAACGAAGTAATTGAAATTCCTCTTTTACCCACATTCCAAAGTAATGATTTTCACAAATTTTACCTCTATGATGTAGATTCACGATATGATGGTCTTATCGGTAATGATCTATTACAAAATTTAGATGCAGTTATTGATTTAAAACATTTAATGTTAAAAACTAGAACTACTCAGATACCTATAGTAAATAATCTTAATTACAAAGTTTACTTACCATCTCGTTGTGAAAAACGTGTAAAGTTGCCGACAGATCAATATTCAGGTGAAGCTATTTTAAATTTTACTCAATTTGGTGCTGATGTTAGAATGCCAAGTGCTCTAGTAAAATGCGAAAAAGGTTACGCATGCACAGTTATCCAGAACGCATCAGACAAAACTCTTGAACTTACCTTGACAAGACCTTTGACAGTTACAAAACATGAAAATACAAGTTGCAATTTAAATTTTATAGAAAATAGTAAGGAAATAGAGATTGACCAATTATTGGAAAGTAATTTACAAAAACTTAGACTAGACCATATGAACGACGAAGAAAAAAATAAAATTTACAAACTTTGCATAGAATATAAAGATATTTTCCACTGTGACCATTTACCGTTGACCTTCACAAATCAGGTAAAACATAAAATAAGAACAAAAAATGAAGATCCGATATATGTGAAACCATACAGACAATCCCCCGCACAAGTAGAAGAAGTTAATAAACAGGTACAAAAACTATTAGCAGACGATATTATTAGGGAATCACATTCTCCCTGGAATGCCCCGGTACACCTGGTACCTAAGAAATTAGATGCCTCTGGGGAAGTAAAATATCGAATGGTAATAGATTACAGACGACTAAACGACATAACCATAGACGACAAGTACCCACTTCCCAATATCCATGACTTACTTGACAAATTAGGAAAAAGCCTTTATTTTAGTACAATAGACCTGGCAAGTGGATACCACCAGATCGAAGTTGAGGATGACGACAGACAAAAGACCGCCTTTACTGCAAATGGTCATTATGAGTTTGTCAGAATGCCATTCGGACTAAAAACGGCGCCTGCGACATTCCAGCGTACAATGGACAATGTATTAAGAGGTCTCCAAGGACTACATTGTATGGTGTACCTTGATGACGTCATTGTCTTCTCCACAAGCCTAGAAGAACATATAACTAAATTACGACATGTATTTGACAGACTGAGGGAAACCAACCTTAAGATACAACTCGACAAAACCGAATTCTTAAGGAAGGAAGTACTTTACCTGGGACACGTTATAACCGAACATGGATTAAAACCTAATAACGACAAAATAAAAGCTGTACAAAAATTTCCAATTCCAAAAACCACAACCGAAATTAAAAGTTTTCTGGGACTTGTAGGTTATTACCGAAGATTTATTCCAAATTTTGCCCAAGTAACGAAACCATTAACTTCATGCCTGAAAAAGAGAAACAAAATTATTATAAACCAAGAATATATAGATGCCTTTAACAAATGTAAGGAGCTTCTCACACATGCTCCATTATTGCAATATCCCGACTATGATAAACCATTTATACTTACTACAGACGCCTCCAACGTAGCTTTAGGTGCTGTACTGTCACAAGGTACAATAGGCAGTGACAAACCTGTTGCATATGCTAGCCGTACCCTAAGCGACACAGAGTCACGTTATAGCACAATCGTACGAGAATGTCTTGCCATAGTTTGGGCTATTAAACACTTCCGTCCATATTTGTATGGAAAGAAATTCTATATATATACTGACCATCGACCATTAGCATGGCTCAATTCCTTAAAAGACCCAGATAGTAAACTTATGCGATGGAGGTTACGCCTACAAAATTACAACTTCGAAATAATATACAAACCCGGTAAACAAAACGCAAATGCTGATGCCTTATCTAGAATAAAAGTAAATGCTTTAGATTCAGATGATGATGGACAATCCATGCAAGCTAATGTAGATGAGAAAAGTTTACAAGAACAAATAGACGAAGTAGTTCAAAATATAGAAAGGTTATCAAAAGCACAAAAACGCCATTCATCCTCAACAATATCTATTTCAGATCTAAGTAAAACCACGTCAGCAAGTCCAATTACAATATCAGACGACAATGTTTCTCGTTCGGAAAATGCATTAGAATATCCTATTAAATCCCCATCTACAGGAAGTAATAAATCTGAAACTATACATTCAGCAATAGATTTAGAATCAACAGGTATACCCATTTTACGTGAAGCAATTGACACCAAGCCCAATCAAATTTTAGTGTTTTCTTGGTTTAAAAATGAAACTAACGTCAAAGATATCTCTAGACGGAAACAAAAGATTTTAGAAGTATTTATGCCTACTGATAATCCGGAACTAATTAAAAATTTCTTAAAAGAGTACATTAGACCCAAAATTAAATATTTTATCTATTTTGAAGAAGAAAAACATCGTGCACAATTCAGTAAAATTATAATAGAATTATTTAAGAAAGATATGGTCCAGCTATGTGAATGTACAGAACGAGTAGTCTATGTTGAAGATGAAGGTGAACAAAAAGCAATAGTCATTAAACACCACGAAGGCAAGACGTGTCATCGTGGAATCAAAGAAACATTAGTCAGAATTCGTAGAAATTATTATTGGGAAAACATGCAGGAAATTGTTTCTGCCATCATAAATGCTTGTGAAGCTTGCCGCAAAATGAAGTATGATAGAAAACCGATAAAACCTTTACTTCAGTTAACTCAAACTCAGAATGCTCCATTCCAAGAGCTTTTTATTGATACATTTTCTATTGAAGGAAAATACTATCTCACATTGATCGATGCATTTAGCAAATTAGGCCAAGCCATTGAAATTTCCAACAAATCAACACCTGAAATAGTAAGGGCATTAATGAAATACTTTTCCTTTTATGGCATTCCTAAGAAAATCAGTTCGGATCCAGGAACCGAGTTTAATAACGAATTATTGAAAGAATTTTTAAATTTACATAAAATTTCATTACACATCGGTACACCTAACAATCCAAATTCCATGGGTTTAATAGAAAGAATGCATTCCACAATTATCGAAATTTATAGAATCGCAAAATATGAAAGGAAATGTACTGATGCCGCATCAGTCATGACCTATTCTATAATGGCGTATAACCACACTATTCATTCTGTCACTGGATTGACTCCATTTGAAGTCGTCTTTGGTCATACTGATAATGATAATCCTTTTAATATTGAATTTGAAAAATCATTTGTACAACAATTAGTCAAAGACCATTTCAAACGAACAAAATGTTTATATCAATATTTAACAAATAAAATGATAGATATCAAAGTAAAAATTAGAGATCGCCAAGGTGGAGAAACAGGATTCGAATTTTCTGACGAAAATCCAGTTTATGTAAAGGAAGTAAATAAAAGAAAAAGTAAAGATAAAGCCAGATATACTAAAGCTAAGGTTACAGGAAAAACAAGTAAAAATATAGTTCCACTTAAGATAGGTGAAAGAAATACAAAGGCTCCAATTAAAAATATTAAACGCCCTCCACAGGTGGTGTATTCTGACCGTAGCGATCCCGGCGCTGGCCCTTCAACTGCAAAACCTTGAAGGAAATCCTGGGTTGCTGCCGGTAAAGGAAGGCCAAGCGTACCTGCAAACAGACAATTGGACCATCATAAAAACCATAAATCTGGGAAACATATATAATGATTTAACCTACACTTTATCAAAATTCAATGAACTTAGAAATCTAATTATAGTAAACGGATCATTTCCCTTAGATTTCATCAGTATTCTGAAACATGCCGAATATCTTCGCGATATTACAATAGATAAGTTTCACCAATTAGTTCCACAACGACGATTAAAAAGAGGTATCCTCAATCCATTGGGTTCAATTATAAAAATTATTACGGGAAATCTAGACCATGAGGATGCCCTTAAATATGAAAAGTTAATTTCACAATTAGATGAAAACCAAGTTGTTGTTCATAAAAAACTAACATATATTACTGCAATGTTCGACAGTGTTATAAATACAACTGAAGTCATTAACAATAATACGGTTAATTTAGATGAACGTTTGAAAATAGCTGAAAATAGTATAAATGAGTTAATAAATAAAGAAAATGATTGGCTACTTTCCTTTTACCTTATGGGACTTTATAATATATTCGTTAATAACTTCAGGACAATTTTTATTAAATTAAGTGAAATTGAAACCGCATTAGCATTAAGTAAAGGTTCTATTTTACATCAGTCTATTATAAATTCAACAGAACTTTTGGCACATTTGAAGTTAATTTCAGAAATTGGAAATTTAGTGTATAAACCGAATGCAGAGAATTTAGTTAAATTAGAAGAAACTATTTGTGTAAAATCATATTTAAAGAAAAACCAGATAACGTTTATAATGGAAGTTCCTTTGGTAGATAACATTACATATAATTATTTCAAATTGTATTCCTTACCTGTTTTCCATGAACCTGAAAATATAACCTTAACTATTTTTCCTAAATATCCTTACCTATTGGCGAAAGGTGTAATTTACTTACCGATCATGAAGGCGTGCCGCATCCTTGCCACCAGAGAAGACTTCCTCTGCACAAACGATGACCGAGCCTTGTACCAAGACCATACCTGTGTAGAGCAGTTGATGAAGTTCGAGAGCAACCTTACCAGCTGCATACAGCATTCAATCCGCATCGAAGAAGTGAAGATACAGAAAATTACACCTGGAAATTGGATATTATACACAAAACTGAAGGAAACTCTTACGCAAAAATGCAACGGTGAAATAAGTAAATATCCAGTATTCGGAACTTACATACTTACCTTGGATGAACCATGTGAATTAGAAATCTCCGGTATCCCAATCAGACATTATCAGCAATATACTGAAATGGATCACATATTGCCTATACCTGTAATCAACTTACCGCAACTACATATGAACGCGACGCTATCCAGTACACGCGCACTTAACATGAAGGAAGTTAACTTGGACGAGATCAAGTATATGTCACAGGTGCTAAAACATAGTGAAGTGTTAGAAAGTGTTTTACAAAAAAACAGGGAGGGAAAGGACTCAGACTCGGAAAAATTTGGTGTTTTAGTTTTTATTATATTAACATTATTAAGTGTAATTTCCCTAATTTTTATTATTTACATGTTTAGAAATAAAATAAGAAAATGTATGTCTTTTATGAAAAATTATCGGAAAAGTCCACAAAACGAACATTCCGATAATTTTCCAACTGGGGATGGAGGAGTTACATATCCCCCTCGCCCTTCTGTGTTAGACTAGAGAGGGCCACTTCAGCAACTATGTAACGTATTCAGCAGAAGCGGTCACTCTTCCTAGAATTAAGATAGACTAAACAAACGCTCCTCTGAGCCAATTTTATCATTTTATAATTTAGTATTAAGTCAACCTCCAATTCGGTTACTTGTATTCACTAGGATTAATTTAGTTTTTAAAAAATAAATTTCAAGCTCCCGAAAGTTGACTAAGTATAAACATGTTTTACTGTGTAGTGTTTTGTTTACGTCATACACACGTCACACTGAATTCAAACTAAAAATCTACTTTAAGCCCGCGCTTTTACTCAGCCTATTACGAAAAGAAAGAGAAAAGAATAAAAAAGATCAGTCGAATTTCACAACATTTACTGTTCTAAGGTCGTAACACAACAAAGGTTAACACGAAAAACAAAAGCGTGTGGTTGTAGGGATTCCAATGTTTTTAACTCAATGCAAACAAAAAGTATGATTACTTTCATTTGTTCAGATAATAACTTTTTGCTGTGGCAAACAAGTCGGTATTTTAGTTGAATTATGAGTTCTGAAAAAGTGTGAAATGCAGATTTGTGGACCCTTTCAAAATTATATTTGGTGGATCTATCAATTGTATGAAACGTCAAATATTATGTTTCGCTATCTACATATTTAAAATCTTGCTATAATAAGATACATAAAAGAATACGGATAGATCTATAAAGTCCTTAAAGGTACATTACACCAATACGACGCCAATTATTATAGTAACGAACACGATATAAAGCTCATAATTTCAATGTCGTGTCGGAGTGGAGTCGATGTAGTGTGTACGGAGACCATTACCAAAGTGTAAATAACACTAAACAACTACGTAATACTTCTTCAGGGATCATAGTCAAGGAGCTTACGATGAACTCTTAAAGAAGAACCTGAATATTATTGATTGTATACTAAAGAAAGGAAGTTATGTATGTATATGGTATAATGACTATTTCACTTGTTCGCTTTAGGGCAGATTAGCCTTACGGCAGATTCGCTTTAAGACAGAAATTGTACAGTCGTTTTCACCTCTCAAGCTTACACGCTAGACATGAAATAAAACACTTATATCGGATACTGTAATAGCTCGGTTTTATTGCATGTTTGTACTTTAGTAATTAAATAAAGAAATAAATAAATATTTGACAACATCACATACATTGCTCCGATTCCAAAGTAAGTAGCTAAAGCACTTGTGTTATGGAAATCAGAGACAACGTTGGTAACACAAACACCCAGACCTGAGCCAATATAGAAAAGTTCGTTTTCTAAATTGACCCAACCGGGGATCGAACCCGAGACCTCAGAGATGGCGACACCTTGAAAACCGGTATACAAAGCCACTCGACCACGGAAGTCGTCAAATATGGAAGTTCGGAGGTCGTTCAATTAGTTGGTATTTAGTTTGATATTTGCCGCTGCTGCCGTGGTCACGGGGGACTGAAGCTGCTCGTGAGCCTATCCTCAAACGATGATTTCAGAAAGTATATTAACCAAAAATTTAATTTATTTGAGTTAATGTTATAATTTACTATGTTAATGAGTAGGTACTTATTGATGTTGAGATGTAAGAGGAATGATGCTCCTGAAAAGTATATCGTGAATCCACTTACGGTGAATATCGTAAATTGTAAATGAAATAAAATGAGAATTTATTGATTTACATTATTTTATTAATGAAGGTACCTATAGATCCTATAAATGATTTCATTTATGTTGAAATTAAACCAGAATATGCTTTGTATCCTGTGAAAGAGGTCCTTTTTAAATAAACTTAAAAAAAATATATTTAAAACTCACATCCTTTTCAAAGCTCTGTAGCGGTCTAATGAAGTGAAGGTTATTAGCTCCGGCCCACGAAACCCTAAAAACTGCATGGAGACTTGATGACCTTCTACGTAGAATCAGGTTGTGTCGGTTCGAAGTAGTGTGCTAGACATCGGCTAGACAGAGCTCAAGTCTAGCCTTTTAATAACATGCAAATTGCAAAATTTTTGGAAACCTGTTATCGTAGTAATTTTATCAGAACCAATTATTATAAAAAAATATTTTTTCTTATGGATGTTCTTGTTCTTACTAATAACGATTTTATAGCAGATGTATGGTTACACAGTGTTTTGTCCCTTTCTTTTTAATGCCAAACTTTAATAGTTTGACAGAGAGTAACCACTGTGTAACTATACATCTGCTATACCTACAATCTTTATTAGTGGGTAAATCTACGGTGTTTTGTTATGTTTCTTACTTCCTGCGTCATTGTCGTTTACTCGAAAATCTTTAAAAATCCAATTCATCACAACGGAATTTGCCATCATTTACGTTAGAGTACGATAACAAATTATATTAATTTGCATATTTTTAACTTATTTATTGCGATGCATTGGATTTTTAAAGATTTTCGAGTAAACGACAATGACGCAGGAAATAAGAAACAACATAGATTCGCCCGGGTAAGAGTATTGTGAATGCAAAAACGTTATAAACCAATTTAATATTCATCGCAATTCATTATTTCGAAAGGATGTTGTCAATGACTTGCTAAATATAATTATTTAGATGACCAGCCCCCTACTAAAACGGCCATTAATAACAATGTATGGGAATGACATAAGCTAACACTCAGCTCCTTTCAATCCCTTATATTGTCATTCTATTCTACTAGCGTTAATTTTAATAGAATAGCCATTTGAGTACGGCCTCAATCTCAATGGTAAACCGTATTTTATACTACGCACATAATGACAAAATAAGTAGTAAATGTTGACATTTCTACGCAACGGAAGATCCAAGAAAGTAAAATGTTTATTGCCACTTTCATAGTGGCAGATGTTGCCAAAGGCCACTAGGCAAGTATGACGACAATTAACGGTCTTGTGTATAAATTCATGAAGGAAAACATTTGCTAAGCGAATTTTAACTTTGAATCCAGATAATAAAGGACAAACACATCTTTAAAATTATTTTTTTTATATTAGCGTGTTGGGGTTGTAATGTTTCAATTATTCTCAATAGTCGTACAAACTTCCATGTTTGGAAATAGAAACGTAGTAACTGGCTCTGGGCATTCACATGAGCAAACATTTATAAGAACCCATAAAATAAAATAGATTCGCTTAACTTAGCATAGAAAATTGACAAAATAATTTTGGCATTAAGAAATTTTTTTTGGTATCGTAGCAGCTAGAGTATATTGTACGAAAGCTGGCATCCAAATGGTGGCGCATTTTAAAACTTACCTATATAATAAGGCATAAGCAACTGTCAAAATTTGCTCCTTTTCTAACCACGTCTTAGACACGTTTAAATTCTTCAGTACTTGTAAAAAAACCACACCGTCATTGTGTAGTCATTTTAAATGAAACTAATATTTTTTTGCCAAAGACGTCAAAAAGTGACATTTTTTTTCTTTCCCATACTAATACAATATTTTTTACACGTCTACAATATGACGGTGTATCACTTCCAGTTTAAGCTAGCTGGAAACACAAACTGTGTCTTATGTTAGTTTTGTGAAATAAATAAAACATTATAGACCAGTTTCACGAGTTCTGGATTCCCCCGGATTTCAAATTTGACCAAGAAGACTTAAGTCATTAAAATCAGAGATGAGATATTGTTACGTCTTCGTAGGTACCTATTAGATTCGTAGATTTATCTGTATTACAATAAAATGGCAATTTGGCAGGAGGGTATACAGTAGAACAAATTCATATCGACACATACACTCGCGTGCATTTACTATGCGTCCGTTGATCCGTACCGGCGCACGCACAGGGCCACGATTCTAGTGTTAGCGTTACTATCGTGTCCCAATGGTGTTTCAATAGTATTGCCTTTTGGCACAGCTACTGTTATTAAACACTAAAAGCAATACTTTTGAAACATCATTGAGACTCGATTATTACGTTAACATTATGAGAATCGAGGCCCTGCTGCGTGGTACGTATGCGCACGTTTACTATGCTACGCACGACCTAACGGCAGGAACAACATTTTTCTGAAGTCATCAAGAAAAAAAAACATCCATTTAATTCCAACCTGTGAATAGAATATAATTAATATAATCATTACTTGCACACGTATTACGTAGACACACGCATTATTACCATGAAACGTGCACCACATAGGAAGAAACTAAAGTAGGTGGCTACAGGAATAATTTAATAAATATAATCTTCTTTTTTACGGACATTAACACCCGTTTGCACTAAACTTACGAATCACCTAAGTCTTTTCCTAACTACAACTCGACCAAGATAAATAGGCGCATGAAAGCTGCATGATGGCTAAATTGATGACACCGTTTTAATTTGGTCAAGTTGTAGTTAGGAAAAGACTTAGGCGATTCTTAAGTTTAGTGCAAACGGGCATAACACATTCAAAGGCACTCGTATTTATACTAATGGAAAGCCTGGAAATTGGATTTTAAAAGTTGACGCAAATCAATATTCTTAGCATTGTTTGTGCCAATATTTAAGAAAGATTAAGAACTTCATACTACTTAAATAGTAACTCAATGAACAGGTGCATAGCTATCAGTTATATTCCAATGAGCCGCAATGTTTTATGCTGTTGACATTTCACACTTTATTTTTTATACCTCAAGAGTTCTGGCGGTATCTTCTTTTAAGATACTTTTGGCACGTAATTTGATATTGTAATTTGCCAGCTATGGAAAATGAAACTTCGCTATAAAACATTCTTAGAATACGACGCAATAAATAAATGTTGAATTTACATAGCAAATGTTACTGTTGTAAAACCAGCAAAGTTTAAGTTTTAACTATGTAAATAAACTTTTACAAGCTTATGAATACAGACCAGAATACGAATAAAAAAGTAATCGTACCCTTTGCAAGTAAAACTGCTTAGGTAAATCATTTGTGAATTTAAGTAAGGCCACAGAATTAATAATAGTACTGACAGGCCTAATTTTGTGTGGGAAGTGTTTTTGATGTGCAATAAATCTAAATGGTTAGCAAAAAAATTTGGTGGCAAAAAAGTTATTTGGCCAGAAAACAAATATTTTTATCGCATTAAATTTAAATTAGGCAGCAAACCTTGATTTACAAACAATCTTAAAACGGTCAGCCATTTACTAAACAGTTGGATAAAAAATATTTAGTTGGTCAGCAAAGTATCTAATTGGTCAGCAACATTTCAAAATTGGCGAATACGTCTTGTTCGTAAGCAGTTAATCTGATAAGCACGCATACCTGACACACATCTCATACTACTAGAGTTGCTTAACTTTCGTTGTCGCAGTCCCACATGGTCACCCATCTCATATCATAAAGTTGCTTTACCTTCTTCCTGTTCTATCACCAGACCCTGGACACTATCTCCTATGAGAGTACTTGTCAAGACGAATCAAACGAGCCAAGTTTTATTAAGACGTGGTTCGCTGAATTTATTAATCGTCGTGGGCCACTGAATCGCTCACCAAAGGAGAATAATAACTTTCTAAGGCGAAACATATCGCATATAAATATTGTTGTGCCCTTGTTTGTTTGTAATTGAAATTAGTAGCTGGAAAGATCTTTAGCTAAAATCAGTAATTATATAGTCTTTCTTTTCTTTTCTTGATATTATTTGTGTATTACATTTTCTGTAGTGTTTTGATTGATTAAGAAATATTTACTAGCCAAAAGTTGCCAACCAACTAAACATTTTGGCTGACCGAATTAGATTTTTCTGCTCACCAAAACACTAATATTCTGCTAACCAGTTAAACAGCACCCATTTTGTTTTCCGAAATATAAAACCTACCCTTGCTCTAAGGGTAGATGTAGGTAAAAAAAGTACTTAAAAAAATATGCTATTTTCCTGCAGCGATTGCACAATGGCGAACATTGGCTTTAAAAATAAAAATTACTTTGCAAACACTTTTCCATGCTTATTTTATTAATGACGATACTCTGCAAAAATTTAAGTGTATTTTGACAATACCGGATTACTTGTAAAAGAAAACAAAAACAATTTTTTTCTTACAAAACAAAAATCGGTGGGGATCTATATTTTTTTGCCGCCTCCAATTAAAGCTAGAAGATCCGGATAATTCTTGATATGTCAAACGATAACGAACGTGCGGTAGAGTTACTTAATTGCTTTCACAATCATCGACCGACCGCTATATCGAACACCTCATATTTTCAGTGATTAAAAAAATGCAGTATAAATTGTGCCGTACAGTTTGCATGCCTAGCCGCCGGGAGTCAACACGCAGTAGGCCGTTGCGTGTGCCTAATGCTTGCATTTAGGTTACAACCGGGTCAAAGAATCATTTTACATGCGCCACGGACGCAATTCAGGCCCATTATGCACTTAATTGCTCTGTGACAAAAAGTTGAGGTGTTTATACACTTACGAATGATGGACACATGCGATAGCCTAAAAATAAGAAGAAACTAACTTCCGCCTGCGACTTCGTCCGCGTGAACTTTCGAGAAAATCTTTAGGAAACCAGGAAAAAAGTATTCTTTGTTTAAGGCTCATATATACCTCAAGTGGCGCCCTCATTTTAATTAAATTTATTGCTCGCTAAGTACATAATGTATCGAAAATTCACATGTACAGATTGAAGCAAAGGTTCTGTAGTTTATTTACAAACAATAACCTCCGTATAATATAGTAAATTGTAGAAGTAGTTCGAAAAAGTGCTAAAAGTGGCCACTTTTAGCACTTTTGCGAACTACTACTACAACGAACAAAATTTTACTGAGGTTATTGTTTGTAAATAAACTATAGAACCTTAGCTTCAATCTGTACATGTGAATTTTCGATACATTATGTACTTAGCGAACAATAAATTTAATTTAAATGAGGACGCCACTTGAGGTATATAGGAGCCTTAACTTCATCAAAATTCGATCATCCGTTTCGAGTTCGTATCCGTAAAAAGTGTGTCCATTTATTTTAGTGTATCAATAGCCAAATGCTTCTCAAACTTCAAAAAAGCACAAGCATATCAATTCCAAATATGACGAAAAAAGATCATAAATATGAATTGAAAGTCATCTTGACGTCCGGTAATGAAACTTGGTGTCACCTTGAACTCGAAATACACGGGGATTCCCATGATCCCATCAAAACAGTTTTCCACCAATCTTTGATCGAATCACGAGAAACGTAATTTCTTTATTCTTTACAGCCTTACCATGTTATTCACAAAAAATAATACGCTTAATTAACCTATTTTAGCTAAAAAGTGTATTTGTATTTTTCTTTCGTATTATGAACTGAGTTTGACCGAAGAAGACCAAACACATTTTGACTCAAATAGGTTTATTAAGCGTTTTATTTTTTTATGAAGAATACGGAGAATTAAGACTATTAATATACGTTTATATACCGGCTGCTAGTTACCTTATAAATCAATACTATATCCCTACTCCTTACTATAATATTATAAATGCGAAAGTCAGTTTGTTTGTTTGTTTGTGACGCCTTCATGTATTAACTACTCAACCGATCACCATGAAATGCATATACGTTGTCAGGGTTACAGAGAAGGACATAGGGTACCTTTCATCCTTAAAAAAGTAGTTCCCGAGGGATAAAGAAATAACTGACCACGCAGACGAAATTGCGGGCGGTCACCAGTAATATTAAAATGCGAAAATAACTCTGTTACGTTTTCACGCTTATACCGCTGGACCGATTTTGACGAAATTTGGTACAGATATAGATGGAACCTTGGGGAAGGACATAGACTACTTTTTATCCCACTGCTGGGCACGGGTCTCCGCCCGCACGATATTACCTGTAGTCTACGCGGGCAAAACTGCGGGTGGAAAGCTAGTAATAGATCAAAAACAAATAGCGTAACGGCGTATTTGTAAACTTTACGCAAAAAAGAGTTAAATTGCACTCAGATTATTAAAAATTTTGCAACCAAACATATAATCAAACAAGGATACTACTATTTTTAATTTATTTATTTAGGAAACAATAGCATATTATACAAACTTAATAATAAAATATAATAAAATGTTAGCACATTAGCCACAGATGCAATTTCTGTTTAGTAACAAAGATGCGATCATAATAAACGTACGTAATTTTTTTTTAAATAGAAAAACAAAGTAAGAAGTGTATTTGTACATTTAGGTTTTATATAATAATATGGAATTTGTGATTCAGACACCAAACATTTTTGGGCCTTTTCTGAAAATGCCGGCAAACGAAAAAGATGGTTTAAAAAAAAATTGTCAAATGCTTTTGAATGATCCGTGTACACAGCGTCCACCTGGTGTCCCTCCCCCATTGATTCAAGCACCGAGTCGAAAAATTCAAAAAGGTTAGTTTCAGTGGATCGCTTCGCCTCAAAGCCATGTTGGTGAGTAATTAATTAGAGGACTTATAATAGGAGAAATAGAGTCGTTTATGATTTTTCAAAAACTTCAGGAAGAACTAACAACTGAGATAGAGAGCGGATAGTTTCGGATGTTAAGTTTATCACCACTCTTGTGAATGGGGAAAGGCTTCCCACCCAACAGCGACTTTTTGTCGCCGCGATAATCACGGCGTTAATCGCGGCGATAATGACGGCTATTTTGCTATTAGTGATAGGTACTGTAAATTAAATATGTTCTTCATAACAGAGATTACAACCGCAGATAAATTATGAATCTGCAAACAATGTGTGTGTTTATTAAATCATAGTGCAACCACCTATGTAAATACTAATGGAACTTATGTTCACTTAAAACAAGTAACTACAAAGAAAATTACCTATTGTTAAGTAAGTGTTCACGTTTTAATGCCTAATTAACGATTTTGAAATATATACGTAAGACCACGAACAGATTTTATTTTTTGTATACACTTCTAAGACTTAGCGCGTACAGTTCATTAGAAATAAAACACTTTTTACAGATTACAGCGCGTATATTATTAATTCAGGTGTTGTTTTGGAAATATTTAGTTTGTATTTATTGGTTTTTTAGAATTCCCGACGTTTCGACACCTTTCCAGGGGCCGTGGTCACGGGAGTCCTCCCGTGACCACTAAATACAAACTAAATAATTCCAAAACAACACCTGAATTAATAATATACGCGCTGTAATCCGTAAAAAGTGTTTTATTTTTATTTTTTGTTCTATTTTATCACAAGTAACGATCGCCTGCTTGAAAAATCGTTTTATGGTGGCTCTAAATAATTTACATTTTACATGGCATCCGTGATAGCGTATTCGTTGTGTTTTGCGACCCATCTGATGACGTGACACCTTTGTAAAAGTTACTATTCTTCTGCAAGACGGTGACCATTAATCCTGAGAACGTTATATGTTTAATAATTGTATGTGTTTTAAGCCTCATGGTCTCTGTATTCTATCAAATATGTCTTGCGGGTTAGCAGAACTTATTTAAGAATCCTAAATTATCATTGTATCACAGTACGTAATCGAAAGTCCAGAATACGCTTGGAAGTCTTATGAATGAGTGTGTTTTGTAGTACCTATAAGTGTAGGTACTAAAGAGCTACACACACTATGACCACCATTATCGGCCTGATGGTATCGAGTCCTACTTGTTACTCAGAAGTGCAGACGTAAAGGCTATAACTTACTTCCATTATTGCAAATTAAAATTGCTGATCATGATCTTATCATAACAATCGATCGATCAATGTGTAATTGTAATCTAATAAGTTACACGTAGGTACATACTTACCTACGTTCTCGAATTCCATAAGGCTCAATAATGAATCGGGACCTGTTTACTGAGAACACAATATGTACCTAACTGTTTTTGAGAATGCAAATCAAATCAAATAGGTAAGACAGTGGTAGTATTTACTAGCTACCAAACAGCAACATCTCCGTACAACACCAGATAGCATACAAAGCAGCATCCTAATGTTGTCTGTAGATCTGGTTCCCATGCGCATGTCGCCTGCGCACGTCCGCGTCCATTATCAATTAGGCGGCGCGTGCGGCCTGTCATTACTGCGCACCACGACTACGCATACGGCCGCGCTTTTGCTTAGTCCACTCCATAAGATTTTAGCAAATTATATAGCATGTAGTTAGCTAACATTACAACATGTTAGAGCGAACTTAGCACCACTTTATGAAAAAGAAATAGATAGTAATTCCCCAATATTAAATGAATCCGCAAAATTGTTAATAATGAAAATGATATGACAATTGAATCTGTTATTATATTAAGGTATTCTAAAACTAAATTACTGAGGTCTTCCAGAAGAACTACTCCAAATACAGACCGTGTTTGAAAATCTTGTAAAACGGCTTTCCCTGGGATCCCCGGCTGGGTCAATTTAGAAAATTAACTTCCCTCCTCTGTATTGTCACAGGTCTGGGTATTTGTGGTACTGTGTTTGTTTCTGATTCATAACACATATTGCATTAGCTACTAACTATGAAATCGGTATATATGTATTAATTAATGTATTTAGTTAAGTTGTTTTTTTAGACATTTCATGGGTATCTCTTTGCTCACAAACTGACTTTGACCATACGCGTCCAAAGCGCTCGATGCAAATGACGAGATCGTGAGATACCGGAAGAAACCTGTACATATCCGATGTATGTAGCCGCAAGTTAGTAAGTAGAGAGCCTACTTCTAAAAGGGACAGGAATATTGTCCAAAATTAAATTAATCGAACGACGAACATCATCCAATATACGTCGTTCGATTTATTAAAAAAAGAAGGAAGAAAGAATCGCTGATCACAATGTTTTTGATCTTTATTTATACTCGTATATAACTAATGTGCTTTTATTAACTAGCCACCAGTTGAGGTACAAACAAGTTGAACTTAAGGGACAATATATAGATCAAGACGTAGTGTAGACAGAACATCTTTAAACTATTTGCCAGTGAAATAAAGTTCTAATCGAGGTATACATGGCCAAGGTACGCGCATAATACACTTAACGAAAGCGTCGTGCAGTGCGCGCTGCGTGGTCGTGAGAGCGCGCAGATAAGTGCGAGGTCGCGCCGCGTCACGAGCGCGACCACTTCAACCCTTGGGCTGCGTGCACAACCAGACTACATTATAAAAGTAATTAGGCGAATGGGAAAACTGTAAGCCAAATAGCTTAGAATTGAGGAACAAGTAATTAGGGAAAAGTGTACTAAGCACTAAGCCAAGGTTAACAAATACAAATCAATTTCGCAGCAAACCAATATATTTAATATAATCGTGTTTTCAAGTTTCGTCGTTTTGGCTGCATGGCCAAATGGCATGGCGGTTGGAGTGACTCAAAGGGTGCGCAAGACTTAGAAAAATTTCAACTGATTTTGTATGGAGCTAGGACTTGTAAAAGATCGGCACTTATCTAGAACACAATCATGGATAATAATATTTTACAACATTATAAAAGTAATTGGTGAATAGAAAAAATGTAAGCCAACAACACAGAATATATATTAGTACTCCAATTTAACAAGCTTAAAATCATAGAATGATAACTCCTAGAAGGATAGTTTTCAACAAAATGCAATGACAAAAGCAAAGCTAAAAAACTTTCGCGTTCGAAAATGATGACATATTTTTTTGTCAATAATGACTGCCACTAAGTGGGCAATCAATTTTCTTAGTAGCATTTTGCTAGGTTTAGATAGAATTTTCTTTCTCAAGTCTTTCGCAAAAAGTTTCTTTTTCATTATAACTTATAATTTTCGAGGAAAGAATTTGGAAAAAAAGGAAACATGTAATTATTTAGGCTCTAGTGTGTTTATAGCCCATTATGTGAGTAAACAATGTTCACAGTTAAATTCTGAGTATTTGGACATGCGAAATAGTAATTTTAAAATAAAAAAAAAATGTTGAACATAGTTTTTATTTTCACTCTAGCAAAGTATTAAACATCAACTCACTTATTTCTTCTATGTTTTTTCAGTAATTTATACCGGAACACAACTCTTTTGGTAATATTTAATTTGCTGTGCGTTTGTCTTTGTTCGTGTTACATATTATGTTAATTTTGCCAAACACAATTATTACAGTGCGTCAACGCATGTATTTTTTTCTGTGTCTACTTGTAGGTGTTAAAGGGTACCTAATCTGCGTATAATATTAACTTTTTTTAACCTAACCTACGTAGATTAGTCTATACTTATGAAAAATCTCTAACTGAGCCGACTCTGTACATTCAATATTTTTAGACATTTTAATTCTGATAGTCTTTATTAGATACAGAGGCCAAATCCACATTTTTTTTTAAACTTTGTCTGTCTGTTACCACATCACTCGAAAACTACTTGACGAATTTTCATGAAATTCGATATGGTAGTAACAGACTATCCGGGTCTACTTATATAAAATTCTTTTTATTTCGGAAAATTGTCTCATTCCCGAGGGAAAATACAAAAACTGGATGAAGCTAAAATTGCAACCAAACTATATTTTAGGTTGATAAATTACAAATATAAATAAAAAAATCATCAATGGCATTCTATGGAATGTTAATATTATTGCTTAATTAAAAATTATTAAAATGTAACATTGTTTTCAAAATTCTTCTAATAGATGTTTCGACGAGGTTTTTAAAAACCACTGCTATTATCTGCTGTTTTGGGTGGTTTTGGTACACTTTATTATATCTATTTGAAGCTAGATGGCACTGAATTTCGATTTGAGTTAGGTACTTAATTTTTTTGGGAATGGTTTAGTTAATTTTCGTTTATAAAATAATAAAATTATTATAAAAAAATATTAATTATTGTGTTATTTTAATATGATATAAAGATTTTATAAACGTCAAAATAAGTAATGACTGTATGTTGTTTTCAAAATTCACCTAAAAGGTGTCGCATTTCACGAAAATCGATTGAGAAATGCGACCTGTAGAGGAGAACAGACGCACGGACATACGAAAGCCCAAAAGCAGAGATGCTACGCTCGCGCTTCGCGTTCGCTCGGTCATTAATATAGGTAATTACTTTGTCTAGAAAACGTGTTTAGAAAAAATACTGGTTACATCTGTTAAATGTTTTTTAGGTAGAAGTATAAGTAACAATTTAACAAACTGTTTGGTATTTAACTAGCTTCAAAATAAAATACTATTTTCTGAGACAACTTAATGTAACTTGGAAATGGAAAATGTATGCAAAAAAACTAATAGCTCTGTGTAGCAAGTACTTATGCTATAAATTGAGGTGCGTGTCGCGAAATGTTAGTTAGTGGTGAAACGGCCAAAGGGGGGGCGGGATGAGTAGGTATTAGATCCGGGATCCTCATGATGGCAGCAAAGCAGAAAAAAACATCTACGAAATCGCAATTTTACATAAGAGCACATTTACTAAAAACTAGCGGTCATTTTGAGAGTTATTGACCGATTAACATAAAACTTTGAACGGTGCATTAAAATAACATTCTTAATTGTTTGTATAACAGGTTATATCTGTATATTGTTTTTTATTGAAATAATGCAGATGTCTTTTTTTACTCCTAAAAAGAAGACATCTGCCAGATATCTGTTTATACGTTGTGATGAAAAAACTGCCCATTTTATCTAAAATGTTATAGTCACACTATTTTATAAAACATCACAGGTACACTCACCTTGGTAGGCATTTTGAATTGATTCCTTTAAGTTTGTAAAAAACCGAAGTCTCATTAATTTCCTTCTGTATACCTTTTTGGGCCATATTTATCAGTAATTTATTCCTCGATAATCCACATATTTTATAGATTCATTTATGGTAGAATGCGTTAAACTATATGAATTTAATAAAAGGCACGAGAACACAACCGGTACACTAAATACAAGTGACAGATGTCTTTGTTGACGTTTGAATCACCTGTCAAAGTTGCGAAGTAATGGCGGGTAAATTCAAATGTCCGTTTCTACTGCGATGTTTTTTTTAAAACCGAGTGTAGATGTATTCATTTACGTGCTAGATATTGCTCATTATTTTGAAATTCGAAACAATTTTGATACAGACTTGTAGATAAGGTTTATTCAAAGCTAATTTTGAGAATAAAACACTTTAGCAAAAAATTATGACGTCCGTATCTACTTTGCTGCCTTAACAAGAGTATGTAATAAAACCGAATTACGCACGGACGAAGTCGCGGGCATCAGCTGGTTTAAACTAAATGTGGGTAACGAACGTGACATCCTGCCTCAGTCAACTCGTCAATTCTGTTAAAGCTTTACAGAACAAGTTAAAGCTATTCAGCTAAGTTATTCAGAATATTTAGAACCTGTAAATAGACAAAAGTCTTTGCTAATTACGAAATTGTTATCTAAGAGAAGGTCCTGTCCAAGAAAATTACACTCCAATTAAGATGTCGCAGATGGACAGACTGACGTTTTTACAAACATTAGTAATTGGCCATTTGTGTTAGTACTTACGTGGTTTTACCTAAATGTACACACACAACTGCATTCTGAACATTTATTTTAAAAACATGAAACAACTCAGTAACCTCATAAGTATCATAAGTCATAGGTGACAAAGGTTTCGTATTCGATTTAACGTTTATAAGATTAATAACATTATAGTGCGCCATATTAAGCATTTGGGTAAGACCTATAATAATATAGAATCAACGGCCAAAGGTATATTTTTCAACAACCTGAAGTGTGTTGTATAGTTGGTTCTATTACATTTTTTTCTGTAGATAAATGTAAGAGGGACAAACTTAAAATAAATTAATTAAAAAAATCGGTTTATCTTTGTGGGTATAATATTTTCAAGAGACACTTCAAAAACTTACGAATTACAGAAATCAATGAAAAATGACAGCTACAACAAAGTGACAAAGTTCTAAACTGTTTACATTTTTTTAAACGTGACTGTACTTCAAGTATAATTATCAATATTATCATAGACATTCTTTAAAGGGCATAGTATTTTTTCAACATACACAATTACAAATTTATCCCTCACACAAGGACCAATTATAAGAATTAGACTCATTCATGTTAATGCATAGTGAGAGATTATCTTCGATAGTAAAATTATTTCCGTCCTCATAATATTTAATTATTTACCTACCCTTTGAATAGGTTATCTTAAAATAAATTTATTATAATGGTCATTACATTATTCCTTTTAAAGTTACTTGAAATTAAAATGTGGTGAAGTTTATTTGTAATTCATTAAAACGTGCTTATGTTTATAAAAGTGTTTTTGGTATGTAATGCGCACTTAAGTAATACCTATAATAATTTGAGCCAACACTAATTTCGATAAAAAAAATACAACTCTATTTTTTTAACGTCTTATAGATACAAATATTCTGACAAAAAGTCTACTAAATCCATAGGTGACAGGCGCGGATCCAGCCTTCAAAAAAGGTTGTGGTCACAGCCACCCGAAAATGCGCATCTCAACTCGCTCATGAATAATCATGACTCATGAACGACTTTTGAATGTGATTATTTCCTTTTTCCGCACATCAGGACTTTGGCCTTAGGAATGGAAATCATCATTGGAGGAAGTCAGACCCGATTTCGTCCAATTAAATAGTCAAACAGTTTCGATTGAATACCAAACCAATTTCCAAGCCAATATATCTTGACGCTGTCTCAGAAGTCGTAAGTATAGTATGACCAGCAAGTGAGATGCACCAGGCGAGACTAAATAGGCTTGTTGGCCTGCCCATAGTGCCCACAACGGTGGATCCGCGCCTGGGTCACTGGTTCAAATCCAGCTCGAAGGACCAATGTTGCTCTCGTGAACTGTATAGGTAGGTTTAGGGTCCGTAACTTCTTAACGTAAAAGTCTTTTTTGGTTAGCACTAAAATTATATATATTATTAGAAAAAAGGTTGTTGTTTTTGGAAGAAGAAGGAATATTGCCAACATACAAAAATATTATAAAAGTTGGTGTTGCTAACAGTAGGTACTTACTATAGCGATTGTCATGCTCTTTAGAAGAATTGAATTTTACGATATGTCCTTTGGTGGATCGTAAGTTCGAGGAACCACGCGGCTCCGATCACTGGCAACCGATCGGAAGTCGGTATAGATTTTATCGACCAAACGAAACGTTCTCATTCCGACACATAACAATATAATACTATAATAACTTGTTATTTGATTTTTTGAGGCACAATTTTGAGAAGTAGTCATTAAAAAAATACTTTACTACTTTGCAAGGTTAAATAGAATAAAACTTAGTAGTTCATTCTCACATTATTATTTTTTTTAAATTAGTTTACTTACCTACATTAACACCTACTTATTACGTCTAATATTAGTTAGGGTATACAGACGTTTAAGTTTAAGTCATGAGTAGCTCGATGGCACAGTGGTTTAGCGCCTGGCCCAGCGATTGCGGAGGTTAAGCAACTTTCGCAAGATGTTTTTGAACTTTCGCAAAATGTTTGATCACCCATCCCATGACCGACGTCATGGGATGGGTGATCAAACATTTATTATCTTGAGCTCCTCCGTACTCCGGAAGGCACGTTAAGACGTTGGTCCCTGCTGCATTTGCAGTCGTTAACACCCACCAATCCGCATTGGGCCCTCGTGGTGGCCCGTCTTCCTTATCCACCCATAAGGAAGGCCTGTGCCCCAGCAGTAGGGACATTAAAAATGGCTGATGGTCTAAGTCATGAGAAATATGTCAGTAAAGTTTTGTCCAGCTCGATTATACAGATACAACACGTCAGGTTATACAGTTAAACTGCGAAAACAGCTTTTATAACATAGGGCATAAAGGTACTCTCAAGGTCGACATGTATAGTCTGAGGTGCCGTCGTGTGTACAAACTCTTTGTACAGTACCACAAATCGATTGACCACTGCAGTTTACAAGCTAGCACGCAATCAACTCGTTGAGTGCCCTAATGATTTGCAATTGATTTTTTTTATATAATGGTAAAATTGCGTTTTTAATAACGCGACACGTTTCGACAAGTATGATTAAGATTTATGGTGTTTAATGGCTTGTTAATTATGTGTATCCTAGAGCATATAAAAGGTAGTTTGCATGTTGTAGTGGAGCTTAATTTCTGAAAATAGAAAAAAAACTAAAAGTACAATAAATTCTTATTTCCAACATAACGAAATTCCTTGCAAAATAATATTCTTAAAAAGAAAAATAGATGACCCTGAAAATAAAAACACGGGCATAGTTAAGTATCATTAAAGAGTAAAGTATTCGTTTTCACATTCCATAACTCACAAAGAACGGTATACCACGACTATGGCACTATCTTGGGGGACATCTGATAATCTGGTAACTTAAATAATGTTATCATAACATCATTATACCTTGTAAGTAGGGTTGCCACCCGTAAGTATATACTTTATTTCGGGGTAATTCTACTTTATATTTTATGAGGAAAATACGTGAAAATACTTTATTTCACATGGCTTGATATTTCTCTGTGATAAATTGCCAAAGTAATAAAAAGTATGTTTTTAAAGGTAAAAATAAATAATACTTTATTTTTATACAGTGTACTTTTTTGTCTACCTTTAGCAATTGTAGTTTACCAATGTACTTTATCAAAAAAAAGGTGGCAACCCTACTTGTAAGTGAAGGAAAATTTATATCACGCTTAAAAGTGTTCAGTTTACGCCTCTGAGAATGGAAAATCTGCATACAATGCTCTGAGCATACTTATATTGGGTCCCATGGTAAGCCTACCTGTTTTTGTGTAGGCTTGTATTAATTTATTAAGCGTTAAAACCTGGGAAGTCCTTTCCCAGTCGTTATCAAGTTCAGATCATCTAAGATTGTCTTGTCTTAAGCTATTGTCTGTCTGTGTTCAAAGTAAAACAAATTATATTTAATGTAATAGACTGAACTGATAAATTATCTCTTGCTTGTGGTGGACTGAAAATAAGAAACATGCCAGTAAATTTTCATAAAAACGAAGTATTGATCGAGCTGTGATGCAATGATGGCTGTCCAGGGAGTAGATGGAGAAGATCCAAATCGCTATACACACACCCTCTGACCGTAAATCATAATGCATTAAACATCTTGATTATTAGCTGCATGTTATTTTATCTCCACGGCTATAATAGGCTACTTTCTTTCTTGAACATACTCGAGCTTAAAAACCAATTAGTGGTATGCCCTTTTTATAATAACTCGGCCAAGTTTAAAAATATAATATACCACAACATTTTTCAAATGCACTTTTAAGAAACAAACAAAAAGTATTTAGGTATTCTAAGTTTAAACGCTTACCTTTTTTCAGTTACCCAAATTATTATTTTTACCTAAAAAATATCGGTTAGTATTGCTACGAATCGTTGAGTAAACACCAGGTGCGCTAGAGTGTTCACACGGTGATGAATCACCCGCGGTTCACGTTCACACTGATCGGCTATTCTCATAACCATGTTGCTGACTCGAGACATTCCGGTTTGGGCCCCGATTCCTAAAATTCAAACGCAATTTACGCAGATATCTTATTATTCTACGTAGCATTAATACTTGGTCCACCAATTTCAGTAAAGCGGTTAATTCCTCAAAATGCCAGGGTATCATAGTCGGGGGCTCTAAGCAGATGCCAAAGTCAGGGTGGTCCAGTCGATTGTGCTGGATAATACTATTATCCCTCTCAGCTCCAGTGTTAAAAATTTTGGCCTACACAATGATTCCCCGTTCAGCTGGACACCGCAGATTGCCGAGGTGAGTCGGGCCATCTTCTCTTCGCTTCCATACGTTTTAAGAACTTTTAATTTGTAAATATCATAGAGCTGTGTATATAAAAGTTAAGGTGATAACTGAATACTATCTAAAAACCAAAAACAGCAGAGTACATTGAAAGAACAAACAATGAAAGAAATTTTACTCAACCCTGTATAAAAATGAAACTGTACTGACAATTAAAAATGCCTAATTAATGCGTAGCTAATACTAGTATCATTTTATTCGAAGGACGCAGGCGCATCGTACGGGTTACCATTTTAATTGCATTTATGGTGAAATGTAAAAGGTTAAGCTTATTAGAGTCAACCATATCAGTTTTTGTGGCGTTCAGCGCATAGTTGTAAGTAAACCGTCATTTACGAATAATAATTTCGAGAAATTGCTACGCAATAACACCGGTATGCGTTAAACATGTTTGTACAATAGCATTATTGGAATACCACAACTTTATCCTACCTATTACAAGGAAATTAAGTTTTAACCCCTGACACGATCCATCTGTGACGCGTATTCACATTAAAAGAGTTTTTTCCTATCCAATAAAATATTTAAGTCACTTTCCCTTTTATATGTTAAACCTTCAACACCCGAAAAATGAGACACAATAGATATTCCATTGTTATCCGGCCGCATGCGTCCGCTCGGGCGTTGATGAATTAAACTATAGTAATAGAGAAAAGCGACATAAACTACTCAGGGGCGCTATTTTTGAAAGGCGCTCTTTACTACTTATTTTTATTGCATTCGGCTTATTGTCACAATTGACAACACGCACTCGAAAAACACAAACTTGCCAGACTCGGTGACGGCGTCGCTGTAGTCTATGTAGTCGACGGCGTAACCTAGGTAACAATATGTAATAACACTAAGTTCCACTTTTGGACAACGGGTTTGATAAGTTTGTGTCACTGTACTACACTAACAACTATAGGCTAAAGAGCTATTAAAAAATACGGATTTTGCTTTGTCGAATAAAAATGAGTACTAAAGAGCGCTCATCGCTTTTCAAAAATAGGGCCCCAGATGAGAATCGAAACCACGACCTTTCGCAAACCTTTAACAAAGGTATTTACGTAGCAGAAGAGTGACAAATAGGTATAACTTATTGTCGACTTAGCTTCCGGCCGCGACTTCGTCCGCGTGGACAAAAATTCTAAGGGAACCTTTAACCAGGATAAAAAGTAACCAGGTTATAACTTTACTGTAAGTCGTTCTTCGTGATTGAGTACTAAACAATTATCTTTTTCACATTATAATAAATACATTACATTATATGAATATATTCATATATTAATATTATGGTAGGGAGTAGGACTGCGACACCGAAGATGTCACCAAAAAGCCATTAACTCTAGAGTTTCACGGGAGAGAGCAATAATAATCGGTTTGTCTAGTGGAAATCAAGCATTGTGCAAATTACGCTTACTTGTTACTTTCTCATAACTTTCAAAGGTAACAATAAAAAAGTTAGTTAACTATTTATTAACGCAGTTTGGTCGTTGCCAAATTTACCCAGCCGTTAACAAATCAATACCCAACCGCCTGACCCGATGCAGTGAAACTGGAACGGTATTCTATAAATAATAACAAAACTGCAAATTTTATACAAACGTCAACTTGATTTAGTTCCACTGGAACACAGGAATGCTTTTAGTAAATAGCTTAGTAATAACCTAGCTTTATTGTGCTGATTGCGTTTCGTGATACACAATTAGGTAAAACCTGTAATTATGAATAGCTACGTGCATGTATATACACTATCTTGTCGCAGAAACTTTTTGTAAACTATCTATTTATTCTAATGAATGTGTAAACGCCAAATTGGATAAATCAAGTGTTGAAAATGAACTTTTATTTAATCCTTCATTTTAATTTAAAACATACTAACATGATAGTTCTAACAATTAACGTACAAAAATATTTCATAATAGCACACAGTAAAATTTGATATTTGATATTTTACAACATCACATATATTGCTTCGATTCCAAAGTAAGTAGCTAAAGCACTTGTGTTATGGAGATCAGACACAACGGTGGTATCACAAACACTCAGACCTGAGCCAATATAGAAAAGTTTGTTTTCTAAATTGACCCAACCGGAGATCGAACCGGACCTCAGAGATGGCGATGGCGACACCTTGAAAACCGGTGTACAAAGCCACTCGACCACGGAGGTCGTCAAAAATTGATTCACCATTCTCAAATATGAGTCAGACCGTAACAAAGTACTTATACTTTTTAAATTTTGAGATTTAAGCATTCACAATGCTATTTTATATAATAATAAATAATATACTAGAAAAAATACGACTAATACGAATCCAAAGGTCGCGGGTTCGATTCCCGTCCGAGAACATGATCTGGTGCGAGTCGTATTTTTTCTAGTATATTATTTATTATTAAAGTACTTATACGTTTATGAAATACTGTTTGGGCTAAGATACCTAGGCGTTATGTAAAGATCTGCCCAATTTATAAAAAGAGCCCACACAGTACACGAGTTTTTTTTTTATTCAGTTTATTAACTCTGTAAACTCAATAATTTAATTCAATTCAGTTCAATTCAAACAACGCACAAGACCAGAAACAAACTCAATAGCGATATGTTTAGACTTGGGAAGAAAATTCTGCCTTGACGTGCACTGCATACAATACATACTATCTGTATAGGCTGTTTATCCTTAATTGTCCTATTCTTTACCTAACTCTTTTACTATTGTAAAGAGTTTTTGACAGTTGTCATACGTCTTTAATACATAAATCCTTCTGAGCATAAATCATTATTAAAAATAAGTTAGTAACTTTATCAAGTTGTTGTTAATTATTAACATTTTTTTTCGCAATCTATGTGAGGAAACCATTTGTTGTATTTTTATATGATTATTTCAATAAAAAGTTGGGTTAAGATTGTTTACCAAATAAGACACGTAAGGATAAACAGACTTATACAATCAATTAACGCGCTTTGTATCTTTAAAAGCGTTTTTAATTAAAAGATCAGTTGAAACCGACTGGAAAGATTAATATTATTAAGCTGCTATTATGTCGTTGGGCGGTGTTCGTGATAATTGATACATCCGAGTGTTGCTAATCGGGCGGAAAACCACTTCACTGGCCGGTGAACATTTCGATTTTTCTCCTTTGATGTGTTCAATAATGCATGAGCCTGTATCGCCACTGTATGGGAAAGCTGGTAGATGAACCCTCGATCATGTGGTCATTGTGAACAGTTCGTTATATCGACATGCATTTGTTTTGATCTAGGTCGCCGATTCATCTGCTTGCGTCTGTGGTGCGCTATTGTAAACTAAACAGTTATGGTCTCTCCACATGCACAGACCCGGCCTGCAGGATCGTACGGAGAGGCGCGGCCTCCAGCAGCCTTCCGGCCAAATCTCAGCGTGTGTAGGAAGCCCACTCCTTTTTTGGGCAGGTGTGTGAAAACAGACCCTATTTGCTTTGTTAATTTAGACTTCTCATTACTTTACGTAGTTGAAACAATCATAAACGAAACGATCTATCGCTGAATAGTCAATAGTTGACAAGTCCCGTCGTCGAAACAGCCACATACGAATAATTCTCGAAACGTCGCATGGGTGAATGGTTCTGACGGCAAATCTCTCAGAAATGAAACGTACTATCGGCGATCAGTCCAAAGGCGAAATGACTGTCGGAGAATGCTGGGACATTGGCCCATTACAGTGAGAACTGATTTGTCTGAGTCAGAATTGTTTCAAAAGCTCCAATCAATCAATAGGTATTTCAAATTAATAAAGGACGTCGATTCAAATCTCTTTTGCAAGGATCACAAAAATATACCCCTCACTCCAAAACGTGAAAAAAGCATCAGCTATAAATTATGTATTGTATTTTCCTATGTATGTTAACCGGTACTTTCGTTTGTGGATTGTTTTGTAGCCCTTGCATTTAATGAAATAGCTTAGAATCAATATGAAGTTTACGCCCCTACTATAGGCTTCTATGCGACCAAAGTCACCCGGCACTGGAGCATTGCTCTTGAATCATAAAGGCATTGACACGGGGAGGTTCTCCAAAATTCCTGCATACGACATTAATGGTTATATTCACCCTGTGTTGCGTGCAGCGGGTGAACGAACTGCACTGTTTAGATGTTAGATATATGCGTTCGGTGCCATCGCGTAAAGTGTTTGTTTACTTATATCTGTAAGTATAAGTAACCTAACGTTTTATCGAGTTCAATATCTAATAACAATACTTGAAAACAAACATTGGTTTTCGAAAATGTGAAACAAGATACTGTGTCGTAGTTCTATGCATTAAAAAGTAAAAGATCTGACGATTCGTTTATCGTAACTGTAAATTATGGCGTTCATTATGTAATAGACTTTTCTTCCTAAAATAAGGTGATAAAATAACATATTTTTTCCTTAATAAACTTGAGAAGAAACAATACTGAAAACATAAATAATAATTAACTGAGATAGTCTTTAAATCACTGGCTAAAACAATAAAAACCCGCACTTTATCAATTAGCAGATAATTATCAGAAAACATTGTCTATTCAGTTAATTAAAAGCCGACACTGCTTGTGTAGAAGTAGCAGAATGATTTTATTGCGTAATGAATGAAAGGTCGGCGTTCGCCCCCCAAAGCCCCCTGGGGGTCGGGGGTGGTGCAATACACCCCCTGAGCCTTATTTCGGGTCATCGAGCCCCGACCCCGGCGAACGCAGCGTGAACCGCCTTGCAAAATGGAGTTTTCGTCTTGCTTTATTAATTTCAGCAAAGTGAGGATTAAGCTAATTTGATTGCTGAAGTGTTATTATTTTGCTTGTTGATGCTGATGCGGCTTATCGATATGCACTTTGGTTAGGTTTTCATTTACTTTGGAATGAATGAAAAATAAATACTTAATTACTTACTTTAAAAATCCAGGTCTGTCGAAACCTGCTGTTTTCGTATTTCCAAAATAATTAAGCTAGTCGCATTTTTTTTTTAATATTTTTTTTATGGTTAAAAAAAATATTGAAGAAAAGATAGAAGAAAAATTAAAATATGTATTACTATCATGATTAGAAAAAGGTTTTTTTACATAAGTCAGTCAGGATCGACCATTGACGGTGCCCTGTGAGTTTACATGTTGGATTGCTCCAACTGGTTTCGACTCTGAAAAGAACAAAAGTTACCTAACCTATGTAATTATTTTTTAAATTGAAACTTTTCATGCAAGCTATTCATTTATATTTTCAAGTTAGACTGCAATAAAAACTCTTATGTAAGCTTGAAAAACTACCTAAACTTAAGTTTCGGAATATTTTTCTAGACAACGACGCTGAACCTAAAATGAAAACTCTTAAAAAACTACCGACCGTCTCGGAAGGTTTTCACTTGACGGCCAGCACAGAGCTACTTAAGTAGATTTTAGGAATTTCCCTAAGATTACTTGTGCATGTTATTATGTACTCAATGATTCGTTCAATAAAATTTTACTTTTAATCGTACATTATTTTTTTTATATTTTGATAAGTTCTCTCTCGTTCTCACGTCTCCGTCATCGCACGTCCAAAACTACGCTCGAGCTGAGTTTTCATTTCCTTTTTGCTATCGATTGATTGCATTTGCGCATTGCGCTTTTAATAAAATTTCTTTGAAGATTTCAAAATTGTGTTATTATGTCACTGGCCTAAAATAATGAAAAAACTCTTTATAAAACATGGAATCGATACGATACTTCTTACTACTTTTATTTTTTACCGCCCTGTCATAAAACTTTTATTATAGACTATTTTAAACAAATGCGTGTACTTTTTGTGTGTGTCATAAAATTATGTTCCATGTTTATTTCAAACGCATTTGTACAACGGCCTTCTAGAGAAGTGTATTTTTTCTAGCTCGTTAACCGGTCGCGTGCGTTAGAACGTGCGTGCGCGCACCGTGCACGCCTATTCAATTACTGAAAGGTCAGGCGTTTGTAGGCGCAAGCGCAAGATTATCGCTCCTCACCTGTCGCTGCGCGCCTCGGATTAATAGTCGGCGCCGTTTGCCTGTACGCACGGTTATTAAAATATCTATTGGCAAAAAACGCATTTGCGTTCGTGCGCAGTGTAAGCAAACGCTTGTCTTTTGTATTTATCTTGTTTACGACTTTGGCTGGTGCTATTTGCTAATGGTTTGTAATGTGCAGCTTGTCGTTATAAACGATCAGTCGTAAATTGGGAAGAGATAACCATTGAATGATATAGTTGAGTTGCTGAGTTGTTGAAGAATTGCGACCACCTCAGAAATATTAAAGTTAATTGTTTATTTCCTTTTAGTATTTTATAACAAAGTGTAATGACGGATTTCCGAAATTAAGGATTAAAATAATCTCTAAGTAGATATACCTACTAGAAGGCATTTTCAGTTTTTACAAAATGCTCTGGGTATTAAAGTAGGTAAGAGTAAGAGAGGTTCAATCTCCTGCTTGAATTGATGAGCTACTCAGGGATATGTAGTTGCGATAACGCAATACTAACAAGAGGGCTCAGCCCACGACTCGGCCAAATCGCTCTAAGATTTAAAGTGTAAAATTCTAACTACAAAAGCCGGAGTGTTTTGTCCAACTACTCGTACCTGGCCGAGTTCAACAGGCTTTTGTAGTCTCGCTTTTTCAAAAAAATTAATCTAATAACCTGTAGGGCTCGGCCTACGACTCGCCTGAACCGCTCTGGGTTTTAAAGTGTAATTTTTCACTACAAAAGCCAGAGCGTTTTGTCCAAGTACCTGGCCGAGATCAACTGGCATTTATAGTCTCGCTTTTTCAAAAACATACTCTAATAACTTGTAGGGCTCGGCCCACCACTCGGCCGAATCGCTTTGGGATTTAAAGTGTAATTTTTTACTACAAAAACTAGAGGTTTGGTCCAACTGACAAAATCAACATGATTTTGTAATCTCGCGTCGGTGCCACATTTGAATGCTGTTTTAGTTCGCGAAGCGTTATCTAGGATATTCTTGATCGAAGCCTATTCCTCTTGGAAAACATTTTTTTAAGTTCTTTAATAATAATTTTAATTGCTGTGGACAGTACAAACAGGTAGAGAGATTCTTAAAGACTGATATTTTTTATGTCTAACATTTACAGATCACTGAAAATAAAGCAAAGAGCTTTATTTTTCCAATGCTAGAAGTAGCGTTAACTCAAAGATTATTTCATTAACATGGAAAATACTGCCATATCATTCTTCTTTATCATAAATTAATTAAATACCGACCTCTTTCCATATTAATTAAGCTGTACATTTCTAAGCTAAACATGAAACAAGTTGTTAGATGTCGTGAATCGCATCACGAGAAATCTTATCCTAACTTTTAATAACAGCAATCACCTCACAGTATAAAAATTCATGCAGAACTTTACTAACTCGAAAATGTGATGAGAAAATAGTAGAAACGACTAGCTGGTTTAGTATTTTACCTATTACATTTATTTCATTCGAAAAGTTTAAAGGATTTTATATAGGTACTTACTTACTTCTGCTCAATTACTCATATTTAAAAGTAATTACGTTTTAACAGATATACCTAGTATGTAAAGTTATGTTTTCAAAGACGTAATTTTACAAAACTTTACTATTTATCCCTGTGCAACTTACAATGTTGTTTTAAATGGTTGCAATAAAAAGGTATAAGCTAGTAATTTTCCAATTAATATTCCTCTTGTAGGGCTAATTGCTCTTGTTAATGTTAATGACAAGTAATATTAACCTGCTTAAACAACTTATTTCTTGCGATTCCCTAATAAATTATGCTCGTAAGCTTTATTTTATATTTTCTACAAAGTTCGGGAAATTTCCTATTAGATATAATTAAATAATGACTATAAGATATTTTGTAGGTATAATAATAAATAATATACTAGAAAAAATACGACTCGCATCAGATCATATTCCCGTCCGAGAACATGATAATGGTGCGAGTCGTATTTTTTCTAGTATATTATTTAGTATTGTATAAAAATAGCATTGTGAATGCTAAAATCTCAAATTTAAATATTTTGTAGGTACTTTATTAACAGTAAATCTAATTATTTAGATACAAAAAAAAGAAATATAAAATGCATCATCCGCTCATAAAAGTTTCGAGACAAACGATTTGTTTTTTCAGTAGCTAATCAATCTACACATAGGCAGCTCATTGTAACATGTAGGACTTATCGCCTCTGCGCTTACTTCAACTGCATGCAAAGGTAGTCGGACCGCAGCGCTCAGTTTGGGTGCGGTCTCAGGGTCTGCGACCCTACGCCCTCGCTCCCGATCCAGGTTATCAACATCATCCCCCTTCACCACCCCCTCAAATGCTGCAGGGATTTCTACAGCATTATGGAAGACGCTGCCACGTAAGAGTGCGTTGACTCTGAAATGGCAGCTTGCGTTTTACTCTTTGGTGCTCCGTGGAGTATAATAAACTTAATTTAGATGGAAATGTCTTTGTTACATAACGAAATATTTAAATTTGAGATTGTAGCATTCGTAATGCTATTTTTATATAATACTAAATAGTATACTAGAAAAAAAATATGACTCGTCACCCGATCATTTTCTCAGACGGGAATCAAAGCAGCGACCTTTGGAAGTCCGATTCAATGTTCTCCCATCTGAGTTACCGAGTCTCTAGTGGCATCGTCGAAATTCTTCGAGTTTAATATCCCACTCTTTCCCTGTATGCCAGCGTTATTTCATAAATGTGAGGAATCAACCTCGACATACAATTTGAAACATCTTTCCAGATTTTTGGACTTTCGATTAATTATGAAACAGCTATATAATTTTGTAATTTGAGATTTTAGCATTTACAATGCTATTTTTATATAATACTAAATGATATACTAAAAAAATCCGACTCGTGACCAAGAACATTTTCTCAGGCGGGAATCGAACGCGCGTCCTTTGGAAGTCCGGTCCAACTGAACTACCGAGACACTAGTGACATCGTCAAAATTTTTATAGTATATCCTACTATTTCGCTGGAAGTTATTTCATCATTAAATTACTCTCGACATTCAGTTGAAACATGTTTTCAGATGTTTTGACAATCGATTAAGATGAAACAGCTATATAAGCTAAAGCTATAAAAGCTATGTTTTAAATTTCGGGTTCGATTCCCGCCTGAGAAAATGATCTGGTGACGAGTCGAATTTTTTCTAACATTTATAAAAAGTATTTAAAAAAGTTAAAACCGCACCGGCTTCGCACGGGCGGGTGGCGCCATCTATTAGTTATATTGCGATTTAAAATGACGGAAAAGTTGTATTTTTACGGCCTTCCGTACAATTTTTAAAATTTTCTTTTATACAAACCTTGTCCTGATAGTAACAAACACAACAAAAAAATAAATATCTAATTTGGTGCAGTCGTTCTAAAGTTATGCGGTTACATACATTTCAGCGATTCATTTTCTATGATGGAGAGAGAAAAATTGACTTTTACATCTTTCCGTAAAATTTTTGAACATTTTCTTTATACAAACTTTGTCCTGTTAATAACAACACAAAAAATAATTATCTAATTTGGTGTAGTCGTTCTAAAGGCGCTTACATACATTTCGGCGATTCATTTTAATTTAGTTAGATTAGGGAAAATCTGTATCAGCAACTGGGTAGAACTTTGGGGCCTTCCCAGTTTCTGGTTACTTTGTTGAAAATTATTATTCTATTATATAAATAATTAATTCGATTCGATTTTATGAAAATTCAACTCTTTTATTTTATTTCATTTTACAAATCTTCGGAAAACTTACAGTTAGTTGAGCTTGTATTGACGTCAAAAAATATTCACGTCTGAAAAATCCGTGTCACACTTAGGTATATGCTGATGTAAACTGTTTTTCAACTTTTTTAAATCCGTTCAACTTGCATACGGCACTTATATATTTATGTACCTTTTACGGAATAAACTTTTACAAACTATATATAACTAGTGGCTCACGTTTGTTCCATTTCTGACCTTTTTTCGAAATGGCTGAAATATATATTTTTACGGTTTAAACCCAAAAATTTAATCAATAAAAACCTTTTATACAATTATCGAATCTGCTCACAGAACACGAGAATCGGTTGAAAAATGTGACCTGTTGAGGAGAACATCCTGACATACGAAAGCATTTCTGCCCAAGCTGAAACGAAAACGCTTCGCTCGCGCTTTGCGCTCGCTCGGTCAAAAATTGCTAATCGCAAGACCAAGATTAGAAAATGTTCTGCATGTGTGATCAAGGAAGTGAGTTAGAAACGAGTTAAATACTGACTTGTTGATGTTTTTCGATAACGTGAAGGTTCTCTATGCTGTCGATATAGAAATGTATTTATTTGTGACCATGCAACGTAAATTACGGTATCGCATGACAGTGCGGTACGCGTGACGTGTTTATCCGTAGCGTTCCGATACACTACGTTTGTTGTTACTTAGTTATTATTTTATCTCAGTGTAATTATTAGAGAATCATTAAGCTAATGATACTTTCATCATATTATGTATGTACCTAATTAGCATTAAACGCAAAGCAATGTTGCAGTAGGAAGCTTTGAAAGTCAAACATTTTGTATAGATATAATTTGCAAAATAAAAGTTCACACCTAATTTTACTATGCAAAGTATAAGAACTCTTTTATAGCTTAAAATTTTCCGTGCTATATGAACTACCTACCTCCCTCTATAGTAAAAACAATAACTTTTTCTGTTTGTCTCAATTATTGCGTTTAGAAATATTTTTGTGTAATTCTTTTGCAGAAGTTTGCTCTTGACAATAAAATTTTTCAAAAAAACAACAAGAACTACGTCGCAATCATAAAACTTCTTACTTAAAATAACTTATTTCTCGCAGTTTAAAAGTGTTGTAGCAACACTAACTCGAGGAAAAAAAAGTTTTTAGTTTCGAACCCCTTTCTACAAATACAGCTGCTATCGTACCTGCAGCTGTTGTCAAAACCACAAAAGGCTCTATAGATTTTTTTGTTCAAATCATTCAGGGTCCAAATTGCTTTGTAAAGCATGGATCTTCAGGTTCACTTTAAAAATAGAACAGAAATTCTATGAAAATATCGGTCACGTAAGTTAACTTAACCTGTGACACGGGGTCTAAAAGGACGACTAACTGGAACTTAACCGGAACCTGTGAATTATAAAGCTAGGAGCTTTAAGACTATCCAGAATTAAACCGGAACCTTAGAAACAGTAGACTAACACCCGTTTGCACTAAACTTAAGAATCGCCTAAGTCTTTTCCTAACTACAACTCGACCAATATAAATAGGCGCATGAAAGCTGCATGACAGCTAAGTTAATGACACCGTTTTAATTTGGTCAAGATGTAGTTAGGAAAAGACTTAGGCGATTCTTAAGTTTAGTGCAAACGGGCATAAAAGGATTAACACTAAGGAACCTCTTAAGGACTAAGACTGAAGAATTACGTTACGTCTAACAGCCCCCATAGCATGACCACCGAAACGCGATATGATAAAGCGATTTATCACGTTTAGCTGTCAAAAGACAATGGATTTAGACAGTTGAGTGTCGATAAAATGCTATATAACGCGATATTGTCGTGTTTCGTCGGTCATGCTAGGGGGGCAGATTCGTAGACTAAAAAAATTGGCATCAGCATTGCAACACACTTCAACCTTGGTTTCAAATTCAGGCAACATCCTTCCACGGAAGAGCCCTAGTCCTCCAGAGGATTAGTAATGGACTGTTATGATGATTATTTATCTTACCATTCTTTATTGAAATAAAATAATCACTTCGGAATATTTCTCGCTCATAAATTGCTTTATAAAATCTTCTGTCAGGCCTCGACAGTAATTTATACTTGTGATAATTTCAATCAATAAAGAATCCATAGGTGACGCACTACCACACTACAGCCTTGTCAATTTTATTAACTACCTAGTTGTCAAATCAGTTTTTACAAATGTCATCTATTGTCAACAATTGTTATTAGTGCTAGAGCATATATATTTTTATCTCATATTCATTTATCACTCGAATTCAAGGATATGTATGGACATCTGACGACGCCATAGATATTCTATTGTTGTCCGGCCGCATTCGGCCGCTCGGGCGTTGGTGAATTAAGTACGTAGATGAAGCTAAATTCACGCTTGAATGTGATCTAATTCATTCAAAAATATTAAGCATAAAACTAATTTGCTACTATATCGAGAAAAAATAAAAAGTCATCTTATAGGAGACAAAACAAGCGAGTAACACTAGTATTTTCTTGGTGTCAAAAGCTGTGATAAATTGTAAGGTAAAACTTTAATTTCTTACCAAAGCAAATCAATTTATTATAATATATCATTAAATTGACTAGAACAAAAAAATGGATATCACATATTTTTTCCGATTCCAAAATACGTAGCAAAATGACTTGTTAAATTTTGAGATTTAAGCATTTACAATGCTCTTTTTATATAATACTAAATAATATGCTAGAAAAAAATAGGACTCGCACCAGATCTAAATGACTTGTGTTATGGAAATCAGAAACAAAGACGCTCGACGTACGTCCGAGTGTTTTTGGTTACGTCGTTGTTCTCTATAGCAAAGTTCGTTTTCTAACTTTTGTTTCTATGTAGGTAACTTGTAACCTCAGCAGACGTCATGAAAACCGCTGTACAATTCACTCGACCTCGGAGGTCATAATTTAATAGAATTTCCATTTAAATCTTATTTAGTTTTTTACTGTGATTTTGTTTTCAAAATATGAAATATCATTCTTTATGGGTCGATAATAGGTGCTGTTGCCGAGCCGGTCTCCTTTTTACTACTTTATGGTTTTTTACTTTAACTTATATTTTTGAATTCCGTACTTTTTATACTATAACATATTTTACTTGTTTTGTACTCTGTGTTTTTTCTTCTATGTGTCAAGTCATGCTCATCAGTTTGCAATAATAAAAGTACATTTACAACTAATTAACTCTCATTTTTTAGAAACCCATTTAGCTCAGTTTCAGGTGCATTTACCATATTATTTTTTTCTGAAATGACTGAAACATAGAGATGCCGTGACAAGTGTCGCGTGACGCCGCTGCGTGTCACTGCTGACTGCACTTAGTGCACACATAACCGCACCCTTTTTCGTTTCAGCTGAGTTATTTAATATTCATATTAATATTCCGCTTTTACAAAGATGATATTCAAAAGAATCTGCAAGAGAGAGATTTAATACTAATGTTTGAAAACATTTTTCTCACTTTTTCCACCTAAAATCAAAATGTTTCACAATCATATTTAATGTTTATTATAAAAGATTAAAAATCTATTAATTCATCAACGCCCGAGCGGTCGCATGCGGCCGGTTAACAACGGAATATCTATTGTATCTCATTTTCCGGGCGTTGAAGGGTTAACTAAGCAAAATACCATATCTCTCGTGTCTGTGCGTCTTTTGCAGATGTTCGTAGTTTCAATTCAGTGTTTAATTCTTGTCCTTGATATAATTTTAGATGATTAGTACACTTTGATTTGCTATTTACATTACAACTTACAAATTCTAACATAATGGATTAGTTCACTGACTTCTGCGGTGGCACAGAGTTAGTATAGTACTGAGCGGTGTTTTATTGTTCAGTGTATGGATAATATGAATGTGGGAAATGTAGATATCTAACTAACGTTATATCGTTATAGCAAAATGATCAAAGAATAGCTATATCTCATCAGTTAAATTCGTTTCCTTGAACCTCTATCAGAACCATTACGTTATAAACAAATACACAGTAATATGTACTGAAAAAAGCACTTTTTTCTCATTAAACTGACAAAAAGGAAAAGTTTACTTTATCTCCCTAATAATAAGAGTTACCTTTGCTTAAATACAATACAATATAACAGTACCAATATGTATTGCAAACTCACGAAGAACGATCGCAGTGTTGCATGCACCCAACTGCTACCCTACGTGACAAAGCGTTTGTGAATAAGTTATTGTGTAAAAAATATTGTCCAGGAGAAAAATTTATGAGTGGAAGTTTTTTATCCTTACTCATGAAGACAGTGGGGTTCAGCCACCCTAGCATGACCACCGTAACAAGATAATGATACTGTCAAAATCCATTGATTGTCTTTTGTCTTAATTATGTGGCCACCAGCTAAGTGTCGATAAACCGCTTTAACTTAATATCGTGTTTCGGTGGTCATGCTAGGACGCCGGAGAGGAGTGTCAAATTACTAAGTTCTGAATAAAATGTGTCCACGCAAGTTTGACATATGAGATATACCTAAGACAGTAAAGATTTTTTTTATATAAATAAAATTTAACGAGTTCATAATTTATCTCTCATTTTAATTAGTTTTATGTCACTGTCGTAGCCTTAGTTCGCACTGAAGTGTAAATAAGTATTTCATATTAACAGTTCATACATGCATGAATTCACTGTTGTTTCTAACAGCAGTACTTTTTTATAAAGTCCTGTAAACGATAATTAAAGAGTTTCTTGTCTAACAAGAAAACTAATTTGAGACTAGAGCGAAACATATGTATATGTTTCGCTCTAGTCTCAAACATTTTGTGTAAGAGGACAAACGTTCTGACCAATTAAACAAAGACGTGCTTTATATACTGACGTACATAAATACGGTTTAAAAACAAGGCGACATCCCCTAAAGCCTCCATTAATAACGTAGCTAGGTACATAAAGTGCAATCCACAAACTGCAGCGCTTTCGGGTATTATCCTTCCTATTTCCCTACTTAATGGGAGACGAATGTCGTTAGAAGTCGCAAGTGCTCGTAAAATCCGGCGGTTTTCCTGCTGTTCACATTCCGACACTGGAAATGTTTGTGAAGTTTAATAAAAAAAAACAGCTGCTTTTATTTCTGATATTAATGAAAATCTCTTAATTCAAATAATAAAGTCACATTTTGTCTTTATGCCGTCACATTAGATGCGTAGATTACCTCAAAACTATAATTTAAACCATGAATTTGTTAAACTCGTATCAATACCTTCCTATCAATTTGTTTTGACTCGATGGTAACGATGTTATTTAAGGAACTTAACCTATTTAATTCACATAATACCAAATAATACGACGACCTCCGTGGTCGAGTGGCTTTGTACACTGGTTTTCAAGGTGTCGCCATCTCTGAGGTCCCGGGTTCGATCCCCGGTTGGGTCAATTTAGAAAACGAACTTTTCTGTATTGGCTCAGGTCTGGGTGTTTGTGATACCACCGTTGTCTCTGATTGTCATAACACAAGTGCTTTAGCTACTTACTTTGGAATCGGAGCAATGTATGTGATGTTGTCAAATATTTATTTATTATTATTTATTATTTTATTTTATTAATGTACTAGAAAAAATACGACTCGCACCAGATCATGTTCTCGGACGGGAATCGAACCCGCGACCTTTGGATACCATCCATCCGAGAACATGATCTGGTGCGAGTCGTATTTTTTCTAGTATATTATTTGGTATTATATAAAATAGCATTGTGAATGCTTAAATCTCAAAATTTAAAAACTATTTAATTCATTTATAAACTAGAAAAACATGAATTTTTGCTTCATGGTGGCCACATAATTAAGGACACCAGTCGATTTTCATACAAACGAGGTAACTTTGAAACCTTGGTTCTCCGCCATGGATAGACCGAGCCATGATCTGATGATGGCCATCAAGGAAAAATGGATCCAGGATCCAGATCGCTTTACACACCCAACTGATCTAATCAGCATTCAAAGTGATATGATGTAAAAAGGATATGTTAAAAAAAATATGAAAATCCTGAAACTGAAAACTCTGAACCTTACATCTCTTAGAATGCTGATCAGATCAGTTGGGTGTGTATAGTGATTTGGATCTCCTCCATTCACTCCCTGCATGGCCATCATCAGATCACGGCTCGGTCAATCCTTGGGGGAGAACCAAGGCTTCAAAGTTACCTCGTTAGTATGAAAATCGACTGGTGTCCTTAATTATGTGTAACCACACTTGTGTTATTATGTATTCTGTGTCACCACTATTTGTATAAGATTTTTTATCTTGCTCTAAATACATTTTGTACTTACGTAAATCTAAAGCAATATCCTAATAATATTTAACTATTTTTAAATTTTGATATTTTAGCATTCACAGTGCTATTTTTATATATTATTTAGTATTATATAAAAATAGCATTGTGAATGCTAAAATCTCAAAATTTAAAAATTTATACCTAGCTTTCTCATCTTAATCAATTGTTTAAAAATGCAGCGTAAGAGTTGATATACTAGAAGAAATGCGACGTTCCCACTAGTGGCTCGGTAACTCAGCGGTCAGAGCATTGGACCGGATATCCAAAGGTCGCGGGTTCGATTCCCGTCCGAGAACATGATCAGGTGCGAGTCGTATTTTTTCTAGTAAATTATTTAGTATAATATTTAACTTTTTAAAACCCAATGTTATAGTAGCCAGTTGAGAACAGCCCACCAGTGGGGTGGGCGCAGTGGAACGTAGACGACTAATTGACCATCGGCTACATGCAAATCGCTAATTACCGGTTTGCAAGCTCTGTAAATAAATAATTGGAATATAATTATTCGCAACGGTGCTATCCTTATTGCGAAGTGAATTCTCATATATTTTTTTTCTAGCTTCAAAATTTTTTTAGGCTTACTAGGTTTTTTTTTATTAGATTATATGTTAATGGGAAAATATTATATGTGTGGGCAATACGCATGTGTTCAATGTGTTTTTTAGGTTTTGAAACAGCAGAATGAATGTGGAAAAACTTTTTATTGTATAGAATCAAATCTCATTTTCTACACCCACACCATGCAATAATAGTGCATGCGCTATAGTTTTCAAATGAACATTATGACTATAAGAAGAAATAAGAAAAATTATGACTAAAAGGATTGGGCCGGGAACAGAACATAACTAAAAAACTTACTTGAATATGTACATAGGTAATATTAGGCCACGTTTATCACGTAAAATATTTAATGTAGAGGAGCGTAGCTAAGAAGCAACACCTTGCAGAACATAATAAAATTGATTCAAAGGGAAATTATTGTCATTACAATGTTAGTAACTCGAAGATAAATAAGATGGTCTTGAATGTGCGAAGGTTTTCTTGCGATGTGCACGCTTTTAGGGTTTCGTACCAAAATGGTAAAAAGGTGTGACTCAGTCTGTGTGTCTGTCACAGCTGGATATCTCGAGAACTACTAACAATATCAACTTGAAATTTGGAATAGTTTTAGATGATGTTTGCCCAACTATTATGCAAATAGAGACATAAAAATATTTTAATTTTTTGCAACAGGGACTGAAAGGGGGTCTTAAGAATTCAAAGTGAGGCTACTAGGGCTTATGATATGGGGTATCATATGAAAGAGCGCTGCTTCCACATTCTCAAACATATTTTTAAGGCCGAATTTCATCATCATCTTTGCGATGAAAAATGTAAAAAATAATGTAAAAATGTAAAATTACGAGTCAAAATCTTAGAATTTTTCATCGCAAAGTAATGATGAAAGGTTTTTTTGTGAAAATTTTGATTAAAAAATACTTGCTACTTATACGTCATACGACTCAGTATATTCAAATCATGAGAAGAACGTATCGTCACTTGGATTGTCGACCAACAGGAATACAGTTTTTTGGTGGTAACGTGGATCCAAGGTTATTCTGACTTTGATGTATATTTATGTCTGCTTGTCAATGTGAATTTGCGTTTAAAAACGTTTTAATTTTTTTACGCTTATACAAATGTAGGTAATGAGAAAAAGAACTTGTAACATAAATATCGAGCCCTAAACTATTTGTCAAGAGTATTATAATTTTACTGCAGAACTTTTTTTTAAACTCGGCAAGTGCATGTCGGCCCTCGCGCATTATATGGTTCCGCAATTACCTCATACAATTACCATACCAGTTTATAGCCAAACTTATATTTATACTTCCTGTTTTACACAACTAACGCCTAAAACTAAGTTTTTTTCCTTTTCAAAGTATTTTAGTTACTTTTCCAATATAAATCAACTTTGTAAGTTGATGAGTATTGCTCGTTAGCTTAAGCTTACTTGACAGTAATAGTTTTCCTTTTAACTTTAGTATATGTATTTCTGTCTTGAATTTTTTAGCACTTTAAAGCTTGATATTTAAAAAAAGAGGTTTTCTTAAACCTACAATATTATTGAAAGACCTATCCAACGACACCCTACATTATAAGATTCATGAAGGGTAGGTACATACACCAAAAAAAATATTATTCGAGATTTTATTCAACCATTTTTTTGGCGTAATCAATATTCGTGCTAAATTACAGCTTTGTAGTACTTAGGGCCTCTAAGCTAAGTCGTGGACAAATGGACGGACGGACAGAAGTACATGGTGAAACTATAAGGGTTGTTGACTTGACTACGGAACCCTAATAAAAACGGTACTTTGCCATATTTGGTTTCTATTTAATTTAGTATGTCATATTTTTTAAAGAAACTAAGTATTTAATAAGTGCTACCCACATTATAATTATTTTTTATCTAACAATTGTGTATTTCGTTTATTACCTCTGTCATTATTGTTAATAGTGGTACATGAGTTTGAGTATGTAATTGTATTTTAATCTTCAGGTTTTAGCTCAAATAGATTTTAAAAACTTTCTTTACTTATTTATACTTATTTGTCACCAGGATTGTCTCAGGCGAGAATCGAACCCGCCACCTTTGTAAGTCCGGTCCAGTGCTCTTCCAACTGAGCTACCCAGTCACTTGTGGTATCGTCGAAATTCTCGTAGTATATCCTATTCTTTCGCTGCAAGCCAGCGTTATTTCATCAATATGAGGACACGCGACATTCAATGGAAATATCTTTTCATATATTTTTGACAATTAGGCATAAAACTTTTTTAATTATACGAATAGGTATAGCTGTTTATTTAAAAAAAATAACATTGCTTTAAAATAGACTAGAAAAATTTCGACGACGACGACGCGTGCCGTGCCGCTCAGTGGCGCCATCTAGACGTCTAGATTGCAGCACTCGCCATCGCCAGTGGCTGAATTTATTAATACACCGACGACGGGATCCTACGGGAATGCCTCTCCGTAGATGTTTTCATCAAAACTGTAATGTTTTACCGTTGCTTACGGACAGGTCCAAAGTTGTGTAAAGTAAAAACTGGGATTAATAACTTTGTAACTACAGGAAAGTCTGGCATTTATTATTTTTTAAAATATAACGTGTTATATTTTAAAAAATAATTTATTTTTAAAAATATAACGTGTTTTTCATTTTGGAGTATTTTACCTTAAACCGTTATTATAATAGATTACTTGCCATAGTTTTGTCATGCGCGTGCAATGTTTACCGATACATTAAATAATTTACATACCTAGTAAACTTTATAGAAGCAAGATCCAGATGTAAGCAGTTAGTTGGTTGGAAATTAGAATAAGCATTTGAAGAAAGAAAATCGACTATGTCATCAATGTATGAGAAATTATAAAAACATTTTGTAAATAAAACTGCAAGAAGTAGGTAGGTAGTTACTACTCTATAATAACTTCATATAGTAGTCTATCAACTTTGAAAACCCCATATTTAAAAGGAATGTTGAAAACGGTTAAAACCTTGTCTTTGTGCAAAAACTAAAAATTGGAGTCCTTTTCCAAAGTTGTGTGGTCTTTGGTCAATAAATGTTTCTCTCTCCCTTTCTCTCTTTGAGTTCGAACTTCAAATTTTAAATAATAATAAAAACATTATTGGCGGCAAAAACAACAACAAAAGCGGCGCCCACGTTTATATTTTATCATTAATAGCAACACCTCTATGGCTGCGACATTTTACATCGTTATCCAATATGGCCTTATTAGTTATATACGCCTATTGTATGCAGATGCTCTAACGGGAGCGAATAAAACAAAATGTTGGGCCATTTATAACAAGTCTGTTATCCCAATAAGGTGTAACATCCCGCCTTTATATTGTTTTCATGAAATTCCGTCAGATGTTAACAATGCGTTGCGTTGTTACGTCACCATCGTTAACTTTGTTATACACGTGTACATAATAAAATTTTATGTTCACGCTTGTGTTCTATTGAACTATAACTCTTAAATTATATAGGTGATTCTTGAGGACGTGCGTTAGTGACATCAGTCAGTGTTATATAAAGTATTATGTCATCGTACAGGATATACTCCGCATCGTTGGAAAGTACCGCGTTAATAATAGCCACATTTAAAATTATGTATGTGCATTTGTTACTTGTTAAAAATGTAACAATTTCAAAACAAAGATTTATCGTTAAAGAATTGTGTTCCAAATCAGGTACTTTAGGTACGTAGGAGTTAGGACCATAATGTAATTAATCATTGATATTTCCCTAGGTATATAAGACGCTAAGTACCTACCAATAAATAAATATTATATTAAATTAAATTAAATATTTGACAACATCACATACATTGCTCCGATTACAAAGTAAGTAGCTAAAGCACTTGTGTTATGGAAATCCGAGACAACGGTGGTATCACATACACCCAGACCTGAGCCAATATAGAAAAGTTCGTTTTCTAAATTGACCTAACCGGGGATCGAACCCGGGACCTCAGAGATGGCGACACCTTGAAACCCGGTGTACAAAGCCACTCGACCACGGAGGTCGTCAAATATTTGAGTATTTGAGATTGTTTTCATTTATAATTATTGTGGATTCCATTATTGATAATAAGTATATTAAATCGCGATTTGAATTTATTTGCGATAACGTGACATGACAATTAATTGATAGTGCGTAAACTACTTGTATATTATTACAGATGTACTTTTTCTATATTGTAAAAATTTACGAATAATATTCATTTCTTAAATCTTATTGTGAGTGCTTGTAACATCATTTATTTATACTTGCATAAGTTCATCGCATTCTTTACTTTACATCGCAAATACTTATTTCATAAAATAAAGCCACACTTATGATAGCACAGCGGCGATGGTGCTAATCAGAGGGCTTAAGAACATTCACGAGCGACGTGTTCTCAGCGCAGCGATTCGAACGAGACTGTTCGGTGCTCTCACAGAAAGCCAAGCGATACCCACATAGGCAAGAAAAAATTACATTGAAAGATTTCGGAGTACCCTCCAAGTTGTGTTTTCTTAAAACTAACAAACGATTATAAAATATCTACAACAAAATGAATTATTATTCCGGTACGGAACAGTCAGTATCGAAAATACTGCTAATTTAATGAAAGATTTTCTTTTTTTTTTGTTTTAATCTCACTTTAGAGATAGTACCTATTATTTTAGGTAGTCTTTGAACGTTGTCAGAGCTAAAAAACAAATGACATCCCAGTCTGTGTCCTGCGCCAGAGTGACGTTGATTGATGCAAGCGCTGCAAGAACCACCGAGCGCAGCGCCCGCCGCCTGCCGCCCGCCGTCTCGCAAACGACCAACTTCCGCGAGGTTTACGTGGAAATGTACGTCGTCGAGGATCTACCAAAATTATTTTAATTTAGTTTGATATTGTTTATAATGACAGAGAGTAACCACAAGCTTAAAGTGCCTTTTTACATGCATAACGGTTGCCGTCTAAAAGCCACGGCGCCGTGCCGTTCTAGCTCTTTTACATGTACACGGTTTACGCACGGTCGCCCAGCGGCGAGACGAGGTGGCGGGTGGTCGCAGTACTATCCCATATGGTAAGCCGCACTTCTACTATTGAAATTAACACATCTATGTCAATTTGATCAGAAATTCTGCGAAAAGGTGCAGGCTGCTGTGATGTTAGCGGTCAAATGGCATTCCCCACGCTTGCCGTGCCGTTTTCGTGTCGTGCGCTCGTGTCGTGTGAACGTGTATATACAAGTCAATACATTACTGCAAAGACGGTCGCCGCGTCGAAACTGTGTTTATAGTGTCGGTCGCTGTGCCTTGTGAAAGCAGCAGCTCATTGTAGCTCATACATTTCTACTTCAGACGGCACGGCGACCGTGCCGTGGCCGTATTCATGTGAAAAGGCACAAGTATATCAAATTTTCAATAGATTTTCAAAAATACCAAAATTTCAAGTTCCTATTGTTTTGGTTATGAAATGATGATGATGATGATCAGTCAGTTTCTATTTATATTTAAGAACAAAAATATTTACTAGTTAATGCTCGTACTACTGTTTTGTTCTATTAATGCTAAATCAATGCTACTCGTAATATAGTCGTCAAATTAAACGCTTGAGTAAAAAGATTGTCCCATTAACATCTAAACATGTTGCTGCACACTGCTACGTACTTACAACACATGACGGCAAAGTTCAAAAACTGTACAGCCAAAATGATACTGACGAACCCCACGAGACTAGAGCTTTGTTCGCAATACCGAGCTAGCCTGCAAATATAATCAGACCTTTAAGGAGTTAACCGGGTCTACATTTGGCACACCGCTATCATAGTCACTCACTATTATCATTGTCACTAAAAATATAAGTGCCTAAGTAGGTACTCTGTTGCAACTATCAGTTTATGCTTTGTGTAGCTATGATGTTTACGTCACTCTACTATGAAGACAAAACAAGTACATAATAATATAACCAAGTTTATAAATTATAATTTCGTAAAGAGATTTCAAAGTTGAGAAAAGAAGACAAAACAGAATAAATTTTCTGAGTTAATAGATAAAATATATGTGTTAAAAGATTTTTTAAAACAAGCTTTCATTACAAACACGTATTTAAAAAAACTAAAAAGTTAGAAATAATTTTATTCCGATTAGAAATAAGCCGTTGCATTCTTATCAACTTATATACGATATATACCTATATATTTTCATACCAGTAAGAAATCTTTGTGTACTTTTGACAGTCACAAGTTTTCAAAATAAAAGCGTGTTAAACACTTTTCTCTCTTGCTGTTAAAATGTAACAAGCTTTTATTTTGAAAACTTGTAGCTAGACCGCGGACGGACAAGATTTGATTACAGACGGACAAACTCCGGACAGGTGAAACTAAATAAAAGCTTGTAAAATATGCTTCGTTTTTTAAATTGGCTTAATTATCGCAATTAAGATTCCACCAAAACAAATGGTTGGCAGGAACTAATACCTAGCTCCAACTGTCCTAAGCACTCGCAGACTTGCAGCCCGTGAGAAATCGTTTTAATACTCAAAATCCGCTTACAGTTTCAGCGTTTAATGAATTACGTCGGAGGCAGCCTCCGGCGCAAGACGTGCATCGATCAACGTCGCGCCCTGCGCCCCACCACCGTCCACCACCCACCGAGATAGGCGGGCGACTGCCCAAATAAAATATTCGTACGCCTGACGGTTTACTGTCAAATGTACGTGGTGATGAGTCTGCTATAGAATGTGTACTTGAAATGGAGCTAATATTTTAATATTGCAGTAGTCATTCTATTTGAGAGTTAATTTTAACTCAAATTGGGTTGACGTCAGTCCTAAGTTCAACATAGTATCATATTATCTGTGGTTCAATCTCATAATTACTTAGATGCTTAGCATCTAGCTTAGGCTGGAAAATATTACACTCTTCAATATTTCACCTCCATTACTTAAATAACTGACATAATAACGTAACTTGCTTTACTATGTTATACATACAATAGAATACCTACATGTATTTTTCCAATTTTTCAGTGGAAATATTATTTAACTTTATCATACCAAGCGTTCCGATGGAGCTGTCTACGAATTTTTCCTTCAAAAGTATCCTTTCTATTCAATCCAATTTTCTTATCCCGTTTTATGGTTAGCACGAGATAAAAAGAGGTAACTGCAAATTTGCTTGCGTTCTTGCGCCGCTCTCGCCTCAGGCTCTACTAGTGGTACGTGACGCTTCTGAATTATAAGAAAATGCATTTACACCGAGCTGTGCGCCTCGTGGCGAGCTCGTGAGCTCTGAAATATGGATTTGATGAAATTTCCAGTGCCATGGACGTGGTTTTGCAGGCAGTGATTAATTGGTTTACGTGCGTTTCTTTGCTCTGTAGTTTTAGGGTTACAATATTCTTGTGGAAGGAGTAGTATATTTTCGTATAACAAAAATAAGTTTAGGTAAATAAAGCTGATAGTACGAACTTAATTTACATCTTATAACTGGGAAAAATGGTAAAAGTTAATGCTTTAAATAATAAATAAAAAAAATAATTCATATCAAGTTACAGAAATAACATTTCAACTGGGAATATGTTGATCCTGAAAAATAATGAGTATGTTCCTTTAGTTACAAAAAGATAAAAACTCTTTTAAAAATGTCTCCGTGTCATGACAAATTAGAACATTTCTCCAGTTTAAACACGAATCTTAGTATCTGCCATGAAGTTCCACAGTCATAATTAGGGTGATATTTCTTAAATACTGAAGATTATGCTCCGACAAGAAATTGCAGTAAGAAATGTATGCAGCTTACTTGCATCCGAGCTTATCGCATCTATCAACGTCCGAAGGCTTTCACGGAAGGCTTTGTTCGCACGGCGTATGCCCCCCCCCCCCCCTCCCCCCTCTCCCCTCCCCCGACGTTGCAAACAACTTCAGCTAACTCGGCCCCCGACTTTCTTTGTGAGTTGATAGCCTTCCGAAATGTAGCCCATTTGTTAACTAGTGGTAATTACTTTTATAAACGTTTCAAAGGAGATGATAAACATAACTTTTCCTCCTAATCCTTTAAGTTTGGATAGCAAATAAATATCACACAACAATGACGTACTTCAAGTTCAATTGAAACTTTCTTTTTTTCAAATAAAAGATTGAAAATTTGATTGAATCTTTCCTAAACAAACACTAATCTTCGGTGGAGTTTGCAACTGCAACCTTGAGATTCGAAGTTACCTATTTTGATAAAATTCCTTGTTAGTAACTATAATTTTCTTTAAATATTTACTACTGGCTGAATTAAATTGGATTAATATAAAACAGTATTATTTTCAAAAAAATCCTTAAAAATAGAGTAGAGCATGTTTCCTGTATCGTAAACAAGGCGATCAGTCATCCCGTCTCCATTTCCTGAAAGCTCCTGCAGGATAACGCGTGCAAGCAGGGTGCATCTGAGGCGCGCGCGCATCGATCAACGTCCCCCCTACCAATACTAATGGCCGCCGACTCGACCGTACTAACTGCAGCCAAATGCAACTTGCCACTTTAACTCATTTGCCTATTAATTAACTTTTTAAACTGCCATTCGTTGTGGGGGTTACGCAATAATGTATTTTACCTCGAGAAAATATTATGGTGTTCATTTTTAAGATGACCGAGATATTTTCAAGATCATGATAAGATTGACATTTCAATATTGTTATCACGATACGTAAGTTTAACAGTCGCCATAAGCGTATTTGGAAATATCTAACGTACGTATATGAATGTTACAAAAATCAAGCTCGAAAAATCTAAGGAAAATTCTGAAATAAAAAAAATGCTTTAAAAAACTTAAAAAAAAATAATTTTCAGGCGTCTACATTAAAAATAAAACTACCGCTTTTTGGCCTGAAATAACGTTATCCAAACCGAAAAAAAAAAATTTTTATTCGTAAACTTTTCTCTCCATTTTAAACACTAGTTTACAAAGATCAATACTTATAACACCCCCTTTTTGCCTCGGGGGTTAAAAATGACCTATCATAAAAGTTAGTAAGTAGTTATTGATAACATAAAAATCGATTTCTCATTGTAACTTATAACGAATTTTTTTTTTAATTCATCAACACCCGAGCGCGGCCGGATAACAATAAAATATCTATTGTGTTTCATTTTCCGGACGTTGAAGGGTTAAGTTCTATGCATACAATATGATCAATAATATTAGCCTCCAAATAGTAAAACAACCACCAAGTACGAATGAAATAAAAAATCATACACAGACAACGTACCTCGTAATAAAGGTGGCAATGTTTTGGGTCAACTACGCAAAAAAAACCCGATAATGATTATTAATTTATTGGACAATATTCGTCTTTCGACTTACTTAATTTTGACCTTAATTAGCTAATAAGCTCGTCGCTCGGAGGAGCTCGATGGCGCAGTGGTTTAGCGCCTGGCCCAGCGATTGCGTAGGTTAAGCAACATTCGCAAGGGTCAGTCATGGGATGGGTGACCAAAAATTTACTATCTCGAGCTCCTCCGTGCTTCGGAAGGCACGTTAAGCCGTTGGTCCCGGCTGCATTTGCAGTCGTTAACACCCAGCAATCCGCATTGGGCCCGCGTGGTGGGTTATGGCCCATCCTCATTATCCACCCATAAGGAAGGCCTGTGCCCTAGCAGTGGGGACATTTAAAATGGCTGATGGTGTGGTGTAGCTAATAATGTCACGAAACTGTACGATCGTCCGATTATCATGGTTTTGGTTTTCGAAGTAAGTCAAGGGGAAATCAAAATTGGCCTACTGCACATTCATCAGCACTTGGCATTATGGAAACTCATGAAGATCTTGTAAGGATTTTGATTTCCGACCGAACCTTTTTGAGGAAAATTTAAAATTTTTCAGGAAAACTTTAAGACTTATTTTTATCATCCACTTTTCTTTTAGGTTTTCATACATTCCTAGCCTGCAAGCACTAAAGCCACCGCCAGATACGAAGTGAAATAAAAAATTTCATAGACAACGTTCGTAATAAAAGTGGGAATGGTTGATGACAATCGTGCACCGCTGCACATCCATCACCGCTCGCCGTTACGGCGGGAGACGGATGGAGATCATGTTAGCATTCCGACTGCACTTCTAGAACTTTTGTATACTAAAGCTCCAATAGTTTACGTCTACATAGAACTAAAATATCCAGAACACGTTTCTATTTGTTTTTCAGTTCACGTGTTTTTCTAGGTTTATATTATAATTGTTTTCAAAATCCACTCGAGGAGTATTATTTTTGATAATAATTGTTTCCAAAATCCGCTCGAGGAGTATTATCTCTGATAATTATATGTAAAGCACCTACAAAACTATTTCTTGATGATGTAATTCAGGTAAAAAGCTCATTCATAAAGCTATAAAACAAAACTTTTTCCTTCCTAAACATAGATGTAATTACAAGCTGTCTGCAGTATTAGCAAATACTAATACGAAAACTACGCAAAGACATGTTCGCCGGTAATAAACCTAATGCACTTAAACCTTTGTGGATGCGGCTTGGGGAGGGCCGTATCGATTTTCCAGCGATACGATCACCCGCCCCCATTAACGAGCTGCCATCCAAATTGCCGAAATACCTCACAAGATACCTTCACCTGTCTGAGCTGGATAGTCGAACATAACTGCTAGTTTTTGTTGCCCCTTGAGATTCATTGCTGCATGAAATTAAAACTGAAGTAGAAGCTCTGGTGTACTGCGTTTAAGGAGATTTTCAATCTGAAATCTTGTTTTGTTTTTTCGAACCTAGGTACATCATGTGATGAGAAAACATTTTTTTCCATCTTTATCTTCCATCTCGTTCCATAATCTGTAAATAAGATTTATTGGTAGCTCTATCAGTATGGCAGATTACTTACGTGGTTGTCACTGAGATTCGGCCAGGTCAACTGGATGTTAGGAATAAAACACTTTTTACATTACAGCGCGTATATTATTAATTCAAGTATTATTTTAGAATAAGTTTGTTTGGATTAACGTGTTGGTTTTTTCTTTTTTGTTCTGAGATGCTGTCTAATAATCACCTTTTAAATCTCCAGCACCATAAAACACTAAATAAAGTAGATATCCCCTAGAAAAAACTTGCTAAAATATTATCGTTCCGTAGCAAAGGCGAATTGGAGTTGAGATAAAGTCGAGGAGCGATCGCCTGCGCTCCGTCAAAGGGATCACCCGTTCGATCCGGGCGTTTCATCCTTCAGGACTCCGGCGTTTAATATCCGTCGACGTCTTTTTGCCGCGCGCCGAGCGAAAAATAATTGATCGATTCCACCATTCCTCTGGTGGGGCTTAATGGCGAGATGACGTGAAAGGAACGCGCTCCGACGTCGAGCTCTTATTTCACCTGCGCTAACTCGCGAACTCATTTCGGTGATGCGCTTTTAACTGTTTTTCAATGGACATAAGAAACCGTCAAGAAGACGTTTATTAAATTCAATACAAAAAAATAAGGATCATTCATTTTGTTAAATTGGTATTTTATTTACTTCATACACAACTTAAGTTCTGCGCGATGGAAATTTATGAAAAAAACAGGGGGTTTACTAGTTTTACAGGCCTAGCGGCTGAAGTCCAAAATACAGCATACAGCCCACCCAGTTTTTTATTATTTGTTTTAGGTATTAATTATTAATGCATAGTAATGTGATAGGAATTTCATAGAGCTACAAAGAACATTGTACAAGTATTTCATTATTATTTGAATGTGAATTATATTATTTGGTACGTTTACAAAAATACGGAAATACTAAAAGATCGCGCAGATGAAGTGCAGACGGGAGTTTACGATCAAATAAATATTATATTCATTTACTTACTTATTTATTTACGGTACCTCAGAGTTAAATTTAAGAATAAATTAGTATGGTTATACAATTTCTAAAAGTTTATTGAAAACAAAACATTGTCTCAAATGAATTGGTTATTGTAACAACACCTATGTACTCATATGTCTATTCTCTATGTTAATCTTTTAAACATACAAGAGCCTCTAGGTCATGAAGAAGAAGCCTTTGAAGAGATACGCGCCATTGTAGCCATTATAAGGGAACAATGGGGACTTCGACACCCAGGAGGCAGGGATAGGATAAGGTAGCACAGTAAAATTAAAAAAAAAACGTACCTATTATGGTACAAACGGTAATATTATTTTGTGTTTGTGCGCTAATGATCGTACTACTTATATTGCAAGAACTCATTAAGTGACCAAAATCAAATGATGAGAAATCAATTAACGAACTTTCTCAATCTTGAACATGCCATAATCATGGTAATACAATTGGTATAAAAAGCTAAATGCAGTTTAATACTAGAAATAAAACACTTTTTACGGATTACAGCGCGTATATTATTAATTCAGGTGTTGTTTTGGAATTATTTAGTTTGTATTTATTGTGAACATGCATCAAAGGGACCCAACCATTACATTAGATTCGATAAACCCCAAATACTTTCTAAAGAACAAAGATTCATTCCCAGAATGCTACGCGAGGCTATTGAAATCAACAAACATCCAAATTTCAATAGAGATGATGGTTGGAGAGTACCACCAGCTTGGGACCCCATAATTCATCAACTAAAATCCCATCCCAAATCACACACTGCAGGATCTAAAGATATAGTTAGTTCGTTTTGTAGATAGGGATCAAAGGGAGGTCGACACAACCTCTTTGAGTTTTCTTCCGCCAGTTCTTTCTCTCAGAGGCCTCCCAATTTGTGAACTGGTAGTAGATTCAGTAGCTAGATCTTGTTTTCTAATTAACTTTATGCAATTTAATTCAGTAATAATGATCAAATCAGAACGCAGCTAAAAATAATTTAACAAACTTGAATACATTTTTATAAAATTTCGAGCGGGTAATTTCATAAAAATATGAGCAGCCTATTTTGCTTTAGTCCTCCCGTGACCACGGCCCCTGGAAAGGTGTCGAAACGTCGGGAATTCTAAAAAACCAATAAATACAAACTAAATAATTCCAAAACAACACCTGAATTAATAATATACGCGCTGTAATCCGTAAAAAGTGTTTTATTTCTAATGAACTGTACGCGCGAAAGTCTTAGAAGTGCAGTTTAATACTGTTTTACTTATTTAATATTCAAATCAACAAGAATTTAATTCTTAACCCAAAACGTATTTTTTAAAAGCTAAAAAACATTTTATAGTAATTTTCAATTATTTACTTCTTAAATTAGGTTAAAAATTAAGTAAGGTATTAAGTTTAAGTTAGGTCTTTTTTGGCAAAAAATAAAAATATTGTTTTATATTAAATGTTAAACAGTTTTAGTCAACTGTTACTGAACAGTGATGTAAATTAAGCATATGCTTAAAAGTCATTATACTCTTTTAACTAAGTATTTAACAGCCGGAGTGATGCAGTGGGTGTCATGCCGGTCTACTACACAGACTCAGCGGGGGAAGGACCCGGAATCCCGGGTTTGATTCCCGGCCGGGCAGATATTGAAATGATGGATTTTAATTTCTGTGACGGGTTATTACTCGTATGTGTAATAAGTATATATTTAATAAAAAGTATATCAGTTTAGCACACATATTACAAGCTTTTCTTGGTTTGGGGCTAGATAGCGCTGTGTGAAATTGTCCAAGTATCATTATTTTATTATTTATTTATCATTTACCAGGGAGGAACATTAACACATTTTTTCATATTGCTAAAAATCACTGTTAGTGAGTTACGGAAAACCCAAAAAAATAAATGGTAGTTAACGATATGCATAGGACATAACGTCTTTTAAAAACAGAAAACTCTACTTGATGGTTTATTTGTAGTTAACTACAATAAATAAATAAATATTTGACAACATCACATACTTTGTTCCGATTTCAAAGTGAGAAGCTAAAGCACTTGTGTTATGGAAATCAGAGACAACGGTGGCATCGCAAACACCCAGACTTGAGCCAATATAGAAACGTTCGTTTTCTAAATTGACCCAACCGGGGATCGAACCCGGGACCTCAGAGATGGCGACACCTTGAAACCCGGTGTACAAAGCCACTCGACCACGAAGGTCGTCGGTGGTTTATATATATAAACAATAAAGATATTCTTATTATAATTTTATATTCTTGCAATATTATGCTTAAAAATAACTGTCATCATTAATAAGTAATTATTATCGTAATAATTCATAATGAAAGTCAACAATAATGGCGAAGTGTTTGAGCCCCTAAACACAATCAGCGCAATCAGGTTTATCGAAGGGTAGAGCCCTGTGGTCTCAATACAGCCCCAATTAGTCTGCGCAGACTTCCGCACGTTTTTGCCCGACCACTAATAGGCAAGATCTGAGTGAAAGCCCCTTTACAATGTCAGAGTAAATCCTTTAAATGTGCTCCGATTCACAGCTCGCGTGTCTCATTCATCCAAGTCAATAAAACAGTGTAAAGTCGTCGAAATGTTACGTACGAGTTTGCCACAGATGTTTCCGCGGTGATTACACTATTCGATTTTTGTATGATCATAAATCTGATCTATATTTGAATAAAGCTTTGCAGTAAGTACCTATATTCTAATCATTTTTTAGACTTCTATTGATTTCTTGTACGTATGTCTAGAGCTAATTCATTATACCGTAACTTAATAGCACTTAATATCTAAGTTTATTTGAATAAAGAATATTTCATTTCATTTCATTTCATTTCAATCTGTATCAGTGCACTGAAGACTATTTCATTCTATTGACTGCAGAATTGTCTTCAGTGCTCCCTTCATTTAGAAACGAAGATTAATCCAAATCATATTGTACCCAGGCCATGCATTCGCTATTATAAATCTATGCCCTTTTTAATTAGCTAACATCAGCTGGAGACAGTAAGAACTTCTATAAAATTGTGAAGCAGTAATATAATTTGGGTATAAATCCAGTTGGTTTGCCATTAATAAAATACAAAATCGTATGGTGTAAAGGCATGCCGTCGTATACGTAAAGTATTATAGGCTCGGCGCGGCACACAATTACGCAGGTCAAGCGTGCACAGCCACGGTCGCTGTACTAGTCTAGATCTCACAACACTTTGCTGCCTCTGCCTCTACCTTTGACTCCTGAACTTTGTTATTTTTAGCCATAAATTATAGTGTGTGTCATGGGCGGGGTTGGGTGTGGTCTCATGGGTTGGTCCCATGGCCTTGATCGCCGGGAGCAGATCCAACCCTAGTCGGCCCTCCTGTCCGGAGAGCAGACATGGCGAATGGTCATGGGAGGAGCGCAACAGTCGCCGATCCCCATGGCATGTCTAGCTGATTATCCTTCCCGTGGTTGCTGCCTGTTATTGGTCTGGTTCCCTTTGAAACAGACGGAACTAAAACGGCTAGACGCAATTCTCATCCAGACCTTTCCCATCCTTTCTTCCTTTCTTAACACAGTACTGCGGGTATTATGTGGTTGGTACTTGCGGCCTCATCATCAAACAGGACTGATGGTGAGGGGTAAGGGGGGAACAACCACCCGCGTGTTTGTGCCGTGCGCGGGGACCCGTACGGGGGGATGAAGGTGTCCTGGTGATTGAGTCGATGGAGTGTAGGCTGTATAAGCACTCCTGAGACAACACGTCACTTTGGCCCGGATTTCTCCTCACACGGGAGGCCTAGGACTAGCCACCCTGGGTCAATCGGCTGTGACTTCCCGTAAGAGGGCTGTCAGGCGAGAGTCCTGATATAGTGGGGGCAGACGTCGGGTGGGACGATTTTTGTCATCCCGCTCTGTTCGGCCGGCTTCCTGCTATATTGGGGCTCTATATCTTTGCTGTAGTTCTGGCGTTTGTGTGCCTTCTGCCGCAACGTCCCCACTTGAGGGCTCCAAGGAGGGTGGAACGCAGCAAAGACGAATTTAATACCAAACTTACATGGCATCCAAACCCAAACCCAAACATACACGCACCAAGGCTGCACCCCAAGGTGAAAACCAAGGCGGCGCGCCCAGCACCCAGGCTGCACCTCATAACCAGAGTGTTGCGCCACACAACACACCGGCAGCTCCTCAGGTGCACAACCCGAGAGTAGCGCCACAAAACACACCGGCAGCTCCTCAGGTGCATAACCCGAGTGTAGCGCCGCCTGCACAACACAGTTTGGACCTCTCCTCTCTGAAGGCAGCAATGCCGATGACCTCTGGACCCCAACAGGAGGAATCCGGTTGGAACACAGTGGTCGTTAAGAAGAAGAGGCCCAAACAACAACCCAACCCGCCTGGCCAATCACGCAAAGCCAAACGGGTGGAAACCCGATTGGTAGCGAGGAAGGCGCGGCGACAGACTACGGATGGAAGTAGGCCGCGTGAAGCTGCCGAAGGGGCTGCAAAGCCCCGCGATGCTCCCAATAGTGATGCGCTGACTCCTCACGTGGACAATAGTCCTGCTGAGGAAAAAGCTGCTCCTAAAGGGGCACCATCCGCTGTCCTGAAGCCAGCTGCCGCCAACGCATCTGCGCGACGCAAACCCAGGCGGGGTTCCCGTGGAAAGGGGAATACTGCTACGCCTGCCAAGCCCGTCAAGAGGAATCGCCCCGACGATTCCTTCACTCCACGAGGCGAAGGCAAACGTAGTAAACCCCATCCCACCACCACCAGCTCCATCGCATATGCCGACGCTCTGAAGTCGGACCTCAGCGTCGCGATCATGGTGGAGCCCTACCATGACCTTACCAAAGAGCAGGCCGAGGTCATCAAGAGACAGGTCGATGGTTTGTTGGACGACGAGATATTCGCTCCGAGCTCATCAAGCCATCCATATGTCGGACCGTCTTTTAAGGCGAACGCCTTCTACAGTGAGGGCGTCCTTAAATTCTGGTGCAAGGATGACTACTCGCTCCTGTGGCTTCATCGCACGACCGCGAAAATCGGCTCACCACGTCCCGGCACCAAGCTGGTCGTCAAGCGACAGCTGGAGATCCCCAAACGCGTCAAGACGGGGCTCCTGGTGCCACAATTTGGACCGGATGACACTTTGGACCGGGTACGCAGACGCCTAACGTGCCAAAACACCCACCTCGACGTCTCCAACTGGGCTGTCTACCACGCCGAGCAGCAGGAGGAGAAACAATGCCTGTTCCTCGTGCTTGGGGTCCCGGAAAAAGACGCCGAGAAACTCAAGGCAAGCGAGCGTAGAGTTTACTACAAGCTGGGTAACATCTACGCCCGCTTCCTTGACAATACAAGTACGCCCCCGCCGAACCCCGGTTTACCTGGAGAGGTCATTAGTGACCCAGGCAGCGGGCCTACATACCACACCGCACAATCAAACCCACCACGACCACCACAAACCACCGACGACGCCGATCCGCCCAAAGTGGACCCCAGGGAAGTCCCACAGGAGGAAGGGATGGGGGATTCCCCTATGGAAGATGGGAGCGGAGACAGCGACGTGGACGAGGAGGTTATGCTGAACAGCGACGATGGCGCTGCCAGCACCCCACAGCAATAACCTCTCCGTCCTCCAAACCAACCTCCAGCACAGCCAGACTGCAACGGCTACCCTACGCAGAATGCTGGAGGTAAATCCTAAGACCGTAGCCCTAATCCAGGAGCCGTGGATTAGGAAGGGCAGAATATGCGGTCTCAGCAACATCGGGGGTAAGCTACTCCTAGACACCACCGCTGACAACCCGCGTACATGTATCTTTACACCTAAACACGCAAACACAACCTTAATGACCGAGTTCTGTTCCAGGAACCTGACTACTATCAGACTCCAAAATGACCCCTCCTTAGGCCTGACTGACGTGGTGATATCGTCCGCCTACCTGCCGGGCGACGCGGAAATTCCCACTCCTGAGCTGGCCGCGCTGGTTCAACACTGCGAACGCGAGGGACTAGAGCTGATCATATCAGCTGACACCAACGCACACCATGTGCTATGGGGCAGCAAGGAAAACAACACGCGAGGTGAGGAATTCGTTTCTTTTTTACTCGCGACTAACATGAACATAATCAACAGGGGCTCCGAACCGACTTTCGTAACATCACGAGCCCAGACAATCATTGACCTTACTTTAGCGAGTGAACACGCGTCGCATCACATTTCCGATTGGCATGTATCTGATGAGGCGTCATGTTCCGATCATCGCTGGGTCAAATACAACATAAATATGACTCTCACACCGCCTAAGCCCCGACGTAATCCACGCAAGATGGATAGACGTAAGTACGAGCTTTTGACCGCAGAGAAGCTAAAGTGTCTAGACACCCCTACAACTCACGCGGTAATAGCGGATATTGATAACCATGTTGATCGCATAACAACAATACTAAACACCAGCTTTGACGAAACTTGCCCACTTTCTATTCCCAGCTCCCAGCCAGGCAACAAACATCACTGGTGGGGACCTGATCTGGAGAAATTACGCCGAAAGGTGAGAAAGTTGTTCAACAAAGCAAAGAACTCTCGAGATGCGCAAGATTGGGACGCCTACAAGCAAGCCCAATACAACTACAGGAAGCGTATTCGCCTCAGGAAAAGAGAATGCTGGAGACGCTTCTGCACCAATATTGAAACAAACAGTGAGGCTAACAGAGTGAAAAACATTCTGTGCAGCGAACCAGTACATAATCTTGGTTTCCTGAAAAAGCCTGATGGAACTTACACCAAAACAGGTGAAGAGACCTCAGAACTGTTAATGACCACTCACTTCCCAGGGTGCCGCATAACGGAAAGTCGCACATGGGAAGGAAAAGATGAGAATCCACCAGCTGAAACCGACTGGATCACCGCCCACAAGGTTGTCAACCCGGAGAAAGTAAGATGGGCAATCAACAGCTTCCTTCCATTCAAATCAGCGGGACTAGATGGAGTTTTTCCAGGACTGATGAGGTGGAGCGACGGAGGTCTTATTGACCACCTCGTAGCCATCTACAGAAGCTGCCTGGCACACCGCTATATTCCTATGAAATGGAGGGAAGTCAGGGTAGTCTTCATACCTAAGCCCGGCAAAGGAGACTACACTCAACCTAAATCATTCAGACCAATTAGCCTCACATCATTCCTTTTAAAGGTTTTAGAGAGACTAATAGACAAGGAGATAAGGAGCACTGCATTAGTCAGGAACCCCCTAAATCCAAACCAACACGCCTACTCTGCAGGCAAATCAACAGAGTCTGCCCTACATAAGGTGGTTTCCTACATAGAAGGCAATCTCAAACACAAAATATCTACACTAGGCACCTTCATCGACATTGAAGGAGCCTTTGACAAAACCAATTTTACCAGCATAAGCCAGGCCCTGTCCAAACATGGTGTGGATACCACTATTGCCGGGTGGATTGACAGCATGCTGAGAGACAGAGCCATACAATTTACTGTGAATGGCACCACCAGAGGCGTAGTAGCTAAAGGATGTCCCCAAGGAGGAGTCCTCTCACCGCTTCTATGGAACATAGTGGTCAACGAGCTGATTACGTGGCTCAACGACCGCAACTTCCTCACAGTAGGCTATGCAGACGACCTGACCATACTCATCAGCGGACGAGTTGAGAGTGTGATTTGTGACCAAATGAGGTCCGCACTGAAGGTCGTCGAACAGTGGTGCACTAAACACAACCTAACAGTGAACCCAGCAAAGACTGAGCTAATCATGTTCACAAACAAACGAAGTCTAGGAAATCTTAAACTCCCTAAACTTTTTAATACCAGTCTGTCCCTTAGCAAGGAAGTCAAGTATCTAGGTGTGATACTAGACAGCAAACTTCTCTGGAATAGACATCTCGAAGGAAAACTAAACAAAGCCACCATCATCTTCTGCCAATGTAAAAGGCTACTCGGCAAAAGGTGGGGACTATCACCGAAAATAACAATGTGGCTATATAAAACTGTTATACGTCCCATAATCACATACGGAGCTGTTGCCTGGTGGTCCAAAACAGAGCAAAGCACCGTCATCAACAAGCTGCAGCAATTCCAAAGATTGGCATGCTCTGCTATAACCGGCTGCATGCGAACTACCCCCACAGCCGCCCTAGAAGTAGCTCTGGATCTAACACCGTTGGACCTGTTTATACAACAAGAAGCCTCCATGGCTGCTATAAGGCTTAAACACTTAGGACTGTGGTACAACCGAGAGGGTCCTCACTCCATATTGTGGAATAACTTAGTGAAACATGAGTCACTAATCGCTGCCCCATGCGACAGGATCCCCAAGCAATATATTTTCCTAAAGAAATACCAAATCCAGTTATTTGAAAGCGACCGAGATTACTCTGGCATACATGAAGTCCGAATCTATACGGACGGTTCCAAAATGGGGACTGGAACTGGAGCTGGAGTATTCTCTCAAGACCTAAATATCAAAATATCACTAGCGCTAGGCCAACACAGTTCGATATTTCAATGCGAATGTGTTGCTATAATAAACGCCGCTATTACGGCCCTGTCTAGAGGTGTGAAGGGACTAAACATCCGCATACTGACTGATAGCATGGCCGTCCTAACAGCACTGGAAGCCAGCACGATCAACTCCAGTATCGTCTTTGAATGCCACCAAGTTTTGGACCGCTTGGCATCCAACAACGGAGTAATCCTACAATGGATTAAAGGGCATAGTGGATCACACGGGAACGATGCCGCCGATGAGCTGGCTAGAATAGGATCTTCCACAACAGTGGCAGGACCCATACCCATTCTGCCACTCCCGTTCAGCCAACTACGCTCATGGGTAGGACAACGAACTCGTGCTGCACACAATACTCGTTGGGTAGATCTAACAAGCTGTAGACAGTCTAAGATTGCGATGACTGCAGTTTCGCCGCGTGTGACCCGCAGGCTGCTCAGCCTCAATCGTCCAGACCTCCGGATAGTTGTAGGTACACTTACAGGTCACCTAGCTTTAAACCGACAACTATTCATCATGAATGCGACAGACAGTCCTCTATGCAGGGGATGCCTGGAAGCAGAGGAAACAGCCGCCCACGTGATCCTGGAGTGCGTGGGGCTGGCCACACAACGGGCAGAAATCCTCACAGAGGTGAGGTCGCTCCTAGAAGCCTGTGAACGTCCCAGGAGGCTTCTGCGCTTCTGGAAGGAGCTGGGATGGCTCGATTAGCCATACCGATGCTATGAGGTTTCACGCATAACGGACCAAATTGGTCTAAATGCGGAGAAAAGTGCCCACCACCAATACCAATACCAATATAGTGTGTCATTCACGACAACAATGAAATCGCTGACGGAATAAGCGAGCTTTTGAAATAAGGAGGTTGCCTTGCCCCTGGTGCCCAATTTTTTAAACTTTTTACTTGAATTTAACTACGAAACAAACCATAAGATAAAAGAATATAGTTAGCGACAGCTCCCACCTCCCTTTCTCCATTGATCTGACTGAAAATCGAAACCAGAACCTCTGTAATGGCTGGCTACCCCAAGCACTGCAATCTGACCGTCTTACCCCTCTTTATAGCAAATAATGAAAGCTCAGCGCCCTTGGAGAATTTCGTTCCTTAACTTTATAGTGCACCAGCGTGCGAACATAACAATGCTATTAAAATTTTCAAATGAAACATTTTAGGTGCCGTTAGAAGCAGTGATGAGCTTCAAGGAAGCAAACCAAAACGTGGGAAAGCGAAGCCTGGCTGTAACCCTCCCGTTAACGTCATAAACGCCGATGCATTCACTTAACTGTAGTGCACGCATTTAGCTTGCATTCTTGAAATATGCAAAGCTCACTCACGACTCGGTCGGGGCGGTAATAGCGCGTGAGATGCTCTGAGCTAGGAAAAATCTAGGCTACATGTTCTCAAACTTCATATCGTTGCCATCCACTTCATTGTTTTTCTCGTATAACTGTTACTGTTTAAGGGGCTAGCAAAGAAACTAGTGTTTTTTCTTTAATATTGATTTCAAAATGTCGTTTGAATGTCGGGAATTAAACACTACGCAAGTGCACGAATGTTTTTAGCGCAAAACTTATCTTAAATAGCTATAATTAATTATCTTTTCATGTAAATTACTTAATAAGGTAACTATAGTTATTTTCAATTTAGCATGATAAATGGTGACATTTTTTATATTTTTGTCGACTTTTATTCTATTAATCCGTTATAAATATAAACCATCATCATGTACCTATAACAGAACTTTGTAGGCAGAGAAACATTGCACTCTTTTTTATACAATACTAAATAATATAACTAGAAAAGATACGACTCGCACTAGATCACACTCTCGGACGGGAAACGAACCCGCGACCTTTGGAAGTCCGATCCAATGCTCTTACCGCTAAGCTGACTCGGTAGCTCATTATTTCTAGTACATTATGTAGTATTATATCATTTATCTTAACCATATTAATAGTCAACTATCTTTTTGGTGGCAGGTAAATATTACTTTTGAACCGAGTTTGAGAGCCAGTGACTTTCTTTAATGCGTTGGCTATCCATACATTAGGTAGGTAGGTACTTACTTAGTGATGATGCGCTGCGTCTGCTACGAGGATCAAAGTCCTTCATTGAAACGAGCTGTTTTGATTACACCATTATGCCTTAATGCAATCTAGTCTCTGTATTTGTCATCGGAAACATCAAAACTAGCTCTTTGACTATTTCTTAGATCTATGTGATAACAGTAGTTATTACCTCTCCAAAACGAAAAGGCGCGTAAAAAATGTAAAAAAGCGTTAGGAAAAGATTTTTTTTAAGTTCTAACACCACCTTTTGAAATAAAATAGAAAAAAGAAATAGAGTGAAAAGGATGAGACTTTGTAAAAATGACATCTGAGAGAAGGATAGACAGAATACTTAAACATTTTTAAATGTTGTCGGACATGGATTACACAGAATAAAGAAAAATGTAATGTCTGTGGACCAGCATTTTTTTTAATACACAGATTGTTGAAAAAGATGGTTGATAAGAAAAATTTATGAAATGTGATAAGAAAAATTAATGAAATATGATAAGAAATTAGTGTTAATAAATAAATAAGATGGAATATTAATAAATAAAAGAAAAACACAAAGTAATGTAAAACAAAATGACGGGAATCTTTATATGAATATTTTTATCGGCATAGATTTGATCGACTTATTTTTGTGATATAGGTATTACAAAAAATGAGTGCATTCATCAATGAAGATGGCTATTGTTTAACTCCAAAAGAGTTGAGAGAACAAGTTTTTAATGCTGAATTTAGCTGTTTACCAGGAAAGTCACGTAAAAATTTTAGACTACTTCACTAGTTCGTGACACTCGCAGCACAAATTGACTTTGTTCTCAAGTATAACAAATAACTATTTTTTTCGATTTCGGTATTGTGTGTTTATACACAATACCGAAATACAAACTCGTTTTGAAATTCGAATTTTACGATATGCAAGTAGATAAAATCTTGTTAAAAACATGTAATCTAATTTTAAACAATCACATTTTGTTTTTTTTTTCTTCGGCGTCAACTAGGTAGGCATTTTCGGCCTTACCACAAAAGATTTTAAAACACTGTTTAATTTAGACACTGCTTAAATGCGATGCCGTCTCTTTCAAACAATACTATCAAAAAATGACAGCATCACATTTAAACAGTGTCTCAGTTAAACACTTGTTGAACAGTGTTTTAAAATCTTTTGTGGTTTAAAATCGTTTATGTATTGTTACACATGTTATTACTAAATTTCAGGTATTATTTTATTAGGAGAAATTAAACTGTCCAAAAGTCAAATAGGTACTTATACATCAAATCATTATTATTCTTGCTGTTTCATTTGTAAATTAGTTACCTTAGCTTAATTATTTTCAAAACAAAAACAGTATTAATGCCTACTAAGCTTTGAACTTACCAAAACAAAGCAAGCAAATGTAAAACACCATAAATTCAATAGCACAAGCGCTTTACCTCAGTAATAAATAAAATGAATTAATAAGCTCGCCACTCGGTAGTTAGGATGGCTTATCTGCGTACAAGCCTGGCTGCCTCTGGGCAACAAAATTATATTTATTTAATATCCTGCGATTGTAATCTTCTAATACTGTGCTTATTGAAATCTTTGAGATTATCTGCTGAACTACCAGCCATAGTTTCTGCGATTTATACGACTTTTAACTGTTTAAAAACCATCGAGTCTTCAATAATCGTTAATTTAGCCATTTCTAGTATTATTTTTTGTTTTTTTTATTTAATCCTGTTTTTCTTATTTTTGTTTCGCCCAAGGTTGCTTGGAAGAAATTGCTATGTAGTAACATAGCCGCCTATTGTATGTTTTACTTCTCGTTCTTGTTTGTTCTGTTTGTATCATTTTTCTGTCATTTGCAATAAAGTCTTTATTATTGTTATTCGACAAAATCATAGACCTAATTTACAAACTGGTTGTCTGATATCACTTAACGACAACAAAAGGATCGATTTCAACATTAAATGGTAGCTTGCTGTCCCGTTACAAAATATAGAGCTTTTATAACTGTTGATACAGAACTAGCGATACTTACGAAATTGCCATTATTTTAGAATCTGTATCGGCATCGGTAATAACCGATATCGAAATAGTGCGTTGGAAAAGATAAACGGTAATATTTCGATAACGCAGGAGTTTCCAACATTTTGTAACGGTTGGTTTTTTTATGGTATTTATTTTCTTTATTAAAATCATGACGCTTAAATATTCTGTTTTAATGAAGGTAAATGAGAACAAAAAAAATGCAACGAAAAGTATTGTCTAACCAAATCAGTCGACACGTTTATTATTGTTGTTCAAATTTTCTCTTTTTCAGTTTCCTGACAATTATCAGGAGAAAAAAAATATTAAATAAGATTTTTCTTCAACAAAAACTTTGATACAAAGGTTTACCAGCACTACCTAGATTCTATAAGATTGCTGTCATCAGGAAACACTGTTGTTCGTCATCTGACGACTCCAAACTGCCCTTGCCTATCAAGTTTATTACCAAAAGAAAAATTCAGTTGCACAAAACTATTTGATAATGAAATTATATACAAACGATTTTTAAAGTTAAGGCAATCTTAAGCTCGAAAAAGTTGTCACATTTGACAAAAACTCTATAAAACTGACAGCTTCTTTAAAGTTAAGGAGACTTTAACAAAGATTTTAGCTAGTAAGCCTTTGAGTATTCGGCCGAATCAATATCTTTAATGTCACTTACTAGTGAATTAGTATTTAAGTACTACATTACAAATATTAGTTAAAAAAATGATGTTTAAACTTTTAAAAATATTTTTTTATCTAATATTTTAATCTCACTCAGGTACAATAAGCTTATGTTTAAAAAGCAATTGGCACATTACTTTCATTTACCGATTTCTTTCCAATTGCTAACAGCGCTGAAAATCTAGAAAATAACAAAAATATTAATGATAATGAATGCCAATATATGAATGATATAAGAAATCATTATTTTAGCATGCTGAAAGTCCTGAGAAGCCTATGTAGGTCTCCATTTCCAATAAAAAAAAAATACACTTGTCTCTTGACTCGCACGCTATTTTTCAACCGAAGCCTTTGGCAGATGGGTACAACCCACATTCGTGTAAAACAAACTAGGCCCGCAGCGCAGGGCGTGCGCGATGGTATGGCACGCGCCGCGCTTCAAGATTATTTTGCTCCAATCCAATCCAACTTCACAGCGATAGCGATACTACCTAATATTATAGACCATAATATCTATAGTGAACTATAAATTCACTACATTCACTTCATTTAGAACTTTTCTGTACGTAGCTTTCACGTACTTATATCTTTCCAGCGGTGCAGCTTTCCATACTAACCATGAACAAAAATTTTCGCCAATGACTTGTAATGAAGTACTTAGTCTTATAAAATACTAAATAATATACTAGAAAAAATTACTTAGTCTTATTTCAACATCAATACAAACGCAAAATATAATAAAAATAATAAATAATAATAAACTTTTAAACTTCAATCAGTTTGAACTTCAATGAAAATCAAGTACTTATCGCAGCACGAAATATCGGTTTCAATCAGTGCAATTTTGTCTAAAGGAAAAAATTAATAAATAATAGTAATCTGTAATAATCGCTGAGTCACGACAAAATGTTTACATCCATCTCACCTCCTTTTTACCGACCTCATCGATTCAGTCTCAATATATTTACACGCGTGTTTTATTTTTTTTTTACTTAAAAACAGATTTAATTGCAAGCAGGCATTAAAAAGAAAATTGTCACTGACTTCATAAAAATTAGATTTAAAAAAATATTCATATTATCATAGTACAATAAAGATTTTGAAATAAATAAATATCATATTCATAATTAATGAGACAACTGTCTAGCACATAAATATCTCGCGGTCTCCAAGTGTCGCTGACGCAATTAGCGATTAAAGCTAAAAATGACAGCACATTACGATAGTCATCGTGTTAAGGCGAAACTTGCGGTGTTAAATTAATAAAACACCTCAACTGATACGCAAGTATTAATTCCGTGTCAAGAGGAGAAGCTAAGTGCAATCACTAATCAAGATGCAGGTGGCGGGCACCTGCGCTCATTTAGTTAAGTGCACTAGTTGGAACACAGTAAACGGAATTTGTGTTTGGCTACTTCTTATGCGCATTAGACGTAGTGCTCGATAAACAGGCGAAAGGAAAATTAATCATTGAGGTCATTTCAAAAGCATCTGCTGACCTTAAGCTTCTTGTAAACGAGTAATTAAAGAGCTTTTATTAAGTAATTTGTATCGAGTTAAATGGTCATCTCTTTAGAATAAACGTCGCTCTAGATGCCTTTATAAGATAATAAAACAGGTCCTGTGGCACCTCCTCGTGTAATTGTGACAAAAAGCAGAAAAAAATACGAATACGTTATTATAACGCCATAATCTTTGCCAAACTAAACATCCCTACAAAATAACCGCATTAACAGTCACACGCATATAAAAAACAAAAAAACATGTGGAAGAGTTCGAAGACAAGATATTAATTCCTCTTAGTTAAGGAATTTGATTCATGCCCGTACCATTTGTTATTTCAATAATCTTTTAATCTTCATCCGGCGTAATAACAATTGCAAAATTAAGTCGTTGCGAAGGAGTGATGAAGACGTCCCATAATACATCAGCTCGGAATCGTGAGCGAGCCGAATTAAATCAGCCACTGGCTGAAAAGAATCGTTTCTTGGCACGAATGGACAACAATGCCTGTTATTAAAAAGAAAGAATGGTGATAAAGAACGTATAATTTGTGCAATAATTAATGCGAGCGGTGTGACGGGCCGTGAGTAAAAGCAAGCGGAGCTTTTCATTTCGTACGTACACCGTATTACCGGATCAGAAGTTACATCGATAATGACATGATAAGATGCTACACCTTTGTATAATTAATTGTGACTAATTTAAGTGCACTTAATGGAGCATCAGGTTTTATTGGAGCAGTTTAAGCAATTATGCGAATCACTTTTGTTGGATTGTTTAAGGAAAATAAAAGTTGAAATCTATACGAACGGGCCATGGTCAAAAATCCCATTGCACGGTGACCACAGAATGGCAACTGGCTGGAATTGCATTGTCAGATGCCACGCACGCCATTCTCCGATGCTAGCTATTTCCACTATTTCGCCAAGTTGTTATTGGCTATTTTTTGTGTATCAATAAGAAGAAAGTAAACTGCTCCTTTTTATTAAAGGGATCTAAGTAATATTAATCAACGACCTCCGTGGTCTAGTGGTTTGTACACCGGTTTTCAAGGTGTCGCCACCTCTGAGGTCTTGAGGGTTCGGCTCCCGGATGGGTCAATCTAGAAAACGAACTTTTCCATACTGACTGAGGTCTGGGTGTTTGTAGTACTACCGTTGTCTCTGATTTCCATAACACAAGTGTTTTAGCTACCCTTTGGAATCAGAGCAATGTTTGTGACGTTGTCTATATAAAAAAGAATAGGCAATTATTACTTAGAAAACTGAGACAATTTTAAGTTTATTAATATCTTGGGGTGTACTATTAGAAGTGTGACGATAGCTCAAATATCTTGATTGTCGAGAAAAAATATAGAATTTATGAATAAAGACTACATTTAGCTGTGATAATCTTGTTCAGAGCTCAAATACACAGGATGCGTTCCGGTCATACGATCTGATCCACAGATCGCTGCGATCTATGCGATGTATGGAGTTCTCTTATCCCTTCCACACTGGTTGCGTTTATCTGTAAATCCTGTGTGTTTGAGGTCTCAATAAGTTAATTATTTTCCAAAATGAAATTAAGTCTATAAGTTATCTCAATACACATTCTTATGACTTTAAAAAATCAGAATTAGCAGCAACGTTCCGACTAGGTAATTACGGAATAATAGTTTCGAGCGAGCTGTCTTCAAAGCTTGGAGGCGTGGACGAGAAGTGGCGCACACGCACAGTCGTCAGTCAGCGCAGTCGATGCCGACAGTTCGACGCATTAGTCACGTCGAGTGACGTTCGAATGGACCCCCTCTTTGACCACTGCCGACGACATCCAGTCTGAGCTTTGTTTATGAATGAATGAGTTGGTACGTATACCCTACATGTTCTCGTAGGGCAAACTTCAAGTTACCTGGTAATTAGAAGGAATAAACGGCTGCTGTTAAATGTGTTACCGTGCCGACAAGGATGTATGGTTAAAAATAGGTTTCAAGTATTGAAACTTGTTACTTGATGTTACAATTATGTTTATCACAAAAAATTGGTTGAAAATAATTCTTTGAAAGTAACTTGTTTAATTTTTTTTATCCACAACGGGTAAAGAGCATGGCCTTCATCTCACTTGATATTAAGTGACAAAAAGACCGAAGGTGGAAGCGCACCACACCTGGAATCCTCAACACTGAGTAACTGGCTATCTCCTAGTATTACCTCTTAAAGCCGGAACACAACAATTTTTAAATTGTTGTTACAGCGTCTGACTTAGGTAAGATGGTGGTGGATAGATGGCTAGCCAGGCGGATTTAAAATAAGCCCTACCATCAATCAAACCGAGTACAAATGTGAGGGGTAAATAGGAATCGAACCCGGGACCCCTGCGTCTTACACGGGTGGGCGAACCACTAGGCCACAGAGGCGGCCATTCACACAGATTCCATTTTCACTTATTAAAAATAGCTGTTCGTTCAGTCAATCAGTATTCAATACATAGGACTTCCAAAGTGTTATACAAGTAATAGCGTGGGATTTGAACGAAATATTTTTATTTTAACAAGAACATTCTAAAATTTTGGGTCAATTAAAAGTGACTTGATAAGAATTAAGTTTACGTCACAAACCAACGACAACAAAGACAAACGTTGACATCAAGAAATGTTTTAGCTTGCTCAATAAAACACGGGTTAATCTCCGTTCCCACAGCTGGCACGAAGAATGTTGGCTACGGGAATCCTTTTCCAAATAATTAATGCGATAAAATGTGCGCAGCGCAGGGCGAGCGCGTGACGAGCGCGCGCGCACGGTCACGACGCATGCGCGGCAAAACGACCAGCGGGCCGCACGCGCGACCCTAGCACTTACCGCGGACGCGCAGACCGCTACCCCCGCGAACTGTACATCGCTGCACTTGTAGGCCTGCCAAAATCATTGTAATAAGGCCTATTAATTCACAGGTTTTGAATAACACCTGTATTCTTTAGTTTAATATAAAAATGGAACAGAATTGGTATGAAAATATATGTCGTCAGGTCTAATAAGAAAGGCACCAATTTTACACATTGGATTTAAATTATATACTATCTGTTTTAAATATAATTATTTAAATATGTAACAAGATTAAGCGACATAACATACAAATATTAAAAATATAGTAAAAATATTATTGTTAATTTAATTTCTATTTTAAAATTCCTCAATATGGAAAACTCAAGTGAAAACAACTTTCTTTAAAACCTTTAAATAAAGATCATAACTTATGATGTAAAAATAAGAAAATAAAAAATTACAAACTATTTATTTACGTACATACATTACAGCTTCGATCAACGTTAATGAAATCATGCCAATAAATTAAAAACAGTAGAAGAAAGAAGACGGAAACTAGTATTTAAATTCTTAAAAAAAATCCTATCACAAAACTACTACCTCAGAAGCAAATTTTCATAAATTAAGGTCAAGAGTAAACATCGAAATGAGTGATTTAATAGTTGAAAAAACAACTTTGATTTACATTTCTATATTGAAAAAGCTATCTCAGTCAAGCTTCCTTCATTAAAATTAAAACAAAGAAGGTAATAAATCCACGAATATGAAACGTCAATGTAAAGCAAACGAAAGCAATGAATCACTCGGGCAAAATAAAGGGAAACGTGGCGGAGGACCCTGCGTCCCAGCATCTATGCGTCTAGGGTGGCCACGCTGCGTCCCGGGCATGCTGCGTCCCAAATTCATGCAGACGTAGAGGCTAAGATAAAATCCGTGCAAAACAAATAAAAAATGTATTTCAGTAATAAAAATAGTCAGAAAATTATGCATGCATAACAGACGTTGAGACTAAGATAAAAAACCATGTACCTAAATAAAATAAAAAAGGACTTATTTCAGTAAAAAAAACCTTCAAAAAATTATAGAAACACAAGTCTTGTCTTATTAACATGTATTATGAATGTTTAAAGAATATTTTTACTACATTAAAAATATAAGTATACAGTATGCAAAGTAACTAAACTAAAGGCAATCCTTTTAACCAGGCTGTGTAGGTTGAGAAGAAGCCAATGGTACATATTTATTTTTAAACGATGTTTATAGATTAATAAAAAAATATAGAATTTTCGAAAAATAAATATAACATATTGAAATTTGAAATTGAAATTGATTGAAATTGAAATTGAAAAATTCTTTATTCAAATAAGCTCACATAACAAGCATTTTTAAATCGTCAATTCTTTTATCCTACCACCCATTATGACGTCTTTTAGCTGACAAGAAAAATGGGCGCAAAAAACTTATCAGCTTTATTAGAAGGAACGATATTTACAAATATGTATATCGTTTCCAGACATTACATTCAAAGTATTCATACATGTTACCATTAACATAGATTCATAAATAAATAACATTATTTAATTAGCTCATTTCTACTGAATCAAATTACAGGTGTCAAGCTTAATTCAAAATTTAAGGCTCAGCCTAGGCTATTACAAAAAAAAAATATATATATCTATTCATACAATTCAATAAACGTTAAGACAAGTAGGCAGAAGCAGACCCATTCCCACTGGCAGCGCCCGTTCACGAGCATGACGCATGAACCAGCCATCGCTTCGCTCAACCATATTTGAGGGAACGTAACGACCCGCCTCACACGACACCACCATAGAAATGATTAAAGAGAGCATGACATACTTAGGCTACCCGTGTTAAGGCATCGAATTGAAAACTAATATCCAAAAGCTTTTCATAGGCCTATAGAAAGTGAAAGATTGCAATAAAAAAAAAAAAAATCCAAAACAAGGTAGTAGTTATGAATTTTATCTTTTGGGTAAGAAGTGCCATACATATAGATAATATTAAACATTTATATACTGTACGTGCACCAATTATACAACGTGTTACAAAAATTCCCCTAATGCCGAATATGGTAGATAGGGACCATCAAACTGAACAACTTTTACTATGGGACCAAACTTTGAAATCGCGAAAACAAAATCAGCTGTTTCATAGATTTTGATATTTTCGTAATTAATTTTTGTATGAAACAGCTGATTTTTTTGTCGCGACTTCAGAGTTGGTCCCATAGTAAAAGTTGACCAGTTTGATGGTCCCTATATACCATATTCGGCATTAGGGATATTTTTGTAACATGCTGTATAGTTAATGTACTTGAGTGGATTATTTATTTTTCAATTTGACAAGAAGTAACATCAACCTGTCAACTAATTGTCAATAAAAGAATACAAACTACTTGTTTTAAAAGAAAGTCTGTTATGCTTGTCTAGTTTATTTTACAGCGTGATGTAAATGTGTTTACCTATTACGAAAGAGGTTAATGTTTTTTTAATGTGAAATAAAACAAAATATGTTTTAAATTGAAAAAAAAAACATGTACCGTTGGCTTATTCTCAACCTACACACAGCCTGGTTAAAACGATTGTCTTTAGTTAATTTACATACTGTATACCTATAGCTTCGCTTCTGTAGCGTATCGGGGACGTTCGCCGAAGCTAGTGTAGATGGTTTTTTCGCCTTTCTTTCTATGGTGCAGTGAACGTGCGACTGCAGCAACAGGCTCCCATACTTACCTACCTAGCACGACATCTATCGAGAAAAAAAACGCCCGTAAAATAATTCGATAGGACAAATTTGTATGGAAAATTGAAAAAATAACCTGGTTTAGTGGTTCGCCCACCCGTGTAAGACGCAGGGGTCCCAGGTTCGATTCCCAGTAGGGGGGTACATTTTACTCGGTTTGGTTGGTGGTAGGGGTAGGGCTTACTTCAAGTCCGCCTGGCTAGATACCACCATAATATCTTACCTAAATCTGACGCCATAACAACAATTTAAAAATTGTTGTGTTCCGGCAGTTAGAGGTAAGATAGTTCCTCAGTGCTAAGGATTCCGAGTGTAGTGCGCTTCCACCTTCAGCCTTATCGTCACGTCCCGTTGTCCTAAAATAAATTATCGCAAGGCGACTCTACGCGCGTCTAATCTATTCTATTACCCAACGTCCTATACATAAAGCTCTTGCGATTCATGCTATGCAAAGTTATTCCAGATTTGAGAGGAAAACAAGTTAAAATAGATCTTGCTCGCAAGTCTAATTTTATGAAGATATTCTTTAGTTAGGATTATTCAGAAAATTAATTAGCCGATCGAGTGAAAAAAATTACTGCTTAATTATGTAAACAAAAATACGTACAATGCGTAGGTAAAATATGCGTAAAAAAATAATGTTTTAATAAAACAAGCTTTTGTTTCCTAAAGTACACGTCAGTAAAAATAGAATTATTATAAGTCTCATTCGAATCTATTGACAAATAGCAGTAAGTACCTGAGAACCTTCAGGACGACTTCGTCCACTTTCCCAAGTCGTCCATATTACCAACTCGTCCACTTTCCTATCTCGTCCACTTCCTAACTCGTCCACTTTAGAACGGCTGATAAGATTGAGTCTCCCTCGTCAAAGAAAGTAACGATAGTAAACGAGTGCAGACACACTCGTGAACGTCAATTTATTTATCATTCTTGCTTATAGCTACTTATATGAGGTACGTGTTTTAAATAGGTTGTCAGCAGCAAGAACTTTAAAATCATAGAAGAATTTTTCAAAGATGATTTGCCCTTATTTTTTTATGGGTTATAGGTAGTACTAATAATAATGTATATTATAATACATATCTGTTCAATGGAACTTGTACCTACGAATTTTCCAATATAAATACATTTCATAAGTTGATCAACCATTACTCGTTAACTTGTAAAGCATACCTAGCAGTGACAGTTTTTCTTTTAAATTCATTGAAATATATGTTCTGACTTGCCTCTAACAAAATTTTGCACTTTAAAGCTAAATATTTCGCAAACGGATCCCTGAATCGATAAGTAGTTTTCACAAACCTAATATTTTTTCAAGAGATGCTGCTGCTTATCCAATGACATGCTACTTTATGAGATTGACGAGAAAAAAAAATCACCCCCATTTTACACTAAAAAAACTAAAAAATAAGACACTAAAAGAAATATCATCAAAATTTGATTCTTTCTACCACTTTTTCACCGTGATTAATTTCATGTCAAATTACAGCTTTCTAGTACTAAGGGCTACTGAGCTAAGCCGCAAACGACACTCATTACAGACAAACACCAGACAGGTGAAACAAAATAAAATCTTGTAAAAAATATGCCTAATCTAATAAAGAAAACGAAAGGAAACTTCTCATTGTACAAAATGATAACTTCAAAAATATTTCTGTTATTACCCAAATGTGTTTTAAGCAATCGGAAATTCTCGATTTCATATAAATTATTTTCATTTAATAACTTTTAAAGATAAATTGCTTAAAAAGAAAAGCAGAAAAACATATTATAAATATCATGAAATCACTGTTTAATTTTATTGTTTTATTTTCGTGAAAATCAAGACACAATGTAAAGAATAAAAATCTCAAGAGATTAATCTAACAACTTGTGTGATAGGTTGATGTAGAAAAAAAAATGTTAAGTAGGTACCTACTTTTATTCTAGACTGGATTTTCCCATGAGCTTTCGTGTAGACATTAGATAATATTCCGGGTTCAAAACACGCACCAAATAAAGGTAAAAACAAATAACTATGTACTACCTCATGTAATCCCTCTTTTATTGATTGTAAGAATTGGTAAGGGCCACTTCACATAAACTTAAAAAAACTTTTATCGTTGTACTGAAAAACGTTGAAAATTTTTAAGTTAACAAGAAACACGCTAACTACTCTACTATAACTATAGAAGACACGTAACTATTATTTTTAGTATCCAGTTTTTTCATATTTAAATAAAACACTAATACAAATAGATAGTAAATGTCCAATAACTAATTGTTTTTTTTTATAATAAACTTTTATTAAGAGTCCAATTTTTATACCATTATAAGGTCGATTAAAACACCAATTAAACATTTATTCATGTAAAAGTTTTTTTGCAACCCTACAAAACGAAATCAAAAACAAAAACAATTAAAAAAATCTTTAAAAAAGTTACAACGTATAGGGGAAACATTAATAATTTCTAGTATCAGCGGTTGATAGTTGGTTGACAGCTATCATAAAAGGTTCTATAGGTAAGTAAATACCACGCATTGCATTGCAACTTGCGATTGCGAGCTAGTGTGAAATGTTCTTAACGTATGATTACGCTGCCCACTGCACAGTGCTCATGCAAAAACGGGTGAGTGTGCAGACCAGTAAAATAGCCGCAAAGTGGAAGCCTACACACAAAGCAAATCGCTTAGCTTGGAGCATCGCACTGTTACTTGGGCACTATTATGATTGAACAATTTTCAATGAATCACACATTTTTTTTACATAAAAAAGTAGCAATCATTTCAGTTCCCTACATTTGATTACTTAGGTTCCCACATATTACTGGACAGATGTCATTGAAATTCTGTTCCATTTCTTAAATAGAATATGATTATTAAGTTCTTGAAAAAACCAAAAGATTATTTATGCTATCAGGAAAATATGAAACAAGTCCTTTACTCCGTTCCACGAATCGAACTCCTAGAGAACAAAAATACCTAATAAATAATAATTCCCTAATAAGAACTCGAAGTTCATTGGTCAATGCGCGTGGCCTGCCCCCCCTGGCATGACCGACCAAACACGATAAGTATATATGTGATACAGCTTTTATCAACACTCGATTGTCAAAAACTATTGTCTATTGACAGTCAAACGTGATAAATCGCTATATTACGAGTATATCGCGTTTCGGTGGTCACGCTAGGGGGGGCAGAGCTGGGTTAAAGGCTAGGCTATTGAAGTTCACGCGCGTATTTTTTTAATAGCAACTATTAATTTTGAAGAATAACTATAGAAATAATATTACAACATTACACAATAATATGACATTAATATTACATGCATTTTTTGCATAATAATGCATTTAAGCTGAGTTCATTTAGTATCCTATTTTATGTGGTTCATTTGTTTGTTGGTCTAGTCTAGACTCATTAACAGTAACGCATATAAAAACATAAATGTCAAAAATGATATTAAAATATATTTATGTATAAACCTTGATATTTTTGTATGTATATTTTCTTCAACACACATTTTAAGTAGATGTTTGATTCATTGACGGATTTTATTGCTTTTTGAATGGTTAGCAATAAAATAATGAAATTTCCTTAAGTTAAAAAATTCAATTGCCGTTGAAAGTGGCAAAAGCTGAATCATCAGTGATTTGGGTCCAACCAATCAATTTTAATCAATAAAAAAGAAAACAAAAAAACAAGGTTTTTTGAGAGACACCGTATCGGCTACCGTTACTTTGCCTAGACTTTCTAAATTCCAGACTTCTAGTACTTATTGTTGTTTTTGAGCTACACCACTCAGCGAAAGACAACAAAAAAATTTCTAACACAAAAAAGAATATTGATGGAGTATTTTTAGAGTTCCGTACCTCTAAAGGTAAAAAGGAACCCTACTTCGCTGTCCGTATGTCTGTCTGACAAGACTTTTTTTATGCTTTAGTACTCCAGTTTCTTTACTTCTGATAAGAAAGGATTTGAAATTTAAAATTTAAACAATTATGTTTTACAACATAAAACATTATGAAAAAAATATTCATAAGAATGATAACGTAAAGATTACGATTTTTATGAAAGTAAGTATGGGTCCATTCATTGTACACTAATCAAACATTAAGTATACCTACAACACATTTTGTTTACATTTAAACAAACACAAGAACAATTAGATAAACAATATACTACTTTTCTGTTATAAATTGTTAAATCTTTAATAAGTTTTTATGCAAATTACTAGCTTCGATATTCGCAATTTTGACCGCGAGAAAAATCATTTCTTTCAGAACGTCTTAATTACAATCTATGTATACTCTATATGACGACCTTCGTGGTCGAGTGGTTTGTACGCCGGTTTTAAGGTGACGCCATCTCTGAGGTTCCGGGTTCGATCTCCGACTGGGTCAATTAAGAAAACGAACTTTTCTATCTTGGCTCAGGTCTGGGTGTTTGTAGTTACACCGTTGTCTCTGATTTCCATAACACAAGTACTTTAGCTACTTACTTTGGAATCAAAAAAAAATTTGTGATATTGTCAAATATTTATTTATTTATATCTCAATGAGTGATGATAAATCAGATAGTCAGCTACCTATATATCTTGACTTAATAAATAAATAAAAATTCCATAATAATCGTTTGATGTAGATTTTACATAATTTAACTGCTCTGAAAATACTAATTTTAGTGGAAACTTTATTAATTTGTATTTTTAGTTGTATTTGGTTATCCATCTAGACCAAAAATATTATTTGTTTCCGAAAAATATAGATTATTGGAAATAACATATTACTTAACTACCTACTATTTTCTTCTTCACATTATTTTTTATCATATTTTAGAGACTATATTTCTTTTACTCGAATTCAATTGAAAAAGCTTTCGACGAAACTTAATGATTGCAGCAATTTCATTATCTGCATCCTTGAGCGTGGGTGAATGGTAGAATATAGTTAAACTATCAAGTCATAAATAATATAACAATATTTATAAAAAGGCTTGCTGTGTGAACCGCAACTCGCGAAATTATTTTGTTGGAAACGCGCGGTTTCGACGTTCTTCAAGACTTTCATAAACATTCATCACATTCAGAAGGAATGGCAAAAGCCTTCGTTGACGATATTAATAACAGATAAAATTACAAAGTTTCAAGATTTCATCGCCTAGAGGTTTTAATGGTTTAACAATCTACCATAAGTGCCGCAGATGAATAAATTTAAAGTACTTGGGCAATATTTATTGTAAACAACGGAAATTTTCTGTTTTTAAATTTTGAGATTTTAGCATTCACAATGCTATTTTATATAATACCAAATAATATACTAGAAAAAATAGGACTCGCACCAGATCATGTTCTCGGACGGGAATCGAACCCGCGACCTTTGGATATCCGGTCCAATGCTCTGACCGCTGAGCTACCGAGTCACTAGTGGGAACGTCGAATTTCTCCTAGTATATCAACTCTTACGCTGCAAGCCAGCGCCATCTCACCATTGTGCAAGGAATTACCTCGACATCAACTGAATACCTTTCCAGATATTTTTAAACAATTGATTAAGATGAGAAAGCTATATAATTTTTAAATTTTGAGATTTTAGCATTCACAATGCTATTTTATATAATACCAAATAATATACTACAAAAAATACGACTCGCACCAGATCATGTTCTCGGACGGGAATCGAACCCGCGACCTTTAGATATCCGGTCCAATTTTCTGTTGTTTATAATAAATATTGTCCTGCTACTTAACACTTTTCAGTTATATGAAACTGACACACGCGCTAGTTTTTTTAAAGACGAAACGTAACACTAAATAAAACAATGGCAGACGATGCTTTAACATCGACAATACTGTAACCCAGACATATTTATCATCAAGTGCACAATACGAATAGGCAGAATCATCTATCAAATATTGATATTTGCATGCAGACACAACAAACGCCTACTTAGCATGTTATCAGGCTACGCCGTAGCTGCGTAGCGCGTAGGTCTACGCCCGGCCGACGACCCCAGCGCCGAAAACAAGCCCCCAAAAGGGTAATGCACCGGGCCCACCTCAAATAACTGAGGAAAACCAAAGGCGAACAAAAAACTAACTTTGTATTTGTCTTAATATAAATAGCATTGTGAATGCGAAAAATCTCAATATTTTATAATCCTACGCAATATGAAGTAGTAAGGAGGTAAGTATTTTTAGGTACCTACCTATAGGTAGATAGGTAGGTAATTAGAGATCAATATATTGATCTCTAATTTTGATAACGCCTTTTTTGCTAAACTGATTTGTTTATGGCCCCAACGTCAAACATACTACGTAATGTACCGCTACTAGATCTTTTTTACTGGATCAATGAGAATCACCCTTAATACTCTACTCTCTCAAATAAATGTTTCAAGTTAGTTGATACATTCGCATTATTATTATTCGGTATTAAATTACAAAAAAAATCTTAATTGTATTCCATTATCTCACAACAATTAATCAGATTATTGTTCTTTAACCATTAAGGTAATACTTAATGTAAACCTTAATGTTCTTTAAGGTAGCCAGTTGACGAGTAAACGATTTACTATGTATGTTTTTGTTTTCTTTCATTACCCACTTTTCACTATGACTAGGAGGTCACGCAAGCACCAAAGAGAACGCATATCATAAATATCTAGCGCTTAATTCAATTATAATGGAATAGAACAAAAAAAACTGTGGCTGTGCATGCACATGGCGTGACGAGTCGACGATAACTTAGCGATAGTAAAGCAAGAGCTTATGTAATCTGTCCCTAGAAAAGTCGATGAGGGCGTAGGACGTATTCAGTAACCTATTGGTGAGCAAAATATGACTTAAGATGACCCCTAAATTTGTAGGTAGCACGTCCGTTCCTAATTGTTAAAATTCCCTTTTTAAATGGTAACTTAGTACGTTATTTTCATACTAAATTGCGTCTATAGGCTGTGGAAATGCATTGTGGGAAGCGCAGACTTTCACTCAAATTCCTTAAAAGCACATACTTACCTCTTTGTTAGATTTTGATACATCACTGCTAGGTAGGCTCTACAAGTTGACGAGTAATCGATTCGATACTCGGAAGAGTTTTTGTAAGTACAAATTTTATTTTAATAGTTGGGAATTATACTTAGTTGTAATCGTAAGTAGTGTAAAACAGGGAGTAAATATAAGTTTATAGCCATTGGTATGGTATGAGGTTACTACGGAACCCTATACTGCGCGTGGCCCGACACGCACGTGGCCGGATTTTTTTCCTTAACTTTACTTCATTCGATTATTTATTTGTATGGGATGTGTATAACTATCGGTACAACACAGCACAAAGAAGAACTTAAACTTCATATTCGTGAACAAATAATTCAATAGCGGCCGCTAAACCATGGAGGTTTTTGTTGCAATCAGTGCTGCGCCCGACTGCGCCGAAACCATCGATTGTGAGTGTGCTCTAATCGTTCATTTTTATCGAGTCGGGCCTCGGGCGTGATAGATTATCCTTTAGCTTCCTTTTTCCTTTTAGAGAGCGTCGACCGACGGCTAAGGGGGGTGGGTGAGACGTGGTGGCGTCAACCGCTGCGCCTGAACCGCCGACGTCATTGCCCTGTCAACTGAACAATACTAAGCAGACGACGTTACACCATTACGGAATAGGTGCTAAAATAAAGCTGCACAGATAGGATCATTGAACTCTTTCGTGTTACGCTTTTTGCAGTTAACTCACCATTCGTTTTGGTATTACCGATTTTTACGATATTAGTTAAATATATAGAAAAAAAATATATCAAAAATTTATGAAATTTCGCCGCATTTTACACTTTCACCCACTTTTTCAATGTCTTGTTCATAATTCTACGAAAAAACATTTTAATTGTTTTATTTATATTACATAGACGTGTAATACGGTGGCAGAAGCTAACTTACTGAACATGAAAACCAAAGTGCTAAGCCGACGCAAAAAAGCTCGTCAAAAAAAGTAAATATAGTTCAATAATCTTAAGTCATATTTCTTATCCTAACTACTTAAGATATAACAAATTTACATCAAATGCTCCACAAAAAAATGGCTTAAGCACAATTATTTACTGATAAGCAATTAATTAAGGCTTCATGTTAATGCGGCGAGCAAGCAACAGCTGTTCAGTGTAACGAGGCGTCGCGCCTCGTAATAATATAATGTGCAGACTCGATGCGTCACCCTCAAGTTCTCACGCAACGTGCTTTGAACATAAGCGCCTTTTTTCTTCTGTATTTGCATAGAACGCCCAAGTGATGGCGGTTAAGTATTTGATAAAACCGCAGCCTAAGGCGGTTAATACTTCTTACATGTCCATGTTTTTACGCAGCGGCAGTAAACTAAATTGCAGTTTTGTAGACATTAGTAAGGAGGCCGTTTGTATATAAACATAATTCAATTAATTTCCTTGCATTGTAAAGACGTTTATTCTTACATCAGTTTCAATAACATGCGATTTTATTATATACAGCGTCAACTACATTGTTTGCATGCATAAGTTACGTCATTCACTTTATTATTTAAAATACAAATATTATATTCGGACACGAACATGACACACCGTGATTGCATCTGTTCAGTTGTTCTTAGCACTCATTAAAAACTGAGCTACTCTAATTTGAAGCTAAATAATGTACCTACACGAACTGAGAACACATGAAAACTAACAATTTACATATAAATAGCTGGCTATATGTGCCTTAACCATAATAATTCTGAATTCTCTCTAGCCACAAGAAATATCTAGGTTCCAAATGCGGAGAAAACCCGATGCGTCATAACAAATTTCTAAAGCCGGAGCTTAGTTCGTGCAAGCCCACGAGACCGGAGGGGGGGCGCTCACCCCCCATTCCCACGCAACGACCTTTGTGCCTCGGCTATGCACTTTGACAGACTTTACTAATTCAATAGATGGACAGAGAACGGCGCGTCTTGCTCTTGCTGTTGCATAACATTTTGGACGGCTGAAACTTAGAGTAATGTAATGGAAAAATTCTATTCTAAATGTGATACAGTCTCGTTATCAGCATTTCGCATGGATGTAATCTTAAATTTTACAAATCTCAAAACTAAGTAAATTTTTATTGAAAGATAAAGTCAACTTGTTTAAATAGGTACTCAGGCATAGGTGCATAAATACGTGTAAGTATAATTACTAAATGGATAATAACAATGCAGACATATTCGCAATACGAACATTGGGTGGTCACTCAAGTTTACAAAGATTTTATGAGATCTCTATTTGACTGAGACTCATTCAATAATTAAAAATTATAATGTAAAGGTTAGTAGATAAATACAGTAAATATCTTAAACTTTCAAACTTTGTTTTTTTCTTAAATTGTTAGAAAACTTACTGAAAAAAATACCAATAGGATTAAAAGCTCTCATAATAATGCCACAGTATATTATATACTGTGATAATACTCAATAGCCCGTAATTTAAAATTCTATTTGAGCTTTTATTATTTTTCAACTTAAGAAGTTATTCCCAGTCATCACTGGCGTCGTTCTCATTGGTAACAGATATAAATGAATATCCCACTTGTTACCAGTGGTGACAAATTAGATAAAAAAATCCCAGTTGTCGCGAGTGTTTTGTTTTTATCTAATTAGGTCCTCATATCTAACTAGTTATTATTACCATCAAAACATTAGCGCTGCGTTGCTCGGAGGAAGACTACGTCACATGGAAGGGCGGACCGCGATATTTGAAGATACACCACGTCACTCGGAGGGAGACCACGTCTAATGGGAAAGACTGCGTCACTCAGAGGGACCAGAGTGGTGAAATAAAGTGTCGTCTCTGCACTCCCGACGTTTTCTTCTAATCCCGTGACCCACTTCAGTAAAACAATATGTCTTCAAAAAAAACCTCTCATATTTTTTATTCCAACTACCACACAATCTCATATTGACTCCCTGAACGAAGCCGGGCACCACAGCTAGTTTTCAATAAACTGCCGTTAGAATTGAAAACAAAAGACTACGCTTCTGCTTCAACTAGAAATGGAGTTCTCTCATAGATTTAGAAAAAAAAAATCTAAATCTATATGAAGTTCTCTAGATATTTTTTCACTCAATCTACCTCAATTTAAACAACTACTTACTTTTAAAATCTTTTCAAGCTCAAATCAAACCAATTTTCATTTACTTTCTGGAATAATTGTAAGGTTTTAGGTATAAATGATCAAAGTTGTACTTAATTAAAATAACAGGAATTAAACGCGCACATTACTAATGATAGCCATTTTCACACATACCTATTTTCCCGACGTTTCCACCGAGTTACATCGGCCGTGGTCACGGGCTGGCTGAAAACAAAAAATCTAAACAATGAATTGGTTTCATACAGTACCTACATAATTTTATAAATATGACATGAGTACATAAACTTTACATATACATAAACATTAATAAATTTAGTACCAACGATTCGCAATAACTTCATTATTATGCAATCCGCATGCGTGAACAAATGAATCAAACATTAATTACCAATCATATTTTTTATTATCTCTTATACCGATAGCAAAGGAAATACTAAGCACCTACTTATAGAAGTAAATGAGTGCTATTTAACAAAGTTAATAACTAAGCATATGCTTAGAATTTCGTTACCATTCGAAATTCAAGCCGTCCCGGTACCGAGTAACGAAGTGGAACGAGGTAACGATGGGGGCTGGGGTGGCGGCTTGTTTTGGTCTGTTTTGGCCGAGGACCGAGCACAAAGACGTAGACCGATTCCCACACTAATTCAACTGAGATCGATAGTGCACCCAGCCCTTTCATGCCCACCTTTCGGACCGCTATAATTAAAATGGTTGTACCCAAATGTTTGGCGTTTTTGACGGAACTTCTTTGGTTGTGCAGTTTCGTCTGACTGTTTTGTTTTCATATCAAATTCACATCGTTTACCATCATATCAGCTTGGACGAGCTGCATATTTTTGCTTATAATAAGATAACGACATGGTCCCGAAATTCTAACTTAGTAGTTATATTCATTTCTTTTTTTCTCCTTGTTACGAATGGTTTAACTTTTTTTAATTAATTACATACATAGGTACGTAGTATGAAAACCACTGAAAACCATTTGTAGAGTTAATTGTTGTGACGAAGTTTTTGTATGAGACCAATCTTAAAATCACGAAAAACCTGTTGTTTCATTCACAAATACTTTCAAAACATTATTTGAACTGTGATAAAATACAATATAATGGAATAATAATAAAAATCGTTATTTCACAGTTGCTTTTCTACATAAAGTGTTTCTAAATAAAGTTAATTAATTACTTATGAACTTCAGAGATGATATTCAGGTTTTATATATAAAAAACCTGAATACCTAATTCACTTCCAATTCCGTAAACAAGACATATCTAACAGTGACCGACTACCATCTAAGCTTTACACTCTTTTTCAATTACAAATTTAAAAAATAAAAGAGATCAGTTAAAAAAACAAATGCAAAACGAAAGTGTTGTGTTGTTGTGCTGCACCAGATCGCAGCCCACGAAAAGTTCCCAACGACCTTCGGGTGGGCAGAAGTTTCAGTTTCAAAATGCATCCCGCCCGCGCGCCGCCCAGCTCCAGAAATTTGCATGATTAGACGAGCCACGGGATGCATAAAGGAGGGGGGACACTGGAAAAATGAGCAAAGTGCTTGTAATAAGCCGGTATCTGTGTTAATGTAATTGCATTTTCATACTGAACACCTACATGGAGAAAATTGACACAATATCACGTACTCAATAAGTATCATGTAATGCTCTAATTAACTATAGATACCTACTTAAGGGGCTGACATGAGCCAACTAGCGCCGCCAGTCGATTTTATTTTATTTATTCTAAATAAGCTCAATTTCTTAAGAAAGGAATCGGTTAAGGTCTTGTGAATGACGTCTAATATTTATTGAATAACGTTACAACATTACAAAATGCGTGCAATAGTTTAAAAACGGATTTGAACCAACAGTGGCCACTTTTAACAAAATCGCGTTTTAAACTGTTTGAATGCATTTTCAAACTGTGTAAAGTTATTCAATAAATATTAGACGTTATTAACAAAACCTTGTTGATTCCTTTTTTAAGAAATTGGGCTTATTTAGAATAAATAAAATAAAATCGACTGGCGGCGCTGGTTGGCTCATGTCAACCCCTTAAGTCGTAGATTTATTATAATTTAATTGCTATAAAAAAATATTTCCTTAAAATTCTATATTACAAAAAGACACGGCTCGACACGCATTTGGCCGGTTTTTTATTTACTATAAAATGAAACTCAAAAATAAAAACCACAAGTCGCAAAATACAAGTCTGGCGTGCCTGAAAAGCTAATCTTGTTTTCGATATTGGTTCCGTAGTCGTAAGTAACAACCAAAAATACAAAACCGACGCCGCCGACGGTCTCAATATTGAATCCGCAACAAAGGGACGCCAAAGAAACTCGCAAGTGAACGCGTGCAGGCATAAAGAGAGGCGAGTCGCGTGCGTCCATTACCGCCCCGGGCTGAAGTTTGGCCACCCACCCACTGGGTTACCATATTTAAGTATTAAAAGTCCGGACACTTTTAAAAAATTCGAACTTTGAGGTCACAAAATAGTAGTAGCGATTTCTTTTCAGTTTTCTTCCATCCTAAAAAAGTCAAGACAAATGAAAAGACGTTGAAAGTCCGGATAAATCCCGACGTATGGTAACCTACGCCAGATATACACTACCAGTGTCCAAACTAAGCGTTGCAGAAGGATATGTCACGGTGACATTTTTTGCTTGCTTGCTCGTGCACATTAATTCATGTAGAAGTTACTTTAGCGGGCGCGAGAAAATCAACAAGCACAGTAGTTCGTGAAAACGGAGGAAATTCGAAATGACTTATTTCAAGTGAATCCTTCAAACCATGTCTTAAATGAGAAGAATTTGAGTGCTCTTAATAGCCAGCTCTGCTCATCCCAACCCAAAGTCCAACTACATCGGTTTTAGATCACTCTCATTGAAACGTATGTCTATTAGGTTTTAAGTCAGTTTTCACAATTCATATCGATAGATTTCAATCGCTGCAGTGCAAGTACAGCGTGTTTGAAAAGAACGTGACCTGCATATTTTTCAATTTTAAATGCAATCTATAAAAATAAATACATATTACAATGCGATTAATTAACAATGTACAACTGAAGTGACTTACTTCAGAGCGTTTGTGGTACAAAGCGACGTATTTTAATGTGTAAAATTGTTTTTTTGCCATACATTCTCGAGTGAAGTTGCAGCGGATCTTGTATCGGACTGTTAACTTACATGTCAAGCGAAATAATTTTTATTTTTAATTTTCCCCTTAGTCATACCTAACTTGTTAATCTGAAACTGTTACTGTGTGGTGGCATCACGGATCAATACAACATGTTACAAAAATACCCATAATGCCGAATACGGTATATAGGGACCATCAAACTGATCAACTTTTATTTATTCTGTTAACTTGTTCGTACACAAACTGATTTCGTTTTAACGTTCTTATAGTTAGTAGATACCTATTACCCACTATAAAACGTGATAAAACCATCTGCATTCTGTTTTACTGCGTGGCGTGGATACAGTGGGTAGGTACGCAGGACAGCACGGTAAGTTAAACAGTTGAACTACAAAAACAGCTCTTATTAGGTATGGCATAAAGACGCTCTCAAGGTCAACATGTATAGTCTGAGGTGCCGTTGAATGTCTTTTCTTTGCTACACTATTGTTGCATTTATCTTTATCAAATCAAACATCAACTAATTATGTACTTACTGATATATTGTGATCGTGGTAGCCAAAACTTTGTATCGATTAAAACAGGCGAAAAAATAAAATAAACTACTTTTCAAAGTAACGAATTTTGTTTTCTCATCCATGTTTGTTATACGTCTTCGATAAATGTTGCATGTACCTACATAATTAATTTTAACCTCACTCAATAGTCACTGACCTGAGAATTGTATAATCTAGAATTAACTTAGAAGTCGGGTACAGACTAAAGATTAACTTAGGATTAGAAGTACAATAGCACCGATGACACATTTCGGTCCAAGTGTACACAGTCACGGCATGCCCGTGCACCGATAAATCGCATTATGGCCCACGTGCTGAGAATACATTTTTAATCTTGTTTCCTTTATTCTCCGGCTTAGCTTAGCAAAATGCTGCTCCTTAAAACTGCAAGCACATTATTCTTGCAAACTCCACACCATACATGTGCACGTGCACTTGTGCAGTCTAAAACCGCTTAATAAAATAATTTACTTGTTAGTCCCCAGTAGGCAGATAAGAATGTGTCAGTAATTCAATTAACATTATAACTTTACATAATTTATACTTCACATTACAGAAACAAAAACACCGAATGCCTCAATGTCATAATAGCAGCTTTGGAATGATGACATTAAAAATTGTTCTTAGATAAAGCGGCGTGCACGCTTGAGTCGATTAATCAACTTTAATAAGCGTCGTCGGTGCAAAGCGGCGTGGAACTGGCTGTGTGAATCACGAAGCGAGCTACATTACCAAAAAACAAACTGCACAACATACGCCGCGCCGTACGCTTCCACCACGGCAACGTTAATAACGCTCACGTTGCCATCCATGACTCTTTTCATTCGGTACGGGCTTTTCCCGGCTGTGTCAAAGCACGTAATTAGTATTTAGGAAGGTGGTAAGAAAGGCGAGGTCGTGGGCCAGACGTCGGCTATCGATCCGACCTGCCCCACGTTGCCACCCTACGCTGTAGCAGGGGGAACGCACATCGAGCAACCAATTGACACACTTAAGGTAATACTCGACACTTGCGACAGCTCTTCAGCTCTCGGACAACGGCGGGCTACGCTTCAATTATGACTTCAGGTCTTCAGACTCCAGATTTAGATTAAAAAATTCAAACTTTGTTAACCTTAATAGCATAAGCCTTTGTTTAAAATATTTTTTAAAGTTGCATAAGTTTAACAAACAATGATAAGAGTGCATACCTACAAGCACCACACTTTACTAGAAAGTGAATGCAAGAATGTAAGGGCTCTAATTTTGTAATCTAATTATACAGGGTGTCCCAAAACTTTGCCACATGAAGGGAAAGTACCTTAAATATTGAAATTTCATTTTGATTTTAAAAGTTATTGGAACTGCATTCAAAGATTTTTGAAAAATAACCTGCCTTAACCAGGAATCGAACCGACCAAATGTGAAAACAAAACTTTATTTTTACGATACCGATCGAAAGGGTTACCTAATCATCAAGATTATTTTTTCTTGAGTAGGTAACACAGCATCTTAAATAAAATAAAGACCATGAACATATAAAATTTAATAAATACGTTTTGTACGGGATCGGGAAAAAACGGCAACGGAATAACGGGCACGGGATTCTTATATCTCTGGACCCAATTTTGAAGTAATTATAAATGTTTAGATGTTATGATTTTTGTTACTAAAACCGGGTTCACACGACGCAATTTTAGTTGATCAATTATTATCGGTCAACAAACAATGTACGCGGTCGCCTGTGATTTGAACGTTCAGACTTGGTTCAAATTGCAAGCGACTTAGCAGTTGATCAACTAAAATCGCCTCGTGTGAACCCGCTATCAATTACGTTAATACGACTGATCGAATTTTGGTACCACATATTGTTTATCCTGGTTAAAGGTTCCGTAAGGATTTTTTCGAATGTACACGCGGACGAAGTCGCGGGCGGAAGCTAGTCTTGCTGATAAAAAATAACTAAGTAATAGGATCTTCTTACACTTTCTTAATAAGTGGCTGTATACACTGTACCAGGTTGGCAGAAGCTGCCGAAAGTTGCACAAAGCCCGACCCAGTTGGCTAGCAGCCCGCCTCTAGGTCGTCGCATCACAAATATCACGATTCGCGTAAGCACCTATACGATTCGCTTTATTTAAGGCTCCTATATACCTCAAGTGGCGCCCTCATTTTAATTAAATTTATTGCTCGCTTAGTACATAATGTATCGAAAATTCACATGTACAGATTGAAGCTAAGCTTCTATAGTTTATTTACAAACAATAAGTTCATTAAAATACAGTTCGTTGTAGTAGTAGTTCGCAAAAGTGCTAAAAGTGGCCACTTTTTAGATAATAACCTTTTTAGACTTCAATGAAATTGTCAAAATCGATCTGTCCTCGTCGCTACAAGCTTGTTTGTGTTAAAAAGGTATTTATTTTTAAACGAAAAATGTGGGCGCAATTAGTAAAGATTTTTCCTTTTCTCATATTCGGAGAGTGATGTATATTTAAACTGAGCAGCGGCTTAAAAACTCTGCGTTCCACCCTAGGGTGTAAAATAGTTTAAAAAAAAATACAGATGACTTGATTACCTCCTCCTTTTTTTGAAGTCGGTTAAAAATAGGATTGAATTTGGTTACATAGTCGACCATAGAGTTGGTATAACAGCCAGTGCAAAATTAAAAACATTGGGCGGAGCGGCGATCGACGCGGTCTGTTCCAAATTTGAAATAAGAAATAAATAAAATGGTCTACTTATGTAGTTGTTTGCATGTTTTTATTAATAAATATTTTGGAAAAACTACGATTTTGTACTTTCTTTATATTTGAAATTAAAAGTAGAGTGTTTAACACGGGTAAAAGTCATCAATTGCATACTCGAACTGTAGCCGCCTTTTGACCCTTGTCTAACAATCTAAGTAGGTACCACTGCATGCAGTGCGCCCTATGCTTTTGTTTTAAAACTTCTGTAAGTATAGGGTTATAATAATATCTTAAATGTTTTATATTTTTAGTCAGTCTTGACATGAATTTCCAAGAATGTCTTTAATTTCGGATTGGCTGCCACTTCGACTGAGATTTCGACACCACCTAAAAACTAGTAACTATAAAAGCTACAGCGTTGAAGTAAATAGATCTTAGTAGAACAGCCTTTCTTCTTTTGCGTTACATATGTCTCACCCGGTTAACATTTGCAGTGGTGATGTTACCTAATTAGCGTTGGTGGGGAGCGCCTAGTAAAAGCTGTAACTCCGAAAGTAGTAGACCGATTTGTGTGATCTAAACTTTAACTCATTCTTGAATGAGTATTGAGCAGTGCTGTTTGAGTGTTACAACTATAAAGTAACTAACTTTGGTTTTGTAGCCATTAATCGCAAAATTCTTAAACGAAAACGGATATGTTGGAAAGAGTGTTCAAGCCGTTTCCCTGGTTCCAACCCACCCGAATGAGATGAAACATGGCCTAGAATTTAAGTTAAACTGCAAGCTACCAACTATGAAAATGGGATTTAATGGTTTTATTATAATATTATGTTTCAGTGGGCTTCTTCCAGGACTTCCAGCTCCATACATCAGACCCTGGACACTATCTCTCAACAGAGTACCTACTTGTCAAGACGTATCAAACGATCCCAAACTCAATGGGGATGTATGGTTTTATTACAAAACTCCTGTGGCCTTTTGGCTCCCTCATCAAATCAGCTCAATGACACCATAATACTGAATTGTCTTCCAGTTCTGACCTATGTTCAAAGTTTCAAGTCCTAATAAAATGGTAATAATAAAGCTATAAATTATCTACTGTTTAACCAACATCCTCATTATTCTCAAATAATCCAATCCTTTTTAACCGACTTCAAAAAAATTAAGTCGGGTAGGGCTTTTAGAATTAGAAAGAAAAAGAAAAGCAGTTGTCCTCCCGCTCCACCCGACTTCAATAGACGTGTTTTATTAATATGATATAATAGGATATGCGTTACTAATAATTTGAATATTATTTCTTGCTTTTTAAAGGCATTTAATTTTAAAGCAGTTTTTGTTTTTGTTTTTTAGATTTTTTGAAGGTTTTCTTTTTTTAAAAAAAGCTTTTTTATTTTTTAAAAGCCAAGATCATTCATGGAACACATAGGTATAACTACCACAAAAGCATGTAGTATACAGCTTGTGGCAGGCAAGAGTAAATTGCCCATTTAGCATATTATAGCGTAATGTGCACCATGTAACACAGCCGAATTGTTTTATCTAGCTTACTGTGGCTCTCCAAAGCTAAATTCTTCTTTCTTTATAAAGGCAATTTCCTGCAAAGGAATTACGGGTGAAAATAAGCAGAGCACGCAGATTGTCCGGAGCGACGACGCCGACGTCGCGTCGGCACTGCACTTTGGGGGCTAGGGTGGTTAGACATTGGGGGGTGACCGGGGGTGGTGTAAAATCACCCGCAATCATTTATACCCGAACTGCCTGCGGAATTACTAGCCGTCACTAATTTCACGGAAACTTCCGCTTACGTCTTTTCCATTGAAGTTTTTCTTAGCTTTTTAGAGAACATGTCCCGAGCAGAGGCGGCAATGGAAACCGTGGAAAGCCACCTCAGGGAACTAAGTGCATATTACTGATATAACGTGACGGGGGAAGTGCGCACTTCACTCCGTCTACTAGGTGGAATGTTCTCACGGTATATAGTGTCGTCTCTGGAAATAAGCACTTATAAAGGAAGTTTATGTATGAACGAAGCAACTAATTAGGTATAGGTAATGTAGACAGCTATAACTAATATTCTTTAAAGTTAGAGTGCCTGTAAAAAAAACGACATTTGAATAGTTAATTAGTGTGATTTTACGTTACCCATGGAATCGGAAACATTCAAGTTGGTAACCTAAAACTATATCCCACACTAAATGCCTCGCTCGTTTATTTTTTGAATAAATACGTATTTTTCGAGACGTTACGCCGCCATGCGCCTCGTCCAAGCTGCTGAACTGTCGGTCGTTTTGCTGAAAGTTGTTTTTTTCAGTACAAATAATTATCACCTATCTTTTTTTATAAAATCCAATTTTGATTACTTATTACATGATTAAGCTCATTTACCTAATTAGAACCATTTGAACTGTGTTTAACCAGATAAAACCGATAAGGCGAGGGCCTACTACGAAAAAAAATGGTGGTAATCGGCCGATGTTTGTCGTTAGATTTACTTCTGAGCATTTTGAGCAATGAGTCACTGACAGTAGCAGAGCTAAAATATTCAAAAACTTATTATACTTACGCTAGTATAAATAAGTCTATGAAAATATCACGAAGAGGAACGAATGTTGTTCGATTTTCGTGATTCATTTTAACTTCAAGCTACTTTTGCTAATGATTGCTACTCGTTCGTACTAACGACTTATGAAACCTCCAAAGATTATACAAATAAAACCACAAATGAGTCGGCTTAGATCTGCCCACTTCAGCATTATATTGAGAGTATTTGAGGGACACAGGGCCACGTGCCGAGATGCGCCGCGGCCGCTATTCGTGTCAGGAGCTTGCATCCGTGACCTAATTCGCCCGCCTTCCTGCCCCCCCTCCAGTCGTATATTTCGGTCTAGCTTGTGTCAAGCCTCCATTATATCACCAATATCTTGCACCTCCATGGATATTCCCACGCCTCTTACCAAAAAGTTGGCACGAGAGCCGCTAACTTTATTTTATACTGTGGCCCATATTATCTAAAAGTGTTGTAAATCAGTGTTCACTCAAGTGTTAAGTTGATATTTACACAACACGCCATTAAGACCAAGCTCTGACAAAGAACGTTTAAGTCTTCTAAATTTCAATAATAATATTAGGGGTTTAAGTATCAAATTGCCGTTTTGTATAGAGAATTTTAAAGAATTTGAATTTTCCATACTAACATTTTCTTAATTTATTTTACAACCATGAACGCTTATGTTTTAAAACATTTTTGCACATGCGAAATCATCGGCTAAGTTACTACGAAATAAGAGATCATTTCTGCTAACAAAAAAAGGAGTTACTAATAAGTTATTTTTTTTTATAGTAAAGGAAGAGTCTCTTGTGTGAAAAAAAATCGTCAATTTCATACTTTAACCCCTACTATCATTAAAAGGTATTTATACCTACACATAGCATTACATACTTTTTTTTTTTTTTTTGTTGTGACAAGAGGAGATATGCTGTGCTACTTTCATATGCCCCACTCATGTTTGATCTTTTGATCTTTATATCCAGTTAGTAACGATTTAAAATCAAATTGATTTTTCGGAAAACTACTGTCGTATACAACTTTGCTGCCAAGCTTCGGGCAAATGGTTATTTATGATAGTTTGATTGTCTTCGCTAAAATTACCTGATGTCGTTATCGGCCTAAAATTGTTTTATTCAAAGATACTTAATATCGATTTGCAATCAATGGACGCCCCTTCTGCATTGTGATCAATAAATCAGAACCGCGAAATCTGAATACCAATCGGTTTATTTCAGAAGAGTTCCATGTCATGTCTTAATTTACACGCAAATCGGAAGTTTTAGTGCAGTCAGAAGTCAGAACGATTTAAAAAAAAATGTTACCACTTAATTTATATTGAAAGTTAAATTAGAGAGCACAAGTGTCAGTGTCAATTCGAAAAGATGGTTCGATAATAAAACGAGATATTTAATTAAGATACTTTTATATTAACTAACGTGTTCCGCTGTGTCTAGCACATAATTAAAAATAGGTATATAATAACTTCCTAGTGATGCATAATCATAAAGGTACCAAAAATAATCAGCTTAATAGAAACTTATGTGTCTAACACATATAAACATAGAGGTATTTCTTAACACTTACTCCATTACTTAATTTAATATACAAGTAAACGATATTTACAAGTGAGCACGCATAATATTAGATTAATTATCTTACTCTGATCGCAACAGTGTTGAGAAAACATAACTGATATTTCTAACTTAACGGCTGTGCTGTCTGAATTATTTATTTAACAGGCAGACTTTTAGCTGTCGTTAATCATTATCCGACAGAATTGACATGTACAATCGAGACCAACAGTGATCATCATAATAAATAAAATATCAACATCAGTCATATATTTAAAATAGCTATGTACAAACTCTTAAGAACTACACTGATTTACTGGCACTACGGTTGCTGACTGTGTACACTAAATTTGATGATAAAAATAATCAAATTTTTGGCCTTTACTGCTTTTTGACTTTAAATGGAATTGAAATATAAATCCAATTTTTCAAGAACCATTTGTAACCTCTACAAAACTAAGGCCCATGTAATTTACTTAACACTGATTCAATGTCAATATTCTGAATGTTAGCAGAGTTTAGTAAATACTGAGCTTCTGGCTTAACTTTTTTACTTTCACTTTCATCTGAGATATTACCGCTTTGCACCCTTTTTCGTTTCTTTGTATCGACTTTCTCTCTTACTCCTAAACTTTCTACTTCTAGTACAATCTCAGTGACAGTCACCTCTTCTCTATATTTTGGACTTTTAACTTTCAAAGGTGTATCTAAGCTAGTCAACGTAGAGTCAAAAATCTCATAACACTGATCTTTTATTGTCTGTTTTAAGGGTGTATACAATTTATCTATATTAGATATTGAACGAACTGCCATTTCAGTTTCTCGTTCATCATAGTTAAGTAAAGCATCATCAGGATCTTGATCTAATAATAAACTAAAAGGAGTGGCTCGTAATCTTATTGATAAATCATCTTCCAAGCACACTTCCATTGAGAATTTATCTTTTAATATAACCAACTCTTTTTTAGGCACATCTTTGGTATCGTCATGACAATGTAAAAAGAAATTTTCAGTATCTTGATTACACTCATGGACAGACAGTTCAATATCTTCAACTTCTTCCTCTTCATTATCATTATGCACTATTTGTAAATTATTGCTCGTGCTTAAATTGGAATCCAAAGTCCTTTCCAACACTGCAACATTACTTTTAGTTTCAGGTACACACACAATACTTTCTGTATTGGCCGTGGGAATAACCATATTACTTTTAACTGCAAAATCTTGTGTGGTATGTGGAGACGTATCTAACAATTCGCGTTCGATAATTTTCGCTGTTTCCAAATCAAAGCCTCTCTTAACCAAATCAATATGTAAACATCCCTCCTTACTCAAATCATCGTCTTTGGCTGCAGTTTTCAAATACTCTTGAATTTTGGTGATGTCCTCACTTTCATTAATGAGGTTTGCTTCAACCTCTTTTGATTTGACATCCTGTGATCCATCGTCAGACCATCGCAATGGCAACTGCTCAGTATCTGAATCATGCACAGAAATTAAGTTGGACTGGGGAATATTTTCTTTTGCTTTTCCTTTAGCTAACAATTCAGGTGAATCGTGACCAGAACTTTCAGAGTTAAATGTTTTAGTGCAATGCAGCTTACGCGGAGTTGATGATTTTCTTCGTGATTTAGTTGGAGCAGAAACTATAACTGGTGTAGCGCCAACTGTAGTTTCTTCCTGTTTGGTGAATTTCTTCCGTGCTTTTGAACTTTCTGGAGTTTTTCTTTTACTAACATCTTTTTTTATGGGCGTCGGACGCCGTGGTTTTATCTTCATAAAAGATTTGGAAGCCTCTTTTTTAGGAGATTTTCGCTTCTTTGTTGATAGTTTCTTATCAGATTTGTTTTGGCTCTTCGACTTATTTTCTTTAGTATTGTTGATAATTTTTGATTCTTTCTCAGTTGTGTTTTCACAAAAACTACAATCTGTCATGTCGCTATCTACTTCTTTTATTTTATTATTTAAATTGGAATTCCTATAGTAAGACACATTTTTAGTACACTGTCGCACTGGTCTTGTAGGTTTATCGTCGTTTCTCTCGTTATTATCACTGTTTTCTGTTTCTTTATTATTTGACGTGTCCAATATGATACTTTCTCTGCTTACTGAAGAAGTTACAGGGCAGATCAAATCATCTGCCACTCGCATATAATCTTGATCATCTGGTTTATAATACGAACCTCCACTTGAATAATCTGTCGGTCGCGATGAGTAGGATGAAGGGGTTGGATTATTTAAAAACTTTGGAGTAGGTATATTCATAATCTTGATATCAGACATTGGATCGTCTGGTATATCAGGACCCAGGAATCTAGGTGTTTCCATTTGTATATCATAAAGAGCTTGTTTATAGGGGGTTTCCAAAAGGTCTGAGATATTGAGTTTAACACCAATTTCATTCTGTAAAGACATTCTTTCAATTTCAGGAGTATCATTTATGTTTTCTTCGTTAGATTTATTTTGACTTTTGTTAGTCTCTGGAACCATACTAACTGGGGCTGCATCACGATCACCACCGGAGATAATATTGATTGTTGGCTTAACAGTACTGACTTTGTCTTTGAATAAATCTTCTTCTTCAGATGGTTCAGGAATATACTTCTTAGCAGGCTTTTTTTTGGGTGTATGTTTCTTGCAGATTTTTTCTTTCTTTTGTTTCTCGACTCCTTTTTTCCTTGAGGAATTTGTGTCTTCTTTTTTTTTTCTTACTGTTTTTGATCTAGATTTCGATGTTAGCATAGGTGAATGTGATACTTCTTCACTTACTTCTGTGACTATTGCAAGAGCACGTAAATCGGCATCCCAGTTCTTTTTTTTGCTTAATACTTTTTTAATTTCTATATCATTTTCTTTAGATGAATCACAAACATTATCCTTTTTACTATTATTCTGTATAACTGAATCTGGATGTACGACTTCAGTAATTTTACTTACAACTTCTACATCATTTGATATAGTGATACATTTGTTCATTGATTCATGTAATATTCTTCGAGGTGTGGCAAAGTCCAAGACCCTGACATGAGAAGTTCGGCGAGGGGTGGACGAAGATTTTCTAATAGGTGGCAACACTTGTGGCGTACTCGTTTCGGACGTCCCACTAGCAGTATTATCTTTTGGTGCCGATGCACTAGTAACATCGAACGTTTTAGGTAAGTTCACATCTGTAAGTACTTCTTTTTTGTCATTTTGTTGTTCAGTTTCTTGGTTAGAAGGATTATTGTCTTCGTCTTCGGTAATATCTATAGTTAGTGGGCTTAGGGAACGGGCTTGGCTGGATTGGGTCACAGCTGTGGGATGATAACTTCTCTGTGACGTAATAGTACAGACTGAACTTGGCGGGGGACCTGAAACGACATTTCCACAACGATTATAAGAAACATTGTTCAAATGTTTTAGTAATGTTTTAATAATTATACTAAGTGCTAGTTTCACTGTTTATGGTTAGGGTTGAATTATGATTTAATTTAATAGAAAAGGAAAATAATTTCTTATACGCCACATTATTCAATTTGAACTGAATCGAAACCCGTTTAACTAGTCCTAAGAGTATAATAAAATGTTCAAGTTTTACCTGGTACTGGTGCTAGAATAATAGTTGGCATGGCCATAATTTCATCCTTCGTAAAATTATACTTTGAATCCACTGACTTCTTATAAACAGGTGTACCATTAATAACTATAGTCTGTGTTTTTAATAAAGGAGTTGACGTAGCATTTTTAAGTACCGCAGGCATTTTCAATGAACTATCATTACTTCGAAAAGAACTTTCCACCTTCACATCTGATATGATCTTCACTTTGTTATTGCCTTGTTTAGGTTTAAGTTTATTAGGAGGACAGCTGTTGTTTGTAGTTGTTATAGAAACAATTTCATTTGGTTTTGATGAATTGTTATGTGCTACTTTTAACAAATACTGTGTTCTGGTTTGTTTCATTTTGGTTACTACATCTCTATTAGTGACGTTGTTATCAACGGATACAGGAAAACTGAAATAAAATAAATATGGATGAATGATAATAATGATATAAATGAATATACTTTACTGAAAGCATGATCAAAAAATTGCGAGTACTTTTTACAAATGGAATGGCGCATAAGTTAATATTTTAAGTATGATACTTTCGGAGTTAGACAATACTTACTGAAGATATACTTTCTCTGTAGTGCTGGTATCAGGAACTACCACAGTCTCACTGGCACCACCTACGAAAATAATAAATAACCTACAATAATGTGTTGTTGTACTTACTAGTACTTTCAGCCGTAAGTACCTCTAGTTTAGTTAACAACAAAACGCATGTAAATACGCTTCTTCGAAAAGGCTCTCATATACGAGTATATGCATAGTATATTATTTATTTGACCGCGCGAACGCGCCGATGTACGCACGACGCAAGCCCATACGTCTGCCTGAACCAGCCTTTAGCGAGTTTGTGTTAACAATGGACAGATGATTGAACGGATTGATAAGTTCAAAGCCGCAAGTGAATAGCGCGCGCAGCCACTAGTTCGAAATGAACACATACAATTTACTTCATACGTTTCATATTAATGAAAATAAATTGCGCACATATATTACTTATGAAAATGATATGTATGTGCATTTGACAAATCAAATTAAATAGAACTAGAATAATGAATGTATTCGAGGGACGCAAACAAGTATGCGAGTTGCCAGAGACACAAGCGAGAAATGGGTGCAAGGGACGCGAGCAAGGATGTGAGGGTGAGGTTGCTAGAAACGCAAGGGAGGAATGTGTGCGAGGGACGCAAGCCACTTTTTTGTTTTGTATGAAATCACTTAAGTACAAATATTTCAAAATCTATGATAAGTGTTAAAAAATCAATATGTACAGCGCTAGTTCTTATGCATTTCAACAACATACCGAAAAATCATTGCTGTATGTTTAAGTTTAGAGGGTCGAAAACGTTACCACCGTTTGTATGGAGACCGTTTGCTTCACACTCCTCTTAAGTACATAATCATTGTTATTATTCCTTAGTAAACAAATTATGTTTGTAGACATGTGGAAAAATGTTCCTACTACTTTGATGTGTTTGGGGTTGCAATGAACGTTTGTTGATTAAACAGACTTCTATTTTTCTATAAAATTATTTACTTGTATAAAAAAAGGTTCTTACCACTAACACCAGTTGCAAAATTGTTATAGCCTCCCTTCATCATTGGATGCTTAGGAACTTCCGAAGTTGTTTGATTTTGGTGACATATTTGATTTAAAATGTGATTAAATTCCTCATTCTGCTCTATCTGTAGGGAGCCTGAATGTTTTACCTAAACAAAAAAGGTGAAAGATTTTCGTCTTTTTCATTTTTCAACACATAATTTAAAGCTATACTTAGAAGCAAAAGTACTTACTGATGAAGTATCATTTGGCGATGCATTACTTTGAGATGCTGTAGGTTTTGCACTGGATGACAAACTATTGGTAATTTCATTTTTCTCTGAATTAACATTTGAATTAGACAATCTTAGACTATTTATTGAATTCAAATCAGAAGTGGTGCTGTCTGACACACACACTGTTTTCTTCCTTTCTGTTCCATGATTACCTGAAAGAGTAGTTTAATATTTTAATAAGCTACCATTAATACAAATTTACACTAAACAATAACTTAAGCAGTATACTTCAGCCAACTTATGGAGAAAGTTGGTGAACAATCTGCTAAAACATAACCTTAAAAAAAGAATTACACATTTAACTAAAATTATAGCTAACTTATGTTATGTGGGTTTAATATATGGAGTTGATTCACTAAATTGCTACATATTTGTGGAAAAATCTGTAAGTTGGCATAATCCTTACTAATATTATAAAAGCGGAAGTCCGTTTGTTTGTTACGCTTTCACGTCTTAACTACTGAACCGATCATGAAATTTTGCATACACGTTGTCAGGGGTACAGAGAAGGACATAAGGTACCTTTCATCCCGAAAAAGAATTGTTCCCGAGGGATAGCAAAAAAATCTTTCCACACAGACTAAGTCCTGTGCGGTCGCTAGTTTTATTATAGTTTTGATTTAATTGACATACAGATTAATTTTATTGAATAGTGTTGATTGATAAATAACAAATCATTGAATACCTGGTAAATCGGATAAAGCAGTAGCTTCCACTGAGCTGTCTAAAACAGATTCCTCATAGTTATCTTTTAACTGACCAGAGGAAACTGTGGAACTTTTCTTATTGCAAGAGCAAGTTTCCAGTTTTAATGATCTGCATACTTCACAGTCTGGATTATCATTAATGTTTTGTTTCTCCATACTAAAATATAATTATATTTTTGAGGTTAGGTACAATTATAATATCAGTTTCAACATCAATATGCTTTATAATATACCTATAAGGTAGGAAACTTTTGCCACAGCTGAATAAAATTCATTTTATCTTCAAATGTTCTGGACGCTCGTGGAGATTGTAAGATAGTAAAAATTGTCACATGCACAAACATAAAACAGCATTTTATAATTGGTACAGTAAGGCACCATTTTCGATGGTTTACTTTAGGGAGCATTAATCACGGGCAATTTGCTGATGTACAATAAAGAATGGCCTATTCAATCAGTTTATTTGTAATTCAACATATTTCCAAACAATGGTTGTAATAAGCAGTAGCAATAAGTATTTGGGAGTTTATGACACAGAACCACAGAAAACAAGCATAATTTTTAAAATACCTATGGGAATATCAATAACACAGGTTTAAACCTTGATCAACACACACCTGTTTTTTTTAGTTTGAGTTTGTTCTTGTGTAAGTATTTTACTTATATCAATGTTTTGTACCAAAAACTTCACCATTTCCAGCAAACTTGAACACTGGAACAATTTTCTTCTCAATTGAAATGGCTTACAAGTTTCCACTGAAATCAAGTAAATTACACATCATTGAAGAGAGGCAAGATAAATATTATAGAACCAACCTACAGACTTAAAGATATCACAAGGAAAGCTAACAAATGCCATTCAAAATCATACATTTTCACTTGCCTTCTGATATTCACACACAATGAAGTCCATAAGTTGGAGTCACAGCACAGACCATACAACAAATACTGTGTGATTGGAGTGTTATGGATTATATCAATAAAGATCGCCTTTTTCGCCCTTTAGGTGTATCGAAACGAAAGACAAGGAAAGTGTAACGTACCGTATATTTTTACAGCCCTGTATTCAGCAAGAATATTTCTTAAAGACGTCATAAATATTCTGTCATATTCATTCCCAAAAGCGTCCAAGTATGGACTGGCCTGAAGAAACTCATCATATGCCGTCATCAGTTGTTCCTCCGCAAGATATCCTGCAATAAACAATTGATTTTATTGAAAAATATAATATTTATTCTGCAAATTCGTTAGAAAAACCAATTCCCGCCAAACAATAACATACCAAGAACAAGCTTGGCCAGATCCTGCGAAGGAAACGGAGGTAAATTCATCTTGATTTTCAATGTTAATCAATCACGGTAGTAAACACGGACATCACGTTATTTTGGTTTTTATCCAAACACTAATAATTTATTTCTTTTCAGTTTTCTTTCACAATCACAAAATCACTCACAAGTCTCACAACATGACAATATGTACAGTACAACATAAAATAAAACTAAAAGAGGATACTCTGCTGCACGCACCAGTGTTACCATATTAAAATTATAAACTACCGTGCTGACAGATTAAAAATACCGTGTTTCAGGCTAAAATTACCGTGCGTACATTTAAAAAATACAGTAGAATTACCGTGTAAAATATAAGGAAAACTATACAGAAATTTCGATATTTTATTTAAAAAAACATTGTTTAAACAATCTATTATTACCTACATGACCAATTTTCATATGTGGCTGGCTGGCAATCGTAAAATCTTTTGCATTTAGTTGTACTCGTATTGCGTAATTTGGGGATTTCCCCGGCATTCCTGCCGAAACAACAAAAAAGTGCTGCTGCGCCAAAGGAAGTTAATGTTTTTTAATAATTATTTTGATAATATTCACGGTACACGGTAGTGAATCATTACCGTAGACCGTGTTTTAGCCAAAAATACCTTGTTTCTACGGTAATTACCGTGTACCTGGTAACACTGGCACGCACAGATCAACAGATGAATATGTACTCTGTTTGTTACACAGATGAATATACTAGTCTGTTACTTGCTCAGTGTCTATGTGAACTATTTTTCTGAGATGTGAATAGTCTCATGAACAATGAACAACACAGATTAATTCACCACTTATAAGTTTTTATCAATGTATTGTACTCTCTGACGTTCGCGGGTTCACACGAGGTGATTTTAGTTGATCAACTGCTAAATCGCTTGCGATTTAAACCGTCCGTAACGTTCAAAATCACCTCGTGTGGGCCCGTATTAATAAATATAATCTGTATCTATGAAACTTGTTCATTTAGGCCCAGCACACACCGCTGGAAGCGCGGTGCAGCGCAATTGAAGATAGCAATATAATATAAACCTTAAATTTATTGTCATACGGTCAATAATTGTTTACCAAGAATAAATCCTCACGCGGCACTCGGAGCGCCCTCAAGCTACTACAAGAGCATGCGCGCGACTGCTCCGCGATGTGATGCAATGACGTAATTATGTTGCTAACAATTTTCGATTGAAATCGATTGAAACCACAGTTACATTGCTGCTATAAGTAAGATAGTTGTCACATTGGTTCTTACAAAAGCAGCAATGTAACTGCGATTTCTGTCAGAGTTCTTCTTCTTTTTTGTTTCGGCAATCTACTTTCCTCTTGGAAGGATTGCAACAAAGTTACAAAATCACCCCCCCGCCGGTCGCTGCGCGCCGCCGCTGCGCTGCTTGGACTGGCGGCCAAGGAACATTTTTATGCTGGCGGCCTTAAAGCATTAAGAACGGCCTTAGAGCATTAAGAGAACGGCAGACTAATCGTATATTCTCCCTCATAGGTGAGCCGTCAGTCCTGCGTCAGTGACTCAATTGTGCGTCAATCTGTCGTAACGTAATGTCAATCAGACAGACAGACGACGCCATCTTTCATTCAGTTTAATTTTCAGTTTTGTCGTGACGTGAAATAAACTACTCCTGTTTATTTGTGCGTCATCCTCATTATTTTCATTATCTTTCCAAATAAGTATTGTTGTTTTGGAAATAATACACTTTCTAGTTATTCTGTGCGTGTATTTACATTTAGTTACAAATATGAGTACCGCTACTTCTGCGCCGTCGTTCGCTTGCTCGCGTTGTTTCTCCAGACATCCTTTTGAAGAACTATCTCCTGGTGAACAACTTTGTAAGGTGAGATGCTATCATGGTACTTCCTTTACAATAGGATCGCCTCTGGATAGTCAGCTGTCAGATCATTTTCAAGATGGATTTTGATGTTGCTGTAACGACTTGACGTCACCTATGAATGACGCATTGAACTTCTGTAATTTTCAGGAATGCCGTGGTTCTTTCCCGATTGTCAAGTGCACATACTGTCGTTCGGAGTTTCAGCAAACAAGGTCAGTGTTATTTGCCAACACACCTATGCATGAATTAACTTAGTTTCACCTTAGGTCACCTCATGACTTTCTTTAGAATTTGAATTCAATTATTACAGAGTATAGTATTAGAGTGTTAATATTGAAGGCATGTTTTTTACACTGATCTAGGGATATCTTGCAAATTACTACCTATGTAAGTGTACCTACTTATATAGTTTTGTTTAAAATATTTTCAGCAAATCTAATACATCATCAATATGTAAGAAATGCGAAGCTAATGTGAAAGCATATGGAAAACCTACGGCTTGTGAATATTGCAACATTATTGCTGCTTTCATTGGTAAGTTGCCTTATCATACCTATTCTCTGCAAGTGTTATTCAAATACATATTACCTATATCACAACTTTTCAATATCATGGCAAAGTGGTTGAGAAACAAATACCTATTAAAAAATCATAATATTACCAGAGATTAACTGAGAAATTGATTGATTACACAATATGAATCATTGTAGGGAATTAAAATTTATCCAATCCTTTTAGGTAACAAATGTCAGCGTTGTGTGAATTCTGAAAGAAAATATGGTCCAGCAGTTACTTGTGAACAGTGCAAACAGCGCTGCGCATTTGATCGGCATGATGACAGCAAAAAGGTAATGATATTTATAACTTCTCACCTTAATTTCTAATTATATAGGAACAAATCAACATTTATAAATCTTTTAGATTTTTTAAATATTGGTAAGTTAAATTGTCAACAAAATAAAAGAAAAGTAATTCAAAAAATTTGACAGACAAACAACAATTTAACGGTATAATATGTTATCAAATGATTACATTCTAACTGGGCATTGAAAAATTAGCTCTAAGATAAATAAATACTATATTTTCTAGTATTTATTTATCTTAACAAATCAACATCTTTATGCCTAGCAGAATAACCTTTCGATTTTCAACTTTGTTTCTGATGAATTTTATTTTAAATAAATTTTTTGGAGAAATTAGCTAGCGTAGCCGCGGCGTCTGTCATATGTATGGATATGACAGACGCGGACCCCTTCACATTACAGCGCGGCGTCTGTCATATATATGGATATGACAGATGCGGACCTCTTCACATTACAGCAACCGCAGTGCGGCGTAGTCACGGCGTCTGTCATATGTATGGATATGACAGACGCAAGGCTTACGTCGCGACTAAAACGCCTATAACATGTGAAAGCGCTCTAAGTCAAATGACTATAGGTATTATTATTATTTTTATACAGGTTGATGGAAAGCTTCTATGCTGGCTGTGCACTCAATCTCTTAAGAGGGCTCTAGCAAGAACTAAACAACATCTAACTTCTATTGATAAACACAAACATCGGAGTCATAAGTATGTGCTTTTTTAACCTTTTCTTTGTTCCTTTAAAGAAAGCAAATGCATTAATTGTATGTATGATTGAAAATGTTTATGGCTAATAAAATTAAAAATACTTTAAACATTTACATTTCATTTGTATATGATTAAATTTTTGTCATAGATCTAAAAGCAGTCACAAAGATAAACGGAAGTCTGACATGATGAAGTCAATGAATTCTAATGATGCTTCCCTGAATGATTCTCAGCCATTGGAGAAGAAATCGAAACTTAACCCTCTACAAGGTTTGTAACTATGTAACTATTTACTTATAGTTGCTGAGATATATAAGGCCCCTAGTTGACAATAGAATGTTACTCTTTTCATGTAATTTAAAAAATAAAATGTAATTTTGTAGTACTACGAAATGTCTCAAATACAGTAATGTGCCTACCTTTAGTTTCTGAACCATAGTGCCGTAACTAATTTGATCACTAATTTTCATTAACTTTATTTGATTCCATGTGAAATAAAACTCACAAAATAATCAAGTACATTGTTGAAGGAATATTTTCACAGAGACGAAAATATTGATAATTTAATTTATAAATCAAATAATTATTTATACAGGCGAAATCGATAGCTAAAATGACAATTTTGTTTTTCTTCTGTTAAAAGTGAAAAACTACAGAAATAAGGTTTTTCTTGAGTTCCATTGATATTGAAATCGTCTTGATAATCGAATATTCCGGTTTTCGATTTTTTTGGTCAGCATCCCTAATTACGTTAAAGAGACAGCTGTATAAACAGGCCTATTATATCTCGACAACTATAACATTAAATATATTGTCATTTGACTTCTCTGTTCTGAAACCTCTAACCATATTTTTTATTTTATTCAGTTAACAGATTCTTTATTCTTCCAATAGGTGAATTAGATCCAAATAGTTCTGATCATGTGGTTGCAATGACCCAGCTGAAAGAAACTATTGCCAGTCTACAGAAGAAAGTGGCACAGAAGGATAATGAACTGCTGTCCAAAGATAAACTGGTACGTAAAAAAATATAGCATTTATATTGTATTATTATAAGGATATTTAATCAAAGCAAGTGTGTTCACAGATAACAGAACTAAAGGCACAGCACCACAACAATACAACTGAGCTCCGAAATGAGATGAAGAACAAGGAACGATTGAATGAAACCAAGTTCAATCTCATGAACACTAAGATACAAAACTTATTGAAGGAAGTGGCAACGCTCAGCAAATCCGCCAAGAAGAACAACAAAAATACTAGAATGGTGCTGGCTAACACAGAGAACAGCGGGAGCGGCACCGATAGCCCAAGCACCAATTAGATCAATTCTCATTAGTTTATATTCAAATTTTTTATTGATAATATTACAGACAACCTGGAAAATATTTTTCCTCTTATTTTTTTACTCTACAAATGGTTTTATTTGTAGACTTTTATAAATGTAAGCATAAGTAGGTTTCAATTTGATGACTTGTTTCATTAATGCAACATTATAGTTCTTGTCAGTTTCGCCAAGTACAGGTATAATTTATTCAGTAGTGTTTATAGTAAATCATCAAACACATTTAGAAAAATTATAAATGATTTTATCCCGAAGAATACCATTGACTGTTTTTTATTGCATAAAAAAATTAAAATTATGTTTTTATTACAAATCAATAAATTAATGACGGATTAGTCATTGAAAACTTTAGTACAGTTTACGCAATATGACTTGAACCCAACCATAGACTGAGGCTTGCGCACTAAACTAAAATTGCTATCGCGCAAGTCACATGGTACTAAAATATAGGTCAAGTTATTTTGCATCTACTGTAAACATGTTTGAAAAGTTTTGTTATATTTTTGTGATTATTTCCGAGGTTTAATTAGAATCTTGGAGCCGAATCAATTCCATAATTACGTGTCATATACATAGTTTGTTTTGAAGAAAACAGAGAAATACTTAAGTTTTTCTGAGATAGTGTGAGCTGAAGCAAAACTTTCCGTAAGAGATAGTGCAGTGTTACTTTATTTATTTTTGTATTCGCCGATTTATCAATTAATGAAATTATCAAGTGTAGTATTAGAAAATTAATGTTTAGAGGTGACGGCATATTATCGAGTTAATATGTGTCGGTAAAGTGTTGTGTTGTGTCGATAAATTTGCAATACTTGAATCCTAAACTGAATGTCGACGTCATTAATTGCTATTAGAATTGTCACACAATTTCATTTACCGATAGTTACTGAACTGATTGAAATGTATTGTCTTATCCATATCAATATTGTACAATAAATCCGATTTAAATTATTTAATTTAATTTTCTATTGTTTTACCATTATCTTATAGACACAGCATTGATCAAAGACAACTTGCAGTTAGTGTGTTAGATTTATAATTTAAAAGGTAGGCTAGGTGCAAATAATGTGGGCAATTGAAGTAGTCTGTTTGTGAGAAGCAAATAAATGTTATAAGTGCTCCTGCATCGTTGACAATCTTGGAAGAAGGCCAGTCATAGGAACTATTGGATAAATGCCCACCCATGTATTTGCATTTCAAAATCTCCTATGCTCTATTAATTTAGGCGTGAAATAATATTCATACACCTTCATAACGTATTTTAATGACAAAAAATCTATAATATAATCTGAAATAGCGTCACATTTTTTTAAATCCGCGTGGATTTTTTTTTTTTGTCTCACGCCTTGTTTAATATAGTATAGTACGAAAAGGTATGTGATCAAGTTCACATCATGCTTTGTTAATATTAAAACCATATACTTAGATTTTTTTATCTATGAAACACATTCATACACTTGTGGTTACAGAATAAATTAAGAAACAAATGAGACTTTATTTGAGATAATTTCTTTTTATTTATTATACACTAGCATTTCGTTACAGTCTAAACCAAAATTTATCAAAATTGACCGAGTGGTTTAGGCGTGAAATAGTGCATTATTCAGTGAGAGATCTCTTAGGACTTACCTAACTGGACTGTCTGAGCCAGCACATCTTAGGGCTGGTTTACATTATCTTAGCTGTTAGTAGAGAGCGGACGTACATTGCCTGCTGTGTTTGATGTTCTTTTAAAATCGACGAACATGCCAGGCAATGTACCTCTACCAGCCATTAGGATGCGTTCAAACAGGAGTTTTGAAATTTCGGAATTGATCGGATCGATCAGCTGCAGTTGACAGCTAACGCCGACAAATGTTGGCTGCAGTTGGCTGTCGATAGCAAAATGCAGCTTGTTTGTCTGAGGCGTAATGTTCAGCCACCTAGTCTAATTTTCCCAAAATGTATGACATGGGTACAGAGAGTGCTTCAAGGTATAGTAAGTTGGCGCGGTAGGACCATCAGCCATTTTGAATGTCCCCACTGCTGGGGCAAGACCTTATGCGTGGATAAGCCAGGCGCTGTACCACAGCGCGGTAGGAAATGGAAGTATTTTTTACTGTTCCACCCATATAGAGGTTAATTTTCAATAATATATTAATTTAAGGAAGTGGTGCCAACATTGAATCACGAGGTTATAATAAAATTGTCCCACTGTACAACATTGGCCGATATGACTGTCATCTTATCCTACAGTCCCGCTGTTATACAGTCTATTTATTAAATCAAACTGCTTTCTTGGCAGTGTGTTGTTCTTGAGGTGTTTAATTAATGCCTATTTCACGGTTAATGTGACGCCCCGAGCCGCCGCGCACATTTGTCAGTACCGTACGGTGAGAAAGATGCGGTGCGTATACGGTGCGCGTGAAATGTACGAGCTTTCCTATTATGGATTTTATACAACGAATTACGTACCTACTTACATACTGACAAAAAGTGGGATCAGCTAGGTATTATTATTACATAAAATGAAACAATGTGGGACGTCAAATGTGGCACAAATGAGTAACCTCGAGTTATCAATTTACGTAAAACCACGACCCTATAAAACTTTTGGGAATTGTATTTGAACTAAAGTCTACAATTATTATTTTATTTCCTGTACCACTTCCTATAGAAATAAATAAGGTAATTACAGATGCTACTTTTGTTGTTGATGTCAGTCTTTCCGCATTACATTATAGGTAGGTTACCATTATGAACGATGGCCCAGTGGCTTAGCGCATCCGTCTGCGGTGGCGGTGGTTAAGCAACCGTCGCTAGGGTTGGTCATGAGATGGGTGACCAAAAATGTATTAGGTACTGGCGCACTTTGAATGCAAAAACCCTACAGCTTAAGAAATAGCAAAACTTTTAACCGACTTCAAAAAAGGAGTAGTTATGAAGTCGACGGTATTTTTTTTTATTGTTTGTATGTATGTTTTAAGTACTACCTAACAGGACATTTCTTAAGTTTCAAATATATAATGCTTTGTATATTCCAATATTTACTTCCTGAAAGAAGGAAACGGGATAACTTTTCTTAGTCATTGAAATTTCAAACGTCAAACTGCATTTTACGTGGGTATAAATAAGGAACTAGTCGTACTTCATTCCATAACCACATCAAGTACCTTACAAGCAAGAGGTGTCCACATTTAGATTCACTCTAAATCCTCATTATTCATAAAACCTTTGTAAAAATTGTAAGTATTTGAAATGCAACTTCACGCGGTTGTGGTTTTCACCATTTTGGGGTGCACACAAGCTGAACGTAAGTTTAAATAAATATTTTGCATTCTGTTATCATGTTTTTGTTATGCGATAAACTGTAGACTGTTTTAAAATACTTAACAAATGTTTTTAATTAAAAATACCGTTTCCGTTAAGAATTTGATGGCAGATTTTGTATCAAAATATTTAGTTTAGTCTAGGCAAAGTGTCTTGTCTTTACTTACTGTCAAATTCGTCATTTTATAATATTTTCTTAAAATCAGACAAAATTTTATTGTTTGCATCATCATGTTAGTTTGTAATTGCCTTGCGTTTCCACTAGTCAATTAACAATAACAATTAACATTGTTAAGGCCCCTATATACCTCAAGTGGCGCCCTCATTTTAATTAAATTTATTGCTCGCTAAGTACCTACATAATGTATCGAAAATTCACATGTACAGATTGAAGCTAAGGTTCTATAGTTTATTTACAAACAATAACCTCAGTATTGTTCGTTGTAGTAGTAGTTCGCAAAAGTGCTAAAAGTGGCCACTTTTAGTAGTAGTTCAGTAATAGTTCGCAAAAGTGCTAAAAGTGGCCACTTTCAGCACTTTTGAAATAAACTATAGAACCTTCGCTTCAATCTGTACTTGTGAATTTTCGATACATTATGTACTCAGCGGGCAATAAATTTAATTAAAATGAGGGCGCCACTTGAGGTATATAGGAGCCTTAATTGACTAGTGGAAACGCACGGTAACCTTATTGTATACAAGGTGTTACAAAAATACCCCTAATGCCGAATATGGTAATAGAGACCATCAAACTGAACAACTTTTACTATGGGACCAACTAATCCACTTACCGAATAGTATAAATAATCCACTTACCGAAATTGCATGCTCCAAATTATAGTGCAGATGCTATCATGCCAGGACCGGAGAGCTTTCGTCAATGGACACAACATTCGGCGACAGCGACTAGCCCGAGGCGAAATAGCTGGTCAGTCAGCTGCCGGTGACATGAAATACATGGTGAGTGCACTGAGTGATCTGTCATTTTCAAGTGCTGGGGCACAGGCCTTCCTCATAGGTGGATAAGGAGGATGCGCCAAATTAAATGCTGAAATCTAGGTATTCTAAAACCAGACTTACCACCATTATTGAAGTTGCGAAAGTGAGAAAGTATATAAAAAGCATAATAAATAGGTACACACTTAGCTACTTATACAAAGCACGACTTAAACGACTCTATTAATATAGTTTTTGGCAACTTTTCTACTCCGAAATAATGTGGGTACCTATCTCCTTCATGGATTATAATTATTTAGTAAAACTAAACTTCTTAAAGACATACTTGCACTTAGCCAGAGCATTTGCTATGCCTCCGTAGTAAAAATAGCCGTAGGTAATGTGTTGTGCATAATAATCACATGTTTATTAGATTATGTAGGTAACTCTTTATTTTAACTTTAGTAAAGACTACTAAAATATTCAAATAATGTTCGGTGAATGAGAACAATTTGTTGTTAAATTTCAACTAAGTTAGTAGGTACAGTCGGCAACTTACGTGCTTTACCACTTGCAGAAAAATTCGAGTGCGCGCGTCGCGTATCGCTTCTGCACGAACTAATATTAGTGACGGCGGCGGCGCGGCGTACAAGCAATTTTAACCATAGGAGTGGTAAAGCGGAAGTGTTGTCGATAGTACCGTTTAATGCATAATTTAAAAAGATTTTTTAAGATATATTTTATTAGTGAACAAAGCAACAACGAAAGTCCCTTTAAACTTTATTATTAATTAATTAAATTTATCTTTCTTGGCAGATATGGGATGAAGAATTAGCGGCAAAAGCAGCAGCGTTTATATCCACCTACCCAAGAAATCATAATCCAGATAGAACCGTCGGTAAGGAATCAAAACCAATATCTAATACGAATATTTAAACCGTCTGTCTCTTAAACAGACCCAGAAAAAAAACATTAAGACGCCGGCGAACAGTGAGCTTCCCATACAAACGTAATACCAAAATGATTTGCAATTTGAGCATAATTTAACTCTTCCTGTGATGTTATTCGGATTAATACAGTATTTGTTCTATTACAAAAAAAAAACAAAATACTAACCCAATTCAAAATAAATGCCAATTACAAATCGCATTAATTTTTATTTGCTTTGATATTTTGGCTTTTTTATTTAATAGAACCCTAGACAAATACTGTCTTAATCTGAATAAATGAGTAATATTTTGATCAAGCCAATCCAACCTTAACTTTGATACCTATACTTAAAACACCTTTTACGGAAACTCACGCGGTTTTATTAATAGTAAAAGAAAAACAATAAAACTCGGGTTTGTTTTTTATCCGTAAAAATTGTTTTATTCAATATTATGTACTTACCTGCGGAAATCTTAGATAGAAGTGAGCCACCTTAGCTAAGGCATTCGTCTACATGCTGCAGGTTCTAAGCGATTTACGACTGGAGAAAATTTGTACTGGTTTTCGACTACGGATCGTAACCGAAAGTTGAATGTTGACAATGTTCTCCGCGCGTGGTTCGAGGAAGAGCACACACACTACACCTATGGCCCTATGATGGGATTCACACCTAATGCGCCTCAGATCGGACATTACACGCAGGTTTGTTTCTATGACATTTATATCATCAGTATTTTCTTATATGATAGCAGTCCATTTGCCACAAAAAATCTATAAGCCAATTGGCGCCGGCAAAACTTTTAATTTTATATCTCTGAAATTCTCTGAAATAATCATGTTTAAAAACGGATAGGTACATATGTAAGTTAGTAAATATTTTTTATGAACTTCACACTTTTATATAAAAAAAATTAACTAAGTAAGTGGTCTTTGAATAAGTTAAGCGTAGCTCAGACGACGCTCAGAAAAAAATGACGTCTAGTAAAAGAGTGTTCAAGCAATGTGAGCCAGTGTTTCAAGTTCGAATCCTGGTTGAAGCATTTGTTTCTGTGATGAGCATAAACCATTTTGTTCCCGAATCATGGATGTTTGTGTATATTCTTATATTTAAGTATGTAATTAGTTATTTAGTCACCATAGTAGGTACAAGTTGTTGAGATTTGTTCAGAATATTCGTTATTATTTATTAATAATTCATATAACTTATTATATTATAGATGGCCTGGGCAGATAGCACACATCTAGGCTGTGCAGTGTCCCTGTTATCCGATACATGGCAACGTTACTTCGTCGTTTGCAACTATGGCCCTGCGTGAGTATATCTTTCTTTCATTATTGTATCGATACATACAAAACTCTAAATTAATTCACTGATTGTTGGGATACGCGTAGAGCTCTAACGGCTGGAGGTAGAGACGCTATTTTTGGAGTACTCTCCAAAAATAGCGTCCAGTACCTATACCTACCACCATGAAAGGTATATAGGTCCAGTACCTATATACCTTTCATGGTGTAGTGAGCACTAAGAAATAATTTTTAAAAATTCACCCCCTAAGGGGATGAACTAGGGGATGAATGTTTGTATGAGAATTTGTATAGGAAATGTGTGATAGAGCCCAAACGGCTGAAGGTAGAGACACAATTTATGGAGGGTAGATACCCTCTCATGGTGTATGTCGCCGACCGGTCTACCACGCACGGGAGGAGACGCGCGGGCGGCAGTAGGTGAGCGCTAAAAAGGTATTGAAAATCTCCCGCTATACAGGGTGCTGCAGGGTGTTCCAGTTTGTATATGAAGGTAGAGACAGCATTCTTGGAGGATAGATACTTTTCATGGTGTAGGTGAGCATAAAGAAAGGGTTTTGGGAAATTCCCGTTATACAGGGTGCTACAGGATGTTCCAGTTTGTTTGCTTTTAAATTTAGTTATAGGTAGATCTCTAACACTATTTGGTACTGTAAATACGTATTGCCCTACAAAATGAGTTTTTTGAAAGTAATACCAATCTTTGACCGGGAATTCGTAAAAGTTGGTTTCTTCTCTACGTCTGCAGTTTAATTCTTGATTTTATTTGAATAAATGTCCATGTGGTTTTACAAATAAACAAATCTCATACATCTAAAAGCATGGATGAATATTTGAGGCTTGCAACTGTCAAAATAGCTAGCACCACAAATTGTACGAACACTATTGAAGTCTGTTTTGAAGTATTTTTCAATCCATTTTAAGAAGTCCAATCTGCTAAGCTTTTCAAATGAATTCTAATGAAATTTCATTTTAAAGAATCGCATGATATTTTTTCCCAAAAAAAACTTGGGTTTACAAAAACCGAAAGGTCTCATTTGTTGAGTATTATATTTAGATCATAGGAACCAGCAGTGCTATTTTTATTCAATACTAAATAATATAGAATAGAAAAAATTTTACTCGCACCCGAACATATTCTCGGACGGAAATCGAACCCGCGACCTTCGGAAGTCCGGTCCAATGCTCATACCACTGAGATTCCCGTCCACTTTTATTCTAGTATATTATTTATAAATAAATAAATAAATATTGGACAACATCACACATACATTGCTCCGATTCCAAAGTAAGTAGCTAAAGCACTTGTATTATGGAAATCAGAGGCAACGGTGGTATCACAAACACCCAGACCTGAGCCAATGCAGAAAAGTTCGTTTTCTAAATTGACCCAACCGGGGATCGAACCCGGGACCTCAGAGATGGCGTCACCTTGAGAACCGGTGTACAAAGCCACTCGACCACGGATGTCGTCGTTTAGTATTGTATAATACCTAACTTTTGTTTTGATTTCTTTCAGTGGGAACATCTTAACTCGGTATCCATACAAAACAGCCCCAGCTGATAGTCATCGAAAACTGTTGTGCGTATTCAGTGATAAATGTACGCAACCCTACGGAAGGGGATGCTAATGATACCATATTAAATTTACTTTAAAAGTTATAGCTGAATTATATAATTTTATTAAAGTACGAGTATAACTATTTAGGGTTCCTCTCTCTTGCCTTAAAATACACTGAGGAATTTGAATAAAATTATAGAAATGGATGGTGAGATATAGGTATGTGAGTATTACAACAGTATCAACACGTTTAAATTCTCTAGCCTGTATCTCTTCGATCATTGTACGTACTTAATCTCTAGTTTTATAAATAAATCATATAAAAAATAACAATAGTTCTTTTCACCACTTCCCATAATAAAATGTAATTCCGAAATCCTCTCTATTATTTAAAACACTGTTATGTTATTCAATGTAAAAGAAAAGAAGCATGAAGAATTTCCGAAGACCGACGTTCGTTCCACTGCGTGACATTATTAGCCAGAAATAAAGTCCAAAATTAAGTTAATCGAACGATGAGCATCATCCGATTATGTTATAATACTTATTTCGAAATAAGTTAAAATTGTTAGTCCACGTTTTTTTAGCTAAGTAAATAAAACTCTAAATTACTTATTTGGAACAAATTAATTATTATTATAATTTCGAAGTACCCAGTGCCTCAGGATAAGTATAATAAATACTATGGTCATTCAGACCTGCGTGGTACATACAGATACGCATTAATTACTTCACCTGTCTTTATTAGGTCTTATCTTAAAAGGTTCCGAAACAGTTAGCTTATAGCCAACATTAAAATAACTAGTGTCATAGTAACCACAAAATTCGAACAAGTAGCCGGTCGCGCTTCCCGCGCCCACTCCCGAAGGAGTTGCATTATGAAATTTAATACAACATTATAATAACACTCGTTTGGATGATATAATAACAAAAGCAGGCGCGGGTGCTGAGGGAGCCACTCGCTCGGATATGACGGCTACCATGGTACTGGTTGTTTCAATGGAGGTAATAAAGAATATTACATACATACAAGATACGCGCGAAAAACATTACCCTTTCCTTGCAGTCGGGTAAAAAGCCACCGTTTCAAACCCTTATCAAGAAAGTCTTGTATGCAACAGTAACTGTACATAATTACGTATTAAAATGTTCATGTGATACTATTATCAATTTATCACATTCGTGGCTTAATACACCTCATTATACTACAGTTACATAACTAACTATTTACCATTTTCATCTACTGCAATTTTTACTCATTAATGTTGATCCACTGTGCTAGGATTGAGAATTTCATAGCAATATACCTACTTCGTTAAATATCACCATTTTCCTATTAGTTTGTTGTATGCGTGTCAAAATGCAGTTAAGAACGGTCGTTTTCTGCATCTTCTCCAGCTACATACAGTGTGAATGTAAGTTTTTTTTTTAAATTGTGATTATCAAGAATTGGATAGGTAATACCGGTTGCCCCGGTTGGAGAGCTTGTAAGAAATGGAGTAAAAACGTGTTTCTCTAACCACGAATATAGGAGCCAGTTTGTCAAAATTACTCTCGTAGCTGATTTTGTGGCACTATGTGCAATAAAAGTTTCTAAAAATGAAAATCCATATACCTAACTAGGAAAGAGGTAGGTACCTACTCTTTGTGTAAATATTTGCATTTTCTAGTAAATTCAATAAATGTTTTAGTGTGTGAAATTCTCGAGCAACCATTGAATGTATTGCAATTTCTAATATGAAGGTATTCAAAACTCGTTGATATCATAAAATAATATATACTTAAAATGGAACAAAACCACACAAAACATTTCCTAAGTTACGTTAATCCTGGCCCCTATTTCACAGACGTGACAATGGCAAATGACAATGACAATATTTTGTGTCCATGGCTTCATCCAATTTGAAACTAGATAAAATACTGATCAAACTACTCACAGACACAGCAACGTACATGAAATTGTCCCTCCAGCCTCCAGCCCAATGATCTCTCCAAAGAAACAAATATTTTCGTAGTAGCAGGCGTAGCATGACGAACCCTACAAAAATTCGCACCTTCTTAATTTTTTCCGCGTATCGAATCGATTATTCGTCAACTTGTAAAGCCTACCTTTTTTTACCTAGCAGTGATAGTAGCTTTCTTTTTAAATTCATATGTGCTACCTGCTGTCATGAATTTTATGACGTATTCAAAAGCAACAGTTTACCTGGTAGAGGGGGGGAGGTGGGGGGTCGAAAAGAAGTCTTCACAAACCTACAAAATTTTTAAAAGACCTATCCAACGACACACTTAAGAGATTAATAAGAAAAAAAAACATTCCCACTTTATATGTACAAGAGGTAAGTAGGTAAAATAAAAAAAAACAAGATTTTATTCTACCACTTTTTCAGCGTTATTAATATACACATTCATGCCAAATTACAGCTTTCTAGTACTAAGGGCTTCAGAACAGAGACGGACATGGCGAAACTATAAGGGTTCCTTGTTGGCTTGACTACGGAACCCTAAAAATAACTACCTACATCTATTATTCCGAACTCTATCGGTTGAACTGTTCATGGTCAATACGAGTAAAAGAGAGAAAACGATAGTTTTCTATAGCTAAAACAGTTTGCAACAATTAACTCATGGTATAGCTACACTACAGCCCTAGCAGCATGACGATCTCGAGAGCGGTTTTGTTTACGTCCAAATGACAAAAATGAGATTATTGATGTAGACAATTTTTGTAGGTTTCGTCCTGCTACGCCTGCTGCTACGAAAAACAGTTTTTTTTCTTTTGAGAGAGCTTTGGGCTGGGTTGCGGATTCGAGTCCCGCCTGAGAAGCATCTGGTGGCTGTTATATCTGTTGAATTTATTCCTAGTTTATTTAAAGTGATATAAACGACATCCCTAATTCGATAATAATTTTTGGATGTGTTTTCAGTAATTGATTTGTCTTGCCAAGATATTCGTAAGTTTGTAGACGGCCATAACAATAAGCGCCTGCGCATAGCGCGGGGAGAGGTGGACAAACAGCCAGCAGCGGGTAACATGCAGTCTTTGGTAAGGTGCTACTGCCATGGACCAATAATAATTTATTGGTTCATGCTACTGTTTAAAGAAAAAATAATTCATAAAATATTAAAAAAAACTTATGTGCGGCCGAAAAAACACTATTAAAATAATATGACAAAATAACTAAATTAGAACATAGAGCATTGTATTAAAACTTTTAATACAAGTGCATTTTCCCAATCCATATTATCTATACTAGGTGTTACAAAAGTAACAGCAGATTTTTTTTCGCAATTTCAGAGTTGGTCCCATAGTAAAAGTTGTTCAGTTTGATGGTCCCTATCTACCATATTCGGCATTCGGCCTAATGCCGAATATGGTATATAAGGTGTTGTATACAAGGTATACAAGGTGTTACAAAAATACCCCTAATGCCGAATATGGTATATAGGGACCATCAAACTGATCAACTTTTACTATGGGATCAACTCTGAAATCGCGAAAAAAAATCTGCTGTTTCATACATTTTGATATTTTCGATTTTAATTTTTGTATGAAACAGCTGATTTTTTTTCGCGATTTCAGAGTTGGTCCCAAAGTAAAAGTTGTTCAGTTTGATAGTCCCTATATACCATATTCGGCATTAGGGGTATTTTTGTAACACCTTGTATATTAATATTTGAATGCGAAAGTAACTCTGTCTGTCTGTTACGTTTTCACGCCTAAGCCGCTGGACCGATATGGTACGGATATATGTAGAATGCGCATCTGCATTGAGTGTTCTTTTTCAACTTTTAGTAAAAGAAGGGAGATTTATCGGAAATATAGTAAAAAAAAAACTTATAGAACAAAAATTTCTAAAACTTGAATTGAATCTGTTATGACCAAAAGACTGGAGCACTCCATCTAGACGTGTTCGATACGAATTCATGATAAAGCTGTGTCAATATTTGATAAGTAGGTAAATTCAGTGTGAATTATTACTTCAGGTCTGGGACAAAGAATTAGCCGCAAAGGCAGCAAAGTGGGCATCCAAGTATAGACATTCGCATAATCCGGATACAGGAGTCGGTAAGATATACACGGTTTTTGTAAAACACCAATAACCTCGCAGGAGTAAATTATAACATTATGAACAACAACGTTTGTTCTACGACTCCTCCGAAAAAAACAATAAGAAATATCGATATATTTATTACTAGTGGACCCTGTGAATATGAAACACGTGTTCAATTGATTTTGTGAAAGAATGTCTATGCCAAATTTCAAGTCTATCGGGCCTAGGAATCGCGTTCTTCCATACAAACTTTGCCACCCTGTTTCACCCCTTTAGGGGTTGAATTTCGCAAAATCCCGTCTTAGTTAGCACCTACGCCCTAAAAGGAGCCCCCATGCAAAATTTGAGACTCCTAGCACTTGTTTCGTGATGAGTGAGTGATTTTCTCTTTTATATGTATGTATATAGATGTATTGGCGACGCTAGTGGATCCCAGTTAAACCACCGACATAAGTACCTCAGAATCGTCTGGGACCTATTTTAATAAACGTGACAATTTGTCACCTGTCATGACAATTTTATATCCATTGCGTCAACCAAATTGAAAATAGAACAAACTACTTACTCATAGCTACACCGCAACTCAAACCAAATTGTCTGAACAAATTGTCACGTTATTAAATTAGGGCCCAGGGCCCTATTTAAGTACCAACCTTTAAGTACCTTCTAAAGCTTTTCACACTTAATTTTTGTTATTAAGCATCGCAGAGATTCGATCGAGTTGGAGAAAATTTGTACTGGTACACGACCACCGACCGCAACTACAAGTTTTCGCCGGCTCACCCTGTGCTGAAGTGGTTTAAAGAACATAATAAATACTATTTTGGGTACATCAAACAGGAACCAGATATAAACACACTTCACTATACGCAGGTTTAAATCTTTTACATTAAGTAACCTAACTAATAAAGAATATCTAAGCAAAAAATCCTGATTCTGTGTAAGTATAGTTGCATAAATAAAAAAAACACTTAAAATAATGTACCTACAAACTTCTCAAATCAACAAAAGCACAAATCCTTTTTAATATTTACTAATTATTCAGACCTCAAGCAGATATCAAGCATCCCCCTTTTTAAGCGTGGACTAAAATTCAACCGTTCAAAGTCACTGTCTTTTTTAACTTCTTTTTAACAAAAAAGGGTTAGCATCTGCTAACTTTTTTGTCCAAAACTTAGAAATGAAGTATTAGAAAGGTATTATGTTTTCTTTGTTTTTAAGTTACGTTTGGAAAGATTACGTTTCGAAAATTGAAGTCAGACGCCAAATAAATGCCTTTCATAATCTAATCCGTGCCTAAAAACTTGATTGGCTTTTACTTTTTTTTGTTTCTGTTACAAAACACATTTTGCATTGCAGATGGTGTGGGCTCAAACCACACATGTAGGATGTGCCGTATCAAAGTTTAATGATGAGATTTGGGACAAGTACTTCGTCGTTTGCAATTATGGCCCTGGGTAAAGACCGTTATCTAAATAATACTTCAGTGGTCACAATAATAATAACTCCAAAAGATTAGGTACCTAATGGAACACATAACTTTTTTGTCCTAAACATTAAACGAATTTTGTTTAGCATAAATATTGAATGGCATATTTGCAAAAAGCATAAATATCAAAATGCATATTTTTTTATTGGCATATTGTCTAAAAAGTATAATCATCAAAGACAGGGGGCCAGCCCCCCTGGCCGGGCCAGGGGGGGGGGAGTATATTAGAAGGCTTAGAGTTAGAAGGTAATCTTCTGGAGTGATTATTATTTGACTGGTCACGCGTCATATATTTTAAAGAAGGATGCCCATTTCTGACCTGTTAAAATGTTGATTTTATCAATAATCGTGTATGGAGAAGTAATATAGGTCATAAAATTGCAATTTATTGTTATTTATAAATTGCTAACTAAAATAAAAATCGGCAATACAGAAATAGAGGAAATAAATAATAAAGATTAGCAATAACTACAATAAGAACAAGAACATTGATTATGTCATTACCTACATGCTTTTCTGATAGCCAAATTTTTTAAATTTTGAGATTTTAGCATTCACAATGCTATTTTTATATAATACTAAATAATATACTAGAAAAAATACGACTCGCACCAGCGATCATGTTCTCGGACGGGAATCGAACCCGCGACCTTTGGATATCCGGTCCAATGCTCTGACCGCTGAGCTACCGAGTCTCTACTGTTTGTTGAATTGTTTTTTACTGGTCCCTTATACTTCATCCTAAAAACAATTCACAGATATAACCAGTATTTTTTCTAAACGCGTTTTCTCAAAAAAATATTACCTATATTATGTTACATTTTTAGAAACCACATGCAATAATGTACCAATTATTGCTCCACAAAAAATCTCAACTGGATAATCTTTTTATAATCCGGTTTGAAAATCAACTAATTCTATCAACCCTTCAACGCCCGGAAAATGAGACACGATATTTCATTGTTATCCGGCCGGCGGCGGCATGCGTCTTTTTTTCTCGGGCGTTGATGAATTAAAAAGTCTTTGCAATTTGTTACTATATTCTGGTTTATAAAAATATAAAAAATACAATAAGATTAGGAGTGTTACTTACCCAAAAATGTGAAAAAATATTTCACACGGAGTTTTTGTTATTTCATCCTTTTTATCCTTCTTTCACTTAAAAAACTGTCCCGAGTTTTTCTACCATACTGCTTTTGGTTTAATTTGTTAGTTAGTCGCTGAGCTACTTTTTATTGCTCGTAAAATCGTCAATACGTACACCCACGTATTGAACTCTGTATGTTCTATTCTCGGCGACAAAACGCTCGCGTGCGGGAAGCCTTACACTGTAATTTTTCATAAAAAAGACATGAATTACCAGAACATGACGGAAACACAGCATTGTCTGTCGTAGCCGAAATAATCATGAAATTTAACGTTCACAACTTAATTTTTAAATAATCGACGGCGACGACGGAAAAATCTTAATCAAAGATAACGTAACATTATTGTTTCAGCGGTAATGTTGTAGGAGTTCAGCCGTACCAAACAGACTCTAAACTGGGTACAAGAGAGTTACAATGTCAAGTCGACGCCTGCAAACATCCCTACGGAAAACACTGCCCTGTATTTAGTTACAGGATTTGAATGTTTTCACATAATAAAAAACGTACCTTATGCATTGTTGTCAAAATTATTGTAATCTTTTATCCCTTGTGATATTTTAAAAAAGTGTTCCACAGAACAATGCGACTGCTCAAAACCAAAACACAGTAAGCCACATTTGAAAAATTTTATAGGACAAGCAGACATGTGTTTTTGCTCTGCCTTAAACATATTATTATGCATAATGTAAAAAAGTGTTATACATTAATCGAAGCGTTATTTTACGCCAGATTTTTTGGTATTTTGTTTTTATATAGGTAACTCATGTCACCGACCGACGACGTTTGCCTTTTGACTGCCGGTCAAACGATTTTTAACTTAAAGTCCAGTGAATAAATATTACATTTCCATACGTTCTATCGTTTTGTCATGGTATGGCATGTCCGCCGCGTGAATGCGGCCTTTATTTGACTACAATAAATTTAGAAATAAAACACTTTGTACGGATTACAGCGCGTATATTATTAATTCAGGTGTTGTATTAGAATTACTGAGTTTGTATTTATTGATTTTTTGAATTCCCGACGTTTTGACACCTTTCCAGGGGCCGTAGTCACGGGAGGACTAAAGCAAAAGGGCTGCTCATATTTTTATGAAATGACCCGCTCACACCTCAAAATCACGATGTAGATTAGAAAAGAGTTTCTAGTAGATTATTAAAAAAAATCAGCTGTTTCATACAAAAATTAAAATCAAAAATATCAAAATGTACGAAACAGCTCATTTTTTTTTCGCGATTTGAGAGTTGGTCCCATAGTAAAAAATGTTTAGTATGAAGGTCCCCTATATACTCATATTCGGCATTAGGGGTATTTTTGTAATATGTTGTAACCTGTGCTCTTACTAGGTTTAAACTTCTTAAACCTAGTAAGAGTAAAATAACTCGGGCTCTAGGCGACGTAGCGCTGCGAGGATCGATTTTGTAGAGCGTTAATATGTGAATCGTCAAACAACTTCTTTTTTTAATTTAGGCGCCTTACTGTGTTTTGCTTTTTGGCAGCTGAGTGCCCAGACTGAATGACACTTGTTCTTTACTTCTATGTTCCATTTTTGTCAGGTCATTTCCAGGCATTTGGAAGTTACGGTAGAGTAAAGACACTCACAGACATTTATGAACCCTAAACACAATAATACACTCCTTTTTGGCAGTCGTGTTAAGATTTTGATATAATTATCATAAAGGTGACTGAAACAAACTACTTACTAACTAGGTTGGTACAAGTTATTATTATCATGCACAAAAAAGAAACTACCGACATACCTAGAGTACCTACTTAGCAATTTTTTTAACCGACTTCAAAAAAAGGTGGAGATTATCAAGTCGACGGTATTTTCTTTTTTGGGAATTGGTGCTGCCAATGTTCCAATTTCATGCCAATTTCATGCCAAACGTGGTTAAGGTACTTAATTACTTCTTACCTACAGACTTATTGCGTGGGCATAGGTACAAGGTAAGTATAGTTTGTATTGCATCGTAGGAACTTTTTCGCACACATCTTCAAACATTTTGTGTAAGAAATTAAGCATGATTCATTAAAAAAATACAAGGTTTAGCAGTATTCAGTTGAATAAACACTTCAATGGCAAAATTTCGGGAAAATCGACTGAAAATCAGTCAACCATAATGCGTAAAACAGTATGTTTTGTCACAAATGTAACGCCGACACGTAAACAAAGTCTTTATACTGAAAAATCTTTACAAATTACTACTATACGACACGTCATCCGTTGTTATCTTGAAAAATAGAAAATGTGCGCCGTAACGTGTTTTGTCGCGGGTTGTATTAATGCAAACTACACTTCGTTCAGAAGGCGAACACGTTTAGCACATTCGCTATAGCACAATAAAATATTATTAAACTGTTTATAAGTGTTTACCGTACATTCTAACTCGTCACGAATGGTAATGAAACAAATGCATTGTATGTTGTACAACTTTTATGACGCACGCAACCTTTATCATATTTTTAGGGTTCTGTGGTCAATAAGGAACCCTTATAATTTCGCCATGTCCGTCTGTCTGCCCCCAGCCTAGCTCATAGACTAACTATTAGTACTAGAAAGCTGTAATTTGGCATGGATATAGGTACATATTAATCACGCCGACAAAGTGGTGCAGTAAAATTTTGAAAAATATTTTTTTAACTTACTCCTCCTCCCTCCCCTCCCTACACGAGAAGTGAGGATGTATTTTTTTTCTTGTTGGATAGCAATTTTAAAAATATTTCGTTTAGTATCTGGGAACAGTTTTTTGATTGAGGCATCCGTTTGTGAATTATTAAGCTTTTAAGTAATTTTATTACAGTAAAGTGTCCCCACCCCCTGCCAGCCAAATGGTTTTTTTGGACAAGTGAAAAAATTCACGGTAGTTGTATACAAAGTGTTACAAAATAACCCCATATACTGAATATGGTAGATAGGGACCATCAAGCTGATTAACTTTTACTATGGAACCAACTCCGAAGTCGCGAAAAAAAATCAGCTGTTTCATACATTTTGACATTTTCGTAATTAATTGTCAAGTGTGTGAAACCGGTACTATCTAAATTTCCCTCCCGACCCGTCCAGGCTACGGAACCCTACACTGCGCGTGGCCCGACACGCACTTGGCCGGTTTTTAAAAGTAGGTAGGAGGTACTTATACCGGGCTATCAATTAATCACTTGAAAAGTGAAACAAAAGCGAACACTCAAAATGCTAAGAAATTCGAAACAAAAAAAACGGTTTATATAAAAATGTAATGTAGGTACCTACATACCTACCTAAATAATATTCGGCAATGTCGGATTTTTATGTTAATTTGGGCTGTTATATCTATTTTTACATTGATACATACGGTAGTCATTGTTTTTTTTTCTAAATTAGTTTCCCATCGCATCATTTTTGAACAATAAAGTTTATATTATTAGCTATGTCGCGACCTTCCTCGCTGTAATAAAGCGTAATCTACGCATAACATTTAATAATCAACAAGAAACTCTTTTCTAACTACATTGTGATTTTGTTTACATTTTATTTGAATTATAAATGTCGCTACCTCCACGCCAAATAGTGGCCAAAGATGTTATAAAAGACTTTTAGAAAGTTGCTTTCGTTGATGTCTTTCTTTAAAGAAAAAAAAACTTTGTCAATACATCGCGCTCTGCTGGTAAGTTGTAATAAGTAAAAAAAAATGCATAATCCCTAGGTAGGCAGGCACGTAATTTCCAGAAAACTCATACATATTATACAGAGTGTCCCATTGCAGCAGCTAAATGCCACATGGAAAGTACTTGAAAAGAAGATAGAAAGTTCCATAGTAAGGAGACGTCATATTGATTTTAAAAATATATTAATTTGAAATTCATTTAACCCTTTAACTCCAGGAAAATGAGACACAATATATTTAATTGTTGTTCGGGGCGCGTATTTAGGATCCATTGTTCACCGTGTCCCCGCACGGAGAGACGCATGGAGTTTCCCACGCCTGAACATCAGAAACCCTAGTTCACAACGTCTACTCTAAGGCCCGTATTTATAAACAGCTCTTAACGTTGAGAGGTATCTTGAGATCACACTTCAGATGCTTTTCTTATAGAAACAGCATCTCAGTTATGATCTCAAGATAGCTTCAGATGTTTTTCTTATAGAAACAGCATCTCAGTTATGATCTCAAGATACCCAACTAGCAAAATGGTTATATAATACAGATATTATATGACTTCCAGTCATTTAAATGTTTTATAGTCGTTTTACCATTACTTATTAGTCGTATAGAAGTTGGTGATTTTACATAATAGTTGTATACCGAATTAGTCGTATTGGTACGTCCATTAAACGTTTTACCAACTTTCTTATACGACGATCATATAATGGTATAATAGAAAACGTTTACCTAACATCAATTTAGTCCTATAAACGTTTTGGTTGGATAAAAGTCATATAAAAGACAAAATCGTTTTAAGGAAAACATTTATATAACGGCAATATAACAATTTGATAAACGGCAATATAATAATATAAGATGCATTGGATTTTTAAAGATTTTCGAGTAACGGCAATGACGCTGGAAGTAAGAAACAACGTAGATTCGCCCGATACGATAACTATATTTATGGTTTCGATAGGCATTCAGTTTTTTTTTTATCACCACTTTTATGACACTTACCTTCACACACACTCTTCGTATTTAAGTGAAAGATGACACATTGTTTTCCTTCTGACTATCCTTTCAACATTAAAATACCACAAACAGGAATCTTTCATACCGCCAACAAACCTCGAGGAATACAAATTATGGATGACGTGTTAGGAACAATGAATTAATTTGAAAAAGTAGGTACCTATTGCGATGATACTAGTAGGTACTTACTTTATCTCTACCAGGCAAGAGAGAGGCCATACCTACGCCCTGCTGCAGTGAACTATAATTAAATATGCTGAGATGAAAATAAATGATGATAATAATGATAATATACATAGTAATATAGTATATTATGTACAGTACAAGTTAAAGAACAGCCTGTATTTCTTGTAATAGTGTCGATTCGATTTCCCGATGCAATGCAGTGAATCTTTGAATGCAGTTTTGGTTAATTTTAAAAATAAAGTAGGTTGGTACCTAAGTGATTTAATGATTTTTTTAAACAAAATATCCTACCAATATTCATTTGTTTTAAGCACTTTTCTTAAGTAAAATCTTAACTTGAAACAATCCTTATTGGAGATACATTCTTATTCCAGTTTTATGGCATTTTATTGAAAACAACCTTTCCCCAAAAAACCTACCTACCTACTAAGTACTTAGGTAATTTTAACTGTTGAACTCATGATTACTTAAAGTTTTCATTTAATTCGTATTATTTCGAGCTATCCTTAGAAGCAATTGTATTTTAGCGGTTTTGTATACCTACCTATGACTGATGGCTGTAGGTACACACACATACCTTAAGATTATTAAGCTATGTATAGTGTCAATCAGTAATAATATGAATATGAATCAATGTAGGTAATTGATTCATTTTCACATTATCATCAGGTACTTCCTTCCACAGTGTCACAGTCAATTTTCTATACAAAATCTTTGTTTAAAAGGTAAAACATACAGGGTTGCTGCATCTCACTAAAACTTGAATTTTTAACACTCTTGAATTTTATAAGTACCTAATGCCTCAAGATAAAATATTGTTGTTATACCTAGCAATCGTTTATGGACAAGTTTCAAAACTTTATTTTTTATTTAGAAAAAATAAGCAATTAGCAAAAATACTGGCATTTAAATATTGGAGTGTCGTTAGTTTCCTAGGGTTTTGAATGTTATACACACCAAAGTATATCTGACCGCTCTAGTGGTTTATAGATAAATCTAAGTGATAGTAAAAAATATTCATTTTAGTGCTAATTTTCAATCCTCAGATAGCAGATTAAATTATCAACCAAATAAAATAAAAGTTATTCAAAAATTTGCCAGACAAACAATTTTCAAACATTTTCAATTTGACGGTATAATACGCCATCAAACGAAAAAAATTATCGGTGCATTGATTGTCAGAATTTTTTTCTTAACTTTGGAAGCGGCAACCCTGTAGAGTAGTGTAGAGACTAGAGTACAATCGGTTAGTCACTCGTAACGTAGTAGATATTATTCGTTTGCTCCACTATATAATGTTTAACGAATTTCTGTAACTCTGCAGTTGAGTGCAAAGTGGTTTAGGCGGTGGTCAAGATTCCAAGCAAAATATAACAATGGCGTTCCGCGCGGTCTTTGTACTTGCTCTTTTTGGTTACATTCAATGCAAACGTTAGTTGTCCAGTTTTTGTGTAAAACGAATCTTACTTTTAATTTCCACTAAAACTTTTACTTTCGATATTCCAGTTAGTCATGCTTTCCAAGTAAGACATTTTTATTTGCAGTTTTAAATCAATCCTGTCAGCAAATAAGGAGCTTTGTGGATGGGCATAACATAAGAAGAGAAAACCTAACTAAAGGTTATGTGTCCGACCAACCAATAGCCGCTGAGATGAAATATATGGTAAGTCAATTAATTATTTGAAATTTTGAGATTTAAGCATTCACAATGCTATTTTTATATAATACTAAATAATATACTAGAAAAAATAGGACTCACACCAGATCATGTTCTCGGACGGGAATCGAACCCGCGACCTTTGGATGTCCGGTCCAATGCTCGCGGGTTCGATTCCCGTCCGAGAACATGATCTGGTGCGAGTCCTATTTTTTCTAGTATATTATTTAGTATTAAGTCAATTAATAACAATCTACTTAACTTTTCGCGCGATATTGATTGACTTGAGTAAATAATTATCAATTACGATTTCCAAAAAGTAGAGTAAGTAAGTGACAACTTGAGTGGTGCAGTGGTCAACATGTCTTCCACGCAAGAGGTTCCGGGTTCGATTCCCGGCCAGGCAGAAATTTAAATAATTAATTTTAATTTCTGTGACGGGTCTGGGTGTTACTATGTATAATAAATATATATTTAAAAAGTATATAAAGTAGTATATCAGTTACTATAGCACCCATATTACTAGCTTTGCTTAGTTTGGGGCTAGATGGCGCTGCGTGAAATTGTCCAGGCATTTATTTATTATTTATTTAAGTACTTACTTCACAATGATATACTTTTGATATCATTTGTACAATCGACAGCACCTCAGACTTTACATGTTGACCTTGAGACCGCCTTTATGCCCTACGTAATAAAAGCTGTTTTCGCAGTTTAACTGTATAACCTGACGTGCTGTTGTGTGTACATAAGCATTCATTGAACCAGTTTTTTTAAATTTTGATTAGGATTGCAAAATTATATGTTTTGGAAAAGTTTAGTTTTCAAAATAAAAAGACTCGTTCTCAGGCTCCTTATTTAATAAAAACATAAATGGCCTTACCACAAAAGATTTTAAAACACTGTTCAACAAGTGTTTAACTTAGACACTGTGCTGTCACTTTTTTGGCAATATTGTTTGAGAGAGATGGCATCAAATATAAACAGTGTCTAAATTAAACAGTGTTTTAAAATCTTTTGTGGTAAGGCCGATAAAATTCTAAGTAGTGTTTTTCCGTTTTAGATAATTAGCCATAAGTACATATTTTTGTACAATTGATGGAAATCTATTTGAAAGGTTGAAGTAAAGCAGAGAACTTCTATTCTGTAGCAAAGAGTATATTGGCTGCTTTTTATTCCGCGCTTTTAAAAGCAAACTTAATAGTTGGAGCGCAGACATCGAAACTAAACTAAACTAATATTGAGAGTCCTTACCTATGTAATTGGTGTTTTTTTCTCACACACAGAGAACCTCATAACTTCTGTGATTTAAAATATTTATCAGTTGCTGGATATTACATTAAATTATGACCATAGCCGTCAACTATGAGAATAATTAAAGTATATTTATTTTGTTTTCTTAGCATTAAAAAATACCTTAAAAGGGACTCCTTTTTTTGTTAGCGAAAATGACCTTTTTTCGTTGTACCTTAGCCTAAACCATTTTTTTTCGCATAAGTTATGTTGCCTAAGTGAGCTTAATGTTCAAACATTTATACAGAACAAGTTTAGTCACAATAGCGTTCACGGTTGTTAAGAGAGCTTAGTCTGCACACTAGCGCCGCCATTGGAAAAAAAATCATAGTGCTTAAAAAAAGACGAAATTGTGAATTATCTCTCCGTAGTGCACCCCGAAGAAGCTTTGTGGTACTTTTATCGCTTAAACAATAAAAAATGGCCACTATTCGCAAAAAAAACTCCATTAAACTAAACGACAGGCTAGAAAATATTATTAATACGATGAAAAATACCACAAAGCTTTTGTGGAGTGCACTACAGAGAGATACCTAATTCACAATTTCAGTCAATTTCATCTTTATTTAAAATCTATGATTTTTTCCAATTGCAGTGCTAGTGTGACAGACTACGTGCTCTTATAAATTATGAAAATACTAGTATAAAAAATGCAATTTGTAAAAAAATCTCCATACAAAATGTCAATTTCATAGGTAAGTACCTAATACATAATATAAGTATACTGTGACAATATGCGCCTATGAAGTTTTTAAAGTATTTATTACTTATATATAACAATAAACATTTATTTCGGACATAAAAATCCATAAAGGTGTTAGTTACAAAAGAATCTTATTCTAGTAGATAAGTATTTAAAAAATATATATATTTACTTTAACAAGCAAAACAAGTTAGTAGCTGGAGTACCTTTTTAAGCATGACAATGCCGTACCAGAGGGCCTCCTTCCTCCATTAGGACGTTTTAGGATTAAAGAATTCCTAATAATTTCTTCGTTTAAGGGTCTGTTTCACAATCAAAAATTAAGTTCTTACTAGCTTACTTGACAGATGATTTGGCATTTTTTTCATATCACAACCGTAAAAATTATCTGCCAAGTAAGCTACTCAGAACTTACTTTTTGATTGTGAAACAGGCCCCGTATTATATTAGATGAATTCTCCAAGTAACAAACGAACTACTAAATAAATAACACCTAAGAGTTAGTACAGAAGCGTAATAAACTCAGACATGTTTAGATAATGATATTGTGTAGATGATAGTTATGAAAAGGAAGCGCAAATATATAAAGACTCGTTTTATCAGGTGCTAATGTTTACTACGTGTTTTTATCAAAAACCGGACAAACTAGCAGCATTGTTTTTTAAAGTCCCAAAGATTAATTGTTATTTCAATAACTTGAGTGTTAACATCAACGACATTTGAATCCGCAATCACTGTAATTATAGAAAAACAGCTTCAAAGTTCAATACCTCTAAAAAGCAAGAAATTATATTCAAATTATTAGTTACGCATATCAATATTAATAAAACACGTCTATTGAAGTCGGGTGGGGCGGGAGGACCATCTTTTCTTTTTCTAATTCTAAAAGCCCCACCCGACTTCATTAGACGTTTTTTATTAATATTGGTAATTATGTTAAAACATACATAACATACATAAAAAAATACCGTTGACTTGATAACCTCCTCCTTTTGAAGAAGATGAATATTCCACTTAATAACATGGTTAACTAATGAGTTAACGTTTTACTTATTTAACCGTATACAAGGTGTTACAAAAATACCCCTAATGCCGAATATGGTATATAGGGACCATCAAACTGATCAACTTTTGTGAAATGTATGAAACAGCTGATTTTTTTTCGCGATTTCAGAGTTGGCCCCATAGTAAAAGTTGTTCAATTTGATGGTCCCTGTATACCATATTCGGCATTAGGGGTATTTTTGTAACACCTTGTATAGTATACTAAGTAGTAGTGACCACAACGCGTTGTGCTGAGCGTTTTGTACTCAATGAGGCGATTTCGATCTTTGCTTTGAGCCTAACTTATTATACTTATTATATAGTATATCATATAATATAACAACAGACAATTAATGATAAAAATCTTACAAAATGCACCCCACGTTTTTAGATTTAAAACTTCTGTATAGAGTTCTAAATCTTTACGGGAGAAGTTATTGTATACTTTTCCGGTGTTTTTAGGTACCTATTGTGAATAATTTTGCGTGCACAATACATAAACCCTGTGCGTGACATTGATTACAAATCGATAATAAAATAGGTAACTAACTACATGAAAGTAGTTACCGTATTAGAAGCCATTTTTTAAATAGTTTAAATATTTTTCTTACAGATTTGGGATGAAGAGCTCGCGGCCAAGGCAGCTAAGTGGGCGTCCGAGTACCGTAACGAACACAATCCAGACAGAACTGTTGGTGAGTTACTTTTTTAATATTTTTTGCATTAGGTAAAGCAAGAAGTTTACAGGTAAAACCAAAAGCGGTCGGTCATGGGTGACCAACAATTTACTGTCTCGAGTTCCTCCGTACTTCGGAAGACCGTTCGTTAAGCCGTTGGTCCCGGCTGCATTTGCAATCGTTAACACCTATCAATTTGGACTGCGTGGTGGATTATGGCCCATCCTCCTTATCCACCCACAAGGAGGGCCTGTGCCCCAACAGCGGGGACATTAAAAGTGGCTAATGTCGATCAACAATCATATGACTGTACTTTTTTTAGCTGTTCCTTCACAAATAATAAATTACAGGCTCCGGACGCTTCGGCACCGGCGAGAATCTCTATTGGTATATGACCACCGACCACAACTACAAACTGAACCCGGACAACGCTAACGAGGCTTGGTTCAACGAGCACTATGACTATACATACGGCCCACTCACCGCCAGCCAGTTCAGCAGTTCCAAGCAAATCGGACACTATACGCAAGTACGTAGACTGAGGGCCTACTACAAAAAATACGAATCGGACGATGTTCGTTTGGCTTACTTCACCACCAACCTTATTATCCTGTAGCCTTTTCACATAGCCCTTTCACGTAGCCCTTTGGACGTGGTATCTACACCGTAACGGCCTATAGTTGTTGAAACTTCTTTCATATTTACAAACTCTGAGAGCCACACTGCTTACAATAACAATGGCCAAGAGCGAGTCGGACTCGAGCACCGAGGGTTCCGTCCTTTCCATCATCATTCTGAAAAAGTTAACTATTTAGAGACATCCTTTTATTTTTCCTGTAATCTTTACATAAACTTCTGTCACATAAAATATTTTCATATTTTTCTCTATACAAAATTCGGAGATAAGGGGGGGAACGGTATTTTTTTTTACATTTTTCATAAAAAGTCAAAAACTATGCGGCCTAAAATAGTAGATTATGCAATAAGGGCTTAAAGTAGTGTATTGTGTCCCGGGCGCTATTATTGAACCCCGAGTACGAGGGTTGCTATGGTTAACTCCCGAGCGGAGCGAGGGAGTTAAGGCTAGAATCCTGAGTACAAGGTGTTCAAGATCGCCCATGACAAATACACATTTAAGCCCGCGATGCATACTCTACTTTTTATACTTTCTGCGAGGCAATTGAAACCAATGACTGTTATAAAGAAAGTACTTAAGTAATTATTTGAAGTTAGAATAATAAAATATGAAAAATTAAGAATATTTACTGAAAATTAAAAGTTATGTTAGAAACATTACACCAATGGTGCAACGACAAAGTTACATTCTTTGGTACATTTATAGTTGGGTTAGAGTTTATGTTTTTGTCGTCTATTCTGTAGTGGTCAGTTCGACATTCAAATAAATCCTTCTTGGTGCGCGGGTGAAAATGAATTTCGTAAAAAGTTTTCATGATAACATACAGCCTAACTCAGAATAAGATCTCATTGCACCTAAACTTTTTTGAAACCAACATCGATCAAGCACGACTACAAGGGTTGCATTCCAAATTCAAAGCACATTATTCCCCATTGGAAAAATGACTTACTTTAGGAAAGGTTTGCATGACACATAATATGCCATTGACGAGCAGGTAGTATAAAAAATAAATAATATGCTTGAGAAAATGCAAGCATAATGATATCCCATATGCACTAATAGTAGCCTAATTCCGAATTTTTAAGACCCCATTTTAGTCCCTATTGCAACAACAATACAAATAATTTTTTTTCTCTCTCTTATCTGCAAAATAGTTGGGCAAACGTTATCTAAAACTATTCCAAATTTCAAGTTGAAAGCATTAGTAGTTCTAGAGATATCCAGCTGTGACAGACAGACAGACTAAGTCGTAGGGGTTCCTTTTTACCATTTTGGTACGGAACCCTAAAAAGACGAATCGAACTCGTCATTCGATTTACTTCTACTGTACACCACTTCCTGCAGCCTTATTCACGTGGTCATAGTCGTAGCCATACCGTAGCTACACCGTAGCGTCCTACTGGTAGATGCTTACTTAAATAATGCAATTGTTTATTGTATCATAATATTGTCATCTAAAACGGAATGAGTGAGTACCTACGTAAAATTTTTCGGAAATTGCATTACATACAATTACCTAACAAAATGTAGATTAAAATATTCGCGTGTTTTACAATAACATTTGTATATTTGTCTTGAATGTTTGAAATACCTAAATACTTTCATGTTTTCTTTGTCACTCAAACGTAAAAATTATCGTGACTCATTTGTTAAGTATTTTAAATGATTAAATTTGAAATTATTTTTTAACAAATACTTTGTACCTTATGTTACCTGTAGGTATGTACTTTAGATAGGTACCTACATGCTTACAATATCAATTAAACTAAGTATTCTGGCGAAATTTTAATGTTGCCGTAGCATGAAAAATCATCAATCTTTATAGTTTTTCTTAATTTTTTTGGGAATCTAATAGTGACTTAACGACCGAGATTGGGATTAAGTATAAAATTTTCTTTTTTTTATTAATTTCTAGATGGCGTGGGCTGACTCTTTTTACCTCGGGTGCGCAATATCACAGTGGTCTGATGATGGCTGGAATAAATTCTTCGTTGTTTGCAACTACGGACCTACGTGAGTACCAATTAAACATACCTAGTATTTTTATTTTATTTTATCTTACACCAGTATTCATAAACATTATTATAAGGTCTGGTCTCACAGTGCCCGCGGACGCACAGCGTCCAAACTACCAATCGCAATTAATACGCAAAACAAAACAACCAATCACAGAGCTCTATTTCAACGCAATGCGTTCGCATGGGCAAGGTTCGTTTGAGTATTGTTCTTGAATACAAATCCATTTACTAACGGATGTTTTTAAACCATACCTAACCTAATAAGAAAAATATCAATAAGTACCTAGTTAACAAATAAAAAAAATACTTACTAAGTTACTACTTTCTTCTTTTCTTTCGATCATTGGAATTACTTATTAGTAAAACAAAAGGTGTGATTGTTCAAAACAAAAAGACAAAAAAAGTTTTCAGTTAATGTAACTTTTTAAATAAATACATCTTTATTCACAGGGGTAATTATCTTGGCCAAGAGCCTTATGTGAGCAGTTCCAGCCCCGGAGTAGTGATGTGCGCAGACGAAGTCGATGACTGCAGTAGACCTTATGGAGACAAATGCTGAAAAATATTGGATATTGAGATTATTTTATTAAGTACAAAGTCATGCCTAATTTATACCCACATTATTATAGTATTAAATAATTTATTCACATCATTAACAGTATGTTTTTATTTTATAAATCTAAAAAATCCTTTTTTCTTTTTGTAAGTAGTGGGAGTTATAAATTGAAATTGGCATTTAATGTCTATATTATAAGACTCGCGAAGTCGTTCAAAATGATGATTACAATGAACACCGCGAATATTAGTGAAAGTAAAAATGATTTTTTTCCCACATAAGTACCTAGATATGATATATAAGTGTAATAACTACCTCCTTATTTAGGAGAGATTATTGATTATTGCGTTAACCTAATTTTCTATTGTAGTTACCTAAGTATCTATATCTTTTAATCAATTAAGTAGGTACCTATTTGATAAAAACGGGCTATGATAAAACACATCTTCATGTTATCAAAAAAATATTTAGATATCGTTTTTATTAAAGTTGTAATGTGGTTAGTTAGGTTTTAAGTGAAAAAATGGTAAGTAAAATTCTAATATTTTTCAATTCGGGATTAAGATGTCATCCTGCAGGAGAATTAGGCAGTAAACCACGGTAATAATAAATACCATTACCGTGGTAAAACTGACTTGCTAGGATGGTTCTAAAACCGACCAGTTAAAAATATTTTAAATCATTTCACCTCCTACCTATAAGAGATGATGATGGTAATTGTTTTTTCATTATTTTGTCAAAAGAATTCAAAAGTAAATACCTACAAGAAAAAAATTTAGTCCATAGAATCCTGTGCAAGGTATCGTAGGCAGATCTGTCCTAAGTTTCAACAAATCGTTGATATTTTCAGATATTCTTAGCCTTTTTGTTGTGCGGTTTCTCGGCATCATGGGCTGACCCAAAAGTAGTGGAGCCCCCCCTTCGGGTGAACATGGACCCTCCGGAGGGTTCCAATGACGTCACAACGAGAAATGTCTTCGTGAACTTCGTCACTATGCCCGTAGACCATTTTGACCCACTCAACACGGATACGTATCAAATGGTTTGTGCATAATTTTATTTAGCCTACGTAGTTTAAAGTAGGTCCTTTAGTTAACAATTAAAAATTGTCATGATAATAATATTAATTAAAAGATTAGTAGCTATAACAATGCTGAATTTCCCGACAACTTTATTAGTTTACATAAAGTTGTATATTTTTTTAAATATTATCTACCTATTATATTAGGTGATTTTATGATTATTGGAAATTCAAATACCTAGCTTTAATTCAATTAGTGACCGGGTAGATTTAGGGTATATTTTATAAGTACTTATTTTGTACTTTGTTCTATAAACCTCAAAAGGGTGGTAAAAACATCTTAAGAGGCGGCCTTTGCACTTCTCCACTTTACATGAAACATCTTTCAATTCCAGCGCTACATGTTCAACGAAGACTTCTTCGGTGGTAACGGATCTCCGATCTTCATTCTGGTGGGTGGCGAGTGGGATATCGTGCCGGGCTGGCTGCGCGCGGGCAACATGTACGAGATGGCGCGCGAGAACAGAGGCTACATGATTTACACAGAACACCGGTACTACGGGGAAAGCTTGCCTTACCAGTGAGTAATACTAGTAATAAAATACTAATAATAGCACAACATCACCGTATCCTCTAGATTTTCCTCTCAAAGCATACCCAGTTACTCTCCACGGCTTTCAAACGACTTCGTTGACACACTGTGCTTTTTGGTATTACCGACAGTCCTTCGAAAAATGAGCCCTCAAGACACCTCAAGTGAAGTATTCATTGGAGTTTACGAATCTACTAATAGTTATTTTACGGAGCCTTATACGATCTACAAGAACTTTTCATATTAGGAGCTAAAACTTGTTGCAAAAACAACAAAAAGGGTTTTTGAGTTTTAGTTGGTCTTCTTCTCTTGGCCTCCTTCCTGTTGGACGAAAAGGTTTTTGATCTTTTGTTGAGAATACCTCGCTAAAAACGTAAATTCCTGAACTTACTTTCAATTATTGCGTTTTTTGTTGAAATCTCCTTTTTGTTTTTCAGGAACTTCACAACAGAAAATTTGCGCTTCCTAAATGTAGATCAGGCGTTGGCAGACCTTGCATTCTTTATCAGAGATGTCGTAAGGACACAGAATCGTTTCGCCAACAGTAAAATTGTACTGTACGGCGGCTCTTACGCGGCAAATATGGTGCTATGGTTTAAACAACGCTACCCTCACTTGGTGAAAGGCGTCGTAGCTTCCAGTGGGCCAATTCTGGCTGAAGTAGACTTTACTGGTACATTTTTTTTATTTAAATTTGTCTTTCTTTGTGGGCGAAATGCAAGAAAATGTGACTTTTATTTTAATCTCAATAATTAAATAGGTACAATAGGTTAACTTAACACAAAGAAGTGTCTTGGCCCAATACAGGGTGTTAGTAGCACCCTAGCGAAAACTTCAGGCATTACTTGGCGGAAGTCCCAAACCATTGTGAAAAGAGAAATATATGTAGCTTACTCCCGCAAAAAAATTTTTGCGGGAGTAAGCTACATATATTTCTCTTTTCACAATGCTTTCAAGGATGATTTTATGTACCCTTAGAGTTAAGCAACTTTCTCTATGGAACCACTTGTCTCAAATGCATAGTTGAGATTTTGATTTTTCGTTGAGCAGCAATGTATACGTATCAACTGGATAACATCGCGAGAACGCGCGCGTGCTTACAACAAAGCCACCGCGAGCAAACAGTTGTTGTACAGTGGGCAGCATATGATATGCTGCTGTGCGTACATGGGGGTTTATAAAATTTTGATATTTTAATTACTTTTCTGTTTTAGGTTCTATGCAACTAAGTCAGACTAAAAAAACACTCCACTTTTGCGTGAATTTTGCGACAGAAAATTCCACTTCAGATAGACTCAGAAACATGAGTCGAATATGTCTTGAAAGTTTTCGCTAGGGTGCTACTAACGCACCGTATATGCTTATATTTTAATTTTCTAAATTATCAAGCCTTGACTGAAAGACATTTCCTACTCTTTTGTATCGGAACACTTTTATAAGTAGGTAGTACTTTTACTTGCCTATGTAACATTTTTTGTAATTTTTATTGGTGTTGCAGGTTATTTAGAAGTGGTACACGAGGCATTTTTGTTAGAAGGAGGCGAGCAATGTATTACCACCATGAGGCAAGGAATCGAGGATACTTTAGAGGCAATGCGAACGGAGGAGGGCCGACGTTTGCTTGAACAAAATTATAGGTGAGTCAGTTTACGGAAAATATTTCTAAGTCATAGTACCGAAGTGAATCAAAACCACACAGAACTCATGGAACTTCAACAGTCTAAAGTAGTCTAAACTCTAACAAATAACAATAATAACCACAAATTATTAATTTACTAGTTAGGTACACACGACGGCACCCCAGACTATACTTGTTGACCTTGAGACCACCTTTATGCCCTACGTAATAGCTAAAAGCTGTTTTCTCGGTTCAACTGTATAACCCGACATGCTGTCGTGCGTACCTTGCCTACATCAATACGTAGTAATTCGTTACCAACAAACTGCAAGCAAAATATATTCACGTTAAGCCTTTGGTCCCGGCTGCCTGGGCCCCAGCCCAGCATGAAGATATAAAATGGCGAATGTCTTGTTTTCTCCTTACTTTCAGACTGTGCAGGCCGCTCCGCTACGACAATGAGTACGACATGGGCTATTTTTCCGGGCTGATCAGCTGGACGTTCTCGGGCGCGGTGCAGACGGCACGTCCTGGCACGCTATCCGCCATCTGCGGAAACTTCAGAAACAGTGCTTACGGTAATGAAAGAAACATGCGAAAGATTTCCGTCGTGGAACATTTGAAAGCTTTTGCAATTTCTTTTGCTTTATATTCCAGGTTCGACTCCCATGCAACAAATGGGTGGTTTCATTGCTGCTCGTCAGGGTTTGTCAGCAACTGGTTGTTGGGACATTACTTACGACATTTTAATAAACACTTACAGCCAAAACAGTAATTGTGAGTACTGTGTACACATGAGAGTAGCCAAATATCACTCTCGCCTTGCGCCGAAACCATTTTGCAATACAAATATGCCTAATACGATGCTGAAGGCCCTGCGCAGATGGACTTGTTTTGTCCGATCGAGCCTGCGCAAAGATAATAAGTATAAGCACTGATGTAATTTTTTAATTTTATTGTGATAAATAAAAAAAAATACAATGAGGTTAAAATTGCACGATTTTTATATGCAGACAAGTTCAACTTCACTCCCTCAGTATTAACGATCATGGGCGGGCTCAATCAAACAAAGTCATCTGCGTAGGTTTATACAAGGGCAGGCAAAACCATACAAAGCGATTAAATTGACAATAGACAGTGATCCGCTACAACTTCACTCGAGAATGTATAGCAAAGTTTTTTTTTCAGATTAATAAGGTACGTCGTTTTGTACCGCAAGAGCTCTGGAGTTAGCCACTTCACTTGTAAATAAATTAAATTAATCGCATTGTACACCCCTGCCCATTGTGTTCCCTCAGTGAGCTGACGATGCTTTATAATTTTAGCACGTGCCTGGTATTACCAAACATGCACAGAATACGGATATTATCAGACAGCTCCAAGGTCTGGTACGGTGTTCGACCCCCTGAAATGGCTCAGCGTTGACTTCTATGTTGATATTTGCAAGACAGCTTTTGATCCAAAGTAAGTGTGCGATTATTTCCCGAAAGTATTAAAGAGACGAACCGTTGAGGCCCTGCACAGACCGGTGTGGTCTGTTTTTACCAACTTCAAAAGGAGGGAGGTACCTCAATTCGACCGGTTTTTTTTGTTTTTTTTTATAATTAAGTATGCGGACAAATTCAACTTGACGCTATTTTGATGAGCAGACCAAAATGGCAGTAGCTAGCATTTTCACTCTCAAACCATTTTAAGCTTTATCTCCATGGAAAATGCATAGTGCTTATCACTTGGATTGGAAGACTGGTTAGACGCGCGAAGACTGTTTGTTCGCTGTTTTAGCTCTATATTATTATTAATAGGTTTGACAAAGCATTCGTGTACGATGCAGTAGACCGTGTGAACACTGTGTTCGGGGGATTGGGTCCAGACGTGAACAACACTATCAATATCCACGGCTACATTGACCCGTGGCGGGCGTTGGGCGTCTACGAAGAGGACTTGAAGGAAGGCTCGCCCACCTACACGGTGCCAAGGTAATTTGAACTGTCTCCCTTATACTTAAAACCCACTTTAGTATATCCCAAAAAAAACAGGCAAAGCCATAATAAACAGACAGTATTCAGTATTACAATATTCTCTTCTGCCGTGCCGCGACCGAATGGTTCTACAGTCTCAGCTATCGCTCAATTAAAATTAAGCTTATTTGAACTTAATTGCTTTACAGAGAGCAGCTATTTTCCTTCCGAACGAAAGTTATATTCCTTTTAGATGCATATAATTTTTTCTTCAATGCAGGTAACCATTTTTGATGTTTACAGGGCATCCCATTGTTTTGACATGCAAGGCTGGTTACAAACAGATACCATCAGAATGACGCAGACTCAGCAATCGGCGAGAAGAATAGTAGCAGGGTGGCTGTCATAGGTTCATTTATGTATGGAAAATAAAATATTGTGATATCAGAAATTATAGACTATTCGTTGTTTGGTACAATACAATATATCCCCGATAGTTTAAGTATTTGGTTATAAATATCCAAGTTTACGAAGTCACACAACATTGTATAATTTTATGCAAACCTAAATCCCAATCTACATAAATAAGGTAATGAAACCTAGAACCACTGAGTTAAATAAATAGACATTAATAAGAATAATGATAAAATGAAAATGGAAAGCTATGTAGAACTTAAAATAAAACCAAAGAAATATATTTTACACCCGTTTTCACCGGGAATTCATTTATTAGTTTTAAAATTACACAATCTGACAAATTGATAATCCACAGAAGTTAATCAGAAAACTTAACAGGTCGCAATCGAAACAGATCGAGAAAATATAATCACAAAGTTATTACTAACCGCCCTACGTAATAGATAAAACTCTAAGTTAATTCCTAATGTCATAATAATGAATTGTTTAGTCCAATCTACCGGCGGAATTACAGTATACTCTCTGATAAATGCACAGCAACTACTGCCCTGGCGAAGTCGGTGTGTTTTCAAAATGGCTCTTTTCCACGGCATTCCTTTTCGGAAACACAACACAAATCGCGATGCGAAGGAGACGATGTTTAATTTTACAAGTATTATTACATACGAAGCAGTTCACTGACACTTATCACAACTAAAATAGGAAAAAATAGCCAATACGCCTCCCGCGCACCGCAGAGCTTGCAGTGAGCGAGTTCAAGGGGACTGGCCTCAGATAAGCCACTCAATAATACCGCAACATACAACCGTGTATTTAATCTGTTCGCAATTCATGCCTTTTTTACAATAAATTATTTCTATTGCAACTGACCAACCAGGGCCCTATTTAATAAACGTGACAATTTTTTCCTGTCATGACAATTTTATATCCATTGCGTCAACCATTTGAAAATAGAACAAACTCCTCATAGCTACACCGCAACGTAAACCAAATTGTCACTTTATTGAATAGGGCCCAGAACATCGCAGAAGATGAAGAGGCCAGTACGGAAACTTAAACATGCGGTTTCTAAAGAGGGTTATCTGTGGAGTGATCAGCCTCCCTCAGTCTCGCTCGACTGTGACGCCCCAGGGAAGTAGTCGACTCTACCGGAATAAAACTTATGTCATAAACTCCACAAACAATTCGAGATTGCAGGCAGTCCATCATCGATGTCGTTCACAAATCGAACTTTCATTTAATGGTCTGATAATTACACAACAAAAAGCATGCTCACTGGATAATTCATACTGTAAATAAAATTGTAAAGGCAGTGCTATAAAGGTCACCAATTCATATAGTCGTCCGGTCTCTACAGATGGCACTGCCGCTGTAACCCCTGAACTAACTTAAATTCAGAAATGACGGCACCGTGATAAACCTACGTGTCTAATTCTAGTGAATACTTAAAAGTTATGTCGAATCTCGCTAATGTGCCCGGGGTTCACGGCAAGATTCGCGTGGCGTAAATACACATAGAGAGTCTGCGGTAACATTCCGCGCCCTCGCTACAAGACACACGTAGAGTAATTGTATTAAGATATACTGGTGGAATATTTACAATGAACTAGTTAACAGGACGCAAGTCATTCTACGACCAGCGGCTTCGGGTTCTCCCAGGGGAAGCCCTCGCGCCCGAAGTGGCCGTATGTACTCGTCTTCTGGTAAATGGGCGCTCGGAGATTTAGCTCCCTGAAATTAAACATTCAAACTGTTTATAAATGTATATTACATAAAGGCTGCCGACTTTCCCAAAACAAAATGGGGAAAATTCAACAGTAAAAAATATCAATATCCCACCATCTCGTTTTTTAACACCCGACGCAAAAAGAGGGGTGTTATAAGTTTGACGTGCGTGTGTATTTGTATATCTGTCTGTGGCATCGTAGCTTCGAAGCGAATGGACCGATTTTGATGCGGTTTTTTTTATTTTAAAGCTGCCGTGATGGAGGTGGTCCTTTACGCCCAGCTTTCAAATAGTCTAGTAGTCTAGTCACGTCACGAGCTGTCACGAGAAGAGATTACCTGATTTTATTTTACTATTGATATACTATAATAGATTTAAGCTCAGAAGAGAAAGATTGAACAGGTCTAGGCTAAACAAGATCTTTTTTTTTCTTCGTTGCGTACCTATTGTCTTTATAAATTTACGTTAACTATAATCGATAGCGACTGTATTAATCAATTTTGTATGCAATTTGTGCGCCTCTGTGGCGGTAATTACACTAAGTTTTCATACAAATGTTAACTACAGTCGCAATCGAGTATAATATAATGCGTTTTATTCTTATTGGCGGCTGTGAAGTTAGCCACTGAGCGCGTAGCAGTGCCCCACCACTCGCCTCTTACATTGAAAGTGCGTTCAGCGCATCGTATAGCGCGATTTACCGAGCCGCCAATAAGCTTGCACAATACGACGGGTAGGCACAGAACAGGTAGTGTACTCACTTGACGATCTTGCCGGGGCGCAGGTCGAAGTTGCGGCGCACGATGGCGAGCAGCTGCTGCTGGGTCTGGTGCGACGTGCCGTAGTCGAACACGGAGATCGACAGCGGCTCCGCCACGCCGATCGCGTACGACACCTGATGGACCACGCATATAACTTCATCACCCTTACCAGGGGCCGTACCGGCTAACGCATCGAACTTCGGAAAGTCTGCCGGGCTTCAAATTAAAACAGATAAATCGGGCCCCAATCGGGCTAAAATGGCGAAACTCAATTCATGATGTCATACGAACATCGATATCTTCTAAATAACTTAGGCGAATAGTACAATACGAAACTCTTTACTTCGATTTATCTGTTTTAAATTGAAGCTCGGCAGACCTGCCGAAGTTCGAAAAAATAGCCGGTAGGGCCCTCGGTTGATATTCCACGTCTGCGTACAAAGCGCTTTTCATCACATTTATTATGCGCACAGTCAGGGAGTGGGATTCCCTGCCTGCGTCAGTATTCCCAGGTGCCTACAATCCTGGAATATTTAAAGCTCGAGTGAATAGGCTTTTTCTAGGCAAGTTCGCTCCATCTTAGGCCTCTTTTTAGTTTAATCATTTAGAATGTGGCCAAGAGTAAGGCTATTTAATGTAAAAAAAATTATGACGAGCTGAGCCGAGCGGCGCCGGCGTCGCACGGGAGGATAGCGTACACTCTGGCATTGAGAATTGACGTGGAGGAGGACGGGTCGATGCAGGTTTGTTCATCATCGTTTACATTACCGCGCGGCACCACGCGGTTTTGTATACGATATAACACAGTTTTTTTATAATTTTAAGTACAATCCACACCAACCGCAGCGCGTCGGAGCGCATTTTACCTCTAGTGGTCAGCGTACGAGCTCAAAATCAATGGAAAACCGCAAATCAATGTACAGGATAACCGTTTGGCATACGTATACTTGAGGTCAAAACAATTTTTTTTGAGCCGCAGTTCTTAAAAAAACTCTCTTATGAGAGGAATTATGATGTCATCTTTTTTGTTTTTTTTAGTATCAAATTAAAAGACATTCTGAGCCCATTCTAAAAATATTTCATATCATTACATTTTAGCCACACAAACTCAAGGGAGTTACTCAACTAAGAAGGAAGGATTTCAAATCCTTTCCTAAGAGTTGATGTTTGCATGAGAACGCCACCCGTTCAATTTCCAACGAGTGCTTAGCTAAAATGAACGTTATTCCGTCGCAATACTGACCTGCACCATACAGCGGCGGCAGAGGCCGGCCTTGACGAGCGACTTGGCCACCCAGCGCGCGGCGTACGCGGCGGAGCGGTCCACTTTGGTGAAGTCTTTGCCCGAGAAGGCGCCGCCGCCGTGCGCGCCCCACCCGCCGTATGTGTCCACGATTATCTTGCGGCCCGTTAGACCGGCGTCAGACTGGAACAAAAATAATAAAAATTATCTACCTGCCGCTTCATTTATTCTGTACCGATGGCACGAACATCTATCGAAAAAAAAAACGCGTAAAGAAATTAAACACCTAGTGATTTTGTATGGCAATTGTACAGCACCATCTAACGCCGAATTTTTTTTTGTTCTTAGTATAGATAAACGAAAAAAAAACTTTTATAATATGTTTTTTTTACATTCAGTAGCTTTAATTTTACGGATATTACGACATGTTGTCTGTAAATCTTCCTAGAAATAAAAAAATAATAATCTTGTATGTATGCTAGAAAGAGACTGCATTATTAAAATACAAGAATAACACCAATTACCTGTGGGCCACCAATGATGAATAGTCCGCAAGGGTTGATGTGTATTACAGTTTTTTCGTCAAGGTACTGTGCAGGTATGACATCTTTAATTACTTTTTCTTTAATTTCTTCTCGCAAAGTCTCAAGTGTAATCTGAAAAATGAAATATAAATGTAATGTATAAAATGTGTAATACCAATAATGTACTATTAAGTATTATGTATAATTTACATGGTTTTATTTAGGTATTGTTGCCATGCCACCTGTCACAGTATTTTCAGACTATGATCAATATTGACAATTTGTAGAAAATGAAAACAATAATTAAATGTATGCTCGTGTTAATAGATTAGTCCTATTACGTCACTTATTGATATTATAAATGGATAAAACGATGTTGACAATTTCATCAGTGTTATGTTTATTATATTTAAATGTTGATAATTTTGTAATGTCATGCTGATATTTCTTTCTCTAAATAATGATATAATCCGCGCGCAATGAGAATGGGATGGAACCTTGTCAAACTGAGACACGCACGGTCACGCCCCGGCCAGCCACAGAGAGATATCCAAAGACACGGTTTCACGCATCCGAGGTGAGGGCACATTTTCATAGCGCGCGTATTATAACTAGTTATTAAAAATAAAATTAAAACCTTTTCAGAATGCTGTAAGGAGACTACAACTGTGTGTACTCTCTGTGGTACAGTAGCTCCACCGACGAAATGATATTCGCAAGTGACCTTAAAACAAATATAAAATATTATGTACACAAAAAATTTTATAATGGCTTCTTTTCAACAATGGTATACCTGTGATATTAAGGAAGATAATATAAAAAAATGTCATTATAGAAAATTTAGAATATGCCATGTGACAGACAAGTCAATACAACAGACTATAATAGGTTTAATAACTATTATTTTAATTCAACCTCTCGAAAACGGTAAATATTAGATTAGATTACTAGCAGGGCCCTATAGCAAGCCTATAGTATAATAAACGTGATCATAGAGAAGGTGAAGTAATCACCATGTGACAATTTTGGTTTATATTGCGGTGTCTATGAGTAGTTTGATCAATAATATTCTAGTTTCAAATTGGCTGACACAAGATAATAAATGTGTAAAAAAACTACTCTTTGATAATAATATACAAAACTGCTATGGTAATTTACAATTTTATTGACACTTTTAATAAAAATAGGCCCCGGCCCCAGATTGTTTTTTCCGGACATACATAATTGGGAAAAAAATTGCCTCTTTTTAACAATGGAAAGTATTTTACATAGATGATAAGGAAGATGTAAAAAAACCATGTAAGAAAATCCTGAATATGGCATGTGACTTGTTTTAATATTAACAATATTCAACTTCTGACATTGGAAGACTATTACTAGCAGGTTATGTTTTCCTGACATACATAATTATTGGGAAAAATGTTTTAAAATATAATTCAGGTTTACTTGCAGGAAAATACATCTTACATCTTCCTTATAAATCCAAGTACTTACTGGGTTAATTTTATACCCATGTATAAATAGCTGTTTTATGAAATGAGGTCAGACTGAAATACTGTTTTTTTTTTATTTATAATGTATAACAAATACTTAAATAGTTATTGAATAAAAAACTAGATTTTTGTTTTAGATGAATGTTTGTCATTCAATCAAGCTTTTGAACCAACACAAAATCATGAACACAAAAAAAGAAAGCCTATCTATCCAAAATGACTACTAGAATCTAGCTAGAGGAAATATAAAACACTAAGCTGGAGTTATGAAAAAACCTGGCACTTGTGCAAAGTCCATGTTGTGTGTAGTTATTTGAATAGATTCTCAAATATCATGGACAGACAGCCCATTAAATTTTGCTGTTGCTGTAGTATCTTCTGAAGATAAGGTTACATAAAATATGATCTGTTATTCATACAGTGTACATCTATGTATTAAACATGAGATAATTTTTGAGAACCTCTTGCATAGCAAATTTTATTATTATAGCAACATTCATTATTTTAAATCAGACTACAACATATTCACTGACAACAATGAGCAGATGGTTAAATGCAGTGATTGTTTTTTTAATCCTATAGATAAATCTAACGATCTAACGATTCTACAAATTTTTATTGATAAATCAATGAAAATTTGTAGAATCTTTTTTTTTTTTACTATAAAGCTCGATATTTGTTTAAAAATAAAATAAATTATATATTTTTTAACTTATTTTGCTGTAATATGAAATAGTTCATAGTAAGTCTAATTCTATCAGTGACGGTATGGTTTGCGTATAATGTAATAATATTATTATTGCGTGTAAATTACGAATTGAAAATATTACGTAAGATATTTCATTATCTCAAGTTACTGAACTTTTACAGCCAGCAGTTCAAAGCAAAGCGGCGATAACCAGAAATGTTTTCTCTTGCCTGATTTGATTCTTGATTATAATTTATCTTAAATTTCAATGCATTAAAATACCAGAGTAGATAAGAAAAAATATAAAATTTATATTCAACTTAAAAAAATATTCTAGCTAGTGTCATGACATGACCTACAGATAAGACCAGATACGACTATTTAATATATTAATAATATACACTTATTACATAAATAAGGATATGGTTATTATACAGAGTTATTTGTAAGACACTAACAACCTCACAAGAGTAGATTACTAACATCATATACAACAATATTAGTTCTACGTCTTTTCCGAAACGAGACAAAAAAAAAAAACTTTTCATACAAAACTTGATTTTTTATTTTCTGTTTTCGGAAAAGTCGAAAGACAAATGTTATGTTAATGATGTTAATAATCTACTCCTGCGAGGTTATTGGTGTTTTACAAATAACCCCGTATAGAAAGATTAATAATATGGCTCTAATGCTCAGTACTGATAACCTACCTGTGTTTTGGAGTCAGGTCTTGCCCACCAAAAATCACCATTTCGCCTCAATTCAGCGATCTTCTGATTTAGTCTGTGTGCAAGCACCACTGTCAGTGGCATACATTCTTCAGTTTCATCAGTGGCATAACCAAACATCAAACCCTGAATGGAATTATAACCAGTTAAAACCTTAGTTAAAACCTTTAGTTTAGCTACCAAGGTTTCCTCATCTACGCAATAACGGACACCACTGATCGTAAGTTCAACTGCCTCTGTGGTCTAGTGGTTCGCCTACACGTGTAAGACGCAGGGGTCTCGAGTTCGATTCCTAGGAGGGTGGTACATCTGTACTTGGCAGGGCTTATTTCAAGTTCACCTGGCTGGCTACCACCATCTGACCTAAGTCTAACGCCTTTGATCATAACACCATAACAACAATTTAAAAATTGTTGTTCCGGCATTTAGAGGTAAGATAGCCAGTTCCTCAGTGGTGAGGATTCCTGTGAGTAGGCTTAGACCTTTGGCCTTATCGCCCTCAACATCAGGTGAGATGAAGGCTAAGTACTGGACTGGGCTGTACTCGTTGTGAATAAAAAAAAACTACTGCAACTTGCTGGGGTCAGTCAACGTCATTTGACTCTACTGAATGCATATCACATTAATGAACAGCCAATTAGTAACAGAGTGGCTCATGACAAATTTGTGTCGGATGGGGTGAGTGTAGGTGTAGTAATGCCCTAGGAATGACTTATTTTAACCATGCAATTTAATTCACATACTGGTATGAATTTATGGACGATTATTGGTCTTTTTAATTGACTTCATTGTATTGTATAAATTGGCTTATCAATGCACCCATGAAAATGAAACTGTTTATAAAAAAATCAAATGAAAGCAGTACAATATGAGATCAATCATCATAAAGTATTTATCAAGTAATTACCTGATCCCCTGCTCCTACTTCCTCCTCATTTCTATTTTCATGCACCCCAGCTGCAATGTTCGGTGACTGCTGGTCAAGTGCAAGCATCACGCTGCATGTCTTGTAATCAAAGCCTGGCCCCAATATGCCTTATTATTAATACATGACAGCAATGATTCCATGAGAACCTAATATTTCAGTGTCAGTGTTACGCTTTTAACTGATTGATTAGGTAGGTACCTATGCATAGTGTTTTTGAGGTAATGCTTCTGAAATGGAGACCGATTTAATGAAATTTTGAATGAATACCATGGTTTCGTAAATTTTTGAACATGCACATTGCACAGTATAGACCCAATATTTTCTTTTATTTTTATCGCTTAAATTAACCCAATTTTTTTCGTGCAAACAGGCTTTTGACTTCATTATATACCTGGTCTCCAGCCCCAATATCTATTTCATTGCGGTCTTGGTGTGTACCATCGGCTATGTTTGGACTTTGTTCTTCAATTGCCACTAACAAGTTTAGTGTACGCCAATCAAAACCTAGTGCGTGTGGAACAATATATATTCATTACTACAAGCAAAGATTCAAATCTATGCGTAGGTAACACTAGCCTCTGCTGGCTGCAAGCCAATTTAGTCTATTTACTAATAGTAACAATTGGTGATTTCAAGGATGTAAGCTTACCTTTAGAAGAGTCATCATAACCAATGTGTTTGACGGTCTCTCTTACAACTTTCTGGTAGTCAACATTTGCTTTAGAAGTAATTTCACCGCATAACAGAACCATTCCTGTCTTTGTCACGGTTTCTGTTGATAAAACATAATACATTAATATCATGAAAATAACTTACCATAGTGAACAAAAACATAAGATCTATTGTCACTTACCACAAGCTACTTTTGCATTGGGATCCTGCCTGAGATGTGCATCAAGGATAGCATCACTTATTTGATCACACATTTTGTCTGAAATTACAGATGAGGATAAGAATGTTGAAAATGAATCTTCATTAGGTATCTATAGAAGCACGCCCGGTAGTTTAGTACTATTATGGTATTCTGTGACTTTAGCTAGATACAGTGAATTTCATCATATTATGATCAAACCACGTGTAGTAATTATTTTTACCAAGTTTTCTATGAAGAAAATGTATAAGAAAGCTACGAATGCTACGATGTAGTCAAATTACACACATTTTGTGATATTGTCATGGCACCACCCCACAATTTTGGTTAAATCTTAAAGATTTTGAAACTACATTTTCAAGGCTTCAAGGTCTTGTGTTGGTTTTTAAATCTACGCACATGTCTGAGAGGCGGCCATTTTTCGAATCTCACTGTTCCAATAAAGATTAGAGGAAAAACTAACCTGGATGGCCCTCGCCAACTGATTCTGATGTAAATAAAAACACTGATCCATCTTCCATATCAAAACTGTGGCCATTGGTTTTAGCATATCCATTCATTTTTGATGTCTCCGGCATTCTGAATTTAGAGTTAGCTCACTAAATTATCCCGATATAAATCCACCTGTATTAACACTGTGGAAAAGAGGTCCGGTGCGAGTTCGCGCTGATATTTATATGGGTTGGAGCAGTGCGACAACGACACAAATTTCAACCAATCACAGATGACCAATATTTTGACAAGACTGCGTGAGGTGCGATCTTATTGGTTGAAATCCCGTGTTTTGGTTTTGTTTAGGCTGAAAAGGATAACACGAGGTTAGAACCGCCAAGTTCAAAAGGAATTTCACAAAAGTATTTAAACACAGTATTTTTATAAGTAGTTTACGTAATTAAACTACAACAACAAACGTTTAAAATATCAACATATTAACAAAACAAATTATGCAATGTTGTAAGGCTTATTTATTAGGAATGAACAATAGGAAAGGAAAAGAAAAAAGGCAAACCAGCCGTCTGTACGAAAAAAAAGACGACTTAGATGACATTTGTCTTTTTAATTTTTCCTCCATGCGACGCATGCGACAGGATTCTGTACTTTACAGTTTCATTATATTTTTAGTAAAATTACGCTAGTACTATTTTTTATTCTGTGGTAAAATATCATTTGAGTGAATAAGTAATGCGATATTTTTTGTTCATTGAGATTATCTTTAATTTTAATTTTAATTTATAGGTGTTCACAAAACTATCTACCTTATTTTATTTACTCAAAATATATGTACTAGCCTAGACGAAATCTACATAAATTATTACAACAATACAATCTCATAGATCGAAGATTAAAAATCAATCTTTTTGCACATCATAGTTCGTACCGCAAGCTCTTTAAAATGAAGTTAGTTTAGCAGGGTGACGTCACACCTCGTGCACATAGTAGGCTACAAAGGCTCAGTTTGTTTGTCTATAACATAAAACTCATGAAATTAATGGGGAGCCACTTTCTTTGTGAGTAGTGTTTTATAAATAATAGGTAATTATAATAAATAATAATAAATGCTTGGACAATTTCACACAGCGCCTCTAGCCCCAAACAAAGCAAAGCTTGTAATAAAGGTGCTAGACAACTGATGTACTTTTAAAAATATATACTTATGATACATAGCAACACCCAGACCCGTCACAGAAATTAATATTCATCATTTCAATTTCTGCCTGGCCGGGAATCGAACCCGGGACCTCTTGCGTGGTAGACCAGCGGCGGCATGTTGACCACTGCACCTGCTCGTCGTATACATGGCATTACTTTTGTATGTGTCGTAGGATAATCGTATAAACTGGATCTTTGCAAAAATCCTAGGTCGATTGTAAAGGACTGAGTAATTGAAATCGAAGATAGATTTTCGCAATCCTCCGAGCAATTTTTAGGATCTGTGTAAAAATCTCGGTAATGTTGATGGATAATCTAAGAGTCGATTTATAACTCAGAAGAAGAACTTCGTCTGAGATTTATAACATCTTCGTTCTGATACTCTGATTGGTCAGAACACGACTTCCCCGTTCCTTATAGGACTGTAAGTAGCCAATCAGAGCATTCTTCCTTCAGTCCATAACGTTGACGTTAGCCAATCAGCGCGCGCAAAGTGATTGTCATTCGCGATTTACCTAAGCTACGCGCGCTGGATTTTTGTAAATTAATACTCGGACGATTACAAAAATCTGTTTCAGATTCTAACTATCCGGTTTTTTGCAATCGTACTAGGATTTTTGTAAAGATCCGACTTGTACGAATATCTTCGACACATGCAAATGCAACAACCACGTATTGTTAGTAAAAATAATTTTAGTTCGTTTCATGACTTTCTTGACAGACTATAAATATTTACTGACATTACATAATTTAACAATGTACAGCTGAAGTGACTAACTTCAGAGCGCTTGCGGTAAAAAACGACGTTTTATAATCTGTAAAATTTTCTATTTGCCATACATTTTCAAGTGCAGTTGCAGCGGATCACTGTCTAAACCAGGTATTGTCAATTTAATCGCATTGTACAGTAAGCAGCACGTCAGGTTATATAAAACTGCAAAAAGTCTGCAATTTAATTTGAACCTTAAAATCACCATTTTTAAGTATAAAATTGATTTAATATGATTACCCTGTCGTTCACTGTACCTAAGTATCTTATACTTCTATAGCCCTTACCTTGGAGCATTCAGAATGCTTTATTCGCAAAATATTACAATAAAGATGCCTGATATAACTAGATTCTTTAAAATTTTGAAAGAGGGTTTTTGGGTGTTTTAGAGTATGTACAGTCGCAATCTTTATTTTGTGGTAGGTACAGTCAACGGCACGCCAGGTTATGTATACAACGTGGAATAGAAGTTTTGGGGTTATACTTGAATGTTGCCCAAACATGAAGACATTAAGGTTCAAAATAATGAGCAGATCTAAGACAATTTTGTATAATCTGAGGTGCTGATAGTCATCAGTCAGTCGTACTAAACAATAATACTTCTGCCAATAATACCTAAGTAGTTACTTACAGCGTTATTCCTTTCAGTTAAGTCAATATAGATTTCACTCTCACTTCACAAATTATAACTTTTAAAAACAAAAACCAAACACTGCACGTGCAAGCTCAACGGATCTACATAGAATGAGGATGATGCGCTTAATTCATTATACTTATAGAGCGATAACAAAATGTAAAATTATCATCATAGTAAGAACATGACTTGTCATTTCTTATTGGCAGAAGCTCGGGAACTACAACGCATTTCAGGTCCCGCGCAGTCGGAAAGAGTTCGAAGCTTCATACATAAGTATAATCCGCGCGTAATGAAAAGGGGATGGAACCTTGTCGAACTGAGACGCGCACGGTACGCCGGCTAGCCACAGGGATATCCAAAAACACGTAGTCACGTCACGCACGCATCCGAGGTGAGGGAACTTTTGCTGTAGAAACTTCAAGTAAGTTGATTTTTTAAATTAAAATTTACCAATTAGTCAATTTTCGATTGACTTTGACAAGGCTCTATCCCATTCTCATCGCGCGGATTATAAAGCGCAGACGAGAAGAACCCGCTGCCATGCGCCATCTGTCAGTACAATTAAAGAAACGGCTGAACTCGTTCTATCTGCGTGGAGCCCAAATAGAAAAAAAACTATAAACAGGTATGTAGATACAGTAAACGGCACCTCAGAGAGAATAAGAGCTTCGTAGTTACTTACCTATTTTAAGTTACAAAACCATTACCCCTAGCACGAAAATGGGAAATCTTTTTTCGCTTTTCGGCGGTAGATGTCGCTGTACAAAATTTACATAGGTACAAAATTACTCTTTACGCGCGTTTTTTTCTTGATCGATGTTCGTTTGCTACGAATACTTATCTTGGTATGTAGGGTTCCCCAACCCACCACAGACCTATAAGGGCCTTACCACAAAAGATTTTAAAACACTGTTTAATTTAGATACGGTCTCTTACAAACAATATTGTCAAAAAAGTGACAGCATCACATTTAAACAGTGTCTAAGTTAAACAGTGATTTGTGGTATGGCCGAATAAGTCTGTGTTATTTGCGACACCCCACACCCGGATATGTTCGAGAGCAACATTGGCATGATCCTGTATTTCTTGGGCCGTCTCCCCATCAAAAATAAGGACGACATCATCAGCGAATGCCTGTGTCCAGTATCGCTTGATCTCCAGTTATTTTAGGAGTGGGTCGAGCATAAGATTTCAGGGAGTCTGACCGCCTATAGAACCCTGTATACATCCTTTATTTGTCTCTTTAGTAACTTCTTCCAAAGCATAACTACTCTAACTCTCCTGTCTCTAAGGTAAATATCCCCTGTTTTCTCGTGGTTCAATGATTTTGTCCCACTACTTTCCTGATGTTAATAGGGCATCCTTCCTCCGCCCGTTTTACTCTAATGATAGGCCACCAGCTGCTGTCGAAGTGCCCCTCTTCCCTCTATATCCAACGACACTAATATGACGATTTTCTTTTCGTCAAACTTTGATCGTCTGTGTTGCATTAGGTTATAGAGCGAGTCTTAGGTGCTCCTTTGGGGCATGAAACCGTACTGGCGGGTACTGATATTCGGTAGTACCTATATGGTGTTTGATTCTATTCATTACCATTTTTTCGAATATTTTGCTCAGTACAGGTAGTAGACCTATGGGCCTGTAGGACTTTAAGATCATATAATTATTATCCTTGCCTAATTTGCGTAATACCACAACTGTGGCTTCCTTCCATGTCGTTGAGAAATAAAATAATTTAAAACTCTAAATTGATTCACTGATTGTTGGGATACGCGTCGAGCCCTAACGGCTGAAAGTAGAGACACCATTTTTGGAGGGTAGATAGATACCTGGCATGGTGTAGTAGAGCACTAAGAAAGGATTTTCAAAAAAAAAAAGTTTGTATGGGAATTTGTAAAGCAAAATTGAAGTTGGGACCTGCGGAAGGTGACACAATTTTTGGAGGGTAGAATAGATACCTTTCGTGGTGTAGGTGAGCACTAAGACAGGGTTTTGGAAAATTCCCGTTATACAGGGTGCTACAGGGTGTTCCAGTTTGTATAAGATAATTGAAATGTGTGATAGAGCCCTAACGTAACTAATAAAGATTTACGTGCTTGTAGTACCTAAATAATAAAGATTTTTTTGAGAGACCGGATTTTACGGTCGTTCCCAAGTAGCCACCAACAGTTTCACCTCTACTGGTGGAGACTGGGATTTTTTTTAAAGTTCCCCATACCTATGCTACCAGTGGTGCCAACTGAGATTTTGCTTAGAGAAAATTCCCAATTGGTTAAATTTATAAAATTTATGTTTACGGTAGGTACGGTAGATAATATGATCTTGTAGGGAAGGTACTCAATTATTTTTCTCATCGTACCTACCTACGTAAAAAACAACTAAAACACGTGTCGGGAGAAATCTTTTAACCTATAACCTGTTGAACATGATTAAGATTATCAGACTACGTTCACTCATCACATCACATCTAAGTATTAATTTATTACATACATTATAAGTAAATTCATTAAGTTATTTTATCCGTGGGTCACATTCTGTAAGTACCTAAACATCTCTAAAGTAGGTACCTACCCCCTAAACGGTCAAGCATGACTTGTCCAGCGCATACCTACATTTTTCGGCTTGTCAATCACATTTTGAACGTCTGGGAGCGATGCTTGACGGCTTGACATCAAGCACGTAGGTATCACGTGATTACCGTGCCTTGTTAAAGGTAGGCCACGCCCCCAAATGGTAGTGGTAGTGGTATTTACGTGTACTACATACTTGATCGTCTAGCTAGGGGCTAATTTAAACGGATTTGATTTACCATTTAAAGTATACTAGTGTAACTAACTACTTTTATTTACTGGTTAAAAACAATACGATTAAGAGCGCCATTATATTGCTAATGTTGATTGACCTATGAAGGTACGACTGTAGATAAAATTATCCAGCCAAAACCAGTTTTTTTATTTATTTAAGTACTTTTTCTCATTAACCATCCATAATACTTATCAGTTATCTATTATTTTTTTCTGCTGATGATGTAGTCATACTTCTTTGGCCTTGCTCGAAGAGAATGATTTGTCATACTCATGCTCGTGCGTGACACAGTGACCAAGACACTGATCTTATCAGTATCTACCACAGACTACATTTTTATGTGTGGCCATCTCTGCTTATTGTTTCTGATCTTCTGATCTACAAAGGTACTTTTTACAGTATAATAGGACAAAAGAGTACCTACACGAGCAGTGGTAAATAGTGTTAGTTTTTTCTGAAAGATCTCCGCACCACCCGAATGTCGTTACTACATTTCCATATTTCCAACAAAACGCTGTTGTGGGTCGCTCCCACTATTCCCGTTACTCATTGCAGTGGTAATTCTGGGACTTCACTTTTTTCTCAAAACAGTCCCACTATACCCATTGATTTAAGAACTGACCAATGGAAATTGTGGGAATTACTTTTCATACGATCGTGTCCTAGAATAACAATTTGCGGCGTTTTAACGCTCAAATTCGTCTCCAGAACCTTTGAAACGGTTCCAATTTTAGAACACTTCTGAATAAAACCTTAAATTAGGTAGGATACAAACTCCATAGGAGAAAAATTTGAACCCTTCGATCCACAAGTGGATCGTAGCTGTGGATCCAAGTGAACGAGGAATGGATACAAACATTACCACGTTAGTTTAGTATTTAGATAGGTTAGACCTACGTACTATTAATTATTGTATTCCGTGCTACCTAGTATGATCAATAGTTTTAAATTATGCGTGTGTGATAAATAATAACGAAAGGGTGAATTGCAAGTTTAACCTATTTTATTACCAAGGACTAGGCGCGTAGGCGCCATGACTCAAGAGACGGATAACAAAATACAAAATAGTTGCATCAGCTTTAGACTAGCTTCTGCAAAGTATTTAATCGTCATGTTATTGCGTGGACATATTTGAAAGTTAAAGTTTATCAGAGTTGACATAGGTTCTTAAACGCTACCGATGATGTTTTGCTAAAGTGAATTGTTTATGTTATTTTAATTATAGTACGATAAGTAGTTATATGTCTAATAAGTCTTATAATAATTATATAATATTTTATAACTGAAACAGGTGTCTTTACACTTTACCTTCCTAATTTGACAACTTATTTCATTTTCGTTTCTCAAGAACAAATTACGAGTTCGAATCCCGGAGGCACAAGTGATGAGTTCTTAAAAAGTTCTCATTGAAATAGCATGCCTACCAACGTGTTTTTTGATTAATCACCGTTAATACCATACCGCAATCGTCTCCCATCAGTCTAACCAGACTTTTGGAATGGACAGACTGATCAAGTAATGCGCGTTATAGACCATAAAATTTCTAGCGTGCGATATCGGCGGATATTCTAGCGGGCGGCTGCCTCCCCCTTAAAAGAGCGGTCGTTCGCCAGTAAACCTGTCCCAGGATATACAATCCTGGCTACGCCCTTGCTCTTTGTTAGCAATCTTATTAGACAGTATGTACCATATTGTAATAGAAATTAAAAAAAACGTAATCAAAAACGAACAGCGTGCGATAAAATCAACTTTCCGCACGCTGTACGTCATCGAAAGCACACATTTTCACACAACTGTATTGAAAAATTCGATTATTACCTGAATGTTTGAGCGATCGATGATGGTCACGGATCACTCGAAATTTAAAATTCTTCCTGAAGTTATCATTTAAAAATGAATCATCTTAAATATTGTACCTATACCTAGTATTATAATGGGATATCATTCATTATGTAATGTAATTAGCTCAAATCGAACTGATAAAATACATGTTGTGAAAGTTAATGCTAACAATTATAGGTACTAAGTGCAGCTACCTTAAAAAAAATATTAAACCTATACGGTCTAACAAAATAAATAGTAAATAAGAAAAGTATTTGCTTCAATAAGTACACACAACCCAACACAAAAATTTTTTGGTCAAAAGATAAAATATGGAAAGCTCCTAAAATGAACAAAGATATTATGAATAAGAGTAGATAAAATACTAAGTAATATTTTGTTTGTGGCACACCGCTGAAGTAGATATACTATGTCTTCATCGTCAGTGAAATCAGACTTCAGATAAGGACAAATCTGAAATTTGTTTCACAGAGAGCCCAATAGGATATCGATAAATTAATAATAATTAATCTTTCGATAACAATTGATTGTGGACGTAGATAATTTGTAAACATAGGTTTATGTTTAGTGTTAGTACGTTAGTAGACACGAAATAGCCTGGAAGACAATCAACAAAGGCTGTTATGATTTCATCTCGGGCTGGAATGTTTGCCTGGTCAATTCTAAACAAGCAGTAAATAGCTGAAGTGATGAGATGACCTCCGCTCGGCTCACTGGCTTGACTGACTGTGCATCTGTAAAATATGTGTTTTATCATTATGTTACTTATTTGAGTGTTTGAATAAGAAAAAATGTGCAGATTTGATACCTTGTTGTTCGTTTTGATTGGCTCTTCGTTATGCACGAGTCTTCGTGGAAGTAAGGTACGTATCTTTAAAGGAAATGCAGTGACGTCATTTTCTATGTTACTTAGGTACCTATTCTAAGGTACCTATAAGCAGTTTTACAATCCATACAGTTGTTAGGTACTTACTTAACAAAATTAAATGAACGATATAAATTGATATCTATACTTAATTTAAATATTTTTTCATTAGTAGGTACCTACTTACTTACCCTACATATTTGAGTCTTACTTAAGAGCACTTAGTCTGCTCACGCGCCGCCATTGAAAAAAAATCATAGTGTTATATCTCTCTGTAGTGCACTCCCAAGAAACTTTGTGGTACTTTTTATCGCTTAAACAATATTTTCTAGCCTTTCGTTTAGTTTAATGGAGCTTTTTTGCGAAAAGTGGCCACTTAACTTGTTATGATTTCATCGATTATCGCACATGCCTATTCCAGGTGAACAGCGACTACTTTAGTGATATTCTCAACCCTATCCACGCTGAGCTTAATGTTTGGCACCAGCATCAGCACCAGCGCAACGCAAGGGTTGCAATACGGACCAATGAGAGAATAGGTTGTGAACGTCCTAACATCTACATTTGCGAGGTAATTCAGCGATTGCCCATTTGAAATTAAAATATCTGTCTGGACACTCAATTAATGAAATGCTTTTTAGACACCATGTTCCTACTTGGTTGCTCTATATTTTGCGGATGTCAGGAATGGTTCCGACCAGAGTTCAGTTTTGGCCATTTCTTTTTTCTTTACGTGCATTATGTTTGATTCTATGATTATCTGTTAATAATTAATTATAAGCAACATAATTGCTTTTATATCCTCCTTATGCAGCCACAAGGACTGTGTTCCTGCTGCGCGGACATTAAAAATGGCTCATGATGACTTTTAATTATATGTATACTTACCTTGGTACTTAATATGTTGGCATGAGAAAATGAGTCTACATAAAAGTTAATGTTTCTCATGCAACAGGAACCCCCAGACGTAGTCCCTCTGGATGTGAGCAAGACCTGCGACTTCCGCAACTTACGTTACCACGAGCAGGTGTTCAGATGGGTGGCAGGCCGCGGCTGCCTGCTCTACACCCCCGACTTCCTGTACACGGCCGGGTATAACAACTTGAACTTGAACACTGGCTGCTTTTACGGGAACCTTCTGGCTCCTTGTTTGGAGCTTGTAAGTAAAAAATGAACTCAGTGACAATATTCATGGGTAGGTAGAGCTGGAAATACTTATTTAGCCATGAATTTTTAAACTTTACCCATGAAGTAATATTTCACCTGCAACTTTCGCAACGTACTTTACCACGAGCAGGTGCTCAGATGGGTGGCTGTTCTACGTACCCAGTTTTCTGTAATTACTTGGCCGGGTATATACAAGGTGTTACAAAAGTACCCCTAATGCCGAATATGGTAAATAGGGACCATCAAACTGAACAACTTTTACTATGGGACCAACATTGAAATCGCGAAAAAAAAATCAGCTGTTTCATACAAAAATTAATTACGAAAATTTCAAAATGTATGAAACAGCTGATGATTTTTTCGCGATTTCAGAGTTGGTCCCATAGTAAAAGTTGTTCAGTTTGATGGTCCCTATATACCATATTCGGCATTAGGGGTACTTTTGTAACACCTTGTATTATACCTGTTGTATTATACCTTGTGTTGTACCTGGGTGCTTAGTGCGAGCTTTTTCACCTCACGCTCGATTGTGAGCGCGTTAGAATTTTGTATGGCGTTGATAAAGGTCATCGTGTATTCCACCGGATGGCGGGCCACCAATCCCATACGAAATTAAGTTTACGTTAACGCGGTAAAGTAAAAAAACGCCCTCTGATCTTAAAACAGGCTGCTTCTAGAGAACCGCTTGTAAGTAAAAAAATCTAAGTGTCGAAATATTCATGGGTAGAGCTACTAGAGCATGAAATATAACTATTTTGTAAAGAAAACAGAAACTTGTAGTTTGTAGTTATGATACGAAGAAATCATTATAGATTAAGCTTATTGTTCTTTTATTACCTCTTATATGAATAACTAACCTGATAATCCTCAACAGATTTGATTTTTAATCTTATCGATTTAATCCATTTAATCCATTATTGGGATTTCTTTGTGTATTCAATGACAAAATCCATGACCGACTAGCTCCACACTTTGTTCCCAAGTTTTATTATGAACTGTTAGGGCAGCATTATTGCACTCACCAAGAGAACACTTATAAAGCCGATAATTGTAATTAATTCTGCTTTTATTTTTAGCCCAAACCAGACGGAACATGTGGTTGCTATCCTTTCGACCCTGGTTTAGAAGAAGTCGCCACGGTTGTCCGAGAAGCATTGATCCCGTCGGCTCAGGGCAGATGGGAGAGTTGCTTCTACGCTGCTTCGGACTGCTGCAGCCATTATATGCTATCACTTGACTCCAATAGCACACAAGGTCAAATATTTTACATTGTTCTTTACAACAAGCTAGCTCTGATTAATATTAATAAGGAAGTTATTCGAAAAAAAAACCGTGTTAAAAACGAGAGAATGTAAATAAGCAGTTTGGTTTCTGGTGCTTCGACCATATCAAAATTAAAATAAACAAAATACTATTTCAGATATTATTATCCGTATGATTTACCAAGTGATTAGTTCAACAGGCCAGTGTGATACTACCTTTGATGGATGGACTTGTTGGCACGCAACAGAAGCGGACACAACCGCCTATGAAGTCTGCTCCGAGTTTGCCTATTCCAACGTCGGTCCTTCCTGCCACCGTAATGTATTTTTAAATTAATTAAATCTGCCAGTAATTAAACATCGACGATTTTGCATGCCTTAGCATAAATCCACGATAATTCCACATGTAACTGCTTAAAATGATTTTTCGTCACATCGATAAACTTTGCTAAAACTAGTTTGCTGTAAGTACCTAATCCTAAATATTCTTCTTCCTTAAATATTATCTTAAAGACTTTTTTGAGCCCACAAAGACTTTATTTATAGGTGTGTACTGAACTGACATTATACCTGTGTACTGAACTGACATTTTCAGACTTCAGTAGTAAAAGGTGCTTTGCAAATGAGACATGGGAGCTGCAAACCGACTACAGCACTTGCAGCATTACGCCGCGTCTCCTTCGCCGGTACCATTTCCACATCGCCATGCTCTCCTTCTCCATCGCTTCGTGTCTCCCCGCAGTCTTCATTTTCTTCTTCTACAAAAGGCTCAGAATCACGAGAGTATCTTTACACAGAAATCTTCTCATCGCTATCATCGTGAGAAATGTTCTGGTTATCATCAGTAGGGCTGAAGTAAGTGAAACTGCTTTATTATTAATGAGAACCATTAATTTCAATCAGATTACTTAAAGATTGTTATAAAATACATGATCTATGCTATGTATCATGTAACATAAGAGCTTCGATACATATAGTCGTTTTTCTGTTTTCAGCTTTACATAGACGAGATAACGAATACAGGTGAAACAGTGATTTCGACAAATAGTATTGCCTGCCGTGTTCTCAGTGTAGCTGAGAGGATAGCCGGCAACGCAGTTTTCGTGTGTATGCTGGTAGAAGGCATCTACTTGCATAGACTCATTGTAGCCGTCTTCAGGAAGAAACTGAATATCAAGGGACTGTACGCAGTTGGTGCAGGTGGGTCAAACATACTGAATACAAATGAAAAAGGTCTTATAAATTCTTAATATTCAACGTTAAACCATTGTTTTATTTATGTTACTAGTGATCGCAATAGTACCAGTGATCGCATGGGCGACAGTTATGGGCATATACAACGATCACTCCTGCTGGGTCATCTTCACCGTGGACAACATTCAGTGGATTATGGACGCACCCAGGATTACAATCCTTCTCATCAACACTATTCTTTTCGTTGACGTATTGAGAGTTCTTCTCACTAAGATCAGAAACGCCGAGAATGCTAATCAATTGTAAGTAATGATAAACAGGTTTATGATTTGAACAATTATGTGTAAAATAGTTTTGTTTCTTAAATTACGATAATTGGGACGTGTCCAATTATCGTAATTAGAACGTGTTCTACAAGAAATTAAAATTAATTCATAATGAGTGAAAATAACGTAAACTAAAAAAATACTCAATCCCTATCTGAGGTTAAGATTGAAACTGCTATAATTATAATAAGTAAAAAATATTTTTCGCAGGAGCACAGCAAAGACAACTTTATTCTTAATGCCCATTTTTGGGTGTCAGTTCCTGCTAACAGCGTTCAGGCCGAACACTAACAACTGTGCTGCTGAGCAGATTTATTTCTACATCGCTTACTCAGTGGAAGGTTTGCAGGGATTTATCGTGGCTATGCTTTACTGCTATATCAATAAGGAGGTAAAGAGAAAAGTATTATAAACTAACTCTAATTTATATCAATATACAGTGAAGTTACACAAAGAAAGATGTTTCAAATTATATCATTTATACTTTTTTATAGGTCCGCATGTTACTCAAAACTACATATAGGAAGACGGAAAGCGCCGTTGTTTCTCGTGTCCGAGGCGACTCCAACTATCCACGCATGAGCATAGACCCCAAATCTGACAGAAGATTAACATACAGCACAGCTATCCCTGCGCAAGGCGTCGACAATGCTAAAGACAATAATATAACTATGACGCCGAAATTACACGTTGCCGAAATAATATCGATACAGGCTAGCGAGAGATTAGCTGATATTCTAGAACCAGTTTACGAAACCATAGAAAATGGCGTAATCAATGAAGGCTACGACTCTTTAGAAAGGTCCAGCTTGGACGACGATTCGGGGTTCATAGCTAACAGAGATACAAAAGAAGATAATTACTATGGCTTTACAAATGTCTCGAGCGTTACCATAGATTGTCAAGATTGGATAAAGTGTATATCTTCACCGTCGAGCAGCGTTTACAACAATTCCTTGAATGATTATGAAACTAGATATTTAGAAAGAAAATTTCCAAACCATCCAAAATTGAAAGAATTTATCGAAGTTAAAAAAAAATTATCAGCGTCTGATAATGTAATCGAAACAAGTAGAAAAAAAGATGATTGTAGTACCGATAAAAGCCCGAATGACGTAGGAAAATCTGTCGACGAAATTAATGAAGCTGAAGACTTTGATGAAATGTTCCATGAAATAATGCAGTACATAGAAAGTAATGATAGCAAGAGCGCAAAACTTAATCCCAATGCTCTTTGCCCGAACAGAGAAGAAGACGAAAAAATTGTTTTTGTAGACGAGTAGGTAGCTAGTGTAGTTTAGCAGATATTTTACTCGGTTTTATTTTTGACGTAAATATTCTACAGATTAACTATTATATATAAATTTTATATGCCGTATTACCCATTTTTTGACGCTGTCCATTGATATTAACGTACATACAAAAAGATGACATAATGAACAATGATTTATAGATAACAACAAATATTTTGTGTTGATAGAGACATAAAGTACTTTTTAGCTAAAATAAAACAATTAATAACTTTTGTTGATTGATTTGTAATTTGTTAGTTTTTTTGTCGCTTCAAGAACTTATGACAGGTGGTCATAGTTCATAAATTACCTACCTAAGCCAATAAATATTATTTCGAAGTAAGAATTTATCATTATTTAAAATATAAAATCGAACAAATACTGACCACTCATATCATTCATAGCTCATAACTATATGTAGGGACTACCTACCTACATTGACTCCATTTGCGCAACCACCCGTATGGTTTCGGCACGCCTTACCCGCCGAGCAAACATTAATTGATCTGTCAACTTGTTTTTTAAATGTAGATCCTTTCCAAGTGCGCTTACAAAAGCGAGTGGGGCCATACACTCACGCGCAGTCTTGCTTCGGGTCTTTTACTGTAGGTTACCAAAAGTAACACACACAACATCATAATTTCTGTCTTTGTTTAGTTACCAATACAAGCATTGGCGCTTGCAAATACAATTTCAATTCAAAACCCTGTTAAGTCAAACGATTATAAAGTATAATGCTGTCTAAATTAGTAATGGTGTTAGTATTGTGTTGGGGTGTTGAGAGCTTTCCGGATGGCGCGCCGGTGGATGCGTGCGTTAGGAACCGCCCTAACCAGCCCAACCACGGCCAACATAGAACACAACCTTTAAGCACCTTACCATACAGGGTGCGAGCTTCATCGGTGAATTACGGACCTAATTCTGCTATCACAGGTAATTTATATTATGTATTTCATATTTATTTACTAACTTCTGCCCGCGACTTCGACCGCGTGAACATTCGGAAAAAAACCCTAGGGAACCTTCGACTGGGATAAAAAGTATCGTATGTTTTAATCCAAGCTATAAACTGTGTTTGCCAAATTTCATCCAAATCTGCTATGCCGTTTTCAAAACATCAAAACATTCGGTGTTACAATTAACAGTGTTTTGTGGATCCTGCAGGGCACAACATATTAGGGTATAACCCCCCCTCCCGCGGTCCATCGTGCCCACTAGGGGCTGGGTGGGATCACGGAAGGCGGCGGCGGCGGCTCCTGGCGAGCCCCACATATCCGCCTTCTCACCTGCAGGCGGGGATGCGTAAAGAGCAATTTTTTCGGCATAAAAAGGGCACAACTTATTAGAAGAGAGGAGGACATCCTTTATGGATCTAATTCATAACTCCTATATATGTGCTTTGTAAAATCATATCAAATAAATCTTAATAACTTATCAAAAATAATTTCCAAATATTGTGATGCTCTCACGATTGAAAGTAGCGCATGCGTATCTAAAAAGGTAAGTTCAATTACGACAGCATTTGCAACATGAGCATACTCAAACTCATACGAACCAAATTAGCTTTAGTGCTTCATAATTTCGCAAAAAGACATTCATTTCAATTGACGTTAACGTAAACGTACCTACCTATTTTATCGCGAAGGAGCCATTACACATTAAGACTATTCATAGTAACTATTTCTTCAGATTTTTATTGCCGTTACATTATTGCCAGCATTATCTTGTAAGATTATGACCAATTGAAATTCACATTCGATAAAGATACTTATTTTCCCGATAATGTGGTGGTCCTAGAGTAGACCTAGTACGATACGACTTTTTTATGACAAAAGGCTAATCTATATACCTATCTGATCTTATTTTGTTATCTAACAACGGTTCATTCATTATGTACAACACCATTCGTCATTGATAAAATCTGTACTAATGAGCATATTACATCCGCCGGTACACCTAATGCTTACTACGCTTGCACTATTACTTATTCTATGCTACGAGAAAGTTACGCAAGCCATGCAATTCATGGCATTGTAGGTCAAATGACCTACGGCGAATCAACCGGTTTGCATACTCTATGTTACATATCGGTAACAACTAGATCTTGATGAAAAGTTTTAACTTTAGGTATGGATTCCGTTGTTGTTAGTAAATGTTGGTAGTCTCCAACATTTCAATTAGGTAGATAGGTATTTAAGCTTTTCCTGTACTTGGAACTAATATTTACAAGATATTTTTAAGATATTTTTAAGAGAGGTTTGCCACAAATACGCAATTATTAGTACTTGTTCGGATTCCGTTATGATACCTCTACTATAATGGATTATAATGGCAGCTAATGCCTTATATTAAAGTACCCATTTGTTTTCTCCTTGTTTTTATTTTAATTAAGCATGATGATGATGGCTGTTTATTTGAAGTCGGTAACACGAATCGAACGGCGATACACGAAGCATTTCCAAATCAATACAATGAGCAGATGTTAGAGATAATGCAGAACATAAGCATGGATCACATACTATCCTTGACAAGTCAATAAAATGAGACATAATTAGGACACACCCAAATATTCTTCTTACAGTGACGATCGAAGGTGCCGAGCCGTTTAAGGGATTCTTCCTACAAGCTCGCTCAGTGGAGACAGACGAATGGCTGGGGTCTTGGGAGCAGGCGCCTAACACCACCATTCACCCTGAATGTTCTTCCGTCACACACGCCGACCCTAGAGAAAAGAGCAGGGCGACTCTTGTATGGCGGGCACCTGCGGATTCACAAGGCAGAGTTTACTTCACGTAAGTACACGAAGCAGGAATTCCCTCAGGGATTCGGAAAATGGTGGAAGCTTGGATGCACCTTTAAAAGGAAGTCATGTGAAACGCATTGGAAAATATTGTCCATTCCATTATTTTAACATCCGACGACCAGTTGTGCAGCGTTAGATCCTGCCACTGCGCCAAAGGTCGGGTTTGAAACTCCTGGTACGGGCAAATGTGTGTGATTGGAATGAGCCAAATGTGCTCATTCCAACCACACAAACATTCTCATCTTAAGTATTTAGTCGCCATTAAAACCTGTGCTTTATGTATGGTGTAAAAAAAAAATGCGTAATTTTTATACTTACATGAATCTACTTATATTTCTTTACTTACTTATGGATTTTGTTGACGACCGGTTGTGCATCGTTAGATCCTGCCATTGGTGTTGAATTCCTGGTACGGGCAAATATTTGTGTGATTGGAATGAGCCAAATGTGCTCATTTCAATCTCAAAAACATTCTCATCTTAAGTTATTTAGTCGCCATTTGAACCTGTGCTCTTTGTTTGGTGGAAAAAAATGCGTGAGGTCCAACCAACTCTTCTGATGTTTGACAAACGCCAAAGGACCACTTTACTAATGTTTTACCCGCACAAATAGCTTTGCTTTCGATTTGATCTCGTAGTTTCTAAGTAGTTCGTATTTCCAAGGATCAAGGGGTCGTTAAGCTTAAGTTTGATAATAAGGTCGTTGCCCCAACCTGAGGCTAGGTAATGCAAGCTCCTTTCACTCAACTTATTGATGCGTGTTGCGTAACTATTTTAACAGCCGAACGCTAATGCAACCTTGGTTTTAAACTTCAGTTAAGGCTGCGTTTGTTGCAATTAATTACGGTCGTGATCATCTCAGGGTAATAACGGATGTAATAAAAACATTTAAGCACTCGCAGCGCTCGTTTAAGGAGGCGCGGGGCGTTGCGCGTCAAACGTTTTTTCCGTTAAAGTACAGAGGCGGCGCGTGCAGCGGCCCACGTCATAGCACGCGTAGGTAAACACAAATATATGACTATGTACAATGTTGTGTATGAAGATGCGGGGCTTAAATGCAGCGTGCATTTCAAGCAACCATGTAATATCGCTTTTACGTATACGCTCTCGCACAACGCCATGTTTGAATTAGGCGCGGGCCGCTCGCCCGCAAGCCGCGTTGGCGCCCCACCACGTGTCCGTACACAAACACGTGTTAATGACGCTATCTTTAATCCTCTGTTAACGGATCTCTAGGGGCCGAGCTGTCTTGCACATTTGAATATCAATTATAATCAGTTAACTTCATGGTATTATTCCAATAAGTAACAATTGTATAACTTTTCTTTACAGAGGTACAGTTCTAAAGAACTATGGAACATTCTGGGCCAACATAATCGCCGAAGCGCCGCAGGACCCCGCCCAGTTACAACTGCTCGGTTGAAGACTAAAATAAGATAATTAAGACATGAATTAGTAGTAGTGATTGGATTTCACCTCTTTTAAAAATATTGCATACAAAATTTAACTACCTAAATGACGTAGCTGTGATACCACATCCACTCTTGAAGCAACAAGCAAGCATAAAAATGCTAATACAAAACTAGAACAAAAGCGTTTTTTTCTTTGAATTTTAGTCAGATCTAGTCCGAAATTATCTTTATTACAGACAACGTTAAATTAAATTGAAAAGGTCATGACGCGTACTGGAGCGTACAAACAGTACTTTGTTTGGCCTTTGGGAGATTTCTAGTGAAGAGTCTCTGTGCTATTTATGAGATTTAAATAAAAACTAATTAGGACATGGTGAAAATAAACCTGTGGTGTGTTCCAAACTGACACGTTACCTGGTGCTTGTTTAAATTTTAACTATAATTAAGTTTATTGAGATGTTATTTTGTTTTGGAAAACCTGTAGATGTAAGTAAAACAAGAAGTAGTATAATAATAAATAAATTATATTTTGTGAAATAAAACAATGCATTCTTTTACAATGTACGTCCAATTATGTTGAATAAATAAATATAAAGATGTTATTTTGAATATACGATATAAACATTAGTTGCATTAATCAAGTGCTCAACTGAAACACGGTTACATGGATTAAGAGATTCGATACACACGACAAATATAAATTACGTTAGCTCTTGTGCGTGCAATGAAAGATAAAAAAATATAATTTCTCCGTAAGGCACTAAGCAGCAAATAAAACGTATGAAGAATTAATCTTTATTTTCATACATAAATGGTAGTTGCAACGAACGTAGCGTTATAAAGCGAAACCCAACTGTAATTCCTAAGAATTATGACGGATTTTTCTGTTTCATGACTGGTCTCTTGATATTCATGAGGTCACAGAGCTCATTTCTTATAGGCCTAAGTTCGTTCACATCCTTTTCCCAGTCTGTTTCAGCGAGGACGGCCATTACCTGCAAGAAAAAATGCCTTCAATACTTTAATTCCAATTTAAAAGAATATTTAAAAATTGAAAAGAATAGGAAAAATAAAGGATGACATTAAAACAATATAAAGAAAAAAAACATTGCCTATTTATTATGACGAAAATATCCAAGTGGACTTAATTTTTTTATAGAAAATATTGTTTGAAATCGTTTTCCATTAATATTTGTAATTTTCGTAAGGATAACGCGACACGTGAAATTAAAACACATATTGTGTAAACCAAGACTGAATCGCATTACGAAAATAGCGTCACAGGCTGCCGCCGGAACGAATGCTCGCCGATTCTGTTATTCTTACGGTTTGTATAACGATTGACGCATTACCAATTATTATTGACCATTCAATGCCTGATGCAATAGTTTTGCATATACGCACTTTACTGAATAGCATCGTAATATAATAATTAATTTTGTTGCAAAGAAATGAATTTCTTTTATTGCTTCTAATTATTCACAGTGCGATGATAACTGTGTTTTTACTGTGAGTTATTTTTAAATAAATTTGCTTTGAAATAAGATAAATATTCTGAAGAGTTTACTAATAGGTAAAGTGTATATTGAAAAAAAAATACTAAGTCCTTGTAGGCAATAATATTGGCGCATGGCCGCAGATACTTTAAAGTAACCGGGTCGTTGAACTTATGAAATCAGCTGATTCAAGGCTGCATCATCGTAAGAGTGACGCATTGCGTTGTTATTTTAAAAATAATAACAGAACTCTGCCAATCTTTTAGATGTTCATAACATAGCTTTGTTCATATCAGCCATTTAGTGTCCAGTAGATCCTACGTAATTATTATTAACGGTAGCGATCTTGTTTGCTGCGTTAAGTCCCGGGGTCCATCCATTAGGAATAAACCTCTTTGATATGCCGTGGTACAGCGCCTGGCCCATCGATTGCGAACGTTAAGCAACTTTCGCAAAGGTCGGTCATGGGATGGGTGACCAAAAATTTATTTTGAGCTTCTTCGTGCTTCGGAAGGCACGTTAAGACGTTGGTCCCGGGTGCATTTGCAGTCGTTGGCACCCACCAATCCGCATTTGGCCCGCGTGGTGGGTCAAGTCCCATCCTCCTTATCCACCCATAAGGAAGGACTGTGCCCAGCAGTGGGGATATTAAAATCGCTGATGATAAATATGCTGAATCCATTTCATACCTGATCTATATTATCTTGTGGCACGGAACAGACGTCGCCGTATAGAGTCAGCGCTTCATACAGTCTGGCAGCGGCGCATCTTCGCACGTAGCGGTCGGCGTAACACAAGTATATGACTAGCTGACCTAAAGACTTGCTGCATACTACACCACCGACCTGATGAAATAATGAAATCATTTATAATCATACAATAGTCAATCACAACCAAGAACGGGAAATTAGCATTTACATTGCCGAGGATGGTTTAAAGCATTTTTTTAATCATTCATCAAAAGAAGATGGTTAGAACCATTGATAAAATTGGTTCCCGCAAAAAGCTTGCATAGTGCTTTTCTCAAAAAATGCGAAGAAAGAAAATTTTCCTGATCTTTTTAGTTATCTCGTGTGGCCATATGAAACAGACTGATGCCCGTTTGCACTAAAAGTCTTTTCCCAACTACAAACGGACCAAATTAAAACGGTGTCATTGACTTAGCTGTCATGCAGCTTTCATGCGCCTATTTATCTTGGTCGAGTTGTAGTTAGTAAAAGACTTAGGCGATTCTTAAGTTTAGTGCAAACGGGCGTTTTATAAAAATAACACTAGTTGATGAGTTCTTCCGGAAAAGTTCTGCGGGAAGTAAGTATTGAAATTCATTTCCGCATTAAATTTATTATTTAGAACGTGATGAAACAGACTACTAGGTAAATGTGGAACCGCCTTCTTTTTTCAAATGTAATGATAATATTTCAGAGCTTAAGTGAGAAAATAAATATACATTATATACCACGTAGGCAGACAAAGAAGTACGCAATAACATATTATGTAAAATTATCGTAATCGACTTTGAACTTAACCTCAACACGTTAAGGTTTAGAATCTTGACTTTTCCTGCCAAATTTACATCCCCAGTACATGCAATAGTACGTGCACCACGCACAGAAGATTCACTCCCGAACAAAAGTGAAGTTTGTGACAAGCGTTCATATTCCAATGGGCACCGCTCGACTCGTGACCTACTTAACCCCAGGGGCCCTATTTTTGAATCATTCGTTTGAGATCGTTTGTGTGACTTAAATCGTATACGAAACGAGGCAGAGGTTAGAAAGTTAGAACTTGTCACTATAAAAGCTATTACTTTTTTGAACAGAAATCAATGACAACTACAACAAAGAGACAAAAAAGATCATTCAGGGGCCATACATTTATGGATTATTTCCGAAAGTGCCCGCCAAGAAAAAAATTGTACGTATTATCAGAACTAGCCATTTGGAGCAATAATTAATATGGCACCAAAGTTATAGGGATTGCTCTGAGCCAACTTATCCAAGTTAGAAGATTCTCCATTTTCATACAATAATAATTTTATTTTATTCTGAAAGTGCTGGGAAACATAAAATCATTATACATATTGCTAGAACTAATAATCCGAAGCAATTAAACAGAATACCTAATAGTACAAGTACAGAATGGACACTCCGCAAGATCATTTAAATAAATAGCGACTCTTGCTCCGACACAATAAAGCGCAATTCAGGTCGCTCCTTTATTAGTAAGGGCGTATAGATAGATCGTTCACCTAATCTTTATTTTTAGGATTGAGTGGTATATGTGAATGGATAAAACATCAAACATTATAGACCTAAAGGTAATTTACCTGAATTAACTGACACAGCACATTAATAGAATCTAGTAGTTTATAAATATTTTTCCCTCCTCGCAATTCTATCTGCAAATATTTTAAAATATCTACAGCAAATGTGGACTCTGGATCTTCAAGAATTGGGGAAATTGAACCTAGAAGAAAAGACTTATGAAATACGCGTATATTGATTATTAATAATAGAATATTACTAATATTATAATTATGTATGAAGTTGGACAGTTAACGAACTGAAGATCGAATTGAAAAAAGAAAACCAAAATGTGTTGGAGAAAAATTGATATTTACGAAAATTCGCTTCCAACATCCAAAAATTGATAGCCAACACATAGAAAACAACAAAATGACAGGTCTATTGTCTACACTAGCGCCAATTTGGCGGTAGTGCGCCGACTGGTGGACGATTTGTGAATCAGCCAGATTATCATGCCATTATAAACCACCGGAACACAACAATTTTAAATTATTGGTATGTACGGAGTAAGACTTTCGCGGAATAAAAGAAAAAGTTAGTAAGAACTAAGTAGTGATATTTTATCTACAAGTTATAAATACCTGAACTTAATAGCCTATCGATGAAGTTAAATATAGGCCCCGTGATTCTTTTCACATGTAAATTGTCAGCAAACACTTTGATGATTGTATCACAGATAGATTTTAGCATAAGTTTGTTATCATGTAGAGTGTTTAAATATGAATAGAGAGACTGCGTCGTATGTTTGACCTGCAACAAAATCATAATATTTTCATTTCAATGTTCACTATTTTGTCGCATGTAGATAACTTATCTATTTTTTTGTACCTATTAAGGAAAATATCACCCTTTTAAGATTTTTTAAATGTGTTATAGTTTTTGCAAAACCAGAGAAGAGTTTTAATTTTGACATTCGAAAATAAGCTTTAGTGCTGTTATAATAAGTTACAATAATATTTTGAAAGGCTTTGTTCAGTTAAATATATGTAAAAGTTTTTTCTAAATATCGTTATTTTTATCTCACCAAGCTCTCCGTCAATTCTCCGCCGCTGACGATCAGGCCTTTGATCACGTTATACCTATATTCGTCGTAATTCAACAGTTGCACAAATCTCGGCATCGTGTGGCCAGGAAACAACCACAAGACCACGTTGGAATTTTCACTAGTTGTCGGTTCTTCATCCTCTTGGTCTTTGGTCTTTAGTTCCACTTCTTCGGACGGGAAAATGCGTTTGAGCGCTTCGTGTTGGGGAATATTTGTGATGAGGGGTTCACTAAAATTAGAGGATCTTAATTATATTTTGGTTAACATGAATCGTCTAAATGTATTTTTGTAACAAAAAAAGATTTGCAAATGAATTTTATTAAAATCAATTTATTAAGAAACTGTAGCTACATCTAACGGTACAAATAACTCACTACTTTTAGTAATAACAAATATGACTCTTCAGTAGTGTCCCATTTTTATCGGTACTACGGTAAAATGGAAAATTGAGTCAGAGTTGGGAACGTGTTTGCAATAAATAGCCTAATTGGAATCGGAGTCTTCTATGGCTAATGTGACCCGACTGCTAAAAGCTTGTTTGACACTCTTGTTAACATAAAAAATGTGTACTTGTAAATCAAAGAAGTGAAGATCCTTCCAGCGTGTGCCCTGGTCCTGTCTATCTTCTCTACGGCTTGCTGCGCAATTCCACACATTATGTCCTTCACTACTTGCGGCGAGTTCAAGTGTGGCGCCTCTGAGGCGCATTGACGGCATACCGATAGGAGACCTGGGTAGTAAATATGTCCCTTTGGTATTTAGTTGGTTGTAAAAGAATGTGCACACCCAAATTGTGTAAGTATGTACCTACAAACGACGCCACGGCAAGTACAAATACAGCTTTTATTACGTAGGCCATAAAGACGGTCTCAAGGTCAATATGTATAGTCTGATGCGCCATCATGTGTTCATTAAGTACAGAAAATTATAATATTATCTCAATACTTTATTGGTAAGCATCGTCAAGGAAAACTTATTAATATTTTATAATAGGTATGTTGCGTATTCGATAAGTTAAGGTGGACTTCCAACTTATCGAATAAGCTACATATAGTTCATCATTATCTGCTTAAGGATGAAATCACCACAGAAAGAAAGACTGGTTAAATTTAAACAGCATTCGGAAACACGGGGGAGCTCCATACCACGGTAATAATATCTACAGTATTGTCTTCATATAAGTTGTCGGAACGTGAGCCATAGGTACGCGCCTCGGATCTCGGTATACTCTCGGTACACTACAGTCGCGAATGTGCCGCATTGACGAACGAACGGGTTATGGTTTTGTAAGTGATTTGCGAATATTAAGTTGAAATACAAGTACTTAGCATAGCAAATAAATTATATTGTGCTGTTTATAATAAAATATATAAAATCATATTTTAAAAAAATCGCCAAATGGATGAAATGTAAGTTGAGGACAACTAATTAATAAAATTAGAGGTTTTTTACACTTTGCGTATTTATTACCAAAATATGCTTGCTGAATAAATAAGTAAGATGTCAAAATGTATTTTTAATGCAAAATTATTACTTGTGTTAAACTCTTTTCTATGCCACCTATGACCATTAGTTGAATAACCTATTTTATTGCATAAAAATGTATTTAATTAGGTTACCTGATCGGCGAAGGTAGACCCTATCTATATGGATATGAAATTATAATTCGCATAGCGTACAATCACAAAAATAGAAAGAAACTCAAGTAGATACCTAAATAAAATTAAAATAGTTACTGTAGGCGGCCCTATCGCGTGTTGAGGTACCGCGCGGCTATAGGTAATTATTTCAAGGACAGGGTCGAGTCATAATACTGTATAGATATTATTACCGTGTCCATACAATTCATTTTCGACCGCACATCCTATATGTCTGTGCGGAAGATGCAAAACGTGCGCAATCGCAGATCGTTTTCACTGCGCCTTTAAACTAGAGCAGAACATATAGATTTTATCAGCTTTTTAAATCCATACCAGTCATACTAGCTTCCCGCACCCAAGCGCCGATATCTCCCCTCATATCAATCGTGTACTCCGACAGACAATCCAACAAAGCCTCTACAATCTGGCTCACGTATTTCTCTACTCCACTCACGATGCCCAGCGTCTGACACACTTCTGTTAAACCGACAACGGAATCGCGACGACCTTCGGCCCATTTCTGGGTATTTTCGGTCACTTTAGAGCAATCTATCAGGGATTGGATGACTAGAGGGAGCTGCTCGGCAAGTACGAATTTTGGCAGCGAACCTGTGAAAGATGGACTTATATTTATTTATTGGCTTCCGCTTCACTCATTTAATAAGGTAAAGTACGATATACTTGTATGTATTTAATACTTCATAGTTCTGTAGTGAAACTCTCACTAACTTACTACTCGTTGACTTAATTTTAAAGCTTTATTTAATCTTAATAATAATAAATAGATAATTTTTACTCATCATAAAAAATACTGGCACAATAATTAGGTGGAGTTCGATAATAACGAAATTGCAATTAAAGTATAGCCTATTTTCCCTGAAATGAATCTACAAGAATACTTGAAATTAGCTCTTATTACATCATCGCACAGAAAATTGATAGATCCACTCTGGTCGACATTAGCCAGAGATAAAGAAAACTGGGACAGACTAGAACAGACAGACAGATAGAAGAGGCCTTTGTGTCCAGAAAGGGCAGACTCATAATAAAGGAAGCTGCTGTAAACTAAATTAACTAAAAACATACTCTTTTATTTAAAAACACTAATTAACTACTATGTACTTTCTTTTAAGTAAAAGCTATTAAATAAAAAAATAAAAACATATCAGACTTACCCACAGCACGTGCATATCCCATTCTCAAGTAAAGGCCATTCACCCCTGTATGAGTCAGTTGGTCGCAGTACTTCTCAATCAGTTCTATTCTTTTAGCTTTGGCTGTCTTGTCGCCATACATGAGTTTGTCGTCTTGTAAGTACTGGTTGAAGACGAGGGGAAGCGCGTGTATAGCTTTCTCGCGAATGGCTTGCACTTCGTGGGATAGACATTCCTCTATCAGATTCAGCCATTCGTCTGTGAAAATTATTTACTTATTAGGTTACTTTTAAAGACAGAATAACAAGTACATTATTATTTCAATATCTTGTAGTACAGATTTGTGAGTATAAATAATGGCGTATTCAAGATATATATAAGATTTTTTGTAGGAAACTCGAGGTCCTCATCATTCGACCAACCAGACCTTGTAACTTCTATCTTCAGACGAAGGAATAGACACCACAACAATGTTATTATTACATAAAACTTCACATGCGATACACTGGCAACACGCCTGTCGCATCTATTTGACACCTTAACCCTAGAAAAACTGTCTACAAACGAAGGGACAGATGTCACAATAAAGCTTCACTTACCTATATAGTTAATATTAATATTTGACAACATCATCATACATTGCTCCGATTCCAAAGTAAGTAGCTAAATCACTTGTGTTATGGAAAAACAGAGACAACGGTGGTATCACAAACACCCAGACCTGAGCCAATATAGAAAAGTTCGTTTTCTAAATTGACCCGACCGGGGATCGAACCCGGGACTTTAGAGATAGCGACACCTTGAAAACCGATGTACAAAGCCACTCGACCACGAAAGTCGAGTATAATGCGAGTGGCGCGGCCGCCAGTGCAAGTGAGGCGATGCACTGGCAGCACGCTTGTCGAATCAACTCGCCACCTTAACCCTAGAAATATTGGTTACAAAAGAGAGAACAAAATATGTCACAATGAAACTTCAGTTACCTATAGTCGGATGCGAGTGGTAAGGCGCGGCCGCCAGTGCAAGCGAGGCGATGCACTGGCAGCACGCCTGTCGCATCAGCTCGCCACCAAGTCCACGGAACTGCTGTCTAGAGCGCAAGCGAGGGACCAAGTCACGGACGGATACAGAAATGTTCTCGGAGATGAGGGAGTCGGCGGTCTTGCCTGTAAAAAAGTGTATAAATAAAATATAAGTTAAAATCGGATTTGGTCACATTTTAATAAACTTTAAATTTGATCCTTCATGGTAGAATATATCAGGACAGCAATAAAATGTATTAATGCCTGGCATGTCGTAAGTGGAGGAGTTCGGTGGCGCAGAGGTATAGCGCCTGGCCCTGCGATTGCAGAGGTTAAGCAACTTTCGCAAGGGTCGGTCATGAGATAGGTGACCAAAAATTTAGTATCTTGAGCTCCTCCGTGCTTCGGAAACGTTAAGCCGTTGGTCCCGGCTGCATTTGCAGTCGATAGCACCCACCGATTCGCATTGGGCCCGCGTGGAGGGTTATGGCCCATCCTCCTTATCCACCCATATGGAAGGAAAAAATATTAGTCCTTTCTTGCCCAATAAAAAGGAAGTAACTGTGCATACACTGATTTTCAAATTTAAATAATAATTTTATAAGTTTTTCTGGCAACTCACCGTTAGACAACTTGATTTGGGAAAGTGCATAAATAGCTTCGCCAATAGCAAGTATGGCTCCATGACGAATATTCAAATCGATTGATTCAGTCTTCTCTATCAGCTTGGGTAAAACACTGGTTGCTACATACTCAGGAATCTAAACAAACATAATTATAACTTAATAACAGCAGATAATCGATAATTACATTTACATGTAAAAACCTTTGATTATTTATTATGTAAAAACATGGACTTTCAGTGCTGACATGAAGGGAGAAAGTTTTGAGAAAAGTTTGAGAATAATTAGTTATTGCAGATAGGTAATTTTAGCTTAGTTTGTTCCTAGCATTCAGATAAGTTACTTTTACATTTTCAGATAGGAGTTAGTGAACCCAAGAAATTAAATACGGAAAAGACACGGACGAGTAAAAAAAGTTTTTTACTCGTCCGTGGGAAAAGACTACTAAATCCGTAAGTATGAAATTTGCAAAAACTTACTTCAGACATTTTTTAAGTTAAAATGTCTTGCCAGTCGGGTGGATAGAACGACGGAATAAACTAAGAATACATATACTATTAAGTAAGTAAATAAAATAAGCTTTAAAAACTACATAACCTATCCTACGCTAAAATGTCAACTGACATGTGCCATTTGAGACAAAAACATTAGGCATTTGATTCTTTTTTCAAACACCAGTAGAATTGAAAGAAAAATAGGTTTCATTTGCTGGACAAACCTTCACTGTCAACTTGTTGAGAGCTTTAGCGGCCAGTTCCCGTATGGCACAATCCCAATGTTCCACTTTTAAGTCCACAAGATGATCGACAAGTGGTTGCGTGTATTCTGGGTAGTCCGCTACTTGTGGTGCGATTACTAGGAAGGCGTTGGTCCTAGGGCCGACTGATTGAAAATCGGCAGTGGTTAGCACATCGATGCCATGTGGGAACATGCCGTGCCTGCCGACGTTTTCTTGGTAGGCAGCGGAGGCCGCTCGTCGGCAGTTTATCTAAGGTAAAAAGTACTTACACAATGATATACAATTACACTAAGTAGGTATTAATTAAAATAGAACTACACCCTAAGAATCTAAAAGTAATGGCGTAGCGTAGTAGAGGGTAAAAAGGGAAAGAGGGTTCAAAGAAGACCACGAAGTATAATATGCAAAATGTCTTAGCTATTTTATTTTGGTCACAACATTTGCAGGTTTGCAATGAAAAGGCAGAACACTGTCGATCCATTCAAACATTATCGTTAATGTCAAGGATGGGGTAATAGATTTTGAGATGAGCTGTTTAAAATAATTACAATATTTACGCGGGCCAATGAGCAGCGCATGAACCAATAGCAATACTGACTTGTGTGTGTTATTCTTGTAGAGATACCTCAACTACACCCTTAAGGGGCATCAAAATCTGACCGCATTTTTGAGAAAAACAGTATTTTAGAACACACATTTCTGTAGGTACATACCTTAATTTTTCACATAAGAAACGTTAATATAAATCGCGGGCCAGATTGGCCCGCGGGCCGCCATTTCCCCATCCCCGGTTTAAGTACTCATTGTTTATTTTGATTATTCACTTACCTCTCTATCGAAGCAAGCAGTGGCAATGAGCGCATTGGCGAGCGTATTCGCATGCGGCTTGAGGGCGATGGCATCGTAAGCGCGGGCGAAGGCCCACGCGGCATGGCAGGCGGCGTCCCGCGCGGCCCGGCCGCCGCCGCCGCCGCACGCCGCGCGCGGCTCGTCGCGGGCCAGCGCCCGCACCACCGCGCGGATGCCCGTGCCCACTTGCTGCGGGGACAGCAGCCCGCGACGCGCTATACGAGTACGACAACCGATACACGACATTGAACGCGGCCTGAGACGCCGCACGCCGCGTGCGTCTCGTCGCAGTATAGCTAGTGTTACTCAGGGTGATGTAAGGATTGTAACGATACAAATGATATATAAGATATAATTTTTATGTATAAGATACAAAACTCTAAAGTATTCAACACAGAGCAATGATTTTGATGTCGTTTTATAGGTAATATCCCAAGAATAGAATAGAATAATACAAGAGAAATGTACATTACAGTCCTAGTTTTTGAAATATGTAAGAAAAACTTAAAATAACGCACTTGGATTTAAATTGACTAGTAATTTTATATGACGTACCACTTTGAATCCCTCTCTATCAGAATTACCTTTTCGCTCAAAGACAATTCACGTTGGATGACATGAAAGCAAGGTAACTAGATAGCCGAAAGACAATTCAGCTACATGACATAAAAGCAGAGTACCCAGCCAGCAGAGAGTCAACTCAGCCGGACGACATAAAAGCAGAATGAGCTAGTAGCAAAACGTCTGGAATTGCGAATAGTCCGTATGTTTAGAATACCTTATTAGCCGGAAGTCAAAGTAGTTAGATGACAAAAACACAGACAGAGATAGTAACGAAAACGTCTGGAAAAGAAAATAGTCTGAACTGTCTGTGTCAACTACCGTTTGTCTATCAATTTTATAGTCATCCAAGTGTAGACGAATTATCAGAATTAAAAGAAGTGTAATAATTATTTTTCTGTAAAACATTTTATTTTTTAAACTACATACACACAAAACTTATTGAAACAAAACCACTTTATTTGGCATTAAACAAAATTAATACTTATGACAATTTTTTTTTTATGAATCCATTGATAGAATTTAAATTGTAAAGCTGAAACAACTTTTGGTGCAAGCCGCTCTTACGTAAAATCCTTAAAAATCCTCAAATATGACACGCTTAATGTGACTGATGTGTTTTAAAAAATTGTATGCTGTGATTTTTTTTCGTTATTTTTTTTTATTTCCCTCCTATATTTTCTATCAAAAATAATATATATTTTTTTCTTTTTTGTCCTTCAAAGAGTGTCCTCGTAATTCTCTTTTCTTGCCAATGGGCTTCAAATAAATAAATAAAATGCACGCTGGGCTATCATACGACTCTATTGTTGCAACCTACAGAGCAGGTAGCGTAGATAGTCAAGTTATGTGACGTGTGTAATATTAATATGTACACATGACAGCACGTCAGGTTATACAGTTAATCTGTGAAAACAGCTTTTATTACGTAGGACATAACGGCAGTCTCAAGGTCAACATGTATAGTCCGAGGTGCTGTCATGTGTACCTCCTTGATTAGAAGGTCTAAGTAAATATTCCCTTGTGAAAATTAAATTTCACGGTCTTCATGTCCGGTCTATCAGATATAATAATTGCGGAGGTTAAACAAATTTCGCAAGGGCCAGTCATGGGATGGGTGATCAATGATGTATTATCTCGTATTCCTCCGTGTTTCGGAAGGCACGTTAGACCGTTGGTCCCGGTTGCATTTGCAGTAGTTAACACCCTACAATCCGCATTGGGCCCGCTTGGTAGGTTATAGCCCATCTTCCTTATCCACCCATAAGGAAGGCCTGTGCTCCAGCAGTGGCGACTTTAAAAATGGCTGATGGTCATAGGCACAAACAAATAATAAACTATATCAACAAACTCAGCATCTTTGAGCATTTAGTAACTATGGCATTTAAATATCAAGACGTTTTGCTACTATATCATTCAACGCTCATATCTATTTGGTAACTATGGCGTTTTAATATAAAGACGATTTGCTACTAGAGTATTTTGAATTACGACATTTTAAGAACCAGACGTTTTGCTACTAAGGCGTTTAACGTTCATGTCTATTCAGTAGCTATGGCGTTTTAATATCAAGACGTTTGAGCGATATTGTCATTTTACAACGTCGGTATTCTGATAGGGACTCCTTTGAATGTTTACAAGGTTTTTTTAATTAATAAGTGCGATTATTAACTGTTTTTTTTTTTATTGTAGTACGTACTTCTAAATCCGGAGAAATTAATATTTTTCGATAGGGTCATCTAAAATAAAAAGCAAAATTTAAAATGGCGGTCATTCCAACAGAAGAGGGTTAGACCCCAACAAGCGAGTGTTTTTGTCGATAAAATTGATCATATTATCTGCCTTATTATTATTATTATCGTATGAGGATGGTGTTACAGTTTATCAAACCGCCTGTAAGGCCTCTAACTTGGCTTAACGACCATTATCAAATAACAACAGCCGGGACCGACGGTTTAACATGCCCTCCGAAGCACGGAAGCGCTCAGTTGTAATGCCACTTAACGGTCACCCATCCGATACCTGCCCAGATCAAGCGTTGCTCAACAAAGGTGAACAAGTACGATCAGTCTGTCAAGCTCCACCATGAGCGCTTCGCCATTATCTGCCTTTAAAAGCTCCGACATCGCTAACCAAACACACTTTATAACAAATTACGTTCGCCATTGTGTAGGACCTTTCCACTTTTACTCATTATTAGCAACACAATAACGAACGCAAATAATAAATCAACAAAAACAAATAATAAGCGTTGCGTTGCTATCCGTACTAAAGGGGCGACGCAAGGGGTGCGGTATGACGTAGTAGGCCGGAAGGTAGCGGCAATCGTGAAGTGAACGCGTAGTAACACTTACCTAACTCGGCGAGCGCCATACACCCGCCGTGCCAAGCAGTCTCCTTCTCATTATCCGTGAACAGTCCGAGCACGCACTCGCACACGTCAGCCGCCGCGAGCGCCGGCAACCGCGCGCCGATGCGCCCCACGCCTTTAGCGGCCGACCACCGCACTACCGTGTCGTCGTCGCGGAGGGACCACAGCAGTAGTTCTACCACATCTTCTACCTGACAAAAAGATATGCAGGAAATATTAGTAAACAATCTTATAGGCAACTTAACGGACTATAATCATGCATGATCGTGTACGTCCATGTCGTTCGTGCGTGACTAATAACAAAACCATTAGTAAAATTTTGTAAAGGCTCGGAACATCGCGTGAGACGATGCGCAGAAACACAATTTTGATGTAAGTGGGTGAGAGAAGCGAGTGGTGGGGTACGGCTACGCGCATAGTGGCTAACTTCACAGCTAATAAGAATGAAACGCATTAGGAGTATAGCTACGAGTAAGTCTCTGATATCTATGGTTGCCTGAAGTTTGTAGAAAGTTACCTCACTATGTATGTAGAAGTCACATTTGTCATTTGTTTGAGTTATTATGGAGAAGAAAACAGCTCTTAGTGATTTTTCTCTTCTTTACACATATAAGTTTCCCATTGTTTATTTACAAACGAATAGTTTAGCTCCTGTTGTTCACAAGTTCCCATAGCGAACTTAACTAAATTTTAATTATTTAAGTTTGAATAAGTTAAGATAAAAAGCAATCTATACAGACTTTCCTGGTGGTGGTTTTTGCCACCAGCGGGCCCACACCAGGAGTCATAAAACCTAGTAATAGAAGTATATTTTCATTTAACACCTAGCTTAATAATAATAAAAGCCTTTATTCAGACATTCACACATACATTTTAGACCATCATTTTGCATATTAAATATTTATAAATCACAAATATGTATTAATTAAATTATTTATTCCATGTCTGTTTGCCTTTTGTAGACAAAGGCCTCCCCCAACTCTTTCCACCTCTCCCTATCCTTGGCTATTGTAGTCCATCCTCCACCAGCTGTAGTTCTTATTTCATCAACCCATCTCCTTAGTGGCCTGCCACGTTTCCTTTTCTATTTCCAGTAAACCAGGACATTATTGTTTTCGACCATTTTTCCTTTCCCCTAATTGTATGTCCCGCCCATTTCCACTTGCTTACTGCATAATTAATTTATATGTGCACTACAAGTATTGAACAGAACAGAATACTTATACCTCTTGTGGAATATCTTGGTCATCATCATCTATCGGAGCAGTGACCGGTTCAATATCACCAGAAGCTGTAACGCCACCTAATGTGACGGCAAGAGAACGCGACCCGCGCGTATATCGCCACGACGCTACCCGCGGACGTAAGAATGTCAACCCTGAGAAAACAAGAAAGAAATAAAAAAAATAATAACTTCATAAGCAGTTCATGAAATGTAGTAATGGCAAGATGTCAGAAGATTTTATGAACTTGACTGTACATTATTTCCATGCATTTCAGTCTTTCAGATAATCATCTACTTTATAATAACCTTTACCCACGAGCAACTTTTTAACATGGTTTTTAAATTCTTTCAAGGGTAGATCAATCACTTGTTGTGAAACTTTCTTAATAACGGCTATGCCTTTCCCACAGCTATATAGATTAATCCAACCTTGTCATTTTCTAGTTTAATTTATGTGGTATAGTTCGTATCAACTTACCTATTCTCTGTACTATTTTGACACCATATTTCCTGACTAGCATTGCCTTGTGTTGTTTATAGTTTTGGTTTGAGACCCATTCCAGTAATTTTGGTGCAAATTGCAACAAGTCATCTCTCTTTCCATGCTTCAATACTGCTGCAACCGCTGCCAGTACACCGTAATGAATTTTGTCTTCGTCTTGCAAATTGGAATGTAGATCACAGGCCCAGTCAAAGAATGGACCCATATACAAGTCTTTTACATCTGACCTAAGTAAGAAATTTGATTATTTGGTAACAGTAACAATGGATATAAATAACACAAGTTTTTCGGTAACAAGGGATATACAGTTAGAAAAAATATAATATACTGATACCACCAAACTCTTTTTATTTTATATAATGTTTAATCATTTATATCAAGCTTCTAAAAAGAAACTGAATTTTGAATACTCAAACTGCAAAAAACTACAAAAACTAACAAATTATGACCAAATTACCTTATAAGGAACTTAGAAACTAAATAAGCACTGGCTTCAGCACATGAATCTTTACTCAAAGCGTAGGTTTTGCAAATATTGAAGATTCTCTCCATCACTGTGAGTTTTTTGGAAGACCCTGCATCTGTAATAAATTTTCTAGCTTCAGAAGTACCTCTCAAGTATAAGTAAAATTAGATTTGTAATGTAAGCCACTTGTTTATTTAAAAAAAATACTATTATATTAGAATATTACCTGGTTGTCCTGGTGCAAAACCATCAAGCCTGCTCATGTGAAATGGAATGATTACAACAATAGACAGCCATAACAACAGGACAAATCTGCTACGCCAAGTCTCTTTATCGTTAGGATCTTGAGCCTCCAAGTACGACAAGACTGTCATAAGATCTGAAACCTATTAAAGTAGCCAATATTTAAACTCACATGTTTTCAAAAAGAGTTTGCAGTCTTGTTTTCTTTAAATAAATAAAACTTACTTCATGAGGAAGATGTCTAACAACTATTTTGTATCCTCTCACTCTGATGATCTGATACATGTAGTTGAAGGTTGCATGTTTTAACTCAAATGGAGAGTCTTTATCTTTTATCAAACTGAAAAACTTTGCTAATATCTTATCCAAATGAGGATCAAGTAAATGAGGTTGTTCATAATACTGTTTTAAAATAGTGTACAATTTATCGTACTCTACTTCCAGAGATGGTGTGTTGTAAATATTTTTCACGTTGTCTATCATGTTCAGCACTTCTTCTACTTCAGAAAAATGCTCCAAAGCACACCCGAGCCCAATATTGTCGCAGTCTTCATCCCGGTTCATGTCAACATCTAACCCTACCATATTTACGTTGTCTTTTGTTATTTACGATAAACAAAAGCCAGTTAATCAAATGAGATACTTATCCAGTATCTTCGAGCAAAAGATAGTAGAAATAGTAAATAAAGCACTTGGTCATGAAAATAAAAAAAATTGAACGAATTTGTCTTGCCAAGTCGTGAGCTGAGACAAACAACAAGCAAAACCATAAAGTACATACATTGACAAGTCAAGTCACAGTAGAATGTGTTGCCAGATCCAATTTTTTTAGGGCAAGACACTCAAAAGTCCGTAAAAATCCGTAGATAGCCATTTTTTAAAACTAAAACTATTTATAGAGATGGGCTGGCCTTAATCCTAAATCCTTGTGCCAGTAAATAAATTGTAAACTAAAAAAACAATTGGAATAAGAAGAAGCAATAAAAAATCCGATCTTTTCTTAATTTTTGTCACTGTCGCCGACAAATAAGACAATTGGTGACAGACAACCAAATCAACGAATAGTTCGTTCCATTTTACTCCAATCAAACTAGCCTTTGGATTGATCGGTATGATATTATGACAGGGCACAACAGACAAAATAACAAAAAAATCTGGAAAGCGGAACGCAGATTGCAGACTATCTTTTTTTGGAGATGTATTTTGTTTTAAGCAAGTATTACATTTTTTTTTGAACTTTCTATTCTATTGTTGTCTTAGAGCATTAAGAACATTGTTGTTTAGGTGAATGGAATTAAAATGGAACAAATGACCGTAGATTTACCACGAATATCCGTATGTCCGTAGACAAGAACTAAAGTCCGTAGATCTACGGACAAATCCGTAGGTCTGGCAACAGCAGATGAAATATACCTCAGAACACTGACCTCCATAAAAAAAAATTCATGTCAGTGCCTCAGAAGAATTAAAATACCAACAAGACAAGTCAGACAACTCAACAGACAAGACTTCTGAGGACAAGACAACTACATAGAGCACACGCACAGGCTACAACACAAATTGTCTTCAAAGTGATTACGATAGCCAATGTTTTATTTTATTTAACTTGCTAAGCTTGCACGCGTTAGCCACATAGAGAAAGACTTAGAGCATTAAGGAGAAAGATAAATATACCAAGTTGGCCCCAATAGAAAATGGCATTAGCCTCAACTTGGGACGAGCGTCAGTAGTTGGCACAGATAAATGTAGTTGGCCGGCTTGTGTCAGATTCATCAAAGAAATCTGTACCAACACTCCCGATCTACCCACACGTTGTCGATTTGCTCAAAGGGCCTAGTGCAAGTTGGTTCACTTCTCGCAAAGCTAACTAAGACTTGCCAAGCGTGTAAAGGTGACATTATGTCTCGACAAGCGTTCTCAAACACCAAGGGTGTTTGGCGTGGCTTACGTGAGCTTGGAAGAGTTTGTAGCTGATCCGGGCCTGTGTCGGTTTTGGAACACAGACATGGGCGCCGGCATTAGGGTGCAAGGGGGGTACACTTGAACCCCCTGTCAGGAAAAAAAACAGAAAAAAATACATTTTCTTTTTAAGTTACTGTATGAATAAAAACTGAAGGCGTCTAGGTTGCTGTCCAAATTTGTTCAGCACATTGTCAATAAATTCAGTGTTGTTATTAAGCAATTTAATGTGTAGACCTAGTTGTAGACACAGATGCACCTCTCCCTAAAAAAAATCCTGGCGTCGCCCATGAACACTGATCAAAGGAGCTTGCGGCAAGCGTATACGTGCGACTTGCGCAGGCGTGTAAATGGCATCCAAGCGTTTGTGCGGGCTTTGGTTCCCGCCCGCACTATACTTGCGTTCGTTGTGATAAACTATGATGGAAGTGTGTTGTAGTTGCCCTCGGCAAATTGACTATGAGTTTAATAGTATAAACACAGCTTGCGTGGTTTTAGTACATTTACTTCACACATATTAAATACAGTGAATATTTACATGGATGAGTCACATTATAATAGGAAGGAATAATACTAATTTACAATAGAAAGAAAGCAACAATAAAATTCTGTGACATCAGCCCGAAAGACAGAAGAACAATCTTTCTTTTTCTCTTATTAACCATAGCGGAGTGATGACCTCTTTGCAGACGCCACACGTTTATTTGTCAAAGTTTCTTCTTCTTTTTTTTTGTTATGGCAATCTACTTTCCTCTAGGAAGTAATTTTTGCCAGTGTCAAGTGTTAAATAGTTCAGTGGTAGATATTGTTTAATTTTTCATTAGAATGCGGATGCATCGCATTCCAATGCTGCTTGGAGCATTTGGCACCAAGTATATCAAGACAGTTTACTCGGTTAGTTCTGCCGAGAAAGCCACCACTTCAATAAAAGTCTCAGCTTCACACAACCAAGATCGCGCCTATTTCAATTATCCCACATATTGTTCAGTTGCGTAGACACTTGTACCATATATCTGCACCAATTTTAAGACACAATATCCACTATGAATCAATTTGAAAATAATTAAAATAGACACCAAACCGAACTCGACAAAATGGCGCCAAAAACTCCTTTGTCAAAGTTGGACGAGGAGCTTGTGAACGCTTGCCGAGTTTTGGCAAGAGTGAGCACAAAAATTCCCTTATCCCATCCTTCTCTCGTCTGTCATTTTATTAGTTTAGTTAGTACCTAACCTAGTCTGAGTTGTGGACTGGAAGCACAGAGTACTTTTTGTGGTAGTAAGGAAAAGAATGTTGTATTTTTCGTATTTCGTAAAATAATCAAAAATATTCGACAAAATGAGCAACCGTAAGTACTATTCAACATTCAATTAAGTGCATCTAACCATAATATAGGTTCATTGTCAAAAATTCGTATTGCAGAGGGCCGCACGGTGGCTAAGAGAAAGGTGAAGCCGGTGGAGCCTCAATCTCTTCTCGACTTCGATCTTGGCGAGGGAGAGAGCTCCGACGATTCAGATTTTAGGATCGAAGATCACCCTGAAGAGAGCGACGACTATTCCATAAACAGTGACGACGATAATAAAAGTACTATTCACACATTATTCATTCAATATTTCATTCTGGATTTTTTGTTTAGTAACTTATTACGCAGAATTCATTTAATTATTTAATAATATAGGTAATTATCTGTATTTTCCAATCTCCATCTATAAATCAAGTAGGTATGTAACAGAGGCGGACTTAATGCTAATTAGCATTCTCTACCAGTCAACCATCAATAAAAAAGATATTCAAGAATGTGGTATTAGAAAATCGAATTTTATCAAAATTAACTTAGGTACGGATTTTCTTCGTTACTTTTAGAAGACAATGGAGATTCGTCTGGTGATCAGTCCGAAACAGATACAGAAGATGGTTTCAAAAATTCGAAAAATAAGATAGGAGAAGATATTTCCGTTACAGATCTACTTGAAAAGGCTAAACAACAGGAATTCAAGGTAAACTTAAGTTACTGATTACAAACATAATGTTATAATTCAGGTCAGAATATGTTATAATTTTATATTATCATAGCTTCAGCGTAGCTTCATAGTAGAGCTATTTATAAAGCACTTTTTGTCAAAAAAATATATATGAGTATATAAATTTACTATTAAGTACATTTTTTGTTCGTTTTTCAGATGCCATTTGACCTAGCCAACTTGCTAATATGTGCTGGCTGTCTAGGATCCCGAAGTGACGACTTTAATGAAATAGTTGAATGCGATGGCTGTGGTGTTACTGTTCATGAAGGTATAACTTATATTCAAGTTCAATTTTGGCCAAAATCCATTAAGTAGTAGTAAAATTTTGTCTAATGAAAGTTAATTTATTGTGTGGCTATAATATAAAACATACAGATGTATTTAATTACTGGGTTTAACCATTCAACACCCAGAAAATGAGACACAATAGACATTCCATTGTTATCCGGTCGCATGTGTCCGCTCGGGTGTTGATGAATTAATTATGGTTGGAAAATGTTAGTGGCATAGTTATTTGAACATGTAAATATTTTTAGGTTGCTATGGAGTGTCTGATGTGACCAGTGAATCCAGTACAGTTAGCTCTGCTTCTACAGAACCATGGTTTTGTGAGGCTTGCAAAGCTGGGGTAAAAGATCCCAGCTGTGAACTGTGTCCCAACCTAGGTAATATTAGCTTTTACATACTTAGTTCATAATATCCTTATATTAATGTTTAATTATGCTGTGAATTGTCTTAAACCGACAAAGATAAAAAGGGGTCAAGTCTTTTAATATGACTTCCGAAATGTGTGTGTGTGTATGTATGATATAGCTTTTAATTTAACTCTATCAAAAGATTTTGATAGATAAGTTTGTCTAATTTCCAGGTGGTATATTCAAAGAGACAGAAGTGGGCGCATGGGTACATTTAGTTTGTGCGCTTTATGTACCAGGAGTTGCATTCTCAGAGGTAATAATTATGTGCACACTATTTCTGAAACAAAATTGTTCAATCTAGGTATATCATAGCCAAAAGTACATTTTTAAAGTGTTTAGATTTAGATAGTATTAGTGTGTTTGCTTTTTACAGTATTGCTCTTTTGCCACAGGCAATGATATATTTTTTTCTCTAGGTTGAAAGATTGTCAGGAGTAACCCTGTTTGAGATGGCATACTCAAGATGGGGTGCCAGATCATGTGCTTTATGTGAGGACACCACTCTTGCGCGCACCGGTGTATGTGTCGGTTGTGACGCGGGCTTGTGCAAGACGTTCTTTCATGTTACATGGTAAGCTTTTGGTTAAGTTTTAACAGGTTCCCTGTCCCCATACAACAGTGACTGTAAACTGCCACACGTCTCTTGTATGAAAAAATAGTCATCATGATTACCTCCATAACATAATAAACAATTGATTTTTTTCAGCTAAGTCCATTAAAAAGAAGCTCTTGAAATCAAATACGAATTTGCTCATATTTGATTCATGAACTTGGTAAAGTTGGTACAAAAAACGTGCTATGTATTATATGTGATTTATTGGACAGTGAACCAGATAATTTAATATAGCTTTCTAAAGTATAGTGAACTTTATTGCTAAGAGCAAAAAAATAAATTTGTTTGCATCAAAAAATCGCGCAAAAGAAGTTGAACCTTATTCCTTGAGTAATAAAGATTAGGTTTCAACTTGTTTATATACAAGTTGCCAATGTTTTTCATTTGCCAGTGGACAGCGCGAGGGTTTACTGGCAGAGGCTCATACGGAAGAAGCGGAACAGGCCGACCCGTTCTACGCGCACTGCCGCCTTCATTCAGACAAGACGCTCGTGAAAAAGCGCAAGAGGAACTGGCTTGCTCTGCAGTTGAGGACTGAGAAAAGGTAAACATACAAATTCAGTTAGTGACGAATTTTTTTCTGAACCCATAAAGGAGAACCAGCACTCGCCATAGAGAAAATGCTTAACTTAAATAAAGCCAATAATATTTGCTACATTGATAAGTTCTGTCTTATTTTTAGCGCATGCAGAAAAAAGTTATTTAATGATATATATTTTTTTATGTGGAAACACTTCGGAAGCAATGAGTCATTGAAAAATGTTCTATTATCCATATTCAATATAGTCACGATGAAATGTAAATATGTGGCTGCATAAACCATAATTATTTTCCTTTTTTCGAAATTTATCAAACGAAATGTCAATTTGACTTGGATTTGGCATTTATATATTTGGCTGTAAAGCACACACAGATCATCAACCAACTTCAGAATGTATTTCAACTGATTTAGGTCTTTATGTCATTAGATTAAAATTATAATTTAATTAAAATTATTTTTTTGACGACCTCCGTGGTCAAGTGGCTTTGTACACCGGTTTTCAAGGTGTCGCCATCTCTGAGGTCCCGGGTTCGATCCCCGGTTGGGTCAATTTAGAAAAACGAACTTCTCTATATTGACTCAGGTCTGGGTGTTTGTGATACCACCGTTGTCCCTGATTTCCATAACACGAGTGCTTTAGCTACTTACTTTGGAGTCAGAGCAATGTATGTGATGTTGTCAAATATTTATATTTATTTATTATTTATTTAATTTATGAAGTTCTAATAGTTCTTTGATTGAGCATTAATTGTCCTTTAGGAAATTGGAGTTAGTAGATAACTTGAGCGTAGAAGAAAAGCTTCGCATTCAAAGAAAACTTGTTAAATATAGAAGAAAATATTTACAACAGAAGGAAAACCGCAATCCGCCATGGGGTAAGTTTTAATACAATACATCCATTTTAAAATGCCATAAGTATAATAATAAAAAAAAATCAAAACAAAATAATACTATATTTTTGTGCCTATGTTTGTTTTTATCAGTTCCCACCCAGAAAATGGCTCGGATGCTGTACAGCAGTGCGTCTGCAATGCGAAAGTTTCAGCGTAAAGCTGAGTGTATGGGAATTGACACCCATGCTTTAGAGTTTCAAGATGCTCAGGTAACTAAATCGCGACCGAAAAATCTTTTGTAATTAACTAATCTTTGTTACTACTGTCTTTTGTAACTTTCACTTATATGTAATTTCTTTAAAGTCATCGTGCAAGCTCCTAAAAAGGAGCGAACTGTGATAGTTAGTCCACGTAATTACCATTATATCAAAGATGTTATTTGATAATTTTCATTGCTTTTTGCTTTATAGATGGCAGCACTCAAAGACGTGTCTCGCCGCTGGCACGTTCCGCCCGCGTTCTCTGTGGAGTTCGTCGGATACTACCTAGAGAGGAACTCTCGCGTCACTTCACTCCGGAAGTCTCTCGAGCGACTTACAAAGGAGAACGAAAAACTGCTTGCAGAAGATGAGGGGTTGAGGACTAAGTATGACGAGGTAAGTAAGGGCAAGTGTTTATGTTATTTTAATTATGAAGTCGATGATAACAAATCCTCATCCGATTTAGAACTTTATTTCCTACACTAATGGCTTAAAATTATTTGAAGGAGTTTGCCAGTTTTGTAAAACCCTGTGCCGTGTGTTTGCTAGATCACAACTTGTGATATAATTGACACAAACTGTCATAAACACGAATTATGTACTTATACTTTCTTTACTCGGTTTTATTTACTTTGTTATTAAACATCAAAAGTTATTAAACATTAAAATCATCTATATCGATCAACAGCTGATAATCTATTGACTAATACGAGATATCGACATGAGTGATTTTGATTTTGATACAGTATTTAAATATAGAATGTCTATCACAAAAGGCTTCGAAGGAAAACACAGAAGCCCTCGCCGAGTTGACTTCAACTCGTCAAGCGTTACAGAAGATATACGATGTGATAGTAGCGCTGTCACCCAAGAAAGCGATACCAGAAATAATGGAGGAAAAGCCGTTACTACCGCCGGTCATACAGCGGTCTACGCCAAAGGTCACTCCACAGCAGTTGCAGAAACGGTACCTTATTCATTTTTAATAAGATTGTGAGTGTAAGCTCTTGAAATGAGACTAAAAAGCTGCTATTTTTTGTAGTTCAGTTTCTTTTAAAAAATTACTTATTATATTGTCATGTTCTCAAGTTAACAAGATCTGAGTCTAATTTTTTAGTATTTTTTCTTAAATAATACTTTTTAAAATTCTATAAGCTTCATGAAACGCTTATAGAATTCTCATAGACTACAGAAGCTCATTGAATCCAAATTAGAAGCCCTTTTGCCTAACTCCTACTAAGCAAAATAGAGTCTTAATTAAGTGGTTCCTAATACAATTTTTTCTTCAGTTTCTTTCCGTTGAGAAAATCAATTGTTTTACCAAAGTTAGCTGTCATACTTAAGGGACCTCGTAAGTTAGCTGTTATACATAAGGCACCTCGTAAATTAGCTGTCATACATAGGGACCTCGTAAGTTAGCTGTCATACATAAGGCACCTCGTAAATTAGCTGTCATACATAGGGATCTCGTATATGAAATAGACCGTAACTGAAACTTTTGCAAGAAAATATTTATCCTTAACTGCAAGTTGGAGGTCATAGTCCGGTCGTGGAGCAGAAAGAATTTCGTACAATCACCTGTCTAAACTCGTCTCTGTCGCAAACATATTGCAATACTAGCAAGAGGTTATAGTCGCTGGCCCGTTTAGATAGCTGTTACATGAACGTAATTAGGAATGCTGACCTAAGAAATCGATAACCGGAATACTCGATTATCACGATAAATCGATTCCAAATTGTATGAACTTTTAATAGAATTTATTGTCTTTTTCAGTTGTTAGTTTTATGAAGTGATAAAATGTGCAACAAAAAATCTTATTTCTGTAGTTTTTCACTTTTAACCGAAAAAAAAAACAATTGCTGCAATCAATCATAGCTAGTAATACGATATTGATACCAGCGAGCGTACGAAACAAGTATAGACGGATCATCGTACGAAATCCTTTCTGCTCTGCGACCGGACTATAACTGATTTCTCGTGTTATGTATTGGGCAGAGTTCTTATTAGTGGCAATGTACACTTAGGTCAATGTCTGTGCCCACCGCGGCTGCACTTAAGATGGGCGTTGGTTTTCCTCTTAGCGACAACCCGGACGCTCGCCATGGAAAAGTATTGTCCACTTCGCTGGAAGGTGAGCTTATTAATTTATTTTACGTACCTACTTAATACACTTTTATATTTAGATTTGAGATAAGGCCTGTTTCACAGATTTCGGAAAGCACTATGTTCTGGTTTAATAAAAAAATAATGGCCAAGTGCGTGTCGGGCCATGCGTAGTATAAGGTTCCGCAATTACCTTATACAGTTACCAAATGGCTAAAAACTTATATTTCCTGTTTTACACAACTAACGAATTGACATTTTGTTCCACGAAAACTTTTCTAATATAAATTAATTTTGTAAGTTGATCGACTCTAGAGCTCGTGCAAAATAACTTGACCCAAACCATAGACAATGACGCTTGCGTGGCAATTTTTAGTACAAAAATTGTAGTGCGCAAGTCATATGGTATTAAAATATGGGTCATTGCGCGAGCTGTACCTGACAGTGAAAGTTTTCCTTCTATCACGTTTCCAAAAGCAACCTGGTAGGGGGAAGGGAGGGGGGTGGGCAAGCAATTCAAGATTTTATTCTTCTACTTTTTCGGCGTAATGAACACACACATTCATGTTAAATTACAGTTTTCTAGTACTAAGGCCTCTGGCGAAACTATAAGGGTTTTTTTTTACTTGACTACGGAACCCTAAAAATGGAACAGGTTTTTTGTGAAATCTATTGAGTATGAAACTTATCCGGAATCTGTGAAACCGGCGTTTGTTTGTTACCTTATGATACGTTCGACCTTATGATATTTATTTCACTAAACGCCTCAAAAAGTTATGCTCGGCCGAAATAACATTTGTTCGAAGTATTATGTTTCCGAATACACCATTGTTTTATTTGAAATATTTTCATTTCACCAAACGCCTCAAAATATTTGAGCACACTTTTTACAATCCCTAATCATTGCTGTTATTTTTAAATTAAATTTGTTCCTACGTAGGTACATAAGCGTTTAATTATGGTGTATTTTTTACATGTGTACTAGTAAGCAAGCAAGAATGCAGAATGCAAGCACGCATGCAGCATGCAAGCAAGCATGCAGCATACAAGCATGCGTGCAGTATGCAAGCAACATGTAGTTTGATGTGTGATTAACCTCCGTAACCTAACCAACTGTGTCAACATAGTTGTGGACAAATAATATTCAGTAAAATGTTGTTTTGGTGAAGTGAAAGTATGACATAAGTTATCTGGTAAATAAAAAAAGTTCAAAGAGACTTAGCTAAAAATTTGCCAAACAATACATTATAACTAAGACTTTGGTCAAATGAAATTAGAACAACTAAATTTCGGACAAATAATCGGTTCCCGCGATGGTGCCATAGTTTATTCATGTTGTTTATTTGACCTTGTCTTCTTTATTTGAAACATTGGTAATACCTAAAAATCTAAATAATTTATCGATTCATTAAAACTCTGCCAGCAACGACCGGAGCTTTAGCGGCGCGCCAGTGCGCCGTCTGCGGCAGAAGCAGCGAGCGGCACCTAATGGCGGCCTGCGACACTTGCTGCCAACACTACCACCTGCACTGCCTCAAGCCGCCGCTGCAGCGACCGCCCAAGAAGAGCAAGCTCTACGGGTGGTACGTACACAGTGGACACTAACAACCAAAGAGCGGCCTCGGGTGGCGGCCTGCGACACTGCTGCCAAAACTACCTGCACTGCTACTTGTGTTCGAATTTATAGCCATCTTCAAAATGATTGTTATGTATAACAATTGGTTAATATCGGAAATTAATCGTAACACTTGGGATTTGCAAAATTATTGTAGAAAATCTTTTGTAAATTACCTCCTTCAAGTTAAGAACACTATCATTTTTTCATACAGGCAATGCTCCGAGTGTGATAAAACTTCCGACTCTGAACCCGAAGTGCTAGAGAAAAAGGTGCCTCGTCGATCGCGTATTCGCTACAGCAAGGATGGCGCCATTATTACAGAACCACAGAGCCCTGGTTCAAGGCCTAATTCACCACCCCCAAAACCAAAATCAGAGAAATTTCACAAAGAAAAGTCTATGAAAGTCATCACAACGGGAAACCTTTCACCCCTCAAAGTAACCATCAAGCCTTTTGAGTTCAGCAGCGAAAATGAAAGCACAGAAATCAAGAAAAAAGACAAAAAGATTAAGAAAAACAAGCAGAAGGAACATGCTTCAGGCTCTGCTGGTGAAAGCGAATCTCCCTCTAAGAAGTTAAAACGTAGTTTTACTTCCCCCAACCTAACCAATACACCGCTCATGTCTATCACACCGATAGTCGCCGATAGTCCTAACGATTCTCATAACGAAAATTCGAATGCGTCGACTAACTTACCCCCTCTAAAGCGAGATGAGACTGTCCAAAATCTGTCGTTCTCCTCTCTTCTAACAGAAACGAAAGAGAGAGATAGCAAAGCGATTGAAAGTTCGATTGAGAGCACTTTAGCAAATCTTTCGTCAGATATTGCTACATATAAAGCTAATAGGAAGAGAAGGAAGGAAAAACACAGATCTAGATACTCGCCGGAGCTGCTGCGCTCTCCTTCTAAATCTCATAAACATAAAAGAAAGAAAAAATGTCAGGATATGGAGAACCCAGAAATGCCACATCCAAGAATCACTATTAAGGTAAGTATAAGATTACTAAAATTTATTATTTATTTGAAATTAAACGACTCGGTGAATGAATGGATTTGTATAGAAAATGTTCTTTTCAGATTAAGCCTATTCCTAAACCTGATGGATCGTTGGACACTCAAATGTTCTACGTTCCCACAAACAGTAACGATGGCCCACCACCCACCGTCATAAATAAGATACCAAAGGTAAATAGTAAAAGTATCATAAATCTATACATAATAAACATATTTAAATGTGCTTTTTACTATTTTGAATTTAGTTTTTTTCATGGTTACATTTTCCATAAATTCAAAGATAGCAAGCTAGACAACCCCTAAAACCTAAGAAAACGAAGGAATATGAAACTGTAACAGTATCAAGTTCTTGTTTGCTGGTTCGTTTCATTTAATTTATTTCTTTATCATTATAATTAAATGGTGTTGTTATGTTAGCACACGGAGCATGAAGCCCCTAAAGATACGCCGTCGCTGCCTTCTGAACTGGCTGAACCAGTGGCGGCACCTGGAACTTCCACGCCAGTCGCTGTAAGTATTTTCACTAATTAAACAGTTACGAAAAAAAGAAATTCTTAAGATTTAATGTTGCTTCAAAAGTCTTCTTTTTTATTATTCTATTTCTTGTGATAAATTGTCTCAATTTTGATATCTAAAATTACCAAATAATCGTAATTAGATATTATATATTTGTTCGATAGTAATTTGATTTTTAAATAAAACACCAAGTAACATATATCACCTGAATACCTTTAAAATTCTTGCAAGCCACCACCAATAAAACAGGATGAGAAACCTTCAGAACCAACTGTCACCAAACCCAAGGTAAAGCTCTGCGCACACGACGGACTTTTTTGTTTGATCGAAAATAATGAGGTTAAGGCTTGAGATTTTTAGTTCAACTCTGCGTTCTTAGTAATAAAGATCATGGGTGGACAGAACAGTCCGTCGTCTTCGTAGTCTCTAATGCTAATTGGGCCACTTTTCGAATCGGTCTAAATTAAACATAATGTAATAACATCAGAGCGTAAACACAAACATTGCTCTATTTACCCGCTGTCACAAACAACGGCCAACGCAAAACAGAGACATGTGTACTTTTAAACAAAAACCAATATAGGTTGGGGACACTTGCAAATGTTATGGAAATCGTGTTTGCAGACCGATGGAAATGCAAATGTATGTTGCATTTTATAACGAGTTATTTGGTATCAGTGAGTTTTGTACTTTCATAGGCGGGTGTTAATAAATTAATCTGTATTTAAATTTTGTTTTTTACATATGCATATGTGGGAGTTCTTATCTTCAGTGGTACTAATTAACTATAGATAAAGTAATTGATGGGATTTTCCTGACTTACGCCAATTAAACAATAGTTATTTGTTATAGAGATCAAAGTCAATTTGGCCGCATGTATGAAATAAATATAAAATAAAAACAATAAAAATATAATAACAAATTGAGTGTTTTATGATAGTAAATAAATAAATAAGATTGAACTTTACTCTTTAAATCAATTGTTTTCAGCATAGGTTTTATTGAACTAATTTTATGATATATTACAAAAATAATTAGACGACCTCCGTGGTCGAGTGGCTTTGTACACCGGTTTTCAAAGTGTCGCCATCTCTGAGGTCCCGGGTTCGATCCCCGGTTGGGTCAATTTAGAAAACGAACTTTTCTATATTGGCTCAGGTCTGGGTGTTTGTGATACCACCGCTGTCTATGATTTCCATAACACGAGTGCTTTAGCTACTTACTTTGGAATCGGAGCAATGGATGTGATGGCGTCAAATATTAAAAAATAAAGCACTTTTCTCGCTGGTAGCAAATTTATGTTACGTCTCGTGTGCCTTTAAATCACTCACAGTGCTCAGTACTCTATAGTAGAATTCTAATAAATTCTAAATTACTTCGCTAGTTCGTGATTTAAAGTACAATCGCAGCAAAAATAGACCTCTAGTAGAAAAAAAAACTATGTCTTTTTACCTGTATTACAATTACGTAGTACAGTTTATGGATTGTAATAGCTGTGATGATAGGCAGCGAGACGGCAGCGACGCCCGCTGTGGCTAATACAAATCAATACACATCTTTTTCACATTTATGTGTGGCGGTATAAGAATACACTATAGTTACACACATTATGTATTCTGTGACACAAGCTAATATATTAACCGTTCGTATAGCGCTCACGTACGTCACGGGTTCGTCGTACGACTGGCAGCGAAACGGCGTCGCCCGCCGCGGCTAAGACACCGATGACGCAGTGCGACGTCTGCACCCAGCCTGGCGACAGTACGAACCTTGTTAGGTAAGTGTTAAGGACAATGCATACTATACCGGCACCCCTTTAGCATCGTTCCAAACCAGCAAATAACATGTCATGAGCCTACAATCGTGTGTTGTTTAATATTTTTTTCATAATGCCAATAGAAAATAGACGGTTAGAAATCTTTGCAGCGAAAACCAAGGTCGCAGCTCAGGTTATGTTACTGTATTCTATGGATGGATCATGGTGATCTGAAATAAATGTGTTCTTTATGTTGTCATCATATTATATCCTATCCTATATTATAAATGCGAATGTTGTGTGTGTGGCGTTTGTTTACCTGTTCACGCCTAAACGAATGGACGGATTTGGATGAAATTTGGCATATGATTTAACATTAGAGTTTACTTACCTATACTTTTTACTCTGGTCAAAGTTTCGCTACGATCCAAGCATACGATATCGCGGGCGGCCGCTATTTGATATAATTATAACTTTCATTGTAACGGAAAATGAAAAAGTTAACAGATTTGTATAAAATCAACAGTATTTTTCTCTTATTCTTACTCGTTACATTTCTTATGATATTCCTGCAAACTTAATAACATCGCCTTACTTAGATTACGAATTCTTAATAAATTCTGCGCCTCGATCTTAGGAAGGTATTTATGACTATGTATCGATTGTACGCAGATGCGACGAGTGCTTCAAGAGGTACCACTTCACCTGCCTGGAGCCGCCGCTCAACAAGAACCCCAAGATGCGCGGCTATTCTTGGCATTGCGCTGATTGCGATCCGACCGTGAGTATTTATTACATTACGATTCTGTACTTTCATAATTTTGGACGGAACAGTATTCAAAGCAAAGATACTTTTATTTTAAATAGTACATGTAGCTAAGTCGAAAATAAATCTAATAATATGTTATCCACTTTGTTTTCTCATTAAATTAAGTCATAAAATACGTTAGTTAATGAAAATAAAAATTATACTTTTTTAATTTTGACCCTAAAATAACGACGATTCGGGGACTTAACATAAAACAAGGTTTTTTTTCCAGGACACTGAGGAAAAAGACCCAAACGGCCTCAAAAATTGGTATTAAAATTTAGATTCGTCTAATGTATTCTGTCTTACATTCTAACAACTTAAACACAAACATTGATATGGAAACTTTCTCGATGGTTTTGAAATAATTGCTAAGCGGTTAATTAAGTTAGACCTGCTAGAATATTCTAGAGTCTGCGACCTCTGACTTTGTTTACTTGATCTTTTAGGAATACTAAACAAGAACTAATTTCATAACTTTAAAGTTTAGTATAAACAACATTAAAGCAATTAAGAAAGTCTGTTATACTAAATTTTGTATTTGAAAGTATTGTATAGTTATTGTTCCATCTATTTTATTAAACTAAATTCATCATTTCCAATTTACATTTTCCTATTTTTTTTCTTGTCTTAAGTGGGTCATTTTGTATTTATGGAGTAAGTATTGTCTTTTTATAAAATTATTTTGTGTCTTGTTGAACTATAAGGCTAAGAACTCACGACGCGGTTTTCGCCCGCGCCCGCCGCTGTTGCGGGCCCGCAGCTTTTGTAGATGTGCAGATGTATTATATATGTAAAAAATTAAAGCACATTTCACGACGCGTTTTACGCCCGCGGCGTTCGCGATTATTTGCGGTTCCCGCTGCACCGGCAGGCAACTAGTAGAATCGCGCGAGCCGCGGTCACCCGCAGCCTTCGGTTGGCGGGCAATCTGATCGTAAATAACCACCCGTCTTGCGATCATCTCCCGCCAAGTTTGCGGGTGATAATTGCAACCGCGGCGGCTGCGGTACCGCACAAAACTGCCGTCTTGTGAGTTTGGAAATAAAATTGCGGGTACGCGGTGCGGGCGAAAACCGCGTCGTGAGTTCTTAGCGTAAGAGGTCGCAGTCATGCCCAAAGTCAGTCGAAATTGTTTTTGAGTACTCACCACTTTTTCCATTGGTTCTTTTTAGTTCAGAAGTATACATCTGTTCTTACAGTTTTATTTATTTATTCAGAATAATAATAAAAAATCGCAGGAATTACTCTGCAAGAACGGTTCAGAGCATTTATAAGTATGTATATCTGCATTGATAGTATTATTTTGTGTGGCGACTTTTACTATTTTCTTTGGGTAAAATAATTAACTCAATGTTTATTTTTAAGTGCTAAACTGTATCGTATTTTATTTTTATGTGATATCAATATACATTTAAACACTGTGGATTGTTTCATTAATATCCTCCTTTATTTACATTTTGTAAAAGTAGCTATGCTCCAACCGATTCACGGAGAGAATGTTTGTGTAATTTATTTTTACTTCTGTTTGTAAAGTTTGGCATATGGAATTTAATTATTGTGACAATGACCACATTTGTGGATTCATAATAATAAAAGCATGGAAATGTAGAAAAAAAACATTATTTCCTTGGCTTTAAGAAGCATTTGGTGCTACGTATTTTCATCGCTATTTTTTCTATCATAATCATGAGCATGGAGGACTTACTTCACTTAATTCAAATAATACTTACGGTTCTTAAAGCTATTACTAAATACAGTACCTAAGTTTAGTCTGTCACTTTATTTCAAAAATATCCACTTGTTAAGATTGATTTAAAGTTCTATCCATAAAATTATTTTAAAGTTTGTTAACATACTTCCCAAGGTACTGAAACTAAATTTCCGAAAATCGAGTTTGATATTGCGAAGAAGTTAAACACCAAAGTGACATTATTAAAACTTTTATAAAAGCTTTTCTCAATAAAAATCGAATCTTTAAAAAGCTGTGCTCTTTAGTTGAAAGAGCGAATGATTCACCTTCGTTTATTTGATATTTGGGCTATTCTATTAATGAAACTTTCGAGACGGGTATTAATGGAAATAAATACATATTACCAATTTCTTTATAGAAATATGAAACTTTTTGAATTCATAATCGAAGTTTACACCCTGATGAAAAAGGATTTTTATCAATATCAAGGAATTATGAGTATAAAAAGGAAAGATTGTAGATGAGACATTTATTGATTGATTTAAATCTATTAATCACATTAATACAAAGCAATTGCATTCCTAATTTCATATTGGAATCATTTGAGGAACATACAATCTAGCTTTTTTAGATCCTCTGTACTCTCTGTGATATACATGTGATTATAGATTACAGTGTGTGTAGGTAGAGTATAACACAAATTAACTCGTTTATCCACTACTTACTACTATATCTTTCAGCTGAGTTTTATATTTTAGGAGCGTGCAGTACAGTGTCACATTGGAGGGTTTTGACACCTTTTTAAATATTTACGCCATACACATCTTTTGAAACATTTCCGCTGAAGCATGTTTCCGTTTACCGGTCGCAGAGGTGTTGAATAACATATATTATAGTAAGGGCTTCACACAACTTCGGAATACTTGGAGTCAAAAACTTCTTTGTTCTATTCTCTATGGGCGAAGCAGAACAATAGCTTGAGTGACGTCTGTTTTAGATTTAGCATTCAAGGCGTGCGCCGCAAACTAGGGGTATTATGAATTCTATTATTGAATTTGAACCCCTGAGAAGTATAATGCTCATTCGTGCGGTGAACCATTGCTATAATTCTGAAAGGTGTTGGAATTATGCAATTTCTCGTAGCTAGATATTTCAGGCCTGCTGATTGTAAGAGAGTTCGCTGAGATACAGTTTCACATTTTGATTTCAACGCGTTTGTGGTTTGTTAGTTCACCGTCACGTCTCTTGTAACATTTTCGGGTTTTCCCACATTTGTGCTCATTCCCACAACTAAGCATAGTTTTGGGAATATTTTTTTAGTTATTAGGTTGGTTGCTTTATTTTAAAAGATTTTACTTTTTCGCTCTTGTTCCATCAGTAGTAAGAGAGCGTTAGTGTTAGTTTCAACGGCGTATAGACAAACAAAGCTGCCGTACCCGTAGCTCGTAGTAAAGTTTAGCTCATAAACTTGTTACGTTCAATCGTTCGAACGGAGCAAATGCGATCGTAGCGATTTCTCGTAGCGTGTAGCGTGTATGATCTGGTTGTAGTAAAGTGTAATACATAACGACAGTTGAGTATAAGTTATTGTGGGTGACAGATACTGATCTATTTATATATTTGTACAAACTTTAGCACAGACTGCTCATTATGTGGGATACTTCGCCTGTGCTAATTAAGGAATAGTAATAGTAAGATAGTGCCTAATACAATAACGAGAAAAGAGCATGTCAGGAAAATATTATTTTTTAACCGCAATATTAAAGATTGAGTACTTAGGGGATCCTCGGAACAGAAGTTTTGTATGTGAACTTTAAAATCGTATGAAATGAGCCTAAAGCAGGTATTCCCAAAGTGGTCGATCCCTTGGGGTCGAAATCGGTTTCCCAGGGGTCGACATAAATAAACGAATAATAATAATTATTAATTACATATTAAAATTACAAAAAAAGTGGTCCTTCCGCCTCACCCGACTTCAATAGACGTGTTTTGTTAAACTTGATATGCGTTAGCAATGATTTGTATATTATTTCATGCTTTTTAGAGCTATTTAATTTTGAAGCTGTTTTTGTTTTTGTTTTCAAGTTTATTGTTAGGAGGCTGTTCTTTTTTCACAGTATTTTTCTTTCTCTAGGTGGAAAGGATTTTAAGTAAGTAAATAGTAACCTTTACCTTTTCGTGTGTTTGTTTTCCTTTAAAAATAATCTACTTTTCGTGATTAATTGAATTCACGCAATTTGATTTTTGGATTCCTTAACATCTCCTTTATTTTATTTAGACATTATTTACCTCTTCAATGATAAGTATATTTTCTGACACTTTGCGCTTTTAAGGTAAGTACTACTTTCAATTAACTTTTGCCGCGATTTTTTCATAAGGTTAATTTAAGATATCGCAGTCTTATTAACAATATACAAAAATCATTCAAAATCTTAGAAACAACAATGGCTCAAATAGTTTTTGGTCGTAGTAGGTATAGGTACCTAATTTTTCAAGTGAAACCAGATTACTTTTAAATCGAAAACTTAAAAGACTGTTCTTTCTGGCAGGTTCTTAACTAAATTTATCGAAAATTCTGTCCACGATGTCACTTTGGTGCCTTACAAACTAGGACTTTCTAACGCCTGGGATTTGCGCGTTCAGAAATTGGAAGATCCTTATCGGAATTTTAATGTACAAGTTACTTGATTTCGGCAGTTCCGGAACTTGTTTCTTTTGGAACGCTTTTATCTGTATATTTTTGAATCGTATTTCTTTAGTCAATTCGACTTTTATGTTATAAACGACTCCTGCCTTTTTTCTCGACAGTTTTTTGTGACATTTGTAAGAATTTGGGCCTGTGTGTATTTCCACAATTTCAAAAATGTCTGTTTTATTTTTAAATTAAATTAGAATTTAGATCGCGTACGGTAAACATAAGATAATTTAGACTGGATATTGTGGGTTTGTAGGGTATGTAGATTAATTTAAAATGTTCTTGGATCCAAATTATAATAAAATTTTGATTTGGTTGTTCCCATATCCGTCTTATGAGATTTTCCACTTATTTTCTCTTATCATCATATCAATTCATCGCCTGCAGCAGCTCAATTTTATGTGCGGAAAATAGTTTTCCGCTGCGCCGTAAAGACGCTCGTGGCAAGGGATATTAAACTTTATAAAGTAATATGCTTTCAGCTTAAAATATCAAATTTTCATTATGGTCTTATATCGCGTTGATTAATGACTTTATACAAGGTTATTGCATTTTGAATTCACGTAGCTTGTACGTAAGCTTTATGATGGCTTTTGTATTGTATTCTGAAATAAAGGGGTGTATTTTTATTCCAGCGAGACTCCCATTGATAATGGATTTTTTATGTCCAATTTTCGCTACGTTATTCCCATTTCTCTAATTCGTTTTAAATCGCCTGACCAGGTAATGCTTGGTTTCGAATGCAACGAGGATGGGCATGGGCACTCGTCTTGCCTCTTAAATTGATAATCGATTCGACCGGAAGAACAGAATAAAACAGGCATTGCCTGAACCACGGGTTAGTCGCACAGAAAAGTGCTTTAGAATTTTATAGGAGCACAATCGAGATACGAAATTTCCCCAGATACCTACCTGAATTGGCCTCGAAAATCTAGATAATCTGTGGGTACATCTTTGTAGATGAAGCTTACTAACAAGATAAATAATTCTTTGTTATAGCTAAATACTTACCATGGTGTGGCACTAGGTAGGTATGCAGATAATCGCTCTTAAAATAAGTAGGTTCCTACTTATTTTAAGAGCGATTTTCTGCATAGTGGCAAAAGAAGGTTGTCTAGATCAACGAATATTTGAGAAAATAGTTCCACTAGTACTTAATTAAAAATAAATAAAGAAAAAAGACGCCAGCAGTACATTTTCCAGGTTAGAGTTAGTGATTTTTTTTATCTATTGTCCAGCTACCGCACAGTATTCAACCCGTCTAAAGAGGTGTTCGTTAACACCCAACTAAATTGGGGTAGGATGTGGGGTTAACGACGTTCCTAGTAATTAGGAGTAGCAGACTACGAAATATCACTACAATGGCAATTTAAAACAGTAAGTATTTGTAATAAAGATTAAGGGCATGTTTCACAGGTTCAAGTTAGCACTGTCTGCTGGTTGAATTGTTAATGACATTTTGTTGTCATCAATCCTAAAACGGATATGACAGTTAAAACTAATTTGCCAACAGCGTCAAAAATCTTTTAAATAATTGAATGTTGCAAAATTAGGAAACCCATTTGTACTTACCTTTGGCTCTCCGCGTAAGAGCTTTTCATGCGAATGTGAAAACGACTAGAAAATAGTTTCGGAAATATCTGTTTTTTTTTGTTTTTCCGAAATGATACATACTACGAACAAATGAATTCGTTCGGATCATCGAAGTAATTTCAAAGCAGGTACCTATTTGAAGTAAGCTGCAGTGCTTAACGAGTGTACGAATATGTCGGTACTTGTAGCTGAAGAGTGCAGCCTCGTTATTCGCGCTAACCGGTTCCGTTTTCGATATTAAATTAATCGCTTCTGGCAATTCTCAGCTGCTTCTACCATCGCAATCATGTTCGTATCATCCTCAATTGCTCTTTGATAGCTCTCCGTCTACACTACAAAGTCAAAAGCTTGTAAAAGTATTTTAAGGTTGTTCTTTGTGTAGTGTCTGAAATGTTCTTGTCTGATATGATATTGGAGGTACTGCATGTTTTATAAAAATCATCTGCATTGAAATGCAATAGAAAATAATACCTAGGTTGTTTTTTTAGTCAATATAGAACTTTCAAATGGAGGATAGGATTAATGTTGAGGGTTTTAAGTATTTAACTTTATTTATAGATTAAACGATTGCTCGATTTCTATTAATGTCAGGACTTTAGAAGTCACTCCGTTTTCTTGCCGCAAATACTGGATAGATGTCCGATCATAATTAGGGAGAGTTTGCAACTGCCGAAGTGTTCCTAATAGCTATCAAATGGTCGTATCTAATCGCTTCGCCAAGTCGCCGACTTTAATTACTTTTGAATTAGTTTCATCACGGTTTTTAAGAACCGAACCGAAATTTTCACCTCAGAGAGCACGAGTTAAAAATGTTTTGGTGATCGACATTGTCTTGAAAACTTTTTATTACAATAAATAAGAAATGAGTGAATTAATTATTTGTGTCTCTTCTTTAACTGCATCAAATAAAAGTTTTTTTATTTATATTCATAGGTTAGTTTTGTACTCGGATTATTATATTAATTTGCTGTTATATTTAAGCCGTTGACTGCTTAATGCTTGACAAACAATTTTTAATTGTATCTGTTTTGATTGGCTGACTGGCTATGAATGTATAAACAATATTTACCTCAGTGGTTTAAACTATAGTCAATGCCAGTTCATGAAGTAATCATAATGTCTCGATTTGATTCTCTAAGTTAGGTACTAATTCATTCCGAAGGTACAATTAAGCCTATCTTAACACAAAAAGTTTATCTTAATCTTACCTGTGAGGCTGTGAGTGTTCAGTTTTGGGATCAGCTAAGAATTCGACTTTATCGTTTCGAATGAGTGCTTCAAGTTTTAAGGCGAGCTTGTGATAAAAAATCCAGAGGTAAAAGTCAGGGGGTGGGGTGTTTGTACGCCCCAATAATTCCCAATGCTATTCACTGGAGATCTGGGAGCAGAGTTCTCAATGGTAGATTTTCTTAAGTGAAAACTATGCAGCGGAACGAGAATATTTGAACGAATCTCCCAAAGAGACTGTTGTAGGTGTACCGTCGGCAGCACATACCGACTCTGTATTACCAAGTGCGAGATTTTCACTTAACCCGTCGCGTTGGTTGACGTAAACTTTTGGAAGAATTTCATTTGGGGGAATAAGCGGTGTAGAAGAGATATTTACCTCAGCAACGCCTTACAAAATAAAGTTAACGCTAACGAGTGTTAGTGAATTCGCTGTCAGCACGGAGACTATTTTCTATTTCGTTCTTTTTCAGAGTTGGCAAAAGTTTTGCAAGATAAATCGAGGAAATGTATGGCACTTAAAATTAAATAAAATGGAACTAGAGTTTCAATACAAATTAAAGACAGTGTTGCTAAGTTATTCCTGGTTTTCGCGAGACCTGTTTGCATAGAAAGTGGCGATTTTTTAAAAACTTTTGTAAAAATTCTACTGTTTTATATTTATTGTAGTACCTACCTAACTAAAAGCTGTCTGTATCACAAATACACACTGAACTTCCTGACCGGAAACTTCTTTCTATTCTCTTTCGCCAGGAAGCGCCGATGCTAAACCAATTAGTACTTATTTTTTTTCTTTTATTACATTACTAGCGGCCCGCCCCGGCTTCGCACGGGTACAATGTAGTTACTAATGTGGTGAGTGTGAAGTTATTAGACTATACTACAGGATATCTATATATAGTGGTGGCCACATAATTAAGGACGCCAGTCGATTTTCATAAAAATGAAGTAACTTTTAAGCATTGCTTCTCCGCCACGGATTGACCGAGCGGTGATCTGGTGATGACCATCCAGGGAGTGAATGGAGGAGATCCAAATTTCTATACATTCCCAAGTGATCTGACCAGCATTTTAAGAGATGTAAGGATATGTTTAAAAATACCGCGAATATAGCATAAAAATGTATGAGAATCTTGCAACTGAAAATTCTGATGCTTACATCTCTTAGAATATGCTGACCAGATCAGTTGGGTGTGTATTGCGATCTGAATCTTCTCCTTTCACTCCCTGGATGGCCATCATCAGATCACAGCTAGTTCAATCCCTAGCGGAAAACCAAGACTTCAAAACTACCTCGTTTGTATGAAAATCGAGTCTTTAATTATGTGGCCACCACTATATGTATATGTATATACGACATACACAACTTATGCAAGGGGTGTTATAAGTTTGACCTGTGTGTCTGTCTGAGGCAACCTAGCTCCCAAACTTATGGACCGATTTTGATGCGGTTTTTTATGCATAGTTTAAAAGATCTAAGTGTACAGACGACAGGACTCCCAAACCATTGATCTGATTATGATGAAACTTTGGTGAGTTGTTCTGCTTACGACCGGGAAGATCCCTGGCTAAAAAAACGGAGCATTGCAATACGCATGCCGGGTGCAGCTAGTTCTAAATAAAAATAAGTTGTGCATTATCAGGATTATTAATCTCGATCAACCAACACTTCCCTTTAATATACAACGTGTTACAAAAATACCCCCAATGCCGAATATGGTATATAAGGACCATCAAACTAAATAACTTTTACTATGGGACCAAATCTGAAATCGCGTAACAATAATCAGCTGTTTCATACAAAAATTAAAATCGAAAATATAAAAATGTATGAAACAACAGATTTTTTCTTTTTTTTGCGATTTGAGAGTTGGTCCCAATAGTAAAAGTTGTTCAGTTTGATGGTCCCTATATACCATATTCGGCATTAGGGGTATTTTTGTAACATGTTCTATACCTACCACATTTCTTCTCATGTTATCCGGTTGCAAAATAAAAAGGCTATTCGGCGAGCTGACTCTCGAGCAGGCGACATTAGAGCTGGCCATGGGAGAAACAATCACTGCAGATCTACACCAGCCGCTCTTAAACTTTGTCCCTGTGCTTTATTAATTGTCATAGCATAGGCGACTTGACCGAATATTGTATTCTTTTAAAATTAAACTGATAATTAGATGGAATAATTTTGCACCTTATTACAACGCAAGGAAGGAAAAAATGACAGCACGGCCAACATAACGCCATAGGTACTATTCAATGAAATGCATTCTACCTACCCTCAGGGGAAATGACCAAAGAGAATGTAATACTACGTTGAGATGACAAATGATATTTACTTTTCTTAATTAATCAATCAAATGCACAAAAAAGTTTCAATTCCGACGTCGAAGTCAATCACAGCAAAATTAGATTTATATCACTTTTTAACCCTGTTAGGTGATAAATATAAAAAAAATACGAAACACGTGTTCAATTAATTTTGTGAAAGAATGTCTATGCCAAATTTCAAGTCATTCGGGCCAAGGAATCGCGTCCTCCCATACAAACTTTGCCACCCTGTTTCACCCCTTTAGGGGTTGAATTTCGCAAAATCCCGTCTTAGTGAGCACCTACGCCCTAAAAGGAGCCCCCATGCAAAAGTTGAGACTCCTAGCACTTGTAGTTTCTGAGATTTCGTGATCAGTGAGTGAGTGAGTGATTTTCCCTTTTATATAGATTGAGTTATTTAATTTTTCTTCTTAGCTTCATATATATCATAAATATTTCCCGAGACATTAAATGTAACTTTTACTTTATAGCTATATAAGACTTTCTCAAATCAATTATAATGATTTAGGTAGCTTGTTTTGTTTATGTTTGAATTTTGTTACATTTGACTTTGCGTTGCGGATAAGTTGCGTTATATCCCAAGTTACGGCACAGGCGGCAATATTAACGATGTGTACCGAGTACTGAGTAAACACCACAACACAACATGTGCACGTATTCTTAAACAATTCCTTGAAAAACAAACCTTATTTAAAATATAACCGCGGCAGGTACTTTAGTATTGTAAGTACTACTACTATACTAGTCATACCTAATTAATATTTTCTTTACCAAATATAAAAAAATACAAGCTCCGTTTGAATTCTTTCAATGAAAAAAAGTGTAAAAATAATAGATTATTTCATAGAAATTATGTAAGTTTCATAGAAGTAGGGATAGGGACACGGAAAGTTATTGCCAATTCTGAGCCGAGAATTATTAGGTAATTTTTTATCGTTTTCTTGCTCCGTAATAGGATTGTTATTATAATAAAGCTTTATTACAATTAACGAACCCTTGTAGAGTAAAACAGTTTTTTACGTTATGAAATCTCCTTCGGTAAAACTTACTACTTTTCAACGAATATTCTGATTGATCATAATAATAAGATATTTTTACTGGTTTTTCCAGCAAAAAATAATATACTTAATATAAAAAATAAAGACATAATATATGTCTTCAATTCTAACATTTAAAATGTTTTCAAGAACAGTCGCGAAATTTGATTGCATTACGCCTGTTCGCAAACAGGCATATTAAAGTCATTGGTAGGTACAAAAGCGGGGTCACTGTAGCAAGATATCACTGCATCAGAGCCGACATTTCCAGACATGCGTGGCAAACGGAGCGTGAAATCACGACGCTGTTGACTGCCGCTCCTGGCTCGTGACAAAGGAAAATTGTCCTTTGGAGTGATTGCGTTCAGGACCATTATAACTTTCTCTTAAACAAACCTCCTGAAACTGATAGCTGCTTTTCTAGAACATTTCCTTTTAACCCATTGCTCGTTATTTCTCAAATGTCGCGAGCTTTATTGCTACTTTGCTGTTAGCTAACTGCTACTGGTAATTTTGTATAGGGTAGTATTTTTATGCGAAAAGCAGGCTGCACTATTTATTTTTAACTGCGTATCATTAGCCTTGTTTTCTTATTATAATTTATACTATTTTTGAACCGTTTCTAATCTTCGAAGAGGTTAAATGTCTGTTATGCTTCTCCATACTCTATATAGAAGAAATATTTTGATGTGTCAGTCCAAAGTGATACACCCGAGTCAAAGAAAATATACTACGCCCGAGTCAGTACTGTCGTTTTGTTTGGTTTTTATGATATCTCGGCACTGAATGACTGGTGGCACTGCCAGTGAAATCTACTAACAACAGTAGAAGTACAATTCATACAATGTCTAAAATTGATATTGAATCCGTTTGTTCTGTCAGTCGACGTTTAGATTGTATAGGAACTTAATAATCCATGATCTCGGTCCGGTCCAAATGCTCTTCCAACTGAGCTACCAAGTCACTAATGGCATCGTCGAAATTGTTCTAGTATATCCTACTCCTTTGCTGCAAGCCAGCGTTATTTCATCAACTCTCGACATTCAATTGAAATATCTTTGCAGATATTTGACAATCAATTAAGATGAAAGAGCTATTTAATTTTTAAACTTCAATTTATTCCAACATCTTGGTAAATATCATATGGCCGTCGGCTGTAGGTGAGCTCAGAAGAATTAAGTTATTCTTCTGAGGGTGCGAGTGATATGTTTTGTCAGTTTTGTTTACAAACAAAACAAATGCACTTTTAACATACTCTGACGCTGAGGCACCCGAACTCGATCAAACGCAACCTTTTCGAAGAACTGATTTATTTCCGATGAACGCGGGTGACACTGCGGCGAGCGGTATCTGCATGAATTATTGTGTCCCATAAATATTTTGAATACATCCTGCGAACAATTGATTACCTGACTCGTGTTTTCCACGGCACTTACTCGTTAGCCGTTCGAGTCGTTGGCTCGCACATTGGCACATCCCTATGGCCCACGTGGGACGAGTTTAAAATGTATTAATATAATTAATATTGTTTCCATTGGCTAACTTGTCCCATTTGATATCTAAGTTGGATTTGGTACTGGTAGAAACAGTTATAAGCGATTTTCAGGAAGTTTTATTTATGTCTTTATTTGCATGATGATACAGTAATCGCTGGCTAAAATATGTTGGCATGATCCAAGAAAACAAGGTCTGCCACTCCGGGATGACACTAGCTTACACTTGCTTACGTCATCTAGTTCTACTTACTATCTAGTTGCCACTTTATGGTAACAAAAGAATGAAAGAATTTTATGTTATCCATTACTCATTACAAAATTATTATATCACATTTCAATTGTTATTTGTCTATCTTAGCAAACGAAACGCAATTTTCAACCGACTCCAAAAATTAAAAAGAGGAGGTTCTCAATTCGATTGTAATACATATTTTTTCGCGCATACCTTTGACATTTATAATGGACCGATTTTGATGATTCTCTTTTGTTTGATTAAGTTTTCTTGCGAGACGGTCCCGTTTTTTATCGGTTTAGTAGTTTCCAAGTAATCCTGAAAACACCATGATTTCAGTAGTAACTACCTCGATGTTATGGTCGTATACCTTCTTTGTTTATGAACCGATTATTATTTTTTTGTTGGAAAAGGGATACCATGAGTGCAGTCCTTTTATTCATTGACGTTGGATCTTGAACTTCGAAAATACCCCAAGGGAACTCCTCAAAGTCAAATAGGATTTGTATAGTGATTGAGATATTGGTAGCTTTATGACAATCCAAAACAAACCGAGCTATGGTCTGCGACGTTCTGGACTAGACTTGACTACGAAGCCACAATGGAACTCCTTAAAAACAAACAGCGTGAATTTGGAAATAGAGTTATGGGCTCTGTACCATTGAAAATATACGGAGTGGAGTCGACAATACGACAATAAATAAAAACATTGGTGAGACTAGTTCATAAGGAGTATTTTATCAAATAATTCCTAGGAACGTAATAATTTTTTTTTCAAACAAACTAAATAGCACGAAAATTAATTGTACTGAAAACAGTAAGTGATAAATATTTCCTGTGACAAAACTATTGGTAATTAAAATTGGGAGCGTTCTGCTTTTTAGAGCTATTTATTTTTGAAGCTGTTTTTGTTTTATTTTCAGGTTTTTGATGGAGGCTTTTATTTTTATTTTCAGGTTTTTGAAGTAGGTTTTTATTTTTCAATAGAATACTCATAGTTTATATATGGGAGTCAAGGAGTTTGATTTCACATGACTGGTAACACAGTATCACCCACGTGACCCCTGTCTCTCCAAATGCTATACCTGGCGCAGTATATTATTCTACCATGTATGTTGGGACTTGGGTAGCTATTCCTATTTCTTATCTAAATTGAAATCGTAGCTGGAGCAAGTAATACCCATTAGTGCATCCAAACCGGAACTTTATATTTGTCACAGTATAGACTGCAGTTATTGAATTTAATGTTACTTGTAAGATTATTCTTGTTTTTACAATCATCCCATAATATACTGTAGTCAATCTTTGTTGAAATATTATACTAAGTTTTGTAATACCGCAGCCAGATGTGACTCACGTCAGCCACTTTCATCCACTGCGGACTGTGTGATTGATTGAACCTACTTACTTTTTATCTTCGCTCGCGGTTTGAATATAACTTTTTTGCGTAAACTTAATATACTTAAATAAGTCTATGCTTTTTTGTGCTTCCATCACTGTCTTCCATGGCGTAAAATGTCGTAAATCCCAAAAGAAAATAGTGTGACCTTGACGTATTATAGTAAAAAAACAATTTGTGGATAACTTTAAACCAACCAATTACGAGTCATATTAACATTTCAGTCATTTCACATTACAATATAACGCCGATCGCCTTATTACATTATTCAAAGAATAGTAAAAATCGTTAAGTTGTTATTTAAATTCTCATAAACTCATCACGATTTATTTTTCTAATTTGAAACTTTGAACGGTACAGTGTAATCGTAGCGGTTTCGTAGCAAATATCGTAGCCGTGTATTTTGCGTAGATGAGATACGCAAAACATCGTTCTTGCAACATTTTTAATAAAAAAACTTTATTTTGTTGTTTTATTGTAAAATATTTGTAGTGTCAAATCGTAGTTATGTGTATGAAAAAATTTGAAGACGAAATATTTGTAAACATTAGTATTTGCATCATTTAGCTAAATTGAGTACCTGGCTATGAACTCCAGAGTTAACAAAGATTTTTAGACGTACTTATACTTACAATATGTAAATTTTATGGAAATTCTTTATCATAAAACAATTTCCAAAACATGACCAATCCAAAGTAGTAGGCTAGACAGTTTTCATTCAACAATTTGCAAATCGGGAAACTAGAGATAGGCAAACAAATACCTACATAGTGGTAGCAAATAGTATTTAATCATTCAGAAATTCATGAGACCCTCCGCGTATATATGCTTGAAGTAGATGGAGTAGAACTAATAAACAAAAAAAAAGACTGTAAATAGGAAAAGAAACAACGCGACTGTTTTGGCTAAAATCTAATGAACATAGACAAAATATAAACCAATGAATTCCATACTCCATACTACAAATCCATAGTGTAGTATGGAAGGGAAATATATACCTAGTGTTGTACACTTCAATTGTTTTTGTTTTATTTTCATTTCCTATTACGAGGTGTCGGACGCAGCAAAATACCATGAAGCGATATTAACAATATTCCTAAGACAAATAAACATTAATTAAATTGTTAATATATCATTGTATAACAATGTTTTATTTGTGCATAAAAAAATAAATAGTCACCAAGACAAGGTAGTTGGGTAGTTAGATTAGTCTAGGTAATTACCTAGTTAGGATAATTTTTGAAATCCATCTGACACTGTGTTAATATATATGAGATTATGGTTGGTGCTATACTCTGTTGGACACCATAAAACTTGACCATTCTCTTCACACCGTGCTCTATTCTATACCCATGGAGATTATCATATGTAGATGTAGGCATACGAAAAAGTACAAATGGAAAACACACATCGATTTAAGTAGGTAAATAAGTATGTTCTGTGATAGTGCTCGATGAAAGTAAATTGTACGTACGCACTATTTATTTGTTTATCGGTTACGTACTATACAAGGTGTTACAAAAGTACCCCTAATGCCGAATATGGTAGATAGGGACCATCAAACTGAACAACTTTTACTATGGGACCAACAATGAAATCGCGAAAAAAATTCAGCTGTTTCATACATTTTGATATTTTCGTAATTAATTTTTGTATGAAACAGCTGATTTTTTTTCGCGATTTCAGAGTTGGTCTCATAGTAAAAGTTGTTCAGTTTGATGGTCCCTATCTGCCATATTCGGCATTAGGGGTACTTTTGTAACACCTTGTATATACGGGTCTTTACTTATGTTTGACGAAGGTACTTGCATTTGACAGCTTTGACAACGTCGCCGGAGGTTTATGAAACGACATTGGGCTCCTTTGTGGCCTATAAAGATGATAAGATTGTATCATTGACAAACAGTATATTAATTTCATTATTGGGTCCAGCGTATGAAAAGGGGATTTTATATACGAATATTGTATCTGACAAATAATGAGGTCGTAAACAATGATAAAACTAAATTTCTTCGGGTTTGGGTGATTGTGACACTGTCGTTATTTCTGATTATAACAACTCAAGTTGTTTAGCAGATAATTTTTGATTATGGCGGGTAACACCCTTTACATTGCTTTAATCCCAACTGAAATAAATTCTCTGATATATTTTGATAGTCATCTTTTCATTTCAAAGACATAAGGGAGAAAATATTTGAGCATGGTATAAATATCACATATAAATATATAAAGCCTACATTGTAATTATAGGTCAAACATCGCTAAAAGGTAGGTACTATTATACATATATTCTAAACTAAAAGCTGACACAAGTTCTGGAATTTCTATCAAAATTGAATGTATTCGTAACTAATTTGTAAGATGAGAATTTGAAATTGGCGAAATTAATTCAAATGAGTTAATTCATTTCACACGAGACCTCAGATTAGTGAAGTTGAAATAGAATTGTCGGCAGGTCTATTACAAGTTGCTTTGCAGATCACGTGTTGAGTTGACGAAGTTTGGGGTGCCAAAATTAGTGTAGGTCGATGAGTTAAGTTTCCCTTTGATTAGCTTTTTAACTGCTGGATTGAGAATGCCTACTTCAATCGTCTGTGGATGTGGATATTATAAGGTTGTTTCGTCAGGAGCGATTAAAAAGGGGATTGTTGATTATCCGGTCGAATTAAAGTACCTACCTTGGCGAAGGAACCTCTACCTGTAAAGATATAATTCTAAATAACAGTAGGATTGCAGCGATGACAGTTTTCAGGATTTAGAAAAAAGGGGTATCGAAGGTTTCAGGAAATACATATGGCGTCAGGCATCTTTCCGTCTGAGTTTTCTGATTCTATTCGTACCTGGTTGTCTCGGGTCGGGGTATTGTGATACTATTTCGTTGTTTTAACTATTATCTAGATACTAAGACGCTAGCTAATTATTTCGGAATCAGAACGATAAAAATAACGATAGATAATATTTATAATATAAAAATATACTATACCGCATTGCATTTTATCCTAATCTCACTCGAGGTACTTAGCTCCAAATCAAAAAGTCAGCAACGACGACGGATGTTGCGCGTCTGTCGTCGCATAAATGCAAATGTCATGTCGCAGCCCCCTCTGCGGCTAAAGTTCCACATAGCGGCCGCGGGTGAGCACTTTGATTCGAATTTGTTCATTGAACTTTGGCACTGTTTAGCACTACATTGTGTGTAGTGCCCGCCGTGGATTGTTAAGACCGGAACCACTTCATTACGCCCTAAGTTTTCACTCAACATAAATTGGGAGAGTTTGAAGTTGTTCGACAGTACTCGTGGGTACTGGTGGGTAGGCATAATAGTACGAACTTAGGGCCTGTTTCACAATGTAAAAGTAAGTTCTGAGTAGCTTACTTGACAGATGATTTGACATTTAAGTATTTTTCATATCACAACTGTCAAATCATCTGTCAAGTAAGCTACTCAGAACTTACTTTTACATTGTGAAACAGGCCCTAACCTTTACAATTTATAGGTGTTTTATCTAGTTACTTGCTTACAAAAAGAAGTAAAAGGTAAGTATGTATGTTATTTGTAAAAATATATTTTGGTGCATCTTTTTCATTATGAAGAACTTTTTTTACTACCTATACCTACCTACTTATAGTTTACAACATTGATTTTGTTTTATTTCTTTGAGACGGTTCGAAAATACAACAAAGCCGATGATCAGGCGTATTTTCTCGATTTTTTTTCATAATATCATACTTCTTGGTAAAAGATTGTTTGTTAAAAAAGATTCAAAGAATTGTGTTTATAGCCCAGAGAGTATTTTTTAAATTACTAAGCCGTTTCGCAGAAATATAAATAATTTACGATATAAAGAGTTTCTTTTAATCTTTTATTTTTGGTTTTGAAATAAAATATCATTTAGTTGTTTTATTTTCAAACAAAATTTAAACCTTTATCCAGACTAAGTTTGCGTAAACTCTCGAAGGAAAACATTCCATTATAAGATACAGCACCTTATGGTGATGCGGCATACTAAAATGTCTACAGGGCATCGAGCGAACACACCGCAAGCACAGAAGGCAAACAAGTTAATGAAAATATCCAACGCCGAGTGTAATGTAAGATAACAGCGTTGCGGACGTAAGTGGCAATATTGTGTTAACGGTAACGGCCGCCTAGACTGCAAGTGTGGACAGGGTTGCCAGGTGTCCGGATTTAGCCGGTCATATTGGGCTTTTTGACCTCTTGTCCGGCCAAATTTGACTGCGTCCGGCTTTTGTTTGGCTTTTTGTGTGGCTGCCGCGCGAGTCGCAAGTAATGCCACGACTCGACTCCCCGCTGATTGACCGCTGTTTGCAAGGCGGTAATAAATATTGTCCGGCTTTTAGAACATATTATGTCAGGCTTTAAAAAGCTATGATTAGCTATTATAAAAGGTATATCCGGTTTTTAGGGTAAAATGTCCAGCCAAATTAAGCGCCGAGTCCGGCTTTTGTGTTTTTGGATCTGGCAACCCTAAGTGTGGATAGGATATGTGAGACAGTTTTGGGTTTTGAATGCCGATGTTCAAGAAGATAAAAGTAATACCTAAGTACCTCACTATGTTTGTTTGGTGTCTGAAAGGTACAATAAAGGTATTGCACGCAGTCGTAAAAACTCAAAACTTTTTTTGTTTTGTCCGCATTCTGTTACATTTTATAAAATAGGTAATACAAAATAGGCATAATGTGTAAGTCAACAAACTAGTTAAGTATTATCTACTGATTTTAAAAGTTTAACATTATTATGATAAAATATGAAAGTTATTATCTGAAGTACACACGACGGCACCTCAAGACTTTACATGTTGACCTTGAGACCGCTTTTATGCCCTACATAATAAAAACTATTTTCACAGTTTAACTGTATAACCTGATGTGCTGTCGTATGTATGAATTTATTTAGAGTTATCATACTGTTTGTAGCGAATTTTATACAAATATTTGAACAAATTTTATTCGTAAAAAGTTCAGAGAATTTGCTAGAAAGGCGGAGCGCAAGAATAGTTGAAAAGTATACTGGTAGTAGGTAGCATTTTCGCATACGGGTAAAAAGTTAACCTGCTGCATTGCTGAAATCTCTCAAGTATTTATTGTACATACAACGTTTAAAAATGCTTTGCTAGGTAAACTCTGAAATTTTGTAATATTTTTCTGATAACTATAAGTAGGTATTAAAATAATTATAGAGTAACATAAACAAAGTTATTTGAACTTTATCTTTTCAATTTGGAGTTTAGTAATATTCAAATTATGAGCAGAAGTCGGAGTTGATTTAGGTAACGGTAACAGGATGCAGACGGCCCGCCGGAAGTAGCCGCGGTGCCGGGATAACTTCCGCTTCCGGGCTACCTACCCGTTGCGGTTAATAGCGCGTGCATATTGTATTTGTGACTTCGTGTCAGTATAGCCTAAAACTTTAATATGTCCCTACCTAAGGATCTGTATTTTCATATAATTCTGTGTGACTATTGAGATATTTTTAACACGTTTTTATTCGGTTACTTCCTCCTTTTTGTTTCTCAGGCGCGGATCCACCATTGTGGGCACTATGGGCATGCCCACAAGCCTAATTGAGTCTCGCCTGGTGCATCACACTTGCTGGTCATACTATATTTACGACTCGTAAGACAGCGTCAAGATACCTATTTACCCAGTCTAGTCAGTGGCCCTATATTGGGTTGGAAATTTGTTTGGTATTTAATCGAAACTGTTTGACTATTCAATTGGACGAAATCGAGTCTGAATTCCTCCAATGATGATTTCCATTCCTAGGGCCAAAGTCCTGATGCGCGGTAAAAAGGAAATAATCACATTCAAAATTCGTTCTTGAGTCATGATTGTTCGTGAGCGAGTTCGTACTCCGACTCGCACTTGGCCGATTTTCGGGTGGCTGTGACCACAACCTTTTTTGAAGGCTGGATCGCGCCAGTTTTTTCTTTGCTTATCCACAAAAGTAAAAGAGTTTATACTAACTTCTCGATGAGCTAGAGACTTGAAACTTTGAACACAGGTCAGAACTGGAAGACCATGCAATTGATGGTGTCATTGAGCTGATCGATGGAACCGGAAGAAGGCCACAGGAACTCTGTAATAAAACCATGTTACCCCATCGAGTTTGGGCTCGTTTGAATCGTCTTAATGAGTACTGAGTTTTTTTATCATTCAATTTTCAGTTTTTATATTTATCATTTGACATCAAATAATAATTAATAAGCATCGAGTTAAATTTATAACTCGACGTTAATAAATAGTTTTACTATTTCGCAGAAAGAAAAAACGGTTAAAAAACGGTCTGTTGCGTTGTTCTTTCGAGGGTTAAATCATAAAGTTGTTTCTCCTGTAAGTGGTTAGAGATTTCTGTTTTAGCCACGGCTTTATCCCGGACCTTATCAAAACTGGGCCGGGCTTAATAAGATTTTAATAATGGATGCGGCGGCAACGTGTCAGCTTTGAGAGGCTTTCATTTGCCATTGCATTTATTCATGGCTAGTCAGTACTTCTGTGATGTTTTTGGCACTCACCATCAGCTGGTTGTATCAAAATGATTTGCACTTTATTCATGAAGCATGTTTGATGAGTAATGGAAAAGTATGGACTGGGACTAGTCAAATGCTTAGGTTACCATGAAAGCTAGCCTCTGCCCGCGGCTTCGTTTGCCTATTTTCTTCTCCAATCGTCAATCTATCTCCATACCAAATTTCATAAAATTGGTTCAGCTACAAACAAACAGACTGACAGACTGAATCTTTTTCGCATAATAAATATTAGTGTGGATAAAGTGACCTAAAAAGATTTAAAAAAAACCTGTGGGAATAATAATAAAGCGTTAGTATCATAATTTTACAGCATAATAAGCATAACGTCGGAAACTATTGCTCCGAAGAAACACCCTTAAGGCGAGGCCAGTTCACGATCTGATGAAAAGATTGATTTTTAAGCTTCCAATGTGAAGAACTTATGTAGAATTCTACTTCACAAAAATTACTGTAGACTATGGGACCAACTTTCAAATCGCGAAAAAAAAACAACTGTTTCATACATTTTGGTATTTTCGATTTTAATTTTTGTATGAAACAGCAGATTTTTTTTTCGCGATTTCAGAGTTAGTCCCATAGTAAAAGTTGATCAGTTTGATGGTCCCTATATACCATATTCGGGCATTAGGGGTATTTTTGTAACATGTTGTATAAAAAATCCTGAATAACACCATAAAAGCTTAGAAAAATGAACGTCCAATCGTCAGTTCTCGTAATTTTCAACGACAGTGATATGTTTTTTTATGCAAAAAGAAAAGCTTTAATCGAGTAGATTTTTGAAATCAATAAAATGTACTAAATTTCGTCAAATTTCTGGCGAAGCGACGTTAAAGCTATGCAATTATCAACCATATTCCAAAGAGATAGTGTAGATTTCGTGAACTGGCCTTGCTTTAACGGTAATATAAAGCCTAAAGGCCGTCTAGACTGCAAGTGTGGATATGTGAGACTGTTTTGGGTGTTTTGAATACAGATGTAGCTAAAAGATAAAAGTAATAATATGGCCTCGATATTAATTTGTTAATTTATTTGTTTACCATTAAACCATAGATTATGCAAACCAATCATTAAAGCGGGTAGGCAGTTAATATTAATGTGCCAAGATGGCTTGGAGCCAAACTTCAGTAGAGCATTCGGATAGCGTTCTCTGAATTAACTAGTCGTTATCTCTCGGTTTAGTTAATCGATTATTCGTGTGTTTGTAATTTTATTGGCAACCTAAGATATGCAGTGGATCTGTGTGTTATTTCAGTGAATTACGAAAAATGAAACACCGGTGTTATTACAAAAGATTTTTAAACTCCTGTTTAACTTAGACACTGTTTAAATGTGATGCTGTTTCATTTAAATATTATTGTCAAAAAAGTGACATAATCACATTTAAACAGTGTCTAAGTTAAACAGGTGTTTAAAAATCTTTAGTAATAACACCGATTAATTTAAAAGCTTTTCTCTAAACTTAAAATTAAATTAAGATTATTTTACATAAAAATATAGCGGACTCACTCTACAAATAAGATAAAAGAGTAACAATACAAGAGCTAGGACTCTAACAGCGGAAGAAGACAGATAACCTTTCATTTGAATAAGTTTTCTAGGAAAAATACTTTGCATCGCATGTCTTTCTTTAGCCTTATTTAATTTAAACAAAGTTTAAATGCTTATAGAAGCTATGCATCAGTGCGGATTGCAAGCAAAGTCAATAACCTACGGAGTTAGGTGGCGTTAATTTGAACAGGCCCGGTGGCTGGGTGCCAAACTTTCCGGTTTTCCGAAACTGTCCTTTAACACCGAACTCACTGCTTAATGCTGTTGAACCACACAAGAAACCCTTACATTTCGACTTTTCGACTTTAGTTTTTACTATCATTTCGATATTCGGAAACCACACAAAGTAAATGAATAAAGCTTGAATTATATTTGTATTTGGCCCACGCCGCGGTGATTACACTATAGTGTATTGCGGTAACTACCTGCGAAACTTGCCTACTTAATTAGGTAGGCAAGTTTCGCAGGGGTCGGTTATGTGGTAGTGGTAGGTATAGGTGGCCAAAAATTTGTTATATCGAGGGGCCCGTGATAACAAAAAAAACATTGGAATTTAAGCTCGGCCGTAAATTGGCTGTCATCCCTACAGGCGATCATTTGTTTCCGTTAGAAATGGAAATCAGGAAACTAGAAAAGAGCTCGAGAACAAGTTAATTGAATTTAAACATCCCCCTGTTAATACAGCCTTCCCAGCCAGGTCGGTAGACGAATAAAATTAATCGTACAAAATTGATTTTGAATTTAATTTTAACTCAATGAATATTTTGAAACTTGATATCAATTTGAGTGCCTATCATTGTTTCATGAAACTAACTATATTGATAAATTGCTCTCCCGGAGTTTCGGGTGTACTTTTTGATTATCCAATGTTTTAAGGGATTTTAAATATCAAATAAAAGCCTGCCGCAAATCAACTTCTCAACCACACAGACGAATATATAGGTAAATTATAGTTTATTTTAGGTACTTATAAAATTATTGTTATCTGTTGTTCTGTCGAAATGGACCGGAACGCCGTTCCGCCTCGTGAAAAGATCTCTTTACATCGTTCCGGTAAAATACCTATACCTATCAGTCAGAAGGTTTGAAAGGAAATGCGTTCCGGTTCGTGAGTACCTAAGTCTCATTCGACCGCTGCTGTTGTTGGCCTAAAATTTTCAAAACCGCTATAAATAAATCGTCTACTCGTGACGCAATCGGTTAGACTAGTAAGACTAGCACTTTCACAAAATAGAAAAGTAGATGAAAATAGATAGGAGTAGGACGTGCCATTCAAATCCTGCCCGTGACGAATTTTTCCAACGATACCTCATCATAATAAAATTTTATCGCTTTTATTTAGTGCAAAGAAGAAATAATATTATTGGAATTAAATTTTTTCTCGTGACGAACTAAATAAATAAAAAAAACTTCAAAAGCATATTTTTCATTTAGTTTAGTCCAGATGTGAAATGGCAATAACAGTGAATACAGTACAACACAATGGGAACACTGTTTAGTGTAACTAACGACGAATCGTATCCCACGGGTCAGCTAATCCGGAAGTGTCAGAGAGAATCTTGCGGCCAGTCGGCTAATTGCTATACAATCAGAAGACGGCCCCTCCCAACCGGGTGGAACCACCCTGTGGCACATAATAGAGATCATAATCTCTATTGCCACTAAAGTGATGGACAAAAATAAATAGTTATTGACGTAAATGACGATTTTTCATCAACCCTGCCCCCATAGACCACTAAAACACTTAACTTAAAAAAAAAAAAATGAATTTTGACAGTTGAGTGTCGATAAAACACTAAATCACGCGATATATATTTATATATATTTTTTTGTCGGTCATGCTAGGGGGGCCGGAGGTAAAAATTATGTTGCAAGCAGTGTTTTATCACCTAAACAGTTTGTGACATAATTTGAACATAATTTAATTAATGGAGAATGTCTGAAAAAAAAACAAACTGGCTGATTTTTATAGGATAAGCTCCCTTAATCATAGAAAAATGTTTCAGTATTTTCGGTTGCGTGAAAAAGTTTTAAATACCAGCAGAATGGAAATTATTCCTTAGCCACCTTCCAAACTTACAAAAAAACTTCTTTTTAATACTCCTCCTGCTACAGCCATAATGTTGTGGCTGTGGCAGGAGGAGTATTAAAAAGAAGATTTTTCGTTTTCAACAGTTTAATATCAAGAGAGGATATGCTATTTACATAAACACTTTCACTACTGTAAATTAGGATAGGTATACAGTTGAACAAAGTTTTCAAGTGTTGACTGGCTGAAAATAAAAGTACCTACACGAAAGTATTATAAAACTAATAGATTTTCGCCATTAATTTCTATTTCTATGGTAATTAATTTCAATAGCAGCCAGCCAACCATCTCAGCTATCCGAAGTCGAATGAAATCTCTCGAGACTTGGATAATCACAGCGTTAAATGGCATCTAGAACTAATTAACTGTCGGAATTTACTCTTTAGTTTCATGCAAAATATTGGAACGAAAAATAATACCATTGTAACTTTTTAAATACTTAGTTACGAAACTTTTGGGTTGAAAAGTTGAATTTCTTAAATTTTATTTTGAATTTTAGGTCTAGTATTAATAATCTTAGCGCGATTACCCAAAGTATAAAAAAGTATTTTTTTTTATAATTCTTTGAGTAAATTATATTTTCATTATTTTTATCCTATATTTACTCATTATTCATTAATTGTATTGTGGTTGGTTATTTATTAGTTACTTTATTAGTACCTCCTACTGTTGGTTGCAGCTGCGCTTTTTAGTTACAGTTTGCAATTTAACATGTCATTTCATCGCTTTGCATTAACTAAATTGACAGTTCTCGTACATTAGCTACTGTTAAGTGAGGATAGTTTGGTAATTTTCGTTGATGCCTCTCGTTGGTGTCGTTGTTACTAATCCGGAGTTTCGCGAGTAACACATATTTATATCAGTTATATGCACCGCCCGCCGTATTGTGATGACTATCGGACATTTTGAAAGTCGGTTTGTCGTTAAGTGTATTGTGTTTGTGTATGTTTATGTACCACCTAGTAAGAACTTATTCGCAACCAGTGAATTGACGCCGACAGGCGTAAATACAACAGCAGAAAATCAAGAGGGCGCGATATCAGTCAGTTGTTATTACCGTATTAGCATATTAGATACAAAACTATTTTTTTAGATACCGTATCAAGCTAAATATAAAATTACTAAGCCGATTCATAGTCTAGTATACGTATATATACATATCTATAGCTAAGCGGGATGGAGAAAATCAGTGGATGTATGTGCCGAGCGAGTCCGTTCATATCCCGAGGGACACCCTCCAGAAATACGCAGCGGCACATTATGACGGCTCATAACAAATTTAAATGTGAAGCAGTGATTCTAGTGAATTGGACCACGTTCCGGGCTGTGTGGGAGGGACCAAAATAAAATATATATAGTTTATAACTATATGGTAGTACCGTTCTTGTTTAGGACAGGTATGATATCCCTTGGGAAGAAATTGTCAGTTATTTGTTAACTCAGCTTTCGCTACATCTATCCGAGTCCTCGTTATTTGCGTAGTTCTTTGGTTTTTTTTCGGTTTTTTACCTCATTACATCTAATCAGATATGCATTGTTTCAGAGCAGCTACGCTTTTCTCTGAAGTAGCACTTTTCACATATTATCTTATTTACTTCTGTGTGCGTAGTTCGCGGTCCTGATAAAGGAGCAAAAAAAGAATAATGTGGGCATAAAATGACCACCAATATGATTGAATTATAAGAGTATTGGAGGGTGCAAAATAAAAATTAGAGAACTTGATATAAATGTATAATAAATAAAGGAAGACACGACAATAATAAGAAGACAGTGAAGATATCAGGAAACAGAATACAAAGACTTACAGAACAATTGACGGAGTTCTAAAACTCTTGAAAAGTATTTATTGATTACAGCTAAATTTTTGATGAATTTTCGCTGCCACCAAACAATGGTAATACTAATAAAAAACTATGGTCCCAACGTGAAATACCCTTTTGTGAAATAAATGCGCATACACTAACCATTGTAATAAAAATATGTACGCCCCAAAGGTATACCTTTTTGTAAAGAAAATCCCAATAGTCACGAAGTTGAAAACATTTTGTCGACGCTGTTAACAAGTGAATTTTCACTACTTTGATCAAGGTTCAAGAGCTTTTATAGGTGAAAAACAATAATATCACTGCGTTATTTCCCGATTGATTGGTGTATTCAAAGTTCGTTGATTCAAACTGAAGCACTGGTATCGTATGAGAGAGAGTGGCTTTGTATTGGTAATTATGCTAATGCTTTCGTTTCAAGGAATTAGTGGAACTTGTTTTGCCTGAAGTTGTTCTTAATGTTCTTCTAAGTCTAGATATATTAAATGCTAACTCTGGTAGGACTGATCATGGTGGAGATTCTTTGGGTAGGCTTAGTGTCTGTCTTATGGCCGATATGATGATCAAAATAATGATATAAATAAAATATTTTGATGGGTAACATCATAACATGGTATCTACATAAAGAATTTGTTCGTAAATAATAGAACAAAAAAAGAGCTGAACAACAGAAGTAGTTCTCAAATCCAAAGGATTTGAATTTCATAAATAACGATTAACTCCTGAGTAAGTTCTTTATACAATCCTTTTTCTGTTCACTCCACTATTGAAAATTATAATAAACGTTGAAAATCACTTGTTTTCGAAAAATACTTTTTTTTCTTATTATGATAACTGCGTAGTGCCAACCCTAGACTTTAAAACAGATGTTCATATTGCTAGCGTATTGCTATGACGTTCATTTATATTCCAGACCACAGGAATTAATTTCGTGCTCCACTAGAAAACAACTTAGCGGAGGCGATAGTATCCAAAAGGTCGTTCATGCCTATAAACCGTTTAACCCAAATATGCGGAGTACCAACGGTAAATACTTTTTATAGCCAGTCACTGCATCGTGTGAATTTCATGTTTTCATCACAAAGTTTTTTAACTGTAAAGCAAAACCATTGAAAAGAAAATTATGATACTACCTTATTATTCATGAATTTTGACCAAACAGTCATGTCTGAAACTTTATAGTATTTACAATGACTTCAATTACATAGACGAGCTGTTCAAAATTAAAATTGTGTCACAACCTTCGCGGCGCATCAACTGTTTCTCTCGGTCGCTCGAAATAGACTAAGGAGTTGCGGTGCATGCACCGTAACTTAATGAGCAATTTTTCGGTACTTTACAGCCTGTCTAGTGTAGTATATACATAGAGTCTTTGAGTATTTAGTATTGAAACTTAGTCAAAGCCAAGCAGACGCAAATGCAATGAACACGGCGTTTCCGCTAGGTGTGCATCCCTCTAAGGAATTTGGCGGAAGTAGTTTAAGCTTAGGAAGCAATATGGCGCGCTAAGATGGCGCTGCTTCCGTTAATGCTTAGGCTATGTACAATCTGCTGTTTGTGTTTGATTCAAATTATAAGCTTACGCGTTTTGCAGTTTGCACAGCAGAATTTGGATGAAGTGGGCGTATTTATAACATTTTATTGTTAGTTTTGTTTTGTTTGTTAAATGACAAACAAAATAGAAGAACCCAGATTAAACTTACTTAAAAAAAAATTAAAAGTATCAAATAATTAATACTTATTTCTACTCCTTATATCATCAACTAACATAATCCTACTAAATCAAACCAACTTGGAGTTGGTGATGGACAATTAAATAATATTTGACTTCATGGTTTTTTCATGCACTTAGGCTTCAAAGTTATCTATCGCAGTTCTTCGTTGGTGTGAATAGTTTATTATCTCATCAAGTTATACTATTCACATAATGATTAATATCATATAATTTCTGATAGCACAACTTAAGTTGTTAGAGGTCAAGCTGGCAAGATAAACTGACACGTGATTATCTGATTAGTCAGTCAGTGCATCAAGCACACTCGCCCTTGATTTATTATTACTTTTATTAGCAACTTCAAAACGTTATTTATTAAGGAACAAACCATCACTCAACTTTTAAGAAGAGGTAAGTTAAACAATTTTTTTTATTTGACTTTCCCGAAATAAGGAACGAGAGGTGACGAGAGTTTAGTTAGAGAAATTGCACGTAATGTTATAAATTATGTATTTAAATCACATATTTGAGATTAAAATTAAGTGATAAAGTTAAAAGTTTTATAAAACTTTTAATTTACCTATACCTATCACTCAACTTTACAACAGTGGGCGGAAAATGACAAACAATACCTTACGTAGCCACTTGATAACATTATGCTCTAAGTTTGATATGGACCATTGACGTCTCTCTTATACAGGGTGAAATCGAAGTCATTTTATTGACAATCACTACATAGTACAAAACAAAGTCGCTTGCCGCCGTCTGTCTGTCCCCATGTATGCTTAGATCCTTAAAACTACGCAACGGATTTTTATGCGGTTTTTTTAAAAGACAGAGTGATTCGAGAGGAAGTTTTATATGTATAATATTTTCATAATATAGTAGAGAAACACTGATAATTTTAGAGGTTTCTAATGTGATGTCGTAAATAAACACATTTTTACACGCGATATTGATAACTTCAGGACAAAAAAATCTGAAATCAAAGTGATCAAAATTCAAGGTGAAATGAACATGAAAAAATCATAGTAAAAGATTGCTGATGCTAAAAACATGAAAGTAACGTTTAATGATGCCTAAAAACATGACAACTTTGATCACTCATCATTCATCATTCTTAGTTTAAAAGATTGCTATTGACTTTGATTTCACCCTGTATGTGTATGCGTGAATAAATAATATAATACCTATAGGTACTTCTAGTGAGTCTATGTTTACTATATTAGATTATATCTTGCTATCGATATTGCAGTGCACTCCCGATTGTTAGTTAGGTAAGACTGATTTCTATAGGAATTGAATAAATTAACAAGTAATAAGTACAATTTAACATTCAGAAGAAGTAGAGATATTTTAATATTATAAGATTTTACCGAAATCATTCATCATTATCAAATAAGAAGAAAACTAATAAAGAGTGCTAAAATTATTCTCATTTTAATAAATTTATTTTCTCCTAAAATATTAAATTCTGATCAACAGATTTGTGAAGAAACATGGAGCCCATATTTATTTCAACCCTAGCAATTGCGGCTGTGCTTTTGCCGACAACTTTGGCAAAAGACTTGCCAAACAACGACGTGTGCTTCGCTCTAACATCGTGCTCCGAATGTCTTAGCAAAAGCTACTGCTCCTGGTGCGTCACAAAAAGCAAATGTACCAAACAAGCGTGTGGAAATGACAACGTTATCTACCCCAAAAACATAAACGCTTTAATGTCTGGCACGGACTTCTGTCCTAGAATTGTCAAACCTGACAATGAGCTGGTGTTCCAAAGCGGGAAAAAGCAAATCATCGCTGTTAAGATAACCCAAATCTATTTATACATGGCCTTTACACAGTGGAGATGTAAAATAAGTTTGAATGGAAAGCAACAAGTAGTTAATGCAGTGCTGCTGGCTGATGAGGTATATTGTGATTCAGCGGAACTGATAACCGATACGAATAGTCCTTACGCGGAAGGTAATATTGAAGTTTTGTGGGAATACAGAAAAAAGTTCGATGGAATATTCCCATTCAAAGTGTGTAGATGTGATTTAGATCTAAGTTGTGCCGCTTGTTAAATATAGGAATAAAACAATAAATTAGAAATAATGAATTTGATCGAATGGATTAAATATATTGTTTCTAAATATTCTGCGTAACATTTATTTTAACTAATAATAATAAATATTTGTAGTTAATTAGTTTGACTCACGTTGCTAATTGTAAATAAGTTCGTTATAAATTGATAATACAAGATATTATAACAAGATAGGGTGATTACTGTTAATCAGTTGAGCTTCGGATTAACTATTATTATTTATGGTTTTCATATTAGCATCAAGCATCAAGTGAATTATAAAATTTTAAAGAAATTTCAATACCTTTTGCAGTATCAACTTAATTTTGAATATTGAACGATAAAATAACATGTCGAGAGAAAGTCGGTGAACTTTCGGCAATTTATCTGCTCACGCTAACCCCGGTCACAAATTCCTAGCAGATCGCAGGTAAAGTTAACAGTGGCTGGCGTGTGCGAGTCGAGTTCTCCGGGAAACTTCTCAGGGCCGTACGTGCGAATGCATAGCGTATAATAATTGTCTGCACCTCCGATGCGCTTTAGTCGAGCTATTGTCTTACGATCGAATGGCTCTTGATTGTTTAATTACTTTAAGATCGTACCGACTTATTGATTTCTGCGCTCAATAGGGTACTTTTAAGCTTAACTTCAAAACGCAATCGTATCTATTATAATTTGAACAACGGGTGACAATTATTTTTCATCCCACATATTGTGAAAATCTGCATTTATTTGGGATAATCTGAACTATGACGCACTCCAAAACGCTTGCCAATCGAACGTTAATGATGTGGGATTTCGTGTCAACGCTTTTGTTGAAAGCATTATATTACTATCCAGTGAGAGAATAGAGTTAGGGTGCAGCAGATTTTCTAGCATGTACTGCGGTAAAGTACTTTACACAATGCACATTTGCCATTCTTAATGTCCACCTACTGCTGGGGCATGAATGACGCACCGCCCGCGTGGTGGGTTCTGTGACGTAAGGAAGACCTGCCACCTTAGCATGACCACACATGAGTAATATAATATTACTATTTATAACGCAACTACTTCGGAGCTTCTGCAACTGCAGGTTCTAAGTTGGCGGTTGTATAATCGACGTTGGCATTCGTGGGCGCGAGACAATCAACTTAGCAGCAGCTAAGGGGAAGTTTGCACATGAACTAAGAGCATTCGACTAAGTGATTGTCCCACTGAACAACTTAGCTCTCTGGCATGGTTAAGCTGGACTATTATAAAAAAATACTTATTCAGCCTTAACTTAATTTATGATACAAAGTTTATGGCGATCGTCATTTTATTTTATACATTTCATCATTATCTAACAATTTATCTACCAGTTATCTATCAATTAACAGTACAGTTTATAGTCAGTGACATTTTTATAGCGAGATCAGCCTTTTTTTAAAAGTCCCAGTTAGTCTGTTGACTTCGTTTACGGAGAGAGAAAGAGACCGAATACTGTAGTAATACTAGTTTACTTTTCTTTATTAAATGTGAGGAAATACTCATTAATATAAGGATATACCCTACCTACTATAGAAAGGTTTGGGTTCACGTAGTTTCGAATAATCTCAGGTCAACAGCGCGAGTGGCATACAGTAGTGTCAAGAAATGTCGGTAATGTCGAGTATTAGCTGCGAGCACACACCAGGGATTTCACCGTATCCTGCTTGCGTAAGTACTATTGGGAAATCTTTTTCTTGATACACGCTTTCTAGGGAACCGGGAGCGACAGTAGTTTTTAACTTTTGAAATAACTTTTGGCTAGTATCCGGGAATGTTGTTCGTTAAGTTTTCATTCACATTACGACTAAAGTAATATTGTTAGTGTGTAAATGAAGTTTACATTAATGAGTGATTATGTATGTCACACCTTTTGAGTATAAACACATAAGAAACTAACTAGGTAGGCTCTATGCCTACATACTCTCGCTCTCGACAGGTACAAAGTCAATTGTAGTATTACAATATTGTAGTAAGTACAATATTGTCGCCGCCCAGGCTTTTACCATATTAACCAATAACTACGGTGACTGAAAAAGGTAATATTTGCACACATAGGAAAGATTTTTAAAAGCTTCTAACATTCATTTTGCAAAACTTCATGTCACAAAATATCCGATTTGCAGAGCGTCGTATCGTATTCACAAAACGTCATAGTCGCGGCATGTGATATTCTCAAGAGTGCGATCCGTACAAAGTTTGATTCGCAAATCGTCTTTCATGTCTGCTTGCATGATTTGTTGCGATATTTTCAAAGCACCTTGTTGATCTCAGGAAATTTAATCTAGAGACCCATAAACTGTAGCAGAATCGTCTTACAAAATCTTTTAGTTTAGCTTTTTCGTAGCAGATACTGCCTATTTCCCAAAACAAGCTGTGAGAAAGACGTGCAACATTTTACTTAAGCATCAGTAAAGCACTTATGCACTTAAGCATACAACAAAATTGCGGTGTAAATTATATTGGCTCATCTAAATAATACTTAGTTTACCTTTTGATAATTTTAATAGAGCCATCTTAAACACCCAATTCGAATAAAACAACTAGGTATTATATAACCTACACAAAGCTCGCTGGGCTTTGAATGATTAAGGCAGCTAATTTTAATTTCGAGTATCTGAATACTTTATTTTTCATCTTGAGTTGTTTATTTAATGAGAAAAGACTTAAAATTGTATAGTCTCGACGATATTTTGAATTCGAAATGAGGTGAGTATCCCTTGAGGCAGAACCTTTCTACTTAGACCCCGCCTTAACTCAGGGATCATGGGTTAAGCTGAGCCTGGTTGCCTGGGTATAAACATAGCTAAATCAGTAACGTAATTTTATTACATACAAACCGAATCAGGATCGCGCATTTACAAAGACACTCATATCGTTACTAAGCAAGGTTCGCAATGCAGCCCAGCAGCCAGCCAGTCACTAATGCCGCGTACACCTACATGATTATTTATGATGTTAATTAAAGACATAATAGCATTATGGTCAGGGCAGTACCATGTCACGCTCGTTCCGTCCGCCCGACATATCGAGAAAAGGGTTTAGTTGAGATACTGGTTTAGCTATACTGTGCTAACAGTACGTACAACACAATACGGTATTTTATCGCTTAGTTGATGTTACCCCCACCACTAATCCCGACCGGAGTAACTTGCTCGTTTCAATTAACAACAGTCTGGTGCAATTTCTCTGCTCGCTCATTCCTGAAGGATAAAATAAAGAAAATAAATGAATACCCCTCTTCCAACAATACGCAGCCCGTATACAATTTATCTATTTTAAAGTCCGCTTTAGCAACAGTGTTGCTTTGCTTTATTTTTAATTTACATTTCAATAAGATAAAGCTCGAAGTACAGGCTATCTATTCTGGGAAACGAAAACTTCTTCACAAAAGCTGACTTTTGGACAAGTTAATTATTATTAATGGATCTTACTAACGATGTTGAAAATAACACGACTATTATATAAAACTTAACGCTGAGTTTCGTTAGTCTCTATGTAAGAAATATATAAAAAGGAAACTAAAGCTCCGCTTGTTGATTATACCTAGGTGGTAGTACCTACTTACAAATTGTCGTTAACTTCTACAATACATTCGTAGATGTATTTTTCTTCTTCTGTACAATACATCTACCTACCTAGTAGATGTATTGTACAATGAGTAGGAAAGACTAGGGCGAATTTTAGAACATAAGTTAAAGCGGTTGTTACTGATGTGCTACATTATGTCAAGTCCATAGAAATACTTTCATGGTAATATTTTATATTTATATTAATCCACAACGGGATAGTGCTTGGCCTTCACCTCACCTGATGTTAAGAGACGATAAGGCCGCAAGTGTAAGCGCACTACACCCGGAAGCCTCACCACTACTGAGGAGCTGGCTATCTTACCTCTCACTGTGTTCCGGCACACAACGATTTTTGAATTGTTGGCTAGCCAGGCGGACTTGGAATAAGCTCTACCACCAACCAAACCGATGTACCCCCTTGGGAATCGAACCCAGGACCCCTGCGTCTTACACGGGTGGGCGAACCACTAGACCACAGAGGCGGTTGAAGTAGAACAAAGATTAAGTTGTTAAAAACTTTTACATATTTATTGATTCCTTTTACATTGATTTCTCCATCTTGTTCGTTGTTAGGCTTTCAACATTTACCTTGCAAGATCCTGTTAGTGCTTAGACGCATTTTAAGCAGTCAGTCATATACCTAATGGATCAGCGTTATATGGATTTGCTCCAGCAAAGGGAACACCGACTTAAGTCTTATCTAGCGTGTGTATCTCACAATATTGCAGACGTGAGCGGAATCTAATGCGAAGCTTTGTAGAAACAACACGAGACTTCCCTAAACACCTAGTAACGCACTGAATTGTCTGTGGAATTAGTTCAAAGCAAATAAATATTACATTCGTACGTTGAGAAAACTTAAAGTTTCCATTTTTTTCGTTCTCTGGTTTCCATTTCCGAAGAAATATATTATGACAACATACTCGTATACTTTAAGAATAAACTATTTTTTAAGAAAAGCTGCTTGTTTCTCTACTAAAAATGATGAAATCTCTAAGTAGCGCCAAGCCAAGTCTAAGGTTCCTTACTGCAATTTTTTATTACTATAGTCAGATTTTATGTCACTTGGCCGTTGATCGTTCTTTAAGCATTAACCTCCTTATTAATAAACGAAAAGTAAGTTTACACCCGGTATAACCAAAAATATTGCTAAGTAATATTACTTCTTACGTTTGATGTATCAAAGCCTCATATTCCAAAGCAAACTTTTTGGTTAAACTAGGTGTAAACTTACTCTTCGTTTATTAATAAGGGGGTATAGGTGTGGATACAAGTCAACGGCCAAGTCAAATAAAATCTGACTAAAGTAATAAAGAATTGCCCTAAGAAACCTTAGACTTGGCTTGGCGCTACTTAGAGATTTCATCACTTTTTAAAGAGAAATAAGCAGCTTCATTGAGACTCGGCTACTTTGTTACAAGATGTTTTTGGTGGGATAGGGCTTACATTAACAAGAAATATTTATTATATTTAATTTATTTGTGTGTGCTTGCGTGCTAATCTATAATCCAAACATCTTATTGGTCACATCCAAACAACTTTATCTTCGCCAACATGCATTTATCTTTATTCGTACCCATATCTGCCCATATCTATAAATGCATAAAAAACTGTGGATTATTGTCGTCCTAAATTATGTCAACCAGTCCTTAAGTTATTATGTAATCAGTTCAGTGCAGACTCAATTTTATAAGATAAGCTTAGGTTTGATATACTTATAGATAAGCTACTGAAAACTGTGACATGTTTTTTGTCTTCTACACAGCTGAAATAGTAAGTAATGTCATAAAAATATTAAAATATAAAAAAAATGTAGTAGTCACAAATTTAAGTAAATAATATAGGTAGACAAAAAAAATTTTAGGCTCTGACGCACCGTTTCTGAGATATTTGCAATTTTGTATTTTTTTGAAATTAGATTAAATAAATGAAATGAAATGAAATGAAATATTCTTTATTCAAATAAACTTAGATATTAAGTGCTTTTGAATGGTCTATATTTTCCTACCACCCATTCGAGACTTTTTTAGCTGACAAGAAGAATGGGCGCAAGAAACTTATCAGCTTTGCCAGAAATCAGAGTAACGATATTTACAAAGAAATTATATCGTTACCAAATACCTTCATTTAAAACAACATAATTAAAAAACAATAAAGTTATTAAAAACTGAAAATTAGGATAGTTACTTATAATGTTACATCCATGCATTGCTGTCTTTTAAATAATCTTCTACTTTGTAATAACCTTTGCTCATGAGCGTCTTTTTAACATGTATTTTGAATTCATGCAAAGGCAGTTCAATTACATTTTGTGGAACTTTATTCAAAAGGGCAATTCCTTTCCCCATAAATGAGCCCCTAGTTTTTGCTAGTCTAAAACTTAGAACGGCAAGTTTGTCTTTATTTCTTGTAAACGGTGTACATCACTATTTTTAGCAAGTGAGCAATAATTTTTCCTTACATTAACTAAATTATCATAGATGTATTGGCCTGCCACTGTTAAAATATTAATTTCTTTAAACAATTATATTCTCTTAAAGAATCTCGCGGCCGAAGGTTGTAATATAAGCACAGTAGTTTTATAAAAAAAAAAAATAACTTACAATAGAAAAAAACGTTTGTGATATCTGACACGAGGGAAGTGCGCTATATGTTTCTCCTCTCCTGTCATTACTGTTTCTCTTCTCCCTATTAGCAATTTTTTATTTTAATATGTCACATTAGAAAAAAAATATCATAAAAGATTTAACTAAAAATACCGTGTAATAGGTATACACTTGACATGCTCTACTTGCCATAACAAAATTTTAAACTACTCTTTAATTTTGCTTGTATGACTGCCAAAATGTTGCTGCCTTTCACTCGTGTTATGCGTTTTGACATCTAATGATTTTTTTTTTGGTTTACTAGCTAGTTTAATGATTGTAGCGATATATCGTCATTCCTGGTTTATCGTCATGTCGCTATGGAGAAAAACTACGATAGTCTCTTAGTTAATGGTTGGGTTGTTTCACACTTTTCACTTGTCTCGGTGTTTCTCTTTCCCACCTGACTTTATATTCATTCGAACAAGCACGGACCTGAAAAAAAGGACATTTTTTGATCATCAAGTTATTGATGAATCCCCAGGACATACTTTTTCATTCAGATTGATTGAAAGGTAAATTATATTTTATATTGTTGGTATTTTCTTTTAAGTAATCTTATTTAGAACTCGGAATCTCGGATGGAGTTATCATTTTCACAGAACAATAACTGATTGTTGTCAGATTTACAAGAATAAAATTCTAAATACTTTTCTAATTTTAAAACGTTGTTATATTCATAATCTGAATATGAATATAAAATTCTGGCGTTGTTGGTAAGTGGTAGTAAATACTGTGATAAAATCATGAAAAAAAAACTATTTTCGTTGTCCAGAAATAAATATGAAAACATAATTTCATTTAAACAAAAACCTCAATACTATTTTCGAACTACAAACTACCAGCTGTTTGCGGTTTTATTTCGTCCAAGGGTTTTATCCGCTCGGTTTTGGGTTCGTCACAAAAAAGGAAATCGTACTTACCCTATGAAAATCCCTTTAGGAAAATTATACATATGTAGAATATAAAAAATATATGTGCTAACTGTCTAAACATGAGAGTAGGGGTCGTAAGGTATTTACTTTCACTGTGGTGGTACAAGTTCGGATTTTTACAAAAGCTCGGACTTTTACAAAAGCTCGAATTTTTACAAAAGCTCGCATTTTACATAGATTTGCTAAAATAAACAATACTTACCGATATTAATTTTCAGAACCAAAACCAACTATCAGAAAAGGAACTATTCATCTCTACTGAATTTCCTTTTGTTTCTTACTGTAGGCAAGTTTCAAATGCGACTATCAGAAAAAAAACGATTCATCTTTACTGAGTTTCCTTTTGTTGCTTACTGTAGGCAAGTTTCAAAAGCGACTATCAGAGAACGATTCATCTCTACTGAGTTTCTTTTTGTTGCATACTGTAGGCAAGTTTCAAAAGCGACTATCAGAAAAAGAACGATTCATCTCTACTGAATTTCCTTTTGTTGCTTACAGTAGGAAAGTTTTCCTTTACATTAGATCTAGATTTATTGGAAGGTTCAATGAATGATTCATTATAATTAGTAAAGTGCACTCATCGATAACAAACCCTTTCCGTGGTGATATAAGAAAGTCACAGTCGGATAGTCTGGAAGCTTCCCAACGCATCCTACCCGCAATTAATCAGGCCGACACTTTTCCCGAACACGGATTACTGTGAATGGCCCGGATTAAGCCAACGTTAGTCAGCCGATAACGGTACTTTTGCGAAACGATCTTTTACTCACTCTATTACAAAGAAAATCTCGAATTACATTACTTTTACTGGCTATCGAGTATAAAGTTTTACTTCGAAGATTTGCCCATGCAGTCATTTATCTGAATTTTTAGGGTTCCGTGCCAAAAGGAACTCGTTCTTGACCGTTTTTTTATTTACTATAACCACAGATTACACATTCGAAAGCGATGGGCCTTAAGTTATTTGTCATTTATCAGTAAGTAATTGTTACTTACATTACCAATTTGATGTGAGTTTAAAGTCCACATAGCACTTTCTAATTAGTTTATCATTACTGAATTCTAAGGATACGACTCAGCTAATGATCAACCGACAAAAGTTCAAAATAGTATGATAGAATTCCTAGGCTGCCTAGCTTCAAAAAGAATGAACTAGGATTAGAGAAACAATCTGATTTCTTTTGCTATACAAGGAAAGTTGTTTTTATGACAAATATAATAAAAACGCTTTAAAGTCAAAGAAAACAAAAAATATTAATTATTGAATAATCTTTACTAGTAATTTCAGTAGCTACTAGTACCTAATAAATAATTAATTCATGATAAAATACAGTATGTCTTAAATGACAATTAGGTAGGTAGATATATCATCTTGCCTGATTTCCTTAACTGTTAACATCCTGTCATTTATAATCATATTCAAACTACAGGTGATTTGTGATCTAATGATAATAATAATACTGTGCGCAAATATCACTAAGCTCGTGGCGAGTCTTCACGAGCAGATATCAATATTTTGATCGAGTGCCGGTTGCACGGCGGTCGTGTGAACCGCTGGCTGTGAGAATATTAATGTTGATCAGTGGTAACGTGCATGGACAAAGGACAATGACCCAATAAAAGTAAGAGTGAACAATAAAACAGTGTAACGGTGATTACATCAAGGGTCATTATCGCGTGTGCTGATTTCTTACGTGTTGAAGATGACGATACGGAATCATACCCTTACAAACTACGCTGAAAAAAGTCCTTCACCTTTACGGAAATGGATAACCTTACAATGGAAAGGAATCATAGCAGAGTTCTTTGCGACGCTGTTCCTGGTTCTATTCGGGTGTATGGCTTGTATACCGATAGAAGGTTTACCGATGAATCCCGTTATGTATGCACCTCTTACATTTGGTATGATAGTGATGTTAAATATACAGATATTTGGACATCTGTCAGGGGCTTATATGAATCCGTTTGTGACAGTAACGGCTGTGATATGGGGAAGAAAATCCATAACGGTGGGAATAATATACATAATAATGGAGTTAGCTGGAGCAAGTATTGGATATGGTATTTTGATCGGTGTTGCACCAGTTGACATGGGTGGAGAAGGCATATGCTTGACGTTGCCGCACCCGAGAATAAATGAGTGGCAAGCTTTAGGTGTAGAGATCGTGCTGTCTGCTGCACTATCGCTGGTCAATTGTTCAGTATGGGACCCAGTGAATGAAACAAAGTTGGATTCAGTGCCATTGAAATTTGCTCTTACTATAGCTGGTTTATCTTTTGCTGGAGGTCCCCTAACGGGCGCAAGTATGAATCCCGCCCGTTCCTTCGGTCCAGCTCTGTGGTCTAACAGATGGGATATCCACTGGGTCTATTGGGTGGGACCTTTCGTTGGTGGTATTATACCAGCAGTATTTTACAAATATATATGGGCACAAAAACCAGAGTCGAAACTGCCATGATAATAATATGTTAATAAGATATCAATCAAATGTGTTTATTGAATACAGGGTCATTAAAATGTGCTCACTCAATTGACGAATTTAGTGATGAACTAGAATAAAAGTTGAAGTTGACGAGACCGAAGATTTGCCAAGTGTTATTAAGTTGAAAAAAAGTTTCAATTATTTAATTTATAATTGTTGCGTTGATAAGACTGGTTTGTTTGTAAATTTCAAGTTTATTATATTGTGTCATTATTAACTCCTAAATATTAGTTTTTATTTAGCACACTATTGTCTCATGTTTTGAGACGATCAGAAGATTTTTAGATTAACTTCTTTTAGGCTTGGACCTAATTAAAAGACTAATTTTTGTGCATCACTTATTGTATTATTGTGTGTTAAAGGAATATATTCCTTGTATGACTATATAATATATTATATTTTGACGCTAGTACATGCCTAAGTTTAAAAATTATAACCTTCATAACGATGTAATTATGAAGATTTATATTTATTTATACATTTTGATGATATTTCACTGATTTAAAAGTAGTCACTATTGAGTTATTGAAAATAGAAATAATAACATTATTATTTTTATTTGTAGGCTATTTGACCAGTGCCTATGATTACTTTTGATTTAATCTGTGCCACTGTGCATAAATATAAAGAAAATTGTAGACACAAAAATGACATACCTAGCAAAGTATCTTATATTAATGGTTTGTTTCTGCACAGTCATTTTATGTACATGCTTTGAATCTTCGGTCAGAAGATCGAAGTTTATGGACAAAATAAAATTAATTCAAACCATCATTGTCATTTCATTTATAAGATTTCCGCGCGTAATATACTCGTGCCTCGTAAATTGAAATAACGCACTTGTACGTAGACAATCTCGATTTTATTTATGGTTTTACACGCAAAACCAAATCAAGGGTCATGAAATACAATATTTAATCAAATGGAAAACCAAATAATAACTTGTAATTACGGCGTTACCGTACCCTATATTTATAACGCCGTCTGTATTAAGTTTCAGGTCTAAATGGGTAAAAGTGTTATGTTCCATCATTGTTTATTCTTTTTTTTGTGTGCCTTAATGTGTTTTCAGACTAAACTGATTATCAGTGGCTAAAAGTGAACCCTCGTTAGGGCAATTCGGTTTGCGTACATTGCGGGACCAACAATGCATCATTACGCTGTGATTACACAGTTGGTCGCTATTATGCAAGTAACAGAGGATGTAGGTAGTGTAAACAAAAACAAACAATGCCACAATTAGAGGTTGATCATTGATGCTAGTGTATTGCTAAGCTTAGTCATTTCGACCGTCTCATCTCCCGTGTCTGATAGGGATTGGTCTGCTTATTGTAGATAATAATCTTTGAGTATTACAAATTTTATTTATCAGGCTTACAATAAGCTTAGGATCAATCAAGCTTATTAAAAAAAATTAATAGCTGTCCAGGCCCTTTTTAATAAACATGACAATTTGTCACCTGTCATGACTATTTTATACCCATTGCGTCAACCGATTTGAAAATAGAATAAACTATTTTCTAATAGCTAAACCGCAATGTAAACTAAATTGTCATGACAATTGACAAATTGTCACGTTATTAAATAGGGGTATGCAGGTAGTAAAAAAATAGTAGTTTATCCCTTTTCATGTTGCTGAGAAACTGCTTTTCCTTCATCCCTTAATTGTCTTCCTTTATGTAGACACAACATTGTGCTGATCGACTGTAGTAGAGTCGCGGTCAAAGATATTTGTTTATTTTTCTATATATATCTTCTACTAGTTCATAGTACATTACTTCTTTCTTTAGCACCCTGAGATTTATCAAACGAGGCGTCATGATACACGAAGTAAGAGATCTTGTGGATTGGCAACGTGACGAAACGAGTCGACTCTTACTTTACAAACGGCCTGTGGAGAAACTTTATAAAAAAACTGGTTTTTAATAATACAATATCGTGAGTATCAATAATTAAACAAGCGTCTAAAATAATTCCATATCACCACATTATATAAAGTTAATAAATTCTCATCAATCACGAATTGCTGTTATTAAACGAGACAAACAAATATACTTAATCAGACATTATCTGTTATTATTAGTCAAATTGTTATTGATGTTCCAATTATCTGATTTATTTTATGCTGTATGTTTAAGTTGTCTATTGTTTGATTTTGTTGTCGCGTTATATTAAACTCGTAGACATTATTTTTAGATTACGATTGATGTATTTAACGAACACTAGAGTTTCATTTTAATCTTTAAATTAAGAATTACGATTCGAGAGCGATTTTTTAATCGTAGGTACCTTGACCATCAGCCATTTTTACTGTTCCCATTGCAGGGACACAGACCTTCCTTATGGGTGGATAAGGAGGATGGGCCAAGACCCACCACGCGGGACCAACGGGTTAACATGCCTTCCGAAGCACGGAGGAGCTCGAGATAATACACTTTTGGTCACCCATTCCATGACCCTAGCGAAAGTTGCTTTCTAATCTAATGTAACTGGTACAAAACAAAATAAGGTAGCAAACAAAAATAAATGTGAGATTAATGCAAACATATTAGTTCTATAATTGTATTGTTTTTTTTGGTCACAGGTTGATGAGGATCTGTTAGAACTGAGAACAGCAAAAATGAAACGAAAATTGGGGACGAGTTTACTGCTAATCCTGCAAAATCTTGTAAGATTCATACCACAGAAAAATCTTAATTTCTGTGCTAACACCGTAGCTTATGATGCGAATACGTGTAGGTAGAGACTTAACGAGCATCGTTTTTGAGTTGTTTTTTTAATCTGGTTCAAGATGTCTTCATAAATAAATAAATATAAATAAATATTTGACAACATCACATACATTGCAGCGATTCCAAAGTAAGTAGCTAAAGCACTTGTGTTATGGAAATCGGAGACAACGGTGGTACCACAAACACCCAGACTTGAGCCAATATAGAAAAGTTCGTTTTTCTAAATTGACCGAACCGGGGATCGAACCCGGGACCTCAGAGATGGCGACACCTTGAAAACCGGTGTGAAAACCAATTCGATATTATAATCCCAATTGAGCTGCTTTTTAGACTGTTTTATCGAATTTATCAAGGAGAGGCAGATAAGCTCCTGTAATCTAAAGTCAAAAGATTTGCAATTTAGCCATCTGTAGTTTATACCAAAATATGTGATGATAAGATAAGTGTTAGTAGACACGTTTGCTGCAGTAGTTTTTTATTATCACTTTTGAGCATTTCGGTTGATTTGATAATTACTTTTGAATTTCTAAGGGTTTGCTTCGTCATAAGTATCTATGAGTTGACCTTTAGGAGAATATTTTTTATTCTCGTCATGAATTAAAAAAAAAATACACAAAGACATATTTTTAGCCAAAATAATTACATATTGTCGTACCTAATCTAGAAAAAGTATTTAGAGATTTTGGTTTAAATATTTTGTCATTTTACGAACAATGCACAGTCTTAATAATGGTTTCAAAGAAAGTTTCATAATAATGGATATAAAATTGTGACATTGTCATGTTTATTGACCAAGCGAGCGCGAAGCACACGCGAAGCGTTTCCATTTCAGCTTGGGCAAAAATGCTTTCGTATGTCTGTTCGGCTGTCCATCTGTTTTCCTCTACAGGTCGCATTTCTTAACCGATTCTCGTGAAATATTGTGAGTAGGTTCGATAATTGTATAGTTTTTTTATTTAGTTTTTCGATATTTTTCCAAATAAAAAACATATTTCAGTTGTTTTAAAAATGTCACAAACGCGAGATCTACAGCTCACAGAGCCACTAGTTAAATAGGGCTAAAACAGTTATAACAAAACAGTGAAACTATCTTTCATCATCAAGCACATTAAGTAAACCCTTCAGCGGGGGCAATGACCTATTAAAGTAGAAATGTTTGTTTTAAAGGAAAGGATTAGCTAATCGCTTGATTAACGGTGGAAAGAATAGACTAATTAATTAATTTTCGCGTAATTTGATAATTGACTTAGCTGCTGTCGATAACGCTAGTCATTATAACACTTTGTCAAGCAAATTGAATAACTACATGTTGTATTTGCTTTGTTCTTAACGAATTTTCGTAACAATAATGGGGCTTAATTTATTAATGTTTATGTAATATTAAGTTACCGGCACGAATAACCAAAATTCTCATTAGGCAACATTATCCCAAGATAATGTTGCCTAATGAGAATTTTGGTTATTCGTAGAAACAAAAGCTTTGACTGGGTTTTTAATGAATCGTAATGCTTTATTATTACTCATAGGTAAGTTATTACCATTTCAAAAACAAGGTACTTAGACTACACACTTTGGAATGCTTTATAATATTTCTGTGCGGAGAAAATATTTTTAGAATACAACATGTTACAAAAATACCCTTAATGCCGAATATGGTATATAGAGGGACCATCAAACTGACAACAACTTTTACTATAGGACCAACTCTCAAATCTCGAAAAAAATAATATTTTTTGATATCAGCTATCAGCTGATGCTGTTTCATACATTTTGATATTTTCGATTTTAATTTTTGTATGAAACAGCTGATTTTTTTTCGCGATTTCAGAGTTGGTCCCATAGTAAAAGTTGTTCAGTTTGATGGTCCCTATATACCATATTCGGCATTAGGGGTATTTTGTAACATGTTGTATACATAATCTTATAAGTACAAGTAAGTACTATGAAAAATAGAAAATCTAGTTCGCAATAACATCATCCACTGGAAGTTGATTGGGTCATTATATATGATTTACGTAAATACTGCTACGAAATGGATAAAAAAAAATCAAATAGGTGTGTTTTGAAACTTTATTTTTCAATTTCATACTCTATTATCCCGAGCGAGCGGCGGACAGATATGTAAATTCAGGACATCGTTCGCTTGTTGCTTTCAAGGATAAACCTTTATAGAAAAAAATCCAATTTGCCATCAACGGCCGGATTCCTGGAGGGGGCGATACGTCAGTCGGTCAGCCGTCGGAGCAGCGCGATTTGCGAAATTGAACGGAAGGCCTTCTATTTCGAGGAGCAATCTTTATAATGGTATGAACTTGAGCGAGCTCAACTTGTCTCATGTACTATTCTCTCAAATTAGTTCCGAATTCGTCACTGCGGCAGTGCTGTTTGACAGGTGTCGTAAACCCATTAATGTAACCCTTTTCACCTAATTAAAAGTTGTAGCTTTATCGTAGTGGCCCCAATTTTCTTATTCACGAATGTCATGTCGCATTTAGCTAAATTCTCCTCTTGTATTGATTCCAAGTCGGTTGCTACCACAGAACAATAGTTATTGTTATACAACGGACCAAAGTCAATTTGTGCTGCGAGTGCCGACTTTAAATCACTAACTAGCGAAGTAGTCTCGCATTGAATCACGAGTGTAGCGAGTGATTCTAACATAGACTATTTGACCGAGCGAGCGAGCAGCGCGAGCAAGCGCAAAGCACGAATTGCTTTATCTTGGGCAAAAATGCTTTCGTATGTCCGGCTGTCTGTTCTCCTCTACAGGTCGCATTTTGAGAAATGGTTCTCGTGAAATTTTGTTAACAAGATCGATAATTATATGGTTTTTTTTGCACTAATTTTTTGTAAATACTTATATCACAAAAATAGATCGATCAAACCTATGCTGAAAAAAAATTATTCATAGATTAAAGAGTTAAGTAGATTCCCGTCGTTTTGTTTTACATTACTTTGTATATTTATTAATATCCCATCTTATTTATTTATTTACAATCATAAAACATTCTTATTATATTTCATTATATTTATTTAATACATGCGACCTCATTTCGTCCAAACTCTTTATTTCAAATTAACAACCTTCTTTTTTAACAATCCTTGTTTAAAACTCCCTGGTATATAAGTACGTGTACTTATTTTATTTTTTATAATTTTTATTCCATGTCCGACAACATAAAGTATTCTATCTATCCTTTTCTCATATATCAACTTTACAAGTCTCATCCTTGTCACTCTATTTCATTTTTCATTATTATTTTCAAAGGTGGTGTTAGAAATTTAAAAATCACTATGCCTCACCCTCACAGCAAAAATCAATATTGCTGCGAGTTTGTCTTTGTTCTGTGGTCGCTACTATTGTAATATGTCAATTTATTTCAACAGGAAATACACCATTTGCATATTTTGGACAGATTATTATACATAACCTGCTTCCTTTCTATTATATGATATAAAATGTTACGTAAGTATGAATATTTATATGTTTGTTATTCAATCTTGTGGAAAATGAGATGTCAGACTTTATGTTCGTCAATAATAATACCATCGAATAATTACAAAAGTTAAAATATTAATTGTTTCTTTCTAGATGATTTTGAAAACGTATTGTTTTTGTGAATGAATTTTGATCTTCAGATATTTTTTTGTTAACAAATTCTGACGACGATATGTCAACCCAATTGTTTTATGCTTAAGAAGCAGTTATTCCCGAGTCATAGACTTTAATTTAATTCTTATAAAATTATCTATTAATTATCACTAGCAATACACACTAGGTAGTTAAAAACTTACTCTATTGTTATTACAAAAGTACATACTTAACTACTGCTGTCGGTAATTCAGTTCCGATTTCATTTCATGACATGATTTTCATTTTTGACGACTTCCGTGGTTGCGTGGCTATGTTCTATGTTGTACACCGGTTTTCAAGGTGTCGCCATCTCTGAGGTCCCGGGTTCGATCCCCGGTTGGGTCAATTTAGAAAACGAACTTTTCTATATTGGCTCATGTCTGGGTGTTTGTAATTCCACCGTTGTTCTGATTTCCATAACACAAGTGCTTTAGCTACTTACTTTGGAATCGGAGCAATGTATGTGATGTTGTCAAATATTTATTATTTATTTATTAATATTATTATTTAATTTAAATTTTAATTAATGTCTTTTTTCTGTTGCCCTAAAAGATATTCACTGGCGTCTATATTCAGTGCTGGCGTTGCGTTGTATAATAATAATAATAATAATAAATGCTTGGACAATTTCACACAGCGCCATCTAACCCCAAACTAAGCAAAGCTTGTAATATGGGTGCTAGACGACTGATAAACTACTTATATATTTTTTAAATATATACTTATTATACATAGTAACACCCAGACCCGTCACAGAAATTAAAATTCATCATTTAAATTTTTTTGCCCGGCCGGGAATCGAACCCGGGACCCCTTGCGTGGTAGACCGGCATGTTGACCACTGCACCACTCAGGTCGTATGACTGAGCTCCTACAATATGTATCAAACACAATTATCTTATTTTTATGCTAAAGTTGCAAAAACGTAAATAAACGCATGCAAGAAAGCAATTATCGGTGACACATGTGTTATACATTATTCCTTACATCCTTACGAATATCAGTTACATCATCGTAGAGCAACTCCGTAACATCCTTAAAAGTGGTCCTTCGACCTAAGTCAAGTGTGGTTGTTGTTGTTGTGTGTGTGTGTGTATTTCTTTGTTCACAGGCCTCCCACAGCGGGTCTCACCTGTTGAATTGAGACCAATACTGATAGCAGCACCTTTGGCACGTAATCTACGATTCACTTACGGATCTATGTGACACTGTACAAAACATCCAAAAAAATATATCTGTATATACGATATACAAGGTGTTACAAAAATACCCCTAGTGCCGAATATGGTAGATAGGGACCATCAAACTGAACAACTTTTACTATGGGACCAACTCTGAAATCGCGAAAAAAAAATCAGCTGTTTCATACATTTTGATATTTTCGATTTTAATTTTTGTATGAAACAGCTGATATTTTTTTCGCGATTTCAGAGTTGGTCCCATAGTAAAAGTTGATCAGTTTGATGGTCCCTATATACCCATATTCGGCATTAGGGGTATTTTTGTAACACCTTGTATATCATATTATATGAGATACTTCTTAAAGTGATTTTTTGTTTTGCTGCCGTTTACCCTCACAATGTGAAATATTAAACGCCATTTAAAATTCTTGAAATTTAATTGATAGGTTTTGGTTGATCTGAACTTCAAATGTCTTGATTGGTGATTGATAATAACGTAAAGTAATTAAATTGATAAATTACTACTACTATAACATCATGATAAGTCCTTCTTTCTCACTAACTATAGATTATCGCTTGATATTGCAACATATATTTCACACATCGATTAGAAAATCAAATAGAGAAGAGATACGGCAATAAAAATTACACAACACAACATTTAATTAGAGATTATCAAAAGTTTATGAAAATATTCAAGGAAAACCAAAGTAAAAAAATACGTTTATTGTGGGTTTTTTATATAAATATCTAGTTAATTCATACATAAACAATATAATTGTTATCTCGTCAGTACCCTTAGCACGAACAGCTATCGAGAAAAAAAACGCGCGTAAAAGTACTCGATAGAATTCTCTATGGAAAATCTCATTTCGCTTTTCGGTGGTAAATTGCGCTGTACAAATTTCCCATACAAAATTACTCTATCGAATGTTTTTACGCGCGTTATTTTTTCGATAGCTGTTCGTGCTAAAGATAAAACGTAGGTACGTCTAGGATTTTTATTGTGCGAAAATACACTAATCTCCCTATTTCACTACTAGTTCATCTAAAATAATAAGTATATCATAAAAATCCTCCTAAACAAAACAGGTGAAAATACTGTTTTAACACAAACAAATTAATTAGGCAAATTCATAAGTTATGATATTATGAACCACGAAAGTTTTAATTCATAAATCTTTGACCAAAAGCGTGATGCAGCTTAGTTAAAGTATACAATACTAACGGCCGCTCGCGACTTGAGAACTCCCTGTACTGACAGGGACAGTTATTTACAGTCAGTACAGGGACTGATATTAAAAAAACGTCTTATGAAGTCGGGTGGGGCTTTAAGAATTAACAAAAAATAAAATTGAGAAAGAGAAACCACGATAAAAGTTTATATAAATTAAAAAAGGAAAATATCTTTTGGCCCCACCCGCACTTCAAAAGACGTTTTTTTAATATCAGATATGCGTACTTGAATAGTAATTATGCAGTTTTGAATATTATTTCTTGTTTTTTAGAGCTGTCGCTTTTTGAAGCTGTTTTTATAGCAGTTTTTTCTTTTCTGTACTCCTCACATCACAATGCGTAGGTATCAAGTAGGTAAAGCAAGTCTTAGTATAAGGATAATAAAAATAAATACCTAATCTAAAATAGGTACCTTATTTTATTCATTTAACTAATGGCGTTATTTCGACATAAGCTATTTTTAATATTCCAACTGCTCCGAGATAGGCCTTCCTTATTGGTGGATAAGGAAGATTGCCCATAACTCACCACGCAGGTCCAATGCGGATTGGTGTAAACGACTGCAAATGCAACCGGGACCAACGGCTTAACGAGCCTTTCGAACAAGTAGGAACTCTAGATTATAAGTTTTTGGTCACCCATCCCATGATCGATCCTTGCGAAATCTCAGGGCCAGGCGCTGAACCACTGCATGTTGTTGAATTCAATATCCTGGCCCGAATAAAACCCATTACTAAAGTTACATGTCATTTAATCTTATCAAAATCTGCAGTTTAATCTAATACACTCAACTCATGCAGATTACTGGTAATCAGTTACATAATTTCATACCAACATAACAAACGTCACGTGTTCGTTCAAATATTACAATAGGTGTACAGTCGACGTCAGTAGTGACTAAACCTTTTAGTCCCATGGCATACCAAATACTGCGTTCGTGTAGAGGGTTGCAACTTACCAAATAAACCTTACATTTTGATGTGACAAAGTACTTATGTATTCCACAACTTTTGAGGCTGACACACTGCTTTATTTAAGTGGTTTTAAAATGAAGCTTAACTACTGACTGTTTTTATGTCCAACGTGATTCTCTGCATCACATCTGTCTTAAGTTAAAACAAATAATAACTCGAACGTGATTTTCGTCATATCCTTGCATTAGCTTGTAGGTCAAAAACATATTTAATATCATAGGAATTGACGACTTCCATGATCGAGTTTGTTATAGTACTACCCTTTCTGAGGTCACGGATTCTATCCCCGGCTGAGTCAAAAAACGCTCTTTTTATATTGTCTCAGATCTGGGAGTTTGTGGTTTACTTATTTACTTACCTACCGTAGTTTTTTTCTGATTTCCACAACTCAAGTGATAAGCTACTTATTTTGGTATCGGAAAATATATGTGATTTTGATTTTCGATTTTGTCCATTATACAAATCATAGGACCGTAAATTAGTTTGCTTGTTCAGCATCTGTGCTAATACTACCTATTGAAATACTTGTTGCACATCACAAGCTGTTTTAATTCAAAAGTTTTAAAGATTTTCAAATCCTCAAACCATGTTTTTAAATTCAAACATTAAATTCATTTATAGATGTAAGGAAAGTACTTCCAATATATACCTCTATAAAATATCCAACGGCATCAAAGTATGTCGAATCAAGCTGTAAAACCTGTTTGTCTGGTGTCAATCTGGAATTGGAACTAAAACTGTGCACTGCGGAGTTCATTATTATTTGCATTACGTAATAACTTAATGAGCACGATTACTTAAAAGAACGAAAAACAAAGGTGGTACTACAAAATTACAAATACCCAGACCGGAAAAAATATGGAAAAGTTCGTTTTCTAAATTGGCCCAGCCGGGGATCGAACCCGCTACCTCAGAGATCTGACATACTTTGAGAACCGGAGGTTGTCAAAGATGGCATACACTGGCATAATCGCTAATTACCCCTAATATTTCGCAATTAAGAATTTTATACGGTCGTCATTAGCTTACTGAACAAGGGCATAGTATTATAAACGTATTAAGAGTGTGACATGGGTACTTCTAAAGCTGACTGTACATGTACAGTTCCATCAGCGATATAGGACACAAGGTAGGTATGAGTTATATCAACTCACACAAAAATCTTTTTAAGCATACCAAATAATATACTAGAAAAAATACGACTCGCACCAGATCATGTTCTCGGACGGGAATCGAACCCGCGACCTATGGATATCCGGTCTGAGTGACTCGGTAGCTCAGCGGTCAGAGCATTGGACCGGATATCCAAAGGTCGCGGGTTCGATTCCCGTCCGAGAACATGATCTGGTGCGAGTCGTATTTTTTCTAGTATATTATTTGGTATTATATAAAATAGCATTGTGAATGCTTAAATCTCAAAAATTTAAAAATCTTTTTAAGCATTTTGCTTCCAAAACATCTGACATCTGTAGATACGATATTTAATCAATATATATTTAAATTCCAATTTTATGACTAATGCCATTTTCATGTTCCGAATGATAATAACTCAATTAGCTAATTTTCAATATTTATCAAGATCGAGCTAAATTTATTATTATTGTAATATTGTGAAGTAAAGATGATTACGGCTATTATTTGTACAATTATGTTTGTCAGTGCAGGTCTAGGAAAATGCTGTTGTGTTGTGTTTATGGATTTTAAACCATCCTTCTCGAAAATAAAATAATTACTACTACTTACATATTTATTATTACTGGCTTATTATCACAAACAATTGAGATGGTTCTTACACCAATTGGTGTCGGTAGTTTTGTTACATTTATATACAACTAGCGGCCGCCCGCGACTTCTTCCGCGTGGACCTTAGGGACGTTTTGACCGGTATAAAAAGCCTATGATTTAATTCTGTCTGTGTGCCAATTTTCATCCACATCCGTCCAACCGTTCTTAAGTTATAAATGGTGTAACTAACCCGACTTTGTTTTATTTATAGACTAGCTTCCAGCTGCGACTTCGACCGCGTGGATATTCGGAAAATCCCTACGGAACCTTTGACCGGGATAAAAAGGTATCCTATGTTTTTTTAATTCACCCTCTAAACTATCTGTGGGCTAAATTTCATCTGTATCCGATCAGCCGTTTTTGCGTGATTGAGTAACAAACATCCAACATCTAAGTGTCCAAACTTTCACTGATATTAGTAGGATTACAACTGTCTCAGTCTTTTCATAATCTATCTGTATTATATTGAGCGAAAAAACCGCTCACAACGCAGAGACCACAATGCGAAATTTGCGTTGTGGTCGTTTGGCATGATGACCACGACGCGAATGTCGTTTTGTGGTCTTTCTGAGATGACCACAACGCGGCATAGGCGTTTATGGAAGGGTCACAACACGAATTTCGCGTTGTGGATTTTTGGAAGTGACTTTTGGCAGTAACTTTTGGCGTTGTGAGCGGTTTTTTCGCTCAATAAGAGATTTCGATCTTTGAGCCTAACATATACATATAGTATAACCGTCTATGTGGTCTAGTAGTTCGCCCACCCGTGTATGAGGCAGGGGTCTCGGGTTCGATTCCTAGGAAGGGGGTACATTTGTACCTACTCGGTTTGGTTGGTGGAAGGCTATTTCAAGTCCGCCTGATCATCTTACATAGGTCTGACGCCATAACAACAATTTAAACATAGTTGTGTTCCGGCAGTTAGAGGTAAGATATAGCCAGTTCCTCAGTGGTGAGAATTCCGTGTGTAGTGCGTTTACACTTGCGGCCTTGTCGTCACTTAACATTAGGTGAGGTGAAGGCCAAGCACTATCCCGTTGTGAATAAAAATACTTTTTTGTCGCGTAGGCGCATGGCGCAGATTTTATTTGCTGTTTCTAATCAAATATTTCAGCTGAAAATATCAAATTAACTGATAACTATAAAAGGCTCTTATCTACTACCTCTCACTTGATAGTATCTACTGAAAGGAAGAACTAGATAAATTTGTGATATTTTTTTGTGCTTTTCTCTTATCGACCATCCATTACTTAGTATGACTTGACTCCATAATATGACCCCAACCTCTATTAATAAGGAATATTTAAAAGCTGTGTAATAATTTCTTATTTGATTTGGGCCCTAATCAAGGTGTAGGTACTGTAGTGGAATATTGGAAAGTTTAACAAAAACTTTCTCCATCAATATACAATAACAACTACAAAATGCACATAATAAAAAAAATTGCATTAAACTTAGTTTGAAATGCGACGGTAATCCACGACATTTCCTCATGTAGAGGTCACGACCTCACTTGGCTTGCTGTAGTGCCTTCCTTGTGCGAATTACGATTCTCAACTTAACTTCGATACAAAATAAATTCAAGCTTATTATGCTTTTCTATTCTAGTCACATTATATTTTAAATGTCTTGAAATGTATTACACTTTTTACAGAAAAATAACGAAATTTGGTTAAATAAAGACTTTATTATGTAAAGGAAAGAAGTAACTACCTATGTTTAACATAATGCATGAGATAATGATTATTTACAAATTGTAGTAAAACTGTTTACAGTGCTTACACTTCTAAATTGATTGTTAGGTGGACATTCTGGTTGCTGACCTACAGTTTTATTCAAAGTAATCATTTTGTAAAATAAACAACCTCTTTTTTAAGTGTATCTAAGCTATTGAGGGCCTCTAACTAAATAGTTCATAAGCACTATGTTCTAATGTAATGAACGTAGTTAAAATAAATGACATTCATTATTAAGTATTAAAAGATAGAAACAAACTTAATTACCCAATTAATGCAGATAATGTTCCGAACTTGATAATGTAATGTATTGCTAAAAAAGCTATAACGCATTTGGCAGTGTAATGACTGAATCACCTCTGGTTATGTGGGATACGTGGGAAAAACAGCGCTATTGTCGATTTGTGCCACTTAGCTAGGTAAGTGGGAAAACAGCGCTGTTGTCGATTTGTGCCACCTAGCTAGATAAGTGGGAAAACAGCGCTGTTGTCGATTTGTGCCACCTAGCTAGATAAGTGGGAAAACAGCGCTGTTGTCGATTTGTGCCACCTAGCTAGATAAGTGGGAAAACAGCGCTGTTGTCGATTTGTGCCACCTAGCTAGATAAGTGGGAAAACAGCGCTGTTGTCGATTTGTGCCACCTAGCTAGGTAAGTGGGAAAATAGCGCTGTTGTCGATTTGTGCCACCTAGCTAGGTATGTGGGAAAACAGCGCTGTTGTCGATTTGTGCCACCTAGCTAGGTAAGTGGGAAAATAGCGCTGTTGTCGACTTGTGCCACCTAGCTAGGTATGTGGGAAAACAGCGCTGTTGTCGATTTGTGCCACCTAGCTAGGTAAGTGGGAAAATAGCGCTGTTGTCGACTTGTGCCACCTAGCTAGGTATGTGGGAAAACAGCGCTGTTGTCGATTTGTGCCACCTAGCTAGGTAAGTGGGAAAATAGCGCTGTTGTCGACTTGTGCCACCTAGCTAGGTATGTGGGAAAACAGCGCTGTTGTCGATTTGTGCCACCTAGCTAGGTAAGTGGGAAAACAGCGCTGTTGTCGATTAAAGCTTCGGTTTTCTTTACGAATGAAATTTCCGATATATAAGCTTCAATATGAATTTAGCTCAAGATTAAAAAGATAGTCCCGAAAATCTTAAGTAAAAATTGAAGTGGAAGCATGCATTCATTTAGGGTATTATTTGCTGTAAAGAAAAATACAATATTTATTTTGAAAGAGAAAATGGGAAATGGTACGTAAGTACTAGGTTCATATTTTTGAATAGATAGTTTATCAATACAGTAGTAATGTATGAAATGTAATGAATTCATTAAAATACGATACAATGAAGTATACATTGCTGTGTTAGAAATGTCGGTTAATCTTAATTTTTTATTTTTTTATTTGACATACTTTGCTCCGATCCCAAAGTAAGTAGCTAAAGCACTTGTGTTATGGAAATCAGAGACAACGGTGGGATCACAAACATCCAGACCTGAGCCATTATACACAAGTTCATTTTCTTAATTGACTCAACCGGGAATCGAACTCGGGACCTCAGAGATGGCGACAACTTGAAAACCGGTGTGCAAAGCCACTCGACCACGGAGGTCGTTTGTAATGCTGTTGTTCCTGCTCATCTCGGTAATCTAAAAATTACAAATTGTAATAAACTTATTGATTGTAATAACTAGAATGCGAAATGCAATTCACAAAATTATTAATGCATAGAGTTTTTCACAGGATTCGATACAAACATTTACATAATTGCTTCAAACGTGAGGGAATCGTGTTGTGTTCAATTTAAAGTTAGTTAATACAATTTTGATTATCATTTTGCATGCAAGCAAACGTTTAGAATAAAAATTTAATAATTTAACCATTTATTTTTTCCACTCTATTTTGGAACTTAATTGATTTTGATAGTTTGGTTAGGTATCATTCTTTCCTAAAGCAGTTTGGTATAATAGGGATTTATAATAGTGATATAATAGTGTTATTATTGTATGTGCGTATATATTTTTAATTATTCAGTAACATGATTTAAAGCTACAGATATAAATTTTTTTTTCATCAAAAATAAAAAAATACCACACCGCGACTGAAGCGGGGTAACCCATCACCACCGATACTTGTATCCACGAGTTATTCTTTATTGCGTCATCGAATTTAAATAAAAAACGAAAATAAAAACTAATATGTAAATTATGTGTACTGAGGTTAATGAAGAACATAAAAAACCTATATGAAATTGCCGATTTTTTTTCTTTACCTTTTACACACCGCATAGATGTAAGTTTGTACATAAATGTTTTGTAAAATGTGATGAGACTTTTCAAAGAAACAACTGTTATTCCAGTGACTAGTTTCATTAACAATTACAAAGAAAACACTTCAATATCTACAGAAACAATTCTCATTTAGCAACATGTCCACGATTCTAGTTCGCAGTTTCTAAGTGAGTAAGTTCAGGTGGTTCTGCTGATCAGGGGTCTAATTGTGTAACTCAACATCTATAGCGATCGCTTTCAATATCAACATATTCAGTATCAACCTGTGTTCATCCATTTCTTCTACTTCCTAGTCCTAGTCGTCACAGTTGTTATAGGTTGGTTGCAGCTTTTGCGACACTTATCCACCTCTCTTTTTCTATTCGTGGCACTGCGTGTGGGTTCGTATGCGGTCAAAGGGGTGGGAACACCTTGTACAGTTTGTCCATCTTGTGGGCGATCGACCACGAGAATGTTGACCTTATACTTCCTTGTACCATCAATCGGTCCAATGAGCTTTTGTTGCGCATTATTTATGTATGTACTCGTATGTCCATAGATCGTAAGATATGAATCTGAAATGATTTAAGATTTAAGTTAAATCTCAAATCTGAACGACTGTCTTTATGAGTTAGTAATGGATGACCAGATAGTATCGTCTAAGTGATTTTTATGGATAAAGTAAGCATTAACTTTCCTAACTAAACTCACCCGCAACTTTTAGTATTTTTTGCTGGTCACAGTGAAACAGTATTATAGGTAAAAATATATTGGTAACTTTGCTTGAATCTGTGAAAAAAAAATTGGTGAAAATTGCGAATGTAGTGCCATGCCTTATCACTTTGCTAAAATTTGGAGGACATACGTGTATGTGAACGCGCCACAGTGTATAATAATAATAAATATTATATTTTACTTCACCAAAAAGATTAGCATAAAAAAGAAGCATCTGTGCCCGAACTAGGTAAAAATCTGTATTTCAGCATACAACACCTTGGAGTAGATGTTGTATGCCCAACTGAAAGCAATTGCGACAGATAGTGGAGTTACACAATTAGGAAGCGGGACCCTCGTCAACACTCGTCACTCGCAAACTGTAACAGTTTCAAGTTTCAAACATGAAGATTCATGCTTTTGAAATGAAACACCACCGGCCCACGTATGGTTACGACTGACGTGTAATATTTGAGTAGTACTTACCTACCTATAGTGTGTAAAGATATGAACAGCAATTTATTTTCTCATTACTTTGATTACAAACATAATATATGAACAGCTTTTTTTTATCTTATTTTAAATTTATTCGATATTTGGCGTTACTTGGCCACATTTTTACCATTCAGTATTCCGGCCGGATACCGAATACCAAATCATGAAAAAACGCTTATAATTTTCAAAATAAAAATATTTAATTACAAGTTGATAGCATTTGTAGTTATTGAGATATCCAACTGTGACATACAAACAGACAGACTGAGTCGTATCATAAGAGTTCCTTTTTACCATTTTAGTACGGAACCCTAAAAAGGACAAAAAATGCAGAACACATTTTTATTGCGTCTAGATTCGAAGTCCTCCTTAATGTATTTTTTTATATTTATTTTTGTATAAAAATCTTAAAGCGGCTTACAGAATACATCCACTTAACAAGTTTCAACAGTGTAGGTAATCTTAATAGTTTCGGAATGAAGTGGCTGTGACATACGGACGGACAGACAGACAGACTGACATGACGAATCTATAAGGGTTCCGCTTTTTGCCATTAGGCTACCGAACCCTAAAAATACCTTGCAAAACTCCTTTTTTGTTAGCGAAAATGACCACTTTATCCCTTGTAACTTAACCGAAACTTATTTTTTTCGCTTAAGTTATGTCGCCTAAGTTATGTGCATCTGAACTGAGGGCCCATTTTTTAAATCGTGTCGAATCAAACTGAGACTTATAGGGGATTTAGTTAAAAATTCTAAAAACTGAAAGCATAGTTTCCAAAATTTCTAAAACGTGAATTAAAACTTTTATAACCAAATGTGTTGGGCCCTCAATCCAGACGGTTGCAATAAGAGGCATATCTTAGATCTCAGAAAGTACCATCTCTGTGTTAATAATTTTAATTTTAGAATTTACTTAAGAATTTCTAACATCGTTACAGAAATTTTCAACTCGCTAGAACATGACATAAATTTTCGGCTATATTGACTTGGCTAAAACTTATAGAATAATGAAAATTACACCAAGTTCTTTAAGAAATTCTTTATAAAAAATTGATATATCGTTCGTTGTTCTTAATACCATACTTTAAGAAAAAATGCATTTTCATTTTTATACGACCAAAAATTTGTAGGGTAGATATGATTTCAAAATATTTTTAGGACTGACCTACATCTTACCTTATAGTATCTTTTAAGTGAATTGTTTCCCAATATTACCACACATTATTCCCACTATCTAGTTTTTATAATTTTTTATTTTTGAAACGTAAATTAAAATTATTTTCAAACGTTGATTTCGATATTTCGTAATTTTCTCGTCAGTTTCAACAGACTACTAAATTAACAAGTTCGTTAGTAATCTGTGTCATCTTCTTAAAATTTTCTTAATAAAAGGAAGGCAAGGCTCGCGCCTAGGAAGGTTGCTCCGAATCCTTCTGGGTGAGAGTGTAAAAAAATCTATATCCATATAGCCACATTGATATCTACACGAACTCGGTTCTAATATTTTGCGCTTTGAAAGGTATATAAAGGAACAGTGCTTAACGAGAAATGATATTGCTTTCCCCCTCAAAACGCTATTTATTGTAATCAATGTAAAATACCGGTGATTCTATTTAATTTTATCATGGCAATAATAGTAATTATTTACTATTTACTATGAGCAATATTATTATTCTCGAGCTCGAGAGAGCTTTGTCTACGGAAGAGAACGCTTGGGTGTCTCTTTAGCTTAGAACGAATTAAAAAAATAACAACCATGTTAGAACTACCTATATAATTTCAAATAATTTTCTATAATTTCGACGTTTATTGACGTTGAAATAATAATATTACATTTTGAAATTCATATTTTGTATGAAAATTCAGTAAAAGATTGTACAATTCTGAAAGCGAGTCCCACTGCCAAACTGTGCTCAGAGTCGATAATCAGAGATCGAGACAAAACGTAGTGATTAGGTACATTATCTTTGATCGAGACGACAAGTGTATGATAAGACTCATAGACAAGAGTCCCGTTTGTTCATGCTACGCGTGCTGGATGTAATGACCTCAGCGGCGGTATCGGCTAAAAGCATTGAAGTTCATATTAACTGTGTTTTGACAGATATATGTAATACATTGCTACTTTTCTTTGGTAAGTTTTTATTTGTGCCAAAACAAAGTAGCAATGTATCACATACATCAGTCAAAACACAGTTAACATGAACTTCAATGTTTTTAGCCGATAGAGCCCTAGGTATGGGTGTTTGTGATACCACCGTTGTCTCTGATTTCCATAACACAAGTGCTCTAGCTACTTACTTTGGAATCGGAGCAATGTATGTGAATAAAATGTCAAATATATATATATATATATATACTAGTGGCCCGACCCGGCTTCGCACGGGTACAATGTAGTTACTAATGTGGTGAGTGTGAAGTTATTAGACTATACTACAGGATAACTATATATAGTGGTGGCCACAAAATTAAGGACGCTAGTCGATTTTCTTACAAACGAAGTAACTTTTAAGCATTGCTTCTCCGCCAGAGATTGACCGAGCGGTGATCTGGTGATGGCCATCCAAGGAGTGAATAGAGGAGATTCAGATTTCTATACAGACCAAAGTGATCTGACCAGCATTTTAAGAGATGTAAGGATATGTTTAAAAAAACCGCGAATATAGTATAGAAATGTATGAAAACTTGCAACTGAAAATTCTTATGCTTACATCTCTTAGAATGCTGACCAGATCAGTTGGGTGTGTTAAAAGATCTAAGTGTACAGACGACGGGACTCCTAAACCATTGATCCGATTATGATGAAACTTTGGTGACTTGTTCTGCTTACGACCGGGAAAGTCCCTGGCTAAAAAAACGGAGCATTGCAATACGCATGCCGGGTGCAGCTAGTTCTAAACAAAAATATGTTGTGCATTATCAGGATTATCAATCTCGATCATCCAACACTTCTCTATAATATACAACATGTTCCAAAAATACCCCTAATGCCGAATACGGTATGTAGGGACCATCAAACTGAACAACTTTTACTTTGGGACCAACTCTGAAATCGCGAAATAAAAATCAACTGTTTCATACAAAAATTCAAATCGAAAATATCAAAATGTGATTTGTGAAAACAGCTGATTTTTTTCGCGATTTGAGAGTTGTTCCCAATATTAAAAGTTGTTCAGTTTGATGGTCCCTATATACCATATTCAGCATTAAGGGTATTTTTGTAACATGTTGTATACCAACCACATTTCTTGTCATGTTATCCGGTTACAACATAAAAAGGCTATTCGGCGAGCTGACTTTCGAGCAGGCTACATAAGAGCTGGCCATGGGAGAAACAATCACTGCGCAGATCTACACCAGCCGCTCTTAAACTTTGTCTTAGCATAGGCGACTTGACCGAATATTGTATTCTTTTAAAATTAAACTGATAATTAGATGGAATAATTTTGCACCTTATTACAACGCAATAAGGAAAAAATGACAGCACTGTCAACATAACGCCATAGGTACTATTCAATGCCTATGGCGATAATGCATTCTACCTACTCTCAGGGGAAATGACCAAAGAGAATGTAATACTACGTTGATATGACAAATGATATTTATTTTTCTTTTTTAATCAATCAAATGCACAAAAAAGTTTCAATTCCGACGTCAAAGTCAATCACAGCAAAAGTAGCTTTTTATCACTTTTTAACCCTGTTAGGTAATAAATATTTAAAAAATACGAAACCGTGTTCAATTAATTTTGTGAAAGAATGTCTATGCCAAATTCCAAGTCAATCGGGCCAAGGAATCGCGTTCTCCCATACAAACTTTACCACCCTGTTTCACCCCTTTAGGGGTTGAATTTCGCAAAATCCCGTCTTAGTGAGCACTTACGCCTTAAAAGGAGCCCCCATGCAAAATTTGAGACTCCTAGCACTTGCAGTTTCTGAGATTTCGTGATCAGTGAGTGAGTGAGTGAGTGAGTGAGTGAGTGAGTGATTTTCCCTTTTATATATATAGATATAAAATTTGTACTGTACGTTCACGGTTAGTTATTTTATCTACGAAAATGTTTTTTTTCTTTTGGAGACGAAATGTCATTCTGAATTTCAGAGGTAAAATGACTGTGAACGCACTTATTAACCACTAATTGGACACTGCATATACAACATTTTTGGTCTTGTACTAGCGATAATTTTAAGGCGTGAAAAATACACCTAATTTTATCGACAAAAACACTCATGTTGGGGTCTATCGTCTCTCCTGTTGGAAAGGCCGCCATTTTAAATTTGACTTTTTATTTTAGTTGAAGCTGCCGAAAATATAGATTTCTCTAGATTTTTTTTAGTTTTTCTCACATATCTTAAAAATACTGCTTTCAAACAATACCAAATTCAAATGAAATCCGATTGAATATGTCATATAAAAACCTTTCCGAAATTAGCTTCTTTGTATGGAAAATTAAATTTACTATTTTATTGTCCTGACCTATATTTACTGAAAATAAATATAGGTCAAATAAAAAAGTTTTATTTTCTTTATTAGATTCCGATTGATCTTTATTTTTTTTGTATTTTTATATTTTGTACATACTTACCTACATTAAATAATATTATGGACACTCTACAAATGTTGCTCATACAAATAATTTAAAATGCATCTTCTCTTAAAGTACTGTATTAAGAACAACGAACGATATATCAATTTTTTATAAAGAATTTCTTAAAGAACTTGGTGTAATTTTCATTATTCTATAAGTTTTAGCCAAGTCAATATAGCCGAAAACGTTGGGCCCTCAGTTCAGACGTTTTAATAAATTTAGTTTTCACTTACCTAATAAACCAATAACTTTTTAACGAATATTTATTTTTTAGAAATTCACTGAGGTGTTAGACTTTATGATAAAAACGTAATTTTATTGTATTTCTTCAGTTAAAACTAATATTTTGAAGATTCTATCTTGGGCTCTCAGTTCAGATATGTTTGAACTGAGGGCCCAAGCTAAACAGCCTTAGATCTGTTATGCCATGTTCTAGCGAGTTGAAAATTTCTGTAACGATGTTAGAAATTCTTAAGTAAATTCTAAAATTAAAATTATTAACACAGAGATGGTACTTTTTGAGATCTTAGATATGCCTCTTATTGCAACCGTCTGGATTGAGGGCCCAACACATTCGGTTATAAAAGTTTTAATTCACGTTTTAGAAATTTTGGAACCTATGCTCTCAGTTTTTAGAATTTTTAACTAAATCCTCTATAAGTCTCAGTTTGATTCGACACGATTTAAAAAATGGGCCCTCAGTTCAGATGCACATGCCTAAGTTAGCCCAATGTTCAAACATTTGTACATAAAAGTTTTGTTACAAAAGCGTTCATGGTTGTTAAATAAATTATGAAAATGCTAGTATGGAAAATGCAATTTGTTAAAAACTCTGCATACAAAACATCAATTTCACAGGACCTAATATTTATTGCAATTTTTGTTTTGTTGGCACAACTAGGTAGTGTATCTTGATAGATAAATGCTGATTGACATTGATAAACTAAGCTGCAACTTTTATACCTGAAATTTTGAAAGAGGGATCAAAATATCATTTTTTATCTCACATTTTATGGTTTTATCAAATCCATATTGATTGGTGAATTTTTTGACATATTGTTTTCATAATACATGTAATACCATTTTTTTATTGTAACAATCGATACACGAGGATGTAATTTTAAAGGAATTCACTTAGAGCATTGTATTCAATGGGTAACATTCAACGTGCAGAAACTCAACATTATTGTTAGTAAACTTTTTGTAGTAATCATGTTGCGCGCCATCTGAAAATGTCACGCGTCATGTTAAGCGACACGTGTTGCGCGTCAATTGTTGCGAGCTGAATATTTTTTATATATTTCGGTTTGGTTCTGCTTTTCTGCTGCCTCCTCCTCCTTCTTTAATTAAAAGCCAGCTTTTCAGTGGTCATGTTGCATGCGACCGACACGATTGGTCACTCTTTAATAAAAGTGCAGCCATTGCCATTATACTCGCGGCTTACCAACTCCACGGGAAAAAAATATGCCAGTTTAAATTTCTTGTTACTCTAGAAGAAAATTAAAATGGGAGCCAGCAATGCTTTTCTGAGGGAAAGTCAACATTATCCAGATTTTACTATAGTAAAATAAGTAATTTTGCTGTGGCAAATATTTTTTATACTTGGGTATTCAATTACAATTGTTTTTGAAACATATAAAATTAAGCAACAACACATGTAAGTACATAACTACCTATATGTAAATCAAAATAAACAAGTTTATATATATTCTGTGGTAAAATAGTGACATCCACGTGATCTGAAAAATGCAGGCGTATCGAGCAAGAACTTTATAATCATATCGGTATCGAGAATTGAATAATTTTATCTTCAATTTCAATTTCATCGTTTCTATGAGTAAGGGTAATTCCATAACAGCTAGCCCCCACGATTATAATTCAAACAATATTAAAGAAAGGAATTTGCGGTAAAAGTGTAAATATTATCATTCTCGCTACCTGTTATGAATTTGGAGGTTGTAAGTCTTATCTTTGCACTTGTTCCAGATAACTATCGCAGATAAGAGCATTTTATTGCACGTACATGCTGCGGTGAAAAAACATACTCATTCACTGTAATCTTATTGAAAATATGAGTTTTTTAAATTATATGATTTTATTTTGGTTGTTTTAGGATAACTAATATGATGAAATTACCATGTGGTTTAACTTTTGTTATTTTTTAGATTTACGAGGTAACATTATTTAACTAACTTTATAATATGTGGCAATAAAAAATAATCCTACCTTAACAGCTACCGCAACCAAAATTAAAATGTCCCATCCAAAGCTAGGTTTATCGAGATAGGCAATCTAATTCTGATTCTAAAAGTAAATTGTTTCAGTAAGTTTTTTTTCATAATTAGTTTTTAATCCAGTTCTCAAAATCCGAGAAGCCTTTAGCTACTTGGGGTTGAGAGTTGAGACAAAATGCCACGGCCGCAAAATGAAAAACTCTTCTATTGTAGCGTAGTGGAAAATCTAGTGCTGCAAAAGAATAAAATATAACAGCGAGGCACGCTATGATAAAGCTAAAACAAAAGCAGATTAAGTTCTGGGTGCACATGCAGCACAGTGAGATTTTCCACCACGCTGTGTTTTGTCGCGTCCGCGGACCAAACCACACGAAAAGCGTGGCGCATCACGCAACACTATTTTATTTAAAATACAGTAATTGACACAAAAGTACTCGGTTTCCTCCAATAAAAAAGGAATTATATTATTTTAAGCCGAACAAAATGGGTGTAATAAACGACAAAAATCTTTATTTGTTTCTTTTTGTGATTCTTATGTCATGTTTTCCGCTGAAAATTGTCAGGCGCTGAGCTGTTGTTGTGGATGCCGCCGCCGCCACAATAAATATAAAGTAGGCAGAAAAGACACTCGGAACTATCTAACTATATATCTCGGAATCGATGTTTTCCGTGAACGCACACAAAGACATTACTTACAGGGTATCTCGAACTACACCTACTCCTAGCGTAACAGAAAGAAATACGACAGTGTTTTATTTTAAAATACAACAAGCAGCACCACTTTTTTTTTGTGCTGTCATGCCACACCACAGCTAGTTTTGCATTTTCATTTCGCGTGAAACGCATACAAAATACAATTTTGACTGAGCACGACTCGATGACATTTCTTGAGTATGTGCATATGTTTAATTACTCGTAAACTTCTTTGTAAGTTTATATTGTCTATTCGAGCAGATAGAGGATTTAAAGTGATGGTATTAAGCTTATGTATCGACTTTCTACATAATAAAATACAAAATCATACTTAGGTTAAGTCTACGGCTAAATTTAAGTTGGAAAAAAATTGTGGTCAAGAAAACTTAGCTTTCAAATTATATCATTGTATTAGGTACTTATTTCTTTTTCTTAAAAAATGGAGATCTTCACTCAAATAGATTAAGATAAAGCGGTTCCCTGCAATAGCGAAGGGTGCTGGTTTTCTCTAGCGTCATCCTGAGGCATGTTCCTGACAATGCGAATGGACTCTTAGTTCACGCATATCTGCCCTATTGACATGACGTCATGACGAATCGTTTTATTTGCTGTTGGGAATCGTGGAAGATTAAAAATATTCTCAAATTTTCCTGTTGATCAAAATAAGTACTCATTGTTTATAAGTACCACGAAATTACATGTTGATGACCAGGTACTTGTTTGCAAGTAATTTATTGTCATTTCCTTTATCCATAATCACAAACACATGCGTCGCAATCGCAGTCGCAGCTAAACTACTACGCCATCGAGCTCCTCGCCCACTTCATACTTAGGTGCTTTATTTGTAAATTGAAGGTTTATATACCACCTAGTTTGGTGACCATAGAAAAGATAAACTTCGGTTACAGAGTAGCTGCCTGGATCGCATAAAATTTTGATGGGATTCTCATTGCTCTGCAATATCCATACAAATGCCGCTCAGCTGCAATTCTTCAGAACTTGAACAGAACAGACTTATTTTTTATAAAGTATAATAATTAAACCTCAGCTCAATTAAAGAGAGTATATTCGGGGCACCGCTGAGCAATAATGAATTGTTCCCGGGAGTAAATACTGGGCCGGTTAATTGAATCGTCGCAACATTCGGTCCAATTAGTTATTCCAAGTGGGCAATTCACACGCTTTCCCATTCACTGGCCATCTGTTGCTAGTAAGCTGGGTGATTAGAGCGGCGAACTGTTTTGTGCAATAGGGAAACAATTTGCTATCGGAAAATACAAAATTTACGCTTTAAAGCTTGGTAATTAACGCCTTCCGTGTACAGTGAGTTGTTTTATTTTTATTTAAAAAAACTCAAAAGTATATTATACATAATAATATACTAGAAAAAATACGACTCGCACTAAATAATATTCTCGGAAATATATGACTTAAGTTCTTATAAAGTGCCATTCAAAGTAAAAGAACTGATAAATTACTAACATCTCAGGTGAGATTAAGGACAAATTTGGGAACATTTTGGTGATTTTATAAAACTCTTTTAAACATAGGTATTTTTATTTCTCAGTTAATGAAGTTTTGTCTGTTATTTTTTTGTAATTCGTAATTAAGTAGGACGTTATGCAATAGACAATTTTATTAATCTAGTTATTTTTCTCAAACAATTCTGAAAAATCTTAAAATGAGTATTCGGGTAATAATGAATGACCCATTTCTGACGTCCGTGTGCCTATTTTCAACCACCATGAAGACGGGTTAAAATGCCAAAACATCGTTCAGATAAGGCGATCGAATTACTTTATGGCACCTACTTAGGAGAAAAATGATAAAAATCCTCTCAATTCTTTACTTTTCATTGTGAAGGTTATATTAACAAAATAGCAAAAAATTAGGCGACTCACTCACCAATTTTAAGAGCTAATTACTTGCTTATTTTATATAAATGGGACTTAATATAAACCATTTACATTTAAATAAGTTTTTTTATGTAAGTACTTTGACTCTCAGTAAGTTCCAAAGATCTCTCCAGCCATTTATAGATTTATACTAAAATGCATTAAATTCCTGTAGAAATAGTACATATTTTAGAGAATATGTTATAACTTATGTTACCTTACTTTGCTTCCTATTTGGGAATGATACGGATTTCTAAATAATAAAGTCAAATCATCTGTGAATAGAAAATGAGCAAACAAAGCAAACAATATCTTCCTAATAGTTATCCCTGTTTGTAGAATACTAACCGTTTGTATTTGTAACAAACTACTAAAACCTAAAGAAAATAAGCTTAAAATGAATCAATATCACATTAAAATATTCCCATTACTATCACCGGCAGCGTGTCGATGGATCCAATTACCGCAGAAAATAAACAGCACCGTGGCTCCAGCCTGTTTACTCCGGTGGCAGGCAAATTCTTTTATAACGAAGTTCAATCTATTTACCGGCATCGAAGAAAATTCTGCTCACAAGTAGGGTAACAAAAAAACAAACTATTGTTCTTGTGACCAGTCTTGCAGTTCACGGTACGATCCCTAAAATATAGTTGAGCGATGGCTGATGACTGCTTTTTCGGGCAGACAGTTTATAACCTCCAGGTTATAAACTAAAAACCAAATAAACCTAAAAACCAGGGATTAAAATTAGCCCAAATATGTTTTAATCCATTAATTGGGCTAATTTTTATACTGGTTAAAGGTTGCCTAGGGATTTTTGGAATGTCCACGCGGATAAAGTCGCGGGCAGAAGCTAGTAGATTTAATAAAAATACTTACTTCTTTAAGTGAATTTATGTATTTTTTAAAATAAATTTATGTTTCACAAAAATACGCTCGCTAAACACATAATTATGTAAGAAATAAAAGCACGTATACCCATAAGGAAATTCCCAAAATAACTTGAGAACAATAAATCTTAGAATCTGCTCATGACGTGCTCGTACCCACTATTATGAACAGGTAGGTGCGCAGTTGCTTAGCCTAAACCTGGGGTACTAAAAAAGCAAGATTGTACGCTTATTTTTTTTTTTATGTTGAAACATTTAGATTTGTAGCAGTGATCATTGAAAACCCTAACATGTTATGAAACATCAATAGTGTTAATATTATGATTCTGATAATTTTAATACGCAACGATTTATTATCATGAAACGGTATTTTAATCCCTTTTTTACTTCAACACTATTCATAATACTTTGCTCTTATTTTCAAAGTAAGATAGAAAGTGTTTTGACAAAGTGTTATTTTTTAACATAACATAACCAACATTAATTATTGGTTATGTTAAAAAAACACTTTGTCAAAAAAGGAATTATTACTTTAAAGTCAAAATGTCGGTCACCAGAAATACAAAGGAAAATTGATTTTGTGGGACGTTCGCACATCGATAACAATGAGAATCTCGTGTTAGAGGAACCACTTCAGTTTTTGTTTATCATTAACGTAAGCATTGTAACATGCAAGGCTTTGCTCTTGTCGAGTTAACATATCAAAATATCTCTATCAAGTGAAGCTGCCAAGCGGTCGTGTCTTTACCAAGCTACAAGAAAATTATACAGAAAAGTGGAAAAGTGTTTATAAATGTTGAGTTAAAGTGAAAGTGGAAAAGATAACATCACTAATTTAATTTTTTGTGTGTAAAAGATGACGATACCACAAACTGAAAATATCGCTAGCTACATCGAGAACACCCAATCTTCGGTAGCAGCCTCAATATCTGGACAATGGAAAGGAGTATTATCAGAGTTTTTTTCAACCATGTTTCTGGTAGCATTTGGCTGCATGGCATGTATACCTATTGAAGGATTACCATATAATCCGCCGATGTATGTACCTTTGGCGTTCGGTATGGCAATTATGATAAGTGTACAGATTTTTGGACATATATCGGGAGCGCTAATGAATCCTTTTATAGCTGTACAGGCAGTGTTATGGGGAAAAATTTCTATACCAGTAGGGATCGCATACATTTTGGCGGAGTTAGCTGGAGCCAGTGTTGGTTATGGCATCTTAGTCGGAATAGCGCCAGTCGATATGGTAGGTGATGCGGTTTGTTTGTCGCTACCAAGTCCGAGGTTAAGTGGCTTACAAGCTGTTGGCGTTGAAATCGTATTGTCTGCAGCATTGTCTTTGGTGAACTGTTCGGTGTGGGATCCGGCAAATGAAAACAAGCAAGATTCAGTGCCATTGAAGTATGCCCTTGCCGTTGGAGGTTTAGCTTTGGCTGGAGGTCCTCTCAGCGGCGCGAGCATGAACCCCGCGAGGTCATTTGGGCCTGCATTGTGGTCTAATAGATGGGATTCCCACTGGATCTACTGGGTCGGCCCGTTCATTGGTGGCATCATTCCGGCCATATTCTACAAGTATATTTGGCTACAGAAAAATGAAAAAAAGTTACCCTAAGTTCGATTACTAATTAGCTACCTATCTTACCTACTGTATTTTGATGAGTAACTGAATACCTACATTCTATAGTAAAGTTCACTTTATATAATTATGACTCAATTATATCAACCTTTATTGTTAATATCTTTGTTCCCTCTAACATTTAGATAAATAAAAATGACTAAAATTACATAATCATTACAGCTTGTAATAAGAACAAAAGACAATCACCATATTCACAATGTTTATATCCTATTTTTATCAAACTTAAAAGTATTTTTTGTAATATAGTTATGATACATTGTTCTAAAGAAAACTCATATTCAAAATTAAATTACTCTTTGCTATTCATAGTTTAATAAAGGGTCATGCATGAAAAAAACTGTTTTTTAATTAATTTATTTTTTATGGACTTGAATGGAGTTATATTTTGATTTAGAATTGTACTAGTTAGTTTTAGGGAAGGTCAATCCTTAAAATAACATCTTTTTTTGGTTTCTTGATATGGTAAAAAGTAAGGCTTTAGATAAAGTTTTTAGATAGTCTATCTGAAAAGTGACAAGCTGCAACTGCAATTGATATCAGCGTGCCGCACATCAATAAGTACAAATTTTGAAGAGTTAGACAGGTTTTGTGTATTGTCGTGACAGTTGATTTTTTTATCTCATTAGTCAAGACCACTTTTGTTGTATTACACGCATATCATGAAACTTCCATCTTACCTTTAATTATTAACCTGGTTTGAGGGTCATAATAGTAGATTATGCAATAAGGGCTGAAAGTAGTGTATCGTGTGCTATATAGAATCCTGAGTACGAGGTGTTCAAGATCGCCCAAGACAAATACACATTTAAGCCCGCGATGCATACTCTACTTTTTATACTAACTGAAACCAATGACTGTTATACAGAAAGTACTTAAGTTTTTTTTTTCATCTATTCTGTAGTGGTCAGTTCGACATTCGAATAAATCCTTCTTGATGCGCGGGTGAAAATGAATTTCGTAAAAAGTTTACGTTTTTCTTTTTTTTTATTTGTATAGGCAGTGCAAAGAAAATTATAACATGCAGCCTAACTCAGAATAAAATCTCATTATTTTTTTTAAAATAATAAATTTTAATAAATATTTGACAACATCACATACATTGCTCCGATCCCAAAGCAAGCAGCTAAAGCACTTGTGTTTTGAAAATCAGAGACAACGGTGGTATCACAAACACCCAGACCTGAGCCAATATAGAAAAGTTCGTTTTCTAAATTGACCCAGCCGGGGATCGAACCCGGGACCTCAGAGATGGCGACACCTTGAAAATCGGTGTACAAAGTCACTCGACCACGGAGGTCGTCAACATACAGCCTAACTCTGAATAAAATCTCATTGCACCTTAACATTTTTGAAACCAACCTCGATCAAGCACGACTACATAGGTTGCATTCCAAATTCAAATCACATTATTCCCATGGGGAAAAATGACTTACTTTAGGAAAGGTTTGCATGACACATAATATGCCATTGACGAGCAGGTAGTATAAAAAATATTTTCGACGCTAGTATAGGCTCGTGTCAATCCTTTAACTTGTATACGATTGAACATTTAAATTACGAACTAATGATTCACAGACAGACAGAGGACAGACCGTTCATTGATAAATATTAGAAAGTGAAAATTTAGATTTCATCTTCTATTTTCCTCGGCTCATTTTTAGCTGATTTATTGTTACGGTGTGTTTCAAAAACTAGTATTCGCCCAGTGGTCAAAATTATACCATTGAAGAAAAATATTAATTTACAAATTTTTTATTTCATTACGCAACTAAAAAAACTGTTGACCAACAGAGGAGAACAAGTAATTTGTAATTACCCATTTTGTAATTACCCAGAAAACCAGTTATAATTTATTATAATTATGTATAGGTCACAAAAAAGCTGGGATTCCTTTGCAACACGTGGATCAAGGTGACACGTGTGTGCATCCAAGACGGGTGTAGATACATGTTCCGGTCGGTACAGTCATATAGTATGTCATTCTATATTCCATTAGGTTGCTTGGTGCGCACTATCTTCCAGCCCAGCTGGAGGGTGCATTAAACCGTCCTAATTGAAATCGGCTTCCCGGTGGCTGATTACGTAACTCTGTTGCTAACAATTCTAAATTGAAATCGATTGAAACCGCAGTTACATTGCTGCTCTAAGTAAGATAGATATCACATTGGTTCTTACTAAAGCAGCGATGTAACTGCGATTTCTGTCAGAGTTGATTACAACAAAGTTACATAATCAGGGGGCTGGTCTTACCTATCAGTAACGTCTAGCATTGTCGATTCACTTCAAATAAGATTTTAAATTCTGTGAGTTGATGTTCCCTCATCTATAATATTATACGAAGTAACTCTGTCTGTTTGTTAGTTAAGTTTTGACTTCTGACACCTAAGCCCCTGAACCATTTCGATATATTGTTATCCTACTATTCTACTAAATTAAATTTTCGTTTCTTTTTTCAAATTAATTTCAATATTATTAGTTTATGTGTGTGTCACGTGGACGAAGTCGCGGGCCTCAGCTAGTATGGAGCTAAATTGAAGTTTAAAACGAACATAGGCTACGATTATTCCCTAAAATGCTACGAGAGACGAAAAGGTTCTTGAATAAATAATGTTGAATGAATGATTAATGAATAATTTATGTATATATATTTGATATTTTGGACAACATCCATTAGTTATTTATCGCTAACTGAGCAGAGCTTAAAGTACTATGTAAATTATTATACATATTAGATGTTCTCTCAAAAGATTATTTGGCTGTTGGGCTTTCTATAAAATTAGGAAGGTGCTCGGTGCTAGTCACTTTGAAACATAATTCTTACTACGCTACGCTAGTATAAATAAGTCTATGCTTTGAAATTAAATTGTTAATATTTTGTTTATTACTTTATAGAACTTTATTTTACTGGTCTCCAGCTACATTCCTATAAAGTTTATACATATAATAAATAATCGCAGTTTTTCTAAGCTTTAACCGAAATTCAGTTTCCAAAACATATGATTACTTATATTATTGTGTTTTATAAGTGAAAATGTTGTTATACTAACAGTTGTTTTCATACCTAAATTAGTCAGGTAACTTAATCAAAGTACACTCGACAGTAAATCAGGTTATACAGTTGAAAAGGGGAAGTACTTCAGCTCTTTGAGGATATCACGCAAGCTTGACCATATAATACTCATAATTTACGAATAATAGTTGAAATAAGTTCGCTGCGGTCTCAGAGACCGCGCGCGACTGTTGGAAGGTTAAATGAATGCTTTATTTTTTATGAATTCCACCGCGAAAGAAGAAATATATTCGCTTGCTATCGCTTGGTGACTGAAAATGTGAAACACAATGAAAATACTCAGTTTCCATTTCCACGACAATATAGTCAAACCTTTGAAGTCTAGAACTTTCATGTTCTAACTACCAAAGCAATGAACCAGCGTGGTAAGATTATATTAGTACTTTATATTGTCTGTTACCATAACAACGTTCTTATTGGAAATACAAAGAGAAAATAAAATATTTAAAAGCTAAGTTAGGAACTTTACCAGAGGAATAAAGTAGGTATCTCTTCTGGTGGCGAGGCGGCGCCGGCGTTCGTGGCGCCATAATACATATTATTTTCATTTGCCAATTTAAAGTAGTTTTCATAAATAGAACAGTTACTTAAAAGTTTTAGAGTTCCGTAGTCAAGTCAACAAGAATCCTTATAGAAGGAATCCTTATAGTTTTGCCTTTGCTTTTTTGTTTTACCTTTCGATTTAGGTAATTGTTTGCGAAATATTAAGCTTTAAATTGCAAAATTTTGTTAGAGTCAATTTAAGACAGTAGTACATATAATGAAGTTAAAAGGTAAAATATCACTGCTAGGTAGTCTTTACAGGTTGACGATTAATGGTCCATCAATTTATAAATGTTAGAAAAAATTTCGTATATACAAATTTCATTAAATAGAATTATTAAGTATTATACTTAGTTGTGTAAAACAGGGAGTAAATATAATATAAGGATAAATAATAATATAGTTTACCGCCATATGGTATAGTATAAGGTTACTACGGAACCCTATGCTGTGCGTGCCCGACATGCACTTGGCCGGTTTTTTTATATTTCTGTAAAGCCATTTGTATAACAAAAAGCGGATCATGCTCTGATTATAATGTATGTACTTATTAATGAGTAGGTATATTAAAAATAAATTAATAAATAAATTTTAGACAACATCACAAACATTGCTCTGATCCTAAAGTAAGTAGCTAAACTAAAGCACTTGTGTTATGGAAATCAGAGACAACGGTGGTAAGCACACACACCCAGACCTGAGCCAATATAGAAAAGTTAGTTTTCTAAATTGACCCAGCCGGGGATCGAACCCGGGGCCTCAGAGATGGTGACACCTTGAAAACCGGCGTACAAACCACTCGACCACGAAGGTTTTCTAAAAGTAAGTCGTTTAAAGTATTATAAAAGATTAAAATTCAACTTCTGTTTCGAAGAAATAAAGAAAACCTAAGGTGAAATTTAACAATTGCTGACTTTAAACACTGTTCGAAATCCTCCGAAGTATTTGAGCTATTTCCATAAATATTACCACTTGGGGGAAACCAAATATTCGAGCTCGTTATGAAAGATGAACGGGGAAAAATGAAAAACTCAAGCACTCCGCTTTTGAGTTGATCGTAGCTCGACTTCCGCCCATTCTTTCGTTATAATCCGAAATTAAAAGTTTCTTTGACTGGAATTTGTTCTTTGTGCATAAATCTAACGAAAAATTATTTCTGAGGTATGAAATTTTATTGCTTAACAATATCGTCATTATTTTTAAGATGTCGGAGTTTAGTTTGCATTTAAGTGCGACGCAACTATGTAAGTATCATGCGAAATTGGGCGATATAGGAAGAAGACACACATCCTAGGCACAAAATATAATGTCCGCTTATATTCGAAAACACTTTTGTTACCCTTTTGTTGCTTAAACAATGTCTGTCGAGGTAACAGATCGTGTACTGACTATAGCTCGGTTTGGCTTGAGATTACCGGTACGTAATGTCTATGTGTGCGTGCTCAGAAAAACTTTTTTCCCACTCTACTTTTTTGTCCGATAAAACTTTTTCTTTGATATTCTCATTTATTTTCAAATTTTGTAAATAGTGATACATACATACATACAAAAAATGTGATATTTGATGGTGGAATAAACTTTTATGAGTACAAACTCAATTGAGTAAGTACCTACCACCAGTGTGGTAACCAAAAACTAAGTACCTAGAACATATTGCATTTCAATTTGGATGCTGGTGCTGAAGTAAAAACTAAATTTCCCTAGGAAGGTTTGTCTATGACTTTTACTTGAAAAAATATTTATAGTACCTACTTATGTTATAATTTAAAAATAAGATCCAAAAAATATTAAATTCTGTGTTTTTTTTCGATTTTTATAAAGTTTATAAGTACAACTAGAGATGTGCCGAGGGATGATAATCGGCCAAGTTACTCGGTTCAGTTAATATCGGATCAAAGGCGCGAAATCACGCCAATACGTATGGCTGTGTATGTTAAACAATGTCATGTCTTCATTTATTTAATAATATTGCAAAACATTTTACATAATATTTGCTAACCTAAGTAAATCTGTTTCATGTTTTAAAAGTCTACTTAATTAAACGAGAAAATTATTATTTCAAAATTGATCCAAAAATCGATACGATCAAACTAATATATGCAATCGATTACTTAGCGCGACATAACTCTACCTAAGTCACAGACCCCAAATACATGGGGGTATCACAGACGTAAAAGCTGAAAAGTTTTCAGTAGTGAAAAGCAGGATTTTTTTAACTTTAGGTATCAAATCTTTATGATGTCGATTGTACTGACACATTAATGGAAGACACTATAAAGTTAGTTACCTATATAGAAAGAGAAGACACTAAAAGTCTTCTTTTCTTCTCCTTACCTCCCTTTCCTTCTCCGTTTTTTAACATATAAATGTAACAGAGTACTCGGCTTTTAAACTGAGTTACTCAGCCAAGCACGAATACAATAAAACTTGCCGAGTTTGCCGAGTACCGAGTAATAACTGAGCACTCAGCGCATCTCTAGTACAAACCGTATCGTAGGGCTGGATGAACTCTTTTTTGATTGCACTATGTGTATACATGTAAAAACAATATTTATGGAAGACATATGGATACATTTGCTATATTCTTAAATGTAATAAATTTAATTTCATTTATATACAAACCAATAAGTTGAAATGACTCTATTTTACTACTTTGTTCTTAGGTACATTGATATGAACTATAGCTGGTCTCCATGATCAGACCCGAAACAAACACAAATTGTGCAAACAACTGCGTCAATATGGCCGGTCATTGCACGAGGACCGAAGGGTTAATGTTGTTTCCTTTGCGCCTTTTGTACAACACGAAATACTCAAACATAAGTATCACATTATATTACCACAGTATAAATAAGTACACAGTATTTTATCTTTGTACAGACCGGCCGAATGAGGCTTGAAAGTGACGCGCTAAGTTGTCTCGGTATTGAAATAAAACACTTTTAACGGATACTAGCGCAGTTTTATTGAAAATACTATGGTGATTAGTGATTAGTTAGTATTTAGTTGGATTTCTTATTTTTATAATATGATGATTTGTTTGGGTACTTTTCGGTATACAACTGTCACGAGCGCATTTGTGCGGTATCCTCACCGTGTAAAACGCCAACGTGCATTATTACTTAATTAAAACAGTACCTACTACGCTTGATTCTTTTGGCGGGCTACAGTTACCGCCAGCTGATTTTATTAACTTAACTACTGTAATGAACTAGAAAACCATTTTAGGTAGAATTTTTGTTCATTTGCTAGAAAAAATATTAAAAAAAAAATATTTAACGTATTAAATACAATTAAATTACGGCCATTCCCTGAGACTATTATGACAAAGATTGTTCATCATTACATAATTTTTAATAATAGAATACTGAAAAAAAACTAAAAATAAACTGTCACGTAAACAACCGGCAGTACAACACATGTAAATGTAATTAGATAGATAAGTATTTGTAGACACATTTATTTTCTTTTTCTTTTTTGACAACCCTTGCACATTGCGACGACCGATAGCGTAAGTACCTACACTAGGTACATTAAATATTCTGTGCCTACACGGGCGGCGGCTCGCGGCGGTGTCGTCCGACATTATGGATTGTAAAACTGTGCTATTATCATGATTTAAGTATGGTGTAAATAAATATGGTGTTACAAATAATGAAGAAGTTTAAAAGCAACTTTATCTTTCTACAGTGTGAGATAAAAATGCGCTGTTTTATAAGTCTCTGCTCATTTAAAATGTATAAAAAACTTTTGTCTTGAGTAGTTAGTTTCATAATGAATGTTTGTAATTTTCATGAGAACCTACTTTAAGTTATACTATGAATACTTTGTGACAGGCTTGTTGGCATAAGAATATAGAATTAAATAGAATACTTACATAAATTAATATTTAGGAAAAATCATCACTCGTCGTCATCATCATCAGTGACTCACTTCGGGTCGCTGATAAGAAATGAATAAGTATCATAATTTTATTCAACGTTTTTAATAGAGCAAGAAAGTCGTTATTGTTAATTAAACAAATTGAAATAAAATTTATATTTTTCTACTTTCGCTATCCATGGAAAAATACTTTTAATCGTTGATTGACGAAACTCTAAAATACTTTGAATACCTATTAATACTTTGAACTGCATATTTTATTCAAGAACCATTTCTAAAGTACCAACCTACTCAAGATAACATAAAACTCTAACAAAAAAATCACTGATCTAAGTATCCTAATATATTATAGCAGGTATATGAAGGCAAGCCACTGTTATTCATAAATGTGCAATGACCTAAAAACACATGTTAAAGCATATTACTCTTTTATTAAAAATACGTTGAGGATTTTAGGCAAAGGCAATAAAGGGTACAATGAAGTATTTTTTGATTCGTTATGATTGAAAAATACCTTTACATGGAAGAAATTTCTACTTAGCTATTTGTCTCTTTATAATTTTTCCTGTTTTTGTGTGCAATAAGTGTTCGTAATTTGTAATTAAATTTTTAAGCGTCAATTATTATTTTGTTAGTCTTATACAATAATATGAAACGTTTTAATCGATTCAAAACTTTGAGTTCACGTACTTCACCTAAAACATTCGAAATATAAACATAAACATTTTATCAAATTGTATATTTGTCATAAACATTTTATCAAATTGCAGTACAAATATTGCATCTCAACGAAGGAAATCAAATTGAATTCATTCTGTGCGAGCGATTTCTACATTTGAAGTAACATAAATCGTTTTGAGCGAAACATGAGCACAACATACCACAAATTTCAGATGACTGTTGTCCTCCAATCCTACATATAAGTAACCCCAGATTTAGTATAAATCCGGACTTAGTAGCCGACCCTGGACGACTATGAAATGTTGCGGTTAGACGGATGAGTGCCTCCAAATAAGAGTTTACTCGTAAAGGATGTGAATGTTTTATTAGTTGTACTGTTAAAGTTACTGTGTTGCTTTTGTGACACTATGTCTATTTTTCCTTTTATTCGCACGTGACATTTCATTTTACCAACATCTACGAGTAAAAAGAATTTTTGACAGAAAATTAGTTAGTTTATTTGTCCGTTTAGTCCTATTAAATTTTGTTCAGAAATTAGTAGAAATAAACGGATTGAAGCGCTCATGGCGGAGCTTGACAGACTGATCGTACTCGATCACTTTTGTTAAGCTACGCTCGGTCCGGACAGGTGTCGGATGGGTGACCTTTAAGTAGCATTACAACTGAGCGCTTCCGTGCTTCGGAGGGCACGTTAAACCGTCGGTCGGTTAAAGCCGTTATCATCTGATAACAGTCGTTAAGCCAAGTTAGAGGCTTGGTTTACTCTAACACCAGAGGTGGCTACTCCTCATGCGATTAGAAAAAGAAGAACGGATATTTTTCTCCGTTTAGTCCTACTAGTAGAACTAAACAGTATAACTATATGGACTATGATCTGGTGCGAGTCGTATTTTTTCTAGTATGTTATTTGGTATTATACGGACTATTTCATTATTATTATTACCTACTACTTCAAATGTTACAAAACTAGTGATAAAATGTGTAAATGTGTAAAATAAGTATAACGATGATTGTTATGATTCCTGTAATGAAAATATTTTGGAGTCTGTATTGGCTTTTCCATTTCATTTAAATTAATTTCTGCCAATTAGTTTATTAAATTGATGTAATTAAAACCGTACTTTTGCAGAAGAATTTATTAATAATTTCCTTTGTTATTTTTTTTTACTTGAAATTAAACAAAGTTTTTATTTTAAATTATTGTTGTTAACAATATGTACCGTACAGCTTATCACATTCTCCTTTGTTGCATCGAACAAATCCGCCAAATGGACTTGCTTGATATGGAGTTTGTCGAATCCAGTTGCCTCTGAAATACAAATTGACATATTACACGTGAAAATATAATATACTGCGTGCTGTCCTTTGCCGAGTAGTCGGATTACGTTTGTTCGTCTCAAGTTATTATAGGAAAAGCTCGGCGCTCGCACTCGAGGCGATGTAGGAGACTCGGCATGGTCTCAACCAATCAGAGCGGCTAGATAAAGTTTTTATGGCGCCTCTATTGCGACGTAAAGGAAAAAAGGTTGCTTGCTTTTCTATTTGCGGCAGCTTATGAGGATAGACAATATTCTCAACAAGATTTTTTTAAATGACAATACATTTTGCTTTGCTTCTGAACTACTACAGTTATCAGTTGAGCATAAAAGCTTTACATTCATTGGTTCGTAGTTTAAATCTCAGATAAATAACATGTTTCACGTTCTTTTTAACTTACTAAACCTATACGGCCTTACCACAAAATATTTTAATCAGATTTAAGCAGTGTCTAAGTTAAACACTTGTTGAACAGTGTTTTAAAATCTTTTGAGGGAAGGCCGATAATTTCTCAAAAATTCTGTTTCATTTTTAAATTAAGCCATTGAATATACTCGTCTATCCTAAACAGACCCAGTAAAACTACACTCAATGAAATAATTAGACATACTAAACTACTAAAGTTCTGTCTCGTTAACTTGTTACCTAAGCTCCTCTGTAACTTTAAGATTAATAGACTTCGTAAGCTATTAGTGGATTGAAATATCGTTACCAGTTATAGAATTAAACGCTTTCGTTGTTTATGTTCGTTTGATATAATTTATAGTTTATCTTTATGACTAATTGCGCCTGATTAATTAGAGATCCATATTTACTGAACTTCTGACGACCTCCGTGGTCGAGTGGCTTTGTACACCGGTTTTCAAGGTGTCGCCATCTCTGAGGTCCCCGGTTCGATCACCGGTTGGGTCAATTTAGAAAACGAACTTTTCAATATTGGCTCAGGTCTGGGTGTTTGTGATATCGGAGCAATGTATGTGATGTTGTCAAATATTTAATATTTATTATATTTATTATTTATTTATTATATTTATTATTTATTTATTATATTTATTATTATAGTTTCAGCGGTAGTTTTAATGAAGCTACTCTTAATTAATAATTTTCGCGTAGGTCCCACTCGCACGTTTGAAACTCCCCCACTATGTTTTAAAAGAAAGATATGAAGGTTTGAATTGGACCAGTAGCTACAAACAGATGTAGTGAAATGGATTTGGTTAGGTTAGGTTTGGTTAGAAAAGCAACCAACAAAAAAAAATCGGGAGCGAGTTTCTTGCGTGTTGTGTTACCAGTGGCTCTACCATGAGTTGATGCAAACTGTTTACGCTAATGTAAACTATCTGATATACTACTCACAGTCAATGCGAATGAAAGAGAGAGAACGATAGTTTACGGTAGCGTAAACAGTTTGCATCAACTCATGGTAGGGCCACTGATGGTATACCTATAAAATCCCCTGACAAAAAGTCTTATTTCTACTAAAATTTCTAAATTAAAGATTTAGATTTAGTAACGTATTTATAGAAGAGTGTATAAAAAAGGTGTTAATGTTAATACTAACGTGGGACCATAGTCACATACGAAGAGTGTAGTTGTCATTTTGTTTTCTTTCTTTTGCGCAATACCACAGCCAACGCGCGTTGTTGATGCCCAAACCATCTGAAATTTAAAATTACCGTTAGAGAAATACAAAATTAAACACACAGTAATAAATACTAAAAGAGGAGCTCGGTGGGGCGCAGTGGTTTTGCGCCAGGCACTGCGATTGCGGCGGTTAAGCAACTTTCGCAAGGGTCGGTCATGGGATGGGTGACTTCTGTTTGAATGTCTTCTGTTTTTGATTGACATTTGGTTGTATAAACAAGGGGCATCATTATAAAGTAAGCAAATATTTACCTATATGGATAAGACTTGTTAAAAATTTGATTTGTATAAGTTACAGTTAAAACCCGTTTATATAGTTATAAGGTGTTTTCCCTAGTAAAAATTATTCCCTGAGAATCCCATTCCCCGAGGATCCTGGGGCCCTACCGGCTAACTTTTCGAACTTCGGCGGGTCTGCCGAGCTTCAACCTAAAACACATAAATCGAAGTAAGGAGTTTAGTATTGTACTATTCGCCGAAGTTATTTAGAAGATATCGATGTTCGTGTGACATCATGAATTGGGGGTCGCCATTTTGGCCCGATTGGAGCTCGATTTATCTGTTTTAATTCGAAGCTTTGTAGACTTTCCGAAGTTTGATGTATTAGCCGGCCGTACCGGGGGATACTAGTGTATTAGAAAATCTCGTTTGGAGGAATGACTCTCTGTCTGTCTTACCTGGGTGTAGTGTCCAATACGTTTTCCAGATTCTAATGTATAAGGCTCAAAATTATAGTCCAAATGTTCATTAAACCACGCATCTAGAGCATCCTCAATATTAGGTATAACAGGAACGTCTATCGTTGAGTAGAATTTCGCTATGTAGAGGTTTTCGCCAATTAAGCTCCACCTGTGGGAACCTGAAATAGTTTCAGCAATTTCAACTTTAGAACGATTATAGGTACACACAACTTAATAATAAATAACTAAACAAAAACTGGCCAAGTGCATGTTGGGTCACGTGCAATATAGGGTTCCGCTGTTACCTATTGTACAATTACCATAAAGCTATAAACTTATATTTATACATAACATACACAGCACATTCATGCTAAATTACAGTTTTCCAGTACATAGGGCCTCTGAGCAAAGTCGCGGACGGACGGACGGACGGACAGACGGACGGACATGGTAAAACTATAAGGGTTCCTTGTTGACTTGACTACGAAACTCTAATAAATATGGGATAGTGGCGAACATAAAACACACTTTAGTATTCTAATACAACGATTTATTGAGTATTCTAATTTAACGAAAGACGGCAAAAAATTGGTAAGGCAAGCTTTTTTTTACTTACAAACTGTCCTGTCGCTGTTATGAATAAACTGTCCATTTTCCGCCCACTTAGCAGCTTTTTCCGCCAACTCTTCGTCCCAAACCTAAATTAAAACTCATTTCTTAGTTTTTCAACTAATTATTTATTCAAATAACTAGGTTTATCAAAACAATATAAAGTCTTGATAAGCACTTAAAGTGCTCTATAATAAACATATTAGCAGTTAAAAAAAGCTAAAGGTCGTATTCACCATGAACTTCATGTCGGCGGCAGGAGGCTGCCGTGGGATTAGCCCCCGCGCCACCTTCACCCGTCTGAAGTTGTGCCCGTCCACAAAATGTCGGATTTGTCCACAAGATAACCGCAATCCTTTCGAGAAAAGACGTGGACTCATTTATTTTATAAAAGGTCAGAACGAGCAACTTTTCTAATTGATACTGAAATAGGTATCTAATACAGGGTAGAGAAAGAGAGAGATTTAAATACTTTTGAAGGAATAAAAACATAGGTATTGAATGTTATAAAACAGAACAACAGTTTTTAAAAGTCAGGATTATTGTAATAGTAGGTATAGGTAATTATATTCAAATTGTATGATCAATCACTACCAAACTAAAATGCAATACAACTTGTTTTGGAGATTAATTTGTTGATTTTATATACTATATTATTTATTGTATGCTAATCATACTCATAATGAATAAGAAATCAGCCAAGTTCTCACAAAACGAAGCTAGGTTTTGAAAAGTAGTAACCTTTATGTACTTAATTATGTTCCTATGATAAAAAAATATTATGTTTACTTCAATTTATAAATTTTGGATTACAGAAGTTTTATGTTTTTTCAGAAATCGTGTTTTCACAAGCAAAATAAAATGTTTTTTTTTGTGCAATGGCGTCGCTCCACCAACTCTCGTTATTATTTGAAAGTAAAATTTTCTTTTCTCGCCTTCTGAAAGTTTGAAACTATAACTGTTCAGAGAATACAGTTTAAAACTTCAAAAGATTTCTTCATTTCCTATATTTCAATCAAATTATTATCTAAAAAGAAGTTATGCCTGAAAATACGTAAAAACTCGTGCGATAGTAAGCTAAATAATTGATAGTTTTCAGAATTATGAAAAAAAGTACTAGCCAGATTTATGTAAAATATGTGGGACCACACCTGAACTATGTTCTTTAAGATAAAAAAGGTTTTTTTTTAAATCGCTTAACAACTGGCGAAGTTATGGTAAAACGTAAATAAAAAAAACATACCGTCGATTTGATAACCTCGTCCTTTTTTTGAAGTCGGTTAAAAAAGTCGTCCTAACTTAACTACTACATAGTAATGTAATGTTATGGAAAAACATCGTTCTAAACATTTTTTCTAATGAAGCAGTTAGCTATATTATTTTATTATTTACACTAAAAGGAAAATTAAAAAAAAACTTACTTTCAGCGCTTGCCGCGCCAAGAAATACAAGAAATAATAACAACTTCATTATTTTTTTCAACTATAGCAGAAAATATAAAGATATTGCGTTGATCTGAACTCCTGATGGCTCCAGCGATAAATGATTAATTATTTCATATAAGAAAGATGATTCATCTATGAAAATAACACTTGTGCAAATAATTTGATTAACCAACATAACAACATCCAATTAGTCATTCATAACAACCGTGCAGAGAGTTACTTTTCATTGATAGAGAGTTCAGATAGGTAGTTAATATTTTTAAGGGAGATTAATGTTGGTAAAACCATTGGCGTATTATTTCCATTACGCATTTGGTCTGAACCTGAAATTACTAATTTTGCATTTACTAAATGTCTAAAATATTGATTACTTATTGTTTACTAGACATATGATTTATTGATTACCAGCTCTTTGGTTGAATGCAGTTAAGACTTTAAGAATAAGATATACTTGTTGCTTACTTACTTATATAATTTCTTTACCAATTTAAAATTTTAGGTAACCTGTTTCCACTGTCTTATTCTTGAAATCTCAAAAATACAATAAAAACGCACTAACTAGTGGAAGTTTACCTCTCCTGACTTTAATACATTATAATCGCTCATTGAAAACATTCTAGATATTTATTAAATGCCTATCAATTTAAAGCCCTTAAATCGTGGTGTCTGGAATATCACGTCGGATGTAGAGGGCGCCACACGGCAACCGTTCCCGGCCGAAGCTTCCGCTGACTAACAACATTTGCCACAACTCGGAATTCCTTGGAACACGTATTAATTTGTAGAATAACACAACGCAGCCGCTCCGCGAACTTATCTTCGTGTTCATAATTAAGTATTCCGTTTGTTTAGGAATTTAAGTTTACTTCAGAAGTTGAAGCCGTGTGTTACATTTTAGGTGTTTTTGAATGGCCGCCATGCATATCAATTGACTAATTGCGTGTTTTGGTAATGTTACTTGTTTAAGAATAAAATTATTATTACATGAACCAAAACAATAATTTATCTCACCCTTATGATAAAGGAAAGATAATAGGTATTACAAAAATCTTGAAGTTGCCTAGAGGCTTTGTGTGAGCAATGAGGTTTAAATAATATATTTACCTATTTACGCTTTGTAAACAGGAAAGAATAGTACACTAATGACTAGGGGTTATAATTTACTTAAATAACAGTCCTTTGAATAAATACAAACTTGTTGTATTTTACAACGAGGTGGACTTTTATGATCTTATCTATTTCAAAAGTAAGCGTTTTTTATTTGTTAATGTTTAACACTCATGACTTTTTTATTTGACAAAGGGAATGGGCGCAACAACCTCGTATCTGCTGTATCAGAAAATCAGAAGTAACGACACATAGTAAAAAATCTTACGATATCTAATTATTATATTATAGATTGTGAAGTTATAATTAAAAAAAACTTTTTTTAGTCCTTTATATTTCAAAAATATATCTTGTTTATTTTAAAAGTTAGAGTGTGGTAGGTACTAAGTTTTGAAGGTCAGTGTATACTAATCTATTACCAACAACCTGTGTTACTATAATTTCAGCAATTATATGTATGACTAGTGGACCCTGTGAACTTCGTATCACCTAATATTTAATGATTATCAATTTTACCTTGAGAACCAGCGCTATCTTTTTAATTAGTAAGTTAATAACAAAGTAGCTGAATACTAAAACGAAAGCAACACTACGGTCCTTTTATCCAACATTACTAAGATTATTATTTAGACTAAAACCTCTTTATCAAAAGTTAGCTGTCAAAAGTAACCCGAAATGGCGATTCCCATACAAAATAGCCAATGTTCATAGGACGTTTCATTGAATATTCGCTATTCAATGAAACGCATTCTACCTACTCTCAGGGGAAATGACCAAAGAGAATATAATACTACGTTGAGATGACAAATGATATTTATTTTTCTCAATTAATCAATCAAATGCACTAAGAAGTTTCAATTCCGACATCGAAGTCAATCACCCCAAAAGTAACTTTCTACCACTTTTTAACCCTGTTAGGAGACAAATATTAAAATAATACGAAACACGTGTTCAATTTATTAATTTTGTGATATAATATCTATGCGAAATTTCAAGTTAATTGGGCCAAGGAATCGCGTTCTCCCATACAAACTTTGCCACCCTGTTTCACCCCTTTAGGGATTGAATTTCGCAAAATCCCGTCTTAGTGAGCACCTACGCCCTAAAAGGAGCCCCCATGCAAAATTTGAGACTCCTAGCACTTGTAGTTTCTGAGATTTCGTGATCAGTGAGTGAGTGATTTTCCCTTTTATATATATAGATGAGTAATTTTTTTTATATATATAGATGAGTAATTGAGCTATACCTAACTAATACCAAATAATATACTAGAAAAAATACGACTCGCACCAGATCATGCTCTCGGACGGGAATCGAACCCGCGATCTAACTAACTAACTAATCTCATTTTGCATTACATTAATCAAAAAGGTAGCACAAATTAAAGCTGACAGTAGTTTTCAATGTATTTCTTGCTGTAAAATCATGGAAAATCAATAAACGCGTTGACTTCACACAGTAAAAACAAAATAATGAAACAGTATCGTTTCCAAGATTCGCATTCGTTTAAATTGCAAATTCTCAATTCCGTTTTGTTTCCTAATGTGGTATTTACACGAGTCGACTTAGCAGGCGATTTTAATCAATTAGCACTTTTTATCGACAATCGATCGTAAAATCTAATCGCAAACCTAATTTTAAAGAGGTGGCGATTCGATTATACAAGCGATTGTCGAAAAAAAGCGCTAGTTGACTAAAATCACCTCCCAAGTCGCCAGCCAAGTCGCCCCGTGTAAATACCATCTAAGTAATCTGTCTTTTCTTTTTTATCTGGCAAATCTATTCAAATATTTAACACAATGGATCCGATTCTTATTCAAATTAATTGAAATGGCACGAATAAAGTGTTCTTTTGATCGGTAAACATTTTTATTTCATGGTTCTTGTTTTCTTGTTATTACAAGATGTCATGCGTTACGTAGTACTTATAATTATCTATTCTGTGCATGCAATCAAAATGTTTATTATGAAAATGAGCGTACATAGGTATATGTGTCATAAAATAAAATGGTATTTCGGAAGACGTAGAGTGTAAATTTTAGAGAGAACAATTTATTTCAATAATTTACTAACGTTATATAATATTCAATGTAGATCAAACCATCTAATTGATTTAACTAATTGATTTAAGTGTCATGCTATGATCGATTTAAAAAATGAAAAGGTCGCAAAATATTTTCAATGCCCACTTTTAAGATAAATGAAACAGCATTACATTAGTCTCTGCGGGTGTCTATACTTCTGCTAAGGGCGCTAAGATAAATCGTCTTCGTAAAAACTTTTATTTTCTTCCGCGGAGCAAGGCAAGCGCCCGTAACAGCTTGCATTTATTTTCTAAGAGATTTAAGGGTCGCTTGGTGTACAGCCGATCTTATATATCGTGACGTTCAAACGCTGCTTAAGAGCACAGATGAAATAAATGAGCCGAGTAAACCTCTTTAAGTTCATATAAGTATTGTATGTGACCTTTAAGTCTCGTCTTTGCTTCCTGTATTCTTGTACAAGTCCTTCAAATTTTAAAAGTATTTTTGTTAAGCGCATATTATGGTTGAATTTCTCTTAAAACTGGAATGCAACACAACGACATTCGATAGAACTTGTAGGTATTACACTCGTAACGTTGATCGTACGGAACAGTGTCAATAAATTTATCTGACACCTAATTTATCCGAAACTTAACCGGAACCTGTGAATCAGGCCCGAACTCTGTTATTAAAACTTACTTTTTTAGTTTCAAATATCTTTGGTCAACTACCTTTAGACTTTTGAATAGAGGATGTTCATAGTCACTTGTTATATATATTTTTGCAAAAATCAATTCAGTCATTTTCAATCCAGTGCTGTTCCATGGCAACTTTCTAATAATTTGCTAGACAAAGTAGTGAATATGTTAAACTATGTTACAGATTTGCAATCTACTCACAAAACCCTTTCATTTGATATACATATTCATTTACATGGTACGTTTAAATGAAAAACATGTTTTTCTTTGTACTGTCACAGCTTTTTACCCCCACCATTTGCGAGCTTGTCATTTTATAATATTTATGATCAGGACATCGTACTGAGTGTTTCTGAGATCATACCCTACATCGTACCGACGCAGTGTTTCTGAGATAATTGCACTTTTATATATTTTTTTTTAATTAATTTAAGTACTTGATAGCAGTAGTAGTAGGTAGTACTCGCATTGTTTGAGTAAAGCACTATTCAAGCTTTGGTCCACAATGACTGCACTGTTGGCCACGTTATAATAGCCTCAAGCTTAGCTTTACTACGCTCTCGGCCTTCAAGCTTGGTCATCATTGTAGCCCTTGCTGTCCGCGCTATAATCCAGCTTGTCCATCACTGTGACGGCCTGGACCTGCGCTACGGCGCTAAGCTTCGCTTTCGGCCATCATCATTGCTGCCAGCAACGCAGTCATTATAGACCGCGGCAGTAATGTACTATTGTAGTTTAGGACTATAATCCAGCTTGTCCATCACTGTGACGGCCTGGACCTGCGCTAACGTGCTAAGCTTCGCTTTCGGCCATCATTATCGCTGCCACGCAGTCATTATAGACCGCGGCAGTAATATACTATTTTAAGATGTATACACTTCTAAGACTTCCGCGCGTACAGTTCATTTGAAATAAAACACTTTTTACGGGTAATAATCAGTAAAAAGTGTTTTATTTTAAGATTTATCAAACATACAAAGCTGCTGTTCTAAATATCTGTAACCATAGCATTTCAACGCGCATTCTCAAGGGAAACCCCGCTGTTTTAGTACTGCGAAAACTATTTCACACAGCAATTCTGCAAATCCTGCATTGCAGTACAAAGTAACTATACAGGCGTCAATTAATAAAGATTCAATGTTAATTTACAAAGTAACTTAAACAATTTATTGAATTTAACGTGACTTAACATTTCATAAGATGTTACAATAATGAATAGAAAAATTGCCAGAACTCTTTAGACAACTTGTAAAAGCGAAACCGAACTTTACTACGGATAATGTATCGGTTTGACATAAGCTTAAGTTCATCATAGAGTTTAAAAATATGATCCAAATATGTTTCGATACATAAGTTTATTATCGTTTTCACAAATGTGGCTGTCTGTCTATGGGGGTTGAATAGACTGTAAAATAATACTCTTTGGTAACACACGCTTCGTCTTGCACGTAGGTACAAAATGATCATAGATTAATGAAATTGTGATGTAGTACGTATTACAAGGGGGTCAGCGAGGAAAGTCTTCCCTTTCATCGGCAACCTTGAGGGATTAGGGGACAGACTCCGACCTTTGTTCCATTGTGACGAAATTCCTATAGCTGGCATCCAACTAAGTTTTATTTCTACAAATTCGTCAACTCAACTTAGTTAAATTTCTATAAATTCGTTCTTCAAACGATTAAAGTTTTGTACTAGTTGTTTCAAATTAGGTGCCTTTATTAAGTTTACCTACCTACCTAAATTTTAATCCTTTAAATTCTCAACAAATTTTGAATTAAGGAAAGGAGTTAGGGAATAAAATAACCGTTTAGAATTTGAATACCTTTATATTTATACATAAATTCTTTTCATGAAACATCGCTCGTCACAATTCAACTAATTTGACATATTATTTGAGATATACTATCACTAGATAATGGAATTCCAACATTGTTCCTTAACCAAATATTTGGTTTAATATTTGGTCAAAATTATATTGTCCTCGGAATTTCTCATTATAATTTAGCTCTAATGTACAATTTCCATTCTCCCCCGATTACAAATTCTATTGATAACTCTAATACAACTGACTACGATTCAACCTCAAAGTTGTAGTAATTAGTAGGTAATAATTATATTACACTATGATACCAGCTGATACAGCAATAGCTTTGGCTTGCAACACTCAGACACCTATTATAAATATAAATGTGTAACTTGTAAGCGACAGATTATAAAGACAATAATGTTTTTTTTTCAATTATCTACACAATTAACAAAACATACTTTTTTGGAGTGTTTCTTCTTTAGGACTGGTATTTTTCTGTACAATTTGTGTAAACATTCTATTATAATTTCTTATAAATAAACTTGTAAACTGCAACCATCGAAAATTTGTAACAATCGTGTAAAGTTGACTTTACGAATAAAGCCGTAATTATTACAATAAATTTCAGTCACATTTAAGACTACCAAGATATTATTATAATCGACTAAGGTAAACTTACCCAAATTATTTACAACTGTTAACAAAAGTTAGTACAAATGCACAGTCAGAGTATTAAGCACATTCATACCTATATACATTAAATACCATTATATACTTACCCCATAATCCAAGAATATTATCAATACTCAAAAAAATCAACTCTAAACATCATTATACTAAGACAAATGCACCAAGATATTCCAGCCAGCCTAATCAAATAACAATCCAACAAGTTATCATTGCATAATAAATAAAATAATTAGTTTTTGTTTTAATGTGCTGGACTTATGGTAGGTATCAATTATAAGATGATGCATTTCCCTTATGATATATTTTAAAGTGACACGATATAATGTATATTTAAATACTTATATAATTTTGATAAAGTGAACAATTCAGTCGAGGTGAAAATTCTTAAGAATTCCAAATAAATACATCTTAATTTAGAGCGAAATCAATATTTCTCAGAGTAATAGGAAACGTTCAATAAATATTTTCAGAATAATGTAAATATGTACCATTTTTAGACAACGTGGAATGTATAAGATAATTAATGATAATTAACCTAAGACATATTAAATATTTTTTCTTCTCGAGTAAGTAATTATCAGATAGAATTATATTTAAAATAAATTATTAAATATAATGTAACCGTATTTCAAATCAAGGCACGAACAGGCCAAATTTAATAAAATGCAATTTGCAACGATTGAACTTGGAAAATGATTTTTGTTTCCTTCTTTTAAACTAAAGATCCCTATCATTTTTATATAAATAAAGGGTATTAGGACTTTATAAAGTAGTATGTATATCAAATTTTATGAAACATCAACTGCACTATGTACCCATACAATATAGGATTATGATATAAAATCTTAACATCTATTACATCATCAATAATGAATGCAGTAGGTATCCTACCTACTGTCCAGATATTCGCTATTGGCAGTGAACTATTGTTCAACGTTCAATATAATTAATCTTTTCCTTACGATAACTTTGGGAAAGCAAGAAACCCTAAACGATATTCATTACCCTTTATCGACGTAGCACAAATAATACTGCCGATCATCGTATGATTGACATTGATTTGGTAACTACATAAATTTCACAGGCAACCATACCAAATAAGTAACAATTTTTGAAAGTATACCAAAATTACCGAACTACTTAAGTCACGGTGTAAAATCATATGTTCATAAAACTGTAAATATTACAGTTGTAACCCAGTTAATTTAATTCTCTAACATTCTGGCGAAACAAAAAGAGAGGAATATTAAGAAAAGAGAGTAGGTAATGCGAGTTTTTTCGGCTGCGCCGGTGGCACGAATGTCGCTCTCCAGGACGAAAGGTTCATCGATGACGTGAATGATACCGTTGGTGCACTCGACATCCGGACGGAAGACATGGATCCAATGGCCGTTCCATTCCACGTAGTAATCTGCGGCAGACACAAATCCAATTTGAAATAAATCGACAAAGTTGAACTTCCCAACCTCGCATGAATGGAGATAATGACGTTAATGGTCCGTTAAGAGCTTACTTTTATCAGATTCTTTAACTCGCAGCCTGAGCGGATCGCGTGACGTCGGCAGAACGAAGGGATGCGTTTCATTCGCCAGCAATTTCAAATCAGATACGGTGTACGCCCGCCCGGCTCGAATCACGTGCCTCTCTAGAATCTGCTTTGTCTGAAACAAAAACAAGCTTAACACTCGACACCCTTTATTCCTAATTAATGAAAACAGTTGCTATGAAATTGGGCAAAAGTAATTTTCATAAAACATCGACTGTCATCGTATTCTTGCTATCAACGTAAGTTGTGTGTAGCTTGTACGGGAAAACATGCTTGATATGATCCAATATGATAGAAAATAAATATTACAAATACAAATATACATACAATTTGTTGCGAACTAAGTGTACATAGGTTATACACATAAAAATAACTTAAATACTTAGTTGCCCTTTTCGGACACAGGAATTCAGAAGGGGCTCCCAGGATTATTAAAGTAATAGTTTGAAAAAGAAATCTAAACGTCATTTTATTTAATTATACTGTCTTGATTGCATAAAAAAATTAGGTTTGCAAAAGTCGTAAAGCTTTTTTAAATTACTTTAGGTACATACGAAATATCCATAGTCTTCCTTAAATAATGCCTTGAAAGCGGAAGGATGTCTAATCTGGAACTTGAGCCAGGCGTGATCTCGCGGCACGAAGTACGTGTATCGGTGCTCCATGTCCTTTAGTTGATGATTAAACACTTGTCTTCTTCCAAGGTTGTAAGTTATACTGCAAAATTAGAAAGAGTTTAGTAAAATTATTTCTACTACTGTCATGATTTTTAAGGGAGCAACATAAAAAAAAAATTATTACTAACTGGTAAAATTATTCCACTACTGTCATGATTTTTAAAGGAGCAACCATAAAAAAAATTTCTTTGTTCAGTCTGGCAAAAGGGGGCGGAAAATTTCTTTTGTGCGCCATTAAAAAGAAGGGTTGCCAGTAAAAATAATTCAAGATTCGTTTTAAGAAGTTTTTGGAAGGTGTACTTAAAACCGTATCCAATATAAAATAAAAGAGTGTCTTTTTTTATAAATAAATGTTTTTGTTTCAGTAATTTATTATTTTCTGCTTTTTAGTCAACTAGCTAGAACTAAAAGTACACCATCTCCTATTGGAGTATTTGTCAAGACGAATCAAACGAGCCCAAACTCAAAGGGGTTGAGTGGTATTATTAAAGAGTTCCCGTGGCTTTCATCCGGCTCCATCATCAGACCCTGGACACTATTTCCCAACAAAGTACTTGTCAAGACAATTCAAACGAGCCCAAACTCGATTGGGTAGCATGGTTTTATTATAGAGTTTCTGTGCCCTTCTTCCAGCTCCATCATCAGACCCTGGAACCTTTTTCCTAACAGAGTACTCGACAAGACGAATCTACCGAGCCCAAATACGATGGGGTTGCATGGTTTCAATACAGAGTTCCTGTGGCCTTCTTCCGGTTCCATCATCATATCATATCAGCTCAATGACACCATAATATTGCATTTTCTTCCAGTTCTGAACTCTGTTCAAAGTTGTAAGTCTGTATCTCATCGGGAAAATAGTATAATATCGTTAGCTAAATATTAGGACAAACAAATGAACATATAAACGAGAAAGCATCTTAATTAAAACGTGTTCAAATCAGAAGGCCTTCTGATTTGAACACGTTTTTATAATGATATCACGTTTAGTATGTAAAAATTGATCCAATGAGATAAAATAGTGTTTACTTACTTTAGCATCGGATCTGTTCTTAATTTCTCATACACAGTAGTGTATGGAACTCCTAGAACCCTATCTATGATATGGACAAAACCGTTGGTAGCGGCTATGTTCGGCTGAATAACCGTAGCGTTTACGCCACCGCCCTCTACCGTCAGAGTTTTGTTGTTCCCATGTGTCAGCACGTTGAAGTACAAATATTTCCTTGCTGACGCTGTTGGGGCTTGGTATATCTACAATAATTTAAACTTTGTTATATTAATATAGTAAGGTTTTAAATGACGAATCATTAATGATTTAGGTATACTGCACCAAAGTTAAGTTTTAACAACAGATTCAATTTAACAACAAACTGTTTTTTTAAAGTATAGAAGTAAATATGAAAGGCTTTTCAATGCAGTTGCAGAATATAAATAGATGACATATGGATTTTTTTTATATGTACAGACAAACATACATCCATGCTTAGTTTTTAATGAACTTAATACAAAAATGGGGTAATCACATTTATCTCAGATGCAATACTAATACGTTACAATTATTCTTAAACGAAAAATAAAATCGATGGAAAAACAACAATGGTATATTTTGTCATGCACATTACTTCGGCTGAAAAGGTTGAAATTGAAATGAATAACTAAAATAAATTATCGATCTAAATAACAAAACAAGATGAAGTCGTAATTTTAGTTTTATAATTGGATTAACGTACAGTTCCAGGAAGCTGAGTTCCGAATGGCAGCGCGATCGTAAATAAATTTCACAAGACACATTAATTTCAGAGATAATTAATAATTTATATCAATTAACAGTTGGATTTATAACGTTCTTATTATGAAGAAAGATGCAATTTGACTGCGAATACTTCACTGCTTATTAAATTGAATTTAAATAGAATAAATATGTTTTTTTACCTGATTCATGTTGTTATGTATGATGGCGTCCATAGGTAGTCTCTCTCGTACCAAATGCAAGTTCAAAATTTCCTTTAGTTTTTGATGGTTTCTACAACAAAACATTTTTTAATGGTTTTTAGAGAAGGTATCAGCACTAAATGTTTAAGTATATCTAAATAATAAGTCACGCGTAATTTCATAAAAATAGTATTTTTTGAGAAAGATATTTTTTTTAAAGAAAAACCAAAGGTTTTTAATGGATAGACCTTTAAGATGTTTGTTATTAAGATGTCTAATTAGATCGAGAAGTGTCTTACCTAACAATATTTTGCACACTCATCTCGTTCCAAGCTTCGTTAGAGGGGGCGAACAGGGTTATATCTTTGGCCATATTCAGCTCTTTCAGAAATTGGTTGTTTGAACCGAGGTCCATGATGACTTCGTAGAACTTGCACAAAGGACCGTCTTCCTTTTCCTGAAATTCAGAATTGAAATAAGCTTTTCTGCATTCCTTTTAGGTTTTGAGTCGTGTTTGTGAGTAATAAAAAATATTTTATTGCTCAGGATATTCTAACCATAGTTTGAAAAACATGTAGTAGGTAAAAAGGTTAGTTTACAATTTTAAAGAGATAATAGGGGTGAAAGATTACAGTTTTCCCCTTCGTACCATAATGTACAATTCGAAAAATGTACATTTTTAAGCAAAATCTACAATAAGTGTTGATTTCAGATAACAGCTGTCAAACTTAAAACAGCAATATTTCGGAAAGTACTCATCCTAGACTGATGTTGTCTTGAAAGAAATGAAAGGTCTTGGTGAGATGTACGTGAAATGTACAATAAGCTAAATGTATTTCGCTTATTGTATGTACATTTCGTGTAAGTACATTTTGCGTTTTGAACATTTTGCTTATTGTACAACTTGCGAGTTGTACATTTGGCGTATTGTACAAAGAGATAGATATGTACATATTTCGAATCGTACATTATGCTACAAAGAGCAATTTTCTATGCCTAAAGTCTATTTAACTAAGACGACTTGAGTGGCCAGTCTACCCCGAAAGAGGACCCGTGTTTGATTCCCGGCCGGGCAGAAATTGAAATGATGAATTTTAATTTCCGTGACAGGGTCTGGGTGTTATTATGTATAATAAGTATATATTTACAAAGTATATAAGTAGTATATCAGTTGTCTAGCACCCATATGACAAGCTTTGCCTAGTCTGGGGCTAGATGGTGCCTTGGACTAGCTTCACATCTCACGCCAAAGTACTACAGAAATCCGACTTCAATAAAGAACTGATGTCCACAGTCATGAGACGTAAGGTCACCTTTTTCGGACACATGCAGAGAGGATCCTTGTACGAGTTCCTACGGCTAATCCTCAAAGGGAAAATTCCGGGATAGAGAGGTCCGGGACGTCCGAGACGCAAATAGCTGGACGACATCAGTGGACTGGACTTGGCTATCGTCTGTTAAAAGATGCTACATGGGGTCGCAAAAACTATTGTCTGCTATCGCCAAACTTCAGTCTGAAGATGGCACGAGATGATGACGATGACAGCTTACCAATGGATTTGTGAGTTTAGGGCATGAAAGTTTCGCAAATTATAAGATCATAACATTTACAATCGTCGACTAAACGCTCAATATTAATATCTACTGTCGACAAAATCTGTCCTAAGAAAATAAACTGACTGGTTCATCATTGCTTGTTTAAACCACTGGACGGGTCGGACTAAAGCATACATGTTATTATGACGAAGGTATCCGCTAAGAATGGATTTTTGAGAAATTCTACGTAAGAGTAGAATTCCCCACGACTAATTCGCGGGTGGAAGTTAGTAAGAAATTATATTTCCTAACCAACTCTTAAAGTTTCATAAAGATCTTTGTCTTAAGCACCAGCTTGTTCTAAAGGCACTGCATTAAGCTCCAGTTTATTTTTCTCCTGTAAGTTATCTTAAACTAGTCCGCTATTAGAAAACTTATGCCACTCCGTCCAAGCTTATTAGGTAGCTATAAATATAAAATACTTGAGGCATGTGTCACAAGCTCCAGTAAAGTTAATCCAATTAACTTACTTGATAGATAGTTTCAGATTAATTCTATTCCATTTTTAAACTAATCAAAGTTGTGAAACATGGCACTTAGACAAAATACAATAACTTTAACCTTACCTGAAGTATTAGTAAAGCTACATAAAAGAAGATCAAAGGGTTTCTACAATAGCTAGTTTGTTTAAGTAAAGAAGAATGTTTGGGTATTAATAATGCAGTTCGGATACACACATGCAAAACGAAACAATACTTACAATCCCCTACGGTTGCCAAATGTCATGCAGGATCCACATCGGGTAGAGGGCACAAACAAATAAAACAGTATAACAAATTCTTCCCAACATCACACAGAATACAAAATTGCGTAGTTCTCTGAGCAGGTGTATGTAAAGATATCGAAATGTTATGGAAGAGATCTGTACATTTTGTTGAGTGCGATGTGTTAGACTATCTACACCAGCCCCCCTACTCAAATGGGTAACATTCTTTGCGTTTGAACGTTACACTTACTATTAAAGCTTTAAAAATAAGCAATAAACTATAAAATTACGTGCCGTAAGCTTGTCAATTCCATACAATAGGTACATCAAAGTTTGTGATTTACATAAGTTTGCGACATGCGATTTAATCGTCTATTGCTCATATTTAAGCTTTAAAAGTAAGCGTAGCGTTCAAACGTATAGAATGTTAGCATTTGAATAGGGAGGCAGATATGCTGTCAATAATAACAAAATAAATATCCAAGTGAAAGGGAAGATAATGTTAGTAGTTATTCCTGATTATTTTTTTTTTATAAAATTAATACAAAATTATTGATTACATAATATAGCTTTGTTATCATAAATATATAACCTACTTACTTATGTACGGAATGGAATATCAGATATAACAAAAAAACCTTTATATTATTCAAATGCAAAACGCTAATTACAACTTACCACAACCTTACTCAAAAGTTTATGGATTGCACAACAGACAAAATTTAAAACGTGCTTCAAGTTTTACAAAGAGGACTCTCAAAAATACATCAAAAAGGAGAACAAACATAGTTAATAGATACAACACGTAAAAGTTTGATATCAAAAAGTAATAAATAGTAATAAATTTATGAACCTTTTTTACCTTCATTGCCTGGTTTCCACGTAAATGGAGCGAAAAGTCAATGAAAGGTTTCAAAAGATTGACATTTATTGCAGTATTTAGGTATTTTGCGTATGTGGTATTAAGCGTCTAAAGGACTCTATCTACTAGCTGGAAATAATTCAAGGAGTTTTGATTTCTTGTGCATCAGGCATCACTGAGGACTGTTGATCGTACATTAAATTTTCGACCTAGAAAACTGTGCGGAAGCTTAAAAAAACAAAATGTGATCGAGCCTTTGTTTTTTTGATATAATATCTGAAATTCGAAAAAAAAATGCTGTATCGAATCAACGTTCATAACAGCCCGTGCTATCTGACGCACAAGAAATCAAAACTCCTTGAAATATTTTCAGGCAAAATCACCTGCCAACTGGACTCATTCGTCGCAACAAGTTATTTAATAAACCAATTATTTATTTATTTTTTTGCTTCAATTTGAAAGCAACAGTTTTACAGTTACAATTTAATTTAATTTAAAATATTGTTTTATTATAATATTAGGATTTTACGAATTGCTTGTATAAAATGTTGTTCCAATATTTTCGTTATCTTAGAGTTGAGGAGTGTGTTGAAAATGGGACATTTACCTGTACCTAAAACAAAATAAAAAATTAAGAAACTTAATAATACTTAATAATTTGTGAATATGTGAAAGGTGATAAATAGAAAAATGCCGTTTAAACAACAAAAATAATTTGCATAGTACATTTGTCAATACGAAAAAAAGATTTAAAAAAATGTAAAAATGTCCCATTTTCACTACCAAATTATGCACAGGAAATATAACACTTTCATTAGATAGGTACGGTGCAATGTAAGTAAATCGCTAATTTAAAATTGTCTGAAGTGTAAAGGTCACATTTTGAATAGACTCCTCAGGCTTCTCAGCCGTTTTCTTAGAAAGGTTAATTATACGATTCATGTTCAGAAATACTTTTGAATAATGCGAGGCTTTTAAATGTTTTAGTGTAAGTAGACATTTTTTCCACACTTTTTTGTAGACATACCTTGAGGAAGTCGATGACAGAAGTGTCGACCACCATCAGAGGCCGTTGTATTAGGTGCACTACTCCGTTTTTCACGGGGATGTTGGCCTTCACGATGTCTGCTATAACTACACCTCTACTGTGCTTCGCGTCTCCAGCTACCGTGTTTGATTTCACGTACGCTGTTCAAAAGTTAAATTCAGATTAATTAAAATACCATACCATCAAAGATGTTTAGGTTCTTCACCTACTTTTTTTAAGCATAATGTAGACAAGTAGGCACTTCACCCACTATCGCCGCCTCTAACAGCCGGAACACTACAATTTTAGTTTTGTATTTATTGCGTCAGACTTAGGTACGATAATGGCAGCTGGCCCGGAGGAACCATGTTATCCAATAAGTTATTTTATTAACACATTATATTCTTACAACTTCCTTGAATATTAGCAATAAAACTCTATACTTTATGAATAAATATTTGATGCTTTTGGTGCTGCATTAATCTAGCTTTTTAAAAGGAGAATATTATTGAGTATTAACTAATAAAATAGAGAATGTAGACTTACTGATCTCTTCGTTGCCATTCATAGTAGTGCTGAATGAAACTATCACTTTAACGTTGTCTCCGAAGGCCAAGGTCTCGAACTCTTTGATGTCAGGAGTAGCTTTCGTGAACAGCACATGATGAGGAATCACGTGGCCATCTACCACCTTTTCATCAATCAAGTCTGACCTCGTTGTTGGCTAAAAAGGATATTCTTATGTAAATAATAAATAAATACTGATTGATTTGGCTTCCACACAAGTAAAAAAGGTTGTCACGATAAGAAGTCTAAGTTGAAAATATTCAGTGTAAACCTTTACAGGCAAAGATTCACAACATTGTAAGGAATTTTTGTTCCTCAACACTGATACGTATCAGAAACATACTTTTATACCCAGTAAAAGTCTACAGATATTACAGGAAGTACTTTCTTACTCTACGGTACTCTTATCCTCGTATCTATAGACGAGTAAATAATGACTTGAGTAAAACTTGCAATTTTCAAATGTTTCTTATTAGAAGTGCCTATTGGCACATACATGCAATTTATAGTATATAACGCTTGCAGTTTTAGTGAAGATTTGGTGCATTTAAGATTAATTTATACAATAAATTGCATGTGAAAATATTATGAGTAGTATTTGAAATTCCAAGCTTTACTCAAGTCATTACTAACTCGTCTATAGATACGGGGGTTAGTAAATTATTTTTATAAAACAAAACATAGTCACACGCTATATAAGAATCGTAAAAAGTATACCCGTTGCACATTACTAACTGTATACAGAACACTACGTTAAAAAAGTGTTGTTTTTAACTCCGTCAATGTTACGTGTTACATAAAGCTGACGTTTATTAAAAAGTAAAAAATAATCAGATAAATTTTTTCGCAGACGATAAAATTCTTGCCAACCTGTTGCCAACAATCAAAATTTCTAACTGTTCTCCCTAACAAATGAATTCAATTCATCGATTGTGGGTTGATAAAAATATATTTTTACCTTAAATCCTTCATCGACTGGAATAAAAAATGTATGCCTCCCATCGGCATTGAATACTTCTTTCTTTTGAAGTTGATTCATTTTTTGTCGAAACGATCTGTGTAACAAAATTTACATTTTTATTAAAGGAAGGATATCCGAAAATTATAAGCCAGGAATATTGTTCGGTTTCCAGCTTTCGTTTTTTTTCTGTTTTCAACCGATTACTTGTAAGTTTAAAGAATTGGTTTTCAATAATTTTTAAGCGCATTTCAGAGCTATTTCACGCTATTAATATAATATATACTATATATATATATAGCATATAGTTATAGCACAACAATGTTGCTCGACATACATTTATCTAAAATACATTCACATTTAGCTATACTATATGTCGGAAAAAATCTTGATTAATCGGCAAACTCACAAAGGCTCACAAAACGCGCGTGTAGACGCATTCATTTTTTTCATAATTTACGTAAACAAGATATAATCCTTTTTGATTACGCGCCTGCAAGTATGTAACGTTGTCGTTACAACCTCCTTTACGTTATAGCCTTCTTTATGAAATACGAAACTATCTGCCTTTCTACGTTTGTTCAGAAAAGCAATAATTTGATTGTCACGTTCTTTGTCATAGAATATTTTATTCAGTTTGTATAGTCAGTCTATCGAAAATGTTTAAGTAAATAACATCAATAAATCAAAATATGAATTATGCAGTTTCCTGTTTATAGTAAAAACTAAGAAAACCTGTATCCATGTACAGGTATAAGCTAAATCCCAAAGCCGATAACAGTGTAAACATTTTGGTACGGACAATTTTTATATTGATGTATTGATGTATTGTTTCTTTTTTTTAGGTTTTTTAATCCTGTTTTAATAATTATATAACTCGAATATACGTTGACTGTGGAGACACAAGTCTATGAATGAGCTGTAGATCCAGAAATCAGTAGGGACACAAACAAAGCTCAATATCTTGACTAATTATTAAATATTGAAACTTTTAACTGCACATATTTAATTCGAAAAGGGAAGAAAAACGCCCATTACTTTTTAGATATACTTACAAAAAAGTATAGCGTGAAATGCGCTTTAATATTAACCTGGAAAACCCTGTCACCGATTTTTTCAATAATTTTCTCGAAAATTACTTTAGTTACAAAATATAGTTGATTAAGATACTCTAAAATATATTATTATGTCAAATATTAATTCTAAATACCTAATTAGGAATTAAGGTTGCTGTGTAAAATCCCCTCGGGTCAGATTTGTTAGTTTTATAATTTTGTCAGCTCTATTAACAAAATTTATTTTCTGAAGCTACAAACGTGAATACAAAATGGGGTTCTATTAAAACCCAGCATATTCAAGTTAACTCCACTTATTTGTAGGAGGTCTAAATTTTAGTTTGATAACTTCATAAAGTCAGGTGATACGTAACCATTAGCACATTGCTTTCTCTACTAATGACGACGTTGGTACTCTATTCTATACAATCAAAGTGCAAAAGCATTACATTAATATGTCGAGGTAATTTTGCTAACTTTGTTCATTTGTTTGCGTTAAACTCGAATAAGGAAAATTTCAGAACAACTTTATGAAACAGCAATGTATAGGTAAAAACAGAAATTTACGAAAGCATTAACCCCCGGATGACTCACCTTAGTCTATGCTGTCCAATGTTAAATTCATCGGAATGCTCTAGAAACTGAAATGCGTTTGGATTGTAGACCGAAATACTCGATACACTAGATCCGTGTGGCTGGAGAGGTTGTAAAACTTGATCTATAACATGAAGAACCTATGAACAAAATTAAAATGCATAAACTTAACGAGTAATATAGTAATATACATATATATTTACATAATGTAGGAACTTTGAACTGAAGGCTGGGACGATAAGGCGTATATGAAGTAAATAAAAATAAACGGAAATGTATAACCTGACTCAGCATTTTTCTATAGCTCTTCTTTCGCGAAAATACCCGTTGAAGAGACTCACTGATGACGAAAAGTGTGGTAGCGGGTTCTAGTTAAAATTGTTGTTGTGTAACTAAACAGATGAGCTAAAGAAAATTCTGATATCGGGCGGCAGCAAAGAGCTAGTCTACTATTAAACAAACCGACCTGTCGTTTCCCAATCCTGTTCATGGCCTGATAAGACCTGGAAACGTAGACCTTGGCGTTGTTGACGTAAATGTCATCGTGCATGGTGTCCCGCCGGCGTGTCACCCATATCGGAGGGTTACCATCGAACTCCGAGAAGATAGCGTAATCTATGTTCGTCAGTGTTGTGGCCAGATTAGCTGCAAAAGAGTTCTTAAGTCAATTCTATGGGCTGTGGAATAATTTGTTATCAATAACAAGTTGGGACAATGGTGATGTGTGACTTATTCATTTATTTCATTTCACTCACACTCACGCGCGTACACATACACAAACATTCCGACACACAAACTCATACACACTTTAATTAGGCGCTAAGTACTTAAACTATCGCATAGTGCATGCTGCGTTCACCTATAAATAGTTACACTTTAAGTTTAGTTCTTGTTATAATGTTTGCAAAAGTATCAATGTAGCAACTGTTGGTGATCCAAATAAATTTAAAAATAATTGATCGGTAGCCGTAATCTTCGTCATATAAAATGTTACGTTTCTGCAAAATAAAATAGATGAAGTAACTCGAATTTTGTTTTACTTCACGTAATTTAATGAAATAACGTGACAAACACCTTTCATAACTATTTGTATGTAACGAAGACTGCTTGTGCCGGACACTTTACACTTTATCTTAAGTTTAAATTATACTCACATATGTGATAGAGCACGAGGGAATCATCCATCAGGCCGTTGTACCGCTGGAAGGCCTCGTTGGTCGGCGCGAACATCGTCAGATGTCGGTACTCTAGGCTCGTGTTGGCAACTACATTGCGTTCTAGGAGCGCCAGGAACTGTTGAAAGAAGATTAGACATAGTGAAAAACTTTTTAGAAAATTCACCATTTGTAGAGTAAGGGTAGGCCTTCACTATTATAGGAAAGAAAGAAGAGGGCCTACTTGTTGTATGGACTACAAATGTTGACAAGTTTGGTTTTTTAGGCGTTTAGACAGTTCATTGTCATGGCACTACTTTTTAAATTGTAAAAAAGAAATCACTTTGCAGTTTCGATAGGGCATGGCAAGCATCTCGGCATGCTTCGAATCTTTATTATTTTTAGTGTTAACATTCTATTTTTTCTTTATAATTGACTACTACTTTTTTGTGTTTTTTATCTACTTATAGCATTGTTATAAATCATCTACAAATTTCTATTAGTTCCCATCAGTAGCTTTGAACAGTGAAAGCAAAACAGAATCCGATTTCCGCATAGATCAGCGGTATCTAATTATCAAAGTTATGTATGTAGAAAACTAGGAAATGTCAAACGGAGTCACGTTCCATTGCACGAGTATGAGTCGAACAACAATGGATTCCCGTGAGCCCACTTGCTCTAGTTAGGCGGACGCGTTTATGCCAAAAGGTGAAATCAGGAAGCCTTTGTGTGCGTTCTCAATCGCGAGAGATAGATACAAGTGATACAACCCAATGCTCTTTTATTTTATACTGTTCGTTATCAAAAAGGATGATACGTTTTTTATGTATTTTCCATTTAAAAACAGCTTTTTCGCAGAAATCTATAAAAACAACCAACAATGACAACAATTATTTTAAACTAGCGACCGCCCGCGACTTCGTCTGCATGGAAAGATTTTTTGCTATCCCTCGGGAACTATTTTTTTTTTCGGGGTGAAAGTGTCCTATGTCCTTCTCTGTACCCCTGACAACGCGTATGCAAAATTTCATGATGATCGATTCAGTAGTCAAGACGTGAAGGCGTAACAAACAAACGAACTTTCGCATTTATAATATTAGTAAGAATTAGCGCATCATCATAAGGATTTGATGATGATGCGCTAATTCTGAACGATAAAACCAAAACCGTTACGGGGTCATTTAGGTTATATTTAAGTAAATATTTTTAAGTAAAAATCTTTAATTTGCAATTCTCATCTGAATTGTCCAAGATAAGCATCTTAGGCTCCTTAGGCATAGATTTTAACAGTCTAAACAAAACTAAAGCGCTGGCTTGCAGCGTAAGAGTTGATATACTAGGAGAAATTCGACGTTCCCACTAGTGACTCGGTAGCTCAGCGGTCAGAGCATTGGACCGGATATCCAAAGGTCGCGGGTTCGATTCCCGTCCGAGAACATGATCTGGTGCGAGTCGTATTTTTCTAGTACATTATTTGGTATTATATAAAACTAAAGCGTTTATTTTTCTGTAAACGAAACTGAAACAGTAACGATAAAGTTTTAGAATAATCATTAAAAATTAGCGCGACTGGGCCCCTGGATTTAATCAGGTAATTCTTGGATTTAGCAATTATTTGTACATCAGTATAAACACTAGATAAAAGTACCTACCTAATTCTGTTCCATTTTTAAATTGCTCCAGTAGATACACAGACCATACAACAATGTAAAATCACAGTCGAATTAATCATCAGTTATATTATACTAAATAATATACTAGAAAAAACTGACTCGGTAGCTCACTGACTCGGTAGCTCAGCGGTCAGAGCATTGGACCAAATATCCAAAGGTCACGGGTTCGATTCCCGTCCGAGAACATGATCTGGTGCGAGTCCTATTTTTTCTAGTATATTATTTAGTATTATATAAAAATTGCATTGTGAATGCTTAAATCTCAAAATTTCAAATCATCAGTTATATTGTTTATTTATTTAAGAGGACTAAGGTAAAAATAAATGTGAGTAGATACCTCTTGAACGAAATCACAAAAAGAAAAAAAGAATATCTGTGAAATAGGTACTATGTAGCCATCCAAATTATTCCTCGCAATTTCTAAAGCAGAATTTCAGGGCATTTTCTTTTTATTTTAACTTATAACTTTCTACAACGAGAGTTTTCTCGTCAATGATCTGAACAGCGAAACAAAAATATTGATTTACCATATAACTCCCTTTTCACTATTAGTTATTTACTTATAAAGTAATAGCGAAATAAAAATATTTCGTCGCTGTCAGATCTCCGCGCCGATCGAGATAAAACCCAAATCACTCCTTTGTACATCCTAATCCGCTTGCGACTAACTAAAATTGAGCAATTTATTTTGGACATCTGCTTAATGTAGTCTGTAATTAAAGTTGAAAATTTCTGAAACGACGTTAGAAATTCCTAACTAAATTCTAAAACGAAAATTTTTGACACAGATATGGTACTTTTGAGATCTAAGCTATGCCTCTTATTGCAACCGTCTGGATTGAGGGTCCAACTCATTCGGTTATAAAAGTTTTAATTCACGTTTTAGAAAATTTTTAACCTTGCTTTCAGTTTAAATAATTTTATACTTAATCCACTATACTTAAGTCTCACTTTGATTCTCCATGATTTAAAAAAAATGTTCAGATACACATCAAAAGGAAGGATCCAACTGTGTGAATGTGTTATTAGCTATTTAAGTTACGTTAAAATTTAGAAAATATTGTAAATAAAACACTTTTTACGGATTACAGCGCGTATATTATTAATTCAGGTGTTGTTTTGGAATTATTTAGTTTGTATTTATTGGTTTTTAGAATTCCCGACGTTTCGACACCTTTCCAGGGGCCGTGGTCATGGGAGGACTGGTCCTGGTCTGGAAGAACCTGAATTAATAATATACGCGCTGTAATCCGTTAAAGTGTTTTATTTCTAATGAACTGTACGCGCGAAAGTCTTAGTAGTGTATAAATATTGTAAAGCTGATGATTCACCGAAAAATAAATAAATAAAGCAGGAATGACGAATTCGTTCCCGTATTACAACACAGATATCGCTACTATATGTTTCACTTGCCTCGGTGTTTCTGTTGCGCCACCAGGACCTGACCTTACTGGCAATTGGCAACAAAAAAAAATTGATAGTATGGAATGAATAAAAGCTGCGGCTGCATGCATAAAATTTAGGAGATGGAGTAACGTAATAACGATGTAATTCCGTTATTTATGCGTTATGAGAGTTTATGAATGGGGAAGCCTTTATGTACTGTTCTTACCCCTGGTACTACCATTAGTACTACGGGTAATTTTTTTGGTCGAGGTACTACTCACGTGACTAGTAGAATTACTACGGGTAATTAATTTTACTCCTGGTACTACAGAATATTTTTTCAATAAAAAAAACCATTCGAATATAATGTGTTCTCACTTCAAGAAAAATCGTATCCTCCTTACTCCACTTTCTTATTTAATTTTAATTGAAATAGATTTGTATCAACTTTGGAATCGATGATTTAACAATGAATACATTCACAAACGGTTGCATCAGTAAAATGATGCGAAGAACGACTTGCTTGTAGCCGACAAGCGAACTCACAAAAGTGGACAAAACCTACAAACTTTTTCTCTTATTCAAGCGAAACGTCATAAGCGCGATCTTTTGTAAGGTTCTCCAATAGAAGCTACTCCAATCCGGGAAGGAAAACTTACTGCCTTCTCTCGATCTCTACCATCCCGCAAATCGCTGTATTGAGGGCACCGAGCTTAAAGATAGTTGTGCTGTGGCGCCTGGCTGGCGGTCGGACGCGGCGACGAAGCGGATTTGGCGGAGGGTGGAACATTGCCCTATTTGCTGAGGTTTATTGACCTTGAATGCAAGGGGGGAAAACAGAGCCAGTGCTTTAGGTATACCACCTTTTTCAATCTTAAATCCAACGCGATTGAAGACGCAGTTACATTGCTGCTTTAAGTAAGATAGTTGTCACATTGGTTCTTACTAAAGCAGCAGTGTAACTGCGATTTCTGTCAGAGTTGATTGCAACAAACTTACATAACCAGGGGGCTGGTAGTTCAAAACAACAGTGGCACCATGCAATGGTCGCGTAATAGTGATAATCGTACAATCGCAACATATTCGGACGACGAACCCTTAAGCTTTGTAAGTTTTAACCACTTTATAAAATAAGACTAAATCGTACCCAATATTGCATTAGCTTATACAAACGCACTTTTATTAATCCAGGCATACGTTTAGTATAACAAAGATTACATAATTGTAGTGAACAGTCATTAAATACTTAACTGAGAGAGTCACGAAAACACAAAGTCCTTTTAATTAGTCAGTACAATAATTATTCTTCCACACGCTTTCAACATACAAGGAACGTAAATGGAGCCTGAAACACTGTGAACAAAAGCTCTAATAAGACTCCCACGGTAATAGTTTAGCTCAATTTTTGCAGCTACAAAATCTACTAACTATTGTATGAAAAAGTTTAGTTATAGTACTCCGAAGTGGCATTTAAATCATTGAAAATTAATATAAAGTTTTGTGAGAAATATTTTTATACATCATTGCAAATTAAGCGAAATACGTAACAAGTTTCATTATAAATAATTTAAAGTTGAAAGAAATCATTTTATACATCATTGCTAATTCAGTTAAACTAAATTATGGCGAGTTAAGAGTCCGGTGAACAATGAGCTTCCTATACAAACGTAATACCTACTATTTGCAATTTGAGCATATTCAACTCTTCTGTGATGTCATTAGGATAAGACAGTATTTATCAAGGGTTCTATTAAATAAAAAAATCCAAAATACCAAACCAAATAAAAGATAATGCTTTTTACAGTTTTGTATGAAAAAATGTAATTGGCATTTATTTTGAATTGGGTTAGTACTATAATTGTTTTCGTACTCTTATTAGGGAGCGCACTAAAGTTCCCTCAGCATTGACCACACAAGGAAAACCACAAATGAAGCTTTGTGCAGTTAGGAACAATGGCTTGTATTGAGCATAACTTCCACTTAATACGCCGCATAGCAGGACTGCCTTGTTTACTTTACATAAATATACCACCATCCTTTATGTGACTCTCGAAATTTAAATGACCTAATGTTCCGGACAAACCGTAGCCAATCACATCCCTTGTTTCAGGTTAGCACCCCCTGACTTTTGCCGAATGCAACTTGAAAGAAAACTCTCAAACAAAATGCGGTTTCTTTGAAAAGTTGTGTGTTTTATCCTCCTCATTAAGTCTCCAACAGAGATTAGGCCTGATGTTATTATGATAACTTTTTTGGCTACTTCAAGAAACTTTATATTGACGAATCAAATTATGTACTTTTATGTTTAAAACGGAAGGAGCTGCTTTTATTATTCTCGCAGGAAAATATCATTGAGATATTTAAAACACTCCTTTTTTTACATTGATGTTCTGATATTGAATTTGTTAGACTTGCTTTTATTTACAAAAAAACATATAACATTTAATATGTCAGTGTGGCCCCTGCATTACTTATGCCATGCCGTCACGGTACTTACGTTATTTAGAAAAAATACCTGTTCTATTTACATTTCTTTATGATATCTTCCCTCTTCCTCGTCCGGCTCAGGAAGTTCTGTGAAATCGTACTTCTCTTTATATTTTAAGAAAATAATTTCTCTTCCGCTGAGAAAAATATTACAATTTAGACGTTGTCCGCAATCCGGGATTTCTATGATTTCGGAATTTTTAAAGCTGGGATCACCATTAAAATACTCATCTATAGACAAATTCTGATTAAAATCACAGTAATATAGCCCTAGTTTTGTAAACTTGAATCGTTATTGAAAACTCAATCGCTTGTGTTTTCGACATCAGTGTCGAAATAAAGTTTTTTTTTTTTATTTCGATATCATTTTACATATCTCATCTCATGTGATTCTAATTAGTGGAATCAATCCAATTTCTCGCAGAAAATATTTTATTAAAACGGATGACGGATCTCAGATGTCCATCTTTGACAAACAGACACACTCATAGTCAACACGAATGTCGCTTGTGAACAAACGGCTTTATAGTACGAGTACAGTCTGCAGAATGCAATAATTAGCGTGACAAAGTAAATTAGGCTGAAAGATACCAGAGCTTATTTCATATTTTGTTGCTGCTGCCGCTATAGAAAGTATTATCGTTACGATTTTACTTTTGTCGTTACCAATTATTGTCCTGGAATTGATGTGGACCGTTATCGTTATTGATTTGATAGTTATGGAGCAGGTAATTTCACGCTCCAAATAGACGACACAATACAAATGATACTCGGTTCCAAACTTGATTAAATCAAATATATTTGCGATACTATTATTGTTATTACATTATTCCGATTGCCTCTGTCGTTGAATGATATTTCACAAATAGACACTATCTGATTGAATGAATACATTTTTAACATCGAAAATGTTTATGTGATCACCAGTGTATGTGCCCGATGTTCAGCGAAAAGTGCGCCAAAATTAGAGGGAGAGGTGTCAAAATGGGCAGGATGCGGAGATCTATAGTATGGCGCTTGAGTATTGAAAATAAATTTGATATTTCTAAGATTTGTTTTTTTTTTTCATTTTGTTTTTTTTTTTTTAATTAGTACAATACTTTGAAATCACAGCAAAGCCATGAACTTTATTGAAAGGTAGTACTATAACCTAAAACTTCTAAAAATTTCTAAGATTTGAAACTATACGCCTCTCTCCTTTTCAATTTTTGCTCTATCCTAGGGGCTGTTTTTCATCTGGTAATCATTAAATGAAAAAGGCACCTGCCCAGCGAGTCTATCTGCTAAAAACAATGAAGTTAATGTAAACTGTGATTTGACAGATGTACCTATGAATTACATTGCTACTTCATTTTGGCTCTAATAAAAACTAACCAAAGAAAAGTAGCAATGTATTGCAATTGCAATCAGAGCGATTACGATAGCAATGTAAGTTAGCCGATAGAGCCCCTGATGAGTACTTCCGAGATATTGCTGTTTTAAGTTTGACAGCTGTTATCTGAAATGAAGATCTAAAGCAGCGATCACATTTAGCGATCTAGTGTCCAATTTAGGAATCCAATTCAGAGTTGGCACCCGTATAAGTTCGATTTTAGCAGTGAATTTACACTAATGACGGAAAGGTAAACATTGTTTTTGATTCTTTATTTTCGATTCTCATCTCCAATCTTAATCAATTTTTACCTTTCCGTCATTAGTGTAAATTCATTGTTGTGTACTTTCACTTGAATATTTTTGATGATTTCAGACTCATACCGTTCTAGAAAAAAAATCTAGTTTTATGGTTAGAACGTTTATATGTATAAAACGTATAGTATGTGAATGTATGTAAATGAAATTATCAATAGCCGCGTAAAATAAAAAAAATATAGGTATCTATGTAAGTATATGACGTAGGAAAGGCTCTTTATGGCTCTAAAACATTGCAAAAATTCAGTGAAAAGGAAATCATAACCTGTTTTAACCCGTGACACCTGGCTGAGTCAGCTCGGCGTCATAAAATAAACAGGGAGTTGCTTTTACGCTGCCTTTTACCGTAGTATGTGTCGAAGGAAAAGCATTAACTGCACGTAAGGTGATACTGGCTGATGGTATTACCTAGTGTCTCTTTCTGTTTCAGTAGTACAGTCGTTTCATACAATAAAACAATATTGTTGTTTACTAAAGTTCTTCATAACAGTTAAAAAAGTCTGGAAAGGTAAAATATAGACGATTCAAAAGCGTTTAATTACTAAGTTTACCAATATATTTTTGACCTTAACTTTGATTTTGAAGCTTTGCTGGAAGGCAAAGCGTGTTTCTGAAAGCAAGTTTGCTTGCAAAAAAATAATCAAATTTTAATTTCATTTGAAGGAATACAACTAATTGTATACTTAACTGGAAAGACAAACTGCCTTACTAATAAACGAAGAATAAGTTTATACTTAGAATAACCAGAAAAATTATTACAGGAATATGACGCCTTGGGACGTCAAACGTAAGAAGTAATATCGCTAAGCATTATTATTGGTTAAACTAGGTATAAACTTATTCTTCATTTATTAGTAAGACAGGGGCCATACCAGCTAACTTACATAGCTATCGTAATCGCTTACATTTGACAGATGGATGTGACACATTGCTACTACTTTTTGGCGTAAATAAAAACTTACCAAAGAAAAGTAGCAATGTATGACATCCATCTGTCAAATGAAAGCGATTACGATAGCCATGTTAGCCGGTGGGGCCCCAGAAAATGTTTATGGGGAATCCTAATTCAAATATTGTCACCTCATAGAATAAAAGACATTTTATCTAACTTTAATCCAAAATGCAAAGAGAAAAATAATACACAATTTGCATATAAATATAAAAAAGCTGTAGAAAAAGCAATGTAGCGTGTGTACTGCAACGGCTCATGTATTGAGCTTACTGGCCGATAAAATCAGGCCTTCGCACCCCACGTGTGAAACTGTTTACTCCTATTTGGATTTAACGCCTTTGTTGTCACGATTCAAATTGTAAAGAATTACATTGTGACACCCTAATCTTGATTAGAACGCTTACAAAGCATCCCGGTAAAAGCGAATAAGTGTTAATCTGATTTAATACATTGTGCCTCCGCGGCAGGAGGGACGCACGGCATGACATTTTTACGAATCAAAGGGTCCGCTTGTGAGAATTGAAACGGCGCCAGAGAAAGTGGCTCCATTTTAGTGATTAATGGCAATTTCAACAATAATTCACTTTAGAAAGAGAAGTAATAGAACACGATTTTGTCAATTTCCTGTCGTAGATACATAGAACTATACACTCGACTTCAACATCGCTGGTAAGTATTATTTATAAGTAATAGAGCTCACTTTATGTTATGGTGAAATGATTAGAATAAAAATAAAAAAATATTATGGTGTCGTATTTGCAATATTTATGATCAATACAAACGTAACGCAAAAACAGTGATTTACACTTTTATGAATGTGTACAAATAAAATTGAAAATTATTATATCAGACCAAAAGGGATTGCATTAACCATCTGTCGGTTCAAAGATAGTACATAGTTGACATACTTGGGAGCCGCCATCACTTCAAAGGTTACTCCGTCTACTGCTAACTATACTAACTTAAATGATAATAATGTAAACAAACACTTTGTTTTAGACAAAGACAAAAGAAAAAAACAATTTACGGATGAGGTATAGTCCTAACAAAACTAAAGGTTGTGGAAACTTTTAAAGATTGCAAGAAAAGACGCTGTGCATATATTTCAAGAAACGATACCTATTAATTGAGTTAAACATTAACAAAGTTGTAGTATTTAGACTTTCCCCGAAACAAGGTATTAAATATTTTTAGTGACCAACTGGTTGATTAAATAATTCCATCTGGCGATCAATTAAACCGGACAATTTAGAAGCTCTTAGAACAAATAATCTAAATGGCAACTCTAAGAGCAATCCACAGTATCATTTATGGAGAATTAGAGACTTTTAAAATCTCTTACGCATCATGAACGAAGATAAATAGGAAGATGTAGGAAGATGAAGCAAATTGAACGTAGATAAACGAAGATAAACAAAGATGTATGAAGATGAAGGAAGATAAACAAAGATGTATGAAGATGGAGGAAGATAAAAAAATGTAGGAAGATGAAGGAAGTTGATCTAAGTGTTCATAAACCTATTCGTAAGCACTGCAATTAAAAAAGAGCAATCATCGTTAGTAACGATACACGAACGAAATGAAATCTAAATAAATATCGGAAAGAGTTTACATAACTACTTAAATATTATGAAGATTATACAATCAAAATGCAGTAGTATTAATACAACGAAACTTTCGAAGCACATCCCTTATCTTTATCTGAGTAGCGGTTAATCTCATTAAAATAAATTGCGGAAGGGACAGAGGGTTGAACAAAAAGGTCATTTTCAGCAATATTCGCAATATTTCATACAAGTACTCTAAGTTTATTTAATTTCATTACCTAGTTAATAACGTTTCTCAGAGTCTGCTGTAGGTAAATGCGCGCTCCCTTAATAAAATTGTAAATAAAGGAATTTCCTTAAAGTCTTTTGTGATTAATGAGAAGAAAGAGGGAGATGTTTCAGTCGGATTCTTTCGTTGGTGTTCAAACTGTAGAGGAATCTGCGCCCACCGACGCAACTGAATAAAGCAGGATCACAATCTTTCATTTAATTAAAAACGAATTAAAGTTCCAGAAGCAAGAAATTTTATTAAGTTCACGTTCTCTGAATGCAAGATACATATAAAAACCATTCAGTGATCACCTTACGCCGTGACGTTAATTCGATTTTTTCGCTACAATTCGAATTAACGTCACGGCAATCAAACTACATACACTGCAAAAGGCAAAATTACACTCAAGAGTACTTATGTATCGCAGACGCGAACGCGTCAAAATCAGGTCAAGTCAAAATACCTACACAGAAACACAAAAAAAAGAATCAACTAGGTAAGTACCTACTGCAAAGGAAGATTTCATTGCCGACACAGGTCAAAGCGTTCAGGAGTGAGCAACCTTTTTGGAAACTGGTCGTAAAACAAATCACTAGGTACGGAACCTTATGTTATCTCGACATATAGTACGCGCAGGATCCATATTGGCTCAATCGAGAAATAAGACCGCACGAGGAAATAAAACCTCGTGATATATTCCGTTTTAAGCGCACCTGAAATAATAAATGTGATTGTGTGCGTATTGGAACAGAGATTTTGCAGAAAGATATGTTAGGAAAGGATGATCGTTTTATCAATAGGTGTTTTACGTCTCTTTTTATTTGTATTAGATTTTATGTGGCGGGACAAAATGAAAAAAATCGTTCGTTTAGAACTAGATCATTTTGAATTAAAGTCAATTTCTGTTGGAACTAAAACACAGAGTGTTTACCACAAGTAATTCCAAGTTGCGAGGAGATCGGTGGCGCAGTGGTATAGCACCTGTTGGCCCATCGATTGCGGAGGTTAAGTAACTTTCGCAAGTGTCGGTCATGGGATGGGTGACCAAAAAATGAATTATCTCGAGCTCCTTCGTGCTTCGGAAGGCACGTTAAGCTGAAAATGGCTGATGGTCAATTCCAAGTTGCAAATAACATCTTACACTGAAAAATTCTGCTTCTTTTTGGCTTCTGACCAACATTTTATTTTAGTTACCACCAAGCAGTTTGTGTAAGGTTAGGTACACAATTCTCTATAGTTCTTACATAAGTTACTAGAAGAAGCCATAGGAGCTCATAAAATCCCTCGTACGGCGTCCTAATACGACATTGACGTAAAGATCAAACGCCGACTTACGACGGGCTGGCACGCTGAAGCTATGTTGCAAACCAGAAATTTCTAACGAAATACGAACCTTATTCTCCTTAGTCACTGTACATGACATGATCGAGTTTTAAATTAACTAAAATAAAGAGGAAAAGAAATACTACACCGTAATCCCCACAAAATAGAATTAGTATTTTCTTTTGAACAAGGGGTGCAAAAAGGCGATGAATAATCATTGACGAAGGGTTGCTGAAACAATGTCAAATTAAATTATTTTTCGTAGAAGGCTCTGTGACACAGCACACATATCGTTATTCATCCCTATTAAAAGCAAAATAAATTCGACACTGTTTACATTTTATAAGTAAGTTATTAAGATGTACTTAATTCATTTATACTTATAAAATTATGTGTCTCGTCAGTCACCGATTACGAATGTATGCGTCTGAGTATTATTATGAGTCAAATTTACTTAGATGTAAAATATAAAAGATACGTACGATATGAATCTACCGCGGTGTAATTAAATGTAACTTTTATTTAGTATGGGTAATTTCTAAAATGTGTCCTGCAAATAGATGAAAATGATTTTTGGATTACAAGTTAACTTACTTTGAAATATTTTTGTCGTGATTGAGATTCACTAATAATTCCATTAGTGTTTGTTTACATAATCTATATTAGAGATGGGCCAACGTTAGCCCCAATTTGCAGTTCCCGGTGAAATATTGGGCTCGGCCGGCAAAGAGTATCGATAGGGCTATTAAGGATACGTGCCAAACGTCCAAGTTACGCTGAATCAGCCTATAAAATACGCTTTTGACGGTATAACGCGGGAAATCATTCAAACAAACGCTTCTTCCATAACTCAGGTTTTATGATAAGCGGTAAAAAAGCATAAAATCTGACAAGATTAGTTACGATAAATTTTTACGCTAGAAGAATTTAGTATGGAAAGTATCAATCATCATTTAAAAAAAAAAGGTTAAAGTGAATTCGTGAACATGTTGTTTTGTTATTAAAACTAAAATTTCAGGATTCAAAAAGTACGATAAAAAAAATTGCGATCTTGATAGGTAAGTGCAGGTCTTTGTAATAGCTAAACTTTAAATTTTACCATTTTACGTTCGTGATTAAGTTCATGCATGTGAACAGCTTTAAATAAGACAACGTTATTATACTAAATTTAAAAAAAAAAGATATGAGAAAGCTCTCAATGGCACATCGTTGTTAGTATTGGCATTATTTGATGGAATTCGCGCAAATGTATTGCTAATCCTCTCAACGGTTATGGAAACGAGCGAAACTTCCATAATGGATCGTGTAGGGGTCTCTATATTTTTTTAACGGTTTATTTGATATTTATTTTTATCATTCAAAGGACTAGTTATGAATGCTATGATGACGCAATTATATGACTGTCGCGACAAGATAGTGGTCGCGTAGTAGCTGATGATGTGCAGGTTGTCAGGGTGCAGGTGGTGACGAATAAAAGATGTTGTTGCACTCAACATCGTTTACTGTTAATATTAAATTGCTGGTTCACATCCACTGGCTTAGAAATACAAATAGGTTTAATTACGTGAGACGATGGTATGAATGATGCGTCTTATATGTAGGAGGTGCGAACAGCAAGAGAGAGTCATGCCTTCCAAAGAGAATGAAATCACTACGTTTTAATGCCTTCTTTCGCCTTATGTAGGAGCGAGCCAGCTGGCTCGGAAAGAATGTATGAATGTTACATTACATAAGTTGGAACATCCCAACAATGACGTAGACAATAATTGACGACAACCTTCCACGTACCATCGTAAATATTCAAAACCATTTAGGTAAGTACTTTTTATTTATGATTTTCATTAACTTATATTTTAAGTATACATAGATTAAAAAACTTATTCTATCCACTGTAGATATCTTGTTAGTAAATGAAATTCAAAACACAGAAAGGAAACACCAGTAATAATATTAGTTGTACACCGAAATTGAAAACCCTATGGTGCATAGAAGTAGCTAGTGTACTCTTTTTACGATAAACTCGATAAACTGCTAACAATATCTCATTTTTTTTAATAATTACTGTTATCAGGAGGCATAACGCCTAACTAGGCATCAAAAAGTATATTGTTGCAAAAACTCATAAAGGCACAACCCACTTTACTGCAAATAAAGTTACTTCGATTTATTAAAATTCGATAAAAATTTAAATAAGTAAATCAGGAAAATAGGATCAGTCTCACTCATCTCACCCCGAGTGGATTGGTTCCAAGGGATGTAAAGCTGATAAAAGCGTATTTTTACGACGAAGACATGCGCGCGGCGTATTAAACGATCCGTAAAATCGGATCCATCTATATCGGGTATAAAAAAGACTATTTGTTCCGAAACAGGCGTTCACACGCTTACTTGAAAATAGGAGTATATTTTCGAGTAAGTGTGTGAACTCCTAAACATTGATACTAAATAATATACTAGAAATATTACGACTCGCACCAGATCATGTTCTCGGACGGGAATCTAAAATACGACTCCTAAACATTATCGATATATCGATAAATGTGTCTGATAATGTGATTGATAGATTTTCACTATAGGTTATTCAATTTATTGATTGTGCAAAAAGCTATGAAAAAGCTACCTTTTATTTTGCCATGGATTTCAATGTAAATATTAATAAACGAACGAAACCATTTCCAACTGGTATTTATTCACAAATATACTACTGAATGTGTACGGATGAAAGGTTATTTATTACTGTATTCGAGATTTTGCTTGGATTACAAAAGTATTTGTTTACCTATGTATTTATTTATTTAAGTAATTACCAACTAAACAAATACATGGTATTCATAATTTAAAAGAACAAACAACGAGTGTACATATGCGTTTATTAAAGGTATGCATAACATTCAAAACTATATAGACATAATTAAAACAAATAATATAATTGAAATATCAAACAATTTTTAAAATATTATTTGTGTAAAAAGAAAGTATGTTTCTTTTTAATGCACCCAGACTGTCACAAAAAATATCTATGTCACAGTTTACCCACAATTCATTGTAACATCTCATCATTGTATACAAAGAGGAGAATGGCTGCCATATTTCCTTTTATTAAAAATAGTATAAAATGGTTTGAAATTGCACAATCTGGCTGAGACTCTGCGCACCTTAATATTGATTTGTGATAAGAGGAAAGAACAATCCACTTTACCATTCAGTAAGTAAATAGGAATTAAGCTCTATAATAAACTTCTGCAGAAAATCGAAGCTTGCTAATTATCTTATAAATCTACTTAGAAAAGATTTAAAAAATCCCTTGTTAAGCCGTCACGCAAATAATAATCGCGCTAATGGACTAAGACAAAATACAACATTTCGAAGCATTTGAATTCCAAGACCCATAGCTAAGAAATAGGGTTGATATTAGCTAAACAAAATTCAGAGTATTCATTGTTATTTTCTAAGGATCAATTTTTGATCAAAGAGGTCCCCCGACTGCGATGGCACTTGTTTTTAACTTTTTAGTTCGTTTTGGAAGGGCAGTCATGTTTTAAATATTAAAAAAACAAACTTTTTTTAAATAGTAAGAATAAGAAAGTACCCAGTTAAGCCTTTTACAACTACTGTCGCGTGTTACCTGCGCATAATTAACTGCGATAAAGTAAATTCAGTTACATAGATATTAGGTAAATACCACCCATGCATAGAGTAGGTATCCGGTGAACAGTATTACTATACAGGAGGTGGTACTCGACTAATACCAAGACAATTCTCAATTAATTATGGAAGACGAGAGCCGTGGTAAGACTCCAGAATACTAATATGTCCACATCACCGTGACAACCAATGGTTCGTTAAAATTATTTATTCTGTGGTTATAATTTGAATAATAAATTCAACTTACAATAACGACTAATAGGTCTGTTTTTGGCGACTTGAATAATAACCTCAAGGTCAATTCTGTGTAAAGTTTTGAATATCAATAGTTAAAGTAAGTAAAAGTAAAAAATTGCTTTACTCAAATAAACTTAGTAATTAAGCGCTTTTGAATCGTCTATATTTTTCTACCACCCGTTCCAGACTTTTTTCCAAACTGAATGAGTAATAATCATTTTAAATTATTGCGGTGCTATTAAAAATCCCGTATGAAACAAACAGTGAAATGCAACTAGGGTTACCAGATGGTCGGGATTCATCGGGATTGTCCCGACTACTCCCGACATTTCGTATGATGTCCAGAGTTCCGAAAATATACAGAATGTCCCGACAAACAACACCAAAGCAAAAATTTCAAATTACATAATAATTAAACGAGAGTATATTAACTATTAAGTGTATATTAGAATAAGTGATAAATGATCTCATAATTTGCCAAAAAGTGTTTTATTGTGATTATTTTAATTTTTATAACAAAGAGTAATTTTTTTTCGTAATATTTATTTGTCCCGACCTTAGATTAAACCAAAAAGAGGATTTTTTGGTTTCATCTAAGGTCCCGGCCATAGTCCCAAAATCACGACTTTTTGAAATTTTGCCCAGACATTTTAGTCTTCCAATCAGGCAACCCTAAATGCAACTGTAGATAGGTATAAACTTATTCTGATAGTTCTAAAAACCTATTATCCTGTGGTTATATGTTATTATAGGAAATGTGATCAAACGTTATCGTTATCTACTTCTTATTTATTGCAGTTATAAGAAACTTAAACACGATAAGGGTGGGAATTAATGAACAAATAAAATAAATCTCCACCACAATCAAATTTATTTAGTGGTTTTTGACGTCATTAGAATAAACTATATCGGGATTTACACCTGTGTACCTGTTTATTTTTGAGACTCCGATATTTCGGCGCAGTTGCGCTCGCCATGGTCACGGAAGAACTCAAGAAAATTTATTCAGCTTCATGTGAAAACACTCTCTACATTATTGCTTTAAAACTAAAGAATAGAATCTAAGGTAGATATTCTGAATATAATGTTGTGCGAAAACCAAGTGATGACAACAGTCTTTACTGACACAATAAATTATTTATCTGTACCTACTCTCATGATATACTCGTACACCTGCTATAGATAGAGTCAAATTATGGAGTACGCAGTTTATTTTTGCTGGTTAGGTACACACGACAGCACGTCAGGCTGAGATACAGTTCAACTGCGAAAACAACTTTTATTACGTAAGGAATAAAAGCGGTCTCGGTTAACATGTATAGTCTGAGGTGCCGTTGTGTGTACTAGGCACTTATTATACTATACAATGTATTACAAAAGTACCCCTAATGCCGAATGTGGTAGATAGGGACCATCAAACTCAACAACTTTTACTATGGGACCAACTATGAAATAGCGAAAAAAAAACCAGCTGTTTCATATATTTTGATATTTTCGTAATTAATTTTTGTATGAAACAGCTGATTTTTTTTTCGCGTTTTCAATGTTGGTCCCATAGTAAAAGTTGTTCAGTTTGATGGTCCCTATCTACCATATTCGGCATTAGGAGTACTTTTGTAACACGTTGTATACTATAAATTTATTAATCTTAAGTAAAACGGCATTTAGTTGTCTCTCATGGTTGCTGTGCCCTTACAGGGCGTCACTTGTACATATTTAAAAAAATTGTAACACCTTATTATACCTGTGACTTGCAATAAATATTTGAATCTGAATCACTTACCTATGCTATTTATAACAACGTGAAAAAGTCGCCGAAGAATCATCATAATTCAACATTTCCCATGAAAGCATTGGTAAAGTAAGACTTTGCCCTGATTTCTTTAAGTACTTATCTCGCGATGGCGCCGGGTAGTCGCGTCGCCGTAGTAGTCACTAGTCAGTTCGGCGCCAAGAGTGTTTCTATAACAATGCGCCAAAGGTCAACAACCCACACTATCCCCGGATTTTCCGGTCTACCCTCGATTTGCACAAGATGCGAATCGAATTACAGGATTATCCCATGTCTTAATTTGAAGGAACTAGTATTTACTAACCCCCTTACTAATAAAGATTGTATAGCAGATGTATAAGTTACACAGTGGTGACTCTCTGTCAAAAACTTTGACATTAAAAAGAAAGGGACAAAACACTGTGTAACTTTTACATCTGCTATACAATCTTTATTAGTAAGGGGGTAGTTCTAGATCCTTCTCATTTATTCTTCTTTTTTTTAAGTGTTTATTATAGTTCGGTTTGTACTAACTTTGTACAGACTCAATGTATGGTAAGGTCAATATTTTCGGGCTACATATCAGCTCAGTTTTACCTAAGATACATAATAGGTGCCAAGTCAATTCATGAAAAATTTCGACCTTATTTCATTACAAACCGAGCTATTGCAAATTGAGCATGCAATGCATTGAATTACAAGTCACTCTACCAAAATAATATTTTCATTGTAAAAGTGCAGTCATATTTCACAGTTTTTTGGCATAGCTGAAACAGATAAAAACCGAAACAAGAAAAAATGTCTTCACTTGCGTATTTTAAAGCAGTTAGCCGTGGAGTAATTTTCTCATCTCTACATACTCAAACAATTTTGGCAGCTTTGAGCTTTTTTGTTTTTTCACATGGTTTTCTATCTTATTCTTTTTCGACTTCCAAAATTGTTTAATATTACAATGTTAAAGTAAGATGAAAATTTTGTGACGTATATTTGTTTTTCAGCGTATCGCTCAGCCAGAAAACATCTTTCTTATAACTCGCAAACTAAATTTATTCAGCTCGGTCTGGCAAAATACAGCGTCGTTCATATTGTGCCCAGTCAGAGGAAATAACCTGCTTCGAGATAAACTCACCTTAGTTGTGAACTTCATCAGAATATTAAAATATTCGTTTCATTGCAACAGTCGGAAATATGATAGTTTAATAAACACTTGAGTTTTTGGGGTAGACTTACGTAAACACCATAATGAATATTATGGATTTTTTCAACCCATTAGACCCCGGCGAGCTTCCCATACAAACGTAATACCAAAATGATTTGCAATGTGATCATAATTAATTAATCTTGTGATGTTATTCGGATTAAGAGAGTATAATGTGTAGGTTTCTATTAAATAAAAATTATAAAATACTAACCCAATTCAAAATAAATGCCAATATTTTTTTTCATACAAAACTGTAAATCACATTAATTTTTATTTGGTTTAGTATTTTGGATTTTTTATTTGATAGGAACCTAGACAAATATTGTCTTAATCCGAATAACATCACAAGAAGAGTTAATTATGCTCAAATTGCAAATCATTTTGGTATTACGTTTGTATGGGAAGCTCACTGTTCGCCGGCGTCTTAATCCCACCAAATATTATGTAAAATAACAACATACAATTGCAATTTCGATTTATTCAATAGCGTTTTTTGGGACACAATTGACTCCAATCAATGGCGCGTACACCAGATGTCACCAACTACGTAAACACGCAGCAAATCCTCGTTGAATCTGGCTGTTTGCACCGCTAATTCCCCTCGTGTAAATCAACCCGCCAACCGGCTTGATATTAGGTAGTGATTAAATTTGCACGAACAATCGCTGCCTCTGTTTGGGAGATAACTGCCCCCAGGGTCGCTGAATGAAATATAAGTCAGCTCACTTTGCGCCATCTGTGTGTTCTTTGTACATTTGAATCACTCGATTGGTGGAAGCAATCGAATGCTTTAAAAATATTTGGAGGCAAATTAATTATCATAATGATTAAACTGATATTAAAGAAAGGAATAGCAAATTTTAAGAATCATCTTACGACGAACATTACATCCATTTTATCAAAGACTTACTTTACTTAGTACCCGAATTCGGGTGACCAAATCGGATAAGAGCGTCTCTTCTCTCATTACTCTCATAGATATACATTATCTCATATTTACTATGACACACCCAAAGACACTTCACTCATGAATACTGGTCGTTACACCGAATACACACCTGTATTCGGTGTAAACGGCATTAGCTAGCTCTAGGTAAATGACCTAATGTAATAATTAACCCCTAACCAATGAAAGCAATACCTAATTACTCTTATAATAACACTAATTATCAACTAAATAAAACATAGCTACGATCAGCCTGTCGATTCTGTAACCAAACTCGAACCTCACTTCACTGCGCGGGAATTTTAAATCGTAAATGAGAGAATGATGGGCTGTTTTTTTAATCACAAAAGATTTAAGATAGCTACCTAAAACCTTTTGCAATCGGTAAAGTAGCTATATTCAGCTAATTTCTAATAACAAATTCACGCGAAGTGAAGTGAGTTTCGAAGTGAGATGCGAGTTTGATTACAGAATCGTTTCCAGTAGAGAACAAAAGTGTATCCATCCATGTATCAAAGTTGAGCGTTGAACACAACAACGTTAGACAAAGGTTGTCAAACGCGTTCTGCCAGTCGCAAAGAACAATAGAACCCGCATTTCCCCAAATAAATAGATATAGTATCTATGTGTAGTTATTCCAGCTTTTGAGATTTCCAGACCTGCTTTGTGCCTTCAAATGTTTGTACTAAGGATTTAAGCTTTAGAGTAAACACTCTACATTGTTTAGCCTGCCTTCAACGTTTGGTTAAATTCTTGTAAGTAAATAATGTAAGTAAAGTGACATTGAAAAGCAAGAATAAACTTATTGGCAGATCAATGTTAATTTTGTATTTATCTGCAGCAAGTGGAAAACAAAAATATAAAATTGTTTGTCGTCTGTGGCCCTACCATGAGTTGATGCAAACTGTATTCGCTACCGTAAACTATTGTTTTCTCTCTTTCACTCGTATTGACTGTGAGCAGTATATCCGATAGTTTACGGTAGCGGAAACAGTTTGCATCAACTCATGGTAGAGCTACTGTTCGGTTAAAAAGGGCGACTTTTGTGATTGAGGAAATATACTTTATTACAAAAATACAATCATCATCATCGTTGATGACACGTTGGCACAAGTCAGTATTACAATAATTTTATTACAAGTATTTTGCATACTTCGAAGAAGTCATCTAAATACCATCTCTGTTATTGCGTAAGTAATTGAACTGGACAGGTCAATTTTTTATCGATACTCTCATTTAGCAAGATTGACGAACTTTAAATTAAAACGATCTTACGACTTTTAATTTAAAACGATTATTTTCACCAGTAATATGTAAGTCTATGGATTTTCCCCCACAATAAACTGCATTGCTAAATAACTTCAATCGCTTTGCAAATGAGTATAAGTCCCTTACTTTGAATTCACAAAAAAAATATTCCTTTTTGTAGCTGTAAAGAAGAAATCGGGCATTTTATTTTTAGGATAAATAGTTTGCGAGTCGCAGTTGCAATAACGGCCGGAGGGGTAATAGAATCTTACATAAGTCGCACATGTCCATACATACGTCTGTCCCGAAAATTATTTATACACAATATCGGAAATTATTCCGATATTTTGTATAAATAATTTTATTAATTAATAATTAATTAGTACGTTTACTCGTATTTGGTAAGTTACATAATAACATTTAACAGTAATTCATATCATCACTGTCATAAATGATAAGAATGACCCTTGGGTAATCTATCTTTGTTGTTGCTTGCATTTTAAACGAAGTGCAGATTTATTAGTAATTCATTTCATCAAGTTGGGACGTTCGTGTGTAACTTTGGTAAAGGTTTCACGGGTTCAAATGTTGGCTAATAATTTATGAAGACAGGTAAAAGGTCAAAGCATGTCATGGAGAAGTTCGCACACCACTGTTGAAACGATAAGGGAAAACGATAGAGTTACCTAAATATGATATTAAGTGAAGCTATACTTTTTACCTAATGCAGAAAGTTTAGTTTAACCCCCTTACTAATAAAGATTGTATAATTATGTATAGTTACACAATGGTTACTCTCTGTCAAACTATTTAAGTTTGACATTAAAAAGGAAGGGACAAAGCACTGAGTAACTATACTATATCTGTTTTACAATATTCATTAGAAAAAAATAAATCAGGATTAAATGTATTATTGTGAAATAAAATAGATTGGCTATGGCTAAGCAAAGTTGTAATATGAATGCAAAAACACTCACAAGAGCTCTATAAATACAGTTGCAAACATAACATGTTTGAAATAAAAGCCCTGTTCAAGACACTAAGGGGGCAATTACAAGGAGCTGTCATGAATACAGACCACCGACTGAGAATTTCCTGCGCAAAGGCAAGCAAAGGTTTGATGTGCCGCTGGATGCACCGCGATGCGCTCGCTGCATTCAATATGAGCTAAGGAGGACAACAACTACTATTGTTTGAGATTTTGATAAGCTCCAAAGGACCAGTGGCATTGTTGTGCAGCCAAGTTTCTAGGGCCTATTTCCGTCTATCTAGATTGGAATTTCAGGGTCAGTTAAGTTCTTGATCAAAACTTAGCACAGTTTTTTTAGGCAAAACATAACAAGAAAGCATGGACATTATCACAGCGATAAACTGCTATAAAAAAAGCAAAACATCATTTGACACGTTATCTCTGCGGATTCGTCCAAAGTTTTGTTGACTGATGTGTTTGTGAACATTTATTGATGGTTTGACGGCTGGACGTCCATCTATTTATAGGCCAAACCCGTATAAATCAGATGGAACTTGTGAAAGCCGATATCATTCATTTGAAACCCACGGCGCTTATGATTAATTCATTTTACATCGTCCTAACGATTCTTTCTTATTACACAGAGTGATTTTTTATTTAACAAAACCCTTAAACTCACCAGTAGATTATTTTAATACAAACAACTTTTCCCGTGAGGGCAACTATGAAATCATGAAAACCAATTCTAGCTGTTTCACACTTTTCATCAGAATTAGTTCGGAACTTTGCATGGAACCGACTGTTGATATTAAAGTAGTTTTAAAAGCATTTTGTGTTGATTAAACTTACAATGTTTGTATTGAGTTCATTCGGAAATAAATTTAAACTTTGCATAGGAAGCAACGAACAAAATAATATTTCTAACCAGTCAGGCATTTTACTTTTGTATTTTCTCAAAGCCGTAAAGCAAGAGTATCTATTAGGTACATTTATTTATATGATGGAATTTGTGAGTAATTCGATGAAGTCAACAAATACAGTGGAAAGCTCTCAATTTTCCGCGTAGTTAGATAACTAAATGCCGAACTTTTCCGATGACTATGAATGTCGAAATCGGAGAAAATAAATATCAATTGTTCTACAAACATATATTTGAGGTTGTTGTGTATTTTTGTTTTTTAGTCTTCATACACGTAGTACTATCAAATATTAAGTAGCTACTGTTATGTATTCTGTGGTAGCTGTTCATTAATGATAGGTTAGTGATATAATGTTTAGGCTGCTGGTTTTTTTCCCGCTCCATAGTAAGTATTAATTAAAATAATAATAAGTCAATTTAATTTAATAATGCTAGCTGCAGTACTATACTATGAGAACAATGTCATATGGCAGTTAAAGAATATTTTTAACAAGGATGGTAAAGAGTCGTACACACCTTAGGCACCTTTCAAATAACCTTGAGGCAGGGCTTAGACACAAAAATAAAAAACAAGGTTTTTGTAGCTTAGATATAATATTCGTGAGCAGAAAGGACTATTCACACAAAAAATAAGAACGTTGTTACTTCTTAAAAAGGAGGACATTATCACGACGGCTAAGCCGCCTCAGTTCTATACTCTACTACTCTTACGTGGGATTTACACGGGTGACTAAAGCCGCACGACATTTGCCGCATGGCTAAAATTGACTGTGTAAATGGCAAAACGGTCTAGGCCACAGGTGACTGAACAAACTTATCTGATCCAGTGGCCAAAATTGGAACTATAAGTATTATTACATTGTAACCTAGGTTACGCCATTAACTATATAGACGACAGCGACGCTGTCACCGATGTGTCACTTGCGATTCAGTTTTACAAGCAACTTGCTAGGCGAATAAAATCGACCCATGTAAATAGCCCATTACTTGTTACTGAAAAAAAAAACAATAAAAAGGCGGCATTTCATTTCAGTTCAAGCTATGCAAAACTCCTCGGGCGTACCAATATAAATGTTTTATTTACCTCGCATGAGTGATGTAACGATAATCCATTCCTTGGAGATAACTGGCGATAGCAAGTCTGTTAAGTCAAAATCTATATCCTAGGAGATATCCTAGGAACAGATTTTATTCGCAGATAACTGTTAAAATCAGTTATCTGCGAGGCAAAACGAATCCTTGGAGATAACTGGCTATCTCTGAGGAAAAAAATCTTCACTGATAACCAGTTATCTGACTATAGTTATCTCCAAGGAACAAGGGCAGAATTTAAGGAGTTGATCATACCTGAATTAAACACAAGAAAACAAGCCATAAGCCAGACTGCGGTCGAACGACGAAACCCTAGCGATGCCAACAACCATTACGACGAAACCGGAACACCCTATGCAAGGCTTCATTCAATTTACCTAGTTTCCAACGGGCTTACCTTGCCGTGCTAATTTAATTTTAGACAATCGATAATTAGTATTGAAATCGAATGCCCAATCTGTGAATGTACCTACCTAGTAATTCCCGGGTTGGTAATTCGACGGTATGTATAAAACATTGATTATGGCACCCGCATTTTCAATTATCGAACACAATGGTCACGTATTGTGATTTCTGCGTGCTCTCGCACACAATGGACCTATGGAACAACCATAATATTTTATACCCAAAACACAGTAGAAAAAAATACAGATTATGACACGTGATATAAAGGCCGGTCGTTATGACAAATAAGTAAGAGGATTAAACCCAAAACACGGTTCTTAGTACGCTTTTTGTTGCGTACACATTTATTTAATGGTATATCTAACGGTTTGCATTCATGGCGACATTTCATAGAGATGGGGTAATGTATTGAGTTACGTTCATATTAAGCTACTGCAATCATACAAATATGGTTAGTTTTTAGGTTTGAGGTAATTTGAAATAATATAAACATTATCGTAATCACAAGTCTATCCCGTCAATATAAAATTAATGGGGTTTTACTGTACACAATCATATCAATCAAAATCATACAATGATAATTTATGTATCAATATTTTGTTACATAAATAAATCTACAAAATAAATAACCATTAATTCATTTGGTTAGTATAGAGATTAGTGACCTAAGTACACAGTGAAATTTACTGCAGGGGAAAATTATTCAGAGCTCAACTCCATAATTAATTATTATAAATATTTATTGTAAGTACACTGGCGTTCAAAAAATAGTACCACTTTTTAAAATTGCAATTTCTCTTAAACTATAGAAGTTAGAGTTTTGAAATTAAGAAAAAAGGTTTTTTCAAGAATCTTATAGATTTTGATTATATAAAAAAAATCTTTTTTTCAGTCCCTTATATTTCAAAAATATAGCTTGCGTATTTTAAAAGTTATTACAATTTTAAAAGTGTGGTACACACGACGGCACCTCAGACTATACATGTTGACCTTGAGACCTTTATGCCCTACGTAATAAAAGCTGTTTTCGTAGTTTAATTGTATACCCTGACGTGCTGTCGTGTGTACTAAGTTTTGAAGGCCAGTGTAGCTTACGTAATATTTGGTGTGTCAATTCAATCGGCAATATGTGTACGTCGTTTGATTTTTAAGTATCTGTATAACAAACACCATTTGTCATGAATTTCCTTTATTCCTTTATCTTTTCTTGTTGAAGATTTTCTTTGAGATTTAAGTTCTTTGATGATTTAAAGCTTCTATCAAACTGCTACCTCTGGATGTTACAGTAATATTTAGGTCAGTCAACGAATGAAAAACAGGTTAAGGCCTTTCATTCCCAAAATTTACTCTCTGAAAACAAGCAAGTTTGTTCACTTGGAGCCTCATTAATTTTGATCGTAAGCTTTCAAACAATGTTCCCAAAATCGACATCATACTAACTCTTAAGGAGCAAAGTTATAGGATTGGAAAAGAACAAAGATCAATTATTAATAAAGGATACCTACAGAATATCAAACATGCAACATGTTTATGTATTTACAACATACAATTTAATGATTTCTCTTTTTTCCAGCAATTTTGGAGAAAATATCTAACTGAACATGTTTATTATGAAAGCAGCTATATTATGTTGTGTAACGCAACTTACGTTAATAAACACGTTCAGTAATTTTGAATTTCTTCAACATTGGAAAATAGAAAAAACGCAACGCAGTTTTTTGTAGATAATAATAATAATATTTTTATTGCAATTCTGAAAAGCAGCTGTATAAGTAGGTACTGTTTTATGCCCTGTAGATAATTTGTTTTGTAATGTTCTGTTTTTGCCAGTATTTTTTTGTAAGTTTCAATACGCCAATTTGAATAAGTAAACGAATGTCCAGTCTTTTCTAAAGAACGCTGAATTGCTTAGAGATGTAATTTCACTCATTGTTCGTTCACCCACTCCACTCCGTTCACCCAAAATAATTAAATTGTTGGTAGTATACTTATACCTATTCATTCATCGATCATCTAATTACAATAATTATGTCCCTAAAGCAGCTTGTCTGCAATTTACTTTGCCGCCAAGATGCCACTATTAAAAGGCCGGCGAACAATGAGCTTCCCGTACAAACGTAATACCAAAATGATTTGCAATTTGAGCATAATTAACTCTTCTTGTGATGTTATTCGGATTAAGACAGATTTTATCTAGGGCTCTATCAAATAAAAAATCTAAAATACTAACCCAAATCATAATAAAAACCAATTATTTTTTTCATACAAAACTGTAAATAGCATTGATTTATATTTGGTTTGGTATTTTGGATTTTTTATTTAATAGAACCCTAGAAATACTGTTTTAATCCGAATAACATCACAAGAAGATTGTATTATGTTCAAATTGCAAATCATTTTTGGAATTACGTTTGTATGGGAAGCTCACTGTTCGCCGGCCTCTTAAGTTATTACCCCAAATCAGTTAGGTATTTGAACTTGAATGTGTTAGAGCACACAATCAGGAACCGATTCCTATTAATTAATTCAGTATTCACTCTATAGAGAGGTGGTAAGTAATCAAATAAGCAATACAATAAGATCGATAATATTATGTTAGTCTTAATAAACACGTAAAATGCCTAAAACACTTATAGCAAGTGCTAAGAGCATTTTTATTGTCCATAACAGTGATTTTCTACATAAACTACAAAATCCTTATTTCTCTTTCCTAATTAGAATTTTTAACCCATGTAAGCATCATGTTTTTTTACAATAGAGGCGCCACTAAATTTAGCATAGGTAACTAATCTGATTTTAACTGCTTAATCTGACTTTAACTATAAAATAGACAAAAGTTAGACTTGTAGTTAAATTACGTAGATAATATCATTAATTATTCACCTTTTGGCAGTGTTTGTTATAACACATTTAAATTGCTTTTAAACATTGGAAACTCTGCCCTAAACAAATATTATTGGCATTTAAGTGTAGAGAGTAAAAGTGAGCGAGAAAGTGTAATAAATTATAACCAATCAAATTAAAATACCGTGTGTAAATACTTTCACACAGTACAAAATGTAATAACTAAAAATAATATAAACATCTTTATTAGTAAGGGGGTAGCTGTATAGTAAAAACGTAATAAGTGCACAATCTTACTTTGTCCAGAATAAAGTTCAAAATAAAACAGTTTTATTCAGCACGAATAATTTCTAAACCGTCCGTCCTCAAATACACTTTTAACTTCCATTGTCCGACGCAAAAGATAAACCGAAAAACGGAAGCGCAAACTTTATTCATAAAATGATCGAGTTACTAAATGAAAGTTGGGAAGGTACACGAGTCAAGCCAGTTAAAGGTAGTTCATTTAAATTGCAAATACTCTAATCGGCCGGGCTATATCCAGGAAGCGGAGTTGCACAAAACGGATATAAAACCACATTGAAATTTACACTCTACCATCCTATATATTTAGCGATCACTACAACGACTTCCGTGGTCGAGTGGTTTGTACGCCGGTTTTCAAGGTGTCGCCATCTCTGAGGTCCCGGGTTCGATCCCCGGCTGGGTCAATTAAGAAAACTAACTTTTCTATATTGGCTCAAGTCTGGGTGTTTGTAGTTCCACCGTTGTTTCTGATTTCCATAACACAAGTGCTTTAGCTAATAATTTTGGGATCAGAGTAATGTTTGTGAAGTTGTCTAATATTTATTCATATTTATTTATTTAGCCAGAGATTTTGGTATACATCGCTTAAAAGAAGTGGGTCACAATTTCTCAAGTAAATAAATTTTTACTCACGAAAAGAACTCATTTAGATTTTTTCAATTCCTCATAGTTCCTTTATTCTATTTCTTTTCTGGTAAAAATAAACTAGTAATAAAAATTATTAAAGACATCTAATTACCTTTGTAGTAGGCAAGAACAAAAGTTTTCGCCTGAAAGATTTCGAATTTGGATGATTAATTTCGAAGGGAGACCTGATTCTGTTATAAATTACACAATTAAGTATTCTAGAGCGCGAAATTAAATGAAGGGGTGTACTTAACTAAAAAATATTGCTAACAATTAGTGAACGATCGTAGCTTTTTATTACAGTTGTACTAATAACGTTAAATATACTCTTTTTACTGGATAGACCAATCTAACCGACATACTACACCGATAATTTATAACCGACAACATGGAGTCTGCATAGTCGTAGTCATGTCATTTGTGTATAATTAACTGACACTTGATAAAATTCATGCACACCTGGGGGACATCTGCAAAGCGGCAGTACATTTCAGTACAATAAGCATCTTGTGACTTCTGTGAATATATTCGTTATGGATGACTACGAAATTAACGGTATTCGTTACATCATGACCTCTTATAAGGTATTTGTGATTTACCTACATATTTAAAGCTGACAATGGAAAAAAAAGATTCACTTTCATTATTATTAACGTTACTTAATAATATCCAAAATACTACTAAATTATATGTTTCATACAAGAAAAATCGTTTGATGTTTTTGAAAAAAAATCTTCTTGTTCTTTTTCAAATAAACTAGATATTAAATATAAGTAGGTGCATTACTTTTAAAAGATATAATTTAAACTTAGGCAATCATGGAGATCATCTAATTAAATGTTTACACAACTCATGATATTGACAAATATGAAACAGTTCCTCTCCACTTATCGTAATTCATGTTCGACAACTCAAACGATCGAATGTGTGATTTATCAACGCATTACGTTATCTGTTCGGGACCCTCGTGATGCTAGGAAACATTGCAAGCAATCACACCGAATTATTGACCCTTTGTGGAAGTTTTGGCATACTGATCACGGCTCATCAACTTTTATTGGTGGGGGACGAGAAAATAAATTGGGGTCGATGACGGATTTAATGGGACGAACACGCATTTTAAAATCAGTACGGTAGCCACCGACTCTTTTCCTAATGTTGTTAACGACTACGAACGAACGCATGACATTAATTCCGTTTGTCAAATTTTGATTTTCAACTTTGAAATTTTTGTTTCTATTAAATATATTGCTAAATAACTTTGGGGAAATGAGTTCAACCCTCGACGAGTCTGAGGGATAAACATAGAACAATGTAAACTTACGAAAGTGCTCGTAAAATGGAGTCGTAAAAACTTTTCAATACCTTCCCCTTTAAAAGATTCTATTTCAAAATATTGTAAATATTGAACCTTGCATAAACAAGGGATATAACGTAAATACATTTTTTCTGTATAATATTATATGGAAAAAAACAAAGGATTCATGTTTAATGGAAGATTCTCAAGTTTTATTCTGAACTACATTCCGCCCGCGTCTTCGTCCGCGTGGACATTTGAGAAAATCCATAGAGAATCTTTAACCAGGATAGAAAGTAATTTAATATCATCAAAACCCGATCAGCCAATTTTACAAGATTAGGCGGGTCCGCACTATGCGCGTTGCCTCGCGAGAAAGTCGCGGGCGGAAGCTATAGTTAATAAAATTTAATATTAGATCTAGAGATGTGACAATCCCGTTTCCGTTCCCGCTATTGCTCCCGTTCTCGTTCTCGTTCCCGTTGTCATTCCAGCTCCCTAATAACGACATCGTTTTTTTGGAATTTTTAACCCCATTTACACCCTAAGAAGTAGATTTTCGGAAAATAACAAAATCATTTGCTTATTTATTTATATAAAATTTAATCCTCAATTTCACCCCTTTAGGGGATGAATCATGTCCACCGTGTCGGACTTAAAATAAATGTAATTTTCGCAATCAACATCCCATAAAACCACAGAATAACGACATCCATATAAATTTTTAGGTTTTTCACCCTATTTCTTCACATTAAGAGTTGAAATTCCAACAATACCAATATACGTTGCGTTAGTTAGTTAGTAGTTAGAAAGACGTTCATATGTCAGTCAGTCAGTCACTCAGAGTCTTCTTTTAAATATTTAGATATCAATTATTTCGGAATATTCCGAATTATAATTAGTTTAACATTGATTTCAGTATAAGAATTTCTTAACAAAATAAGTCTTCAAAACAAAACTCTCAATCGAATCTATTCTTCTAACAAGAAAGTCAAATGAAATTTAATTTACCAGTGGAGGAGCATTTTCTTTCAAAATTCGTGCGTACAATGTGTAGTAGGGTGGGGGGACAGCGCTATTTGATGTAGACAATGGAAGTACGCGATCGGTAACATGTCACGTACGTCAGTACTCCGACACGTCAAGAAGGATGCCTCCACTTGGACATGGGAACTTCAAAAAGGAAAAAGAACATACTTATACACATATACTATGGATCCGAATTCTATGATTAATATATACGTAGACTTAGGATCCGCTACGCATCTAATATGAGACAAACGGCCAATTCGTCTAGCCTATCTTCAGAAAGAGATAGGTCTAGGATCAGTTAATAGACTAGGTAACTAACAGTTTCTATTTCCCGTCATTTAACACACAGTAGGCATATCAATGAATAAAGGTATAAATCATTAAAATAATACAGGGATAGATTGTTAAAAAATTACGTAGTTAGTGGCTCTGTGCTCTGCTCTGTGAGCTGCAGACCTTGCGTTTGTGACATTTTTAAAATGTTTTGTTTTCTCAAAAAAAAATCGAAAAACTGAATTGACAAAATAATCAATTTAGTTTCTTAATTGATCGAGAAACAGTTTTTTCAAATGAACAATATAATTGTTGAGTTGTTGAATATAATTTAAACTAGTGCAAAATTTCACGACACTCGGATGAGAAATGCGACCCGTAGAGGAAAACAGATGGGCAGCCGGACATAAGAAAGCATTTTTGCCCAAGCTGAAACGGAGACGCTTCGCGCTCGCTCGGTAAATAAAACGTAGGTATACAAGGTGTTACAAAAGTACCCCTAATGCCGAATATGATAGATAGGGACCATCAAACTGAACAACTTTTACTGTGGGACCAACTCTGAAATCGCAAAAAAAAAATCAGCTGTTTCATACAAAAATTAATTACGAAAATATCAAAATGTATGGAACAGCTGATATTTTTTTCGCGATTTCAGAGTTGGTCCCATAGTAAAAGTTGTTCAGTTTGATGGTCCCTATCTACCATATTCGGCATTAGGGGTACTTTTGTAACACGTTGTATAGTGTTATTTATTGAGAGGTTATTGACATTTTTAAAAATCTATACTAATTTATTTATGTCTTTTTCTAGCACATTTTTTATAGTTTATTATTAAATACTGCGTATAATTTTAGTATTAACGTTGCCTAAGTCTTGTCAAATGTTTAGTGTCTGATTGTTTGGGTGCAAAAAAGGATTTTTACGCGTATGGAAAAATGCTATTGCAAATTAAAATGTTCACCCATATTCATACCAAATGCAGAACACATTTTTCAACTGTCAAAAGCAGTTTCTTGGAGTCAGTCAAAGTGACGCTGATGTAAAATGGAGGGAACGCCGACGCGCAGACAATAGCGAACTGACACGCGACGATCGTTAAATCTCGCTTTAAGCTTCTTAGTCCTTAGCAGGTAAAAACTCTTTGGGATTTTGAACGACACCCCTTGTGTAAAACGTTAAAAAATATTTAGGAAACAAAAGCAGGAGATAGTAACACCTGTTTCAACTCCAAGTAACGATATTAACCTCAGACTTATTTTTTTTATATAAAGGTATATGTAGGTTTTAAGTGTACAGCGTCATCAATTTATGGTTGTTAATTTTTGAAACCACTGTTTTAAACGTTAACAGAAAGTTTTTTTCAAATGCGTAAGTCAGATCAAAAAGTGTTAAGATAAATAATATTAGAAAAAACAGTGTTTTTATGTAAAATCTTATACATAAAAAGGAACTGCTGTTCGTTAGTCTAAAATTCAAAAACAGCTTGACCGATTGGAATAATTTTTTTTTTTTGCTCGCTATAGTAACTACTAGGGTGGTTTAGAAACAAAAAAAAATAGGAAAAACCCAAAAGAACAGCTATAATTGAAAATTCAACATTGGTAATTTTATACAATACAAAATATACGAGGTTATCTGTGGTATTACAACACAGACTTTGATAATACAATCATAGATATGATTTCTTTTACTACTAGTGGACCCTGTGAACTTTCACCTACAATTTATATGATTCTCAAATTAACCTTGAGAATTTTAAAATATTGAAAACCGGCGCCATCTATAAGAAAGAAAAGAAAAGAAAGCAACACTACGTTATGCTTATGTCACCGGGTGCTTTTTATCACTATAAAAACCTCCATTTGATTAACCTCCTAAAGTCTTTATCAAAAATTAGCTGTCAAAAGTAATCCGAAAAGACAATCCCAAACGAAATTGCAATTTTTTTAATTTAATATTTTAGTATTCACAATGCTCTATTTTTACACAATACTAAATAATATAAGTACTAGAAAAAATTCGTCGTCACCAGTCCTCCGTTCGCTTGCATCCACCGACAGGCTCCACCGGTGGATTCATGGATACAATTTTCTCTCGTCTCAGGCGGGAATATAACCCGCAACGTTTTAAAAGCTTTGCGTGTTGAATCCCAGCCACTCGATCACAAAACGAACCCATTTGCCGCGCAAAACCATGTTTTATGGGGTTATTGAAAAATAGCGAACGAGATATAAATTGGCTCCGTAACCACGACACGTCTTCTCGTTTCTCAATTTATTGAGCACGTAGATATCCGAACGATATATATTGCACTAGCTACCGCCCGCGAATTTGTCCGCGTGGAATTCTTCTCACCCGTCAGAATTTCGATAATACCTATCTTAGCTTATACTTACGTCAGTGGTTCCCAATTAGATTTTTCTACGTACCCCTCCAAGAAAAACCTCAAACTCTTGAACCCCTTAATGTAGGAATGATAAATACAAAATTAAATCAGATGTATGAAATCATGTACATGAGATAGCTGCACGTACGCCTTAATGCAACCTCGCGCACCCCTGGGGGTATGCGTACCACTAATTGGGAAACACTGGTGTACGTCATAATAACATAACCATTTTTATGCTAGTCAATGGGTCAGTCAGGAATCATAAAAAAATATTTTATTTGTGTAGATTATAGTTATGGCCGTTTAGTGCAATGGTAGCGTTTCTGCCTGTGCCAAGGGGTACTTTTTTTATAGTAGGGGGAATGCATTTACGCATCCTGAAGGTATGTGGGACTCGCCGGGGGCACTACCCACTAAACCCCCTACTACATCCCGCACTGACACACAGGACCTACGGGACCGTGGTGACACGCACCATGTGGTCCTGGTGTTAACGCCTCATCAGGCCCTGCACTTGGGGGAGGACTAGGCAAATGCCCATCCCCCTCTTGAAGACTAGGGGGGAATGAGGTGTGCGTAGCGCCTCCTTCTCTGCCCTAGCCGTCGTCGCCGGAGTTGGTCCGCGTTGGAGTCTGCCTCGCGAACTCGCTCCGAGGCCTCCTTCTGTGAGATAACATCCTCACAGAAGGAGACCACCGCCTCCCATGCCCTGTCACCTTCCAGCATGGCAATTGCCACACGGTAGCGAGAGGTCCCCTCCCACCTGTGCCATCAGCGTCTGTCGCTGGGTTGACCACGCAGGGCAATCCTTAAGAACGTGCCGAGCGGTGTCCTCCGGTGCGCCGCAATCGTGGCACACCGGAGCTGCTTCTCTCTGGATTCGATGCAGGTACTTACCGAAGCAGCCATGCCCGGTAAGTACGGATTGAATTCCTCGTAGGAGCATTTATATTTATGTTGTAAATTGTAGAGACCTTTGTAAATAACACGATATATTAGCAAACTCTCTAATTTTCGAAGATTCAAAGTGGTTAACCTATGAAATTGATTCTAATTAGACAAATTTATATCAACACTGAATTAAACACCGACTTATCAAACCGGTGGTGCAACCCTGTGGTGCTATGGGCCCAAAAGGAATAGTTGCACAGATTAAAATGTAAACAAGAGTCATTACAAAGACCGTACAACAAATACCTACTCAGTCTGTGAGTCATTAGTATTATGATAATAATGACTCTCATAATATCCCAAATTACTCGTAAACAAACAACAGCCCTTCCATTTCACGGGCCATTCAGACTAGACACATTAAAATTTAAAACTTAATTTACAAGCATCCAACTCAGTGCGCTTGTGTGAATTTTGGAATATCAGAGGGTTAATATACCTCGCGATAGATTAAATGAACGTAAACATGACAGTTCTGGTACTTTCTAAGATATTTTTGTAATACAAAAAGCTGAATCTGCGGGGCAACAATTCCACTAAAATAGTTGTATCGCCACCAACACATGCAGAGTCAAAATGTTATTTATTTGAATAATCTTAAAGGTTAAGCGTTCATGAATCTTCAATATTTCCCTACCTAAACTTTCTTGACACAAGAAAGGGACCAAAACGAAATGAACTATGTTTTAGTTTTAGGAAATGAGTAATCAATGGTTAGATATCGTGTAACAGTAACCATTATTCTAAGGTGGTATTTACACGAATCGACTTGGCAGAAGACTTGCTGGTCGATTTTAGTCAATTAGCGCTTTTTATCGACAATAGCTTGTAAAATTTAATCGTAAACCTAATCACAATGATGTGGCGATTCGATTTTACAAGACACTGTCGACAAAAATTAGTGTCAGTTGACTAAAATCGACCAGCAAGTCTTCTGCCAAGTCGACCCGTGTAAATACCACCTTAAAATAACGGTTACTGTTACACGATATCTAACCATTGATTACTCATTTCCTATAAATTAACAGAAAAGAAGATGAGTCGATCTACATCGAATCATCTTCTTTTCTTTTCCAGTCAAAAAGGTTTTTGTTTTAATCTAATCTTCTAATTAACAATGTTCTTAAAAGCTGCCTACATTAAATCGGTAAGCTTTAGGTATTTGTGCCATATTGAAATTCTTAAACATGTATTAAATAAGATTTATGGACAATAACGTTTTCTCCAACACACAACCTAAGTTACTAGTTATATTTTAATAGAAACATTTCCATTAGACATATTGTTTTATTGTCCTAGAAAACTGTTTGAAACATTATAGTTACAGTAAAAGTTTTCTCCTAATTTTATTTTTGACAGTATTACTTCGACGTCTCGGGAATCCGTCTTGCAAATTCCAGCAATAATATGTGAGCAATATCGTCGTTGGCGCTCGTTGAATAAACAAGTGCGTGTCTATGGAGTGCACGCGACACGTGACAAGAACGTCTGATGTCCTGTACCCGAAGCTGGGAATTCTTGGATTCGTTTGTGTACGAGGCGAATCATCAGGTACTGTTTGTGAGGTGCGAGGCGCATCGTCAGGTATGTACTCGAGTGTCTTCATGACGATTCGCCTCGTCAAAGGTCCTGGGTTCGAATTCTTGTAAAAGTGACATTTGTATAACACTTGTTGCATTTTGTTGCCTGAATCATTTAATTCTAATATTATATGCATTTATATCTACTCATCATAGTGCAAGATTTGCTTAGATTGGGACTAAATGATTGATGTATTTTGTCCGACACACAATTGTAAACAGAAAAGATAACATTTATTTTCTCTTCAAAAAGTTTATGGCAATAAAATTAATAACACTCACTCTATCATGCTATACATGGCTGGTTATTGCCAAGCGGGGTTAAAAAACCTAAATAAATCACAAAGAGCTATGTCACCCGGTACACCCGCATCACTGTCAAGTACCAGCCGCATCCATTATTTGCACTGAGCTTCAACTTAGCCGAATTTAAATCAAACTTATATTAAAATGAGGGCCCTTCAACCGCTGAAGCCTATTTTCATTGAAATTTGTTGAGGACGGTAGGCAGAGTATTTGCAAAAGGGAAAAATAACTCGTAAAGATAACTAAACTGGATTTGGAAATAATTACAAAGACATCAGAATATATTGTATGGATTACGAAAGCTTACGATAACAAGTAACTTAGCAACACAAAAACCTATATCAAATGGAATATATCAGATATAGAACATTTACCATAGCAATTTATGCGTGAAGCATGAAAATTATATTCACCAACAAATCTAAACAACTTTTCCGGACACACAGCGCGTTCATAAAAGTTCTACACATAAAATAATATACATTTGACCGTTTATCCAAAACATATTTCGGTTTAGGAGAAAAAATATTTTATTCGAATCAGTACAAAAATCAGCCACCATCAGCCCTCCAATCAGGCTCTGTCGTGTGCGGGCAATCATAGACATAATATTCTCGTATCGTGTGTATGAAATAGACAAGACATGTGTAGGCAGAATGTATAACTATGTGTGTGTTACATAGACAGAATAAGAAATTACTCACGACACATACCCGCATGTATCTTATTGAATTCCCACAAATTGATACCTCGCACCTCTGGCTACAGGATATGGAACAGGATGTATACAAAATTACCTATCTTAACGACGCTGTTCGTATCAGGATATACTTATTAGTTATTTCTTAGAATTTTTATCAACGTGAATTATCATTTATTTTTTTATACTAATTTAACGGAAAAACAAAACAAATTATTAATATTCTAAAATCGTTTCTCAATAATAATTGAAACAATTAATGTTAAAGTTTCCTTCCCATATTTCCATTTCATTACTATAATGAACTAAAAAATGAATAGGTACCGCACTTTTTCCAATAAAGGAAAATTGATGAAAAGAGCAGTTCATTTCGCGATAAAACAACGCTTTAGGAATCGAGTAGCAGGCGAACCTCAACATTTCCATTGCTCCTTTGTCACCCAGAAGCCTTTTATATTACAGTCATCGGAATTCTACATATTTTACAGCGATCGCAATAAATTAAAGCAATCACTTGTAATTGCAATTCCGTATAAATAATTTTAATGAATTGAGAACTATGCAATTTCAAATATGATTTTTAATAATTTTTCGCCACCAGACCATTGTTCAACTTTCACTGTAATTTTTTTTTTAAATCCTTTCCTTTCATAAATGTTGGATGCATCTAGCCCATAAATGAATCAACAATTTAATTGAAACCCCTTTGCAAGCGCTCTATCTGTAAATAACAACGTAAGCTGAACCAGACATAATTTACAGACTGTGAAGAAAGTTAAGAATGCTCAAGTTAAATTGTTATCCCTAATTTATTTTTCCACAGAACCATCTGTTCTCTGTTCTGTGACAGGAGGAGTTATTGAAATTCTTTAGATTTGGCTCAACCGAAACATTACAGAATTTCGCTACGCTCACGAGGACATACCTACTCAACAATTTTCATTAATAAATTTTTCATCTAACAATTTTATCGCCGTGTCTGGGATAATTGTGAATAATCTAAAAGGTTTATTTTTATTTGAAGGGGTAGCAGAGCGTATGAGTTTCATTATTAAGAAAATATTTTCTTATATTTTTTATAGTTCATTCGACTTTATGTTGTATTTGTATGTATTCTTTAGATTTAGCTCAACCGGAACATTACAGAATTTCGCTTCGCTTACGAGGACATCCCTACTCGACAATTTTCATTAATAATTTTTTCCATCTAACAATTTCATCGTCGTGTCCGAGATAATTGTAAATAATCTAAAAGGTTTATTTTTATTTGAACGGGTAGCAGAGCGTATGAGTTTCATTATTAAGAAAATAATATTTTTTATAGTTTATTCGACTTTATGTTGTAGTTGCTTTGTAAATAATTCAGTCCAAATTAAACTTTCCCTTCCTCACACTGTGACTTTAAGTCTCACATTAGGTAATCTAATAACACAACTGTAGTCATAATCGTTTAAGAGGAAGCCCAAATGAAATTAAACTGTCCGTTGATTGACGAAGGGCCCCATTGTCCTCCGTAATTACCAGCAAAGGAAGCGAGATGAGTACCGAGTGTGCAGCACAAGATTTTTCATTAACCTTTATTCTATTTTTAACCTTCATTTTCTACCTTAACCCTTTTTGTTTATTTTTAATTATCGACCTTTTTATGATTATTTAACATTTAACAATAAGGTTGCATCTTAAATAACACACTTGTTTTCAGCTATTTTTACACAACTTTGTGTGTTCTATTTCTAAAAACTTGTGAAAGTGTCAGTGCTTCATTACTGCGGTGGCAGCATGTTTTGTGTGTTTGCGTCTTGTCTTTGCCAAAATTTACTAACGAAGGATGCTATCTTATCTTACGTTACAATAACACGTTTGAAGCCAAAACTTTGTAACTTGTACATCTAAAGTCCCTAAAATTTAGATATTTGTAAATTTTAGCGAGTAAACGCTGCTATAAAATTATATTACCATCAAAAATATCAAATTTATCGGGAGTAAAACTTTTTTATAAGGAATTTGTATGAGCATACCACGCAGAAAACAAAGTGATTGGACAGCAAAACTGCCGTCTAGGAATTGAACGGATGCAATCGTTTGAGACTGCTCAGTAATGTAACTAAGACCTGCATCGTTAGTTTCTGTCCTTTTAATGTTCTTCGTTCATAATTGGCAATAAAGGTCGACTTCAGGACCGAACCTCATTGGGAACTCGGTATTTATGACGCACGATTCTCATCAACGCAGACGTCAGTCGATTACTTTTTACCAGTCCAATATTGCTAATATTGGATCGGTCGGGGGGGCGTTTGGTAAGCTGCCTGAAATTTTTATGTGTAAGAAAGTACCCCTTTCTCTGAAACGAATGCGTATACCTCTTACGCAACAAGACATCCAGAAGCTGCATTCTAATTTTATTACTTTTCAACACACTTGCTCATAAAGTGAGCCTTATTACATAGGTTTAAGGCCATAAACCGAGCTATAACACACGTGCGTAATAACATTACAAACTGTGCATAATAATATTACACACTTGTGCGTAATAACATTACACCCTAGTGCGTAATAGATTTTTTAGAATTGTATAGTTGCATTCGATTTAACTTGCAACGAACTCGCTTCAGCATTTACCATTGCTTAAACTTTCAGACAATTGTAAGAAATTTCGAATACAAAATGATACAATAATGGTATGTGTAGGTAAATATTAATTATCAAACGTACTTAACCCATCAAGCAGCGTAGGTAAGTATGTTATTCAGTGAAAAGCAAATGTTTCATTTCATAAAAAATATCAAAAAAATAAATAATTTAAAAATCACAGTAAAAGAATATCAAAAACACGACTGCCCTGCTAAAAACGAACTAAAATGTTAAATAACAACTGTAATTGCAGTCGGGGGACCGGTCTTTGGAACAATTTTTAATCAAAGGGGTCCCCGACACTTGTTTTTTGCATTTTAGTTCGTTTTTGGCAGGGCAGTCGTGTTTAATTATTATTTTTTATTTATTTACTTTTACACTTCTAAGACTTTCGCGCGTACAGTTCATTAGAAATAAAACACTTTTTACGGATTACAGCGAGTATTATTAATTCAGGTATTGTTTTAGACAACACCTGAATTAATAATATACGCGCTGTAATCCGTAAAAAGTGTTTTATTTACTTTTATTTCATACATTTTAGTAACAAATTATATAGTTTTGAAATGTGTTTATCAAGGCCTTTCATTTGATAACCATATGTTATAAATAATTAAATAAATATTTTTTTCACATTACAAAATGGCATCATGCAGCTTGCATGCAGCGGCCATATTGATTTTTTTTTAATCTATAGTGTCACTCGAGGTGGTTGATATAATGATTCTAACGATACCTCACACATTAAAATCTGTTCAGGCATTTAGAAGTTATGGTGAAATAAAGAAACTCACATACATGCAAAGATACTCGTACATGAACCCTGAACATAATACACTCTTCTTTTTTTGGGCAGTCGTGTAAAAAACAATAATTTTATTTTACGTACGATAACGACTTAACTGATAAATATACCAAATATTTATTGAAAACCTTATTGGTAATAATTTTCCGAAGTAATAATGTTTCAAACCGCATTAGTGGTTACAAGCACTCGGCCTGCCTAATGGAAAGTGGTGACGATAGTTTAAAGGAGGTTCCATTAATTCAAAAGCTTTAATGAGTATAATATAGAAGGAAACAATAAAGACACCGGCCTGAAGAAAACTAAGATTTAATATCTCTAATTGTATATCGATTTTTTTTTATTTCTCCATAAAGGTAAGTCATATGAGAATCTTAAAACATGCTGAAAATTTTTCTATTGTAAGAAATCGCTATTTTATTTCTCCACAAAATTAATTATGTACTCTTATTCGTTAACTCGTAGAGTTATTAAATGGACGTTATCATGATGAGTTGGATACAAATGATAATAATCAATTTGAAGTTTGCACCTTGCGGTATTCAAACTCCTTTTAGTTCTAAATGGTCTGTCTTCACTTGCATCAAACGCATGCAATATTACCTCCAATCCAAACCATGAACTTTCCCTTTCAAAGTTTTGCCTTTTTTTGAGAAGATAGGGCATGCGCTATCTTGTCCTGAGGCATATCTGTTGAAAGCGCAAGAGGAACGGGAAAACGACTGAGTCAAGTCAAGACACGCCATTATGATTATTTTTGTAAAGGCGCATGCACAATTACCCATATGGGTGACCTGTCACGCTGTCGTCCGTACTTATTAAACCTAATAGATGTCACAAGATAAATAATTGTTCTACCAAATCCCTTGGATATGGCACGGCGGCACTAATTGAATATGTCGCGTAAAAGCGTCCTCAGGAGGAGCACCTAGTATTTTGTAATAAATCACAGTAAATAATGGAGCCAGGGTATATTGAAATAGCATAATTATAAGTTGACACGGTGACAATCTTATTTGTTAACCCACTTATGGATATGCTGAAAATTATGGAACGTTATCTGATATTTATTCGGTTTGTGGTGGCTTTGTGTTATGTAATATGGTGCAATGTGGTTTTGCCTAAGTTAATGTATTTACACGTCAACCGCAAATGCTAAGCTTATTGTTATTATTAAGTCAGTTTTGGATCTAGCGCAATTATAGCATCGAAAAGTATAGAAGATGGAATATACCTCGTTTCTACTTGGTTGTGATCTTGCTATCTATCATTTAGTTATTTAGTTCGAATGAATGGCTTAGAAACGCATAGAGCACAAAAAACACTTTTTTTTTTAATGGGACCCTATTACTAAGACTCCGCTGTCCGTCCGTCCGTCTGTCACCAGGCTGTATCTCATGAACCGTGACAGTTAAGACAGTTGAAATTTTCACAGATGATGTATATATATAAACAGAATAAAATAAATATTTAAGGGGGCTCCCGGGGGAAACGTGAATTTTTTGCTCGTTTTTGCTCGATATTGATAACGGCAACAGGTAGACGCTTGAAATATTCACAGAATATTAAGTTATAATTTCACTTTAAAAACAAATAATTAAATTAAAATAAAACAAATATATGAGGGATTTTTACGAAACCCTTCATGCGCGAGTCCGACTCACAGTTGGCCGGTTTTATTTATATACTCGTATGTATATTTTATGGGGCAGGAACCGTCGCGGGCATACGCAAAACAACATTCACCATCACCAATTTCCTCATGACTTCAGGAATGCATTGAGAACGAACATACTGACATTTCTTCATTAATTCATGAGAAGAAAACATTGATTTACGGATTGGGTTTCCAATTATCCAATATGTGTCCACCAACCTCAGTAACTATATCGCATTATCCTATTAACTGTAAATTAAGTCATTGATGTAAATCTTACAAAGTGAATGAATCATAATATTAATAATCATGGTTTAGTTAATAGTTTTATGGGGATATGGGCAATTTATATAGATTCCAGTATAGATTTTCATCGCCTTGATTTTTTGTTATAAAGGATTTTCTTCGAGGGGCGGGAATGTTGCCGAGCCGGCCTCTTTTTTACTAGTTTATGGTTTTTTACTTTTAATTTATATTTTTGAATTCTGCTCTTTTTATACATATTTTCCTTTGGTTTTGTACTCTGTGTTATTATTGCTTATGTCAAGCTGTGTTCGCTATCTCTTTACAATAATTAAACTACATTTAAACCCACTTTAGCTCTGTTTCATTTGATATTTATTAAACACATAGTGGCCGATATTAATTCATCAACGTCCGAGCGGACGCAAGCGGCCGGATAACAATGGAATATCTATTGTGTCTCATTTTCCGGGCGTTGAAGGGTTAAAAAAATAACGGTTTCTATCTGTATTTTATATTATCATATTTGTTTTTTGAAATTGCCTCTCAATACCCATGCAAATACAAAAAAAAGTTGAGTCAGAGGTATGCAAAGGGTTAAGTAGAAGGGCAATATTCCCATCGCTACAACCTTTAGTAGATACACGACAAGTGACTCACGGCGACCGCGACCACGACAGCTGGCTAGCTGATAAATCGCATATTTTAAAACAACTGTTCTCATTTAATTACGCAAGGGGTACTGAAGTACCTTAATAATAAGGTGAAATAAACGAGATGTGATGTAAGGCTGTGCACCTGAGAACCTTTGCTTGTGTGACTGATTCATGTAAGTAAGTACCTCTAGAGCTCAATGATCGGAGCAGTGGTCTTGCATGAGTGTTCACAGGTATAAATAAACAGGTTCACGGTTAGGATTAGGTTATGATATTTATTGTTCACAATGACGTTAACTTATTATATTAGATTAAGTTACTGAAATTAGTTTTTATCCTTTGTGTAGGTAGATTCTATGTTTCTAATCTTATAACTTAAAAGTGTGCTTAAAAAGTTTCAGTTTTTCACTTATTCCTATAGTATGGCTAAACTTATTTGTGACTTTACAATAGTAGTCTTAAAAATGCTCAACGACATTAAGTAAATACTTTACATACCTACTTAACGCGGAAAAGATTTTCCTTTCTTTGGTTTAACTTTGTCTTCAAGTTTATAACTTTTAACTCAAAACTAACTTAAATAGTTTGACCTATAAAGTCAGACTATTTAAGTTAAAATCTTAAGAGTACTTATGTTAATTTACAAAATTTCCGTCATTGTTTTAGTCATGTTTAAAGGCTCCAAACTTTGTAAGCTGTCGAAGCCAACAAATCCCACCTAAAAAAAGTAACTTTGTTGTCGAAAGTTTGAAATACCTGCGAGAGGTCCGCGTCTTCTCTAAGTTTCTCAGCAATAGTAGGCTTCCTGTCAGCGGCTGCAAGGCTCACGCACAACACAAACAACAACACTCCAGCCATGGCGGAATCACAGGACTAAGTGCAAGTTACACTTCAACACTCGCGGGACACATCTGTGGGCGCAGAGCACGCGTACTGTGAGCGAACGCGCGGCGGTGAATGCCGGATAGCGTTATGTCCCTTCCCGCTCGCGTCCCGCAGCCGTTACAGAAGAACTGGTCATCCTAGCCGGCCAACCATAAAAAATGACCGTTGACCATTCAAAAGTAAGAGTGAACTTACATCCATACAATACAGGAGGAGAGAACCACGCGTTTTAAAGAATGTTTCCCTAAAAGCCTTCGACAGCGTCATTCCACAGAACAGTGATTTGTTCTTTTACATCATCCAAAGCATAGAAAAATAATATGCAATTCTTTGTTGCATTGAATTATAGTGAAATTATAACTCGGTTAGATTGGTAAAGAAATATATTTGAAATATTTATATTTTGTAATTACTATAACCTTACTTCACGGCAGCATCTATACCACTATACAGATTAACTCGAATATTTGCGTGTTAAAAGGAGATTACATATTTGCCTTTGAAATCGCTTTGATATTCAAGCTGAGTAAAGGAAATCCGAATATTAGGTAGTTCAAGTTCGAGGAATGAGCTTTATGTTAATTTACCGTTCATTCATAATGAGAAACGTTATAATAACGTTGATATTAACGAACTTACCAAAAGCTGCATTACTGGTCATGAAATCGGATTAATGTTTAAACCCTCATGATGAATCGGTGCGTTTTGTGTTTATAATTTTATTGTAAAAATGAAAAAGTAGGCTCAAGTTGAGGCCAACCTTGCTAATGAAATAAAAGGTCAAACAAAGAATTGTAAGGTAATTCGCATTAGAAGGTATTTTTAACTCACATTTCGATAACAAAAAAAACAATTCCCCGTAACGTGCATTTCTTTAACCTTTTCTACTACTTGTAAAGCATTCATAATCTAGTTATCACAACGAAGAAAAAATATGTATCTTGTTCAAAAGCAATGTCATTTTTGTTACTATCTAAAAATAAAACACAAGAAAGCTTGTTATTTTAAAATATTCCATCAACGTTTTTGCTTAGGCGCTTATATAATATTTTCGGCCATCCCGCAGAATATATAAGTATGCCATCCCTTTATTTAGTTCCCTGGAAAAATCATCTGGCGTTCTATCGATTAATTGATTTCCTATCCGTAGTACAAGCACAAATACGTAATAAAGAGATATGTAGTATAATTTAATGGATTTCTTTGTTAGGCTTGAAACTAGATAGAAGTTCCCTTTTTGTAAGTACAAAAACACATTAGATACACTTGTCAAAATATTTACAACACTACTCAAAAACTAACTAATGATTTATGAAGGTGCCTTTGTGGGTGCCCATCAAATGAGACACTATGCAAAAAATTTTTTTTTGATAAAAATAGTTAAGACTCTTTTTTTCCTTACATGCATGCTTGTGTGATATCCCTCTTACTCTAAGAGTAAGTACTATTATTAATTCTGTGCTGTATGTATGAAATTGATACAAATAAGAATACTTACAAAAAAAATGTTTTTTGATATTGTTTATTTTCATAATAAAACATTGTTTTTTCTTCAGTATTTTAACATTGCTCTCGAAAGTTTAAAAAAGGCAAATGATCAAGAGAGATAATTTCATTATTAAATATGTATTATCTAATGGGAAATAGTTACAGTATATTTTATACTCTATAATATAATCAATAACCAAAAGTTAAGCACAACAATAGCAAACATCTTATAAAAGGTGAGTTCAAATGTTCGATGGAACCTTTTTTTCTGTTTTTACCTGCTCTATGAAGAGAAGGTGACGACGAAACGAAACGTCGTGTTTCGGCAATATACTTACTACGTACATACCTACCTACGTGACAGGAACTTATTATGGGCCATTGTTATTAACGTCTGCATTCACGGCTAAGCTGATGTTTTAAACATCCTTTAGACAAGCTAAAGCTTTTAAGCGCGATAATGCCGCGACTAAAAATAATAAAGCTATATCGCTAGGTGACTGTGCAGTTTAGCCTGTACTTTGAATTTATACAGCTAATAAATTAGGATGGCAGTTATTATATTTGAGTTTTAAGCTTAACTTGGATTCTTCCTAATACACTTCCAATATTACGAACTCGGTATGTCTGCAAAATCAACGGCTAGTCCAAATGGGAAATTTATTGTTTCTTTTTGTCCTTCTAATTTGTTTCACACAAACGAAAGTGAAGTCAAAGTAGAATTAAGCAGAATGTCAACTAAGCAATCAACAAAATTTGTTATTGCTTGAAATTAGCATTAAAAAGAAAAACATGCTCCGTAATAGCTAATTATGAAATTCCATTAGGTTATATTCCACATTCAGACTAATTTAAACGAAAAAATAAATTAGAAAACTTTCCCACAAGAATCTGTTTCGCAGGTTCCGGATAAGTTCCCATAAGGTAACTTATTTATGAAAATTATGTTACCTACATTTTAAATGAATCCAAAAGATTGTACAGTCCCGAACCTTTGAAATAGGCCCTGAGTAAAAACAAAGAAAACTATAATAATGTTATGTAGTTAAAGTCACCGTAGCTGGTAAGCGAAGCGGTAAATGTTAGTAGGTTAAAGCATAGTTCCTTACATCATTCTCTCAATTAAACGAACAATGAATAATATGTAAAAAGAATTTAATACAATCATGACGATTTATATAACGTGTCTATGGTTTTATTAGAGGACAAATAATGCCAATTTCACAGCTTCGAATCACCACAGAAGGTCTTATTGGATAAAATATCAGTGTCTATCTATTGACGCACTCTGCGTTTATTGCGCTGTCCTCTTGATCTCTTCGAACTATTTGTTTCCAAGACTTCAGACAGAGAAAGCAAACAGACAAAAAACGAATGAATTCAATTGCAAAGATTCCCTTTTTGTCGTGACGGAACAAGAATGGCAGAGTCGAACGGAAAGTGTTTGTTTTGTTTACCTCCGCTTTCGTTATTTACTTTAGGATACTGTTTGGCTATTAAAAACTGTTCGGTCTGATTACTATTTTTTGCAAAGAAAGTACTCAAAAACACAGAGTGGCATACATTCCGGGTCACAGCGCTATTTTCATAGAATTTTTTGCATAACGTAAGTATGTAATTATTTTTATTAATATGCTGACACATATAGTGATGCATGTAGGGTTACCATCTGACAGGCATTTTACGGTATTTACGGTACAGGCATGCGGCCAGCGCTAAGCTGAGACAGGCATTTTTGAATATCGAAGGTGTCGCTGTGAAAGCTTGCATGCTCCAATCACGCAAGCCCATGGCCGGCTGCCCGCCCGCCATAGCACCAAAGATAACAAGATTAGTTTATGAAACTGACTAAAAATCGCGCTGCGTGGCCGTTTTTCACTCTAGACAGGCACTATTCTGATAAATCTGGCATTTTGTGCAACTTAGACAGGCATGTATTTAAAATAGGCACATGGATAAAGCAAACTGTATTAGGAGTATAAATATAAAATACACGTGAGTTTACCTACGTTTATTTTAAATATTGCAAATATGCACATACAATACAAATCAAGCTGGACAAATAAACGGTCAACAAAATACTCGTCGGATGAAACTTATAGTCAATGAAGTAACACAAAATAAAATAACTTTCAATAAACAAGGCAACTGAGTGCTTTTTAGTCTAAAAGTATTACTTAGTGGCATGTCCACGACTCTTAGTTACTTACTGCCTTACACCGGCGAGGCATTGATTATTATAATTTTTTCACATTTTGTGAGAGAAACAGAGTTGCATTCTGTTAAATCTAACAAAGAAACAGATTATGAGTCAAGGATTGTTTTTTCTTAGTCAGCTTTGGAAAATTGTCATGCTGGAATATCCAAATGACTGGAAGGACGGCTTCAACATAGGGTAACATTGTTTTCTTCACTATATTTCTGTACTGGACCTGATCCATGTTTCCTTCTATATGAGCCTAGCACGCCCGACTCCGTAACCAGAAAAGCATCCCCAGATTTTCACATTTCCCCGCCATGCTTTAATGTTACTTTTGTGAACTTAGGGTCTAATGTTTTTTTTCAAAAGGCGTCGCACGTATTGCTTACCATCAGAGCACGAACTGTTTATTTTATTTTCATTAAAAAAATAAATCATTTTTCCACTGTTGGACTGTCCAGTTTCATAACATTTTACACAAGCGATACGTTGTGTGAAGTATAGTATGCTCAAGAGCAGCCAGCCACGAAGCAGCATAGATGATGCTATGCACCACGTTATTGTTTGCATTTTCCGTACGGTACGGTGGATACATATTAGAATTTCTCTCAAGTTCACTTTAAGACGGCTTAGCGTAAGTCCTTGAAGCAACTTTTGGGGTAAGTTCTTTAACTTTGTTAAAAGAATAAAGAGAGAACTTCAAGAAGGAATTAGTGACGTAATTAACAATCGAGGTTACTTCTATCTTCAATTTAAGTTTTTACTTGGTTGGTTTTACGGGTTCATGCTCTTTCAATCTCTTGATAATACAGGTATACTATAATGATTCGAATGGTTTTTAAGCTACTTTACGGCAAATAAGTACGTAGGTAATATCCGAAGGATCCCGTCTGAAAGTAGAATGTATATATTGTACCTACAATAACTTATTACAGGCGGCAGGTTGGATGATAATAAAAAGTAGAAACTTTTTTCCCTGATTAATCTCATTGACATATTTTAAGCATTCAGTTTATAATTAAACATGTTTTTATTAAAAAACTGACGAAAATACAATCAGTTTTCAGAAACGTAATTTCGTTAATTCAATGACAAACTTTTTCAACAAAATAGGGCATTAAAGTCAGGAACAGTGAGCGGTACATATTATAAATAACTACACTATAATATCTTACTCGTGATTGTCAGAGCATTCGAATCAGCATCATAAGCTGTTGCATTATGAGGTGTTACAGAGCTATAATGTTGTACGTAGTTGATCCTAAATAAACATGTCATGTTGCTAAGCCTCTGTCATTACTAGTGAAACAGCTAATATCCCTGTTCGTACATAATTCAAGGGCCCAAATATTAACTGTTCATGCAAATGTATCATCTAAAACGCAAGATACATCCATTAGCACCTCAATTATGCCGAGGTTGAGGCGCAAATTATTCATAAAAGCCTATACGCTTCCGTGGTGTGATATGAGCTTATTAAACTTATAAATAATAGCAAATGAAACTGGAATATTTTCTTGAAGTTTAATTAGTAAAAAGTGCTCTATTTTGTGAAAATAATATTTTAGAAACTTTTTATGACAAACAAGCAAATGAACGACGAATGTAATTTATCTGAAAGTTGGCAATCCTGCTGCCCTAATCCTTTTAACAACTAAAACACTACTTACCTCATAGATTATGGTTCATTTACTCGACATTGGCAAATGTACAAATCGTACGAGCCAAAAAAATTATGGTCTTAAGGTTCGGCTAAAAATGGGAACGAGAGAAAAGAAGAATAGTTTGTAAATGAACAGCATGAATTTCTATTCAAATTGTTATTTTGCTCAGATTATAAAATATAATTTTCAGACGAAGTATTTAAAAATTAAAGTAACTAACACTATCTACGAAATATTATTCAATACGGTGAATAATGAATTGTTTGTCACAATCACAATGTCATTAATATAAAATGTCACAACCAACGCTCGTTAGCTCTCTGTCATTGCTCGTATTCAACTATTATTTAATGCGAATTAAAAAAATATATCAAAATATCGTGTTCAAAATATACTTTTTACATTTGAAGCAAGAAAAAGGGTATTCTCGTAAATCTCTTTAATAACCAATTTAATAGAAGCAAAGCCAAGAAAAGACATAATAAAAAATGTAATAAGATTTTAGACTACAAAGTCTCCGTCGTAAAAACATTAGTTAAAATTAACTATATTTAATTTGGCGTTTGCCCGCAGATTTTTCACACCCGCCCTGTTGCCCTCAGCCGCGTTAATTGCCAGAAGCGACGACAGCCCATCATCTAATGAAAATGTAAACCTGTAACTTGGCAACTGAACAGTTGCTTATTTAGGTTCACGCGAAACTGGGTAATGCATAATAAAGTTGTTAGTAAGCGCAGCAGCGACGCCTTGGCTCCCTTCCAAATTACATGTACCACCAGCGATAGCTATTCGATGATAAGCCTTTCTTTGGGATACAGCTGAGGCGACGAGGACATCAACACAAGCGCTTGTACCAGGATTTTAAATACATTAGCATATAATTGAAATTATGCTCATGGCTGGAATTTCGACTTGGCGTTGATAGATGAGTTTCTTACATTATGACAGATTAGATTGGTATAAATTGACGACCTCCGTGGTCGAGTGGCTTTGTACACCGCTTTTCGGTTCGATCCCCGGTACCCCGGGAGTAAATGGAGTAAAAAACAATGGCATTTACTTTGAAGTTCAACATGGTGGCCATGATTCAACCCCTAAAGGGGTGAAATAGGGCTTATATTTTGTATGGTTTTTTTTTATTAAATAGACATCTCGACTTGAAACTTCGTAAGAGTACCTACATTAAAAAACTAAGCAAACATTTCATGTTTTTCCAAAAATGAACCCGTTGGGGGTTAATGGGTAAATAAACAATGGGATGTTTGTTGCGAGAATGACATTTATTTTGGGGTCCAACATTATTCAACCCATAAAGGACTGAAATGGGGGTTCAAGTTTTTTATGCAAAAATAATACGGGATCAAGAACAGGAATGAGAACGAGAACAAGAACGGGAACTACTAATATTATAAATGTGAAAGTTCAATGTTTTGATATTTTGATAGTTCGATTTTTATTACTCAATCACGTAAAAACGGCTGAACGGATTTGGAATGACACACAAATAGTTTTAGCCTGGGTTAAAACATATGATACTGTTTATCCCGGTCCTATCACCTAGAGAACCTATGTTCACTAGGGATTTTCCGAATGTCCACGCGGACGAAGTCGCGGGCAAAAGCTAGTTTTTCTATAAGTTCTCGTGCAAAATTGTACACGGGGAAACTTGCGATCAGGCGCTAGTCCCTAAATAAATTCAATGAGAAATCAATCATTGAAAACCCAATAACATATTGTCACGAAAGCACGCATGCAGATCGTTCTGTGGCTCGTATATCTTCTCGTATATTTTTGTTGGGCTGGAGTATTAGATTAGGGGTTCTCGCAAGAGATTTATAGCCTGCAATTTAAATCGTTTCGAGGACCTTTATAACGCAATTGCCGCCAAGTGATGTCATTTTTACATTGAGGAAAGCAATCGTTTTTCTTTTTTCGCTTCATGTTTTGTGTAACGAATACACAAAAGTTTTGCTACATTATATTTGCTATCACAGTTTTTAAGCCCTTGTAATTCCGCTCTTAATTAAAATTATTATAATTGGTACAATCAAACACATTATGCGTCGCATTATGCGGACTACCTGAGTGGTGCAGTGGTCAACATGCCGGTCTACCACGCAAGAGCCGGCCGAGAATCGAACCCGGGACGGTTAGATTCCCGGCCGGGCAGAAATTTAAATGATGAATTTTAATTTTTGTGACGGGTCTGGGTGTTACTATGTATAATAAGTATACATTTAAAAGTATATAAGTAGCATATCAGTTGTCTAGCACCCATAATATTACAAACTTTGCTTAGTTTGGGGCTAGATGGCGCTGTCTGAAATTGACCAAGCATTTTGTTTAACATTATATCAAAATTTTAGTAGAGTTACGAAGCGCTTAATATCTATGAAGACAAATAATATATAATAATATTGTTTTTTTTTTCCGAGTTTAAAAAAATTCCTGCGACTACTCTATCAAGTTAGCCTAACTTAAATTGTATTTTAAACAATTTTCTACTAATTTTTTCTTCGTAATAAGCTAAAATTGTAAGCTACAGACTAATAAATTAGTACCGTTTCTATAGATGGATTTATTGCTTGGGAAATTACAACAAGTAGTTTTCATTATCAGTCGCGCTGCTCCTTCGTTAAAAGCGTACATAATATAATATTGCCTATTATTTTTGTCAGGTTATTATCGCGAATGCTCTTTCAGACGTAAGGTCCTTAAAATGACCAATTTTCCTTTTTAATGCACGCCCTGCCTGATCAAAGGGCTGCCGAGGGAGCGTTGACAGTACACTCACCCGCTTTCAAAATTTGCCTCTGCTGTTATTTTTAGCAATTAACCCCAACCATGCTTGCGTTTACTTAATTAGGTAGCTAAGTCGTGAAGACTTTCGCACGTAATAAACAATACAAACATAAAGATTTCATGAAGCTTAAGAAAGTACAAGTGTCCTGCTTTTAGGGTTGGAAATAGTTATTAAATTAATGAAAACACTTTTTTCAGCAATTTACTGACATTTCACTGTAATATTTTTCATTTATAATTAATTACTTTGATTAAAAAACAATTGTTACATGCAATAATTGATATCTTATACACCCTCCTAAAATTATTAATCAGTACCTAATTACTTAAACAATTTACCGACACTTTGTGTAATAGCTTCCTTTACATTCCCTATGTACAAATTCAATTTATCTCTAAGCATATTAAAGTTGAGGTCTACTAAGTACTGCATTTCTCCAATCGAAACTTGTAACGGAAAGATCGGAACTGACGGTTCAAAGTTCACCTCCTCGTCGCTGACCCAATGTGACCAGATGTAATTCCGGAGTGATGGATCGGCTCTCGGGTCCGACAGTGGTGGCCTCCGGGCCTTTAATTCTGTCCACAAGGTTCTCAATCGAAGGGACATGCGTCTTACGACGTCGGGCAACGTATGCCATAAATCATTAGTCTCCGTGGGATCCGCACTGATATTGTATAAACAACCTTTAACTGTAATAAACAACATACATCATTAGAAAAATAAAGAAGCAAACCAATATCCAAAATATATGGTGTCTAGTCTAGTTTTACCTTTAGTTGGTAAGCACGTTGCTTTCTTTGCAGTTTCTTGATAGAATCGTGTTAAATTTAAATCAGATCTAACATTATAAGTGGCATCGATATCTAAATTAATTTGTAAAATTTCTTTTAACACTCGGGTTGTTTCAGAGGCCAATAAAATGTCTTCATATATAAGTTGAGATTTTTTTCTCGGTTTGCTTTGTTTTAGTTCACTACCATAATATCCACTTTTGTCTTTTTTCATATCACCTATAACCATTTTAAAATCGCTCTCTCTGAATGCTGCCCATCCGTTTAAATCATCAACTGTTATCAATACATCATTCCGAGTAGGTGTTTCATTATCAATCAACACGAACCATTGATTAATGCCATCTATTTTGTTATTAATGTTTCCTCCAGCAGCAGTAACTAATGTGGGAACCCAATCAGTGACATGAAATATACTGTCATGAATTCTTGGCACCATCGAGGCATGCCACACTAGCCCTACGGAACGGACACCTCCTTCCCAAGGAGTACCTTTTACTCCTCGGAATGGAAAATTTGATCCAAAATTCTTAGTTGGACCTATAGTCGGTGATCCATTGTCGGACGCGAAGGCGATAATGGTATCATGAAGGATATTTCGTTCGGCAAGAGCTGCCACAATATTACCGATACTGGTGTCCAAACTTGTGACCAAACCTGAAATAATATTAAATTCAACATCACATCACATTGCTATATTACCGATACTGGTGTCCAAACTTGTGACCAAACCTGAAATAATATTAAGTTCAACACCACATCACATTGCTCGAATTGAAAACTGAATTGAAAATCAGCTGCAGTTCGTCTGATGACAGGTGGCTAAAGTTGTGAAAGTGCATTTCATCGCAATGATAATTTGGTTACGCACCTAACTTACTTCTCAGTCAAAAATAAATTCTTGCACGCTTAAACAATGTAGTAAATAAAACCTTTTACCTGCATATAGCCTCCTTGCAGAATGGATGATATGGTTATTTGCCTTCACAGAATCCAAAGGCGGCTGCAGTGTGACCATCGCTCCGCCAATGTGGGGCGCAGCGTGAGATATATGTAAGTATATTGGTCTTGATGTGTTATGTTGTCTAATTACTAAAAAAATGTAAAAAAAAAAATTTCCCATATATTAAACTGTAACAATTCATGAAAAAATATTTTACACTTACTTTCAACAGCTCTGTCAGTTATTAGGTCAGTAAGGTATCCATCCTGATTTTCAGTTACATCATGGTCTTCATAAAAGTCCAATCCATAAAACGAAGTCTCATTCACCTCCTAAAAATAAACAAAAATGTAACCAAATCTTATGTCATGGCCTTTTCTTTGTCTGTCATTGAGGTAAATATACTAGACTACACGCGCCACAAAGAGCGTGTAACTTTTTAACCGCAGAAGACGTAGCTTTGAAACCACTAAACATTTTGAATTAACATATATCTGCCTCACTCACACAGTCGCAAAAACAATACAGTCGCCAAGATTAGACAAAGACCGTGATATCAACATGCATTTTTTTCCCTAAAATAATCAATAAGAAAACAAGAAGATTTTGATAAGGGCTATAAAATAAGAATATTTGATTACAAAGCTGTTTTAATCGAAATGCTTACCTAGTTCAGTTAAGATATATGAAAGTAAAATTAAAAGGAGAACCGGCATTTTAGAAAATGCAATGGATTTTGTGTTTGCTTTGGATATGTCAATTGCTGATCTAGTATTATTTACAATAGTGTGGTCTAAGTAAAGGAAATGTTTATGACCTAACAGTCTATAGATAGAGGCATATGCCACTGCTGTTTCCTAATAAGATGATCCTCAAATAAAGATTAGCCTAATCGCATACCAACCTCCACAGTGTTGTAAGTGAGGTAATCCACGGAATCGCCTGTGAAGCCGTAGAAGGTGTCGAAGCCTCTGTGGGTTGGGAGATACGTTGCTCTAGATTTTCCAATGCCCCACTTTCCTACTAAATGAGTGTTGTATCCTAATTCACGTAGATACTCGGGTAACAATCTCTCGGATACAGGAATACCTCGGTCTTCGGATGGCCTTATTGATACTCCTTGCATTCCTGAAAGCATTTAATTATTAAAAGGGGGAAAAATCTTTAATCTTGAAAAAGGAACTCTGACTAATTCTTGCCAGTCAATACCGACTATTACTTCTGTAATTTCTGTTCTTTTCTTCATAATTTTACTAAATAGTCTTATTATTATTTTAATAAATGTATTGCAATAAAAATTCTAATATAAGTCTGAGATTACTTCGGACATGCAGGCGATAAAATAAAAATAACGTCTAAACAATAAAATATAATGTAAGTTTGAAAAACAAAAACAGTTTTTAGGAAATCTCAATATAGTGAATTATCAATATGCAAACCCAAAAGCTGTTTGTTTGGTGTATTTATTTTTAAAATAGATAATAGCTTGTGGATTTCATTATAAATTTTCTAGTTGTAACTATAAATATAGATAATTATGTGGCGTAATTAGATTAACTATAACTTGCCCATTCGCATAGGATATTTGCCGGTAAACAAGGCCGACCGCGATGCGGTTCCCGTGCAGTCTGTGTAGTACTGGTTCAGAATCACGCCTTGGTACGCCAGGGAGTCAATATTTGGGGTCAGTATTTGATCAGACCCGTGAAAACTCACATCGTCCCAACCCTGAAAATCATATTTCAGAAATAATTACGATATGTCCCACGTCTTGTCTGGTACTAATGCAAAACTGAAACATAATTTAAGTTATAACTGAAGATGTAGTAACGTTATTTTCTCCTAATTACATACCAGATCATCGGCAACAATGAATACTATATTTGGTTGCTGTGTTTTTTTAGCAGCTACTGTAAATATCACCATTAGGAAACTGAAAAAGGTTGAAAATAATCACATTTTTAAAGTATAACAAACACATTAATTTTTATTTTCATTATAGTCACCTCAGAGATCGCAACCACTTCATAGTGACAAACGCTCACTCACACACTGTCGAATTTAAACGAATTTCGTAATGTGCGTATAAAAATAAAATAAAATAAAATTGGTCATGTACAGGGTGAATTCAATAATATCTCTTATATAATGAACCACCCATTGTGTGTTTTTTTATTCGATACTTTATTTGGAAAAGTATGCATATGCAACTGTTCAGTTCGAGTACCATGGCCCCTTGACGATAACGTATGAGTCACCCGAGTCTTCATCACTCACAAATTCAATCAACTTAAAGAGTAGGTAAACAAATACTGACTATTTTGTGGTAGGTAAGTAACAGCTTTCTCTCTATTAGGTCTTCAACAGTTTTGTTGTTCGCTATACTCCAATAGGGTCCAAGATATAAATGAGGAGTTGACATTTTTGTTTTTCAAATTTATAATCATATTTCAGAAATAATTATTCTTCTGGGCAAGCTCGCTCCACCGTAGACCCTGTCTTTGCTTTCTGGCTAGACTAGGGTCAAGAACAAATCCATTAACTATAAAAAAAATACATACCAATTTTTTTAGCTTTTATTAAATATTCATCATGTCAATACATATTATACAGGACAGGATGATGTCTGGGTTAAAAAATCTTTAAATACTAAATATTGAAGATACCCTACAATGCCTTACCTACATAATGGTTTCCCGTTAATAAGTAACACGAAAATAAACACAATGTCGCCGATCAATCCGGAAAAAAACTGACGATAATACTTCCGTAGGGATTAGTGCTATCTTATCCTATGACGGCACGTCTGAACGGATGTCGATATTGTTACATCATCCGGGCTATTTAGTTTATTTAGACCACTAATACCACCAAAGTTTCTAGCAAGATGGAGTCACTTACCACATGCTCTATAATAGTTGCTAACAATTGCAACCACCTCCCATCTGTGTATCTTTGCTTACGTTTCTTTACACTGATATTTTTATGGCCAGTGGGATTCTTAGAAATTTTTGGGTGAAATACAAAATTTTTAAAGTTACTATAAACTTTGAAAATGTTTACTTTTTACTTACATTGTTTTAATAAGATTTGATCACCGACAAGATATTAACTGCCCACGTAGAAGTCCATTAGCATTGCCATATTCTATGTGTTAAAATGATAAACAATTAATAACTTACACATTTAAAAGTGTGGGTACGAAAGCAGATTCTAGAGCATTGTTGTGATCAAAATTTAATTTCAACGCCTAATGAGTCTTTGAATGCCACCAGCTAAATTCAAATATTTTGTGTTAAATCTTAATATCCTACGTTTTTTTTACATTTAAACAAATCCGATTTCCAGACGCTTTCTGGAAAACATTGGGAACTGTCAAAACTGTTTACTAATAGGACAAGTAAAGAAAATTTGAGTGTAATAATTAAATTAATTAAAGTACAATAAGAAAAGAGCTCGGTGGTGCAGTGGTATAGCGCCTGGCCGATAGGTTGCGGAGGTTAAGCAACTTTCGCAAAGGTCGGTCATGGGATGGGGTAACCAAAAATTTATTATTTCGAGCTCCTCCGTGCTTCGGAAGGCGCGTTAAGCCGTTGGTCCCGGCTGCATTTGCATTCGTTAGCACCCACCAATCCGCATTGGACCCGCGTGGTGAGTCATGGCCCATCCTCCTTATCTACCCATAAGGAAAGCCCGTGCCCCAGCAGTTGGGACATTAAAATGGATGATGGTCAAAAGAAGAAAGAATTAAAGGGAAAGAATATTAATTATTACCACCCTATATTATTGTAAGTCATTTCATCATCTTTTATTAGCCCAACTACGAGGCTACGTTTAACAAAACCATCTCCGAAAAACACTTGTGTATACCTATGATTATTACCGATATTATTCACAAGTTTCATTTAACACGGTATATGAGTAACAATGGAGCGACCTACCGTTCATCGATTAATACGTTTGTTGAAATGTACTTTTGTGTTCAATATCATCAAGTGATGATATTGAATCAACAAACGAAAACTAAGCAAAATAACTTTTAACAATACTATCCTAAACAATTCGAATGATTATCATCATGATTCATTATGTAATAGCAAACAGATTTTTCATCGATTACTTTTGTTTAGAGCTAACTAGTAACAAAATAATAATTATGACAATATAATATTATCATTGAAAAATACGGGATCCAGTGGAACTACCATGAGTTGTTGCAAACTGTTTACGTTACCGTTAACTATCGTTTTCTCTCTTTCACTCGCATTGACTGTGAGCAGTATATCCGATAGTTTACGGTAGCGTAAACAGTTTGCATCAACTCATAGTAGGGCTATAGGGTCGAAGATCCGTTGAAAAAACAGGCGCTGGAATTGCGGAAGCTTATAAGAGGTATTAAATCAAAACAGTATTTTTTATTTTTAAAATACATGGGCAGTTGTTTACAAATAATTTAAAATCGCTGTACTTTTATAAATCCTTTATTGATTTCATAGATAGAGACTGATGTTTTGGAATAAATTACAGTCCTCAGTCCTCACAGTTTTCAAAAAGCAGTATGCTTATTTATTATAATTACAAAAGAAGAAAGCATAATGAAGTTAGAGGAGCAGCAGTCCTATTACATAAAAACAATCACGATTTAGCGGACGATGTTCGTCCTACTCCGTGACACTATTACTCACGAATAAGGTTCAAAATCAAGTAAATTGAACGACAAATTGCGTCCGATTATCGCGATTCTTTTTATGTAATAGGCCTGCTGAAAACATAGTAGATATATTATAAAAGTATTATATTAGCTGGTAAACAAACATGATTACCCAAACGGTAATTAACACAATCAAATTTCCTGTTTTACACCTTAGTATAAAACCCCTGTGTCTTAACAAATGTTCGTCGGAAAAGTTAAAATTTTCCAACGAAACAAACAACGTAGATTCCTTTTAGCCTAAACCGCACCCCGACCCCAACTAAATTTAAATGTCGTTACCGAGTTGCAGAAACAACTCTCATGAAGTTTTAAGTAAAAAGAAACAAGTATAAAAAACAACTGCTCTTCTTGCTATAAAACAATAATTTGCATCAGAAATGAGAGCAGCTGCCCCTCGATTTTATAAAAAATCCGGGAAAGCAATCATGTTTGTAGTAAGTATTCAAAAAGGTGAAAAGCAATTAGGTATGTGATTATGGAGCTTGAGAGACCTATTTGAATACCAAACTCGGACTGGAATAGTCAAAATGTAAAAATTATCGGGAAATATTTCAAATATTTTAATATGGAAATTTGAAAGTTTTTTCGAATTTTGTCTTTAGAAAGCTTAATATTTTGCAAATTTTGTCAACCTTTTGATTTCGGATTTTTTTATGCTTGGACGATTTCACACAGCGCCATCTAGCCCAAAACTAATTTTTAAGTTTTAATTCTTGACTTGGATATTAAGGTTCCCCAGACTAGACTTTTCCTGATGTGATATTTGAATCCGTTGCTCGGATTAAAATTTTATTTTTGTACACACAGCTTTGCAGTTAGGTTTCCCTACGTCATCACTTATTAATATTGACTTAGGCTTATCAAATATTATATCTAAGGAAGAAGATACTGCAACAAATCAGTTTTAGTATTCGTTTTGATCTAAGTATTCGCGTAACTCTGGCGTATATCGCATTACCTCCCGTATAAAATGACTATTTGCCTTGGTAGCCACGGGACATTATCACTTTGGTCCTGTATATTATAGCCATAAATTTAAGCACAAGCTATTTCGTAGCATATTTCCTCGTCTCCTATTTTGGATAACGACGGAAAATTTGATACTCAAGCCGCGCAAATTCCTTGGGAATTTTCTGAAATTTTGTTTCTAAAATGAAATTTTCAGCTGAAAAAATTTAAACATAATAAAATTAAATTATGACATAATTTTGATACAGCTTTTACAATGCGTTTAGACTTTAAATTAATTATTGTCATGATAAATAAGTGTCATAAAATATTTATTTTTTGCATTTACTTTTAGCAATGCAAAATATTTGTTGAAGTTATCGATTTTATTTTGATTTAGCATGTCTCGTCTTATTATGCACTGAGCTTGCGCTATTATAGCGCAATACTGCGCTATTATGAAATATAGTGCGGAAGACATAAAATATGAAATATGTTTTCCTGCAACAGTATGTATCGCGGAGGATCCATCATAACATATTGATATATTATCACTTTTTTAAACATCCTTCAAAAATCGATAAAAACAATCTCTATACTAAAATTCATCAAAATTGGTTCAGTCGTGACGTAACAGACAGAAATACTATCACATTTATAATATAAGTAGCTATTAAATCAATCAAACGAACTTGGTTACGCAGGTACATACTAACAGTCGCACCGAACCTCTTATAGTGGATTATAGTTTTCACCTGACATAACAACTAAATTGGTTAAAAGGAATAAATCCCATCAATAAATAACGCCGTCTTTCTCTATCACTGTGCCGCTCATAACAGTGAGCTCATAACTTCCCTGTATTAACGGCCTTGCACCTGATATCGCACAGTTTATCTGCTGAAGTATTTGCGGGAGATTAAAAACAAACGTTAACAAAATTATTTTATTTTACTTTCCTTCATGATAGAATATTATATATAGATATTGATATTGCAGATAACCTTCAGGTTAATTATGATACAACGCTTATAGTTGGCCTCTGTACGCCTCCTACTTTGACACAACAACTACTTTAGCGAAAGTTGGTAGTACATTTTGTAATACCTATATCACGAGCACAGTAATTTCATCCAAATAAAACAAACTCAAAAAAGTCGCCAATGATAAAAGTTATTTTTACATCCAAATCATGAAACGTGCCGAAAGCTGAAAACGCTTAAAATCGCCACAAAATATTGTTAAAACTTTTGCACATACGCTAGAATTCCCGAATGGAACGGCGAATCTCGAATGTAACGCGCTACAGCTGTTGCCAGAATATTTTCCAAAATTCTTTCTAAATTTTCACACTCCTAACATCTTTTCACTTTCCAATATCCGCGTTCGTGTTTTATCTTTCCTCGCTTTGCACAATTCGTTCGAAAGTTTCTGGTGAAAACAATAAGCGGGTGTTTGCTTATTCTTTGCCATTAGTCGAATAACCGAACAAAAAAATTAAAAATTTTGGCACACACATCAGGGGTCTCGATATTGGATCGGGCTGTGACAATAGTAATACCCCTTGAATTTCCTTGACTCCAAAATAAATCCACAATAAATACATATTGCTCGGTAATATATCTATGAAATACTATGTTATGTTCACATATCATATGACAGTTAATATATTAGGTATACGAGAGAACATACAACGTTCAATATGGAACCAACTCTGATATCACCGTTTCGAAAAACTCATTAGTTCCATCTTTTTAAAGGTAATCGTATTTTCTATAGTCCAGTCTAATTCCAGTAAATTCACTTTTATAAAAAAAATAAGGATAAAACAAAAAGTTAAACAAATCTTATATGAACGTTTAAAACAAGTAAAACAGAGCGAAAGTTCGAGAAACAGGACAATTTCTACTCAAATTGAAATAATGGCTTTGGGCGAGCACAAAAAATAAGTGGTCGAACATCGAACGTAGCTGTTCGGAAACCTTAACGCTTCTTCAAAAGTTACTGAACTAATTAAAAGTTTAACACCTCTTGTTGCGAACAATGCCGGCGCGGGGTGTGGGCCCACGCAAATTGGCTTAACTTTTCATGTTTGAACTATTTGCTTGCGATGGCAACTTGACTACAAGCTTTGTAATAGGCTGTTAGAAGTTGTCATCCTCTACAACTTTAATATTGCACATTTTCCTTTTATCAGTTATGGTCTTGTAAAAATGCCTCTGTGGTCTAGTGGTTCGCCCACACCCTTGTAAAACGCAGGGGCCCCGGGTTCGATTCCCAGGACATTTGTACTCGGTTTGGTTGGTGGTAGGGCTTATTTCAAGTCCGCCTGGCTAGCTATCACCATCTTACCTAAGTCTGACGCCATAACAACAATTAAAAAAAAATTTCGTGTTCTGGCAGTTAGAGGTAATAAGATAGCCAGTTCCTCAGTGGTGAGGATTCCGGGTGTAGAGCGCTTTCAACTTCGGCCCTATCGTCACATAACATCCGGTGAGGTAAAAGCCAATCACTCTATCTATTTATTTAAAATTACCTGATATTTTTTTTGCTTTTTATTCCTTACAACAATAGATATTTAATTATAGTAAGAATGTGGAAGTTTATTTTAATATCTATGTAACTTTTATTTATTTTATACCTACCAGTGTGAAAAGCCTTGTGACCTTTAACGAATAAAATAAAAATAATAACTCACATGCAAAGATCACAAAGAGAAACTAGCTCTGTCATTATGGCAGAATCAGCAATAACATATTTTCTTGTGGAATTCTAAATTATATTTAGATTCTTCCCAGATGTTGCTCGTTGGTACAGCTATTAGTCTCGCCGTACCTACTTTGTGATTCAAATGTTGTTACGAAAAACTCCTGCTTTATCGAACACTGTCGACATGTTCACAGGGTTGTCATCCGCAAAAAAAAAATTGGGATCAGTGCAAAGGGGTAGTTGATTTTAAACCTAACGTTTATCTCAATAGGTTTTATTTCTTAACTCATTTGAAATTGTATTAATTTCTTTTCCATTACTTTAATAGCTTATAGTTAGAAGAAACACCAGAAAGAATTACCGTTTCAGAAATGTAACGTTTAGTCGTTCAGTAATATTGAAACAATACTAAATAATATACTAGAAAAATACGACTTGCACCAGATCATGTTCTCGGACGGGAATTGATTCTCGTATTTTTTGTAGTATATTATTTAGTATTGTATAAAAATAGCATTGTGAATGCTAAAATCTCAAAATTTAAAAATATTGAAACATGTAATTTTTCGAATATCGCAATTTGAAATACGAAATGGGGACATATTTTTTTATGTAAAATTCGATTGATCAAGATCAATGGCAAATGTTGCCAGTTAGAACCTTCACTTCTTATCTAGAAAGGTGTTCTACATTTATTTAAAGCGACGACATTTTGCTAGTCGTCTATTTTTACAGTTAGGGGGCTACCCTGGCATAACTCGATTTGTCGACGACCGCCCGCGGTCTCCACTAGTCCACAGAGTGCACTCCTCAAAATAAACCTAATTTAGTACGTTACGACTACAAAATTATGAACAAAGAACAAATTAAGGTCTTCATGTTCTGAACAAAGCTAGAGAAATGATAATTATTCTGGTTAAACGATTTAAAATAATGAGGACATTATGATGTTACTTTGTTAATATTCAATGTACATATCTCTTTCTTTCTTTTTAAATGAGGAATTGTATGAGATAGCCGTATTCATATTACTTCAAATAAAGGATACGGGTAGAATGTTGGCTATGATTCAGACAAAACAACAAAACGAGTGGCTCCACAATGCGTGAAGAAGTATCGTCAAATAAAAGGCCCATTCTTCAAAAATAACAACTTCACATCTAACATAGAAAATAAATGGTATTCCTAGTTTGAGTTATTCATTATAAGTTGCGGTTGTCGGTGCCCGTGACGAGGGCTGCCAGCTCGCCAATGGGCGCTCGGCTCGCCTAACGACCGTTTTTTGGCTCGTTCCGAAACAACATTTGTTAACAGGCACTTATACAAAAACTTTACACGATGTTACTCTGTGACGAAGTTATGCCTTTTAAGCCTTTTTTAATTTAATTTCTGTCAACTATTTAACTAGTTGACAGAAATTAAATTAAAAAAGTTCTAAAAGGCAAACTCTAGAGTACTCTCTCTAAGATTAGAATTACTCTTTACTCGTAGTAAAGAGTAATTCTAATCTTTTTGCAACAAACAACATGGCCGTGCTTACTTCCATAAACATGTACATATTATGAATATCTATAGACAATAAAAGTAAAATCACTTTCAATTTGCTGACTTACTTACTTTATTTAACGCGATACTTTTGTAACAATTTCGACACCAGTTTTCATGTTCAGTGACCAAACAGCACTAAAACACCACCTCAGACATAACACTGATCTACATTGTACGATTAAGATCAAATAATTGTCTTGAACTTCTATTAAATCCACAATTGTAGAAATTACTCTGATCCTACCAAATGGCACACACGAAGTTTTCCCGACATAAAAAGCCATTAACGCACATAATGGCCTAATTATTCGTACATGTTGGCTGCACAGTGGGATGGGATGGGACATCAACGAAATCCAGGAGCCTAGAAGACCGCATGTCGACGATTGTTTTACGTCGACGCCTTAATTACTTCTCTTAATGGATTTAACTTTGCCGCTGGCAATGCCGTTCTTGGAATGCATTACTTATTAAGCCTTAGATTATTAAAATATTCATTCATTATTATTTGCATGTTGCATGCATCTTTTTTTCTACCATATCCATTCGTACTAGCACTAAGAAAACCTATTTGAATACAAATGATTTAGAACTAGATTACGATGTAGGTGTCTTGACATAGTCGCTTTCCTGTTACTCTTGCGCTTTCAACTTTCAACAGAGGCATGCCTCAGGGCATGCAATTGCGCCCTATCTTCTCAAATTTGTATGGCAGAAAGTTGAAAAGGTAAGCGCATGATTTGGAGGCAATATTGCATGACTATATTGACTATAGACTATAGATAATCTGCTTTGTATCCAAACTCTGATTGCAAAACAAAGGAAGTGATTTAAAGAAGTGCCATTTCGCCGTGTGTTTGCTTACTTGATGTGTCCTGCCCTAAGCAAACAATGCCAGACTCGTGTAATCCCAGGATTAAACGGTTTTGTCCGTCAAAGACATTGTTTCCATCTCGCCTTGAATCATAATGTAAATAAATACTATTGGCTCTGTGAGCTGTAGACCTCGCGTTTGTGACTTTTTTTTCAAATGGATGAAATATATTAGGTTTTCCCATATCTCCGCCATTTTGAAAAATTTCGAAAAAATTGATTGTCAAAAAAATTCCACATAAATATCGAACTTGCTCACAAAATTTCATAAGAATTTATTGAGAAATGCGACCTATATAGAAGAACAGCTGAAACGAAGACGCTGCTGGAAATGGACATTAAGGTAAGTAGACTTTCAGGGAAGGGGACATTCCGTGAAATAGACCTAATGAACCGACTGGACATTCCAGTAATAGGACCTACCGTGCCTAAAGGGCTGCGCTCGCGCTTTGCGCTCGTTCGGTCAGTTATGAATTTCATTTTTATCATTATTTTTTTTGGGAAAAGCAATAATATTTTCGGCATACCTACATGGAAAGCCAAAACTTTGTTGCCATTGAATAGAAAACTTAACTTAAAAAAAAATTTGCGAGGCAGAACGTGTTCGGTAAAAACAACCACAGGGAGACTCGACTATACACAAAACAAAAGTGTCGATTGCTATGTGTGTTACTTAAGTATGATCATATTCATAGTGTATAAGTAAATATAATTTTTAGTGCTTCGCATTGCAAACTCAATGATTCAGCTTTGCTCACTTCCGGGTATCCGTCAATCTGTCTGCCGTTTGATGACCCATTTGGCAATGTAAGCAATCCTGTTCCGACTCTTGTTTGTTTTACTCCATATATACGTATATATTACCTACGTATAAATAAAGCAACGCGCAAAATAAATTCGCGGATAAACAATGTTGTTTGCTTGTGAAATGAATATCATTTCAAACGTTTTTTCTTACATTTTAGCTGTGAATTTACTTTAATGGAAAAAGCCGTGGAAAAATAACTATGTTGGTGACATTTTATTATGTTTCTATACACTTAGGTTCAAATAAAATCCTACTCTGTGACAAGGTAATAACAAAAGCATGTAAGTTGCTTTAGCAGCCTAAAAATAACGAGCAAACTTTTGGGTGAAAAATAATTTTAACTCATCGTTAACTTTTAATTAAATTTTCACCTCAAAGCTTTTATTACACTCGCCCCTACTACAAAGTGGCAACATTCATTTCTCAATGATATTACATAAATACCTAAATGTAAAGATTAAATTTTAAATTAACACAATGACTTCAAGACTTGTAAAATAAAGTTTTACTTTGCCTTTTTCTACTTAGTCCATAAATTCCGATAATTGTAATGGAATTAAAGCTTTATAATTTATGAAAATTTTACTTTTATAATATTAGTTTGAAAAGGATAAGTACAATACGATACGACAAGCTTTAAGCAATTGTGACAAACACGTTTACCATTGATTAAAACTGGCGATTATCTTTAAAATTACATGTTGTTAAGCTTGTCGATTTCATACAGTGCAACAATGTTTATGATTTACATAATCTTCTGACGTGTAAATCGTCTAATGCTTGTTGGCCTTTGGCCTTTTGAAATTAAAACACTTTCTTTCGTTTGTTAGTGACCAATTTCTTATAATAAAATAATATGAACACCCCTTCCACTATTCCTAATCCTAACAAAAGCACGCGTTGAAATTTATTATTTAGCTTTATTTTAAACCCTACTCCGAATATAGATGTCGTGATTCAGATAAGAAATTCAAGACAGTCCTGGCTCTTTGGGGGTCTTCGCCGGAATACAGATGAACGAATATAAAGTAAGCCTTCTTTGGGAAAGCCCTAAATGGCTTTTGCGAACTCCACAACAAATTTGGACGGGTTACGTTATGCGTTATGTAGAATTGTGTAAGAGAGTGAGAGTAAGAGTGTATGCTTGTAATTGTAATATATGAAAATGGTTTCATTACCCGAAAATAAACGAAAAAAAACAAGCTTTTTTTCTATTGATGGTTTCGTTTGGCACTAAAGATATGTTTCACTCTTAAAAACATTTTCAATATCAAAACAAATTTAATTTCCATTATTATCAAAATAATATTTTATTAAAAATTTCCTATGTGGTTTTCTTTACCTATTTATTGCTTATAGATCAAAATAATAGTAAAAAATTATGGACATTATACCCTGGCTACAATAAAATATATTTTTATTTGTAGCACCGACATTTTAATGCGGTAAAATATTAATTATTCAAATGTGATGTCGTTTTTTTCGTAATCATGAGCGACCCTTCTTCACCCTCCTGGCAGAATACAAATGGGAAACATCTTTTTCCACAACAGCTAAAAGTGTTGTTGTGAAAATGTTTGGTCATTCACGCAGTCGTTATGTTCTGAATTGTGTACCCACACTCACTCTCACATATTATTTTCATGGATCGTATTAAATATTACTGTCAGTCACAGAAACGAGATCAAATTACATTTTTTATTGAAACCTCTTTGTAGTCACAGAAAAACAATAGATAGGTAAACTTCCTTCACCAAAAAATATCAATAAAATTTATCTTTGCCTCTTGTGCGAACAATAACAAAACAGTCATATTTAATACGATCATTGGACCGGATATCCAAAGGTCGCGGGTTCGATTCCCGTCCGAGAACATGATCTGGTGCGAGTCCTATTTTTTCTAGTATATTATTTAGTATTGTATAAAATAGCATTGTGAATGCTTAAATCTCAAAATTTAAAAAGTCATATTTGTAAAATTATATTGAAATGTATAAAATCATTCCAATTTTTTAATGACTTTTGAAAGCAAACATTGTTCCAAGTAGAATAACCGATCTTACAAATACCAGTTAACCACCCATTTCCGCACAACCCTTCCGTATTTTCAGTCTCCGACAGACTCGCTCGCTGTTTCTGGCATGAAGCGGCGGCAATAATGACAAATAAGTGCTCCAAAGCCTCTCGAGCTTGATTGATAGAGACCTCGTAACGGCTTTAATTCAATCGGGGGACTAATAGGTGCCAATGTTTAGCTGTCACTTGTCAAACTCTTCTTCTTCTTCTTTTTTTGTTATGGCAATCTACTTTCCTTTTGGAAGTAATTTTTGCCAGTATCAAGTGTTAAATAGTTCAGTGGTAGATATTGTTTAATTTTTCATTAGAATGCGGGTGCATCGCATTCCAATGCTGCTTGGAGCATTTGGCACCAAGTATATCAAGACAGTTTACTCGGTTAGTTCTGCCGAGGAAGCCACCACTTCAATAAAAGTCTCAGCTTCACACAACCAAGATCGCGCCTATTTCAATTATCCCACATATTGTTCAGTTGCGTAGACACTTGTACCATATAACTGCACCAATTTTAAGACACAATATCCACTATAAATCAATTTGAAAATAATTAAAACAGACACCTAACCGAACTCGACAAAATGGCGCCAAAAACTCCCTTGTCAAACTCAGGTGCTCGCTTCTAGCGGATCTAACATGCTGTACTGCGAAAATTGTTATTATGATGTTTTGCACTAGTGGCTCTGTGAGCTTACCTCGCGTTTGTGACATTTTTGAAATGACTGGAAAGTATTTTTTCATATATTATCATTATAATTTTAATTTTATTGCACATAAACTAAGTTTAAATATGTATCTTAAATTAATAAAATTTATGTGAAAAAAAAAAGAAAAGTGCATTGGAAAATTTCAACCCACCGCTGACCGCACTTAACAAGCTGGCTCAGCAAAAAAATAGATAGCATTGGTTAAATTTCGCATTGCTGAATTACCATGGGGAATGTAACCAACGCTATTTATTTCCTTTTCCTTATCAAATTATCCTAATAACAGTTAGGGGACTACGGCGCACGCAGACAACCTTTTATAATACATTTTTTTATAAATATTAAGTATTTATGCTAAGTTAACTTTCCGAAACGAAAGTACAATAATTATTATGAAATTTGAAAAGCCACCGATCTTCAACCTTCATAGGTATTATTTTTATGTCGATTATATGTGGTGATTCTAGAGAAAGCTTCTGTAAGTATCTACGTAGGTACGTAAAATGTCAATAGTTTTATTATTACTGAGTAACTTACTATTTGGAACAAAACTTTTTGATCATTAAAAGGAAGATTAACTAAAAGAGACACCGCTTATAAAATGCATAGCACAGTTTTGAACTTTGAGAAAGCATTCTCTCTATCAAATAACGCTTTCCATTTTAACCGAGCGCATCCTTTCTTAGAGAGAAAATCCTACTAATTTGGACCAGGCCTATCCCTAACCATGGATTTATCATTTAATTCGGCCGTTAGTGGATGCCTATGTCATAATAGCTATCTGTATTCCAAGATCCAGCCCAACCCGCCCAGCAGCTAAATGATAAAACAGTCAAATGAGTCAACCTGGACGATATTTTATAATTTCATTTAATTATTTATTACTCTAGAGCCTTTATAGAGCATTCGATATTATTATTTTCATTAGTAAGAAGGGAATCCAATTTAATCTAATGTGTACTCGTACATTTTATCATGCGCCATACAATAGGTAATATTTCGGGTTCAAACTCCAATTTATCGCTTTATCCTGAAATGAAATAGCTCCTCAAGTTCTTATAATAAGGTTGGGAGTCTCGGCTTGATTATGAATAATTCTTGTTGACTTAGTGGTTTCTCGGAGCTGGCTCGTTCAAATATTTATATGTTACCGGTGAAAACTTACCGCAATTTACTTTGTCTCGTCCTTTATAGGTTTAAGCGTAGCCTTTCGGGTCGTCATAACATACTACAGAATGATTTTTTGTGTTAAACAGTCGACATTCACGTAAACTTTGGCCACAGTAAACAATAATCTTTGTGCTTTAGCGACATGTCTGGATTTGTTATTTGAATTTCTATAATGTCACGTAGAAGTAAGGATTTAATTATTTGAGTGGACAGTGACTGATTAGGAGATGACGAGTGACAGGGAATAATGGAAGAGAAGAACACAGCGCCAACCACCAATAAATTGGGATAAGGGTAGGAAGATGATGATTACTAGTACTCAGTTAATTGCATGCTGATTTAAACTGGCTAACTTGTTTTCATTACGATATCCTATATTATGTCATACAGACGTAACAAAAACAAGCTATAATCAACTCTTAAACTACGGGTTTCAAGAAAATCTTTAACTCTAATCTCAGAATATGCTAAATTGATTATATTTTTTTCAAAATCATAACTCCGCTCTTTTAGGAAAATACTATACAAATAAATCCAATAATTGTGAACATAATATTTGCATTGGTTTATTTCATTAGCTGAAACATTCTAGATAAAACTCTCTTTAAATACAAAATTCAGGATTATTACCTATACTTTAACAAACTCCTTAGTTCATTAATGACGTCATTTGTGTTGATGACGAACTGATTCAAATAAACGTGCCACTTAAAGCTCGTCGAGTTAATGCCCACAGTGACACCTGAGCAATGGCAGGAATTTAAGGGCTTTCCAAATGTGCCGTCGTTACAAACAAAGAATTCCACGAGGTGGAATAAAGACATCTCCGTTTGCTCGCTTCATTTTCTATTAGACGGAAGTCAATTTGGTGAACTGTTAAGTCTTAGCCTTTTTATTCAAAGGAAAAGTTCTTATTAACAAGAACAACGCTGCTGGGCTTACGAAAAATCTTCTTTATAAAAAAATCAATTTAACGTATTCCTGTTAAGTAAAATCCGCGCTTTAGCAATAACAATAAAATACAAATATACTAACTCCCCGTTCCTATATTCGAGAAATGATTCGTTTTGCTAATTTTGACACATTTACTATGGACTTTATGTCAAAATACCATCCATAAGCAAAACGATCGTTCTCGAATATAGGAACCGGCCCCAAAACTTTACCCACAGCCTTAACATAAATAATATATTTTGTCACATTTTATAGCATTTGGTGCATTTTAGATTCGTGATTACATATTGTAGCGGTGGTCGGCGTACGAGCTCAATATAGAAGGAAACCCACAAATGTACAGAATAGCCATTTGGCACACGTATATAGGTCAAATTAAACAATTTTTTTTACACTTCAGTTCTTTAAATAATTGCCGTTAGAGAGAAGTTACGACGTCATCTTTTTTTGTATGGGAAAAAATTTGGTTCTAAAACTTATGGTATGTGATACGAAATCAAAGGGTTTTCAAAGACGCCTCTAAAAATCTACCACAACATTAAATTTCAGCCACTTGTTTTAAATTAAAGCAAAAAATCATTTTCTAAATATAGCAAGTTTGGGTAGGTATATAAAAAAAAACACGAAATTTTACGAAAATTATTTAACCTTATTGTATCTGGAGGAGCATAAATAAGACGTTTTGAAAATGACTGAAATGTGATATATTTTTAGAATCTCCTCAGTAAACACTTTCATTACACACGATAGGTTTTAGAAAAAAAATCCCATATAAAAAAGATGAATAAACTTCTCTCCTAAAGGAGTTTTTTTAAGAACTGCATGCAGCTCATAAATTGATTTGAATTATAATTATTAGTCAGCAAACGCTTCCCAAGTGTAGTTAAATAACGATGGTGTCGCTCGAGGATCTCTAAAAACCGCTGTTCTTGGTATCACTCTTGTTTTCTCCACCTCTAATCGACTTAGCATTTGCTTGATAATATCGGAATGCATCTCAGATATATCTTTCTTTTCACATGGATCGTTCTTGATATTATATAAACAGACTTTTCCTGGAAGAATCAGAATTTGAATTAAGTATTAATTTTAAGAATAACAAACTTTTAAATTGTGTGTTGGAAATGGGAAAACTTACCATTTCCAGGATAACATATTACATCATCCACCACGGTCTGGTTCTCACACTGATTTTGTAATACTTTTCTTATGCCGGCCTCATCAATATTCACCGATTTCCCCATCTTCTCAAACACGTTATAAGCTTTACATTTTTTGATTGCATCTATATAAGATGGTGCTTTTCCAATAATACCTAGTAAATCTCCACCTTGATAATCACCAAATTTAGTAGGTACATTTCCAGTAATCAGTTTATAATCTCCAAATGTAATTGTCGCAAAACCTTGCATGTCATCAATTTCCATAATTTCTATTCTAGTTGAATTTTGGTTAGTCATTATTTTATCCCACAAATCATGTCCATCTATGTCGCTGGGTGGATCACTTCCTACAGCTTTTAACAGAGTAGGTAACCAATCTGATACATGAATGTAACCTTCATATAAATGACTTGAGATTTCGTCAGGTGCCCAAATAGCTCCAGTAACTCTTACTCCACCTTCAAAAGGGCCTATTTTAATTCCCCTCAAAGGGTAGTTGTTGCCATAATTTAAAGACTCGCCTGACGTCATTCCTCCGTTATCGGATATAAATAAAATTATTGTGTTATTTAAAATCCCTTTTTGTGAAAGAGTCTCTATAACATCTCCAACACTATCGTCGAGTTTCTTCATCATTGCTTAAATATAAAGAGTTTTTATTTACATTACACTGTACACATTTTAATATATATAGCCTTATATAATTGGAGAAAGTCTTATTTGAAAATTTACCTGCAAATATTCTTCTATGTGGTGACTCAACATGCCGCATGGATCTGACTACCTCTGGAGGCGCCTGTAGGACAGCCCCTTCGTTGCCTCCGTGTGGAGCCAAGTGGGCCAACATCAGGAATAGTGGATTAGACGTGTCATGTGATTTGATAACTGTGAGTAAATTTCATTTGGACGTTATTGTATACTAGATCTAATAATCCTAATTCCGACCTTTATCCAATTCCAATAAAGATACCCAATACAATACGATACCCAATCAACTTCAAGGTATGCTGCGCTGCAGTACTATTCTCTAACATGCGACTTCACTGTCACTCATCGTTTCATAAATTATAACAACACTTACTTGACATCGCTTCCTCGTTATACAAGTCGGTAACATATCCTTCTACATCCCAAGCTGCTGTTTCATTCCGGAATAAATCCATTCCCGAGACTTTGTTACTGCTCCACTGAATAAGTAAAACATGTTTGATAATTTCCGCAGTCGACTCTTCTTCAAAAACTACTTTGGATCTTGATTTTTATATGTACAAATTCATCATCATCTCCCAACCCTTATCCCAATTTATTTGGGATCCGCTTGGCGTAGTGCTTCCTTCTCTTCCAATCTTTTCTATCACTCGTCATCTCCTCATCCACTCCCTTTTCTGCGGTATTCCTTTCCAGCCGTCAACATCCATATCCATCACTTTTATAGATGTAAAGTACTATTTAGCGACAGCTTGACACAGTAGCAGTGATCCTATCTCTTGGTCCAAAAGTCCCAGGTTCGAAGCCTTGTCTAGCATATGTTTGTTTGATGAACATAGGCATTTGCTCCCGAGACATGGATGTTTTTATTCTTAAATATCCTGACACGAGTTAACAAGTTTACGTTTAAAATTAATTGGAGAAATTAGTCAGTTTTGTATAACCTGACGTTCAGCTAACTGTAAATAATACACCTTTTATCTACCCTCCAAAAATGGAGCCTCGACTTACATATTCTTCTAGTGTGTATTCGTAGTAGTCTATGTAACCGCCTCTATGTCCGAAATGCGTATCAAAACCACGTCTCCTCGGCAAATACTTTTCCCTGGATCCCCCGACATGCCATTTACCCACCAAATGGGTTGCATAGCCCAACTCCTTCAAATATTGGGGCAATATTTTCTCAGTGAGGGGAAGACCTCTATCCTCACCGTTTGTCAAAGGGTATCCTTGCATTCCTGTCGTTACAAAACACAGTTAATAATTTTATAGCTTTCAGATAAAATGATAAATATGTTAAAATTAAGAATCCAGCATTCATGGTTATATACTTTTCGTCGTATGTTGGTGCAAATGCTGGAACCAATAGCTTAACGTACCTTCCGAAACATGAAAAAATTCGAGATAAAAAAAAATTGGTGACCCATCCCATGACCGCAATCGTAGATTCAGTCTATGATTTCAGTATGCCAATGCGCCGGCCGTCGAGCTCCTCACGAATCTACTGTCTACTTACCTATCTTGACTTATCGCGTTGGTCTTAAACTTCGCGTTTCACTTCGCCCAAAGTCATCCCGATGTCTTGATCTTTTACCTGTAGTGTGCGCATATTTGCCGGTGAGCAGCGCTGATCGAGACGGCGTGCAAACGCAATGACTGTAGTATCTTCCCAAAGTGACACCGGCGTATCCAAGCACGTCTATATTTGGTGTCTGCACTTGATCGGTGCCGTGCAGACTTACATCATTCCAACCCTAAAAATCGGATTTACTTATTCTAACATTACTTATTGCGAACACATAACAACTTCATTAATAAATGCGAAAACTATAAGCAAAATTTAAAAAAGCTACTTTGGTGGACCCCAAATACTATTACGTCTCATTTGTGTATTTGTACACAATATATTTAACTTCCCTATATTTCATTTATATTCGTCGTAACCACCAATCACAATTGGGCCCGCGTGGTAGGTTATGGCTCATCCTCTTTATCCACCCATAAGGAAGGCCTGTGCCCCAGCAGTGGGGACATTAAAAATGGCTGATGGTCAAGTATGTATACATAAAACAAAATATTTAAAAAGATTTGGAACTAATCAATTTTAAACAGTCGTCTTTTCCTGGGCCTTCCTCTAGCCATTATTATCCACAAAACTATGCCCATGCTATGATAGTTAACCGATTTCCTCGTAACTAACGAAGTCGTCACTATGCCACATCTAAATCTTGTCTTATTTAGATTAAATAATCAAAGGTCTTTATATCTTATCAAGATAAGATTAAATGTCTTTTTATTCGTTAAGCAACATTGTTGCATTTATCACAAACTCTCACGTAGGAATTGCTTTCGCCTGATAGCCATACAAATTATAATTTATAAGTTATGGCAAGGTAAGATTAATGCCAAAATAAATAAATAAGTTTGGTGGAAGATAATAATATGCAAAAAACCTTCATTGTAGTTTTTAGCATCCATAGAAAAAAGTGTTTTTTCTTTCTTACTTACCAGATCATCTGCAATGATGAGTACTATATTTCGCCTCGTATCTCTTTCTTCGGCACTTACTTTCGTGTTAAGCGTAAGTGCCAGCACCAATATTAATACGCACAGAAAGTAGAAAGATGTCATCCTAAAAATTAAGTAATCACTGGATTTGTACGACTGTCCAAAAGAATGATCAATATTCTTTTAAAATTATTGGTCAGATAACGTAGATTCTACGACTAGAAAGACTACGATGCGAGTTCGAATGTAGATCATTAAATTATATCAATTTTACACACACGTTAGTGTGTGCTGTTTAATTTATGTTCTTTGTAGTAATGTACCTCCTAAGCACGGGACGGCGGCTGACCAAACAAGCAGTAGGTAATTTTTTTATCAACTTACATTTTCGGATGATTTTTATGGGTCCAAATAAATTTACGAAATGCGGGACCATCTGTGCACATATCAAACAAGACAGTGAGATTAGAAATTATTAAAATGATTATTTTACGTCACCATCACAACACACAATCTGAGAGAAATCGCCAACCAACTGCACATCTGTTAGCTAATAGCACACAACTAAATTATGCAATCTTATTTATTAGTTTTGCTTTACATCTAATGAATAATGCTTATGAATAGATGTAATCAGTTGTGTCAATTACATCGTAACTGATGAACGACAAGAAACTGGAGCATTACTTTTTGTGGCGTACATATTGTCACACGAGACGAAAGATAAATAAATCTTACATTTATCTACTTGGCTTTGAACTTTTAAGAAGTCAGGGAGAAACGCGAATAGCATTAAGGGATACAAACAATTAAACATTAAAGTATAATTATTTATTTTTAACAATATATGTACCTATTGCATAGAATGTTTGAACATCGGTATAATATTGCAATTTATAATAGGACTTTATCTAGATTTCTGCATCGCTAAATAAGTATCCTAACTAATATTATAAATGCGAAAGTCAGTTTGTTTGTTTGGTTTATGCCTTCACGTCTTAACTACTGAACCGATCATCATGAAATTTTGCATACACGTTATCAGGGGTACAGAGAAGGACATAGGGTACCTTTCATACCGAAAAAAATAATTGTTCCCGATGGATAGCAAAAAAAAATCCACGCAGATGAAGTCGCGGACGGTCGCTGGTGAGGCAATAAAAATATAAAAATAAAACTTTTTAATTTATTAATTTCTAAGTAGTTCAATGTTACCTACAGTTACAGTCTCTTAAGAAAGTGCAAAATTGTTTTGTTAAACAAACAAAAGTGATTTTCATTTCATAAATACAAGTAGAGTCGCGAAATATTACAAACCCACATCAATGGTACATGAAATGAATACAATGCAGTTATATAGAAATTGGGTAATAGGTATATTTCGTGAATTTTTTTTTAGGTCAATTTGGAAGTTAAATTATAACCGCGCATACCGTTGCTTAACCTCGATGATTGAAGACTATATTTTTTATATGATTTAATTACAAATGTATTTTCAGACTTTCTGTGTAGGTACCTATAGTATAAGATGACTTGCCGAATTCCATAGTTTTAGTCTAGGTCAACGAAAAGTACCTTATAAATTTTGATTCCCTTGAGGGTGTCGAAGTATGCGTTTTTTGTGGCCGTATCTTTTGTTAACTGGCCGTAACTTAGAAGCTTGTTTTTTCTCAGTTTCAAGGGACTATTAGACCTGAGTATATGGTTATAACTTCAACTCGATCGATAGCTCCACGCGTTCCCGATATAGATGGACTTGACAGACAGCCAGACCGACAACAAAGTGATCCTATAGGGGTTCTGTTTTTTCCTTTTGAGGTACTGAACCCTAGAAAATATAAAAAACAAGTCTGCCTTGCCAAAAACGAACTAAAAAGTTAAAAAAACAAATGTCATTGCAGTCGAGAGACCGTTCCGCAAAACAATTTTAATTCTAATAGATCCCCCGACTGTAATGACATGTTTTAGTTTTTATTTCAAACATTTTAGTGGCAAATTATACAGGGTGTCCCAAAACTTTGCCACACGAAGGGAAAGTACACACGACGGCACCTCAGAATATACAATGTCCACATTGAGACTGTCTTTATGGCCTACGTAATAAAAGCTGTACTTGCAGTTTAACTGTTTAAACTGACGTGCTGCCATGTGTACCTTAAATATTGAAGGTATGAAATTTTACTTAATTTTGATTTTAAAAATAATTGGAACTGTGTTCAAAAATATTTAAAAAATCGCCTGCCTCATCTATGAATTGAATCCACAAAATATAAAAAATAAATAATCTGTTATTTTTACGATACTGATTGAAATGGACATTAGGAATAACACAGCAACTTAAACGAAAGCATGACCATATTTAACATTGAAATTTTAAATATTTACGTATTGTATAATATCGTATGAGATTTTCATAAAAATATTTGAATGCAGTTCCAATTATTTTAAAAAACAAAATAAAGTCTTCCTTCAGTAAAATTTCCTATCGTCAATATTTAAAACACTTTCCCCCCGCGTGGCACCCTGTATAGTTTAAATGTGCTCATCGAGGCTTTTAATTTGAAACCCGTATTGTAAAAATTGAAGTTACAAAATGGCGTCATGCAACCGCCATATTGATTTTTTGCGAAAAATCTAGAGGGTGAAATTGAAGTCATCGGCAATATTTTAAAGTCATCTAACCGCGATATTGATAACTATTGCCCAAAAAATCGACCCATGGGCATATTCTATGCCGTGGGGGCATTTACACGGTTTGATTTTCCGGGTGACTTGCTAGGCGACTTTAGTCCACTAGGGCTTGCTATGAACAATCGCTTGTAAAATCGAATCGCCTTATTAAAGTTAGGTTTGCGATTCAATTCTATATTTTATATAATGTATTGTGTTCATCAATTTGATAGGAAGTTTTTAATTAAATAGAAAGTAATATTTTGAATTCACATAAATGAAATCTTTTTCCTAATTATTTTAAGTTAATTATTGTAGAATCTAAGTTTTATTATTTTTTTTTTATCATCAATAAAAGCCTACGAATTATAGTTGAACACAAAATATTAGACATTGGAAACTGCACCAACTAGTGCTTAGCAGGCCTATTACATAAAAAAATTCCCGATAATCGGACGCAATTTAATTTACTTGATATTGAACTTTATTCATGAGTTAATAGTGTCACGGAGTGGGAACATCGTCCGCTTATCGCGAATGATTTTATGTAATAGGCCTGCTGAACGCATCATAGCTTTTCTTCGTTGCCACAAAGCGTTGTGGTCGTTTGGTATGATGACCACCACGCGAATTTTGCTTTGTGGTCTTCCTGTGACTACCACAACGCGTAATGGGTGCTTTTATAAGAGCCACGAATTTCACGTTGTGGGTTTTTGACAGTGACCACAACGCGTTGTGAGCGGTTTTTTCACTCAGAGCGATTTCGGTCTTAGATTACTTATTCTGTATTTTGGGTAAGATGGAACGTCAAAAAAAATGTCCCTCTAAGAAGGGATATTTAATTAATACAAAAATACCTTTTGATAGCGTAACTTAATGACAAATTCTAAATAAATTCAATTATATTAAATAAACGTAGTGATCATATTCTCTTTGTTAACTACGTAAATAGGTAAGTTGTAAAGATCTTAACATAGAACTTTATCTAGAGACCAATTAAATTATATCGATAGAAATGACACTTTCAAAACTCACAGAACTTTTAGATTGGTGGCGCCATCTAAAGCATAACTAGAGAATTAACGTAGACGTAGCTTGCTTTGCTAGCATCAACCTCAAACACGAGAGCACGTCTTCGGTATTATGTTAATTTACTAATCATGAGATGACGCTAGCTGCAGCTTAAAATTGTATTCCAGTGCCATAGTTATTATTATTCTAAGATTATTCCAAAGAATTATAAAGTTTAATTGCATATAGGTAGGTACATGTCTCAAATTTAACTGTTTTTGTAAATATACATTATAAGTAACTTTTCTGGATTTTTTTCATCCCTATTAAGGTAAGTACTGCATTTCCCCAATGATACAGATATTGTTACTATTGAAAAAAAAAAACAAATACCTAATTGAATAAATATATTTTTATTCAATTATTAGATAAAGTGAAGACCAGTATTGGAAAGTGTCGCGTAAAAAATATGACCATGAAATTGATTATTTTCTTATATTCAGGCACATCAATAAAATCTCAGGAGTATTTAATAAGTATAACTTTTTCTCTTTTCTCGGCAGTCTTTTAGTATTAGATGACATTCTATAAAGTGTTCCATTTCCATGCCAATCCAAAATTCTTTTAATTTTATCAACCCGGAGTTATCGGTGTTATTAAGATGTAAAATAAGAAACCATTTTTAATGAAGGCACTCACAAGATGATTTTATTTATTTGCTAAAATTGAAACTGTCCTACTGCTATCACTTCAGTAAGTACCTACTTAAAAACTAATTTGATTATGTAACTATGTTAACAAGGCTAAATTGTATAATAGGCACTCTGGACACTATTAAAACAAAATAAACTAAAAATACGACCTCAAAATGCACAAAAAGTTCTTAATTCCTGTTGTTCCGTTACAATTGACTGTTCTGGCTTCCGTATTTTTATTACCATTAAAATTAAGCAACAATGATCTTTCATCAAATTTAATGATTTTTTGTGATTTGGTTGCGTTAGATTTAGATGTGATCCAAGGGGTCCATAAATAGTTGAAATTCGCAGGGTCTGCTTGTGTTTGGATATTAGGTGGTCCCCTCTTTAGTTGTGATGCCCATAAGCCCCTCAGTCTACTGGTTAGAAGAACTACTATTTTACTTGCGCGGTCCCAAAGATCGTGACTTTCTGTGGGATCTCGGCGAACGTTGAACAAACACCCGCGAGCTAAAACAAAAACAGTTTGTCATTATAAAAAAGCCTGGCTTGAGACATTTTTTTATATTTTTTTCCGCAAACCTTAGAGTCAGTACTTACAAGGAGATGGCAGACAAGGCGTACGATCTCTGACAGGATCCTCTTGTTTTATCGTGGCCATTGCCCTAGCCGCAAGAACACTAAAAAAGTCTAAATACATTCCCATCCTTTCAAATATTTTTGCGACTTCACATGTCTTCAGTGTGGCGAAATAATCTGGCTGATACCCATTTTTAGTCCTCATAAAATCAGCCCCATAGTAACCGTTATTCAACCCGGTCACGTTTCCTACGACTATTTTGTAATCACCTGCCCTGTATGCTGCATACACATTCCTGTTGCTGTCTTCTACAGCCAAAAGAACTTCTTTCCTTTTAGATTCGGTGTCTTTTGTTATAGCTCCCCATTGGTTGACGCCGTCGATTTTAGCATGGAGTTGTCCGCCTACAGCGGCAGTAAGTGTCGGCAACCAATCACTGATATGCATCAATCCATTCCAAATCCTATGTTGAAATGAAGAATGCCACATGAAGGCAGGAACTCGAACTGCTCCTTCCCAAGGCGTATATTTAATGCCTCTCAATGGAAGGTTCACACCCCAATTACCATTAGTTCCTACTGTAGGGGCTCCATTGTCAGAAACAAATATGATTAAGGTGTCATCTAGAATTCTCTTATCCTCGAGAGCTTTAACCACCTTGGCAACACTTCGGTCGATGTTGCTTACTACTTCTGCAAGCAATAACAAAATTCAATTAGGACTTGTACTGTTGTACAATCTCCAAGTAAGATCTACCTATCGCATTGAGAAAAAGACGTAGACGGCCTTAGACCAATATCTTCGTCTGGCATTAGACCTGGATGCCTACCATCAACTTTTTTAAAGCGATTGCGTTTCAGTTTAGGTTCCCAAACTGAATCGCTTTATTTCGTACATACCATGAGCTACACCGGGCTGTCAGTGTCAAATTGGGTGAGAGAGCGCCGGTAAAAAACCTTCATTTTCTCCTCTATAGGGTCTATTCTTGTATGAACAAATAATGAATGAAATAGGGCTTAGCGATTCAGTTTAGGTTATGAACTAAAATTTGAGTCGCTGTCTGCTGACACCGCTGTCACAATAACGATGCAGTTCATTTTAGGACCTAAACTGGATCGCATATCGCAATCGTAGAAGGTTTACCTGCAAAGAGCCGCCTGTTTGAGTGAGCGATGTGCCGATTTTTGACGCCGCCGCCGGAATTGAGGGGCGGTTGCAGGGCACTGCCAGGGTTGCCTGCGTGTGGTGCGTTGTGAGTAACGTGGAGGAACAGCGGACAGGTCGTGTTGTGGTGCTGGATTACTAAACAAGAAAATATTCATATAAAGTTCGCGGCCTTTTTTGTACATACTACAAATAATAGAGATACCAAAGCGAGGAACATCTTTATTATCAAAATCACAAGACCTGAATCTGCTGAACCATTTTTTGCAGTAGTATTCGACAAAGCATCGTATCTTCTCCATTAGCATTACAAATCTTGTTTTGAGCACTAGCAGCATTAATTTTTTTCGTCGAGGGTCTCTCTACCCTTATCAAAAAAAAAAATACAAAACATACCTATCTGATAAAAATATGAAAAAGCAAGACTTATAAGGTTTTAATTTTACCGGTTTATTACCAGAAAGTCAGCTGTCCGATTCGACAGTATATTACATTCCCGCCTAAGTTTAGTATTGCCAGAAGAACACGCAAAATTCATGCTTCAAAAAGGCCGTAAACTTTTTCGACTACCTATTAATTATAGGTATCTACTTAGTACACACGACAGCTTATCAGGTTATACAGTTAAACTTTTTTTTTTCAATATTACAAAGTGGTGTCTTTTAGCCAACATAATTTTATTGAATTTTAAAAAATCTTTAGCCAGAGTGACTTGAGAGGATGTAAGAATTTCTAACGATATCCAACACATCCATATTTAGAAGTTATGGTGGAATAAAAAAACTCACAAACATACATGAACCCATACACTCTCGTGTAAAAAAGAACATTCCTTTACCCAGTAGACATGCTAGTAATTTAGTTGAATGGAATGATAGGGTATTTTGACTGTGTTACAAGACTTGTATGTAACCTTGCTTGACGGCATTCGGCATAGAAAAAGACAGATACAGTCCCAATAAAACAGCACACAAACTTGTCTTTTATCGATTTTTATATATGTGATAAAAAACTGTTGTCCTCATTTTTTTATTATTACCCCCTTACTAATAAAGATTGTATAGCAGATGTATAGTTACATTCTGTCAAACTATGTAAGTTTGACATTAAAAAGAAAGGGACAAAACACTGTGTAGCTATACATCTGCTATACAATCTTTATTAGCTTAGAGCACTAAGTTTATTAGTAATAGCGCTGAATTATGACATTTAAACAATAGCCAAAATATCAACTTCGTTATCGCTACCATTACCATTATTGCTGTCTGTAAACAAGTCATTCAGCCATCGCTCGGTATAACAACATTCAATCACACATTCAATGAGCGGGCTGGCTGCTTAGGGCGTTCGTTCACAGAATAGGGTAACCATGGGACAAAAAAAAGGTGGAATCTAGTGGTACATACTTTATTTATTTAAGTGCCTGTTTCACAATCAATGATTAGGCGCTAAATTCTGAGTACTACTACTCGTCAAGTAGGTATATAATCTAATTTGAACCTAATCGAACTTTGTGAAACAAGCGCTTAGTAAACTACTTATGTATTTTGAAATCAATGTTCACTTAATCAATTTATTAATTAATGAGGTAGAGGAGAGTCGACTTGACATATCAACATGTGGGTACGAATTTACAAAAAAAATCAACAACTATAATTACTAACTACTCATAATACAATACTTATTAACGTAAGCCATTAGTAGGTAATAAATGTTAAATTAAGTAGTTGTTTATTATTTCTTAATCATGAGATGAAATAGCGTAAATAAATAACAAAAAACGTAGGTATATACACACGACACCACATCAAATCAAACAGCTTGTTGTGAAAACAGCTTTTACTACATGGGCCTAAAGTCGGTCACAAGGTTAAATTTTTGTATAGTCTGATGTGGCGTCGTCTGTACATATAATAATTTCTAAAAAAAACATTATTTGTTGACACAAGCTAAACTTCCATGACACTTGGATCCGCATGGGACTTTGTTTTTAAAACAAGCACATCTATTATTGCGACACTGATTTACAGCAGGCTTACAGCTACATTTTTGGAATCCGTGACCTTCAAAAGGAGACTGACTTGCCACAGCTTCTCTCAAAGTGATTGGTGTTTCTAAAATTGCATCGCCATAGTTTGTATCTGAGTATTTTAACTGTTGACGTGAAAACCAGTTTTTAATTGTTCCATTTTTAGTTCCAACTCTATAAACTCCGTTTTTTATATCAACAATTTTTCCTTGAATACTCTTCAACTTTAGAGGCCCACGATCCACTTTAGGTACGTTAACAATGACACTACTACCAATGTCTAAATCTAAAATAGGCATTTTCTTAACAGTAGTAGTACTACCAACCATATTTTCAGCTGCACGCTTAATCCCTTTGGGTACGTTGTTCTCTTCAATATAATTAATATTGAGGGGATCCGGTTCAACTTTAATTTCAATAATGTCGTTTCCTGTAAGTTTTATGTGTGCATTATTACTCTTGATATATATTTCTGGTTCACCCTTAATATCAATAATATCAGTATTTTGCATTTCGGTTTCAGAACTGTTATTTATGGAGTCGTCACTGCACATAGCCTCAGCTGGTTCGTGCCCACTAAAGGTGTTCAATTCTTCCTCTGTTTCTATAGTTGAAAGTACAGTCATCGGTATATTAGATCCACTTAAACCAGCTTTAGGTTCACTACCAAAAAGAGCTTCATATGGAGATTTACCAATTATTTTATTAAATGACGCGTTGTTGTTATATTGCACGAAGAAGCAGCCAACAGACCAATTTGTCGATTTGTTTTCATTCATCCAAACACGGAGCATATTTTCGATATTTTGGTTGTTTTTCTCGACGCTGCCAATGCTGCCATGGATTTGAAAATGACAAGGTCTTCCGTGAACAATTTTGCACTTAGGCCACATTACAACTATTTCTTTTATCACTTTTGCAGTAAACTCACGGCCGCTGGTCGATTGTAAAATATACGGTGCTCCAAATACTAAAAAAATCTTCAACAGCTCAGAAGCAACTTCAGCAGGTTCACTTGTTTTAAGCGGACGCAGATTAAAAAATTTGGTAGCGTTGTCTTGGTAGTTCAATATCCACTTAAATTCTCCGTCGGGTGAAGAGCTGAAATCTATAAGGTCGACTTGTCCTCTTAAATTAAAATCACATGGAACAAATGGTTTCTTCACAATACTTTTTTTAGGACCGTTTCTTTTTGTTTCACAAACAGGGCAAAGAGATACAAAAATTTCTACAGCTTTTTTTGGAATATAGTATCTATTTTTTATATCGTGTAGTATTTTATCTCGCCCACCATGTCCACAAAGTCCATGAACTTCTGATAGTATATCAAAATATTGTTCCCTAGGTATAACACGGACTATGGAAGCTGTGGGTGTTCGTCTTTTAGAAATTAAAAAGTCTTCACTTGGAGTTGTCATGATGTCGTATTTGCTTAGCCAGTAATAACCCATAGCTGGCCTTCGCTGTCCAGTATTTATGGTCATCTGAGCTTTCTTTACTTCATTTATAACCTCTAAAATCCTTTGGTTTGTCCACGGTTTACGTTGAGATCCTAGAATAAAGATGAAACACAAATCACATTTGTTATTCTAACATAAAATGACATAATTAAAAAGTAGGTACACAATACCCTTTGGATTAAGATAAAATTACACAATTACCTTGATGTTGTTGGTCATATTCAATTAGTTTTTGGTAAAAATTGTCCTTAAAACTCAATGTACTTGAGACTGTAACATTTTCTTCATTATTTTTAGCACTTTGCACTTCTTTTTCTTCCTTTACATTATGAGAAACACTAAAAATATTGCTGCTTGTCGACGCCATATTGACTGACAGTGTGGATTAGCGCCAGCTGACAGAAAATGGAACTAAGTACGTGTCGGCTAGGCGAGTCGTCGAACGTTATTGAACCAATTCTCGTGTGCCTGCCTAGCTGTTTCATTGGATGTCATTTAGACCGCCCCGCCCGCCTCTCGCCCGCCGTCGGCGGCGGCGAGTCGGCGACCCACGCTGCTTGGCTTGATAAATGACGCGACGCCCCGTTTATTTATAGTAAAAGGTTAGGCAGTTAATTAAAAGGCTAATTAAGCTAGTCGGACGGTTGCATCATTTATGTTATTTGTTTTAGAATACAATATTGGTCCCTACCTAACCTATTACGTTATTATGTTAAAACTGCATTAGAAATTGGAGTACATTACATTCATCCTCGCACGTGGTTAAGACTATATTTACCTAACGACGAAATGTAAGTATTACTTTAATGTTATAAAATGTTATAAGTAACTACTTACTTACTTTACTTAGTAAAGTAATAATTGTTATAATGCAAAAAAAATGGTAAATCGATAGGTATTTATTTTTTTATACTTTCTTTCTACTGCTTAAATGAGTACCTACTAAGTAGGTATATAGGTACTAAGTAGGTATTAGCACGAAAATGTGGTATTATTAATTACCTATGTGGTATTTTAAGTGTTTGTGTCGCCGGTGGGTGACGTAACGGACACGAGGAGTATGAGGACAAAGGGTGATAGGAGGGGAGCAGCTGCGCCTGCTGATACCTGCCACAGAGTATCTACCTTGTTGTAATATGCAGGAAATACCTGCCTTGCCAGCTCTCGCGTCGACCCCCCTTGTCGTCATACCCCGTCCCTATAAGTTGAATGGCTCCACCATCTCTCTATTAAATTATTCTGTCATTGGAAATTGACGCGTATAATAAGGCGTAGAGCCGGGTCCACAGCGAACTTTTTTCGAAAACATTCAACAAAAACACGTAGACTTGCATTAAACCTGTTGTTATGTTTATTATATCTACGAGTATCTCTATCTAGTATCTAATGGTATACTGTATCGATTTGTGTGTGATGAAATAAATGTCTTTTAATATCTTTTAAAACCAGACCGAAACAAACTTGGTCCAAAATGCTAGCGAGTTGTCAAAATGACATAATTATGACAGTACCCTGCCCCTAAAGCTCAACCCTCGGAAAGGATTGTTTTGTGTACGTGTTTTCCACCGGGCATGGAAAGCAAAAACATTGTTGATGCAAACAAAAGCGGATCACTGTCTATATTTTTTTTTTTTTTACTATTTCGGTACCTACTTATACTTATTGACTTACATATTATTATATAGGTAGTATAATTATCATTGCCTATACTTACTTACGTTTTTGAATATCCCCTAAGCTGCAAAAAATATCTTCATCCTTTAGAGCGTTAACGGCAAGCAAACGGCATTTCATACAAACTTACAAGTCTTTATTTTTCGAAATGAATGAAACTTCATGCACTTAAGCAGAATACATTGGTCTAAAAAGTTAGTAGAAACATTTCGAAAAATAGTGTTACAGCTAAATATGGCCTATATTGGATTTTAAACCTAATTTTAACCTATTTCTAAACCTAATTTTAACCAATTTTAAACTTATTCTTTTCTTTTAATTATTCTGAAGATACTCACTTTTAACCGCTCGATCAGTGAGAGCATCCACTATGTAGCGTTCTTCCTGCTCTTGTGGCACATCGTTGTCAAACAAGTCCATACCAAATAGACTTGTGCCGTTTGGCAACTGGAATGAAGGTTACTTTCGTTATTTTTTAATTAATTATCATTAATGTCTTGAATCATGTAAACATACAAGTGAATCATTCAATGATCGATCAATAAAATTTTCATACATTTCTTCCATTTTCAACAAAAGTTAATCAATTTGGTTGAATCAACTGGTTTTAATAATAGGTCTTTACTTTTACCTATAAAATTGCCAATATTTTTTCACGCACAGAGTATCTCATAACTACTTACTTAATATGATTCATAATATTCATTAATTGCTTAAAAATGGTGTCGATTCGAATGGCATTGGCACGAGAACTAAATTGACAGGACTAAACACTCACGAACATCTATCGAGAAAAAACGTGTATAAAAGTACTCGATACACTGACCTGAAAAAATGTTTTGTAATGTGAAATATATAGAGGTCAGTGACTCGATAGAATAATAATCTATGAAAAATCGAATTTCGCTTTTCGGCGGTAGATGGCGCTGTTCATACAAAATTACTCTATTGAATGTTTTTACGCGCGTTATTTGTTTCGACAGTTGTTCGTGCTAAGGTTAAAGAGTCCGTAGGTAGTCAATGTCACATTTACAAATTTTCGTTATCACTTCGCTTCGAAACATGTATGGATTAGACGTATTAAAATTCGATTGTTAACGAAACTTTATGTCAATCCCATACATGTTTCGAAAGCTAAGCGCTAACGAATATTTGCAAATACTACTTTGGCTAGGGGCCGAATACACCCTACTTTATGCTAGGTACAACTAGACGTAGTTAACCCTACATGGTTAAAACTAGATGTAGAGTAACACAAGCATCATAAATTTCAATAATAATTAAACTTAACATTGAATTTAAAGAATCATCAATCAAATAACTTTACCTAATTACTTATTTGAACAAGATTAACTAAAGGCATCTTTGGTGGTAACTCTTTACACGATTTAAAATATTATAAACTTATACTCAAAAATTTAAAAATACTAAAAACCCGCCTGCGTCAAAAGACAAGTCAACTGAAAAGATGGAAACTAGATCAAATATTAAAGGCAACATAATAACATGCAGTCGGAGGCAGTATAATATGACATTATTTATGATTTGACTTATCATTAAATTCTATGCCTCCGACTTACATGTTATTATGTTGCCTTTAATATTTGATGTTGATGGTAACTTCTCCAAAACTTACTGTTTTCCAGCTGTTTTCTCTTAACCAAAATAGAAGAACTTAGCTTAATGTTCAAACTACATAAAAGGATTGCAACCCTTAGAAGCGTGCACGGTTGTTATAAATTAAGAAAATATTTATAAAACAACGCTACTTCTTGGAAATCCTCCATAAAAATCGGCGAATGGTATAAATATTTTTTAAGAATAAAAATAAGTTTTAGCTAAGTTACAAAAAAAATGCTAACAAAAAAGGAGACACTTACAAGAATTTTTTTTTATGTTAAGAAAACTAAAATAAGGATTGCATTAAGTATTACTGATAGTTGGCGATGATGGTCATAATTTTGATGAATATTTTAAATCATAGAAATTATGATATTCTTTATTTCTGAAAAAATATCGGCAATTTCAAATACCTACTATAATCATTGTATGAACCCTGTAATTTCAGCATTCGACTAGGTATTGGGTAGCTTACCGTTTCCACTTTGTTATACGTATAGTAGTCGATGAAACCGCCCCTCATACCGTAATGCGTGTCATATCCCCTGGAAGTTGGTAAATACTCCTTTCTAGACATCCCCACGTGCCATTTCCCCACTAAGTGGGTAGAATAGCCCAGCTCCTTGAGGTACGAAGGGAGCAGCCTCTCCTTAAGAGGTATCCCCCTATCTTCAGAATTATACAGAGGGAATCCCTGCATTCCTGGGAAAAATGTTTAAACAATTACATGACTTCGATAAATAACATAAAAAGGTATACCTTCTTTATAGTAAGGTTGCACTGGAAGATAAGTTTTAGGGAAATAAAAACTCATATAAAAGCATTTCGCTGCGTCGTCGGTGGAAATATTAACAGTGAAGTTGAAATTCAAAGAAAGTATGTATAAAGAAGTTATGGTGTATTTTCCCATTTTTAATTATATGTAAACGTGAGCTTAGGAGCTGAACGGCTAAGCAGCTGTGCCAATAAAAAGAACAATGATCAAGAAAATACTATGAAAAATTTATTCCAATTTACCTATAGGTACGTACTGAGTATAAAGACCGTTAGTATTGTATCCAATATTAAAATGGTAAGAATAAATATTATCTGGTAGTTAGTTTATTTATTATTATTTATTTCTATTTTTATTTATTTGCATGAATCTAACATTAAATTTACTATACTTTAAACAAAATTATCACTCCTAAGTACTTACACTAATAATAGAAATCTTGAACGTTCAAGAGATCATCATCTTCATGACAGCCGTAAGTAAGGTAATCGTAAGTGAGTCGACGACGACGACGTAAACGGCCTTACCACAAAGATTTTAAAACACTGTTTGTCTAAATTAAACAGTGTTTTAATTTTTTTGTGGTAAGGCCAATAGTGTCTGCGGCCTCTGTAGCCTATGTTTTTATTTTCAGCATTTCAAGCTACGGCTTTGTTACTGGTTTACCGAGCTTAAGTTCAATTCTTTCAATCCTATGACAACTAAATATATCACAGAAGGTACACTTATGTAACTAAATATTTTAAGTTACTTTACTACTTTTATTTTCTTTTATTGTTTGGGGCCTTTTAACACTTAAGATCATGTCAGCCCCATCATGACCTTATCTACCTACTACCTATCCTATTACTCTACTATCATATTAGAGGTCAGCCGGCTCGAGGGTAGCCAGTCTTCTCCAAGCTGGTCTAATTTGGAGATTCCACAGGCGTATGACGTGGTCATCGTTGTGAGAAAAACGACGTCAATCGTAAACGTCAGCAGCGCAGATAATTTAATACAAGTAAATATATATACTCTATATAATATAAATAATATATACACTATTTAAACATACAGAAGTCTAACCTCAGCGCTGGTGGGAGAGGACAGAATGATTACTTCTTACATGTTGGACTTACCTAGTCGCATTGGATATTTCCCCGTAAGGAGAGCCGTCCGAGCGGGCGTGCAGACAGGTTCACTGTAGTACTGTTGTAATATGATGCCGCGATACGCCATTGTATCAATGTTGGGCGTCAGGATCTGATCTGACCCGTGGAATGAAACGTCGTTCCAGCCCTGAAAAAAGTATTTTTTTTTGTTAGCAGTAGGTAGGTATACTTACTTTATCACTTACGTTACCTACTTATGTATGTAGATATCTGACTATGACCACAGAATAAAATATTAATAGTGGTATGACATACAGGGTTTTGGTTCGAGTTCTGTCTGAAGTGCTATAAGCGGGTCGATTTTTTCTAGTAGTTTTTCTAATATATTATTTATACACTCTGAAATTTAAATCATTTGGTACCCGCAGTGGGGTGGTTTCATTATTGATTGCAAGAACTCTTACTATGGGCCAACTCTGATATCACGAAAAAATAATCAGCTGTTCCATACAAAGCGCAATATCTACTCGACCATAATGCATGGAGCAGCTGATTTTTTTACGATATCAGAGTTGGCCCCATGGTTTGTGTAGGTAACACCTTTACATTTTATGTGACATGCAATAAATATGTAAATAAAGATGACTACTACCATCAGTAGGCATGGTAATGTATCACCATTCGTAGAGAATCGATTGCTTTACTTTTGAAAAAATACAAAAATATTTCTTTCGAAAAATCACCTCTTTTGCATGACCACTGCAGTACTATTTATATAACGTTTTAGTAGCGACGAAGATTTGCATGTTTTTCTTCTTGCATTTGCATATCCAGGTTTGAGACCTCTCTAGTGTTTTGATTTTTTTTTCTTTTTAACCGTCAGAACAATCGTTTAAGAAGCCGTGGCCAATGCCTTGAAAAATCGCGTGACGATTTACAATTATCTATTTTACAAACTTTAATTAGTGATCAACTCACCAACTGTAAATAACAGCACTGCATTATGCTAAGTGTAAGATGCAATTTGCATTGCAATTTAACTTATACATTATTTAGTTACATGACCTTACCTAAATGTAATTTAAAAGTTAGAATTGCGTGGCAGTATGGCCATAATATCTATTGACACTCATAAAAAAAATATTCAGGACAATCTACACAAATTCTTTAATATCTATTTTGCAGAGTTTGACACAATTATGGATACTAGAAAATATTTTACACAAAATAAATTTTCTTTTTTTGAAGACTTTATAATCTCCTCTATTTTGAAGTCGGTTACTTAGTAATAAATATACAATTTCTCCCTATCTGAACTGACAGCTTTGAGAATCGCAGTCACTATCAAATTGTTACTTACATTGAATGTTTAACATCTTATGAAAACTACGTAATTACTGAAACTATTAGTATTAGTTACCTACCATATCATCTACCATGATAAAAACGATGTTCGATCGATGCTGCGCTTGAACAGCTGCGACAAATGAAGACAGGACGATCCACCATCGTGACCTGTAAAAGTAATGTGAAAAACGTGAGACGTGTGGCTAGATTAACTTCTTATCTGAAACCCTAGTCATTTCTTGTACCCTACTTTCAGAAAAAGTTATTTTTTGCATCCAATAGTTATAAGATTTAAAATAATGTGTAATTTTACTGCTATATTATCACAACTATCCCTACATTTTATGACATTTTTTATTCTTACAATAACTTTAAGAAAATAAATGATAAAATAAGTTATTTATTTATTATATTGTACAATCACACATAAAACTGAGTTCGATAAGAATCATTACTGAATCGATATTTTAATGTCATTTCATTCTATATAGATGGCATTTACTTATATTTTTGTAAGAAAATCAAATCAAATGAGATATGTAAGGTACCTATTGACTTTCCTTAAAAAGTTAGTAACCGTTGCCACACTAGGCTTCGCACACAATACCCAAGCGAACAAAAAATGATTTCTTTAAAATTAATTTGTAAATGGCATACAAAATAAGTAAGGAGTCTTTTGCAAATCAAATGACCCAGATTTAGTAATAGGTATACTTACTGAGTTTTATTATTTTTTTGTAAGTTAGTTATTTAGAAATACCGTTTATGTTTTAATCACGTGCGCTCCGTGTGAAATACATCTTTTATTATTACTTAAGTATTTTTTCAGCTATTGTGCGCTTGCGCAAGTGTGATAAATTACTTGTAAAATAAAACTTTGACATTACTTTACTTTGTATGTTTTGTAATCGACCTGTGATTCCTGTTTTAAGCTTTCTTTTTTGTACGTAAAATAAAGAGTAATTAATTATACCTAATTTTAAGTAATTTGTTCGTATTGGAAAAATTACTGAAAAAAAAATAAACAATCAAGTCGAACTTAGAGCTTCAGAAATTGCGCTAGACAACGGAGGTCATTACAATATGAAAGTTCTATATCAGTTCCAGATACTACACGATCAATTTAATTAAAATTTAAAATTATCAACGTAAGAAGTATTTTCTTTCAGGACCTTTTATATTTTCCACGGCCATCAACGTGAAATAAAAATTAAATGCTATGAACATTTTTAGTACACACGTAGGTATTCTAAAATTTGTTAGTTTTTACCATAGATCGTCGCAGTTTGTCCGACACCATTTTACATTATTTTCTTCAGGAGAATTTCCATCACAACTACGCACGCGACAGAGAGTAAGCGATACGAAACCACACCCCCTAGCATGACCAACAAAAATACCCCTAATGCCGAATATGGTAGATAGGGACCATCAAACTGAACAACTTTTACTATGGGATCAACTCTGAAATTGCGAAAAAAATCTGCTGTTTCATGCAAAAATTAAAATCGAAAATATCAAAATGTATGACACAGCTGACTTTGTTTTCGCGATTTGAGAGTTTGGTGCCATAGTAAAAGTTGTTCAGTTTGATGGTCCCTATATACCATATTGGTCACTCCGAAAATCTATAGTGCCGTTTGCGGAATTTGAAACTTAGAATACTTGTGCTTGCAGCTAGGTATACAACGTGTTACAAAAGTACCCCTAATACCGAATATGGTAGATAGGGACCATCAAACTGAACAACTTTTACACCAACCCTGAAATCACGAAAAAAAATCAGCTATTTCATACAAAAAATAAATACGAAAATATTATCAAAATGTATGAAACAGCCTCATATTTTTTTCGTGATTTCAGAGTTGGTTCCATAGTAAAAGTTACTCAGTTTGATGGTCCCTATATACCATATTCGGCATTAGGGGTATGTTTGTAACACGTTGTAGATAGAGGCTTTATATGTAAGTATTTAATTTAAAATAGTCCTTTATTTTTTCATTACTTTCAGTCAGCGTAGTTTTCATAACAATCAAACAAGAAGTTTTTTAACTTATTTAATTACCTAAGTACCTACTAAATGTAGTTTTAAAATGTAAACTTACCATAACTTTTTATCTCTACTATGTGTCATTTCGGGAAGCGTGTGTAGCACCGTCTTGATACGAACAAGTTACAAACTAACTAAATTTAACGGAAAACCACACTTGTCTTGTCATTATCGGTACACCAGAAAATAAAGCCTTAACTCATAAACTGAATTCATAAAACTGTTTAAACACTTCACATTTTTCTTTTCGAACTTAGGGGTGACCGTCCCGCACTAAGGTTCGTAAGAGACAATTCTGAGGCTCATGAAGCTAACTCAGTTGTGAAATGTGGACACGCGCTAACAATCAGTTGAAGGTCTTGATATTGAAAATTGTGAATAAAGTGTTTTAGGTGGTGAGACATAGTTACCGTATCTAATACGCGAAAAAGAAATCATACATTGCGAAAGCCGGTCGTGTTATGTATCAACGATATACCTATCTAGTTCAAATTAAACTAGTTACTTAATTCATGTTCAGGGGCTTGATAATTTAATTTAATTCAAAAGTTAAATGAGTTTTATCTAAATAGGTATAGTATAGTAATTAACATCCGTTAAATAGATAAATAAAGCATCAACAGTCGATCAAGCAAGACGGTCTAAGTAGTCTTTTCTGATGAAAATTGTATTTATGTTCCTCAAACACCAAGGATGGAATGGACGAAAAATTATATTTGTTTTTAATAAGTATAGTATCTAAATAACCAATAATGGAAAAGCGTACCTAAGCGTTAGTGTTTCAATATTTTTAGCACAGCCCTAATTTGAGGAAAACATTACTCAATAAAAATTTTCTTTGACTCTTGAATGGGTGATATAGCGTAAATAACGATCCGTTGGTGAAGGTACACGCCAGGAGCGTAAAATTTCAATATAATTTCATATAAAAATCCCATTGAAAAGAAACGTTATTTTTTTCTAATTTATAAACATTTTCCGGAAAATTTACACTTTTTCTGTTCGTAAAAACGTAATTCGGACTTCGGCGAACATAGTTATCGGCAAGGTGACTCGAGTAAATAAATTATTCTTTCTTTAATCCTTTTACTATCTTAATAATATAGTTTAATTTAATAATTTTGACCCCAAGGAACGTCAAAGTTATGCAAATATTAATCACAAATAACTATACTTTTTGTTACATATTGATCAAAGTGAAATATAATTTTAAGTTTTACCGCAAGAAGACTTTTGTGTTCATAGAATTGGTATTTCTCGATATCGCATTTGAATAAACACTTATATTATGTAGGTATATATAAGATACAACGTACCTGTTCCAAATGCATAACTATAATCACGAGACTTGGCGAATTTTACCAAAAACATGATTTTCATTAATTAATAGATTTTAGAGTGCAAAGAATAAATTGGTGTTATTTATTCAAAGAGCATTCTGCAGTGACTGAGAATTTGTGAACTTCAGTCCTAACAACAATTAACTAATTCCCACTAATTCAAATTTCACCCATCAATCCGCATTGGGCCCACGTGGTGGGTCATGTCATGGCCCATTCTCCTTACCCACCCATAAGGAAGGCCTGTGCCCCAGCAGTGGGGACATTAAAAATGTCTAAGGTAGCGCAAAATCGTGAGAGATATCATCAGCCACTGTGCGTGAATCAGCGGTAGGTAAGATAACTACCTCCAGCGCCGTATTTTCAACCTTGACTCTTCTATAGACAAAATGATTCGCAGATTAAGTGAGCCCCCCTTTACCCAGTCAGCCGGACATACCCTTCTATTGTTTCCGTCATTTGTGGAGCAAAGCAAAAGTTTACCGGCCAAGGTCGATATCCAAGTTAATATTAAATTCTACACTTACTTGAGTTACGTAGTGGATGAAATTTGTCACGGTAGCCTAAAATATATCAAAGAGTACCTAAGCCATTACCGCTGTCAGGTTGTTGGACAATATTCATACAATATTACGTTATTTTACTTAATTTATCTTAATAAACACTAACTGCCGCCCGCGACGTCGTCTGCGTGGACATTTATTTTTCTATCCCTCGGGAATAAGTAGTACTTTTTCTGGATCAAAGGTACCCTATGTCCTTTTCTGTACCTCTGACAAACAGACTTGCTTTCGCGTTTATAATATTAGTAAGGATAAAGTGCTCTTAGATGATTACTATAATATCAATGACAAAATATAAGTAATAAGAAAGAGAAAAAATATCAGCAACAGTAAAGATTACGATTTTTTTGCTAAATCCATTCTAATAATGATAAATGGTATGTTGTTTTGTTTAAGCTACCGAGTCACTCGGTTGATATAGTGACTCGGTAGCTCAGCGGTCAGAGCATTGGACCGGATATCCAAAGGTCGCGGGTTCGATTCCCGTCCGAGAACATGATCTGGTGCGAGTCCTATTTTTTCTAGTATATTATTTAGTATTATATAAAAATAGCATTGTGAATGCTTAAATCTCAAAATTTCAAATAATAGAGATAAATTGGACCTTGGAGACAAACCAACATTGGCCACCTTATTCCTGACGATTTTCTGACGACCTCCTTGGTCGAGTGGCTTTGTACACTGGTTTTCAAGGTGTCGCCATCTCTGAGGTCCCGGGTTCGATCCCCGGTTGGGTCAATTTAGAAAACGAACTTTTCTATATTGGCTCAGGTCTAGGTGTTTGTGATACCACCGTTGTCTCTGATTTCCAATACACAAGTGCTTTAGCTACTTACTTTGGAATCGGAGCAATGTATGTGATGTTGTCAAATATTTATTTATTTATTTAAACCTGAAATTCCCGCGGGAAACGAATTTCCATGCAGACGCAGGCGCGGGAAATTGTTTACTAATGAAATAACAAAAACTTTTCTTTTGTAAGTTTCGTCCATCGCGTCTCGCGTCGACGGCGTGGCGAGCTGTCAATTACTTAAAACGTCATGATTTACAGAATAAATTAAGTCTACTTAGTCCTTTCTTTAAAAACTATTTTTCACGCTTGTAAAGACAAAGCTGTCATTAGTAACTGTTTCTAATGTTAATTAGCATCAGTCATGGCAATTGCTTTTAGATGCAAATAATACTCGTATAACCTACCATGGCACAATTTTTAATGTTAAGTTCAAACTCGCGGTAATGTTTGCTGAGGAGAAGATCGCATTGATCAGTGGCCTGTAGGAAATAATATCGACTGATCATGAAAAGTCACTGAAATGGGATTTTGTTAAAAAAACAATGTTATTAATTCAGTTTAGGTTGGCATGGTGTTGACAAGCAAATTCAAATTTTTCGGTTAGTGCGTAAAACTAATCAAACAGAACTAATCAACAGGTTTCTCTTGCAGGTGTTCACAATATGAGATTCCGGCAATATAAGTTGGTAGGTACCTACCTATTTTCTTTTACATCTTAAGAATATCTTGCTGATCAACCAGCACACCACTCTGTAATGCTATAATAGGTAAGATACCTTTAATAAAATAATATCCTTTCACTTAGAGTTTTAGAAGGACAAAAAAAACAAATTTTAATTAAATTGAATTGCAAATTTTTATAAAATACAAGGCACTAATAGCTTGTTACTTTTAATTTGTTTTGTAATTATTATCTTTTTATGGATACTAACGCAGTTTTATTAAGCTTTTGAAATGTCACCCAAGTTTTAATAAAACCAAGCTAGTATCCGTAGTGTTTTATTTCAAGTAGTTACGCGCGTTGATCTCAGAAAGTCAGAAGTCTTGTCTTTTAATTAGCGCTCCTAATTAACTTTCATTTCGGTATTGCACCACGGTGAATCGTTCATGTGATCGCTATTACCACGCAAACGCCAGAAGTTACGTCGCATGATCATTAGTCACATTCACATAGTCAGTCAAAGAGACGCCTCAGGCAGCGCCCGCGCACGTTGATTGACGGAGAATGCGAATTTGCAGACACACGCACCTCGCTGTAGTTCAAGGTTCGAACAAGCCTCCAACTAATAGACTTGTAGTTGCTAATATTTATTCTTTGCTATTAGGTAGTGCTACAACTAATGACGGACATGAAAGTGAAGCAAAAAAATATGAACTCGAGGTCTTACTGCAGATGATGAATGGTTGAGTGTGTTAATGCATTAGTGAGTTCATCTGATGAAAAGTGTAGTCCATGGTCAAGGCCTATGCATAAAGTAACTATTAGGTAATCTGTGCCTATGCTAAGAGCAATAAAATAAAAATAATTTATAGATTACGACTTAATCAATTAAGACATGTACTACTTACTACATAAAGGTAGAACCACCTCTATTTTGTGGTTAGACAGAACAGTGAGAATAGTCCATAAAATACTGAGAGCCAAATTATAACACCTTTCCAAATCTGTAATTAATGAGAAAGTATTACAGTACTACAAACAAAATACCTATTTCACGTTGCTGAAATGTTGAACAGTTCAAGTGACCTATCACACTGACTTTGCAAAAATGCAAAACTGAAAGCTATGTTCTTATAGCGAGCTTAATGCACATAAGTAGATCAAGGTTACATTGTTGTTCACTTTTGTAACTACCTAATTCCCACATTTGAAATAAATTGCCTAACAATATCGATGGAGAACATTATGACGTATTTTATAGAAAGTTATTTGAAAGGAAAGAGTTGCTTGAACTGTTTCAAATTGCATGCAATTTGAAACAGTTCTAACATTTTTGAGAAAATTATGATGAGTTTACTAAAAAATACAAGGAAAACTGGTGTTAAAAATAGTAACAATTAAGAATTTGCAAACTTTTCTGATTTTATTCCTTGTTTGTAACCTTTGCTCTTTTCAGACTGAAAACTTTGCTTAATTACATTTTAAATTAGATAGAGGTACTTATAGGTACATTTATCGACCTCTATAGAAAAATCGAATCAAGACCCCATACATAAAAGTCTGTTTTCTTAGCAATAAAGAGGGATATCTTTTCTGATGCTTGTTATAAAAACGTTGGTAAAACCAAAAACACGATAATTATGCATTCAGTGTCACAGATTTTCGTCGCGTGAGCGACTCGTGATTTGCACTGCACGCGAGCTGTCTATTGCGTAACTGAAATGAAATGACCTTTTGACTGGGTATCTCCATGTAAATATTCTAATATCTAGTTGTCAGACAATATCGATATTGAAATAGAAGAAAGATTTAAAAGATTACTTAAATAAGTAGGTTTTAATGTGAAAAAGTTGAAATGTTTAATTTCTCTCATGTAAAATCTGGAGTAAAAAAGCTTAAACCTCCTGCAAAAACCAAACGTCTTTTAATTATAGCTCTTTTGTGGTTGGTATGTATGGTGTAAAGATACGGTTAATTTTTTAGTACTTATATCTAAAAAACTAGGTAATAGGTGTATTTCTTCCCTTATTACTAATCAAGTACCTATGTGCAGTAAAAATAATATTTTTTTCATAATTAGTCAAGATATTGAGGTTTGCTTTCTGGTCCCAGAATGTATTGTGGATTTAAAGCTCATTCATAAGACTTACACGCGAGTAACGAAAAGAGGGTTATCTTGTTTACCCAAGTTAATCATGGAAATAGTGAATGCGTCTACGGACGCGTTTTGCAATTTTTGAGAGTTTTCCGATAATCGGTTAAAAATGACCTCACGCCGCTCGAGCAGAGCACACGCGACGAGTTTTTCCAAAAAATTTCGTAATGGCGCGCGGCGCGAGAAACTCAGACGAACGCGTTCAACAATGAAAAAAATTTACTTATGTATAAAACATTTAAATAAGTACCAGTAAATAGCTATATCATTATCATGATTTAGTGGTAATGCCTTGGAGCCACTAATCGCCTTAATAAAATTATTTAAATTATCTTTTATCTTGAAATAGGTAGAGGTATATAGCCGCTGAAAGGTCACCATACCCCGTTCTGTGTAGGTAATCGAACCGTGTTGTTTTGGTCACGTTCTGCCTAGATCTTGCTCGCAATCTTATGCACGCCACCGGGCACACAAACGGAGGTCAAACTCGAAAAAAGTTGGTAACTGTCTAAAATTAAAAATCAAACAAGGTATGCAACCTCCGCGCAAGCAGCATTATTTTTCTGTAATTTCGTGTCAATCATGTTATGTTTTTAACGCAAGCTCTACACTACAAACCACTGAGCAAGTAATCACTACGTCTACAGACAGTAGCTCTATAAAAACACACCAAATGTGTATAGTTTTCAGATCGATTGGATGCTGGAGTTTTTTAAGTTTAGTCGTGGTTTTGTTTTTGAAATCTCTTTATGTAGGTAACTAAGTGTACCCTACCTAAGTGCCAGTTCACACAGAGATTTTTTACAAGTCTGTTTTATCGGTTACGTTATTATTAAATTTTGGATTTTATTGCATTGATAAATGATAAACTAGAGAAAATACTAGAAAAAATCGACACACCCGTAGCAGTCCCGTCTGAGGTGCTACGCTAACGGGTGAGTCAATTTTTTCTAAGATACGTTTTTCTTCCGCTTTGGCGTATGTGGGTAGTTGAATGAGCCTATTCACACAAACCACAGTATATTGGATCCAGTAAAAATACCAATCCTTTTTACAGGTCCGTTTTATCGGATCGAAATAACATTTTTAATGAAAATTCACTTTCGAAATTTGAGTTTTGGAAGATTCAGACGGTTTTGATATTACAGAGTGTAGGTACCGCCGGAAGACCGCCTCCGCCCGTCCGCTGTTTTCCTATCCACGAAAAGAGGAAAAATTACTCACCTAGGTGTAATTAATAATTTTGTCTTGTCTGGAGACTGAGCATTATGAATGATCTATGTCTGAAGATTATACCAGCATGCATTTAGTACATTTGTGAATACCAGTGATCCAAATTAATAAGGAATTATCATAACTTTTTTCCACCAATCTAATATACTGACTATACTGACCTTTACGAAACTTTAAGAGACCGAATTCGTTTTAAGTAGGATCGGTTTTGCAATTTAATGATCAATAAAATTGAACAACCCATGTTTTATTAAGTAAACTACGTCACCATTCACTGTGTGTTGCACGCTTGACTCGGTAATCACCAAAGGGAATGTAAATAAATACTTACTACGCAACCACAATAGAAGCGACGTGACAACGATGAAACTTTGTACGTGACAGCAAAGTACGCCACGCAGAATCCTTCAGAAATAGATACCTACCTCAAAGTAACATTGATCTTAGATGGCCTTCATGGGCATGATAGAAAAATTTAACTGTGTTAGTTGGTCACTTCATTGGCTTTACATGTCTGTGGCTAATAACGACATTCGTGGACGAGAAGCGCCTACCCTGTTTCGCCTCTTGGTATTAGGAATACCTTGGGTTAGGTTCGATTCCCGGACACTATCAGCCGTTCTTGTGTGATTGAGTCACAAATCGTAACAAAACAAACTGTACCTAGGTACCTACCTACAATGTGATTGAATTGACAATAGCAGTGATCCGCTGCAACTTTACTCGAGAATGTAGGGCAAAGAGAAAATTTTAGAGATTTTTAATTTGTAAAATTTTCTTTTTGCCTCTACGTCGTTTTGTACCGCAAGCGCTCTGAAGTTGGTCACTTCTATCATAGACCCATTATCCTTTGGTCCATGCTTCTGTCGTTAAATTAATTGTATTGTATCTTCGATCATATAAACCCTCGAAGTAGTGTGTGTTTAACTTTTACATTTTATAATAATATATGAATTAGTTCTTAGTAGGAGTAGGTAGGATAAAGATCGCCGGGTCCAATGAGGTGAATCCCACAAGGGTCCCTCAGGACCAACCGGCGGCGAGAGGGCAAGTGCCGGAGTTTTTAGTGGGTTTTCCCTCCTCCCGGGATCCCGCCGAGCCACTCGGCTGGGTGGGATCATGGGAGGCAGTCGTGGAGGGAGCCGCAACGTTGAATGTTACGGTCATCTCCTGGCGAGTCCCACATACCCCCCTCTCGCTCACCTGCGGGAGGGGAAGAGCGTAAATGCGTTTTCTTCGGCATAAAAAAAAAGTAGGATAAGGGTCATAGCTCATTAGACCCACCCGGCACCCAACCAGCACCGCCTCGTAAATAATTAATAATTAATAGACTAATCTAATCCGTTTTCGGTGAAAATATGGCTGCTGTTTGTGCCATGCCATGATAGCACATTAGCAGCACGGCTGGAGCCAATGTATAGTATACAAGGTGTAACAAAAGTACCCCTAATGCCGAATATGGTAGATAGGGACCATCAAACTGAACAACTTTTACTATGGGATCAACTCTGAAATCGCGAAAAAAAATCAGCTGTTTCATACAAAAATTAAAATCGAAAATATCAAAATGTGAAACAGCTGATTTTTTTTCGCGATTTATGTAACATGTTGTATATTATACTAAATAATATACTAGAAAAAATAGGACTCGCACCAGATCATGTTCTCGGACGGGAATCGAACCCGCGACCTTTGGATATCCGGTCCAATGCTCTGACCGCTGAGCTACCGAGTCACTGGTGAGAACGTCGAATTTCTTCTAGTATATCAACTCTTACGCTGCAAGCCAGCGCCATCTCACCAATGTAGAAGGAATTAACCTCTACATTCAACTGAACATCTTTCCAGATATTTTTAAACAGTTGATTAAGATGAGAAAGCTATATAACTATTTGAAATTTTGAGATTTAAGCATTCACAATGCTATTTTTATATAATACTAAATAATATACTAGAAAAAATAGGTCTCGCACCAGATCATGTTCTCGGACGGGAATCGAACCCGCGACCTTTGGATATCCGGTCCAATGCTCTGACCGCTGAGCTACCGAGTCACTGGTGAGAACGTCGAATTTCTTCTAGTATATCAACTCTTACGCTGCAAGCCAGCGCCATCTCACCAATGTAGAAGGAATTAACCTCTACAAAATTAAATCTCAAAATTTCAAATAGTTATATAGCTTTCTCATCTTAATCAACTGTTTAAAAATATCTGGAAAGATGTTCAGTTGAATGTAGAGGTTAATTCCTTCTACATTGGTGAGATGGCGCTGGCTTGCAGCGTAAGAGTTGATATACTAGAAGAAATTCGACGTTCTCACCAGTGACTCGGTAGCTCAGCGGTCAGAGCATTGGACCGGATATCCAAAGGTCGCGGGTTCGATTCCCGTCCGAGAACATGATCTGGTGCGAGTCCTATTTTTTCTAGTATATTATTTAGTATTATATAAAAATAGCATTGTGAATGCTTAAATCTCAAAATTTCAAATGTTGTATATTATCATGTTTTTTTTTAATTTATATTGTTAGCTTATCAACATCATGAAATAATAATATTCATAATATTCACCGTCGAAATACCCAAAATATTTATGTAACTTGTAACAAAACTACTTACTTGTTAAACACAAACGCACAATGTTCTAATAGTACCCCGCGTTATCGCAACTTTTTTTAAATGTTGGGGATTGTTTAAGCGAAATCAAATTGCATATTTGGGACATACCATGTCTGGTCTACTTCACCATATATAAATTATTTTAATCGACTCTGGGTTTTTTTGTGGCATCCTCCTTTATGAGGGCGCATTGTCAAATTTGAAATCAGCCTAGTGATTTTCAATTATTTTCGCAAGTGCAACACATTCAATGGTTGCTCAGTGGTAATGTTTTATAGTCCCTCCCGACCCGTCCACCCACTAGACTTTTATGTATGTCTGACGTTAAGCAACCATAAAGAATGACATTTTAATTAACTCGCGTAAAAATATGCTAAGGGTACTGAGGACACGACCACAACACGAACAAAATGACGAAAAAGTGTGATAAAAAATCTGGAATCGTGTAGGGTGCAAAATAGTATGTTTTGGTTACTTTTAAACTCTAAGGTAAAAGTCTCGATAGAGTAATAATCTATGGAAAATCTCATTTCGCTTTTCGGCGGTAGATGGCGCTGTACAAATTTCCCATACAAAATTACTCTATCGAATGTTTTTACGCGCGTTATTTTTTGATAGCTGTTCGTGGAATACACTAAAACAGAGTGGTTACATTCTCCTTGCAATACACGAAATAATAAAACCGTCTCTTGGATAAACAACTCGATGACATCCTCGGTCACAATACATTGATAGACGATGGGTCTATTTGTGATGACTGACTGATAGTCTTTCTATTTTATTAAAGTCAATATATGACAGATATTTTAAAAGAACGAATTAATGAATATTAAAATATATATAAATTTAATAATAAAAAATAAAAAAAATAAAAAAATGTAGGAAATCTTTAATATTTGAGGAGCTTTTTTGTTATATTTTTTGGCATTCCTGCCCCAAGGATTCTTACAAGTAACAGTTATGAAATGTTTATTAAAAATATTTAATAAAATTATTAATACTAGCAACAAATTATAAATTCAAACAAAGCAGCGGATAAAAAGTCAATATTTATTAGTTTTTATTAGCATTCTATGCCGTTTCCGGGCGTCCAGTTTTAGCATAGAATTAGTACTAAAGCTTTAGTCTTATCTATCAGTGTTGCCAACAAACACCTTAATGGACTAAGTCTAACACTTTTTATTCACAAAGATAATTCTTAAGGCTCCGTTATGCGAAAACATTTGTCTCTGTCTTTTTCTTGATGTGTAAAGAGAAAGAGTATAGAAAATAACCTCACTTCTGCACTTTATCGATGTGTTTCGTTATTTTTTCATCATTATCTTTAGAACAATTATCTTTCTTGAAAAAAGTTATTTTAGCAACTACACAGTACATAATTTAAATTTTGAAATTTTAGCATTCACAATGCTATTTTTATACAAGGTGTTACAAAAATACCCCTAATGCCGAATATGGTATATAGGGACCATCAAACTGAACAACTTTTACTATGGGACCAACTCTGAAATCGCGAAAAAAAAATCAGCTGTTTCATACATTTTGATATTTTCGATTTCTATTTTTGTATGGAACAGCTGATTTTTTTTTTCGCGATTTTAGAGTTGGTCCCATAGTAAAAGTGTTCAGTTTGATGGTCCCTATATACCATATTCGGCATTATGGGTATTTTTGTAACACCTTGTATAATACTAAATAATATACTAGAAAAAATACGACTCGCACCAGATCATATTCTCGGACGTTAACATGATCTGATGCGACTCGTATTTTTTCTAGTATATTATTTAGTATTATATAACTACACAGTACGTTAAAGTGTATTTTCATGTAGAATTCAATACGTTTCCGCTATTATTTACGCCAAAAATATGACCCGCGACAAGCGCTTTTGATGATATTCTGATTTTATTTTACAATCATCTGTGAGGTTTATACGCAATTTAATACGTCTTGTAGCTACTACATAATCTCTTTAGCTTGTCATATGTTTTTTTGTGGCTACAACTTTACGTTTTCTATATAATTGTTTCATTTTGTTATATTATGCTCAAAATAACAAATGGGAACTCTGGCTACCAATCAATCAATTGAAACCCAATTTTTAATTTAAAATATCGACTTTATAACCTAAGAATCTGTTAAAAATATGTATCAGTTTTTTCAAGGTATCTATTATCTTCAGTCACACACTGCAAATTGTAGCATTTTTTAACTAGTTAGGTAAAAAAACTTTCCGTACAAAAAACTTAAGGATAGAACAGGGTTATTGTAAAATAAAAAGCTTTCGTTATGGAATGTTTGTACCCTTATAACTTAAAAATCTGAGCTTTAGCATAGTTCGTGTTTTATAATTTAAGAGTACAAATAATAATCTATCAACTAATATATAATTCATTAGTGTAACTGAAAATAAACTGGTGGGGCATGGAGTCGTATAAATCTTAGCATTGTCATTATGCCCTATTTTTTTTAATTTTTAAACTTCTCGGCGTTCTAAATCTCCAATCGGTACTAGCAACACTGGCTACTACAAAATCCAAACCATAGAGGAAGGAAAGTACTCAGAAGGGAAAGTAAAAATAAACAAACGGACAACCTTTTCATTTTGAGAAAGTACTAAAATTAGAAAACCATTGCGAGATTTGTGTTCTTTTTTTTCAGTATTTTTACATCAGTATTTAAAAATCTTTTAGATAGCGCTGACCAACAACCTGTAAATCACTGACCTCCATATCAAAAAAAATTCGGGCTCTATCAGCTAAAACATTGAAGTTAATGTCAACTGTGTTTTGACAGATGTATGTGATACATTGCTACTTCGTCTTGGCACAAATAAAAACTTACGAAAGAAAAGTAGTAATTTATCACATACTTCTGTCAAAACACAGTTAACATTAACTTCAATGTTTTCAGCCGATACCGCCGCTGTGTAAATTTAATATGCATGTTTATCTTTATATTTTTCTATGAGAAAACTGTCGCTTTTATCTTAGAGCATTAAAGGCTTTTATCCATAGAGTACCTACATTGTAACAGTATCGATTAAATTTTATTGATTGAGTCTAAAGCTGAGTTAACTGAGTATAAATGCTCCTTGCTCTAATTACCTACCGAAACTTATAATTAATTAATACACAATAATTTGTGTCAAGAAAAAAATGGCAAGCTTTGTTGTACAAACTCTAATAAATGCCTCTGAAAAAGCTGCAAATATTGCTAGATCTTGTGTTGGAGCAAATGATGTAAGTGACGCTCTATTAGTTGCTGAAAAATCTGAAGGCGAAGCTAACACACGCTTCGATAAAGATTTTAAAACAATCGCCGATGTCTTGGCGCAAGAAACTGCAAAAGCGGCTATTATCAAAGATTTCCCAGTGCTAACAGATCATGTGCGTGGTGAAGAGTGTTCAGAAATATGTGGTAAAAGAATTAAACTTTTAGAAACTGAGGTGGAAACAACAGAGCTACTACAATCACTTGTGTCATCTAAATTAGCTATTCAGATGGCAAAAGCTGCTCATAGTGACATTCAAGAGTCTTTCATTACCCATATTCCTGATGATTTACCAGATTTAGATGCTACTGACTTAGGAGTTTGGATAGATCCCATTGGTATACTATACAGTATTTATTACCTAGCATAATTTTTTCATTACTTGTCCTATTTTAGTACACAGTTTTTGAGTTGCCATTTGTCTTTTAAATCTGAATCGTTATTTAAAATGTCTTATTAAACCTTCAACGCCCAGAAAATGAGACAAAAGATATTCCATTGTTATCCGGCCGCATGCATCCGCTCGGGTGTTGATGAATAAAATCAAATTGTCACCAATAATTAGTAATTTCTTTTATAATAAAATTGATTTTATCAATAAAGACGGGTGAATTTACCAAATAAAACAAATAAGAATAAACATATTTATATTTTATAAGAAATATATTTTATTTACAGATGCTACTGCAGAGTTTATAGCTGGAGTTCAAGGTAAAGCAAATTCTGGGGAAGGTCTTGAATGTGTAACTGTCCTGATTGGTGCATACCTAAGATCAACTGGTGAACCTGTTGCAGGTGTGATCAATCAGCCATTTTACAAAAAGTAAGAAAAATTATTAATTTTATTTTTTCTTACACTTTATTTATAAAGTTTCAATGTTAACTTTGTCAAATCAATTTCAGTGGCAGAGGTCGTGTTTTATGGGGTCTATGTTATGCAGGAACAAACAAGTGGGGTGGTACAGAAATTGAAGTAGCCAGTTCCAATAACATTATACTTATGAGTAATGCAGAAGACTCCAACATTAAACAGAAAATTAAGGACTTGTCTTACAATATTAACACTGCCCCCGGAGCTGGTAACAAACTTATGAAAGTTGGTTTAGGTAATTAATTACTTACATCAATTTCATTTATTATTTTTTTACTATTTATAAAATGATGTCGTTTTACAGGTGAGGCCAAAGCTTATGTACTGTCAAAAGGTACTACATTCCTTTGGGATACATGTGCTCCTCATGCTATTTTGAAAGCAAAAGGTGGAGATGTTATTAGTTATAAATCTCATAAACCTATAAAATACAACATCACTGAGAGTGAACAAAACCAGCAGTATTGTAATTCTGAAGGAATAATTGCCTACAGTGGGGACATTGTATTAAATGAATTTTTAACATAGTTTCAGTGAACTCTTTTCTTTATTTAAGGCATCTACATTGTTACTTCCATCCTTGTTGTCTGTGTGAAAATGTGCATGTAAACCTATGAAGTTAGTATTTGTATAGATTCTAACATAGGTAATACCACCTAACCCAAAAACAATATGATCTCAATTTTAGTATTTTATATAGTCTCATTAAAATATTATTTAATTTATTATGCCCTAGGCACTTTAAAAATTTAAGCAATATCGTAAATGTATCTAATTATTAAGAAAAAATATATATTTACAAGTTACATTGGATTTTATTCATCTAAATTACAAAACATCACTTATCACTTAATTCAGAGTCAGAACTTGCACATTTACTCTTTTTTTTCTTCTTTTTTTTGTTCTTTTTCTCTTTGTGTTTACTTTTTGTATCCTTAACCTCTTTCTCCTAAAAAAAACCACAAAACTATAGAATGGCAAAGTAGCCCAGTACTTATAAGAATAGTAGGTTGGTTAGTTAAGTTTTACCTTTTTGGTTATTGGTTCAACTTTGATGGCAGGTGTGGGTGCACAACCTTCTGTTCTAATTGCAGCAGTCACTTCATCTACCTTTGTCATGTCAGCATTTGGAGCTCTATATTGCTCACAATGATCCACTCGGATAGTACGTCCCAGGATCTGAAATATGAAAATTCTTAATTTGTAAAATTCCGAATCAAACTTCAGTATTATAGCGTAGGTAGGTAGGCACACCCAGGTGAAGACAAATCCATTGATAATTTAATGAAGACTTGTTATAACTGTCCTCCATGTTAAGCTAATAGCACAGAATTTGTATAGTACTGCTAGTAGGTGAAGTGTGGTATCATTTTCAGATAGATAAATGATGTAGAATTTGATTTTCAGTATAAAAAGAAATGCAATTTATGTAGCAGTTTCTTTTTAACCAAAATGTTCAACAACATATTTTTACTTTTAGTCACCGTTAACATCATTTATTTACTCCCAAGTTTTTTTGTATGGAGTTCATACCTATTGTTGAGTTTAGTAGTAGTACGATCATTTGTATTTAAAAAAAAATATAAACAAAACTATAGTGTATTAAAAATTACACTATTACTACATTGGTTAGTGGCACCCCCCTTACGCCCCGAGTTACTTATCCTTACGCTCGTCGGGTTAACAACTTCTCTGAACTCACTTTTATCCCATTCAAATTATCTACTGCTAAAATAGTGGATCTTTGATCTTCATAGCAAATAAAGGCAAATCCTCTTGATTTACCAGTTTCTTTATCTCGAACTAAGTTTATATTTACTATCTCGCCATACCTGAAAATAAATTGAAGAAGAAAAGAGAGTATGGTATTGATAAGTAGTATTTATGAATAAAAGCAGCATTTAGTAATTAATTGGCCAAAGCATTTAATAGAAAAAGCAAAGATAACGTCGTTTAAGTTTAGCCGTTTGAGATCTTACTGTGAAAATACGCAAATTACGTCTCCTTCAGTTAAATCGTACGGTAAACCACCAACAAATATCCAGGCACTGTCTTTATATTGGTCATGCCAGGAAGTTTTTGAATTGCCGGCTAGCTCACGTTCACTCAATTTCAGGACATTCTTTACATTACTGTAAAAAATAACAAAATATAGGTTGGTATTATTATCTTACTTTCACTGTTTGTATTATCAATCTAATTGAGTTTTATCCATAGGTCTTCAACTTACGTCATAGGATTCATTTTTTCTGATTTTATTTAAGTATACCAATAAGTAATATAATTTTGATTCATAGTAATTTCAACGAAGTTTTTTTTAGCATCCGATCCGATGGTCTCGAACGAAACGAATAAAACCAACCTTAATGCTCTAAGAAACCAACCGATGAAACGAAACGAATCGCTACTGTCTGTCAGTGGTGCTTCAGGCTTGTTCCTCTTGTCAGAACTCAAGTTACTTTTCTCCCTCACTTTCCTCTACGCAGCTCTGGGCTCTATGCATTGTTGCGTTGCTAGATCGTACCTTTTGTTACAATTTACGTACATACTATTTGAGCGTGTGTCGTACGTACCTTGTTGTATTTTTGGTAGTAAGTTATATCTGTATTAGAATGGAACCCAGCTGTGTATTTTTTGTATGAAGCGGAACTACTACAGGGCTTTGTACATTAAAATAAAATAAAAATTTATAATAGGTATCGGTCCTGCATGCCTACACAAAGCCCTGCCAATAGGCGGCAGGGCTTCGATTAGCCCACTTGAAAGTACAAGAGGCATGAAATGATAGAACTGGAATGAACGAGAAAACAATTGTAAAAAGACTCGGTCTCCAAGTCTGAGGAGCAAAAAAAAACAAACGTAACGTAAATGCTATAAAGCTTTTAATATTACAGCTCGAATAAAATCTAACTTCAAAACAAAATGAAAGCTATACCTACAAGGTGTTACAAAAATACCCCTAATGCCGAATATGGTATATAGGGACCATCAAACTGATCAACTTTTACTATGGGACGAACTCTGTAATCACGAAAAAAAATCAGCTGTTTCATACAAAAATTAAAATCGAAAATATCAAAATGTATGAAACAGCTGTTTTTTTTCGCGATTATATTATTAAAGCTTAAAGCTTTTAACATAATATTGCAAAGCAGCCGTTAGAACACCTTTGGTTGGCGCACTTAATTTTGAGCCGTCTCGGTCGTGTTTATTTTATTTCTCTTTCTCACACTTGCAGAATGAGGAACATGGCAAATATTGTTTTTTAAAACGGTTTAAAAAAAACTTTATCTCAATTTTGGTTGAAGACTTGAAGTCGAGTAGTGGAGTAATGGAGTTTTGTTTCATTGGTTTGTTTGTTGTCGACTTGTGTGTGCTAACAATAATCGTAATAATAAAGCTGCATGACAGCTGCAAGTTAATGACACTGTTTTAATTTGGTCATGTTGTAGTTAGGAAAAGACTTAGGCGATTCTTAAGTTAAGTGCAAACTGGTATAAGAGTCTCTTTCTACATAAAATATAATAATGTTACTTTTGTCGTGAAGATGTTACTTTTTGAGCTATCTTGTGTTCATTTTGACTATCGGCCACTGGCAGCACTGGTAGTGACTACAATATTACATTTATTACATTACATTACATTCCCTTCCTCCCTTCTCTGTTTTTGTTTGCTTGACTTTGTCTGATTGCTGGCCGTATGGCTTAGACCTTCGCCTGTCCTGAAAAGGACGAATATAACTACTACTACTTAGCGTTGCCAGAATGTTACAAAAGTAATATTTTACGTTACTTTTGACCCTCTCATGTTACCTCCATGTTACACGACTCAATATGTTACTTTGTGTTACTTTTTAGAATTTCCAGCAAACAAAAAAGTATCGTGAAACGGAACGCATCCAAGAATTTTTTTTGTTCGTCATCTTGGCGCACCTAATTTTGTGAACTTACTGAATGTGACATATTCACTCACTCGCCTGTATTTCTCAATTTTCCATCCCGCTTACTTAAGCATGCGTAAGTGAGTCGAGTGGTGACTAGCGGCGAATGATTACAATCGATTTTAAAATTTTTAATGCATATACAAAATCATTAAGTACAGGTTAATTATAATGATTTTTTGACCAAACCGTCATCACCGCAAGGCCCGGAGCGCGGACTAGGTTTTTACACGAATGGGTACAAAAATATAACCATCTTTCAAACACAACCCACCTATGTAGAATTTTAATACAAAAAACTAACTAAAATGTTTTAAAACTGATAATTAGTTAACTAGTGGATAGGGGCCCACATCAGGCATTTTTCAGCATCGCCAGTCGATTATTTGATCAAATATTATTACGATTTTTTCGATGTTTTACCAATAGGACAGGAAACTTTTTTTAGTTTTTATCTAATAAAATACCATATTATAGTATTGTGTCGTTTTCCACAATAAACAAGGAAGGTAATGTTACTTTTCTCGTGAAAATGTTACTTTTTGAGCTGTCTCATGTTATATTTGACTATCTGCCACTGGCAACACTGCTACTACTACTATTTGTCTGATTGATGGACGCTTTCGGTGCCAGCGTTGCCAGAATGTTACAAAAGTAACATTTTACGTTACTTTTGACCCTCTCATGTTACCTCCATGTTACACGACTCAATATGTTACTTTGTGTTACTTTTTAGAATTTCCAGCAAACAATAACTTAAGCATGCGTAAGTGAGTCAAATGGTGACTAGCAGCGAATGATTACAATCGATTTTAAAATTTTCAATGCATAAACAAAATCATTAGGTACCTACAGGTTAATTATAATGATTTTTTGACCAAACCGTCATCACCGCAAGGCCCGGAGCGCGCGGCGCGCTACGCACGCCGCGACTAGGTTTTTAAACGAATGTATAAAAACAAAAATATAGCCATCTTTCAAACACAAGCCACTTATGTAGAATTTTAATATAAAAAAGTATCTGAAATGTTTTAAAACTGATACTAATTAGTTAACTAGTGGATAGGGGCCCACATCAGGCATTTTTCAGCATCGCTAGTCGATTATTCGATCAAAAATTATTACGATTTTTTCGATGTTTTACAAATAGGACAGGAGACTTTTTTTTGTTTTTATGTAATAAAATACCATATTATAGTATTGTGTCGTTTTCGACAATAAACAAGGAAGGTAATGTTACTTTTCTCGTGAAAATGTTACTTTTTGAGCTGTCTCATGTTATATTTGACTATCTGCCACTGGCAACACTGTTCGGTGCTTTCTATTTACATTTACATTACAACCTTGGGTCCTTAAACAAGCAAATCAATATTATTAAGTATGACCACGCCCACTCCTGAAAATCCAGAAAATTTTGATCAGGTGAATAACATTCCTAGATATTTTACAATACTTACTTGATCCACAGACAGTTTTTAGAAAGACCTTTCTTTCTCTATTTTTATTTGCCTCTTAGTAACTACAAAAAAATCAAATTTGCGAGATATGATTTAGTGGTACCTACTTGCTCTATTGTCTGTTATATTTATTACAGTTCGATGAAGAAGAGTCTGAGCAGCAGCTCGGAGCAACTGCATCTGGGCGAAAAAGATTGTTTAGTAAAGAATTAAGATGTATGATGTATGGTTTTGGAGATGATCAAAATCCTTATACAGAAAGTGTAGACTTTTTAGAGGACTTAGTTATTGAATTCATCACTGAAACTACACACAGGTATGTCTTTTGTACTACCAGAGAGCCCAATATTCACTTTTCGAATAGTTAACTATCGTTTTCTCCCTTTCACTCATTCACATTGACTATGAGCGGTATATCCAAAGGTTAACTATGTGAGAAGTGAAAACACCAACTCATACTAACTAGGCCCTCTGTTCCCTATAAGTTGGCCACCGATATGGGTTAAAATTATTGTGGATCAACATAGCATAGTAAAGATTGAAGATAAACAGTACATATTATGATTTAATATTATGCATTTGTTAATTCCAGGGCTATGGAAGTAGGTAGAACTGGTAGAGTACAGGTAGAAGATATTATATTTTTAGTACGAAAAGATCCTAGAAAATATGCCCGTGTAAAAGATTTGCTCACAATGAATGAAGAACTGAAAAAAGCTAGGAAAGCATTTGATGAAGTTAAATATGTTGGTATGTAAACAATTTATTTTACATGATTTCAATTACTTGACTTATGAACTATTTTTACAGCAAACATTAAACTAATGAATATAGTTATTTTGTTCAAACAAACAATATTGACACCAAATTGCATGCATTTTAATGGTTTTGATTTTGAGTTTGTTCTTGTTGTTCATGCATTTAAAATATGTATTTTTATGAAATTATAGAAGACCAACAGTAACATTGATGACCAAACAAGCAACATCATAAATGCTACTAAGACTGATGCAAGTAACAGATTTTATTTACATTTGGCTTTTGTGTTTGCTCAACTAATATATAAAAAAATATAATTATTGCATTATAGACTTCAGATGAAACACCATTACTAACCTACCTAATTAACACATATTTTAGGATGGTGGGTAGTTCTCATGTTCTCTGTTTATTTATTTGTTTTAATAACACCTGTGCACATTTTACTTTACAATAAAGTTTTGTATTGTGGCTTACCATCTATTATTTCCTAACAAAATGCAAAAGCAAAATCTTTTGAATGTCTCTGACTACCAGTAATTAAAGTAAGTCCATAGTGTTATAGTTACTAAAATGAGGTATCCTCTCCGTCTAGACTGGGCAACAATGACTTAATTAAAAATTTGTGCTGCACCTTTATTAAGTTTTTGGTGGAGGATATTATAATGCTTCTTATACCCTTTTTCCATTCTGATCAACTAACTGATCAGCTGCATACAAGCTTTCATTTGACACAACTAGTTTAGTTGTGTCAAATGAAACCATGTAATCTGCTTTCTTCCTATCTGATCAAGTATTCAAGTTTACTATTCTATGATGATATTTCCCGCTTATTTTTCTTGTCAGCTAAAAGATGTCATAATGGGTGGTAGGATAATGCTTCTTATACCCTTTTTCCATTCTGATCAACTAACTGATCAGCTGCATACAAGCTTTCATTTGACACAACTAGTTTAGTTGTGTCAAATGAAACCATGTAATCTGCTTTCTTCCTATCTGATCAAGTATTCGAGTTTACTATTCTATGATGATATTTCCCGCTCATTTTTCTTGTCAGCTAAAAGATGTCATAATGGGTGGTAGGATAAAAGAATTGACGATTTAAAAATGCTTATTTTCGTACCATGACCTTTTTCAAAAATTGCAGTCCTATAGTGCTATAATAATAGCTCTACTTTAGCATAAATTATGGCATTTTCATTAAATGTTTTTATATAAATAATAGCTTTCCACCCGCAGCTTCGCCCGCATGGACTACAGGTTATATCGTGCGGGAGTAGCATAATGTTCTTCCCCGAATTTCCGTCAAAATCGGTCCAGCGGTCTAGGCGTGTAAACGTAACAGACAAGAGTTACTTTAGCATTTATAATATTAGTATGGATTGAAGAATAACATCATTATTTATGATAAACATATTTTATATTTTACAGAATGATAAGGAACTGGAATGAATAAATATTTAAAAACAAAGTTGACGACTTGAGGGAGTTTCACAGAAGATGGAGCAATTTTAAGTCCAACCGTTTTGTTTTTGTTATCATGCAAAATGCTGTTGATGTTTTAACAGTAACATTGTAATAAAAATCAAGAACTTGTTATATTATAATTTATTTGTGCATTACAGTGTAACAATAAACTAATTATAATACAAAGGAAAATTACATTTTTAAGGAAAAGTCCAAATATACATACAATAAATTAAGGTTATAATTATACAACAGTTATTGCTATCAGAATCTAAAAACTAAAATGGAAAATAATCATAACAGTTTCACTTTATGTAACTTTCGTTTCATGAGAAAAATATACTTAATAAAATAATTAACTTTCTGTGTTTTACTCAAAGATCTATTTGTGATAAAGCTATGTGAAATTACAACGTCAGTGGTTCTTAAATTAAAATGAATATTATAAATAAATAATACGTTTTAATAGAACATTCACAATTCTGGCGACTAGACTTGGTGTTCAAAAAACAGCCAAATGTCTAAACTTTGGTTTTTAATACATTTCACTTGTTTTTAAATATATTATTATTAAATAGGCCATTAATGGCAGTGATAGTTAAACACACAATCTAAATACTAATAGGCCATTTCACTAAATTTGGTCACATGTTCCATTTCTGTTTTACCACCTAATTAATTATAAAATGCGGATTTACAATATAAAAGTACGCAAGGTACAGTAAACCGTAAACGACGGCACGCTGACAACCACAACAAGTAAATCAATTTTAGACCTAAATGCAAACGCATTAAGGTTCAAAATTGATTTTCTTCATTTAAATTAGTTTTTCGAGCAAATATAGCAGACATGCTTTCAGTTAACTGACACATTCGCAAAAGAATGTCACTTTTGGCTTTTTAGTTTCATTTGTAATTTAAATGTTATGAAATGGAGATAACATTTGTCTGTAAAGTTTTAAAAGTTAGCTACTTTTTCCTCCCTGCGATTCATGCGAATAAGATTAATCCTCATCTCCTGTGGGTTATTTCTTAAACTGTGATAAGGAATGTCTTACTACAGAAACTCCTACTAAGGAACCTTCCTAATTATTCATAATGGATGATTTTTAGTTAAGAACTAGGTCTTACTCGGGAAGACTTGTTTTGACACAAGTGAAATGGTTAACATTGATTTAAAATTAAATCATGATAAATAATGTATGAACTACATTCAATTTATTAACGCTACATTGTGTAAATAATATTTCTTTGTTGTTAGAGTAACTATGTACTTATAATAAATATCAACAGCCATTTCTAAGGCAAGTTAACCTGTGAATAACAATTACTTTGTAATTGTGTTATGTTTCTACATAGCTAGTCGTTGTGACCGTTTGTTATTTAAGTTTGTGACGTAAATTCATTTATAACAATATTTATAATGGAAGATACATCTAAAAAGGTATGGCAATTTGTCTATATCAAATGTGGAGATAAATGTTAAAACTGTTTTACATATCTATCAATGCACTATCGAGTACATTTTCTCATTACTATTATTGTTTCATGATACAGATATAAAATTTTAATAAGGCAGACAAGGTAATGAGGGCTGTCGTCGGTTATCTTTCAAGCAAATCAAATTTTTGCTATACTCTTTTTACACCGTTTAAAATGTATTTTATAAAAGAAATAGTTTGATAACAAGAAGTTATTTTTACTGATAGTAAATTATAGTTAAGTAGTAATTTATTTGAATATGTCATCGGTAAGTTTGTCAGACAGCCCTCGTCATAAGTACAATGCGATCAATTTAACAATGTACAACAAAAGTGACCAACTTCAGAGCGCTTGCGGTAGGTACAAAACGACGTATTTTAATCTGTAAATTTTACTCTTCGCCATACATTATCGAGTGAAGTTGCAGCGGATCACTATATATTGTAAATTAAATCGCATAGTAAATGTTTCTGTTTAATCTGTAGGCGGGTCCATGGCAGCCACGACGGCCTTCATGACGGCGGCGGCCGCCAGCGACGCGTGCGGCTGCCACTCCTTGCCGCGGGTGCCGTCGCGGTAGTCCGATATACCTGGCGAAAATAATTAAATCGTTTATACCAGGGATTCCCAAAGTGGTCGATATCGTTTTCGACCCCTCGGGGTCGAAATCGTTTTCCGAGGGCTGTACCCCTGGGAAAATGAATATATTTTTTATTCACAACGGGTTAGCGCTTGGCCTTCACCTCACCTGCTGTTCAATGACCATAAGGCCGAAGGTGGAAGCGCACTACACCCGGGATCCTCATCACTGAGGAACTGGCTATCTATATTATACTATCTAATCTATTTTTTATACTATCTATATTATGACAATAATTATTAATAATTACTTATATTTATAGATATTTGATAGGATTTTTAAGTTATTTTGCTATGGGGTCTGAAGTATCAGTTAATTTTAGAAAAGGGATCTCTTGCCCAAATAGTTTGGGAATCCCTCTGGTTTATACAACTTGTTACAAAAATACCCCTTATGCCGAATATGGTAGATAGGGACCATCAAACTGAATAACTTTTACAATGGGACCAACTCTGAAATTGCGAATATTTTGATTTGATTTTTTATTCGCGATTTCAGAGTTGGTCCCATAGTAAAAGTTATTCAGTTTGATAGTCCCTATCTACCATATTCGGCATAAGGGGTACTTTTGCAACACGTTGTATTGTCGACGGATGTATGAGGTCGCTAGTGGGTGTGACTCACCCCTGATAGATATAAAGCAATCCTTCCTGTTGCCGACGACGCTGTCGAGCACGGCATCCAGTTCGCAGTCATACGCGAGCGCGCGCGCGTACGCTGCGAACGCGGCGCGAGCTTCGCCCGCCGCCGCCACCGCTCGCCCGCCCGCTACGGGCGCGCAGTGCACGCGACGACCTTTGCCGTGGTCACTATAAATCAATCATTATATTCAATACATAACTCCTCTATCATTATCCTACTTATACCTACATTTATAAAAAAAGCCAGTAGGGCTGGGGTGGGGATACCTATTAAAAATGACTGATGATAAACCCATAAATCTCAATCACTTTCAGTTAGACTTAAGATTTTTATAAAGAGGGTTTTAAATGTTTATAATGTAACGTGTAGCATTGTAAGAAAAACAATTAAGCAAATAAATCAGTAATTACTTATTAACTTATAGAAAAAAACGACGAGCCGTTATTTACAGGAACATAATGAACAACTAAATATAAATTCAATATTGTTATGAGTTGCTAACGTACTGACAGCCATTATGCGAAGACATATACCAGCATTGCCTCCAATAATGAACTTTATTATTGGAGTTTAAAGCCTATTTTTAGGAGTATGTATCTACAGAATAAGGAAATATGTAAAGGTGAAGGAAAATTCAGCTAACATTCTAAGACGTCACTAAAGCAATATTTGAGCATATCACCGACACACAAAGGTAAAGGTGGTTCCCCATCTAACAGAAAGGTAATAACTTATATTTGAGGATGTTGAATCAAAGCACCTCGGTCGGACCAGCACTTCGGTCGCGGTGAGGCAATTAACCTTGTTTTCGTCATGGCTGTGGGAATTTTCTAATAATGTCTAAATGATGGATTAAAATAACTGATGGGAGCGTTCGCTCGGCGATTGCTGCAGTTAATTATTTTCGCTAAGGTCGGTCATGAGGTGGATGACCAAAAATTTATTATCTCAAGCTCTTCCATGCTTCTGAAGGCACCGCAAGCTGTTGGTCCCAGCTACATTTGCAGTCGTTAACATCCACCAAAACGCATTGAGAATCCCACCAATCCGCGTAGGGGGTTATGGCGTGTCCTCCTTATCAATACTTTTAGGGGAGCCTTGTGTGGGGGGGGACATTGAAAATAACTGGTAATACGGGGGTTATTTCGTGGGAGTTGGTTGTTTGTTCGAGATGTTCTGCTACGGCTGTTTCCTCTCGCATCACTGGTCATAACTATAGAATAGTCGGAGTAATGTAACTTACACTTGGTCGCCCTGCGGCGCGGGATGAGACACCTCTATGAATGCGCCCTCGCCGACGTCGACGGTGAGTCGGTCCGTGGCGCCTTCAGGCGCGTCCCAGCGTCCGGGAACTCCAAGCAACCGCTGGAGACCTGAATAACCATTAACGATTTATGGCTTAAAAAGATCACTTGACTACAAAGCACAAAGAGTGACTACACAAGTTAAGCTAAGTACAGTCGCCGTTGTTGTTAGTCAGTTGTCTGCTTCAATATTATATCTGACGGCGATTGTACTACGCGCGCTCGAGCAAGGCACACACACAGACAGATTTCACCGACCAAAGTTTTGTGATTAAAGTACCTTCCAAGTGTTGTAGGAAAAAAATGGCTTTTCTCAATTATTATATTAGTTCCAAAAATTATTGGCTATCCCAATTCGTAAGTCATAATGTATCATAAAATAGAAGTGGTTAATTAAAACAATCCAAAATTTATTATCAAAATGTTTGTGGCTATGTGTATCACAGAGTATGTATTACTAATATGCGTAAACCACGCTCATCGCTTAGAAACTGACCGACTCAGTGTGTGGTTTTCCAATAAGCATGTATTTCACAGATTTTGGATGATATTATTTTTTGATTTAATTTAAAAGTAGATCTAATTTATCGTAGCATTACCTTGTTCGATGTAAGTGTTCCATGGAGTGGTTTGCGAATTCATCAATCGTAGTGCGATGTCTTGAAGTAAGTAGTTCGGCGGCTTGTATGGTTTCACCTCATAGTCCCAACCGCCCTTGTCGTTGCGCTCTGCTTTTTCGCAGAATATGTAGACGTATCTATAATGAAATGGGTAAATAATCTATAGTAAAGCCAAACATTTTCATGTCAAAAAACATCGCATTTTAAACAACATAATATAAGTCATTGATTTTAAACAATTAATAGCATTTTAGGCATAAAGGTAACATTAGATCGTTTCTATTTTATCTTATTGATTCTATTATTTATTCTGCTTGTAGCTGGCCAGTGACATTCCGAGCTTTAGGTATGAAGCTTTAAAGGGCCCCATATACGGTACGATTGATCTGTACGATCCGTCGTTTCAGACTGATCGAAACGATGAATCGACAGTTTATGTCAAGATCGTGAACGATTTACTTAATCGAAGACGATATCGGAGATCGCAACGAAAATCCATACGATCATGAATATGTATTGAACCGTTGCGATCAACGTTTCGATGTTTGTCTCAGTCTGACGTCACCGGCATGGCAAGAAGCACGCGCGGCTAGCGCGTAGGTACCTACACTACACTCGGCGAACGAAAAAATATAAAAATGACTACGTGGAGTAATAATCATTTGATTGATTTTTTTCTAGGTTTTCTTCTTTTCATCAGTAGCCGAATCAAAGTTACCGCCACATAGGTAAGGAAAAGAAGTTCGTTTTCTATTTTACACGGGCACGTATTAAATTATTTTAGTACGACTTTATCGTTCCATTTCAAAAAAGTAAATGATCTATCTATCGTAACGACCGATCGTTTCATGTATGTGCGGCAGTTTTGAAGCAATCGATTGTTACGATTGACGTCAGACTGGTCGTAACGATAAATCGTACCGTATATGGGGCCCTTAAGGGCCCCATATTCGGTACGCTTGATCTGTACGATCCGTCGTTTCGGACCGATCGAAACGACGAATCGACAGTGTATGTCAAGATCGAACTTGACATCGGTCTGAAACGACGGATCGTACAGATCAATCGTACCTTTATATTATATGGGGCGCTTTAAGTACGCGGCGGGCTCGATCGGTCGGGCCTATGCACTGCCCCTTGATTATGTAATTTTTTTGCAATCAACTCTGACAGAAATCGCAGATACATTGCAGCTTTAGTAAGAACTAGTGTGACAACTATCTTACTTAAAGCAGCAATGTAACTGCGGTTTCAATCGATTTCGATCGAGAATTGTTAGCAACAGTTACGTAATTAGCCCCCCAGGCAATCGCGCGCCGGGGCCGCGAGGACGTTAGTTCGATACTCACGCGCTCGCCGCGTCGTACTTTTGTAGCTAAGATACTTAACAAAAATGCTCCAATATCTTTGTAAGATTTTCTTTAGCCATAGTGCGTACAATCGCTTTTCGTTTTATGATATGCTACGCAGTTGATTTAAAAGAAGACAACCCTAAACGTCGTTAGAAGGATGAGAGTATGTGATAAAAAGAGAGGCAACAACTGTAGGGAAGGGAGCACTGTGCGACTTGAATTGCACTTTATTGAGTCGGAGCAAGAGTCGCTATTTATTTAAATGATTTTACGGAGTGTCTCTTCTGTACTTGTACTATTATGTATTCTGTGCCTGTAGTGACAACCTAGTCAGTTATAATTTATAAGCTATTTATAGTTGTTTGGTATCGACTTCAATCTCTGAGTAAACTGTTTATTATTACCTAATCAACTTAGTGCAGTTGAACAAAGGATAATAAACAATTTTCCTATCTGTCTCGTGAGATTTTCTACAGCTTAATTGATTGCACATATTCTCAAGCACTCGATAAGTTATCGGCTTAGCTAAATACTCACTAGTTGTTTTTAAACTATAGTTCTCAATAATAACTATCATGATATTTCCGTAGCCATAAAACAATGTGTTTGTAATTAGGTAGTCAATTTTCGATTTTACTTTGATTTACTTTGACCCTTGTCAATCATGGAACCTTTTCCATCCCATTCTCATTGCGCGAGGATTTAAGTAATTACAGGTTGTTTTATCTCACGAATGCGGTTCGGCTATATTGTTGTTAGGCATGCACATGCACGTTGTTTTTGTGTGCGTCTGCACGCTCTCGTATTACGCACACTAAAATAATGTGCATGTACACGACTAACAACATTCATAGACGTCAGATAAAACAACTGCAAGTACATTATTAATTTTGTTGTGAAAAAGCAAACTCGGGATTATTATGTTACGTACCTACACTTTAATTAAGTAATTATTATCAGCTAACCGCTGCCTATTATTATAATTAATTGTAAAACCTCTTACGTAAAATACGTATATATGTACAATTTCCAGAATGTCCCTATTGTAGTAGGATAGCAGGAATTACAGAACGGGAATGACACATGACTGAATTAAATTATTTGGCTTGGTTTATGAATGAAGCCGTAACCGCAATTTTATGTAGGCATAAATGTGATGTAACTAAGCTACATAATATTTAATTGACTTAGCGAGCGCGAAGCATTTCTGCTTCAGCTTGGGCAAAAATGCTTTCGTATGTCCGTTTGTTCTCCACTACAGGGGCCGTACCGGCTAACGCATCGAACTTCGGAAAGTCTGCCGAGCTTCAAATTAATACAGATAAATTGGGCCAAAATGGCGAACCCCAATTCATAATGTCACACGAACATCGATATCTTCTAAATAACTTCGGCAAATAGTACAATACGAAACTCTTTACTTCGATTTATCTGTTTAAGTTGAAGCTCGGCAGACCCGCCGATGTTCAAAAAGTTAGCCGGTAGGGCCCCAGGTCGCATTTTTCAACAGATTCTCATGTGAAATTTTGTGAGCAGGTTCGATAATTGTATAGATTTTTTTTTCCGACTCAGTTTTTAGAAATTAAAAAAACCCCTCTTTGTAAATGTTCAAAATTAGAAGCGCCATCTAGCATCGAATAGATATAATAAAAGAATACCTACCAAACAGCACGTAATACTGCTTTTGAAAACCTCGTGGCGACATCTATTTAATTTTTAAACAACATACAATTTGAGCTACATTCTAAAGCACAAACGCGAGGTCTACAGCTCACTGAGCCACTAGTTAGTATTGCTATATAATATTGTGAAGTTAAACACTTTCTTTTATTTTATTACACATTGCTGTTACTCTCACAAAACTATGAATTACCTAGTAAAAAAAAGAGAGAATAGTAAACTAAATAGTAACGTTAATCGAGATTATTATACTTACTGATGTTTTAAATTTTAGTCATAAGACTTAAATAATTTTAGTCTATAAAGACGTATCAACGATATCAACGCTCATAAAGTTCTTTGCTTACATTAGGGTTAAGATATGAGTCGACTACGCTTAATCACTGCTTTGCGCCGGCGCCGCTGGTTAACACGAGCCAATTAATGAAATACCTACGTTAGGTAAGTGTCTGAGTTATAGTGCAAATAAAACTGCAATTATCCTGCTAATATACAAGAAACTGGTTTAAATGAACCTCAACCGTACAACAAATATTACGTACAGTTTATTAAGGATAAAGAAAGTTGTTTAAGCAGAGTAGGTAAAAAATGGTTCCGAAGTGCCTTTGCATTGTGTGGTGTATACATTCATAGCTTTTTATTGTTTTCCATAAGTTTTAGGTCCAAAAATTCGGTAATTTACAGCTCTTTATAATTTTGGTTATTCATTCATATCATTCGGCAAAATATAAAAATCAAGTTTCTATTCATTGTTGAAAATCGATATAAAATCCTTTGGACAATCAACGGGCCGACCTAAAAATTAATGTTACATACTTTTCGGGTAGATCAGGCGCCGGAGTAGAAACGACCACGTCTCCGAGACGCACGTGCTTCGAATAATCTGTGTAATGCGGCACACCTCCGCCCACGCCTACCAGGAATACATACTCCACCTGTAGAATTTAAAAACTTATATTAGAAATTAAGGAGATCGATGGCGCAGCGCAATCGGCCTGCGACTGCAGAGGTTTAGCAACTTTCGCTATAAGATTATAGAACGAATGAGTGACCAAACATGTGACCCAGCAGTGGAAACATTAAAACAGTTTTTTTAATCCACTACGGGTTAGTGAGGTGAGCTCACCTGATGTTAAATGACAATAAAGCCAAAGGTGGAAGCGCACACACCCGGAATCTCAGCACTGAGGTATTGGCTATCTTACCTCTAACTGCCGGAACACAACCATTTTTAAATTGTTTTATGGCGTCAAACTTAGGTAAGATAGCTAGCCAGGCGTACTTGAAACAAACCCTACCACCAACCAAAACGAGTACAAATGTACCCCCCTCCTGGGAATCGCACCCGGGACCCCTGCATCTTACACGGCGAACCACTGCCTCTGTGGCGGTAAGTAAGAAAATGAATAATTAAGTATTGTAAGAAAATTAAAGGTAAATTTGAAGGCATTCATGTTTTTTGAATGCTGTTTTTTTGTCCTGGAATGAACTGGTATTTTTCATCCTGATCACTGTTTAATTTCAAGATTTTTGTACGAGATCTCGGAAGTCCCAATTCAAAACAATTAATTTAGATGTCCTTTGGAGATAGGCACGCATGAGTCATGCTTATCATTATCTTACAGACCAAGAACATCTATAAAAAGAACGTTACGAAAAAGGCGACTCTTTCCTCACAATACCTTGTAAAACAACACGACCGATACCTATCATTAGTCGAAAACAGTAAGAATTTTATATTCCTGATAGAAATCACATGGCCTTTGACCGTTCCAATCTGAGTAAGAGGCAAGGTCAATTTAGGCATTTAACGTGCTTCGTCATGATACAATTACCCATTTACGTACTGATGACGACAAATCGAAAGGTGTCATCGGACCACAACGCGTAACATAAAACATATAAAATTAAAAAGATTCTTACATCCACCAAAATTATACATGGTTATTTTTTATTCACTCTTCAAATTTTAAGGATGTATTCAGTTCATGAAACTGAACATATTTCTCCAAGAAAAATGTGGTGTAACTCGAAATACACCACATCCCCTTACTAAACCTCTCTGAATTGTATGGATAGGATAGTAATTTATTTTACATATTTTTTACCCTATGTTTTTTAGGGAAAGAAGTTCAGTTTCATGGACTGAACTCATCCTAAAAATTTGGAGAATAAATAAAAAAGAACCCTGTATACAAGGTGTTACAAAAATACTCCTAATGCCGAATATGGTATATAGGGACCATCAAACTGATCAACTTTTACTATGGGACCAACTCTGAAATCGCAAAAAAAATCAGCTGTTTCATACAAAAATTAAAATCGAAAATATCAAAATGTATGAAACAGCTGATTTTTTTTTCGCGATATCAGAGTTGGCCCCATAGTAAAAGTTGTTCAGTTTGATGGTCCCTATATACCATATTCGGCATTAGGGGTATTTTTGTAACACCTTGTATAAGGAACTGAAAAAAATGATATTTTGGATAACTCGATTTAAGACAACCAAAATCAGTTCAAGGTTGTCTGAATTAGTCAATCGTGGAAACAACCAGTGCCCTTATACAGACTAATGGATGCAATAAAATCGGCTGGCGACCACAACGTCTGTCTGTCCAATCGGTGACCTAACAAGTAACAATGGACACTACTCAATGCTGTGAGAAACTGAGAACGTCATGATTAAGTATCAAGTACTTTGCTTTCGCCATTGCGTTCTTGAGAATGAGAATCGAACATTTTATAATAATAAAAAAAAATACTTAAAAGGTACTTTTTTTAATATCGTTGACATCTTATAAAATGCTAATGTTTTAAGACTTCGTCCCTTTAAAGTAACTGAATAGCTAAGTATAAAAGTAACTTTAATAAATTATTTAATTGAACTTACTTTGTATAATAAGTTTTAAGAAGTCGGAATATCAAGGGATTAGGTATATGAAATTTTAATTGGCAAAAATATATTTTCAAAAATTTGTAGGTAATTACGAATGCGTTACGTAGTGAGCCTCAATAAAGTATTATGTATTCTGTGGTAATACCATACTGAGAGGGATAATCTATTGTAAAACAACTAATGGGTGACGCAAGCAAACGATTAGATTCTTTTATGTCCAAATGTTTTTAGCAGCCAAATGAGCTCACCAAAATTAAACGAGCAACTCCTAAGAGTTGTGAAAAACAAAATAAACCTTGTAGAAATCGTAAATATCTCCGGATAACTGTGTTTTTTTCCATTACACTTTAACTGAAACTTTAGAGAAGAGTACTAACTAACTGTCTACGTTTATTTCTATTCAACAGTCAAGAAGTTTATTGAACTTGTATCGCAACGCAAACACGCCAAAGGTATTCCATTTCTATTTAAAGATGGCTACTCTTGTATTGCTAACCAATCCAAACTATGCATACCATTTCAATGCAATCATGGCTATTTCACGCATGTGTGAAAATAGAATGAATTCATGGCCAACTCAATGGGAATTCAACACTTGTTTAAGGTAAATTAAATGATGAAAAAATTACTTTATGTGAATCCGTAGATAATGTTAATGTTTCTTAAGTATCGTTATTATACGCGCGAAAATCTAAAATGTGTTCCTCTATTCTCATGTACACACGAAAGCACGTCAGGTTATACAGTTAACAACTCTTATTACGTAGGGCATAGAGGCGGTCTCAAGGTCAACATGTATAGTCTGAGGTGCCGTCGTGTGTGTGTACTTAGCTAATAATGTAACAATTAAGAATACTTGGAATGTGGTCAGGCAAGATTCTTTAGATAATATAATATTTTATGTTTTTTTACTGTGTGAAATTAGTTCCAAATAAGTTTCAAATATAAAATTATTTCTGTACATTTACTTTGATAGCCCTCCGTGACTTACTCAGTTGTATGGTACAATGCGATTAAATTGACAATAAACAGTAATCCGCTGCAACTTCACTCGAGAATGTGTGGAAAAGAGAAAATTTGTTTTGTATCGCAAGCGCTCTGAAGTTAGTCATTTCAGTTGCACATTTTCAATTTAATCGCATTGTCTTTCGTCCGTCGGCTTGATAAGCATATAATTTCTTATTAGAACTTTCTTTTCATAATTGAAATCGTTTGACTAGTGATAGTGATACCAAAAGCTTATATACCCGTAGGAAATCCCTCATGACGTCAATATGCAGTCGTATATGGCCAGGGCAGTGACTTGTTTTTGAGTCACTTCGGTGGGAAACAGACGCAGACTAGCTTTGAGCCAACTACTATAAGTAATGAATATCAATGAATGGTCCTAAAGAAGAAAGACCTGATGAAAAATAGGAAATTTCCATAGATTAGCGGACAGATATAGGATCAAAAAGAAAATAGAAAGCCTATTTCACTTAATTTTAATATCGGACTCTATTTAAATCGAATCGAAAACATATTTTATGATAGGATTGATAGGTATACAAAAATATGAACAATATTCACGCAGAACGGGCAGACTAAAAATAACGATTTCTGAAACAGGTTTTAAATTGAAGCCCGAAATGCAATCAATTTGGTAATTTGCGTCAAATAAATTAGCTCAAAAATGCCATGAGTAATGACGCCAGCTGTGCCTGTGTTATGTATGAGTTTGCACAGTTTAAATATACTAGATAACGACTGTAGTAAGCAATGTATGCAATTTGGCACAGAGCCTCTAGCGATAACAATATTAAACTAAAAGTTGACATACAAACGTCAACTACAGTCGCTATGAAGTAAAGTAAGCGTAAACTCATAATACGCCTACTGTTCAACGAGCAAAAGCTACTCGATACGATAGATCATATTTTTTTTATAGCTGGTACTATGTACTGTTTAGATATGGAAGGAAGGATGGATCTCCTCCTAGGCAAAAGCAACTATGTATTCTGTGGTAAATGCAATTAAGTGTTATGTGGTTTTCATTGAAATTCGACAGTATCTTGCTCTGTCGATATGACGCTTCAGTTATATATACAGTTGAAAGTAGTTCTAATAGTTATCAAATCAACTATTACTATAATGACTATAGAATGTTCTAATTTCCTAAGAAAATCCCATAAGCGATACAATTTATCCATAAATAAAAATCAAGCTGATTACTTGCTATTTACATTATAACCAATTGCTTTTAATGCTCACCTTCTGGAATATTCCAAGGAGTCTAGTGGTGGTGTTTCCAGCTGCGGTCATGGCTTCCCTCGTCCGGCCTACGGATGGCAGTTTGGTGGTCACCACTCGATGTGCGCCTATCGTCCCCAGGGTGTAAACATTTGATTCACCTGCAGAAACGTAATGTATTACAGCAAAGAAAAAATAATCAGGCTTGTTTTGTGTAGGTAGTAAAAATGTGTGTAGACCGCATTATTTCGTATTAAAATATTTTTTATAATAAATAATGCTGTACATGAATGTATTTGTAGGTATTTATACACAGTGAAAACATTAGCATCCCTATCCCTATAAGGAAGAATTCTACTAAGGCAAATAAACATTTTTAGGTAAGAGAATGACAAAACAATTTGAGACGCGCTAGTTTTATTGACACGGCATCAAACAGATACTTAATTATTACTGTTTGAGGAGCTGTTGGTATATTATGACTCATTACCAAGAAATGATCATCATCAGCCTGGTAACAGTATTTCAATTAATTACGAAAATAACTTAGAGCATTCATTGAAATCCGATTTAGGAATTATTGGAAAAGATTAAGGATAGACATAAATTTTCCTCGCATCAGCTGATGAATAAACAATTTAGGTAAAGGTAATATAACAAAATATCCTTGTAATTGCGTTTTGTAATGTGGGTCAATTTTATGTGGATAAGATATGACATTTAAAAAAATCCGTTACTTATTCTCTACCGCAAAATGGATTTGACTGTTTCTAGGCTAAAAAACCACTATGATAATCGAATATAACGTCATATAAGGCTCACCCAACAACCTTATGAATCACTTTTGCTATATGATATAAGGGAATAACATAAGCACGAACAATTCATTAGTTAGTGAACTGTCAATGAATTGCACATCAGTGCTATAAGACAAACCAAAAACTTAAGCAACTCTAGAGTATATAAGTGTATTGTGGATATTAGGTTATAGTGCAAATTTTTAAAATGATTGTGGCGATAATTTTCTTATGTGGAATAACCCAGATAATGGGACGCCCTAACAACGGATCTAGTAAACTGTAAGTACCAACTTAAACTAGTGCACAATTTCTAATCTGTGTTAGTGCGTTAATTTCTTTAGATGTACAGACCAAGCAGCACAAAGATTTACGAATATCGCTTAGGTAGTTCCCAAAAAAAATATAAATTTTAGACGTGGTCGACTAAGTAAATCTTAATAATTACATAATTTACTAAATAGCAAAACACTCTGAACTGTATTGTGGTACATTCCATTGTATAAAACAAATGGAGAATTGTTTCCTATAACTAGCAAATATTTTTAGTCTAATGAGTTTTAACAGCAAAAATGTCACGTCCAAGCCATATGGTGATAAACTTCGAATAGTTTTAAAATAAATCATCTTCGGTTGAAAAAAAACCAGCTCTTTAACACTTTTGAAGTATAGCTGAACGGTATAGATTCCGTTTATGAAAACTACATGTGTTTTAAAGCCAAAGGAGTGATCTTTATATAGATTTCAATATGTAAGATTAGTGAAGCATTGAGAAGACTGCACGCATGAGCAATTACGGTGATAGAGATCAAGATGTCAATACACATTTTGCGCATAAATAAATGTAGTTTTAAATGTTTTATTAATGCCAATTCATGAAGAATTAATAGGCACTCGACCAAATATAATAATAATGTGATTCCTAGCGTTAAACTTGTACTATTATGTATTCGGCGTTAATCACCAGACTGCCATTTCGAAAAACAGATATTACACAACATATAGTGCAAATAAAGAATTTATTTATTTGATTAACGTTTCTTTTCAGGAATTCCATGGACAATTTGCAGTCATTCCCGTCATGGCCTCAGTTAAACAATACATATTTGGTGCCAAAGAAGCTAGAAGTGGACGACACAATCAACATTACCGCCATCATTGAAAACACGCCAGTGTAAGTTTAACATACTTACTTGATGTTTGGTTTTAGCAAAATCTATAGAGCTGTAAAGTAATATTTACAAATCTACGTTATCGCTTCGAAAAGATCGAAAGATTACGGATTTGTCGTTTTAAAATCGATTGTTAACGAAAACTTGAAAGCTTAGTGATCTTCTATCATATAGCGATCATATATGGCATATTAGTATTCTGTGACATTGGCTACAGGTTCTGCATGATTTGTCGATACAGTCTCTGTCATCTTTTCAGAACATGTTGCAGCATTCGGTTTAAAAACTTTAGTCTGCACAGTTAATACCTTGTCCAGAAAGGGCGAATTTGCCGCGATTTGACACTCGATTTTGGTTACACTGCTGTTAATATTGCACACGTTGCTGACGTCGCTGGTCCTAAGCGAACACTGTATAGCGTAGCGCGTCTAATACGCGCGTACCTCTGGACAGATGGTAGAGATAGTTAGTTTCTGTGTAATAAAAGAAATTCTCAGAACCTAGGGTTTCTATCGCCAGCTCTTTGAGCAGTATTTTGGCGCAGTTGTGAAAGTTGTTATAATATCTAATAAACAAAAGTACTATAGGTGTACTAGGTATATGCAGAATACATACCAATAGCAGCATTATAGTTACACAACTACTTAAATTGTGCTTCAAATAATGCTTTGAAAGATTTTGGAAAGCCATTTGATGCAATCAAATCATAATTTTATTTGCCAGAACATAAGTTATACAAGGTAGGTTCGTTGTAAGTACTATACCTAAGTAGTAAGTAAATACCAAGTTTATTAAAATAGTTTATCTTCTTTTCAGGTTTAATATAAGTTTAATCGCCGAAAATAGGATATCTACAGATTATTCAGAAGTTCTATGCACGTTAATAGCTGACACATTAAATGAAATTGTAAAGATTTTAGATGACAAAGGAAATCCTCTCGAAGACGTGGAGGCAGACATAGCGGATTTTTATCTTAACGACGACAGTAAGCATAATACTTTGTTTATTTAATTTTTCAACGATTTTTCTTTACCTACGAGGATATTGTGAAAATTTTAAGATTATGTAGTAACGTTATCGTGATAATTTGTAAACATCAGAGTATGTAGTATATTGTGTTCATTTGTCATTTATATTTTTTTTTTTAATTTTCAGAAACGGTATTCAACGTATGGTTCCGCAGAAGAAGAAGCGAGATGACACAAAACAATAACATCTTAGAAGTAAGAAGTAACAGCTTTACAAGCTTATTACACCTTCATGAAGTAAATGACATAAGATTTTTAAAGTTCACTGGTGATAATGTAAAGGTCACAGAATTGGAATTCAAATACTATTCTGCAAATAAGTGATTTGAGAAAATGTAGGTACAGGTATGGGAAAACCACATTGCTATCAAGTACCTTATGTATATTCTATAAAGATTGAAATTTCAATGTGGCTGGGACACAATGAAAAATCTTTATGGACGCAAAATAAGTAAAAATAAGGTATAATATTTGTGTCTGGAACACACTGAAAAATATTTAAATGTTGTACTTATTCATAATTAGTGGCATTAGATTAGAACAAAGTCTATTGCTCAATTGTATTTCGTAATTTATTATACGATGACAGAAAATTAGACGTAATAATCTTTGTAAAGAGCTGGTAATTCTAGAGTTCGTTCATAAAAGTTAATATGTATTTTAAAAGAGCCCTATGTCCCGGTTCACATTATTCCAGTGGCATTCCAGCGCTGAACTCGACCACTAGGCTTGATTGCTCACTGGAACACAATAGCTCTAATCGTTGCATTGGCAACAACTCCCAGCGTCATTGAATGACCTCAAGATTTATATAGAATGACTTCTTTCAAGAAGTAGGTCTAGTTTCCAGTTATTCTTCTGAATAATTTAAAGTATTGTAAAACTAGGGCTTCGATCGATGTTTCTAATTTCAAAGAACCGATAGCTTTTGACCTTTTGTTTGTAAGTTAGATGATATAAAGACAATGCTTAGCATTCAATGAAAACAGGATTGAGACCTCAACAAGATTATTTACAATTAGAAGCTTTCTTAAAACAATGTCGAACGAAAGTAACAAGAAAAGACTGATTTTTATTTAATATCAATATAATTTAAGTAGTCAATGAAATTGCTAATCGCTAGGATTAGTTGGATAAGTAATAAGTATTATAAACTTAACCAGTTGAACCATATTAACTTAAATAATAAAATATCAAACATTTTATTAAAGTTTATTATTTGTAATGCCTCTGACAAATTAATCTACGTCCTGCATTATGTTGTTGGAAAGCATACAATAGTGGATTATTGCAGCGGCATGCAAGGCATTAAAGGACGAACATGAAAATGAGCACACATAACACGTGAGTCTATCAATGCCTAGTTGCGGCCAAAGCTTGTATAGAACTTTTCTCAAACATGCTTGGAAATTCGATCATTATTTTGACAACCTTCTTCGAGCTTAATCGGAGTATCGGACAGGTCCAAAACACGCCTGCAATTTAAGTATGAAAATCCATTGCTGGCGTGTTTAGTATGAAAACTCAAATCTCTCGTGTAATTCAAAAATAGAACTAACTTTTATCTTTTTTTATCGACGCGATTGGTGCGAGAGTGAACGATTTTTGCTTTACAATAGTTATAAATAAATAAGCTATAACGTCAATGTGATCAATGTCATCAGTCATCGCGTGAAAAACAGTGTATATATTGTACAAACTTTCTTGTTATTTATAGTTCTTAAAGGTATCTTTAATAGCAGATACACAAATAATTGGTGTCCACAACACTTTCCAATTATGTATAACTAGCTTTCCGGCCGCAGCTTCGCCCGCGTGGACTACAGGTTATATCGTGCGAACGGCGACCCGTGCCGAGCAGCAGTGGTAAAAAGTAGCCTATAGAATATTTTTTATGTACATCCCAACCTATAGAATATTTTTTATGTACTATGTACATAGTACTATTATATATTCTGTGCCTAGGTCCTTCCCCAAGGTCCCATCTATTCGTGTACCTATCCGTACCAAATTTCGTCTAAATCGATCCAGCAGGGCGTGAAAATTTAACAGACAGTCATTTACTTTCGCGTTTATTACAATAATATGGATTATAACGTGAAAACTAATGACATAAAATAGAGTTAAAATTTAGACGATTTCAAAAGCGCAGGTAACGTTTGGACTTTTAAAAAAGACCTTATGCCTCAGGTAAACGAAGCTTTGAAAAAAGTAAAGCGAAGTCAATGAAGCGTGGCTTTAACCATTAACGGTACTATTGAAAGACCGACCCGCCTGCGCCCGCAGGTTTGGTACTGTTGTCACCAACCGAAATAGAAAGTGTTTAAGTACCTATACAGGTTTATTTGTAAAACACCAACAACCTCCCAGGAGTGAATTACTAATACCATAAACAACAACGTTTGTTTTACGTCTCCGAAAAAGGCAAAACAAATGAATTTTCATACAAAATTCGATCAGCTGTTCAGACATTTGTATGGAAAGTCGATATTTAAAATCTTTTTTGGGAAAACTCGTAGAACAAACGTTGTTGTTTATGATGTTATTAATCTGCTTCTGCGAGGTTGTTGGTGTTTTACAATGATATTCCTATATGAGACACTAATGTGAGTATTTAAATGGTGCAAGCAACGATAGCGAGCCTGGTTTGAACTTTAATGTTTTAATGCCTGATGGTGGCAGGTAACTTGTAAATGATATCGATAAAAAAGTTTTTCAAAGTAGAAATTTAACAACCAGATAAAAGTTCTGCTTGCGATTTTACTCTCGTAAATTTAAATAACGTTATATTTTCAGGGGGGGTTACTGAATCAACTCAAGGGTGTTTCTGAATTAGCGTTCAATTATACCTAATAATAATGTACCACAGAATACTGAATTTGCTGTCAGATGAATATTAGAACTGTACTATTACCTACTTAAGTTATTTATTTTAAATGGAAGGTCCATTATGATATGATATTATAGCTGTGATGCAAGCCCACACACCATCGGTGCCACGCGTATTGACTTGTAAATTTTACAAGAACAAGTTTTAAACTTATTAGTATGAGTTTTATAATTTATAACTGCACGAAAACGTGTGCGTCTCAAGCCAAGTTCAGTAAACAGTCTGCAGTAGAGAGTGAATTCTCCGAGCGCGACTACGTGCCATGACGTGCCTAGTATAGTAGATGGTAGTAGTTTACTCCAAGGTGTGTGTGGTGTGCTAACGTGTTTGTTTTGGTCATTACGTCATGCCATAACCACGGTTCAATCATAGATGTATGTATGTAGACATAGTTTTGAGACAAATCTTGACTGGATCAGTTCGCGTAGCTGACGTGTAACAAATTACTTGTGCTCTGAAAATTCCGAAGATGTTAAGGGCTTGTTGGGATTGCATAGCTGGGTATGATTTAAAATCTTGTACACGATAACTCTTATGATAATTAAATCTAAGTTCTTTATAATTATTACCTACTTGTTTATTAAAGGTGGCAGATAGTTAAAAAAAAGTTGGCAGATAATTTACTACTTACTTATGTCATATCGGTATTTTTATTTGCATTAAAATTAATGGGGTATGCATTATAATGAATAAATAACCTAAACTGGGCCTATTTTACAGCGTGAAAGTAACTTCTGAGTAGCTTACTTGACAGATCGCATATGACAATCAACATAGTCAAAACTCAAAAAACGTAGTTGTGAGATAAATAGCGTTTCAAAGATTTAAAAAATCATAGTAGTAGGCCCTAATTGCATTAATACTCCTCAAATCAACTTAAATTAACGATTACCTACCTGTGTACAACAACAATCGATGTGAGGTAAAAACCGGTTAGGAATTTCACAACAGCAAACAAAATAAGTTTCCGAACGGCGAACCGCCGAACCTCTCGATGTCAATGTCAAACATTGATATTGGTAGGTAAGAAAGAGGTAGAGAGAGTTATCAACTGTCAATGTCAATGTCAAATAGCTATTTTTATCGAATAAATCTTTAAAGAAAATTGATTCTTCCAAATTCCAGCATTATTATTTAAAGTAAAACTATGTCACCAAGTCGGTACAGATCGATTGAAAAAATTAATACGGTTCATCATTCATCGCAAACGAAAATAACCTAAAGATAACACTACTTTCAGGTTATCTAATATTGCTATCAACATACTAACAATTTAAAACTAATAAGTACTAATAGATAACATAATATATATGGTGAAGTGGAAGTGAACAATGTGAATATGACTCAGAGAGGTGCAGTTAAAATTTCAATGTGTTAAAATTATTGATTCATTTGGTGTACAGGAACATTAAAGAGCAGTCGGATAATGAAGTAGTTTACGGCACGCAGCTGAACGGTGATACCCAAAGAAGTCCCCCTTGGCCACAACCGCAAAACGAAAACGAAATCATGTTCCTTTTACCAAGAAAACTAAGTTCCGGCGATAGAATAAATATCACAGGCATCTTGAGGACTAATCCAAGAACGTATGTATATTTTATCCAATTGATAAAAGATGTTTGATACAAATAATAGTGAGGAAGCTTTCCAAATTGTTCAAGTTCAATGAATTCAAAACTGACTCAAAATCAAAACATGCATACCCATTGGCTAAAAATACCTAACTAAGGCTTAGTTTTTTAGCATGTGATTATATTAACCAAAAGTGTTTTCAGGATGTCAGTGAATTTAATAACTGGAAATACCACACCTGACTATCAAAACATAGCATTTTCATTTGAAGCAACATTTCCTAATAGTGCAAACAATGAAGACAAAATTGTCATCAGACTTATACAGAATGGAGTTCAGGAAATTATAAGTGGTGATTATCAGGACAGTTCAGCAACAGAGCTTTTCACAGGTATGTTTTGAATATCACAATTGTACCATATCAATGTATTATGGCATGTTTGTGTAACATAATCTATACTGATCTGGCACTCTGGCAATGAGACACAAGCCAATACCTTTTGCCTGCTAATAGAATGGCAACCTAACACATCATGTTTCTGGCTTTTCTCAATGATTTTTAGCTTTAGCATACTTTAAGTTAAGACTGCTCAATCTCTGTAGGATTTTTATCCTAGCCCATACTCAAGTTTCTTTCTTGTTTTATTTATTAACTGGTTTTTGAATTAATCACTTGTTATGAAGATTGTTTACCAAATAAGTCAAGCCGAAAATCTGACTTTACATGACCTTGAGGTTATTACCTATTAGTACTCATGCAATATTATAATTTCTTTACAGGTAATGATTTTACTTTTGGAGTGACTTTACGTGTAGCAAATACTGACTATGGAGATATACCTATTATAGATGTCTATGTAGGTGGATCATTTGTGCATCAGATCCAACTAAAACACAACATAGAAAATATAAAATTTCTGACACTAAATGGTGATGTCGAAAGAGTGACTGCATTAGATTTTCAATTTTCTTAAAGCCTTCAGTGTATACCTCATAATTGTTATAACACAATGTGCATTATGTGAGAAGGTGCCCATGATTTTTATGGCACATACATACAAACTTATTTGTATTGTGTGTTAACAGAGATATGCTTGTAAATACTAATTATAGTGATAATGCTATGTTACGTCCATTACATTTTATGGCTTTTTTCTAAGTATTCATAATAATACATTGTGATCTTTGCTTAAACACATTGTCTATTTTTCATTATTGTAATAAATTAAAGAATAAAACAATTATTATGATTGTACAAAATTAGATCACAGACTATTTATAAAACTAAATTACTGAAACACTATTTAAACAAATAAGTATTATTAGTATTATTATATATTTATTTAGTCACTGCTTTTTGTAAAATCCCACCAGGTGATCCAAGTACCTATGTATTTAGGAATTTCCATTAATTACTATTAATTAAGTCATGTTCATACAACATAGTATTACTTTCCATTAAGTTATTAATTGTAGTAGGTAGTCACGCTGTAAAATAAATCTCAGGTACTTATGTTATTTATAATCTCTTTATTTATAACAAAGCATTTTTTATTTAGTTAGGCACATAAATAGCGACTCTTTGAAACTTTCTATTATGTTTAAGTTAATTGCTGAGTCATTCATTCATTTAATTATTGATAAAAAAAAAAAAATGAAATATAACTTTCGTTTCAAATAACTACAAAAAAAATATTGCTTTAGAAACATCCATATAGAATGTCACAGAAAGAAAAAAAATCAGTTTTAAAGTTTTTACACATAGTTAATAATACTCAGGTTAATTGTTAATTAGCTATTATTGATTATTGGGCAACCTATTATAAACTAATGAATAATCCTATCAATTCGTCAGAATGCACAATCGATGTTAAATTGAATAAACACCAGTTTTCACAGGGGCACAAGTGTCACGACGCGTAATAATTTAGTCTTAGATAGAAAGGGTTTTTATCTATGTTATGTATCCTTTGAAACCAGCTGTCTTCAGAATTTTGACAAATGAATACTGCTGGTTTCATCAGTTAAATTGAATAAGTATCATTAGCCTGTAACTACACTTGAATAGTATATTTTGTATTTGTGTACTGTACTGTATTGTTGTTTTTTTCTTGTTCTGTAGTACGAGTATTATAAATATTTTAAGCTCGGCAAGCATTTAAGAATGATTGGGATGTAAGTTTGAATTTTAATAATGTTAGTTCATTGCTAATAAAATATGTAGTGACATTGTTTAATTATTATCAGAATTGTTTTATTTGTTATATTTAAGGATTGTGAACAGCATGTGTCAATCAACAATGTATTAACCTATGTCTGTAATGTATTATGTCTACATACTACTATTTTAGTAATTTGTATCCACTAAAAGTAACCACAAATTATTATACAAATTAAAAGTTGATATTTGATATAAGTACTTTTTATTATAATAATAAATGATAATTGATTGACTTACCAACTAAAATATTTTCGACTCTTTTCTTGATCTGTGACAAATTAGATTGTCGTCATCGACACCGTCGGTTGCCTTTTAATTAAATTTGTGTTTATATAATATGCTTGTGCTCATTTTAAAATAAAGTTGTTACTTATTGTCTCTTGTCCAGAGATCGACCCCCTCCAAAGTGAATTCCTAGCTACGGCCCTGACTATGGTTAGTCATTAGCCACGTATTAGCCAGTAATCAAGTTTTCACATGTAGTGAAGGTATGTAAGGTATTAATTTGATTTCGGAGTAATTATCGTAAAAACGGTATGTAATTAACTTTGCCCGCAATTTCTTACACGCTTGGCCATGTTGTTTAAAAAAAAAGAGCCTCGAGACCTCATGATGTCGTTTTAGCTTGATGAATGAGGACGTGGATAGTTAAAGAAACATTGTTAAAGAGGGGGAAAAGGAGAAAGGCTCAAAGTAAGGGAGGAAAGCAATTATATTAGTAAATTAGTAAAATGTACAAACCAAAACAGCAAAACAGAAAAACGAAGCGAAGACAGATAGATGACAGACAGATAGAAGAAAAGCAAAGATAAAAACATAAACAATAATATATTTACAAAGCCGGCCTGATGGCCAGTTCGTAACAAACATGCTAAACCTAATTTTTGAGGTAATATTCAGTTTTTTACAAATATATTCAGATGCGGTAATTTCAAATTTCATTGTTGGAATGTAGGTATGCAAAAACACCTGTAGTTGCACCATAGCATTAAATTGTCGTGGCACTTATACGTCAGAGGTGTTACACCATAAACAAAATAATACATTATCCTCCCCATATAAGTGATACCAATGATGAGGACATCAAATTATAATTATTCTCAATGATAAAACTAGTACGTCATTGATTTTTTACGAAATTAACGGAGTAATTTCACAACAAAGTATTTAATGAATATTAATCATAGGTAAGTAGTAAAATATGGAAACCTTAACTTCATTTGTGCTGTGGTCTGTTATTTTTTATTTTCGACACCAGTTTTTAGTTAATATTCAAAACACATGTTATGTTGGGAGAGACCTACACAGTACACACATTTCGAAAAAGTGGTCAATTTGTGTATGAATATTATAGCATATTATATCACGAGATATTGTAATACTGTAGCAGAATAAAAAAGTCGTCATTGTTGTCGATGCCTACTAATTTATGACTTTGTAAATGTTTGTTGTGTGGTGTGGTGGGTGTAGTCTGGTCAAAGAAGACATTTCAATTTACAATAATTCGCATACAGCTGAAAGTTGGTAGTTCCACAGACCTTGGGAACATTATTACAAATAAAAATGTATAAGTCGTCATCGATTCCACACACGTCTGTGATCTCAGATCTGCTAATCTCAGATCTGCTAAAAATCTATTTTCGATGATTCCGATCGATATTACATATTATCATAATAAAATATTCCGATAAATTGTAATATCACGAGATATTGTAATTTAACGGTTCTAACAATTTTCCGGTGAAATTTATATGGCACGTAACATTACTGTTATAGTATTTATGATACAAGTGAGCTTAAGTTGCTCATTGCACACACGAGGCTGTGGGTTGCAGCCCGAGCCGTAGGCGAGGGCGTAATTCAGCCGAGGGAGTAATAAGCACAGTTCACGAGTTTCATACGACGTTTTTCAACACATTTGTGAGGAAAAAACAAAATAATTTACCACACAGCGACAAATACGATAAAAATAAAATATGAAAATTATGGAAAAAGGCGCGCAGGTTTTTTTTTATGGGCCCAATGCAAGAATATTTCGCGAACAAAAGGGTAAGTGAACATACAGCCTACTTCAAAATTATAACTAATTTTTTAAATGATAAAAAGCAAATATTTTAGTATTTTATAACAAATTATTGTGAATTGTGATTTTTTTTTAAATAATATTTAAATGTTTGTTTGACTTAATTAAGGACGTACACATTTATTTATTTCTAAAATGTATATGGATTTTCAGCGGCATAAAGCCTCTTTGTTGTTACTGTATTACCCGGTTAAATTGAGAATGCTCTGTTTACTCTGTTAACTTTGTGGGGATTATTCTATTACGCACTAGTGTATAATATATTATGCACGTGTTTGTTATAGCTCGGTTTATGTCCCTAAAAGCGATGTAATAAGGCTCACTTTACGAGCAAGTGTGTTGAAAATATTGTTATAGAATATCAACTTACCCACTGTGGTATACCGGACGTAGGTTTCTTGATTATCCATCATGGCGTCAACGGCTTGCTTTTCACAATACAACGCCGTCACGACTGCTATGCTTGGTTGTCGTGATGAGCACAGCGTCGGCATTTGTTTTACCACCTAAACAATACTTATTATTATAATGTGGCTTTCGAGAGAAGGGACATTACATTTGGTCAAGTTCCATAAGTCGACTGAATCAAGTAGGCATATTTTCTATAATTATTTATATTGTATTAATATTATAATAGTATGTGTATTTTTAAAATTTATCATAGTGTATATTGTGTAGTCGTATAGGTATATTATACAACGTGTTACAAAAAAACCTAAAGCCGAATGTGGTAGATAGGAACCATCAAACCGAACAGCTTTCAGTAAGGGACCAACTCTGAAATCACGAAAAAAAAACAGTTGCTGTTTCATACAAAAATTAATAACGAAAATATCAAAATGTATGAAACAGCTGATTTTTTTCGCCATTTCATAGTTGGTCCCATAGTAAAAGTAGTTCAGTTTGATAGTCCCTATCTACCATATTTGGCCATAGTCATTTTAATATATTCTGTACCACGTTCATTGATTTGTTTTTCCCAAAGGTTGACAGGTAGAGAATGCTACGAGCATTAAGTCCGCCTCTTGTACCGTTGTATTTGTAAAATAAAAATAAAAAAATCCAAATCTTCGCATTCTCTCGACGGCCACACTGTCTGTTTCCTTGTTACATTTTCTCACGGCTGAACTAATTGGACTAATTGCCTGCAATTGCGGCTATAATGCATCATTTGCTAGGGTCGGTTATTGGATGGGTGACCAAAAATGTATTGTTCCAAGCTCTTCCATGGTTAGAGAGGTACGTTAAGCCGTTGGGCCGGCTGTATTTGCAGTCGTTAATACCCATCAATTCATACGAATTGATGAATGTTCACGACTGCGAATTGGATAGATGACGTGGGTTATGATGGCCCATCCTCCTTTCCTTATCCATCCGGCAGTAAGGACAACAAATTGCTGATGATAAAACAGATAAGAACAGTATTGTATTGACTAAGGCCCATATTTATAAACCACTCTCAACGCTGAGAGCTATCTTTAGATCATACTTGAGAGAGATGCTGATTCTTATAACAGCATCTCAAGTCAATCTTGATCTTAAGATAGCTTTCAACGTTGAGAGCGATTATAATACGACTCCAAATGTCCAGAGTGGCGGTGCAGCGCGCAAGCAGAATTTCCGACGTACAAAACAGATAATGGGTTAGATTCTAACAGAATCGTTGGAACGTGTCTGGAGTGCAAGCAGGCGCGCTCTCTGGCGTTCTAAAACTTCTGCCGTTCTGTTCCCACTTGTTCTACAGGGAAGTTCTACCGTAGAACTAATGAGACTTTTTTCCCATTAGTTCTACGATTTAGTACTTTATGGTAGCAATAATGAGATAAAGACTCATTAGTTCTACGGTAGAAATGCCTAGTAAAACAAGTGGGAACAAAACGCTTTTCCGCTAAACAATCCGCATAAACGATGCGCTGCCGCTGCCACTCTGGACGCGCGCTAAAGGTTATTAACTTTACCTGTGTATCAACGCTGTGTTGTCGAATGTATAGGCCATCGGACATAGCTCTTGTTAGGCCTTTCTCTTCTAACGCCTCTAAAGCATCTTTTACCTCTGTTTTCGACCATTTTCCAGCTCTGCAAAAAATACACATATTTTTATTAGGTTAAATGGTAGCTATATTTAGATAGCATCTTCACAGTATTTAGTTTGCTAAGTTAAGACTTATTTATTCGAAAACAGTTGAAGCACGGAAAGGGATTCTCGGGCGGTGTTCGGCTCGACTAGTCCAATTTAGGTTAGCCCAATAATAAAATCTGGTTCGCGGTTGGACTATTCCACAGTAAGTACAATAATTCTTGGTTGGTCAAATTCAGTAGAAAAATAACAACTTTCGCGCCATATATCCTAGCTTTTAAATATAAACTTTAGGCACACCCTGGACACTCCATCCGAATGTACTTCTGATTTTACTACCGATTGTGGGGGGAGGGGCGGTATCTCGAATCGGCGGGAGGCGGAGTGTGGCCGTTCTGTACGTCAGTACTATACTAATTCTGTACTTTAGACATTGAATATAAATACTTACGTCACAAAGTCGTCGACAGTTAGAGCATTGGGATAGGCATTCTCTATCATGTCCAGTACTCTCTGTTCGGATATGACTGGCGTTTGACACATCACACTGTCCTCAATGAACGCTGTAAACAACAAAAAGTTTTACATCCGAAATTACAAAATCTCCATCGCTTTCATACATGCAGTGAGTTAGAAAACTGTAGCACACAACACTCTTCGTCCACTAGTGGTTTTTTAACAAGGCGCAAGAAGCATTTCTAATAAGCTTTAGCTATATTTTTCATGTTGTTTTACAGGTGTTTTTCAACTAAATAAGCCTAAATAACAAGTAAACACCCGAATGGAACCGGCTCGGTCCAGCTCTGATCCGGCTCTGGTCAATCTGTCGAGCTCCATCTTACTGTATGTTTTACATCTATTACGACTATATTTGTTATGATTATACAAGCAATACAAAAAGTTTATAATCCGATAAAAATATTATTGATACAAACAAGTCTTGCGCTATTGTATAGAAACACTAATGTTAGTAATTATGAGAAAAGGGAAATAAGAACATATACCTACTATGTGAAAACTTGTGCAATAATAAGATAATTTTAGTCAGAGGAGAGTGATCTAAACCACAGCTATAAGTCTATAATTTATTTAATAGCAATGGATGATTTTTTACTTAAACACTCCCAGAAACATTAAAAACAATGAGTATGAGATCTAGCTAGTCAAAGGTATACTACTCAAATCATGAGACTACACAATAGAATACAAAAGATTTCACTAATAGTATCAATGTAAGACCTACAATAAAGAAACATGAATGAAATACCTACTAATATAATAAAGAGGGACAGCAAAGTCTGAAATCTATTTACTCTTTTAAAAGATATAAAGCATGCATTGTACTAAAATATACTAATATACATACACCCATTACAAAAGTTGTATACAACACCCTTACTGGTGATTACGCCATTTGTTTCTGTACGATGAAATATAATGATAATAAATAATAATAACTAAAATTTATATTATATGGCCAGAACACATTCTAATAAAACACATAATACCGTATATAATAAGTACTGATTCTTTTTTTTTAATTTTTTTTCAGTAAAACAAAGTATCTGCTAGAATGACGTCATCACCAAGATACCTATTAATGTATTATGCTGTGGTGAATAAATTCAAAGCCTTATTTATCACGACGACGCAATTTTAATTGATGCAATACAATGGGCTTGATTCTGACTCACTAGTATTGAATTTAAATCCAAAAATAGATAGACTTTAAAAATCTTATTAAAGGTTGCTTACAAAAAAATATATTAAAAACACGACTGCCCTGGCAATAACGAACAGGGGACCTCTTTGATTAAATATTGTTCTACAAAATGGTCCCCCGAGTCCCCGACTGCAATGACACTTGTTATCTAATTTTTTTTGTGTTTGGCAGAGTAGTGGTTTTTAAATTTTTTATAATTTATTTGTTTTTATTTCACAAATTTTAGTGACAAATTATACAAGGTGTTACAAAAATACCCCTAATGCCGAATATGGTATATAGGGACCATCAAACTGATCAACTTTTACTATGGGAGCAACTCTGAAATAAGGAAAAAAAAACAGCTGTTTCATACAAAAATTAAAATCGAAAATATCAAAATGTATGAAACAGCTGATTTTTTTTCGCGATTTCAGAGTTGTCCCCATAGTAAAAGTTGTTCAATTTGATGGTCCCTATATACCATATTCGGCATTAGGGGTATTTTTGTAACACCTTGTATAGTTTTAGAATGTGCTCATCAAGGCCTTTATGTCCATTTTACTATGGGCCCCAAAGCTATATCCTCACCAAATTTTTTGGTTATGTCATTATTATCAACATGAATAATCAGAGCACAAGAAAAAATACTTTTGACTTATTTATTCCAATTTTCAAGACATAAGAGTTAGACCATTTTCCCTGAAACCCAATCCCTTTCTGTATATTTATATCATACCTGGTCTGTTAGTTGAAATTGCAACATATTGTATATTTAACAATGTTCTAACAACACTTTCTAAGTGAACATTTCTTGTAAAATACAGTAGAGTTATTATTAGAGGTTATACACTATGAAACTGCCCGCGACTTAGTCCATGTGGCCCCTGGGGAACCTTTGAGCAGGATAAAAAGTAGCCTTTATATTAATCCAGGTCCTAATCTAATCTAATCAGTTCCAACCAAATTAACTGCTCACTAAATTTCACGAGAATCGGTTATGCGACCTGTAGAGGAGAATAAACGGACAGCCGGGATGTGGAAAGACATAGAAAAGCATTTTTGCCCAAGCTGAAGCAGAGACACTTCGTACTCGCTCGGTCAAATATATTAGGATAATGGTTAATAGGTATCTACTGTTGTGAATTAATACCAGATAATATACCAACCTGGAGGTGGTGAGGCCCGTCCTTCCTGTCTCAGCTCTATCTCTAATATTTTGAGCTGATGATATTTATGCTGCATCAATTTCATAATTTTTTTTATGAATCCCACATAATCTGAAAATTATAAATACAAAAGCTACAGGCTGTTTAGTAATTATTGAATCAATTAGCTCAAAAATAGTCAGTGTGACAATAGTATTAATATTTGATGAATAACAGTTTTAAATAAAATGATGATGTACGCAATAAAACCAATATATAGCTGGTAGCTGGTATTTACCTTTTGGGAAATCTTGGGGACTAACAAGTTCACGAAAGAAAGCCTGTGCTTCATAGGGTCTTTCATTGGGTGGTGTTTGAGGTTTGAACCAGAACCGCAGAGCACGAGCTTCGCGGGTGTGAGATCCAGTGGCTACTGATACTAAATATACCCAGAACTCCAGCTGAGCATGACAAGGTTCTGTCACTCCATTTTCTATAAAATACATAAATTAACCTCATTCCTTATTTGTGAATACATATCAAAACTGTTACAGATTGATGATGTGCAATATTATGTACCTACTTATGTAATTTTTATTGCAATAACAGATGAGTGACTCATATCATAGAAAGAAAATTCCCTCATACAAAAATAACATACCAACATTTAGTCTCATCATTTACTCACTTCAACGTTAATTAGCTCAATTACAGATAAAGCTAAGACAATGTCAATGTCCTGATAATTAATGTGATAATCATGAACACTACTACTCTCAGATTATGTCATCCTGATAATTCAAATGCTATGGATTAAAATATTTTGAGGACTTTTAGCAGTTTCAATCAATCAATCTTTTAGTCATAGACTGAACAACAGCCATTTATACTTAACTGAAACAAAGTATCAATACCTAATTGTTTTAAGCTTTATTGGGTTTAATTCACTAGTTATGGAAAAACAAAATAATATAACCAACCAATGGTAAAGCAATGATAAATATTGATAATTTTAATCATAAACTGCAAACAGGATGACAATTTATTTCAACTTTCCTGTAACCAATTATGGTTATTTTTCCAGTCATTTTATTAATAAGTAGGTACCACTGGAATTTTTCATAAATCTTCTTACTTACCATAAACCTTTTCTTTATTGATAATAATGCCAGTGTGATCACCTCCAGCAACATGGATCTTGTCACTGGCTTCAGCTTCTACTGCTTTCCTCTCCACCACCAAAGTGGTGGAGTTTGCAGTTTTACATTTTGGTGTCATCACCACTTTTTCTTCAACAGTATCAGCCATTGTAAAGATCTTGCTTCTTGATCTTCTTGAAAAACTGGCAAAACGAATCAACAATAAATTTACTTAAAATTGTTGTGCTGATGACTCAGGGCAATCCAAGTCATGAGCTATTTGTAAAGTTTAGTGAAGTTGGATGGCGGCTGATCATCACACAAATATAAATAGAACTGAATCATTTGTTGGATCGAACTTGAACACAAGGCAATCTTGTCTAAGTTAGAAAGGAATTATTTAAGTATGTTATATAGGTACCTACTGTACCCTAATGAAAAAAAACTATCAAAACCCATCCAACGTATAAAAATTAATTTAACTCCGACCGAAAAGTGCCCGATCATAATAAATACGAAATTATCGTACCTAAACCAAGCAAAAACCCACAATTTACGGAAAAATAATAATCATTCAACACACACACCACACTAATCCACACCAAATAAATAAAAACCATAAACAAATGACACAGATTGATCACACAGAGTAGTAGTAGTAGTAGTTATATTCGTCCTTTTCAGGACAGGCGAAGGTCTAAGCCATACTGCCAGTTCTTGAGTTGATATTGTTTTATTTTTCATTAGAATGCGGGTGCATCGTATTCCAATGCTGCTTGGAGCATTTAGCACCAAGTATATTAAGACAGTTTACTCAGTTAGTTCTGCCGAGGAAGCCACCACTTCAATAAAAGTCTCAGCTTCACTTAACCAAGATCGCGCCTATTTCAATTATCCCACATATTGTTCAGTTGCGTAGACACTTGTACCATATAACTGCATCAATTTTAAGACACAATATCCACTATGAATCAATATGAAAATAATTAAAATAGGCACCTAACCGAACTCGACAAAATGGCGCCAAAAACTCTGATCACACAGAACTCAGAATGAACGAATGTACATTGACGGACTGTCAATGTACATACAAAGAACATAAAATGAGCATAACATCGATATAAGCATCGATACTATAGCGATAACAGCCGGGGGCTGATTACGTAACTTAGAGCATTAAGAAAATGCTAACAACGTAACTATGTTGCTAACAATTATCGTTTGAAATCGATTGAAACCGCAGCTACATTACTGCTTTAAGCTTTGACTTCATTACCAGCGCCATCTTGGGCTCATAACGACCATGCCTTAGAGTCAAGAACTTTAGTGGAACAAGCTTGGAGCGCTTGGAGCGTAATCATTTGAGAAGGAGCTTTTCCTCACTCCAGCTCCTCAACAAAAGGATAGAGCATTATTAATAGTGGTTAGGTTAATATTTTGTTAACATTAATTTTGAACTTATTAAAAAAGCTGACTGATGTAAAAGGTGAAAAAAAGATGTTGGGTGCACACGACTCAATAATTAAACGCTCTTAATCAGCCATCAGTCTATGCATCCCTCGGAAAATACTTTGCATCCCTACCTGACACATTACCCGCGGCATGCATAATGTATGTTAATGCGTGTTAACATGCAAGTTGATGCATCGGTAGCAACATGTTATGATATCAAATAGAAATCACGAAAAATTTCGTATAACTGTCGAAAAATCTGAGTTCGGCAAGACATTATTTAGATTTATCTTTTACTCACCTCGCTATTAAATCAGCAGTCTTTCCTTGATGCTTTCCACTTTACGTACCTAATTAATCTTGTAGTCGAGTCACTGATAGAAATACATTATTTTCAGCTAAATTTAATAAATTCGCAAAAAATAATGTCAATTTGTAAACAAGGTACAATTTCCGAGAGCGCCATCTACAAAAGTTTTAAGTGATACATCTCATTAGGTACAGGATGGTAAAAAATTAATGGTACAACCATGCTAAAATCATTTAAGTCATTATAGGATAGATGAATCCAGATTTTCTGATCTTCAGAGATCTGATTTTTAACAGATTTCTAGGACTGTTTCCGATGTAATTCGGAAATATTACAGATGTTCAATTTATTATAAACAACATCATTTTTATGATGTGTTTTGCCTTTTGGCAAAACTTACTTTACGCTCGTAAGGTGCATTTGCAACAGTTAATAATTTTTAATTTATCTTTCCAAATTAGATAATTGCTTTTTTGTTGTGTTCCTTATTATTAGGACAGTTTGAATAAGAGATAATGTCCAAAAAATATGCAGATAGACATAAAAAAATGTTTCCCTTTTCTGTCATTTTGAATCGCAATATAAATAATAGATGGCGCCACCCATGCAAAGCCAGTGAAGCTTATAAAATTCTTGGTTTACCACCTTAGAGCATTAATGCTCTAAGTTTGCCACTAATATTATGTAATCTGTAACTGTTGACAATTGACATTACTGACATTGACATTATTGACAGACAGCCATCATACAGCTACTATTTTTTATTGATATGACATTTGACAACCTAACGGTAAAGTGTTGCTAGCGTAGGCGCCATTTGGGCTACTCAGGACAAAAATCTGCGTCAAAAAAAACAAAAAGGTGACTGTTGACCACTTAGGCTAGTTCAGTTCATGGACAGGCTTGCAGATTTTTTATAGTATGTACCTAGGTACCAGGGTATTTAAATAAATTAATAAAAACTATTGTTTATTTTATTCCAGTGATATTTTTGCGTAACTACTTTACACACCTGAAATTAGGCTACTTAAATGTGGAAACCCACGGTGCGTGATTCTGCAAGCCGCGCGCGCACCAAACCAGACGGTGGGAGCGGCCTGCGGCGGTATCGGCTAAAAACATTGAAGTTCATGTTAACTGTGTTTTGACAGATGTATGTGATACATTGCTACTTTTCGTTGGTAAGTTTTTATTTGTGCCAAAGCGAAGTAGCAATGTATTACATACATCTGTCAAAATACAGTTAACATGAACTTCAATGTTTTTAGCTGATACCGCCGCAGGCCGTTACCACTGTCTAGTTTGGTGCGGCGCCAAATCATAGCCAAAATCGTGCACCGTGAGTTTCCACATTTAGGCTACTTAAGCTGTGAAAAATTGCGACATTAGGCCCTGCGTTGTTGGCAGAGTACTTTTTGTTATTGGCAATGGCAACACTAAAAAACAAATAAAACCCTTAAAAAAAAAAAAAAATAAGGAAAAGGTAGAAAGAAAGAAAGAAACTATTAACTAACTGCTAAAAAATAGGAAGAAAGTATATTTAATATATGAACTTAACTATATATTCCTAAATTACAACATTTACAGAATAAAAGCTAACAAAATGAAATTACTAATTTGTATAGTGGTTTGTCTATTTGGCACTTTCAAAACTGAAAATATTTTGCAAAGTGTGAGTGATGATGATATTTTACAACTCATTAAAGATTACGAAAAACTCATTGTTTTCTTCAGTAAGTACCTATTTTAATTTACTGTGGATACCAGTCCTGATTTGATAAGGTCTGATAACTTGGAAATTTTTGTTTAATAGCCAAATCAAACTGCGATGTTTGTACTAAGTTTGAAGAACACTTAGAAAGCCTGCAAGAGGATTTTGAGAAGCATTTGAATGCCCCTACGGTGAGAGCAATTAACAGCCATTTAGCCAAGTTGTACAGTCCTACCAAAGAACCAGCTATTGTCTTTTTCAGACATGGTATACCCATGTTGTATAATGGTAAGGCTCTATTAATTTAAGTATGTTACTTAGTATGCATAAAATATTAAAATTCAACAGGTTGTGCTGTGATTTTGTGTAAATTAATTCATTATTGTGGAAAATCTCCCCAATTTCTGATACTTTATTTTTTTAAAGTTCAGTTAGTAGTATTGATAAGATAATTTATTTGTAATTCCAGGTGAAGCAGATGAGACTGAAATATATACATTTTTGGAGACTAACCAGTCACCTGCAGTTAAGGAGCTAACTGACAAAATTTTTGAACATATGACACAGGCAGCCACTGGTGCTACCACTGGTGATTGGTTTGTCATGTTGTAAGTTTTCAATATTTGTTACATTACAATAATGGAGTGTGACATACTAAAATAAATCTATTGTAGGATGATTGATTGCTATTTAAACTTGTATAATCAATGAAATCAAATTATACTTCATTATTTTGGGGGTGTGATCATTTAACAAAAAGCCTAAGTATATTTTTTTTACCTATTCTAAATGGGCAAATGGAACTCCTAGCCAAATTGAAACAAGTAAAGTTTATATGAAAACTTATATGTATAGAATTTAGTGTCTTGTTTTTAATGCTATCAAAGTTCAATGTTGTTCTATATTATACTGTTTTCTATGATTTTAGCTATGGTGCCTCTTGTGTTGAATGCCAACGATTACATGCAGTATGGGAAGGTGTGGGTGCTACATTGCGGGGGCGTATTAATGTTGCCCGTATGGATGCAAATTTGGGTGGTGTAAATACAGCTAAGAGACTTAGGGTTTCAAAACTCCCAACATTCCTATTGTAAGTAGCAATTATGGATTTAATACAATTACTTTTTATGTAATAATTTGTCTGTTTTTTTACACAATTTGGTGATGTGCATAAAATATAACTCGATAACAAAAAATATAACATTGCAGCTTCCGTCTTGGTAAAGTTTATAAGTATGACTTGCCCAAAAATGATATCAAATCATTTGTATCATTTGCTCAAGATTGGTACAAAAATGTGAAGGGTGACAAGGTGCCACTGGTGGCTTCACCATTGTAAGTACTTATAGATTTCTTTAAAAACTCTTCCAAGTCTTTTAACGTAACTGATTTTATAAATGACCCTGTGATTAATAACATCAATTTAATATTTCAGTGATGAGATAGTTGACTGGTGTGTAGAAATGATTAAGTCTGGTGTTGAAATTGGATTAGACATATTAGCAAAGTACCCCTGGATATGGCAAATTGGAGTCGCTGGATTTGGTTTAGTAGCCATCACTGCCCTAATAGCCTTACTCAAAGCAGGTCGATCTAAACCTGCCAAAGATGCAAAGAAAGAAAAGAAGAGTAAATAATATAAGATTGTGAATGAAGCACAAGAGAACTGCATTTATTTTTTATATTTAATGTATTCATAAGTATGACAGCTTCAATATTGGTTTAAAAAAAGTAGTTTTCTGAATTATTTTTCTTTATGTATTTGTTGTTTTCACTCTTTACTCTATGATGGTGTTAGTCATAAGAACAAATAATTATTGCAATCTTTATATTTGTGTAATTTTGTGAAATGTTTCTTTTATGGATTTATCCGTCCATCTGTTAAATATAAGTAAAAAATGAGTTTTATTGAATAAAAAATAATGTAGAATACTTTAGCATTCATTATTTTATTCCAAACTTTTTAATATGCAATAAAATAAAAACAAGACATCTAAAATAAAAGGGATATTATTGGTCATTTACAAAATCAATATCCACAGTAACAATCTAAAACAAATCCGCTTTTAAGATCTTTTATACAACTGTCTGCTGCAATTAAGAAATTAATATTTGTTTGATTATCTGATCTGATAATAAATTATTAATCTAGCTAGGAAAAACCAGGTGTGCAACCTTATTCATATAATTATAAGATCAAAGATTTATTGTGAATTTTATTGCTACTGCAAGACTGCTTATGTGCTCCACAATATACAGTCTGTCTGCTGTATCTATGGTGTTTAATATTAAACTTGTGCCTAATAATAAATATTAAACCAATTATACTGTACTGTGACTAGTAAATTACTCTTGAGAGAACAAAGTTTGAGACTTGTACATAACACAACTAGATAAATCAGTGAATGTACTTTTAGTTCCTAACTATAATCAGAGTAAAGATTAAATAAACATTGCACTATATTGTATCAATTTCAATATTTATTCTAAAAACTGTGGCAGGGTCTGCTAACTCAGATCTAATGGCATTTTCAAATTTCTTAAAAATTATGGAGAATTCCATTATATTCTCAGGTTTTGCTTCTATCCACATTTTATCAAACTCATAAAAGAGGTAGCAGTAAAACCTATGGAACAAATTAATATTAGGAAGATGCCTTTTAGCATTAAACATGTAAGTTTTAGCCGAGCCATCTTTCAATAAATAATATGCCATTGAAGTAAGATTAATACCAACAATAGCAAATGTGTAACCATATTTAGGATGAAGAGAATGACTTAGTACATGAGTTGACGCTTGAGGATATTCAGAAGCAAAATAAAGAAGGTTCTCCAGTCCCAGAATACCCATGCCGCGAAAGTCAGTTTTGGGATCATCACCCTGAAACAAAACAAAGATTTAATAAGTTATTGCCATGCAATACATAGCCCTTAAAAATTACAACTTACCTGAAACCCAATAAGTTGCCATTGCTTTGTCACTCTTGATTCTAACTTGCAGTCAGGAACTAATAAAGTCCATAATCTGAGTAGCTTTTCCTCATGATCAGGATTGTTACTATCAAATTGAGAACGACGGAGTTCCTCAATTTCATCCACCAAACTTCTATAACTCCAAATTTGTTCAAGGCAGTATTTAAAAGAGACAATGAAAGATCCATGGAGTGAGGGTTTAATTTTTTTTACTCTCATTATTACTGATATTGATGGATCAAGGATTTCTCTAAAGTTTCCAGGCACAAATCTTCTTTCATAGACTACTGTATCTAAGTAAGAAACTACTTCTTTTATGCATGGTGTGCGGGATAACATCAAGGAGTTTTCTACTCCACATGTTCTTGGAGCTCCAGCTGTCTCACCGTAACATATTCTTTGCAGTTCACAGAGGCGAGTCGTTTTTCTTAGAAACCACTTTATGAAAGGCCTTAAATACCACTGTAGTACAGACCAAAGCTTGAAAAATATCATGTTTGTTACAAAGTATGGGTCAGAGATGTTTAAAAGATTTATTTTTGGTAGAAAAGCTTGATCATCTCGATCTTTCTTTCCCTTGTTGTTGAGTTTACGGTTTAACCGTTGTCATGACGCTCACAGATTAGGATAAAAATAAACAATGACAGTTCAATGGGGCTGGGCCAGTGTTACCAGATTGAAATCATAAACTACCGTGCTGACAGATTAAAAATACCGTGTTTCAGGCTCAAATTACCGTGCGTAGATTTAATAAAATACAGTAGAATTACCGTGTAAAATATAAGGAAAAAATTTCGATATTTTATTAAAAAAATCCATTCTTTAAACATTCTATTGTTACGTGTTCAATTTTCATATGTGGATGGGTTAACGGCTGGCTGGCAATCGTAAAATCTTTTGCATTTAGTCGTACTCGTCTTGCATAATTTGGGGATTACTCCTAAAACCAACAAAAAGTGCTGCCACGCTAAAGGAAGTAAATGTAATTGCGTTTCGTTATAGTATATTTTATATATTCGAACAATTTTTGTAATAATTATTTACCGTAGACCGTGTTTTAGCCAAAAATACCGTGTTTCTACGGTAATTACCGTGTACCTGGTAACACTGGGCTGGGCTGGTAACCTCAGAAGAATAACTAATCTTCTGAGACAGCAACGCCCTCTGTCCTTCTGAGGCCAGATACACACTCTAGCGGCGGTATCGGCTAACAACATTGAAGTTCATGTTAACTGTGTTTTGACAGTTATATGTGATACATTGCTACTTTTCTTTGGTAAGTTCTTATTTGTGCCAAAACAAAGAAGCAATGTATCATATACATCTGTCAAAACACAGTTAACATAAACTTCAATGTTTTTAGCCGATAGAGCCCCAAGGCCAAAGAAGTTCAACGAACGTCATTTTCTTTCTATTTTTTTATTTTAATTGAGACACAGAGACATTTGCGTTCGTTGGTTCGGTGTGTACTCAGCCTGGGGGCTTACTATCAGCAAATAAGAAACTGTGGCGTCTGCAAAGAGGTCACCACTCCTCTATGGTTAATAAGAGAAAAAGAAAGGTTGTTCTGACTTCTGTCTTACGTACTGATGTGACAGATTTTTATTGTTGTTTTCTTGCTATTGTAAATTAATATTATCCCTTCCTTACTCGTCCGTATTCCTTCCTATTTCAATGTGACTCTTCCATGTATATATTCTCTGTACATAGCATTTGTGGAGTAAATAATTAACACACGTTGGAAGTGTTTCCATCATAGTTGTAACCTTAGAGCATTAAGATGCTCTAAGGTTGTAACAACGAACACAAGTATAGTGCGGGCAGGAACAAAAGCCCACACAAAACCATCCATATGCCATTCAGTTCAAAAGCAGGCCTTAAACAATAGGGGAAAAAAATATTTTCGTGATATACCGCTGATCATTTTTTCTCAGTCAGATAGAGGGGGCAATACAATGAAACCAAACCACACACAAAGCTTTGATTCAGGTTTTGGATTTTATTTTTTACAGCGTTATTTCATTTGGTAGGTACCTACCTATACTGTTAGGTATAGCTAGACATGTGACAAGCTTAGACGTAAATCCATTAACTTAGCGGTCCCCCGACGTCTACGATTTTTTCATAGATCTATTTATGACTTGATGATAATAATTATTTTTAACTTTTTAACAGTTAGCTTTTTGTATGGGGGTTTTTTATTAAGAGTCATCTTTTTTGTGTCGGGGGTTTTTAAAATTTAAGTTTTATTTGAAGCTTTTTAAACTTAATTTTTGGCGGCCATTATCATTGAAGCACGATACCTCTGCTGGTAGGTATGTCGTTGAAGAGTTGTATCCTTCAGATTCCAGATGATGTCTCATCATCACCACCTATTATACTTTATTCGCAATCTACTCATATAAGACCATTCTAGTGATCTCAAACATGATACCTCTGTCGTATGTTGATGGAGGAGTTGAGTTTTCTGCAAATTCCAGTTGATGCTAGGCTGTTAAGCTTTAGGAAGGTAACTTTACCATGTTCTTTTAATATTTTCGAAATAACATGGTACCAAATTTCAACTAGAAAGAGCTGAAGATCTTCAAACAGCTGATCAGGTCATGGTTACCTTACCATGTTCTTTCAATGTCATTGAAGTAACCTTAAAGTAAAGTAACACGGTACCAGCAAATTCCGAATCGATCGGACATATGGAAGTAAGTCAGATCCCCTCATCAACTAGAAAAGTGCTAAAGATTTTCAAACGGTTGAACAAATTTTCATGAAACATGACTAAGAACACTAGGGATAAAATTATCTTTCACACAAAAAAAATCTAAATCAAAATCGGTTCATCCGTTTAGGAGCGATACCACAGACAGTACACTGACACGTTAAACTAATAACACCCCTCTTATTGCGTGGGGGTTAAAAATAGCATTGTGAATGCTTAAATGTCAAATAAATAACAAGTAGGTATCAATGTGCCGGGGGACCTCTTTGATTAAAAAATGTTCCAATGCACTAGCAAAGCAATGATACTTGTTACGTAACTTTTTAGTTCGCTTTTGGCAGGGCAGTCGTGTTTTTAGGGCAGTTGTATTTGCAACTGTATTAGGTACATTATACAACGTGTTACAAAAGTACCCCTAATGCCCAATATGGTAGATGAGATAGGTAGTCATAGGACTGGTCCATTGTTTAGCGGTAGACGTTATTATACAAGGTGTTACAAAAATACCCCTAATGCCGAATATGGTATATAGGGACCATCAAACTGAACAACTTTTACTATGGGACCAACTCTGAAATCGCGAAAAAAAAATCAGCTGTTCCATACAAAAATTAAAATCGAAAATATCAAAATGTATGAAACAGCTGATTTTTTTTTCGCGATTTCAGAGTTGGTCCCATAGTAAAAGTTGTTCAGTTTGATGGTCCCTATATACCATATTCGGCATTAGGGGTACTTTTGTAACACCTTGTATAATGTGTTACAAAAATACCCCTAATACCGAATATGGTATACAAGGTGTTACAAAAGTACCCCTAATGCCGAATATGGTAGATAGGAACCATCAAACTAAACAACTTTTACTATGGGACTTCAGGACTTCTGGATTTCAGGGTTGGTCATATTCGGCATTAGGGGTATTTTTGTAACACGTATAATAACGTCTACCGCTAAACAATGGACCAGACTTATGACTACCTATCTCAACTGTAGGCTACCTGCAAGAAAAAAGGTATACGATAGGTATAAAGGCAACAACACTAACAACAGCTAGTCTGTAAGCTGGTTTAGATCGGAGAAGGTAGAAAGTTTAATTCATCAACGCCCGAGCGGACGCAGGCGGCCGGATAACATTGGAATATGTATTGTGCCTCATTTTGCGGGCGTTGAAGGGTTAATAGAATAAGAGTAGGTAATCATCGATTTGAATTTGTGTTTTATTTGATGAAAATTGTAATTAATAAATTTTACAATAAAATTATTTACATTGCCACTATTTAAATACGAGCGGGCGGTCATCGCTGACATTTTTATTTACAAAGGCGATGCGTGTTAGGGTATTTTATATTAGCTAAAGTTAAGACGTAACACATAAGTACATACATACAGATGGATTGCAATTTTATAACAGTATAGTAATCTAGTATTACAGGCTTTTCCTGCTGTGCGGTTTTTCACCCGCAGCCTGCGGGCAAAGCAGACTAAAACGTGGACTGAAAACGTGGCCTTCAGGCCGAGATTTATGACACACGTGAGTTTTAGCCGGAAGAATTTGGCCTTTCTTCAGTCCAAGCCTGCATGTCCATCTATAACACAAGTTTCTTTATGCGGTGCTATCACGCGTATGCGGATCAAGAACCGCATAAATGGAAAAGCGCCGCCTTGTTTATACGAGTACATTGATGTTTACTTATGTTTAACAAAAAAATACCTTATCAAGCGGCATTATTAACCATTCTGTCTGATAGTTGCCGACTTACATTACAGTGCTAAAAGAGGACGATAGGTACCTATAATGCGTTTCAATCTTTTTGGCGGTATCGGTATCTGTGAAGTTAGTCGCTAGTCTGGCCAACAAGTCGTGTCATCTCATACCCGCGGGAAATTTAAAATGTTGAAATTTTATTCACTCAAAATACTGCGAAAATCAATTTTATCATAAGTACATACACCTTGACAAAAGTCCAAGCTAAAAAAAATCGAATAAAAGTATAAAATTTATAGTTATTTCGTAGTATTTTGAGTGTTGTTCAAAATGTTTAAAAATTTTAAATTTAACGCGGGTTTGAGATGTTACGACTCACGCGACTCGCTGGCCAGACTATACGCCTAGGTAGCCCTAATCTTCGGAGCCCCAACCCATGTCTTTACATCGAAATATTGTGTTCTCCGCATTGTTTCGCGCCACAGAATAGATGTTAGTAGGTATAATCCGCGCGTGGTTAGAATGGGACGGGACCTTGTCAAAGTAAATCGAAAATGACAGTTAAGCAGTCAAGTAGCGTTAGCAAAAAATTCTGAATCTATTTAAATAAAAATGAATAAAAAAAGAACAGTTCTACCCCTTTTTCCACTAATTAAATGAAGTAATCACTAAAATAATCACACCATAATACATAAATCTCGCATTTAAATCCACACGCACAGTTCTACACAACTAGCATTATGCGAGCATCTACGCGAGTTTGCTGACGCTACGTCCACAGATAAGAATAGTTACGTCTCAGGTCCAAAAGGTAGCATCCCATTCTCATTGCGCGCGCGCGATGTTCCGAGAGAAAACGTATTGTACCAAACCAAGATATATACCTACTTAAAAGCAAAATTAATTAGGTATATTATACTTACCTATCGTTTTACTCTATAATTCTTTATATTCATTTTACACAATAGCTATACACACTACAATTTTATTAGGTACATGACGGACTTCGTTATGCTCTCTTAGAAAATATCTAATATAAATATAGATAATTATTATAATAATTTATCATCTAGATAATTGCTTTGTAAACGTTTTGACTAACTTAAGTATTAGGTATGTTATGCTATTTTATAGCATTTGAATTAGGTTCTTTGCTGCGTGCTAAGAACGATATATGTAATGTATAGCGCTGAAATAATTTTATTTTTTAGTGATTTCGATTGAGGTCCTAAATACTAAACCTTTTTGGATTTCGTAGCCATATCGTCGATGGGCGTGCAAAGCCGCGTAAGATAATACCTACCGCGTATTTACGAAAGTCCTAAAATTGAGATTTTGTGCCAGAGGAATCAACACTATATGAATTCAAATAACACTATTTTGCCACTAAAGCATTCTATACCTTGAAAGTAGAATCCATTCTCAAGTTAAATACCCAATACGGCAAATTTAGTGAAATTACGTCACATTCCTATAAAACAATAGTAAAAAAAACTATAAACAAGTCAAGTCAGAAAAATGTATTTAAAAGGCCAAGATTATTAAGTGTTTTCTGCTTCCTGTAAAATTAAAAAAACTACTCTTGCGCGGTCTTGCACGATCATCGATGATATGGGCCCTTTTTCGCAACGAGTAACAGTGTGAATCGATGCAAATTTTTATTGTCATCTAGTGACACTGGTTCGTGTATAGTGTGATGTGACACGTTCAGAAAAAAAACCCATCGAGTCATATCATTAGTTACATTGTTACTCGTTGCGAATTTTTTTCCCAACCAGTCACAGTGTGACACGTTTCAGTAAGACTCGTTGCGAATAAAGGATATGGGATGATAAAGACAAAAGACGCATATAATTTAAGTACCTATTAGGACATTTTTACACTTTTGTTGAAGTTCAAATGTAATCTTTTTTATTTCTTTTTTATGTTTCCTACATACCTACACCTTGCTGTTTTATACTAATCACACATACGCTTATAAAAATTCAAGGCATCAAGCGTGTGACAAGGTAAAGTAATATTCAGAAGTTTTTTTAGCGTTTTAAATTTTATGCCAATATCTTTCTGAAAAGGCCGAGAACTAAAATTCAATGTAAACTGGGCAGCAAAGAAACCGGGCCACTACATTATTCATATACAACCACATTTTTCATATACAAACGAGGTAACTTTGCCAGGGATTGACCGAGCTGTGATCTGATGTTGGCTATCCAGGGAGTGAATGAAGGAGATGCAGATAGCTATACACACCCAACTGATCTGATCAGCGTTCTAAGAGTTATAAGCAATGATATTATATAAATATATATGATATTATATTAATATATAAAATATATATATCTCTTGATATAAGGATCCGAGTTTTCAGTTTCAGGATTTCAATACATTTTTATGCTAATTTCGCGGTTTTTTTTAAACATATCCTTATATCCAATGATATTTATATAATATCATTGCTTATAACTTTTAGAACGCTGATCAGATCAGTTGGGTGTGTAAGCGATCTGGATCTCCTCCATTCACTCCCTGGATAGCCATCATCAGATCAGCTCGGTCAATCCCTTCCATAGAACCACGGCTTTAAAGTTACCACGTTTGTATGAAAATAATGTGGTGGCCCAGTTTCTTTGCGGCCCAGTGTAGGTATTAGTAATAAACTAGGTACCTTATCAAGGTAGGTTAGGTAGCTACTAATTAGGTAAAAACGGTCTGTCATAAAAATCGCAAATATTATAATATCTAATAACACCACAATCTGTTAACACGCGTTTCTTTAATTCATAATATCTTTGGTTACGTATTTATAACTATTATTGGTGCATTAGTACCTACCTATAATTTGTAGTGTTATTTAACAGGCGTTACTACTTTTTATACTTAATTTGAGATAAGCGTTTACCTAACTGCTAAACTGAATAAGTAAAAGTAAACTTTACAAAACTCCATCAACACAACAAATTTTATCTAGGTAGGTATTTGTTGTTGTAAAAGTACCTATTAGCTCCTGACTTACATCCTTACTAAAAACATTGTATGAGAGTGATTAGTTACAGTGTCATTTATATGTAAGAAAGTACTTAAAACAGTTTTTTTGGGTTGGGCAGTTTAACTTAAGAGCGCTTAGTCTGCACACTAGCTATGGAGTTTTATTGTTAAAAGTGGCCACTTTTCGCAAAAAAACTACATCAAACTAAACGACAGGCTAGAAAATATTGTTTAAGAGGAAACACCACGGTCGAGAGATTTGAAAAATTCCTCTAGACAGTTGACAAAATAACGTTTTGTAGTCCCCTGTTTCCTCCTCCAAAACTAGGCGGATTTAAATACTTTTTTCATTGAAATTTAAAGAAAGATAGGCTGTTTTCCTATGTTTTCCTTTTTTCATAAATTAATATTTAAAAGAGATTCTTCTAAAACCTAAAAAAAACCCTAGTTTAGACATCCAGCAATATCAGACGAGATTATGTGAAAAAATCAAAACTTGAGAACACAGCCAAAGCATTTCTTTATTTTTTGATGAAAATAGTATTCAAATTGGTCTTGTTTTGGAGGAGGAAACAGGGGACTACGAAACGTTGATTTTGTCAACTTTCTATATGATTTTTTCAATTCTCTCGACCGTGGTGTTTCCTCTTAAGCGATAAAAAGTACCACGAAGCTTCTTCGGAGTGCGCTACAGAGAGATAATTCACAATTTCGTTTTTATTTAAGCATTGTGATTTTCTTTCCAATAACGGCGCTAGTGTGCAGCGCTAAAAATAAAATGGGTCCATACGATCCGATTCCAATTGGCTTATCTTTTAGAAATTCCACCCCCGTACAGTGGATGTGTGGGATTTCTAGTACCAATATACTATTATATATTCTGTCACAATATTTTTGTAGAATTGGCTTACCTTCACTTTAATTTCACCCCTCACCACTATTACCTAGTTACTAAGCTTCACGTAGAAAACATTATTACCTATCTCCTTTAGTTAAAGAGTTGTGTAAAAAATTATTAACCAAATAGGACCAGGTTAGGTACACTACACCTAGTAATAAAAATAGACCTACATACTGTACAAATCAGTGTGATGTAGGGTCCACACCTACACGGCTTAGCGCCCATAATTTTCACAATGATAAGCCTTCATGAGCCAACTAGCGCCGCCAATCGATTTTATTTTATTTATTCTAAATAAGCCCAATTTCTTAAAAAAGGAATCAGTCAAGGTCTTGTGAATGACGTCTAACGTTTATTGAATAACGTTACAACATTACAAAATGCGTGCAATAGTTTAAAAACGGGTTTGAACCAACAGTGGACACTTTTAACAAAATCGCGCTTTAAACTGTTTGAAAGCCTTTTCAAACTGTGTAAAGTTATTCAATAAATATTAGACGTTATTAACAAAACCTTGACTGATTCCTTTTTTAAGAAATTGGGCTTATTTAGAATAAATAAAATAAAATCGACTGGCGGCGCTAGTTGGCTCATGTCAGCCCCTTAACATACGAGCAAATTAATTGCATTAAGTCTAATGTGGCCCCATCCTTACAATGAGTCACTATACACTCGCATACAACAATTTTAGTAAGAGCATTAAAAATTAATTATATTTATGTATAGCCTATCTATACCAAATCGTCTATCCATTTGCAGATATGGTATTATTGGATTTTCATCGTGTTTTACATCTCACTAATGTCTTTTCGTGCATCATAAATTTTAATTATTAATTAGTGTAATCAAATCCCTTAACTACTTACTCACTACTAGGGACCTAAGTGCTTAGGGATGATATTAACAAACTCATGTACTTAAACTTAAAATCGCAATCTATACGCTGGTTATAATGTATTGTGCTTGTAATAAGAATTTATCAAAATTCCAAAAATGTATGTATGGTAATGAAAAACTAAATAAATACAATAATAAATTATTACATTTTAGTTAATTAAGCTATTGTGAAAATAATAATAATCTAGAAAAACAAATTTTAATGTAAGTAGTATTTTTATTTAAAACTTCATCTACCAATTCTGAAGATGGCACATACATACATTCTATAAAATTCAAGCGTTAAAATCAACGAACTAAAATTTATGGAAGTGTAATTGCAAACAAAAATTGTTTAAAAAATAACACCATGGGGCTTAAAAATTACAACCCGCACAGCATTTAGTCAGGCCAGCCACGCGCTCGGTGACAAATATTAGCGTTCTTTACAGTAATTGCAGTTTGTATTTTAAAGAAAAGTTTTAAGTTTACTAGAAATGACGCCTGTGTAGTCAAATGGTGTAAAAGACTCAAAGAGGGCAAAAAGGTGCAGCGATAACGTATCATTAGTATTACATATTTTTTCGTTTAAGTATAGAAAATAGAGTATACATAATTATGGTAGCTATAATGCAACCAGTGTTCAGTCGCTTTGTGCTACATAACTAATAATGCCAGCATTTTTAGCCTCGCCCACTTAGTTGTAATTTTTGTGGTGCTATTTTTTGAGCGGGATGCTTGTTCCATAAATTTTAGTTCGTTGGTTAAACATAATTATTTCTTTTGTATGCACTTGTAACGACGAATAATGTTGTATCTACCTAGACTACTCGTATTATTGTTTAATGGTACAGCACGCTATGATACATATTTCTTAAGAATTTATTCAGTACCTTATAAATATTTTAAATTTTAATAACATTAAAGCGGCTCAAACAGCCTACTCTCTCGTGATGGGCAAAGCGTTTAATTCCATAACATATAGATAAATATAAATGGTAATTAATTACGTAGACATCATTACCAAGGGTAGAATAATTTATAAGACGGATATTTAGGTACCTTTATAAAAATATACTTCTTTAGGAGTCGTCAAAATCAGTCACGTGTATGAATGAAAAGTTACGATAATTCTGAAGGCTTTTAAAAAATATGTCTTTCTGCCATCAAATGGATGTTTGTTTATCTTACAAAAATGTGTGACAGTTTTTTGAAGGAATAGATAATTAGAAAAAGTTTTGACTTCTCATTATAAAAAATGGGAACAGTAGGTGCGTTTATTTTTATCTGTTGCACTTATAAGTACAGCGTATATCGAGCGACAAATACAAAATTAAGTTAAAAATAAAGGAGTGGACACGGCTCAAAAAACAAGTTCTCTCAATAAAAGTTCTCGTGTAATATCACAACAAGAGAAGCTGCATTATGGTCCGTCCGGCCGACTTTGGAAAAAAACGCGAATCGGTAAGAATCACGGAAAGGATCGTGATTTGGTAAAATAGGACCAAAAACCTATATTTTGGTATATAAAATTATAAAAGCGCAAGACGTATACATTTCAAGTATAATTTGTACCAACAAATTCTAATAAAAATCTCATTTTCAACAAATATCTATAAACGCAGCATAGAATATATATTTAATATTTTAATATAAAGCTTTGCTTGAACGGGTTATTAGCAATAATGTAGATATATAAGATAAGATTGTCTTATAAAGCGAATGATATGTAATAATTTTCTTACATTTTAAATAGTATCACCACGAGCACATTCGAATTTTGGGAATGATCACATAATAGGCAACATCACGGTAACATTATAAAATTCAAATTACTAACATGAATACTAGGTATTACTTAGGTTCTTATGTAGTTGTTAATTTGAGTAAAATAATTAGGGCTCATTAGAGTATCAGTACTAATACAAATACTTCTAATACTTTTGAAAAACAAAGACTTAATTTATTTTAGTCCAAATCAATACGGCGATGACCACACAAAAATAAGTAAGTAAGTGGTTCTTTGTATTCTGCTAAAAAATATATTTTTATTTGAATGCGAAACGTCGGAAGTTGTGTAACCTAACATGAATTTTAGATGCAAACTAAGATTAACTATTAAAATAGTATTATCTCTGCCATAATGTGAAAAAAGAACATGTTTCAGATGATATACAACATCGTACAATGGAAAAAAAGGTTGTGTTTTTTTATTTGAAGCAGGTATTAACAAAACCAGCGAACTAAAATCTATGGAAGTGTAATTGGAAACAAATATTACTTAAAAAATAGCACGACGTGGCTAAAAAAGTACAACCAGCACAGCATTTAGTAGGGTCAGCCACCACGCGCCAGTAATTGCAGTTTGTATATCTAAAGAAAAGAAAGAGTTTTTTAGAAATGATGTACACAAGAGTGTAGTGAGTCAAATGGTGTAAAAGACGCAAAGAAGGCAGTGAAAAGATGCATAGATAATGTATCATAAGTATTAAATTTTTTTCGTTTACAGATACAATACAAATTATAGTGGCTGTTATGCAACCAGTGTTCAGTAGCTTTGTACTGAATAACTAAAAGCCAGCATTTTTAGACCTGCCCACTTGGTTGTAATTTAGCGTGTTGCTTTTTTTTGAGCAGAATGCTTGTTCCATAGATTTAAGTTCGCTGAACAAACCATCAAATGGCGCACCAATATTTTTATTGTATAATCATTAAAAAAAAAATTCCAAAACAAAAGATAGTTACATTACAATTCAGCTTTAGCACAAAATATAAAGTATTGTGTATGTATGTTACGAAAATAATAAAATACTGAAATATGCTAGTTTCAGAACACATAATATTCTTGGTTGGCATTTCTAGCTTTGAACAAAATTATGAATTTTCAATATTCACTAAAAATTTTAACTTTAACATCTTATTTGTGGCCGACGGATGTTGTTTCAGAGCAAAAGATTAAAAAAGAGCCCTAACTTTTTAGTTACTTACTTGACACTTGTTCGGCTTTGTCAAGTTCGAATTCAAGTGATAAGTATTCAGTGTACTTTTTACCCCAAGATACAGATTTTTGAACAATATAGTTCTTGTTACACAGTGAACTAGAAATAAAATTATACACACATAGTTATGTTCCTATATTTAGTTAATACACAAAACGAACTTGCAACATCAATTGTTTTTGTCCAGAAAATAAAAATTGATATAGACTTTTTTAAGAGTTTTAACAATAATATGGCAACAGATTATTAGATAGTAAGGTAGCTAGCCCGCTAGCCGAGTATATTGACAAGCATTCTACATAAGTATATCTATGCTTATGTTTCAACGTATATCGCACTTTTTATGATACTTATACCTCTACATATTCACTGATTATTCCATGAAACTCCGAAACAGTACTATCCGAACAATATATTAAAGCGGATAGACGTGAATAATAATTTTAAACGTTACTTGAATTCAAAGCACAGCCAAAATGCGTTTTACTTACAAATTATGGTTTATTATACCTAATAAGATATAAAATCTATTTTTCAAAACAGTTGACTCGTTGGTCCACGTTTAACAAGCGAAAGGCATGTATCGATGGTACCTAATTATATTGAACTGTTTATTTTATACCGTAAACCTAACATACAACTTGCTTCAATAATTTTGACGAAGTCATTTTTCCAAAATTCTCATTCATTGTACCTGTTAAAAAAGGACCAAAAATTTTTAGAGGAAATAAAATGATAACCTGCTTCTGTAATATATGTACGATGTTTAACTTCCATATATGGACTTTAGCTGTAATTTTTGTGATTTTATGATTTCAAGATATACCTACTTACCTTAATAAAAAAATACTATTTAGTGCCGGACGCATGTGGATTTACCGAAAACAATTTTTGAACTGTCATTTTATTTACATAGCTGTCATTTATTAATCCATCAAACAAAATAACAGCGGCGTACACTATACTTTTAAGCGATTAACCATCCGTTTCTATTAAGTAGGTATTTTTTGTTTAATCATTATTAACACTATGTACAGGTGAGACTATATCGGGCAAAAACAAATTTTGGAATTGTGATTTTGATCTTTTTGCATTGAATTTGCTTAAAAGATCTACAGAAATTAGGAAATCATGTACTGAATGCAGTCGATTTTCAGTGCATTTTTTCCAACTCGTTGAATGTTGAAGGCATGTTCATGGTTCAATATTAAAAAAAAACATGTTCAAAATTACAAGTGAATAGATTTGATATCATTACTAATAATTTAAATTTAATTAAACGACTTGAGCTTTAACTACTTACGCACCTAAGCCTATAATATTTTTTTAAGTACCTACATGAACCTGAAAACTTACAGAATAGGACAATCAAAAACAATTATTCTTAACAATAACTCTCTTAAAAAATCACTCATATTTATAAATCAATAATCAAACATTATCATATTATCACAACTTAAGTGGGTGTTAAGATTAAATTAATATACATAGCGTAATTAATCAAGGTGATTAGATCTAACAATAACAATAACTGGATAAATATAACAACAGATTCTATGTCTTTTACCTTTTACCGTCTTATAATACTTACTATAAATTATAAAACTTAAAGCGATAAAATACATCTGGACTGTCTTTAGGTTTGAAATAGATTTCATATTTTTTGTACAGTTTCTTTAAACTTATCTTCCAATAGCCTTCATCAAAGATCGAGAATACCAATACAAATTATTTTCACACAATTATGTTATTGATCCCTCTTTATCCTATCATAAGTTTGAGTACACGAAAAATATATAACCTTACATAGGTATTTTTACAATTACATTCACGGTTGAATTTCATCGAAAACTATTTCAAAACCTGTAGAATTTCATCACTCACAATCTTAAATATCGACATGCGACGGTTTTATTGATAAAGGTGGGTATAGGAGCAAATAGCAACATCCACCTTTTAAAAATAAGTCTTTAATTACGATCACCATAGCAGTTTGAATCACAATCCGTACGAATGTCGACACAGAGTATAGGGTGCAACATGATGTGCCTCCGGACTTATGTGAGACGTTTTGATCACAAGAATTGCGTTTATAAAGACAGTTTGTCCACACAAGCAGCCGTAGAAAGCAGCAGCGGTAGAGACACCATTAAGCGAACGCTTTGTAGTGGATGAAGAAAAAGATAAGAAAGACAGCGTAGGCAGTGGGGAATGTGATGCGCGCGATCACGTCGATGGTCTTCGCCACCCGGATCGGATGCGGCGGTTCTTTTTTGCGAACCTGGACGAAACATGGCTGAAAAAGATTAATTTGTAAATGAATGATGATACAAGAAGCTGTGAGGGAGCTGAAGAGAAACATAGGTACATAACACTAGGATACTCTACACCTGAAGCTTGACACCTTTAAGAATGCACTTAATGCACTAATTATTACCTTGTAGTGAGATTTCATTGACGTGTTTCAATGTATACCTAATGTGGAAGTAAATTTGGGGACCAGGCATAGTAAAGATAAATAAAAACACGTTTCATTACACATAAAAAAATGTTTCGGAAAAGCGGTTTTTTTTTATTTCAAAACCTTTTTGAATAACTAGGTACAATTTATATTATTTCCATTGTTTGCCAATACATAGAAATTTCTTGTAAAAAGCTAAAAATCAAAGATAGAAAGCAAGCTTAAATTAAACTAGACTAAAATGACATGTCTGTTGGCTAGCTATTTGTGGTAGGTACTGTGTATAGTTTTACAATTCAATAAAAAAATACTGATGCTTTGTTACTTTATACTATTGACACATCTGTCAGTTGTACAGCATGTATGCCAAGAGCTTTATAACCATATCGCGTGAAGAATCTAATGTACACCTTTACTTTTCTTAAGAATTAGTGGTGATTTTTGTCGTTTTACCTCCGTGACTCCTCCGTTGTTGGTGGTATGGGTGCACGACCCAGGGGGTCCCGTGCACGTTGCACAACTGACTAAATCTGCAGCACCAGTTGATTCTCTTTTTTTATCACCCTGTAACACAATACACAGTCAGCATATCGCGAAAATCTCGCCGAAGTTGAAATAAGTTTTCGATGTAAACAAAAATCATGTGTATGGATTTTGAATGGATTTAGGAAGGGGTAATGAACAAAGATTTGTCTAAGACCATTCATATAATACAACGTGTTACAAAAATACCCCTAATGCCAGGGACCATCAAACTGAACAACTTTTACTAAGGGACCAACTCTGAAATCGCGAAAAAAATTCAGCTGTTTCATACATTTTGATATTTTAGATTTCAATTTTTGACAGCTGATTTTTTTTTTCGAGATTACAGAGTTGGTCCTATAGTAAAAGTTGATCAGTTTGATGGTCCCTATGTACCATATTCGGCATTAGGGGTATTTTTGTAATGTGTTGTATAGTTGATGGAAATATATAAAAAGTACATGATAACTACTTATATTAATACTCAATACTTTATAACGACATACATTATGTTTTTCTAATGGACTTTCATTTGGGAGTTATGCTTTAACGAGCGTACTTACAGGCTGTTGCGATCCGAAGCAGCGTTAAAAAAAATGATGCGTTAGTTTTCGTGATTATCATATCAATGAAGATGCGGGCAGATTCTATGATGGTTGTTCAGTGACGTCACTTACAGCACCACTAGTCTCCGGTTGGGGGGTATCTGATTTTGCCCAATTGAGGAACGCTATCGCCTCCTACGTAAATTACATTTTTATTTTAGCTTAAGCATGATTGCGTAACAATGCTTACATAAAATAACAGTTATAATGGAACCTTGCGTTATAATGGAAGGCATGTTTAGGTGTTTTCGGTTACTGGTAGGTAGCACAATAACCGTTTTCGTTAACTAAATCAGCTTTATCTTTTTTATAAGTTATGGATATACACGAAAGCAAGCCTTCAAACCTTATTTATAAAGATATTTTTTTAGATGCTTTATGCAAAAGCCGTTATTGCTAAAAAGTACATTTTTAAGCTCAATCTGTCAATGCCATAAGCATCGCCTTTATTATTTGCATATTATGTGTATTCGTAAATGTGTCAATTTTTAATTGTTTTATTCTTTACAAGCCCTGTACCGAACAGGCCAAGGCAGTGCAGTTTCGGTATATTTTTTATATTAGGTACCTATGTGTGTGACTGCTACTAATAGCTTGTATGTTTATATCAGTGTAAATCAATAATTGCAAAGTAGCAAAGAAAAGTAGGTAAGTATATGTTATAATGAAAGCTTGAAATAAATAAAATGTGTGATGCCGATGTCGCACAGTATAGCCATGTGTGATTTTAAGGACCTTGTTTAAAGTGGATATGTATGTAAAATTGTTTGCCTTTATTAATTAGTTGACTTATTTTGATATGACATGATTGCGTTTCCGTTTCAGCTTGGGCAAAAATGCTTCCGTCCGGCTGTCCGGCTTTCCGGCTGTCAGTCTGTTCTCCTCTAAAGGTCGCATTTCTCAACCGATTCTCGTAAAATTTTGTGAGCAGGTTCTATAATTACGTCGTCTAGCTTCGAATAGAAATAATAAAAGAATACAGCTACCAAACAGCACATAGTACTGCTTTTGTAAAAAACCTTGGCTCCATCATCAGACCCTGGACTTCATCTCCCATCAGAACACTTGTCAAGACAAATCTAACGAGCTCAAACTCGATGGGGTTGTATAGTTTTATAACAGAGTTCCTGTGGCCTTCTTCTGGCTCTATCATCAGATCAGCTCAATGACACCATCATATTGCATTGTCTTCCAGTTCTGATCAATATTAAAGTTTCAAGTCTCTAGCTTATCGGAAAGTTAGTTTAAAATCGATTGCAAAATTTGTGGACAAGAAGACTAAAGTAGATCCTTAATATTGATATTTTTCTGTTTGATGTTATTTCTATACTTGCTTTCAATTACCTACTTATTTTAATAAATTCATATTTTATTTATTTATTTATTATTATTATAAGATTTACATGCATGTATTTGGTTTGTTTTCCATAAAACTTTAATGGATTAATTTTCACCAAAAGATCTCGTTATATACAATCAGCGGTAAATTAAGTCACAGTTTTAAAGGATTTTTTTTATTGAGATATTTTCTTTAGTAATCATGTATCATGCAGCTAAAGCTTCAACTTACTTATTTAGAGTTTTAAATCTACTCAGGTTTACAAAAAAAGCTATAAGTAAGAACTTACCTTGAAGTAAATTAAGAAAGTTAAACAAAGGATGAACCTACGTATGTAAATACGCATGCTGTCGTTAAACCGTGCCATTTTGAGCAATGGTGACTTGTAAAGAGTCTGTTATATTTATTTTACTAGGTGAGAATAACGAAATACCAAATTATCAAGTAAGGGGTCGAATAAAATATTCGGATAGACGAAAAACTATTTCCACAGAAAAATATTATAATCATGTTTACGTGTTTTATTGCTGAAAAATTTTGTCTGTCAGAACATCTTCCAATCCATTTGAATTGTTGGTGAATTGATTACCTGTATTGATTAATTGAACACAATCACTATTCGATTTCCAGTGGTGATAGTCAACATTTTCAGTGGAAATCGCTATTCTAAATACCTAGTTATAAGTGATTTTAAATCTTTTTTGGTTATGGTGATGCAAAAGAAATATAACAGATTTGCTTGGGAAGTGCCAATGATCGTGGCGAAAATTCTTACCAAGGGGCTGGCCAGTATAATGCCAATTCTGCTCAGGACAGCAGGCAGTCGCTGCGAACACATCACACACACAGTTGTTCACTCGTGACTGATGGTCGTGTGCCAACGTGATAAAGACTAAATTGTTGCGGCCACAGACGATTGTACAAAATATACAACACAAAACATTGATTACTAGCAGATTTTTTAAGGATCTTTGGAAAAAGTGCTAGTTTTTAAATTCAACTTCAAAATAAGGCGAAAGTAGGTACTGAAGAATCTTTGCAATGTTTTCCCAATTTTGAAATATTTTAGTTATTATTATTTGTAATGAGAAGCATTCATCAAGAAGTGAAAATAATTGAAAGCTACGGCCACACAAAATAGTCTCTGAATTGAATGCATGAGTTAATAAAAATCGCTCACATTGCAAATAAAAATATGTATGTGATGATCTCGCTAATTATTAATATGTTAATATATACTGCTCAAAAGAACATGGGGGTCACTTTATAGTTTTCCATACAAGAGAGCTAACTTCTGAAAGGTATTTTTATGATAAACTAGCTGCCTGCCCTAGGTTCGCACGAGTGGCGTCATCTATTAGTTATATTACGGTTTAAAATGTCGAAATAGAAATAATATACAGTAAAGTCAGCAAGTTCACTATTACAGCTTTCGAACAATATCAAATTTAAATAAAATCAGATTGAATTTATATTAAACAAACCTTTCAGAAATTAGCTCGTTTGTATGGAAGACCATATCACTATAATTATGGTTAGTAATAGTTGGTATGGCCTCTATTTTCTTTTGAGTAGTATACATGGAAAACATGCATAAGAAGAAGAAAATGTGAATCATGCTAATTATGACGAATACAAAAGTGAAATATAAAACGTAGTCCAGTATTTCCCACCAAACTCTGTTCTGTACCAAATTCTGTTGTAGTTACATAAAAGAAAACATTGCAAAGAGTTAGGTACACAGAAACAAATGCTTTCATAGAGGTTTTCTTGCAAAAACATATGACAACACACTAAAAAGAATATCACATGCGTAGAGTTTATGGTGGAAGTTAAACATCTTTTATATTTTAGCTGTAGGTACTTAACTGAAATATTACTTACTTATTTGCATTTCAAAATAAATTAAAACATCTATTTCAGTTCATCTTAAATATTTTATAAACATATTGGTTTTTATAAGAAATTTAGGAAGATAAAGTAACTAATGTGAATAGATACAAAATAAACTAATGTAAATAGATACAAAAAAAATTAAATTGCGTCCATTTACTGTAGCAACAAACACAGACAGAAACAAAAAGCGTAAAATTTATAAAGGTACCTAACTAATAGTATAAATAAAGCCAATGCTTAAACATTTTCAGGGCCGTCTTAACCCTATTGGGCACCGGGGTGCGTAAGTCAGCTTGCGCCCCCTTTGCCAAGTAAAAAAGTGTTCGATTTTTAAAGTTAGGTACTTCACCTTTAAGTAGGGTAAGGTACATTTTCAAACTAAGCTTAGGAGTGAAAGAAACTAAGTTTTTCATGCAAAAACAAGTTGTGTACTCGCGTAATACGTGAAAAACTGAAATTTATTCAGACTTTTTTCAGTTTACAGCTGGATCCTGGGTTTGATCCTGGGTTTTTTACGGGTGGGCGAACCACTAGACCACAGAAGTGGTTAAAACCCGTGAATTTTACAAAATACCTAGCTCCTCAATCTCCCCATAAATTCATATCTTGCAAATGCTGCAAAGGCTGTGCACTGGACAAAGTTGCACATGCCATATTTCAAACAAAATATTAGACATGCGAAGCTCTGTTGGTGAGCTTAAATTGTCTCAAAAACTTTCAAAACTATTGTAAATAAAACATCGTTTATGAATTGAACTGAAAAACGACCGCTAACAGTTTTCACGTATTGAATCTCTTATTCAATTGTAAAATTAAGCAAAATTTTAATTTTGCGCGTGTCAATGGGCGCGTGCGGGTTCATTTGTCATTTGTTGGTTCTTTTTGAATTTGCCGCGAGTGTTTGTTGGCACATTTATTTGATTCTTAGTTACAAGATTAAAATTGACTTACACTACGCAAGTCGCAATTAAGCAAGGCGAATTTGCCGAAAGCTGATGCGTACTTATTTGACAAATATTATATTGGTGCCTATATTTTTATAGCTGGCAGACTACGCATGGTATAAGGTGATCGGCCCTCAGCGCCCCCTAGGACCCTGCGCCCGGGTGCTACGCACGCACCCCTTGCACCCCCGGGTAGAGACGGCCCTGAACAGTTTATCCAATACCAAGAAATTATGAATTTGCTACTATAATATATTTTACAATTGCGAACTCATTATAAAGAGGTATTCTTTCTAGAACTAGGAAGCAAACATATAAAAGTTCTGTTGCGTAAAAATTTTCAACCCTGTCATCTGTATATAATAATATATTATAATAAAAGAAAGTCTACAAAATGTGCGTGCCGATAAAACTCAGAAATGATTCCTCCCAGTACGATCTAAGGAGTTATATTGTGTGGTAGCCTTCTGTCCCCCATCCATGAAGAAGGTTCCCGTTTTTACCTGAATGGCGTGATTTTGAAGATATAAGGGTTGGAACTAGGTTGGAAGATATATTGCGACGGCCGTGACGTCACATGACTTAGATGAGACATAGAGCATTAAGTGGTGTCCTTCGATCAAGAACATCATTGATCGGTGATGACCAAATTAAGCGCCTTCTGAGATTTAGACTATGGAAATTTATTCACACGTGTGGATGGAATGTCTTTTGGTCATAACAGATTCAACTCAAGTTTTATAAATTGTTGACCTCATGCTTTAATTTTTTTATTATTTTTGCTACATATCCTATAAAGCTCCCTTCTTTTACTAAAAGTCTAAAAAAAGAACACTTTATGCAGATGCACAACGTTATGGAGAACGAAGGGAAAAGATGAAAAAGAAGAGAAAGGAAGGAAGATGAAGAAGTAAGTGAAGAGTAGAAGAATAGAGGTGAGGTCTAGCAGTAGTCAGTGCTAGCACGGGGAAGTAGTGGTAATGTCGTCGGTAACAGTGTTGGGTGGCTGCGCCGCTCGGAGGAAGATACGTTTGGGTAAGATAAGTTTGGGCGAAAATGCTTTCGTACGTCTGTCCGGCTGTCCGTCTGTTTTTCTCTACAAGTGGCATTTATCAACCGATTCTCGTGTTTCGGAGCGGTTCAAAAATCTATTTGTCGAGCCAGATTTTCAATTTTTTTCTAAAAAAAAAGAATTCACCTATATCAAAATATGTTCAAAGTTAGAAGCGCCATCTAGCTTCGATTACTATAATAAAAGAAGACATACCAGACAGCACTTACTACTACTTTTGAAAACCTCTTGGCGACATCTATTAGATTAGTTTTTAAACAACATACAATTTACTTTTTAACGCACAAACGCGAGATCTAAAGCTCACTGAGCCACTAGTATAATATTTTTTATTCCAACTACCACACAATCTCATATCAACTCCCTGAGCGAAACCGGGCACCACAGCTAGTAAATTATAAGTAGGTAACAGCGTTTCATGAACTATAATCGTTCGTTTTTCGACTGTTTAGAAATTAACCCGACCTTTCATTGTGATCGATTTGAGTCGTAATTTTTAAGCATTGTCATTATTAGAAAGAAAAACGTATCGTAACTATACAGCGCTAATGAAGAACATCGATAAAAAATGGTAATTTCAAATCAAAAACAAAGCTGTAATGGCGTCGTTTACCTGAGTGACTGGGTTTTCTCCAGGCCTGTAGACGACGTTGTGCAGAGGCCTCTTTCTTCCCACGTAATTGACGCAGACAAACTCGAGGAGGGACGCGTAGATGAAGCACATACACACCCCGTCCCAGACGTTCATAGCGGTTAGATTCGACACGACCGGCAATGTAGATCGGAACCCATTTGATGTCGTGAAAAAATTCAACATTGTAGTTACACCTGTTCACAAAATCAATCCAGTTAAAATTAATAAAATATAGCTTGAGAGGTAAATTATTTCAGACCTATTAATGTTTACAATGACTTTACTTTTCCACATATAGCAGATATCATGCTTACTATACATCTATTTCACTAAAGTGCAATATAGTTGTGGTGATGTTAAAACATTTATTACACGTAATATAAAAAAGCCAACCATTCTAGATGTGATTGTAAAACGGCGATTTTTTTAAATAATATTAATTTAAGAATAATACTTAGTGAATCATTGATGATAAAATAGCAAACTAAACAATTACACCAACCTATCATTACTCTAGCAGGCACGGCATTCCATTCCAGCCAAAATGTAATAAACGATGATGTCACCAAAATGATGCCCGGAATGAAAACAGTGGTGAAGTAAAATGATCTATCCCGCGTGAAGATGAGATCCACCCTCAGGCAGCTGTAATTACCTAAAAAGAATTCAAGCATAATCTAAAAATAAAATATAAAACAAAAAAGGCGTTTGTGAGAGTGACCGCTGGCGTAATTTTATTTACATCACCAACGAGCAAGCGGAACCTGCGAAAGAACCAAATATAGCGTGTCATATAAACAGCCCCAGCCACATCTATAAGAGAAAGAGATAAAGAATATGCAAGACCGAGAACATTCTCAATTGCCAGCCAATCGTTTTACCTATCATGGAACGAGCTGGCACAGCGTTCCATTCCAGCCAAAAGGTGATGAACGAGGATGTCACCAGTATGATTCCGGGAATAAATACGGTTGTAAAGTAGAACGCTCGGTCTCTAGTAAATATTAGGTCGACTTTTAGACAGCTGTAGTTCCCTGTGGAGTGAACATTATTGATACAGTTGGAATACTATACATAACATGTTTGAAAAATTATGTGTCGTTAAAAATTAGGTAATGGATTCTCCTTAACAGTATCACGCAAGTAAAAGCATTGTTTAAAATTCCAAATAACTCTATTCAGAGGCCTTGTACTATAAATATATCTTTTGATAGTAGAGATTAAAAAAAAGAAATAAAAAGTCTATATTATTTAAATGCATGAGTAATGCGTGTTGTGTTTATATGCTTTTAACATAAACTCTAGCTTCAACGATCATTTTCAAATGACTAGAGAGCAGTCTAAATATCAAAGTAGTAGGATCTGAATACGTGCTTCACACAGAATAACATGCAAGTGAAGATGACTGGATGATTTCAAACATAATCGTGAGTGTATCGTAGTAGAATGAATTAGAGTACCTCTTCAAACCATTATAGTACAACGCTCGCTTTGGCTCAAACACAATTACGCATTTACTCACACATAAGCAATATTTTATGGCAAATACGTAGACACCGGACCCAATGGTGTACCGTCCGGTGTGGCTCAAGTACCTTGCTCCTCAAATCGTCTCTGGCAAAGATTACATGTCAGCTCCTCATCGTCTTCGTAAAGTGAAATACCGTCAGCTGCTTGCAAAGACGTTAACAAAGTCTTACATTTTGTGCTACATTTATCTTTTACGTAATCAAAATACAATAGGTACTATTGATTTGTGCCACGACTGCGAGTGTCACAATTTCTACGACGAACTAATGAGGTTATAATGAACATGCGTTTCTAGCTATGTCCTAAAATGAAACCACAACATAATCAGTAGATACTTATCAAACACTAGAAGCCTCTACTCAATTTTATGATACAAAAAAAGAAATTCCTAATAACCTTTTACATAAATCAAGACCAAGCTGAAAAGAGTTAATCAGAATTCCGATACAATTACTAAAATATCTCTGATCCTTTCTTGTGCAAAGTATAGGATGTGCTTGTAACAAAAGAGAAGGAATTTAGGAGGCGAGTCTACGGTTGTTAAAGGTTTTGATTGGACCAATAAAATAAAAATTGTTGTTTCACAAAGCGATGTAGAATGTTTGTAAAGTGATACAAGAATGTTTCGTCGGTTACCTCTCCAACTAGCCTTGATGGGACATGGAATAGTTTGATTCTGGATGAGGTAGGCATTCAACGTCGTCAGCGAAGGCGACTTCCGAAGAGTGTCCTCATCGTTTTTCCATACGTACGTGATGGCGGATTGTTCATAAGATACTGTAAACATACATACGTTAAGTTTTTTTTATTGGAAACGTCATAATACATTGCGTAAGTAACTAAAGCACTTGTGTTATGAGAATCAGAGTCAACCGTGGTACCACAAATTCCCAGATCTCAGAAAATTTGGGCATTCCTTTTCTAATTGTCCCAGGGGACAAAAATACCCATCTTCCCCACGAAACTACCAATGCGCACTACTGGTAGTGAAATTATAATTATTTTATTTTATTTCCACTACTCATCCGTAGCCGTAGCCTTCTCAGATGGGTTGGGAGCTACGAGTAAGTAATTTACTTATAGTTAGTTTATTATTTAACTTAATTACAATAAAAATAGCATTGTGAATGCTATAAAAGAATTAATAATTACTTACTACTTTCTAAGGCAAATGAACACAATGGGTCATCAAATGGAAAGATGTTGAGCCTTCCCTGGCAGGAGAGGATGAGATGCCGACGCATCAGGTAGTTGATTGTGCCGTTTCGGTAAATACGCAATGCAAAATGCATTGGTATTATCGGGTCCTGGAACACGTCCTAAATATTATATACAGAGAAGTTCAACTGAATAAAAAGACAACTATATAAGTCCCTACCAGAATTCCAATTTGTTAATTGCATTTAAAATATTGAATATTTATTTAAAATATTAAATATTTTTTTACAGAAAAAATCATTCCATTATTGTTGCTCTCTCAGCTAACCTTAAAGTCACCATGCATGATGAAGTAAGTGTCAGGCAGCCAAATATCCTCGTGATGGTGGATGGCGTTCAAGAAATCGTAATGTGACTGGTTCGAGTACCGCAGCCGAGGGTCATACCACTGCTGCTGCAGAAGAAACTCCACTTCGTATTTCTGAAGAATGCAACGAATATTATCAGTAAAATACGAGAAGACATTTTGTACAGTTGTAAAATTTCATAAAAATATAGTTTTTTGCTAGAAACATCATAATAATTATGCCTGAACTTCACAGGTTCTGGTTAGCGCTAGTTATAAATGGAACACAATTTCTATGAAGCCTTTGTTAAGTAAGTTCATCGGAACCTAACCGAAACCTGTCAAACAGGCCTTAATGTATAAGCTCGATGAAAGGCAACTTACAAGACTAGATTCGTCAGGAGATGCTAAACTAAGAAGTAGCACGCTAACATTTACGGTGAGTACACCTGAAAATGAAAAGGAACTTCAATAAAACTTAAAACTAATAGCGGACAACAACACAGATACAGAACATGCTAAATAGACTAGACAACAGTGCCGATGGAAAAGTATCAATCCACTTGATACCTACTTTAAAACAAAAGTAGGTAGGTACATTATATTAAAGTTTTTGAATTTATCGTATCAATTAGTGTTTTGTTCATAAATGGCTGAACCAAGAAATGACTGAGAAGTAGGCATAACAACAAAAGTAATTATCGACCAACCGCAATACGTTGCAATAAGGAAATAATGAAATGTGTTTTCTGAAATTCAAAGTACAGAAATTGTGTAAAATGTTTGTGAAAAGAGAAAATCAGTTTAGTTAAATAATAAAGCATAATGAAATATAAAGTAAATTGTATGATTGTTTGAAATATATTATAAAAATGATTAAGAAAATTATTATGTTAATGGTCAAAGATAACTACTTTTTTATTGTTTGCGATTGTTTACTCGAATTTTGAAAAAACATTTAATTGTATGAAATTTTGTGATAGTCTACAGCTATACATCAACAAGAGGTGCATAATAATAGACAAACAAATTATTATGTGAAACAAAAAATAAATAAGCGGAGGGTGATACTTAGTTTTAATAATAATATACTAGAAAAATATTTTTTTCTATTATATTATTTAGTATTGTATAAAAATAGCATTGATAATGCTAAAATCTCAAATTTAAAAAGCGGAGGGTATCTACATTGCGTGATAATTGAAAATTATTTTTCTGCGTGCAGAGAGTTGGTTCCAACAAAGTACTAGATACACAACTATGTTTTGCAATGCTAAATAAAGGTGGTAGGTATTCTCTTTTCATAAACATGGATCACAACGCACCGCGGTTGTGCGATCTGGGCCGAAGAGAAGACAGTCCGACCCTATTTTGTGCCAGAGAGTCGTTGGGCGAAGTAAGACCACAACAGAATTCTGGATCTGCAATATTATTCTATTATCAATATTTGAATTCAGAAGTTCTGCTATATTATAAAACTGATCATTTTTTTTTATAATGGACTTGATTCATAAATAATGACTGTTATTGTTAGTTATATTGTTAATATGTAGGTTATTCTTAAAGCAAATATTTTGCGCAACAGAATAATTCACGACACACAAAGGATGATAAAACGTACGATATCGTATATTTACCATCTACTGGTGGCAGCAGTCTTTTGTCGTAGCGGGAATTTTTCAGCAGGTTATCCAGTATCTCTTTGTCAGACTTTCCCGCTGCGAAGCTGGAAAAAATAAAAGGCGTTTAAATACATAAACACGTACCCAAGAGGTAACTTTACATTTACGTATACAGGGTTATTTGTAAACACACCAACGCAGGAGTGGATTACTAACATCACAAACAACAACATTTGTTCTTTTCCTCTGACTTTTCCGAGAAAAAAAACGACTTTTCATACAACATTCGTTTAGCTGTTCGGACATTTGTATGTAAAGACGATATTTTTGTCTATTTTCGGAAAAGTCGTAGAACAAATGTTGTTATTTATGCTGTTAGTAATCTACTTCTGCAAGGTTGTTGGTGTTTAACAAATAACCCTGTATAGCTATCAGTGGTGAGGGGTGAAATTACGGCGAAGGTAAGCCGTTCTAAAAAATGTTATGATCTGCATAGTGGACCGGTGGGGTGGGATTTCTAAAAGGTAAGCCGATAGGAATCGGTTTGTATGGACCCTTCGCCACTGATGCTATGGATTTTAAGTATTTTAAAACTAAATAGAAAGTAATGCCTTACTTTATTATCATCACCTACTAGTAATTAGGGCTTTAATTGTAATTTCAGTAACTGAATTTTTTTAAGAACATTCATCGAAACTATCAGAAGAGACGACGATAGCGATAAGAATAAATTAAACGAAAGCAGTTAGAACTTAGAAACGATTTATCAACGTCATTATATCATAGCAAATTAACCGTGTGCGAACGCACAATGGCAGACTTCGTATTGATTTTAGATTAGCACTTAGGTACTATACTACCTTACCCCTACGAATGATTCTCAATATGCTAAACTACTACTGAACAAAGTCTAGATACGGTTTATGTTGTGTGGAATGTTTTAAGCATAATTTATTGCAGATGTGATTTACAAAATTATAAGTTCTAAGTTTCCTCTGTTGCGAGATGTCTTTTCCAACTTTTCTGTTTTAATTGTTACAAAGCATCGTAGCATGTGGCCAAGTAAGGAGTTTAGGTAGAGTTAGTGCCCCCAACTGTACCTAAACTCCGTGAGGGTAGCTTTGTACACAGGCTATAAATGGAGCGGGAACTTCATGGTTGACCGCCTGCACGGCAGCATATTACCTCCGGCTCGCCGCCCGCTACACCCATGTTCATTGTAACTCGTTGCCATTTTGCTTTGTTTTACTAATTTTTGCTTTTAACACTTAGCTGATTGTTTTTCATTTAACAAATTCTTGTTAATTCATCAACGCCCGAGCGGACGCATGCCGCCGGATAACAATGCAATATCTATTGTGTCTTATTTTCCGGGCGTTGAAGGGTTAAGAACATGAAATTAAGCTAAGTTTTCCTGTTATACTAATAACCCTAATCTTAGAAATTAAACTTGCCTTAACTATTCTCTCATATCTCAGTCTGTTATAAAACTGTGAAGAGTTAGGTTTTAGCTGTAGCATACTAATTATCTAGGTCATTCTAGGTATTATCAAAACTACATAGGTGCACCTACTTGTTCAAAATCGATTGAATATAATTGAATCGCATATTGCAGAAAAGGCAAAGGTTCAATAAAATATAAAAACAAACTTTGATAGACGAAACATTCCATACTAATAGTCGAAACAAATTAAGAAAAAACTATTAGTCCAAACACTCCAGTACAATTTCTCAAACATCAAACTAAACTATACAGTTTGTGCAGAAAGGGTTAAAGTAAATTATAAAATGAAAAAGTTTGTACTTAATTCCCTAAAATAAATTTAAATGGACTAAGGCCCTTTCTGCAATATGCGATTCAATTTGTGTTCAGGCACTTTGAAAAATGCAAGTTTTTTAAGTAGATTTGTAATAATTTACGAATAGGTATGTATTCTTTATTAAGGCCCCTATATACCTTAAAGTGGCACATTGCTTGCTAAGTACATAATGTATCGAAAATTCACAAGTACAGATTGAAGCTAAGTATCTATAGTTTATTTTCAAATAATAACCTCAGTAAATATATATTTTATTGTAGTAGTAGTTAGCAAAAGAGCAAAAAGAGCAAAAAGAAAATTTTAATTAAGTTGAGGGCGCAGCTTGAGGAATATAATCGCCTTAATTTGTTGTAAATTGGAGAATAAAAAATATTTTTTATTCACGTGTACCGCTGGTGTTAGTTTCACAAACACTGTTGCCAATACTCACATGTCGGATGTCAACGCAGACACCCTGGTAACCATGAGGATGAAGGCCACGGCGCGTGCCACCACGCATGACCAACCCATATTAGGACATCTGAAAAAAAAATCATTTTTAATTATCTCAGATTATTGTATTATTAGTTTCAGAAAATAGTATTGGGCGAAAAACTAAAAGCAATTTTTTTTTAAATTCTGAATGCCCCACTCCACTTCATTCGTTTTGAAAGCCCCATCCGCTTTTTGAAAGAGGTTTTTTTTAAAAGAAAAGCTTTTTTATTTTAATTTTTTTTGTGGTGGGTAGGTATGTAAGCTGTAAATATTTTTTAACTTTATATAATATTTTCAATGGTAAAATTCTCATAACTCAATTTCCAAATTCATGCTGTTTGTTTTTAAGGAGTTCCGTTGCGCCCAGTTGTGTAGTCCAAGTCTAGTCCAAAACGTCGCAGAGCTCGGTTTGTTTTGAATTATCATACCTACTAATATTTCAATCAAAGAAGTTAAGAAGATATTTTTTTAGGATTATGAAAAACTACTAGCCACAAATCTCTGTGAAAATGAGACCACACATGAAATATGTTCTTTCAGATTAAAAAAAATATTTAAATCGGTTAACGACTCTGGTGAAAAAGAAAAAAACCATTGACTTGATAATCTCCTCCTTTTTTGAAGTCGGTCAAAAATACCTGGGACGGAACGGAGACGTGCTTAGAGCTGTGCACCATACATTTTTTCCCGTCCCGTCCGCGTTCTCATCACGTATATTTGTCACTACACTTTATATGTAATGATGTCAAAAAATCGCCTCGTTCTGTCCTGGACGTAAGAAAAACCCTCCACGTGTACTTCAGCCTTTAATCAATTTCGTAAAAGATGGAAAGTCGACTACGATTAAATAGATTTTCCAATCATGGGTACAACAAAGTGACTGAAAAATAGCTGATAGTTTTTACGGTCTTACCACAAAACACTGTTCAACAAAGTGTTTAACTTAGACACTGTTTAAATGTGATGCTTTTTTGACAATATTGTTTGAAATCAAAATCTTATGTGGTTAGGCCGTTAATGTTTTAAAATTATTTTTTGACTGTAAAAATAACTATTCAGGGCCGAAAGTTACCGATGGAATAATGCAACAACCCAGAAAAAACAAAAAAAATCAAAGTGTGCAATAAACAACGCGCTAGTATCCGTATTAAAGTGTCCGTATTAAAATGTGGAGGTTAATTCCTTCTACATTGGTGATATGGCGCTGGCTTGCAGCGTAAGAGTTGATATACTAGAAGAAATTCGACGTTCCCACTAGTGACTCGGTAGCTCAGCGGTCAGAGCATTGGACCGGATATCCAAAGGTCGCGGGTTCGATTCCCGTCCGAGAACATGATCTGGTGCGAGACCTATTTTTCTAGTATATTATTTAGTATCGTATTAAAGTGTTTTGTTTTAAAATACTATAATAAGTTAACATTATAGTATTTTAAAACAAAACACTTATCTATAACAGAACGCGTATGTAAGTATCATATAAAAACCTGTGAAATTTTAACAATGGGGACATACTGTAATTTTCATAATGGTTAATAAAAGTCTTGGTATTGCAAGTGCGTAATGTAGTAAGTGTTCGTAAAACTTCGTATCGCTGATCCAATCACATTCTCTAAGTTTGCCTTTAGGAAGGAGTAGGAAAGTCGGATTACATTATATCAATATGTAGGTACTTTGCCTTACTTCAACTATTTTAAACATAGCACCGAGAAGTTTTAGTAAGCGTTCCATTTTACGGTTTCTTCATTACAGGAACTATTCATAAGATAATATAGCAACAATTAAAAATAAAGGGTGTTTCATTTCTAACTAAAATGAATTTTGAATGAAATGAAATGAAATTTAATGTAATAATGTAATAAATTATTAAATTATTAAATATTGAAAATAATGGTAGAAACGGCGGGTTGTTGGGGAGCGGAGGCAAGTCAATTTGTCAGAGAGTTGGGGCGTCGGCTCAGACAAAAAAATTGTGACCCCCGCTCTGGATCGTTTCTGGTGCAAAGGTTGTCCATTGCCATCCAACGCGGCAACGCGGCCAGTGTTATGGGCACGTTTGCACCGGGAACTACTCGGGGCGGTCTATTTGACTAAGTAATATATAAGTATATTGCTGTAAAAAAAAAATCTTATCGATAATAAGTAATTGTTTGATAAAAATGTAATAGTATTTATCTATGTAATAAAATGTATTGTAATGAAATAAAATGAAATGTAATCTTATTTTCAATTTTTGTATGTATGCAAAGACTAATTGTGAGATGCCTATTAATATATTTTAATCTTTATACCACTTTTAAAGCAAATACATGAATCAGATCTGATTTTATTATTTCACATAATGATATTGCAAATTCATTTATTAGTGATGAAAGACATTTTAGTGTTAAAATCCTGAGTTATATTTCCATAATTGACACTTTATATCATTAGGGTTATAGGATTTACATGCAAAACTGTATATAATGCTCAATTTTCTGTCAGTACAGAACCTTAACAAAAACAAAATTAGTAAGCTCAACTTTTCGTTAGTATGTACCTAGCTCTTATGTCCTGCCCACTGCATAGATTTTCTGCTGGCTCCATATGTCGCAACTGTCTTAGTTGCGACATGGAGCCAAAACAATAACATTCAAATGACTACACGTCCCGGGCACGACCACTTTAGGTATGCCAGAACGTCGAAACTAGAAGAGTAAATTTTTTTATTCAAAAGTACATTAAAGTACACCTTTTTTCATGAATATCCACCACAAAAAAAAAAATAAGAAAATCCTCCGTGGTCATGCCAGGAATCATCACACCTAGATTCATAACCATATCTAGGAGGAACATTATTCATAAACTTTCGTCTCTTTTGCGAATATATTTAAATTAAGGTTACTAGGTATTTGTAAGTGAAAGGATGAAATAAAATATTACATTGTTTATTACGTTTAATTAACTCTTACTCTTGAAATAGTAGAAACAATTTTGTGTTTGGTGCGGTCTGTGAGACGAATGGTTATGAATCAAGGGTTAATACTGATATAAAAATGGAAACAAATATACAATACACCATACAAGAGTAGAGGTAAACAGAAATAAAAAATGTCTGAAACAGAAAAAAAAGCTCCCCAACTTTTTTACTGTGTGGTGCTCTGTGTGTCAAATAAAAAAGAGGTGCGTGTCAGTTGTTTTCGCAGTGTCACGTTGGAGTTGGAATAGTTTGTTTTTTCAGTAGTCATTTGTCGTGAATCTCAACTCCCCAAAGTTATAGATAATAATCCAGCCAGCAAAGTTCAGGCCCGGCTATAAAATGTCGATACAAACTTTTGTTTTAACTTCTCCGTGACAGTGTCTCGGGGCTCGGGGAGCCTGCCTTGTTATTATGTATCTTAACAGCGCATCAAGTTTCAACATCTAAAGGAACAGTGATTTATGCAAAATTTATGTAGAGTGCCGAATTACGAGTAAGTTGCCGTTTGTAGCAAATGGAAATATAAACGGCACTTAGTTTGTTACAAACAAATACAAGTGACTTTATGGGATATTTTTAATTGTTGGGTATCGATCTTTTTAATTGTGGAGGATTTGCTACTTTTATATCCTCATATTTTAAACGAAGTTCAGTTTATTACCACATGAAGTCACAACTGAAACGTTTTTAATGTAAAATGCATAATTTCAATGTGAACATTAGCCCGCAACAGTGTGTGTGTCATGCAAAGCGCAGTAAAGTGAACTCGCCTGCCGTGTCGCGAGGTCGGTTATTTTTTTTGCAGTTACCACGGAATTGAAAATGTGACCTACATTCAAATATTGCGCTATGATGACGTCAAATACGTCCGTGCGAATCACTGATGACGTAAATGTGTAATTATGGTTAATTATCGTATCTGATCTACCTATACCGTATATTCAAAAAAAAACTTTTTCTATAAAATGATTGAGTAATTACTCCTACAACAATTCTAGAATGCTAATTTCCTTTTCTACGAATGAGCATTACCATACTTTTGCTGACTGAACCTTGTAATGATTATAGTGACAATAAGCCTATAAAGTCTAGCCTTAAATCTTTCATAAATATACATACCTTACTTACCATAAAAATGTCACAGCCACATGTGTTCGAAGTGTCAAGATTTAGTACAACCCAATTTCAGAGGGCCCATTTCATTTGTACAATTCCGATTGAACTGATTAATCCTCCTTGACACGCCACGACGTCGTGAGCGAGGATCGTTCGGCCCCAATATACCTACCGTAAACGTATTTTTTCATAGGTCTATCTCTTTCCGCCGCTAAGAAATACGTTTACTAGATAGAGATTACCGTGTGACAACGACTGACTCACCGATGCCGAAAAGCCTGGCAGCCTCCTCTGGTAAAATATGTTTTTGTGTGACAAAAAGAGATAGATCTATGAAAAAATACGATGCTGTGTGGTCCAATGTAAGTTGACCCTCAGCCTGCCTGCTGCCAATTTCCTACTTTTTACTTTTGCCCGAGCAAAATGTATCAAGTTATTCCCCGTGTTCGTACTCGAAGCGGGCTAATCCATTGACAGATTGTAGTGGGATTTTAATAAATGGCCGACGATTTGTTCTATGGCTAAAATGCAGCTACGGTGGGTGATTTTGAGCGTAATGGACTTGGTGTTGAGAAAGTAACGGTTGTGGGAAAGAAAAATTAGAATCAAATGTTAATTCAACGAGGGTTAATAACATGCGCAGTGTTTTTCATCTTTCATAAAAAATGTAACCCGTTATATTTGAAAATATTTTTAAAGCGTGAAAGATTGTTTTTTTAAATCAAATTAGCTTTGTAAAAATCTTATTTTGAAAAAATTTTTAGGTCCAGTTACGACATGGTTCAGTCAGATACACCGACCTCCATTATTTGAGTATAATGGAGTATAATGAGTCAGTGTTCAGATGACATTTATATTTGGACTTATAATTTTATACAAATTTTGTTCCATTTTTTAATTAGGTAAACAAGCGATAAATATATAACACAGTCACAATATCTGTGGACCTCGCTGGAATGCGATATCCTCCTGCTTCCCTTAAATTTATTAAATTTATTAAAAATTATATAAAAAAAAATAAAATTTGGTATTCGTTGGGAATAGAAGTTTTATAACGGTAATAAACAAATAACCTTTGGTATTAGTTTTTGGTATCAGAAAGGAATAGATCGTACATACTTAATTTGGCAAAGTGAGCTTTTGTTCTGTACCTTCTCATTTCTAATGATGCTTTTTTTTACGAAACTCGAACGTCGACGCCACGGATGATTTCCGGCGGTGCAGCAGCGGCAAGTAAGCGTGTCATAAAAATGTGTAATGTTTACCTTTCTGCTCACTGCACAGTGTTGTCGGCATGTGGAGAGATGATCAACCTGCCCTCATTGTCTGTTTGTTCCGCCACATTGTGAAGCTGTACTGAAACAAACAAGTTGAAGTAAATTAGACCCGATATCTCGTTAAGTTACTATTAGCGCAGATTTAAATCGAAAATCTATTTTTTCAGTCAGTTGGCAGAAAAAGGGTTAAACTATTGATACTTATATCTTGTATTGGGTTCGGAATGCAGAACTTATTTTAATATGAATAACTAAAAAAAATAACAAGTACTAGCACAGAATTATAACAAGTTACTGAGGTAATAGTTTAAGTGCTTAAACTTACATAATTATTAGCATACTTTGTTGATTGTTCAATCAAAGAAAATAAAGATAAAGTTCACCCATTATTATTAAAAAAACAATTGATTGGTGTCTAAATATCTCATAAGCTTGGGAGATCAAGAAATTTGATGCTTAGTTGAAACTGTACAGCCTGTGCGTGACGGTGATACTTTGACTCAAGGAAAGAATAAAACCCACTACTTGCGGTAAGAGGTAAGTATATTAAAGTCGGAAAACATAAGAACACGTTTGTTAATAAGTTCCTGAAAAAATAAGTGTAGAGAGTATCACTGAACAAAAGACAAATAAATTATTTGCGCGGGGGGCATACGTTGCCGGCATGCAAAAACCGGAAGTAAATAACGAAAATGGACAAATTATGATATTTAATGGCTTAAATTATGTACATACATAGCTAGTAAGCTAAATTTTTTAAAAAATCACACGGATGATAGTTTGACAGGGCGACCAAAGTCACGAAAACAGTAGCAAAATCAGCCGCTTGCGATTTTTATTAATTTGAATGCCGATCATTACAGACAGATTTTGACAACGAAATGTGTTTTACGTGGCATGTTGAATGGTTTATTTTTCAAAACGTTACAACTACGACTGGCTATAAATCTAGAAATAGCTTTTATTGGCAGCCTACCTCACAATCGTAGGGTCTTAATTCAGTTTGACTACATTTAGTTAATGACTTTTATATTTTACCTAGAAAACGACGCGTACCGCCGGGAGACAGCGCCGGCTTGACCTTGCGGTCCCGACGACTAAAATATGAAGTCTCATTGTGAAAATTAAAACCTTAGGTAATTTGTAGTAGTCTATTAGGGCTTCAACGTTGTATGTGCTCATGTAAATTACTTGATACCTAACATGCTCGATTGTATTTTGCTCAGAGCTGGGAAATATATTTTGATGCTAATAGACGCTGACAGCATAAGATATGATATGGGGATTTTATATTAAACAAATGGTAGATTTTTTGCCTAAAGTATCAGTAATTACACGCAACGTAAAATAAAAAATATCAAATAAGTTTTGTACAAGTTCATGTAATTTAGGCACAGTCTAATTTCAATATCAAATCACACACTAAAATAATATACGAACATAAAACAAAGTTCTAACTTGAAATACTTTCTGTATTATAAAAAGTCAGGTATCTCACTCGCTCCCGAGTTCAAAGTTAACTGTAAAAACTATTTTCAACAGAAAAATAACAGCAGCGAGGTACACAACAATGTCCTTCCTGAAAATGGCTGAATACCATGTTTCAATTAAAATATGAACGGGGTCAACAGACCACGCAGTCCCAACTTAAATTCTCTGAAATTTTCACCCTTTCGCATGTTGTAAAAAAGAGGGAAAACGCAATGTAGGATGTTTTGTGTTGTGATCTTCATTTCCCGCGCCTATAATTATTGTCGGCGGGTCCTGTCCGTCTTTCTTGCAACAATATAGACCCTTTTTTCATCGGTCACACTCCCGGGTTTAATTAAGTCAACAACTGCGTATACTTTTTTAAATTACGCCCTACCCTGTGTGACGTTAAAGAGTAATCGTATTTATGTCTGTTTTATTCAAACACGTTTCATTTCAGACATTCATTTTTGGGGTTATTGTTGAGGTTATATTTTTAAACATTCATTATTTTGACATAATTATGAGAATTTTTTCCCAAAAACATGTTTTTCTTAATTTACGTAACCTTGAAACAGACAATTAAAATTGTATTAAAGTGAAAGTCTTTAAAATCGTAATGAATTTTTTTATCTTCGCTCGCTGTTAATTAAAATCAAAATTGACTTGATCAAGTATAAATATAAATAAATAAATAAATATTAGACAACATCACAAACATTGCTCTAGTCCCAAAGTAAGTAGCTAAAGCACTTGTGTTATGGATATCAGAGACAACGGTGGTAAACACACACACCCAGACCTGAGCCAAGTTTGATTTTCTAAATTGACCCAGCCAGGGATCGAACCCGGGACCTCAGAGATGGCGACAAATAAAAACCTAATGAATAAAATGGAGAGTGCTACAAAAGTTCAGTGATATTTTTAGTTTGCTAATTTAAAATGCGAGTTGGTGCCGTGCTCAACCACGGTGGAGGCTTTGTGATGAAATAAAACATTGTTTTCGTTTGTAAAGCTCCGTACTAAGACGATTATGTTAATGTGGGATTTCACCACAGAGTCGGGTGGGTATGAGTCTCGGGTAATTTACATAAAACTATAATATTCGTTTACCGCTATCGCGTCATCACAACGCTTAAGGGCAAAGTCGTAGCATTATTTTTCATTGGATGAATAATAAAGTTGCCGAATTTCCTAAAGTAGATACTTTAAATGCTAGTAAGTATGTACATTCTTGTAGAAGTCCTAATTAATACTTTGGGGCTCAATAATTAGGTTTTACAAAGTTGAACGTTAATTACTGAACAATTAATGTAAATGACGACTTTGTTCAGCTTATCAGCTGACAAAGATTATTAGAATGAGAATAGGTACTGAAGTTTTCTGATTTGTGTAAGGTAGTAGCATTTTTCATAATTGTTTTAAGACGTTAATTTCTAGATATGAAACAAATAACCGTGTATAACAAATTAAACGCTTACCTCCTTACTAATAAAGATTGTCAGACGTATAGTTACACAATGGTTACTCTTTGTCAAACTATTTAAGTTTGACATAAAAAAAGGGAGGGAAAAAACATTGTGTAACTATGCATCTGCTATACCTACAATTTTTATTAGTAAGGGGGTTATAATATTAACCTATTTCTTAGTCTATAAAAAAATTCTTTCATATTACGAATTGAGATTGAAGTCGACAAAAAACCTTATTAACGAAAAATTTTTTTTTTATAATCTTTATTTAATCACAAATCAATTAAGCTTGATCACTGAGTGAACATGTTGCTAAAAAGGTTTATAAAGCATTTTAGTTTTTTATGAACAATACGGTTGGTCTACATATCCATTAAAAATAATGAGTAATAAAGTATACTTATATTAGTTATTATGTTACTTCAGGATGTTGTTCTAAAACTAAATATAGGTATTAATTTACATTAAAAATGTTGTGAGTTCCATCGGTTCTGTAATATCGGCCGTTACACGGAAAGCTTCGGAACCCCGTTAATCCTCTGAGCCCGTAGTCGCAGTGAGGCTTACACGTATCTAACGGCTTAAGTAGCTTCCTAACGGCATGAACTTTCTGCCCCTAAAGATCTTTCGTCGTTATTCGATCGTGTTGTGTGGTGTTGTTTACTAAACGTTTTGACAATTATATGAGTTATTAAACCTTTGTGGCGAAAATATGATATTCGACTTAACTAGCAGACAACTTTCACTGTGTAGTTTCATTAGACATATAAAAAGAAGTATCAACATAAATGTAAACAACACTTGGGCGGTATTTACACAGGTCGACTGGGCAGGCGACTTGCTGTTCGATGTTAGTCAACTAGCGCTTTTTATCGACAATCGTTTGTAAAATCGAATCACCACCTCATTGAAATTAGGTTTGCGATCAGATTTTACAAGCGATTGTCGATAAAAAGAGCTTATTGACTAAAATCTAACGGCTAGTCGCCTGCCTAGTCGACTCGTGTAAATACCACATTTACGATTGCTTAGGTCTCTTTTTAACAGCGGTGAAGAAACTTCCAGATAATGTCCTTGTCTATGCCCTAGTCTTGGCCAAGTGCCCATTTGTTTTCTTTGATCATAAAAGTTCTAAGTCTACAATATCGATATTTTTGTTTTCTAGATGACTTTTATATCTCGTTAAGGATATAAAAATATAAAACACATACAACTCAAATTCTTTCAAAAAGACAGGACCAGTTTTACAGGGCTCTTTTATAACATTTATCATTAGTAACATATAATTTATGTTCCAATTTTAAATTAAACCAGAAGTCATAGTGCTATCCAGAACCTGTGAAACAAGCCTGAAGTGTTTCAAGCTTTGTTTGAGAGCTAAATGAAACAATAGAAGTACTGAAATTCTTACAGCTCGTCTTCAATCGCGTTAAATCCGACAGAGCTAAAATATTGTACATTTTCTTGGCCTTCAATTTTCTCCTGAATTATTTTTACACGCTAAAGCGCCATAGTTTCAATTTCAAGTAAAAAAGTGTTTCATACCTTGAAACATTAACCACGTATGTAAACGATAAAATGGCCTTAGAGAATATTATGATTATTATAAAGTACTTGATATTAAGGATTAATGGAGGCCATGTCACGAAATTAGCCAGCAGCATTGCTAACACGGCGAAGTTAAATGTTAAGTAGGGACGGAATGGGGTGGTTTTACGTAAGTGCTGTAATTATTCACATAACCCACAAATCTGTGTCATCATAATAAGTAAATATCAAATGTATAACACAACAGGTAAAATATACCTATTGAGACGACCTCCGTGGTCAAATGGCTTTGTACATCGGTTTTCAAGGTGTCGCCATCTCTGAGGTCCCGGGTTCGATCGTTGGGTCAATTTAGAAAACAAACTTTTCTTTATTGGCTTAGGTCTGGGTGTTTGTGATACCACCGTTGTCTCTGATTTCTATAACACAAGTGCTTTAGCTACTTACTTTGGAATCGGAGCAATGTATGTTGTCAAATTTGTATTATTTATATTATAATTATTTATTTAAGCAAGGAATTGAAGACGACGTATCATATGAAAATTAATAAGTCTCTCTATATTTCGATTTACTGCACTTAAAAGTATCAATAATCGAATAAAAAAATACCAAAGCAATGAAAGGATCCATTGTTTTGGGTTTTTTTTTCAGAAAAAATGTGCACGGAGGCTATTGAGAGGTATGGAGAGAGCGAACTGAGACCCCCGACGCGACTTTGCGTTTACTTGCCTACCTACATATTTTTCTCCGGGGGTGTACGAAAATATCCATACAATGGTATCCGAATTTGCCAGATATATCAAAAGAAGTTAGATGCAGATGAGATAATTGTGGACGGACATCAGCTTTTATGAAACTATAGTAGCTACCTAGAATACTCGTAAAAGAAGACCAATATCGGCACTTATAAATTTACCTTATCATCATAAACTCCAGAAAACGGAAAGCTCCGCAGTGTATTTATACACCGTTATTTTTTAAGTATATCTAAAAATGAAATGGGGATTTCAGACCACGTGAATGAACAACTTTTACTATGGGGCCAACCACGGAATCGCGAACAAAAAAACAGCTGTTCCATACATTATATGATTGATGTTGTACTTTTCTAGATATACTTAAAAATAACGGTGTATAGTGAGTAAGGTTCTATAGTGTTTTTTTAAGTTATTTTTAAAAAAGCTTATACCGTCACATGACCATAGTCACAGAATACATAATAGTAGGTACGTAGTATAAAATTTTAATGTCCGAAGCCGGTCTTTATTAGAACTTTCGGAAGTTTCGTGTTCCTTTGTGGGTAAATTCATTCAGTCTTGTCCAGAGGCGAAATTCGATTCGAAAATTAAATTATTAAGTTTCACGTTTGCTCGGAAAACAGGTGAATTTGGTGCAAACACAGCTTCAACTGTAACAGCTCTGTTGAGAGGCCCGATCTCAGGGGAAATTTAGTTGCTGACTTTATAAGGCGACAATTGTATATTTTGGCAGGTAGTTAGTTTTGATGCTCTATAATTCAACAGGTTCATAATTATTTATTTTTATTTACTCATTCTGACAATTTAAGTTTTGAAGATTCAGTTCAAGTCCCACCAGTCGAGTTATTTTTAATTAATACAATATTTTTACTCTCCTGACGCAAAATTCAAAAGCCAGAGTAAAAGCGGTAATGAACTTTGTTATGGAAGATGTATGGGATTGAAGTGAAGTGTGGGAACGGAATAGAAGTGACCTTGTCTAGAAGGCAGACGTGTCGATTTGCGGACCAAACTTTTTTTTCAACAGTTTTTTTAAGTATTATTAGCAGGTACTTTTTTTGACATAACAAGTCGGAGGTAGCGGCTAGTTTCATCATAAATTATTTTAATGTTTCTGTAATTAACTCTTCAACCTAAGGTTCAGGACGACCGTATTTCTTAATTAATTATAATTTTACCTTACCAGACCTACCCGTCAACGCAAAGTACCGCTTTGAGTAAAATATGAAGCTATGAAATATCACCTTCCCAAACTAGGGACGTAAGGAGGTTTTTCAAAGTGATGAAAATGCATTAGTAATTTTATTATAGGAACAAAATGCGAATGGAATAGAATTAAAATACCTACTATTTGATTATTAATTTTTTTATTTTTCGCATTCACAATGCTATTTTTATATTAAGATAAATAATATTAGAAAAAATACTAGAACAAATCGACTCACCCGTAGCACCCCGTAGTCCCGTCTGAGGTGCTACGGGTGAGTCGATTTTTTCTAGTATTTTTCTAATATTATTTATCCTACTATTTGATTGTCATTGGGTGTGATGTTCTCTATGATGAATTATTTAAGATTCATATGAGTATTTTGAATTAAACCAAGTAGGTACAGGTAGGTAGGTAATAACAAGTTATTTTAATCTACCAAAGTTTGTACCCATTATATTATTGTGTGTTTACCCTAGAATGGGAAGCGCGGCACTTCAGTGCCAGTGTCTGTTCCTATTGAAACAGTCTGACTGTAATTGTAATTTCTATAGCAGGCACTACACTACTAAGGCTGGCCTCATACAGCCGGAACGCCTTTCTGAAATTCAGAAACGGAATTCAGAATCTTGATTTTTCCAGATCATGAATATATCAGAATGTGTGTGGAATGTAACGACTTTATATGGAATTCCGGACTTTCTGAATTAAGATTTTGAATTTCGTTTCTGAATTTCAGAAAGGCATTCCGGCTGTATGAGGCCAGCCTAAAAGTCTACGCCGGCCGTAGACGTTTACTCAGGCTACAATAACTTTATTACATTTTCTAGTACACCTACTAATCTTATTACTATTTAGTCGGATTTTATTCAGAAATATTACTAACTCATTAGTCATTATACTGTCAAAGCCTAAGGTCGCTGTTGTTTTGTTTTGGCTCATAGTGTATCATAAAATAACATGAACGTTGGATACCAGAAACTCATTATTTTTCAAGGTTTTTCACTTTTCCAGGCCATGTTGTTTACTCAGAACAAAAAATGCCCTCATTTTATGTAAGTACCATAAACAAAGCAATGCCAGCGCCATAGTCGTAAACCGCGGGAGACCGCTTGTATACAATTTTAATCGGAGATACCTATACAAGCAGGGCGCTGTCCGACGATGTTGGTTATGTTGTTTTGTTTGTTTCTTCTATTCAAAAGCTCGCGAATTCATCAACTTCAATACTTTCATTTAATAATCTTATTTAGGCCGAGAGACATTCAACAAAATTTGAAGACAGACTCGTAGAACAAAGTCATTCAAATTATTATACTAACAATAGATAAAAAAAAATGCTTCGAATGCCAGCTTAGTGGAAATCGAAAACAAAGACGGGATTACAACGACAAAAATCGACCAACTAACATTTATTTTGATTTACTCTAAAGAATCCGATGAAGACTCTGTTTTACATCGACCTATTAGGTATATCAATTCCATTACAGTCTATGATAGTTATTTGTTATACTAGAGACCAAAGTCAATTTGTGCTGCGAGTGCTGACTTTAAACCACGAACTAGCGATGTAGTCAAATATAGACTACTGAGCACAGTGAGTGATTTAAAGGCATGAGACATCACAAAAATTCGGTCTCGTGTTAAACCTACTTTTCACCTCTACCAGCAAGAAAAGTCTGATAATAGGTAAGAACAATTATTTTCACGTGACTTTCCTGGTAAAAAGCTAGAATTCAGCGTTAGAAACTTGTTCTCTCAACTCTTTTGGAGTTGAACAACTATCTTCTTCGCTGGACGCACTCAATTTTTTGTAATATATCACAAAAATAGTTCGAACAAACCTATGCTAAAAAAAATATTCATAGGCTAAAGAGTAAAGTAGATTGCCGTCATTTGTTTTACATTATGTTGTGTTTTCCTCTCATTTATTAAATATTGTGTTTATATCTTATTTATTTATTTACAATCATAAAACACTAATTTGTTATTTTATTTTATATTTTGAAATTGTCCTGGCATTTATTTATTATTTCATACCTGCGATCTCATTTCGTCTTTATTACATACTCTTTATTTCGAATTATCATTTTTAACAATCCTTGTCTAAAACTCCTTGGTATATCCGTGTATTTTATTTTGTATACTTTTTAACACGTGTATGAAATATAAAGCTCTCACACATAAATTTTACTAGTCTCATCCTTCTCACTCTATTTCTTTTTTTTTTATTATTTCAAAAGGTGAAGTTAGAAATTATAAAAGCACTTTGCCTTTCGATTTTGCTGCGAGTTTTTACGCGCCAAAAGCGTTCTGGAGAGGTAAAATATATATCTTCTATAATCGATGGAAACTTATTATTATATTACTTTATTTTCTTTTGGTAATCGTTAGTATCCATAATTCATTAAACAAATTCATAGTTCTGCTTCGTCAGGGTCCCAGTTAGGAAAAAAACTCTCAGACCCGTCGCGTCGTATCTACTTTTTGTGACACGAAAGGAATGTAATGAAATTTCCATTCGCGTGTTCGTTACCTGTTATTGGGTTTGTAAGGGCTGTGCAATGTTAGTAGTTGAGCTTAAGTATATTTTTATAAAAAAATATTAATGCATGTTGAAATATTTTATAAACAGTTTATAACTGTATTAGTTAAGTATAAGTATTATGTATTCAGTCGTTATGTTGTTGATTCGTTTAAATAATGTTATAATTTTGAAGAGCCTGAAAACGGTTTTGATAAATAGTCGAACAACAACAGGCGAGGGATTTTTAAATTATGATAAATTGTAGGGTAAAATTTTAAAATGTTGCAATACAGACCACGTGTTATTATTATTGCTTATTGTTATTATTGATTATTGTTATTATTGCTCTACGAACGAACGTTTACCAGTTTGCACAATAGCTTAATTTGTGTTTCCTTGTTTCCTGTGACTGCAGATTGAAAATGAATTTGAAATGCAAATAATTAATTTATTTTACTATTTTTTTATTTGAGATTTTCGCATTAACAATGCTATTTTTATACAATACTAAATAATATACTAGAAAAAATACGACTCGCACCAGATCATATTCTCGGACGGGAACTTCAGCAACCCTGTTGCTGAAGGCTCTGATTAGTGACTCGGTAGCTCAGCGGTAAAAGCATTGGTCCGGGCTTCCACAGATAGCGGGTTCGACTCCCGTCCAAGAATATGATCTGGTGCAAGTCGTACCGTATTATTCGTTGACAACCCTGACTGCAAAGAAGGCACCTCCCTGACCGCTGCCGTCCGCGTCGGAAAACTGCGGACGCGACCAGCACACGAATCCGGTAATCGATACCGCACACTACCATAACGTTCTCTCCACCAAAATTGATTCCCACCCTAGTCCTACAAAATAGTCTGTGTGTTCTAGACAGAAATTGACTGGCTTTATTCTAAAACACTTTTGTTTTTTGTTTTCACTCTTTCACCGTCTTTTGTACACGTTAGGAGGAACTGCTACGGCTGACTACATGTTAGTTTGGAGAGATTGTCTGTACGTAATTACGTGTTTTTTCCATAAACCTAGGTACCTATAACATCTTATAAGACAGAAAAATATACTTAGACACCGATGTTATTCAATAGTGTCTAAAAGTAGTAAACCATTGTAGAACCCATATCGTTTTACGGCTCAGCCATAGAATCGATTTTGCTGTGTAAAAGATAGTTAGAACCTTGAGGAAAGCAATCGGCTTATTTTCCGGATAATAAAAGTATTCTCTGGGGAAATGCGATAAAGCATCACTGTGACATGACAAACTGAATAGCAAACAATATTAAATGGTTACAATTACTTAGGGTCGGTTTGCAATCCACGGCTAGGCACTAACTTTGGATGGTTTCGTTAGACAATGGAACAGAATTTCTATGAAATAATCTGTCAAACATTTAATAATCAAAACTTAACGATACGAGTGGGACCTATTACAAAAAATAATCACGATAGTCGGACGATGTTCGTTCATCGATTTACTTGATTTTGAACCTACCGGAGTTAATAATGTCACGGAGAGGGACGAACATCGTACGCTTATCGTAATGATTGGATCCGAGGATTTTTGTAATAGGCCTCAGACCTCTAATTAGGGTTCACAATCAAAAATTAAGTTTTGAGTAGCTTACTTGACAGATGATTTGACATATTTTTCATATCACAGCTGTCGAATCATCTGTCAAGTAAGCTACTCAGAACTTACTTTTTGATTGTGAAACAGGTCCTTAATATAATTTTTGGTCAACAATATTATCAAACACTTGTTAATGAATTTCATTGACCACGCTTTACAAATTGTTTGTACTTTACAAGCATTCGACTGCGAGTAGTTAGCTAGGAAATGTATATATCAAGTACGCACGACCTATTTGGTGTCTCTCATATTATCATAATATTTGTAAAGTAAAAGCGTTAAGGTCGTAAAATAAATTCCAACGACCCAATGTGCGCGCCGATATAAGGCAATTACGCAGAAGCATAACATACAGCCATCGAACACACGCTGTTATAATCACATAACGTTTTAACGTATATTTCATTATCATCATTTGCATAAATGTGTCACAGTTGGAAATAAGCTTGGACTTCCTTATTGGGCAGAAACTTAAAAGGGCCTAGGGAAATCAATCAGTTCATATTGATAGTGTGCAGTGCAGACCATTCACTGCATCGCATACTGAATAGTCCCATACCATCAAGTATACTAGACGCCTTCAAGTCTACCGTGTGTTGTTGACATGGCTAAGTTGCCTGCCAGTAACTTAACATACCATCTTGAAGCATGCGGCTTCCTTTGCAATTTGATCAATAATAGTCGTGAGCAATAGCTCACTTACATTATACCTAATAATAAAATACAGGATGTCCCAAAACTTTGCTGCACGAATGGAAAGTAGGTACCTTAAAGATTGAAGGTAAGAAAAATTATTTAAAGGAGACTTCATTTAGATTAAATAATAATTGGAACTGCATTCAAAGAGTTTTGAATAGACGCCTTCAAGTCTACCGTGTGTTGTTGACATGGCTAAGTTGCCTGCCAGTAACTTAACATACCATCTTGAAGCATGCGGCTTCCTTTGCAATTTGATCAATAATAGTCGTGAGCAATAGCTCACTTACATTATACCTAATAATAAAATACAGGATGTCCCAAAACTTTGCTGCACGAATGGAAAGTAGGTACCTTAAAGATTGAAGGTAAGAAAAATTATTTAAAGGAGACTTCATTTAGATTAAATAATAATTGGAACTGCATTCAAAGAGTTTTGAATAATCGCCTGCCTTAACCAGGAATCGAACCTAGCAAAAATCGATCTTTTATGTTTACGATATCGATTGATATGATTATTTTTCTTGAATAAAACAGCATCTTAAACAAGGAAGACCTTGCAATTTAACATTTAATTAAGTATTACGTAATGTATCGTATCGTATGCGATTTTTTTTCTTTAAATGCAGTTAATTGTTTTTAAAAATAAAATGAAGTCTTCTTTCAGTATTTCCTATCTTCATATTTTCAGGTACTTTCTTGCGTGTGGAAAAGTTTTGGGACACTGCATGTTAGTAGTAAAGATCACAGAACAGTGAATAAAGTTGTAGGGATGCACCTGCATCATGTCAATCTAGACCGGTAGCACTAATTAGAGAGAGGTAATTAGCAGGACGACACGAATATTGAAATGTTGATGTCAGACGTAATAGCTTTTCCGCCTCTCATGAAGCGAATCAACAGTTACTTTTGCTGTTGACTGTACGTCAGCTATAGTAACTGGCAACAATCGTATGTCAATTTTCTACATTATATACTTGCACTATTATGTATTCTGTGATCATCGATCATCAGCCATTTTAATGTCCCTACTGCTGGCGCACAGGCCTTCCTTTATGGGTGAATAAGGAAAATGAACCATAACCCACCACGCGGGCCCAATGCGGATTGGTGGGTGTTTACGACTGCAAATGCAGCCGGGACCAACAGCTGAATGAGCCTTCCGAAGCACGAAGGAGCTCGAGATATATTTTTGGTCACCTATCCCATGACCGACCCTTGCGAAAGTTGCTTAGCCTCCGCAATCGCTGGGCCAGGCGTTATATCACTGCTCCACTAAGCTTCTCAATATTATTCTGTGTCTCAATATTCTCTGTTTATGATATAATATTTAATAATTTATCTCTGAAATTAATATCAGATGTAAGAGCGACTTAGAAAATATACTTACACAAAAGAATAAACAAAAGAAAGTTGAAACAATGGTTGATTAAAACAGAAAATTCGGTTGTAACTCGAACAATAATGTGTTAATAAACTTTTTTATTGTTATATTGGGAACCAAAAGAACAATGTAAACAAAAAATCATTGGATATACATTTTGGTTTATGCAAAAAGTTTTTATGGGTTTAAATTTCGCAATAGCAGTTTTACTAAAGCATTTTTATTCAAGTAGTTAAATTGATTTAGATTGTTTTGGATGAGAAATCAATTTCTGATATTATGAAGAACCTACAACACAAATTAGACAAGGAAGAAATAAAAGGTAAAATCTAAAACTTCTACTATCTACTGGAACGTATTTCCGTTTTTTATTTACTGTTTCATAATGTGGATAGTATCTATAATAATCCAATTTAATCGTCTTTCGGCAAGAGGATAAGTTAGACGGGGAACAACATTTAAGTAGATATTTGTAGAGTGTACGCATCTTGCCGTTCCCGAGGGGGTCATGTATAGTAAAGTCACAGTCGGAATAGAGTAAAGTCGTTACTTCCACAACTTCATTTTGCTAACGACTCTTTGTGCGTGCGTTTTTTAATATTATTGTTATGTCAAAGTTATTTTTTTTTATTTTTGCTGCGTCCAAGGACGACTGCATATTGTTATTGTTATGTTAACTTACATTATAATAGTGACATTGACAAAATAATAATACAATTTACTTTTAGTTGGAAATTCGCGCAACGATTAATTATAAATGTGGTATTTCGTTACCGATTTTTACTACCATTCAGCGTGTCACTCAAAAACAGCATTAATACCGTCGAGTGGTCCTTTTCCATTAATGTTTTTTATGTACCTACCATTAAATAAAGCGAGCGCAAAGCGTCTCTGCTTCAGCTTGGGCAAAATTTCTTTCGTATGTCTGTCGCATTTCTCAACCGATTCTCGTGAAATTTTGTGAGCAGGTTCAATAATTATATAGATATTATGGCGATTCAGTTTATCGAAATATTTTAAAATGGTGGAGATATGGGGAAACTCATATTTCAGCCATTTCAAAAAATGTCACAAACGCGAGGTCTACTGCTTTACAGAGCCACCTGTTTACTTTTGATTCTAAATTTGCGTCCGCTTAACCTTTACTTTTACTATCTATTTAGTGTTATTACCATTTGAGGTCAAATACTTACATTAAGGGCCTGTTTCACGATGTAAAAGTATAAGTTCTGAGTAGCTTACTTGACATATGATTTGACAAATTTTTCATATCAAAACTGTTAAATGATCTGTCAAGTAAGCTACTCAGAACTTACTTTTACATTGTGAAACAGGCCATAAGTATATTTTACGGTTTAGTAACCACTTTAACGCAGACCTTCTATATTTGATTTAAGTAGGTAACAGTTTAGCGAACCAAAAGATTTGTTACTATCGCGTGACTTTTTACATTTATGGACCGAATTTTGGTCCTTCAGCATTTCCGCTACGGTGTAAATAAACCTTGAGGCACCGCACCCCTTTTCCGGAACCTCATGACAGGTGAATTGATCGAAAGTGATGTTTTTGAATACATGTGATGTAAAGATATACTTATTCATATGAACGTAATTGTGAGATTCGATTCGTTCGATATTGGAGCAGAATTTAACTTTGACAGAGTAGCGTTGAGGCTTTCTTGATCTCGATTTTCAAAAGCTCTTAAGTGACAGAAGAATAGACGTAAAATAAAATAAAACTCATAAATAATAATAATAAAAAATCGATTAAATTACTAGCAGTTTCATTATCAAAGGTTTTTAAGTTAATTGTATCAGCAGCCGACGATTTAGACGGTGATTTAGAATGCGAATGGCTGCTACTTTAAGTCGCTTAAATGTGACAAAACATCAACACTGTCGCTGAAGCGCGCGTATTCAATACTACGATCAAACTCATAGTCGCCAAAACGCGATGCCGCATCGATGAAATTTACGAAACGCTAAAAAATTGCCGGAGCTAAGCAAAGAAAAACTGTTATATTATAAATAAGAAATTTTAGCAATAAAAGGCTGTGGCTGTTTTAAAAAATTACTACTATAGAACTGATAACGAAATTTTTGGATTTAAAATATCTTTTAAAGATATGGCGTCTATTGAAGTAGGGAAATTAGTTTTCGGATAACATAAGGTTATTCTATACTTAAATATATCATATCATACCTATAAATGATGTTAGTGAAAAGTTCTTCTGGAGTGATATCCAGAGATAGTGTTGTATGAAACACAATACAAAAATATGCCATCGAAATACGGTGCAAGAAGTAGCGACCAATTTAGAACAGCCAGACTAACGAACTGGCATTTGCAATTCTACTGTTGTGCTAATGAACAGATTCAAAGCTTAAATATGAAACAGTAAGACTCAATGTTCTGTAACAGATCTAACTAATGACGGATATAAATAATTGAAGTTTAATAATGCCGCGTACATTGTTCTGTGGAATGATTCTTTAATAAATTTTGCCTTTGTGTGATCATTAATGGGTGGTTAGATTTATCTTAAGTTCAATTGAAACGTTATTTCTGCCTATCATCATCAAAGAATAGTACAATTTAAATCTAAATATAGAAGTTGTGATGAGTTGAATGCTTAAAATAAAATGTTCAATTGGAAGTGAAACATGTTGTTCATAGTTCATAATTACAAAGTTCATAAAATTATTCATTTCATATCGTGTTGACGTAAAAATTTGAATTGATATTAAATGTAATTCTGGCATTGACCTCGTTTCCTTAAAGTTTGTATTGTTAGTTAAATAGTTAATATGGTAACTCTACCTCCAGTAACAGTTGTTAAATTGTCACTAGTTCACAGAAAATTCAATTCCGGAGATATAAAAAAACCAGACAAGTGCGAGTCGGACTCGCTCACCGAGGTTTCTGTTATTTGTTAGTACTTACTTAAATAAAGACTATATTTTTATGATTTAATTACAAATGTATAGTTTTCAGGCATTTCTATGTACTTGTAGTATAAGACGATATTACTTGCCAAATAGTTCTAGGTCAACAGGAAGTACCTACTCTATATGATTCCCTTGAGAGTGTCGAAATATGCGTTTTTACGACATAAACGGCCGTATCATTTTAACGTCAACTTAGAAGTTTGATTTTTCACAGTTTCAAGGGACTGTAGACCAGAGTATATGGTTTCAAAATCAACTCGATACCTCCACGCGTTCCCGAGATAAGGGTCTTAACATACAGACAGACGGACATCAAAGTGATCCCATAAAGGGCTCCATTTTTTCCTTTAGAGGTATACGGAACCCTAAAAAGAAACGCAAAAAGATCGATGCACTATAATGGCCTTATTAATAAACGAAGAGTAAGTTTACACCCGGATTAATCAAAAATATTTCTTAGCAATATTACTCCTTTCGTTTGATGCCTTAAAGCGTTATATTCCTAAACAAACTTTTTGGTTAAACTAGGTGTAACTTACTGTTCCTTTATAAATAAGGAGGTATATGTTTACAAATGAAATTGTTTAAGTCCTTTTTATATAAATTAGATATCTAAGATACCGCAGATGAATTCTCAGTGTCTGCTGTTTGTCCGGGGCACTTTGTACTTATTGATCCGTGCCCCGGATATCCGGCAAATGAGTCTGTTAAACTTTAAGATATGCACGTCTTACGAATCGCCTCCTTACCAATGAGTTTGATTTTGAATGAAGAAATACAACAACTTATGGTAGGCCCTTTTTACAAAACATAGTTATGTTGCGATTTAAAATAAAGGAAAAGAGAAAAAAAATTACATTATTCCGTACAATTTGTTGAAAATTTTCTTCTATACAAATCTTGTCCTGATAACAACAAACACAAAAAATACTTATACATATATTTATTATACAACAAATAATTATCTAATTTGGTGAAGTCGTTCTGAAGTCATGCACTTACATAAATTTCGGCCTTTATTTTTATTTATATAAATTACAAAAGGTGGTGTTAGAAAAATATATCACTTTTCCTCACGCTCGAAGCAAAAAACGATTTTACTGCGATGTTTTACGCGCCAAAAGCGTCCTTTCCGTGCTGTAGAGGTGAAAATAGGATTTGTTAGTTTATAAATTAATTCTATTATAATTTAAAATAAATTTAAAAAAGGCAAAACTGCTAAATAGCATTTGATAGCTTTACATTTGATTGCCTTTTTAATAATGTTTCGTACAAGTATATAATCTAACTATATTTTTAAATTAAAAACAGTGAAACCTAAACTATTCTTTGCGTTAAACTCAAAGTTTCACTATACAACGATAAAAATGCTATCATCAGTTTTACTTTTGTTTCATTTTCATTCCTGAACATAATTGTACTAAATCCACCTAAAAAAATAATGAAAATGAAAATGACTTTCGTGGTTAAAAAAACTAGTGAATAGAAATGTTGTATTTAAAAAAAAAGTTCAATAAAACATTGTTTAATCTTGAAATTTTCCTAAAAAATGCAATTATTATTTTCTTAGAATATAATACACAATCTGTGGAACAACCAACTTCTTCCTGAAGCATTAGTTTCCCGTTTTAAATCTTTATAGATTTATATTTTTGTGCGATTTTAGTTCGGTAATAGCATTTTCACTGCACCATAACTTTTTTTGGTACTTTCTAGTGCGCGATTTTGTTGGATTCAAAAATATAGTCTCTTAAAATCTTATTTGAAGACTGTTTACAAAGGCCCGGGCTCTATTTAATGAAGTGAAAATTTGGTTTACGTTGCGGTGTAGCTACGAGTAGTTAGTTCTATTTTCAAATTGACGCAATGGATGCAACATTGTCATAACAGATGAAAAATTGTCTCGTTTATTAAATTGAGCCCTGATATTGTATTTTTTCCAAAAATATAGGATAATTCCTGGAGTGATGACATTTTCCCATTTTACTGAATGAATGAACGATTGATTAGACTTTTAAATCGTCCAGTTTTTTCTTCTAAGACCCATTCAGGACATCTTTTAGCTAACAAGAAGTCCAGTTCCTCAATCACATAATGACATATCATTTATTATTGCTTCAGTGAGTTCAGTGAGAAAATGTACACATGTGGTGTGACGTGTACTTGTTAAGTATGCAGGTACTTTGAATCCCTTTGGCTATAAAGTATGTTTTTATAAGCACGACCGAAAAGTTATGAGCCTATACAAATTACGGCTCGTTGAAGTTTGTGTGGCTTTACCACTCCATTTACTTGCGACATGTCACTTAGCCATTCCCTGAGGGCCTATTGTCGTGGAAGTTATGACAAGCCTTAAAGTCATCCGTTCTGAAGAAGTGCTCTGAAAAGGGGTTTGTTTTCAATCTCCAATATCTAAAATTTAGCTTTCAAAATGTTGTTTGGAAAAGTAAACGTTTGATTTGTAAGCGGTTTAGGCTGAAATTCACCAACAGTAAACAGCTGATTAAGCTTTAACCGTCTGTTTTTGACGTTTTTATGTATGAAGAAAATGTCAATAACAGATGATCGAAAATTAATCGGCTGATTAAGTAGTTGGTGAACTCGAGTCTTAGTATACAGTGTAGTTCCTAAATGATTTCTTTTTTAAGAACGTTACACACCTGTTACGTAACACTTTACAGAAAACTAGAATAGAAGTCTTTTGTTTTAACATCGCTATTAAGTTGAAAAATGGTTAAGAGTAAAACGCGTATTACACTACAATGGTCAGCAAAATTATTAACACTCTAAGTATTTTAGAAAGTTAAAGTCTTGAACCGGTCTCGGCGACCACGTCATCGCATTTTTAGTAATGTTTAGTTATATATTACTTTATTTTATTATTTTATGCGGAGCTATTAACTATCCCTTTATATTTTAACTAAGTGTAATACTTTTAGAAATAACAAAGCGGTCGATATTGTTTACAATAGTTTTTTGCAGTAATACACCATATAGAACAACACTATCACCAATTCAAAGGAAGGTTTAAACAAACAGCAAAATTTGCTTATTTAAAATTGTATAATTTTATTACTCTCAAAGACTAGACTAATCATAATGCTGCATACTTTTGCTCTCCAAAAGGAATATATAAAATTAAGATGCTACACAGAAAGTGTGAAACGGACGCCCCAGAAACATATTACGGAAGAGTGAACTCGCTCTTTACTCGGTAAAAGGGCATCGTTGGGTCGAGTTACACATTTCATCATGTTTCGTACACTTCGGATTTTTCCCTTTGATCATTTGTTGCCACGGTTAGGTGAAAAAGTTTATTATAATATTCCGTTCCGATACTGACCCGATGGATAATGTATTGAAAACCAAAGTCCGGTTTTGTTACGGATTTTATAGATTATCATATTTTTATCCGACTGCAAGGAAAGGGTTATGTTTTTCGCGCGTATCTTGTATGTTTAATGTAATATTCTTTATTACCTCATATCTTTCTAACGGCTGAACGGATTTCTATCATTTATATATCGTTATATTTGTCTTCACAGCCCAAGTATTCTTAGGTAAGTGACGTTAAAAAAAGCAATATGGCGGCTGTGCGGTGCTATTATTTGAAGTAAAAAGTTCGTTTTTCTTTAGAATACTTTAATCTGGGTATCACATTAAAGGGCTTATCATAAGGATTTCAAAAAGGTATATTGTGACCGTAATATATAAGAACTAAAAATTCATAATAAAATAAATGAATTTTAAAAACTAAAAAACCCGCCTCTATCAAAAGACGTATAAAGATGTATAAAAGTGACATTATGAATTACCATTAAATTGATGAACTCAATGAACTTATCATTAAATTCTATGCCTCCGACTGCATGTTATTATGTTGCCTTTAATATTCGATCTTGCTGCCAACTTTTCCTGTTGACTTGTCTTTTGATGCGGGCGAGTTTTTATTCTAGAATAGTTGAAAAATGTAATTTTATGAGAGTGAAATGTATGATTTAATATTTCAACTATTTTAAATAATTAACTAAAGATATAATTATGATGATAATGAAAATAATAAGTAAGTAAGTATATTGTTTAGCAGAAACTTGTTAATATTATTTTTATACAAAACTATTCTTTTTACCCATAAAATATATTTTTTGTTATTAATAAGTGTGTTTAGAGAAAGTTAGAGAATAGAAACTTCAGGAAAAGATATTTTATTTATCTCAATAGAGAAAAACCAGCTCTTCCTGAACTTTAGAGAATAACAGAATATAATACAGATAGCAGAATTAAGTACTAAGCTATGTATACTTAGTAAGAAGAGATTTAATCAGTCGACCTCATATATCACGTTTATCTGTTGCAGCGAACATTTGAATATTAACGCAAACTGCCATAATCTGTCCAGCTAAAACACAGATAAGATATCGGTGGAATAGCAATACCACAAATGCTATTAATTTTTATGTTTCAATCCGGATTACCTTTTTACCTGTATCACAACTTACAGCTAAAAAATATTTTTAATTAAACGTGAGATTTTTACCGGCGTCAAAACACTCAGTACCTTAGATTTATTTTCCATGATTTATTTTAAACAGAGTTGTAAACGAGAGGTGTTATTAAACTAATGTGCAAATAAAACAAAAATCTCATAACGAAGTAATAAATCGCTCAGAGAATTAAAGTGTCAACTAAAGTTTTAATCATGTAACAGCATGCGCAGATCTAATGAGACAGATAAACGGAACGGGGAACGGTATTTTTTTCCATTTTTCATCAAAAGTCGAAAACTATGCGGCCCAAAAAAAAAGTTTGAGAATGTGCAAACAGCGCTCTTTCATAATAATATGATAGGTACTGTCGTGAGGAAGGCGAGAAATTATAAAAAATCTTTTCACTTTAAATTATTTATTTCACACACACACACACACTGTCACGGCGTAGCCTAGAATCGTCGTCTTCAAAACAAAATAGCGAACTGCCGATCGCATTCGAATTTAATTCAAAAGCCTTTATTCTTTTTTAGACTGTAATAAAATAGTTACAGAACCCAAAAAGTTTGAATATGAGGCTAAGGCCTCACATTCCCCGGGTACCCCTAAAATTTATTTCTTTACGAGACAAGAAATAAATTTTGCGACAGTTCCCTATCATCACAAATTTCCCTAAACACATGGGTAAACCTACCTAATGTGGGAGATTTACATTTCTATGCTGGCCTTCACTACAGGCGAGCCTGCACATGGGTCATTGTCTATTGTCTTGGCGGCACTAGCCTTGAAAAGACCCATGTGTTGGCTTTATGTTGGCAAAACCCACAAAAAAGCCAAACACACAGCACATCCCTAGCCTTAATACATAGACCGAAGAGCACAAAGCTAACCCTACCTTCCTAGACCCTAAACTAATGTGCAAATAAAACAAAAATCTCATAACGAAGTAATAAATCGCTCAGAGAATTAAAGTGTCAACTAAAGTTTTAATCATGTAACAGCATGCGCAGATCTAATGAGACAGATAAACGGAACGGGGAACGGTATTTTTTTCCATTTTTCATCAAAAGTCGAAAACTATGCGGCCCAAAAAAAAAGTTTGAGAGTGTGCAAGCAGCGCTCTTTCATAATAATATGATAGGTACCCCATATTCCCTAGTAGCCTCACTTCAAATTTTTAAGACATTGCTAAATAGTTGGGCAAACGTCATCTAAAACTATTCGAAATTTAAAGTTGATAGCATTAGTAGTTCTCGAGATATCCAGTTGTGACAGACAGACAGACTGAGTCGCACTATAAGGGTTCCTTTTTGCCATTTCGTACGGAACCCAAAAAAAATATTTTACACACTCCAGAAAACAAAATACCTAATTACAACAAAATAACATAATTACGCATTCTCCATTTATTGAATGGGGACTACTTTCTGCAACAAATCAATTTACAGCTAGGTATCCAATTTGTAGCCAACAAATTGTTCCCACCACCCGCCATTGATTGATGAGAAATCCAGACACAGTCTCCTTTTGACAGGTAATTTTATTAAAAAGCTCGGCTTCGGCCAAAACGAAGATAAGTAGCGCTTCGATACACTAACGTATATTATGAGTTTGTGAGTCTCAGTCATTTATTATGTAGTTTCTTTTATGTATTACGAGTATTACTTTAAGGCCCCGCGCAGTCAGAAAAGCGTTCGGCGCTCTGCGGTCAGTTTTCAACTCGCGTTCATTCGGTTTCCATTCTTAATTCATTAATTTTTCGCTGTCAATTTATTTTCCTATTGTTGAGTTATTTATAGAGTAAATTATCTTTCAACTGGGTATTAAAAATTAATAAGTAAGTAATTTGCTTTTACAATATTTTATTTGGTGTGTATTTTGTAAATGTCTGTTTGTGTTGCAATGTTAAGTGAATAAAATAGACGAATACGTAGTATTAGATATATTATAAAACATGGTACATACATAAATCGTTTAAAAATGTGTTATTGTTTAAAACAATAAAAATCTTTGAACGAAAGCCAAATCATATAGCATGTCACATAGTGTAATGAAATAGAAGAAGAAGAAAATAATTTTATTTAGCACACAATTAAACATAACATGCTTTTTAAAACTAACTTAATATAGGTACATGTGCTAAATCATGACGCTGATTTTCAGTGGTTTCCCTTGAATTATAGAAAAAGAAATAATACTTTAATACTTTTATTTCTATACTAAAACAATAGGGGTACTTATCTATCACATATTGACAGATGTGTTATAGTGACCTAAGTAGTTCAATACTTATAATATTTATACTATACCATACCATTCCCACTTGTTCTACTGTTCAGTTCTACCGTAGAACTAATGAGACTTTTTCTCATTAGTTCTACCACAAAGTACTAAATCGTAGCACTAATGAGAAAAAATTAGTATCATTAGTTCTACGGTAGAACTGCCCAGTAGAACAAGTGGGAACAAAACAAATAATGTATGATGCGGTTTGTGTATTCCAATAGCACGTACCAGTGCTTCGATTAAATGTATCTTCGATAAACTAAACATTTATATGATCGAAGTTTATGTAGTAGTTATTAAATTTAAATCTAAAATCTTTAACCCGAAATGGCAGCGGCCGGCAGTTTCTTTGTTGAACAATTTTAAGAGTCCGACGAACAGTCAGCTTCCTATACAAACGTAATACCAAATATGCAATTTGAGTATAATTAACTCTTCTTGGGATTTTTCATTTAATATAACCCTAGAAAAATACTGTCTTTATCCGAATAATATCACAAGAAGAGTTGATTATGCTCAAATTGGTACGGCACTTCTTTTTGGTATACGTTTGTATGAGAAGCTCACTGTTCGCTGTTTGCTATCTTTAATCTATACAGTAAAGATAAATCTTAAGAGTCTAGATAGATAATAATCATTATGATTATATTATAGTATGGATATAAAGGTAATGCCAAGGATCGAATCGGAAAACTCGGCAGCTTGTTCTCGGTTAAGTGGTTAAAGAAATTTATTCTCACAAAAGACAATAATGTCGCTTAACAAGGTAATGTACAGGCACGTTAGTTAAGGTAATATCCTACTGTTTAATTCAAAATAGCTTTATAATTATTTGTGTTTATTGTTTTATTTAAAGTTTCTTGCTCAAGATTTATTATGTTGGTAATACAAGGAATACAAAGAACGTTTTCGAAACTTGGCTTGTCTCCCGTGCAATATTGCAAAAGTTTTAAATGTTGTTTTGCTTCGGTCGACACCTGACTTGAATTGGGGTAGTTTCTCTAAGGACTTATAATTTACAAAGTTGGTATAGCCATACTTTTTATTATAGACGAGTTATAATGAAATCATGTTGAGATTTTCTTAGGACTTTTCTTTATGACTGTCATATTTAGTTTCAGTAATCGATACAGATTTTACAGATAAATCTTGAAAAAGTCTAAAATGTGATATACCTAAGTACCTACATCGTCGTCATTGCAAACGTCTGTATTCAACAAGGAAATTAACAAAATTGTAATCAGTTAATTAAGGACCAATAAAAATAATTATGTACTTTCTGTAACGATTATAATTTTAAATCACAAAAGGCATAGTAAATGCGAACGTGAAACCTTCGTAGCAGCAAACGCTCGTAACGCGTAGTAAATATGAATGTGCTACAACGTAGCACGTTACGAGCCCACATATCGTAACGTTGCCATTCACTCTGATTAATCAGCTGTTCCTGAATAGTGCAAGTTTAAAAGTATACATGTTTGTTAATAACTCATCACTTTAATCATCTGCATAGTAGCTCTGCTACTTCTGTTTTGCTAAATTTTCTTACAGATTGGTATTATGGCTTAAAAACCTGAACATTTTAGTACCTATTATGTCGCAACAAAATATTCCATTCATTTAATAGGATTGAAACTTCTGAAGCCTACCTAACTTTGAAATTATTTTCAAAGTTTGGCAGGTCGTGGGTTTTGTATCAAATCCACAGATCAATGCAAGAACAACACTTTAACGACACTTGCCTATGCAAACGCACTGCGTTGAAATACGCTATAGAGCTATTTGATAGGTTCGTTTGTTTTACGTATTACGTTTGATTGGTAGTTGGGACGCTGTGCGTCCACGGGTACTGGAATACGGGTATTTATAACTGTACATAGAACTCCGTGAAGCGGACTAGGTTTGGCAGGTCGTGGGTTGGTTCGTGTATGTTGGAGGATGCGACAACTGGCTGGTACTGGCCAGCAAGTGTAACGTATGTAATCCGCCACATTGGCTGCTGTCCGCCACTACTTGCTAAATGTGAGGCTATTAATATTCATCAACGCCCTAGCGGACGCAGGCGGCCGGATAACAATGGAATATCTATTGTATCTCATTTTCTGTGCGTTGAAGGGTTAAATATGTTTGATTGAACCACTGTTTATATTTTAGTTAGTATTTGGGTGAACGCTACTCTGATATAGGTGAATTTACAACAGTGTAATCATATAAAGTCCCCTGTTTGCTCAAAACGACTCACAGATTAACCATAAAGGTCACCAATGAACCTATCGTATTGAAAGAGGTATGTATAACGTGTAAAATTAAGCAATAATCAAAAATAATATCATAAATGCAAAAGTAACTCTGCCTGTTAAGTAATTTTTAGCCATTGAACCAATTTTGATGAATTTTGGTGCCTACGTGGACGTTGACTACCTTTTGACGCGAAAATCAATATAAATAGAAGTGACACAGGGAAATATAGTTGGTATGGGGACATGGATCAAAGTCCACGTTGACGAAGTCGCGTGCGGTCGCTAGTACCTAACTATAATACACGAAAGATTGAATATACGTGACCTCAAAATCACTCTAGTTATGGGAACTTATTAGTTATTAATTCTTTTTTTATTGATTTGACGTCGCCTGTCCTGCTTGCGTGACCTGATCCTATGGGTGGGATATTGCTATTCTACCGCCAGACAAATATTGTAACAAACTTATTTTCGTTTCACCTGCGTTAAATATTAACCAATGTTATCATGATATTAATAAATAAATGTTTGGATAATTTCACAGCGCCATCTAACCCTAAACTAAGCAAAGCTTGTAATATGGGTGCTAGACAACTGATATACTACTTATACTTTTTAAATATATACTTATTATACATAGCTATACCCAGACCCGTCACAGAAATTAAAATACATCATTTAAATTTCTGACCGGCCGGGAATTGAACCCGGGACCTCTTGCCTGGTAGACCGGCATGTGGCTACTGCACCACTTAAGTCGTCATCATGTCGCTTGTCGTGTGATAATACTGTAGGTATCCTTGCTACGAGTTTACGCAAACAATGAATAACAACCTATCAGAGAACTTTTAACTTATACTACAAAAATAAGAATTGAGTAAGCTTTGAGCTTTCTTGAAAATACGTCGTTTACAGCTTTAATGTGATTGAGGAAGAATGGAGGAGCTTTATTATGGTTTTGAAAGTCGTGTTTTCGTTAACAATGGACTACTTAGCGCACCAGCTATTTGTTTTAGAGGTCCGTGTCGGCTAGGCTCTGTCACACTTTTAAAACTGTTTTCAAAATGGTGAAGAAGCCTGTAATTTATTGAAGCTGTTGTAATAGCCTTTTTTAAACAACACAGGAACCTACGTACTAAAAATGCATTAAAACTTGATACGTTTGTTACTAATTGTAAAGGTAATTAAAAGTGAACGATTCCCATAAAAGTGTCTGATCTATTTTTAATTAATACATCAATCACACTTTTTACGTAGTTTGATAAGTTTTATATTGTATAACAGATCCATAGGTCGCAGTCACATTTGTTTTGTAGCAAATAATCGGGATGCTCATCATAGTACGTGTTGGAGTGCGGGCGGCGCGTTCGTTATTTTTCGGCGGCGGTCGGCGGTCGGGCCCAAAACCTGGGACCAAACGGCGGACGGCCCCCCACTTGGCATCCACCTAGCGTGCGAGCGGGCGACATAACCATTTTATGATGGTTCCCTTATGGAATGAAAGAAGCGGACTGTATAAAAATTTATATAATGGTATACATAAATCAAAATGTATGGAACGCCGTTATGTCGCCCGCTCGCACGCTAGGTGGATGCCAAGTGGGGGGCCGTCCGCCGTTTGGTCCCAGGTTTTGGGCCCGACCGCCGACCGCCGCCGAAGAATAACGAGCGCGCCGCCCGCGCTCCAACAGTACGTACCTATAGTTACAATTTTTTCCATGCTTAAATTTTCCTCGAATATATGTATAAAAGCTGTGATCTAAGTTAAGCTGTTATATGATGTCGTTACTGCACATTCAAACTTGACCGTTTTTAGGGTTTCTTACCCAAAGGTTAAAACGGGAACCCTATTACTAAGACTTCGCTATCCATCTGTCTGTTTGTCTGTCCGTCTGTCACCAGGCTGTATCTCATGAACCGTGATAGTTACATAGATTAAATTTTCACAGATGATGTATTTCTGCTGCTGCTAAACCAACAAATACTAAAAAACAGAATAAAATAAATATTTAAGGGGGGCTCCCTTACAACATACGTGTTTTTTACGGAACCCTTCGTGCGCGAGTCCGACTCGCACTTGGCCGGTTTTTTATGGTGTATCGTGTGAAATGGTTATGGTTCGTGCGGCTGAAATGACACGGCTCGTTGCTCTTCGCTTACGTTAAGAGCTTTCAAAACGTTTGCATCGCTAAGTGTGTGCCAAACAAAGTAAGATAAGGGAAATTATACTGCAGAGCGGGAAAAGACACATTAAACAATATTTTATGGGAATTTTATTTTTTATGGTTATTCTTGGAAACCTATTGTGGCAAAATTTAGCATAGAAAAATAAAGTGAATAAAAATTAGGTCTATAGAGAAAGAAAATTAAATTTGTGGACACACAAATAAACAAACAAACGAGAAAGCAACTTAATAAAAACGTAATAAAATCCATATTTATGGTAAGGAAAATAAAAATATTTATCATCACTAGTAGTAGTAATTGTACCTACAATATATTACTCGGTATGCAAAGTACAAACAAACATAATTCAAAGTCGCGTTTCTGGCATCATAATAGATTACTTAGCGAACTTTGCTCACTAACCTCCTTTTTGTGATGTAACAGCGGGAAGTCTAAAAGCACAAGCTTTTTAGGCTTCCCCAGGGAAAAATACTGTTTAGCCAAATATGACATAATATAACTATAAATATACGTTTAGTACCTCGTTTATATTCTGTGTCTGTAAATAACAATTAAGCCAAAATCTGTCAGAGATTAAATAATAGAGGTATAGTATAAATATATGGGTGTGTAACGTATAAATATATAAAGCTCATTTGGCTTTGAGTAAGTTAAGCGATGTGTAAATTCTAGGCCAGTCAGTTGTAATCCTGGGATTACTCGTAGTTCAAAATAATTAGCAATTGGTATTAGATCAAACTCATTACACATTAACTCAGTATAGACAACTCTACCAAATATGGAGTGATCGGCACGTTACTTTTTTACCGGGCGTGTATTTCGCGAGCAACGACTCTCTAGAGATGTGGTAAAATCAATTAGTTATTTTATTGAATTTTCGAGAAAAAATATGCAGGACTGATTAAAAAATAATCACGCCATTAAAAATTGAAAGCACTGCACTATAGTATTAAAACAGGAGCATTTCAAACATATTATTACCTACACATATTGTTTTATTTTGTAGCAGGTAGTTTTGTTGTGACAAAGAACTTCCAGGATGATTCAACCCACTGTACGGTATACAAAAGAATACTAGCAATAAAGTTATTATTAATAAATATTTAGTCTTGCTTGAGTACTATTTTTAAAATCTATCATTATGGTAAGCAAATATGAGGGGTAAAGGTGAGTCCAATTTAGGGCACGGAGCGTCACAAAATGACGTCAATGTGTCAAAACGTTGTGGCCGGCGGACGTGACTAATGCGCCCGGAAAATTGTATAATGGATGCTCGCCACGAATATGATTGGCACTTTCGCACTTTCAGAGTTTTTCGCTGGAAAATTGACTGGCAAGATTGATAGTGAAGTAAAATGTTTAGAAGTTGTAGTGTTTTTGTTGCCCCTTAGATTGACACTTTCTGATTTGCTAACGGTACTGAAAATGTTGTGATGTGTCAAACAAAACGTCTTGTGACCTACGGACGCCACTTACGCGCCCGGAAATGCATAATAGAGGGCCACCATTTTCGCACTATCCGAGATTTTCGTTGGAAAATCCACTGGTAGAAATTATAGTGATAGTGATGTGGAATATTTTGATGTTTTGGCGTCACTCAGACAAAAATGAGAAACTTTACAATTTGCTGATAAAACTGAAAAGTAGTATCTACTGATCGACACTATTCATTAAGTTTATTAATGGACCGAAGTAATGCTCGTATTCCACACCTTGAAATAGGTATGTATGTCAATTAAAAAATATTTACCGAAATGACTATTGCTGTAGTACCTTGACCTAGTAGTTTACTTAATGTATCTTAAAGCTGTTATTCAATTCTAAACATTCAAAGTAAACGTTCCAAAGCTAAAAAGCACTAGAGAGAGAGAGAGAGATGTAAGAGAGCCCACGGCAAACATGCACACGCCAGTAGGACTTGTATTTCGGATTCAAACAGGATAAATGGATTTACCTGTCGTACTTAATCTATATGATTTTGGAAAGATTCATTTATCAGATAAATCAGTGAATATTGTGTTTGAATTATATTGGCTTTAGTTTGGTTGGACTTAGGTATAACGCAAATGTTCTAGCAGTTAGTCTCTAACAGAGAGCAAGAAATAATCAACTTATTTGAGGAAATGTTCATTTTCTTCATTCATTTTGTTTGTGTATACCCATATTAATGGTAGGTTTGATGATGTTTTATTTTTCTTTACAACCAGGCTGGTTAAACTTCCTGCTGGATGATGAGCGGTCAAAGTCGCCTATAGATGCTTGACATCTCATTTATTATTCACACGTTGTCTACTATGACCTATATTTCCCACCCCTATTAGGCATCCTACTACTAAAAAGTTCCTGTGTAAAAATCTGATGAGCCTTTGAATAACTTATTGATTAAACAACCGTTCGTTGGTAATATAATAATTCAGTTTATATTATACGTGAAGCATAACTTGCGTGGCAAATGTATGCCAAGGGCGGCGCGACATCGTACAAGTGGTTGAGGCCAGAGTCGCAGCCCCCCTCATTTGTATTCATCAGGATTAGCACATACCTGTTATAACTGTATCGCTTTCACAATCTCAGTGGAAGTTTACAGCCCATTAATATAACCGAATTAGATTACAACGTGGTATTCGCCCTTATAGGATTGTTTCACATGGAGAGTGTGGCCTAATTAGTTTGTAATATGGGGTCGTAAAATCTAGATGAGACTGCCACTGCCTGCGCGGTACCGTGTTAGTACTTCCAGGCAATAGTAAATCATATAATTGCTTTCTGTCTGGTTATATTTTAGTCTGTTTCGTAGGTGCAGCGTGGGACTGGTTAAAAACCGCCGCTCCCTCACCTTTCACGTAAAAGGTTGAAGGGAACTAAAATATATAAGCAGAATTCGAGTTACTTTCGTTCGTATGTACTTTTCTATCATTTCGCGGCACCAATCTACGTGATGCCGTTTTTGATATTCGGTTAAATTATGGGGTATACATCTAGTAGTCGTGCCGACTGCTCATGTAAGATTTCTTGTACCTGACTCATACCAATGCCAAAGCTTGCCCGAAACTGTTGGTAAGTCACTTTCGTATCAGCTTCTATTGTACGCCGCACAGCAATGACGCTATCTTCAGTTGTTACCATTGCGACGACGCAAACGCAGATCATCAGTGAGATTCCTACGACCGCGTTTTAATTCATCAAACCAGTAATTTTAAGCAATGGCACGAGATGGAGCTTCATCATGAAAGGCTAGTCGAAGTCTTTCATAAATTATGTTATTGACTAGACTACAATTCAAAGTCGTAATAAATCATGGAGTTACCCTTGTATGTTATTTATTAGTACTATTGGGTTCTGTAGTATCGCACTGATCCCTTGTGTTAAGAAAATCAAAAAGAGCGACCGACGCTGAAAACCATTAGGTCACCTGTTTTCTGCTTCTGTTGAATATGCCACAGATTTTCCAATTCAGTGCTTTGTTTCCAACACGTACGATTTGTTGAAGAAATATTTTCTACTTTTCTTCTAAGTATATTCTAGTCTAGTCAAAGGATATAACGCTGTGAATAGTTATGTACGAGTTTATTTACAATCTAGCTGTTAGATATTCTGTGCTGTGTGTGACGTGAGTGTGACTCTCGTCGCAATATATAGTTTTGCAGTAAACAAGAATAACTTTTGTCAATCCCAATACCCGAGAAAATAAGAACTTCCAAATGTAAATTTTTAGTATAATACTTTGTTCAGTCTGTAGTGAATAGAGGCAAAAAATATCGTGTCGGCAATCGATTAGTTTGTTTGTATGAGTGGTGTTGCGAACGGCAAGCCCGGTGAGTGAGGTCATGCTTCGGTCGAATGAACGAACATATATATTTGTATATGTACTTCTACTATAAAAATATAGACGCTATTTATTTTGAAAAAAAAAAATTGACAACATCACTACATTTGTAGGTTTTCTGGATAAGTTTTTTTTTAATATTTGACAGCATCGCATACATAGCTCCAATTCCAAAGTCAGAAGCTAAAGCACTTGTGTTATGGAAATCAGAGACAACGGTGGTATCACAAACACCCAGACCTGAGCCAATATAGAAAAGCTCGTTTTCTAAATTGACCCAACCGGGGTTCGAACCCGGGACCTCAGAGATGGCGACACCTTGAAAACCGGTGTACAAAGCCACTCGACCACGGAGGTCGTCAAGAGTGAGTGAGGTCATGCTTCGGTCGAATGAACGAACATATATATTTGTATATGTACTTCTACTATAAAAATATAGACGCTATATTAATTACTTACAAAAAGGTTAATTACTTACAAAATACAACTTCACATTGTACATGCTTTAGAAACAGAACTTTACCCCGTTGAAACTATTTAATAATTAAATATAAAATCATACATTTTTAAACGAATTTGAAACTGTATAATGTGCCACATATTCAGAACAAATCTGAAGTTAAATTTATTCGTAGGTTTTGCCCCAATAAAACACATCTCCATAACAAATGGTTCAGCTAGAAAATTCGTATCACGCCCCAAACAAAATATATGTATTTCCATAACCACGTTATCAAGGCAGATATAAACGTTACGGAAACATAGAACACCCGTTACGTTCACATAGTTCTTGTGTTAAGGGATCGAAGTGAAGCTTCTCAATCGATAAAAAAAAAATGTTAAGCTAATCCTAAAATGTGTTTTTAATATATTTTTTTTTAAGTTTTTAGTTGTGTCATTTTGTTACTGGTTTATGTCTATGCCTATGAATAGAACTTTACAAAACACAGTAAGTCTCAACGGTAATTTATTTGCAAAGCTTTCATAATTAAATAAAACAGGTCCCAGTGGAAATATAAAGATAAAAATTGCACTTGAAATAATTGAATTAACAATTTATACATTTTTATTTCTTTCATTAGGTACTTAATTTTAAGATGTGACAAAGAAAACAAGATGTTTATAAAATAAAAGATTTGGAGATTTTTCCTTTTAAAATTAAATATTCTTATACAGTGTTCTATTTTTATTTAATAAAATTGGCCTCGGTCGGCTATTGAACCGTTTTACTCTTGTTATTTTTCGATTCCACCGTTGTGGGCTCTCTATTTTCATCAACGGCGGCGGGTGATTTTACACAGTTTTCTTAGAAAAACCGGCGCAGTGAAATCTACATACAAAGAAGGGTTGGCAAGAGACCTCCTCCCAGGGGTGTGTGAACAGGTGCGCTGAATAATTTAGATCGCACTTTGAGCAAGCGGCACGCTTCACTCGCCTCTCACATGTGTCTTCACGTACAATTTTCGCTTGACCGGTCGATTTTCGTTGTACCTATTATTAGTCGGCGACAGTTATTTCAATAAAACAATTTCTCCGATTGAGAGGTTCACTTACTTAATATTAAATAAAAAATTTGATTATCTTCCAATTAGTTAGTAAAGAAAAAACGATCATAAAATTTACGACTAGTTGAAAGTCAAAACAATCCTTAAATCCTACATATTTTATAAAAGAAAGTCCCTCGCCGCGTCTGTCTGTCTGTCTGTTCGCGATAAACTCAAAAACAACTGAACGGATTTTCATGCGGTTTTCACTAATTGATAAAGTGATTCCTGATATAGGTTCAGGTGTATAATATGTTGAGGTTTTATGTAAATTGGCAGAAATATGACGATAATTGTTGAAGATGTCGGCAAAAATTAAGCCGACTGGGAGCTTGCATTGAAAACGTTGCATAAACCTCTTAAATGTATTTCTGATTCGCATCAAAGAGTTTTGATGCGAATCGGAAATTCATTCGAGTAAATCCGATGAAGCATAATACGTCTCTGGTACAAGGCTTTATTAAAACAAACCAGTGAAGTCAAAGTGGATTGCCAGTAGGTATCGGCAACACAAAGTACATAAAGCCTTTATCTAGTATTGCAGTTCAGTGCACCCGCTCGATATCAGTCTTTTACATGACGTCATAGCACGAATGCCTTACGAGTACATTAATGGTTAGTCACATGTTATTTCGCTTTCATTTCAGTTGGTTGAGTTTTTATAAGTATATGATTATTGTTTTTCATTCTAAGAGAGTCGTATATATTTCCGTTAAGCGAAAATTGCTTACATACTCTAGTTTTGCATTCTACGAGTTTTTAGTCATTTGATTAAAGACACAATATACAAGGTGTTACAAAAATACCCCTAATGCCGAATATGGTATATAGGCTTCAAAGTGAACAACTTTTACTATGGGACCAACTCTGAAATCAAAATCAGCTGTTTCATACATTTTGATATTTTCGATTTTAATTTTTGTATGACACAGCTGAATACAGCAGCTAAGTACAGCACAGGGTAAACGAAAATCTTTTAATTATTCCTCGTATAATATAATATAGTATTAATATTATATAGCCTACCCAGCTCGACAGTCAGTGTTGTTCAAACTATCGCTACCCATAACAATAAGTTCTTACCATGTAATCAATTTACAAGATAAATAATATAAAACCAATTTTTATTAATGTCTGAGCAAAATGGTTATGGGAAACCTTTTGAAGGTAAAAGCAAGTCTCAAAGGAACTCTTCAAAAGAAACCTGTGTAAATGTGATCACCAGCTATCACTATTCGTATCTAAAGAAAAATCCTGTTAGTTTATATTTCAAAACGTATTTTCTAAAAATTTGTATTCCAGAGTACTAAAACTTTTGTATGAAATCAGTCAGTCAGGTGTGTATTAGGTGTTTTACGTAGGTAGGCACACATAAATCAATTACATTGTCATAATGTCATAATATTAATGATTACAGCCTACCTATTTCGCTACAAGTAAACGGACGAGCGTTTTTAGAACTACGAATAAATTATTTTGTACCTACCTTTTTTTATACTTTAGCTATCTTTAAGCATATGTGAGCTAGAGATCAACATTTCCGTGTGGTAAATGTGTTTCCTTACAAAAAAAAGTCGCACGGAACTCTACAAAGAGCCAATGTAGAAAGCTGTCAATATCTTGTTTTTTTATCTAAGGCCGGTAGTTTATTTTCTTATACTATAAATGTATTTTCTGGTTTTACCGATTCAGCTTTCCTAAGGTTATTTACGATTGTAGGTTTTGATACGTTATACGCTATTATATATTCTTTTTATGGTGAATAAAGATAATTGCGAAAGTTTTTAACTGGTAGGTTAACTTTTACTTAAGGCCCCAATATACCTCAAGTGGCGCCCTCATTCCTCATTCTCTCAAAAGTGCTAAAAGTAGCCACTTTTAGCACTTTTGAGAGAGAACAATTTTCGATACATTATGTACTTAGCGAGCACTAAATTTAATTAAAATTAGGGCGCCACTGGAGGTATATAGGAGCCTTAAGGCTGCATAGTCTGCACACTAGCGCCGCCATTGGAAATAAATCATAGTGCTTAAATAAAGACGAAATTGTAAGATAATTCACAATTTCGTCTTTATTTAAGCACTATGATTTTTTTCCCAATGGCAGCGCTAGTGTGCAGACTACGCCCTTAAGTGTTTTGACTTTAAGGCGAGATTGTAAAAACAACTTATTTGACTGTGGTGGGGATGCCAATGATACAATCACGTCAGTTCATTTTCGTGCTCTTGTAAGAAGTGTAATGTTTGATGTAATAGCTCATTGATGTAGGTAGTTGCACATTTAAGAATTCATAACAATGTTAGATTCGTTACTTTGTGTATGTAATGTGTACTGGTGCTAGTTTTTAGTTATTCCATTGCGCTAACATTAACTTCACTTTGTATGCAAATGGAAGTCATTTGGTGTAGAACGGTCATGCATTCAACAACGAACGCCTTACAATCGATAATCGAGTGCGTTGAACCGCATCAATTATTGCGTAGTCCATCATAATATAACTCTTTTAAAGTCTTAAGGCTCAATTTATCTGCGGTGGAATGGAATGAAAGCGAGTTTTTGTAACGAAATTCTACGTTCTACTAGAATGAATACATAATAAGTTATGTCCATTGCAAACTAGATACCTACCTACCTATTGCGCGGGAGTGCATGAATAAATATTTTTGGCGCGATCTAGTGTACCTACTCGTACATTCTACCGCTAAGTAGTTTGATCCTTTATGTTGAGTCGATCGTTTAGGTATTTTAATTAGTTCTATGATTTAATGCAGAGCCCAGTCACATGCACAATAAGCATTCTGATGGTGTCACGTCTAAGAGCCTTTGAACGTGCCCGTTCTGCAGGCGGAGCTTAGCAATGCGGCTTGAGCCGAGAACTAAAGGGATAACATTCAGCTTTACAATTTAGATTAAAGTTATTCCATAGGTATTGCACGATATGCCAAAGTCTGTTCTGCAACATAAAAATCGGGTTTGTTCCTAATAGTGTTAAATATCTTTTTCGATATTATTTTTTTACGTTATGGCGATACTGTTATTAACTGTTTTTACGTTATGTTAATAATACTTATTTACAACTATTTGAGCCAGGACTGTACAAAAATCTCTATAATTTTGTCCGCAACAACTCAGTCAACATTTATTTCAATAGTGCATCCTCCAAATTATGTTCCTTCATTCATATTTTATTTCCAAATTACAGTGAAATTATATTTAATTTTATGCCCTGTCTAAACATCTTCAATTCCACGTTAAGTACCTAATTCGATGAATGAATGAATGAAGTTCTTTATTCAAATAAGCTCACATAATAATTTTTAAATCCTCGTATATCGTTTCCAGACATTACATTTACATTTGTTACAATTAACATACATAGATTAATAAATAAACAACATTATTTAATTAGCCCATTTCTTAATGAATCAATTTACAAGGTTCAAGCTAAATTAAAAATTTAAAGTCATTATTCAGTCTAGGCTGTTACAAAAAAAATACAATTCATACAATTCAATATGCGTTAAGATAGGTGGTCAGAAGCAGACCCATTCCCACTGGCAGCACCCGTTCACGAGCATGACGCATGACTAGGTAATAGCGTCGCCCATTTGAAACATACAAAGTTACAAACGGTGACATGTTAATTTAGCCGGTTAATGCATTGCGTAGTTCGGTCGGCCTGATACCATGTGATTTAGGGAAAATTATTGTTTCAAAGGTTAAATCGTTACTTTGTAGTCACAGCGCATCTCCGTTAGATAATTACGAGGGGAACAACTTTGTTAAGCCCGGTCCCCACTAATAACAAAAAGGTAGGTATTTGATTTATGGTCTTAAATACTGGGTTTTATATATTTTTATAAAACACGCACGCGGGTTCGTTCGTAAGTTAAGGTTTACTTATTAATTAAATATATTCTTAGTTTTTGTGAACTAAAAGAAGTCACAGATGTTTCTTGCATTCATGTGACATTTTATTGGCTTTTGTAGGGTAAATTAGAACAGAAAGTCAAAGCCGGATTCAAAGTACCTACATAGGTTCGTGTCGGTTCTCATATAATACTATTAAATACATGACTCGAATAGTAAAAACATATTAAATGAGTTATATATATTTAAAAAATACGAAGGATCAATAAAGATAAACGTGTGGGTCGGTCATTGGACAAAATGATTTTGCCTTTGGAATGGTACCTTCAAAGCCATGCATTTTGTGAAACGAACGAACATTGACAAATTGAGGAGTCAACAACGAACTAGCCAAACCGTTAAGGTGAGGTGCTGCTTAAAAATCCAGTGCTACGAAATAAAGTTACTACACTAAAGCACTTAGAAAAAAATTAAAAAGAAAAACCTCCTTCAAAAAACCTTAAAAAAATTGCTATAAAAAAACAGCTTCAAAAAACAGCAGCTCTAAAAAGCAAGAAATAATTTTCAAATCTGCATAATTACTATTCAAGTACCTACGCATATCTGATATTAAAAAAAAGATAATTTCCTTTTTTAATCATAATAACATTTATCGTGGTTTCTCTTCCTCAATTTGATTTTTTAATTCTTAAAGCCCCACCCGACTTCATAAGACGTTTTTTTAATATCAGATATGCGTAGGTACTTGAATAGTAATTATGCAGATTTGAAAATTATTTCTTGCTTTTTAGAGCTGCTGTTTTTTGAAGCTGTTTTTTTATAGCAATTTTTTTAAGGTTTTTTGAAGGAGGTTTTTCTTTTTAATTTTTAAAGTTTTTTTATTTTTCACTTTTTTGTGGTAGGTATGTATAAGTAAATGTAAGCGATGATATAAATATATTTTATTCATATTTCACACATTTCAATGGTATAAAACGCCTAGTAACTCAATATCCACTTTTCGCACTGTTAATTTTAGCAAGGGTCAGACATGGGGTAGGTGACCAAAGTGTATTATCTCCTCCGTGCTTCAGAAGACACGTTAAGCCGTTAGTTCCAGCTACATTTGCACATTAACACCCACCAATCCGCATTGGGCCCGCGCGGTAGGTTATGGCCCATCCTATTCATCAGCCCATAAGTAAGGCTTGTATCCCAGCCCCAGTAGTGACAATAAAAATGGCTGATGCGAAACCTTTCAATACCGTAGAGTAATCACTAATACACTATCATATTTGATTTTGAAGAGTTCTCTTGTGTATCTTCGAAGTCCAAGGTCCAATGTGAAGGAAATTTGAATGAAAACATCCTTAAAGTATCCCCTTTCTAACGAAACAAGAATCATCTAAATCGGTTTATAAACAAAGAAGTTATGTCTGAAGATCCGTTAAAACTCGTGCAAAAGTTACCTAAAAAATTACAGTATTTTCAGGATTACTCAAAAACTACTGAACCGATTTAAAATTTTGAAAAATGGGACCACCTGGGGAGCAAACCTGATAAAGTGGCGTTTGAATCATGTCAATCGGTTCAGCCGTTTTCGAGTTATCGGTGGACATACATAAAAAAAAAAAAAAAAAAAAACAGTCGAACATAGAACCTCCTCCTTTTTTTGAAGTCGGTTAATAAAAAAGAAAGTAACCTGCAGTCTATCTTATTGTTGGTATTGTTTAAATTGACGTCGACTTTTTCATTCTCATATATTTTAATAATTTTAAAAATATTTTCGGGTTTTTAATTTATATTCTTCATTGTCCCCCGTATTTTTCATGGTTAAAGTTGCAGAAAAAGTTCAATTCTTCCTTTTGTGTCCTAACTCGTTTAAAAGTAGTTCCTCGCCTAACCCCCCATTCCTATACCTATATTCGAGAAACGATTCGTTTGGCTTACGGATGTTAGAATTTTGACACATTTACTATTGGACTTTATGTCAAAATACTACGAAGCAAAACGAATCGTTTTCGAATATAGGAACCGGCCCTTAACAGACGGCCGGTTGAATCTAATATTTCGTCGTTCCGGAGCTCTACGTAAAGTCCGAGATGCTATTAGTATGCATTGGGCCGGCCACTCCAGATCCTAGATTACGTTCCTACTCAAATGCTGAACATTCGTTTCTTATTTTTAGCCATCTAAGCTTTACAAATACATAGTAGTGCGTTACCAACCTTCTTTTAGTATTCGCGGTAGTTCGTCGTTCCCTCGTCAGTCTTAGGCCACATTCTGAAAGTTCATGCAGATTCTACTTGACAGACCTTTAAATTAATATTGCTTTACGAATTCCAAATAGGTATAACTACTTACGTGAAATATTTCGGTTGTGTATGAAAGGCAGGATTAGTGTAAATTTAAATAGTATCCTGTATGTATCATTGTCACAATTTTATTTATCTTGATACTAAATAACATACTAGAAAAAATACGACTTGCACCAGATCATGTTCTCGGACGGGAATCGAACCCGTGACCTTTGAATAACCGGTCCAATGCTCTGACCGCTGAGCTACCGAGTCTCTAGTAGGAACGTCGAATTTCCTCTAGTATATCAACTCTTACGCTGCAAGCGGTCGCGGGTTCGATTCCCGTCCGAGAACATGATCTGGTGCGAGTCGTATTTTTTCTAGTATATTATTTAGTATTATACAAAAATATCACTGTGAATGCTAAAATCTCAAGATTTAAAAAAAAAATAATTATCTTATACTTATTTCTGCAAAACTTTCCATTCGGGCGACAAGTGAAGAAATTGTGTAGGTGTTGTTTTTATTTTTTGTCATGAATAAATACCAATTATTGTCAACGTACCAGACACACGTTAAATAAATACTTCAATTTTATCGAATTCCTAAATTAATAAACACAACCTCTACCTCCACTGTCATATTATTACAGCTAGAATACCACAATATTGACACGTAGTTAATATGTAGGTTAGTTATATGTACTAATACTTAGAAGGTATTCTGTCGTATTGATTACATGCTGTATGGTATTGACTTATAGTGTGTCAACAGTTGAATTAATGTGTTGGAAAACAGCATCAAATGAATAAATAATAAACGCCAAAAGAATACACTGTTTATCTAATGTTTTTGTATAGTAATCGAAACGTCGTCGCCAAGACGGATCGCTCTTTCTCCACATAATATATTGGTGTTTCCTATTACAGAAAGACTGCTTGATCACATATAAGATATATTCTATATATGTATGTGGATCAGTTGGTCACGTCGTCTGGCCAAGTTGGCAAGCGTCTTGTTTTGTTAATTATATCGATCTAGCCCGATCGCCTTGCTATCATATATTCTGGCGCTGAATTAACTTCCTGAGTCCACTGTGGAAGGTTGTTGCAAGGCTATTATTTGGTGATGTATTTTTTATGATGATAGTCGGCAAATCACATAAAACTAACATGTTCCTGAGTTTTAAGTTACCTACGATTTGTAGGTTTTCTGGATAAGTTTTTTTTTTAATATTTGACAGCATCGCATACATAGCTCCGATTCCAAAGTAAGTAGCTAAAGCACTTGTGTTATGAAAATCAGAGACAACGGTGGTATTACAAACACCCAGACCAGAGCCAATAAATAGAAAAGTTCGTTTTCTAAATTAACCCAACCGGGGATCGAACCCGGGACCTCAGAGATGGCGACAAAACCGGTGTACAAAGCCACTCGACCACGGAGGTCGTCAAAGTTGATGTCATTATATATTTCAATGTTCTATTGTTGCGAGTGGGCGAGTGCTAAGGGCGTTGACGAAAACGGCATTTCATATACAAACAAGTTCAAGTATACGTATAAGAAGGATATATAGGTCTTAAAAGTTAGTTTAGAATTTTTTTTTAATTGGAAATTTCTGCTATTTGTATATTAATTTGTATTTTTTTTGTGTTTGCATTTGTAGGTTCTTCAGCGTGTGATTAACTATTATTAGTTGCTAGCTAAGAACTTTCAAAAGTACAAGACTGACGTCGTACTTCTTTTAGCGTGTAACAAGGGTGCCATCTTGGAGAGAAGCGAGCATTCGCCCGCGGCTTAGAATAGCTTTATATCTCGAGTGGAAGTGGCTCTCAGGCTTTCTTGTTATGAGTGAGTGCCGCTTTTTGGTAGATACTATTTGACTGTTTGGTGTTAATAAAAAAGAAAAAGCTAAGAAAATTAACTATAATTTTTATTTTAAATGTAAAGTCAATTTTGTCTATTTTGTACCATTAAAAGTAAAAAAGCTAACTTTTAATAAAAAACCCCCATGCATACAAAAATGTTAACTCTTAAAAAGTTAAAAATAATATAATTATATCATCAAGTCATACCTTACATAACACTATACCTATACCTAAGCTATACCTAACAATATACCTATCAGTCTAGACATGTGACGAGCTTCACTTCATTGCTTACTTTCAGCTTGGGCAAAATACTTTCCGGCCTTTACGTAAAATGTCCGGCTGTTCTCCTTTACAGGTCGCCTTTCTCAACCGATTCTCGTTACTTCCTAAATTTGAACCTAATTGTGAGCCGGTTCGATAATAAACTAATGTAAGTATTTTTTAGCCGATTGAGGTTTTAAATTTTTTTTAAATGGCGTGGATATTTTTTAAGTACTGGTTTAATATGGGGTCGAAAACGTAAAAAGGTAATATTTCAGCCATTTCGAAAAATGCTAAGACAGATTCGCGAGGTCGACAGCTCACAGAACCACTAGTAATTAATAGCTTAGCAAAATTAAAATTACCAAAAACATTGTGTTTAAAAGATATCTTTAACATTTTCATAGGGTAAGTAACATAATGCTTAAAAGCTCGCGGAAGCGGCAAGCTCTGTGTACATCTAGCATTTTAAGCTCTTCTGGTTTCCGCTACATTCTCGTCGCAGGTTAATACGCCTGTGCTATTGAAGCTGAATGCATCTTTTAGCTCCGTTCATGCTGTGAGTAATGGTCCCGGTTCCTTTCAGCGAAGAAAAATGGAAATGTATATGGAATGAATGGAGATTGCAGAACGACGGAGCGAATGACTGCGGATAGAGCTGCTAGTCATCATTATACGTAACATATCGATGGATAGAAATCTTTGCCTATTTACAGTTACACAAACAACATTTTAATTATTTTTAAACATGCCTTATTGAGGTAAATAAGTTGTTTTATTCATTGAAACATACCAAATTATTTAATATGTAACCTAACATTTTTTCGGCTTATTGTGCTAGCTTAACGTAACATGTAATTATGTCTTTCTACACCTTGGAAACAAGCACAGTGAGTAATTTTAGTCTAATATTTTCAGTAAAATATACTACAAACAAACCCACCATTAATCATTTTTATTGCTTTTATTTGTACAGTTTTATAAAGATATTTATCCACATACACTATAATCTTATAATGAAGTATACTTCTAAAAAACAACGATTTCTTTTTATTTAGAAAAAGACCCTAAAGATTTTTTTTAAATACGGTCTATTTTACTTAGTTATTTTTGCTAAATAGAGAACAATGTCGGCAATTTCCTTTGAAATCGGTCTCACTCTAAGATAACGTTGATTCATTTAGTTAGGGTAAGAAATATCCTTCGGAAAAGCCTAAATTTCTTTCTATTTCTCTTGATTATACTTTAAAATGTCCCATTTACTAAGAAAATGGAGGAGTGTTAATAATAATAATTAAGCAATAACTACCTGCTGATGACGCTCCTGATAAAGAATAAGTTAGTATGAATCATATCAACTAAGTAAACATTTTTTCTTGCCTTTACAGAATCAGCAAGACAAAGTCGCAATAGTTAAATAACAGGTTAAAGAAAAACAAAATATGAATATTAAAAAACCACACGCATATTTTTCATTCACTCCTTTTTACCACACAATTTCAGTGGACTATTTGCCTCAAAATTATATTGAGTTATATACACTTTTGTTATAATTAAACTCTGTCGGCCTTACCACAAAACACTGTTTAAGAAGTGTTTAACTTAGACACTGTTTAAATGTGATGCTGTCACTTTTTTGACAATATTGTCTGTAAGAGACAGCATCACATTTAAACAGTGTCTAAATTAAACAGTGTTTTAAAATATTTTGTGGTAAGAGGTGTAGACTTTATTAGACGTGTTTTATTTAAATTGATATGCTTATGCATAATTGCATTGATATTATTACTAATGATTTGAATATTATTTCATGCTCTTTAGAGGTATTTAAAGTTGAAGCTGTTTTTTTGTATTCATTCTCAGGGTTTATCTATTTTTTTAAAAGCTTTTTAATTTCACCTTTTTTGTATGTATGCGTGTAAATATTTTGTAACTTTATATATTTTCAATAGTACAATGCCCATTTAAAAGGAAGGTCATTATTTAAAGGTAAATACAGTTAAGGTATCCATTTACCAACAAAAAAAACAACTAAATAGGTTCATAAAAAAACAAAGAAGTCGTCAAGTTAGCACACGCATAACTCCTAATCATCTATCGGTTCATAATAAAAAAAACAAAGTCTTCTAAGTTGTGGAGCCTGGCGGTGGTTCCAAGTGAACGAAGGGTCCAAAATCGTACTTTCAGGATTACCTACTTGAAAACTACAGAACCGATTAGTAAAAAAAATTAAATGAAACCATCTCGAGCGCAAACGAAAAATAATTTTAAATATCGGTTCACAATTAGAGGAGATATCGAGTAACATATACATCCAAAAAATAATCAGAGGAACTAAAGAACCTTCTCCTTTTTTGAAGTCAGTTAAAATGAAACGAAAGATAATATAAATATTTGTGTGTATATACTTTCAATTTGCAAATGATTTTATTGTGTCAATTACCTGTTTAATTATTTATTTATATGTATTTTAGTAATTTATTTTCTGTTGAATTAATTTTGATGATTGATGATGTTAATTGAATTTAGTATTTTTATTTCAGTAAATTTTATTGAATTTTTAAATAATCTTAATTTTAATATATTGAGTTAGCTTTATTTATTCTTATGACATTTTTAACTATATTAATTTTAATCATTTTAACTCTGACAATTTTGTAGCTGTGATAATTTTTATTCCTAATTTTAATTAAGCAAGTAATTGATTTGTAATAATCTGATATTTTCCATAAAATTTTAAGTAAACTAACATATTTTTAAGTCGTTACTAACAATAATGGATCTTTGTTATCTGCAATAAATAAATTATTATTATTATTATATATAAACCCAATAGTTTTTTTGGCGTAATATTAACATAAATTATGACTTAAGATGACTTAAGATTATGATCTACAGAAAATTATACAGATTTTACATTAAAATTCTACATAAAAATTTTATTTTGCTGATTGCTCGCCACTTCAAAAAATCATTGTGCGCATTTAAGTATTTTTCCTTCGAACCTCCTGGCAAAAGATTTTATATTGTGTTTCCCTCGTTTTTCATGATAAGTATGGGGTCAATAGTTCAGAATCGCTTAATGAACTTATTTTTAATAAATAACAAATCCACTAAAAACTGTGTAATAACGGCACCCCATTTTATACAGGATGTCTCAAATTTTGTCACATGGAGGGAAAGTACCTTAAAATTGAAAATAGGAAATTTTACCGATACAAGACTCTATTTTGTTTTTAAAAATAATTGGAACTGCATTCGATAACTGCATTTAGATAACTGGTTCTTGAACCTTAATAATGTCGATAACAAAATAAACAATACACACAAAGTGGTTGAAAGGTTCGATTGTAATATCAATAAACCACACTTCCAACAGATGAATTTGGATGTTTCATCGAAATATTCTTATTCGTGACCAAATACTACAAGAAAAAGTATGTTTTACTCATCATAGGTATAATATCTCCGGATCTTTTCCCTATTCGCAAATTTCCGTAATTTCTTACCCTTTCAGAGATACAGAAAAACTTTTATATCTCGCTTCTTTGGCTAGTGTAGCCAACTTATGTTACAAACACTTTACTTTGGAGATAGAGGAAATTACGTTTATGGCGAGCGATTATCTCAAAGAGCTCAATGGCACAGTGGCTCAGATCGGCCTGCGATTGCGGCGGTTATGCAACTTTTGCTAGGGTCGGACATCGGGTGGGTGACCAGACATTTATTATCTCGAACTCCTTCGTACTTCAGAAGGCACGTTGAGCCGTTTGGGTCCTGGCCGCATATAGTCGTTAGTACCCACCTAATGTACCCTAGTGGTGTGGTATCTAATCCATAAGGAAGGTTTGTGCCCCAGCAGTGATGTCTCTATAGTAGGAAATATAAGATTGTTGGGCTACTTGCAACAAGCGCTGCACTGCAGTAAAGTATAACCTCATGTTAAGTCTACACCAGTGCGCTTTCACGTTAATTTTGCGTTTTCATCTGACGCATGCTTGCAGCGCAATAGCGTCTCTACTTCTCAAAAAAAACATCAAAATGTTGTATTGCAAGCGCTTGACGCAAGACGAATTGAAAGTGGAAGGAAACTTAAAGCGCATTGGTCTGGATGTAGCATTATAGCGGTTGATTTGAACAACCTTCTGAACAAAGAGTAAATTGTCTCAGTGACATTTCTGCGGTCGATTATTATTCATTACGCTGGTGTAGCGTCCTTTCATTGCGTCGGGAGACGTCTCGTTATGGCTTATTCAAACCATCCTCATGTATAATTTAATCAAAGACCGCCCGCAGATTCGAGTGTCTGTGTAAAGCATGGATGCACAGACTTATTAAGACTAGGGGCCACTCGGGCAAATTATGAACTGATGGTGGGCCACCAGAAGTATAGGTAATTAAAGACAATGAAAAATTGATAATAATGTATTCAAATTGAAAAAGAATTTATTAATTTGAAGCGTGGCACTGCATAGTGCTTACAATCTTTTTTATATTTGGCTCAAATTTACTTGTAGCAACACGTAAAACTGCTTCCAAACTTTCATTTGCAAGGCGGTTTCGATTTTTTGTTTTATTATTATTTAGGATTGAAAAGGTTTGTTCACATATATAGGTAGAACCAAATAAGCTTGCACATTTCAGAGCGTTTATGCGCAACTCTTTGTACGTATTTTTATCAATGCAGCGGTAAAAGTTCAGCAAGTCTCCTTCGTTGAATTTGTTGCGTAAATCTTGGTCGTTCTGAATGTCGATAATTTCTAACTGCATTAACTCTGGCGCATTTTCAACTGAAATCGTGAAAGGATTGCTAAATATGTCCAACAGAGGTTTCACTGTTTTAAACTCCGAAAATCTGTCTTGAAAAGATTGAATCAAAATATCTAGCTTTTTTACATAACTGAAATTAATAGCAGTTTTTTTGAATTTTTCAGCCATTTTCTTATAATTCGGAAAATGATTGTAATTTCCAGAATTCAATTGCGATCTGAAAAGTGTCAGCTTGCATTGAAAGGATGATACATGTGCGTAGAGCTGGGATATCAGTTGATTTTTGCCTTGAAGCCGTGTGTTCAAGACATTCAAATGATTTGTAATGTCAACTAAAAAAGCCAAATCACACAACCAATCAGGACTTTTAAGTTCCGGGACGTCCCTTTGCTTTTCCGCCAGAAAAATATCAATTTCTTCTATTAAATTTAAAAATCGTTCCAGTGTCAATCCACGACTTAGCCACCTTACTTCTGTATAATACAGTAAATCTCCATGTTCGCATTCAATGTCATCAAGGAATTGTTTGAATTGCCTGTGATTGAGTCCTCGTGATTTTATGAAATTCACAGTCGAAACTACCACTTTCATGACATTTTCAAATTCAATTTTTTTAGAACAGAGGGCTTCTTGGTGTATAATGCAGTGAAACTGCATGAGATCTTCAGCGTTTAAGTTTTTTTCTTGCAAATGCTTTTTCAACAAAGTAACTAGCCCAGAATTGACACCAATCATCGAAGGAGCACCGTCAGTCGAAACTCCCGATAATTTCGATAAGTCCAAATCAGTTTTTGAACACTCGTCCAAAAGTACATTGAGTATATCAACTCCTCTGGTTTGACCTTTCAATGAACACATTCCTAATAACTCTTCGAAGACTTCAAAATCTTGAGTAACACCTCGTATGAATATAAGAAGTTGAGCTGTGGAACTAATATCAGTGGATTCGTCGAGTGCTAATGAAAAAAAATCAATTATCTTAGTTTTTTCATTTAATTGTTCCGCAATATTATCTGACAAAGACATAATTCGTCTTTGGATGGTCATACGATTCAGTTGAATTTTCTCAAACTTTTTTGCTGCTTCTGGACACATTTTCTTAGCGGCAATTTCTATGCATTCTTTTACAAAATCCCCATCATTGAAGGGGCGACTCCGCTTTGCTATCATTCGAGAAATTTCATAACTAACTTCTGTAGCTGTTTCTGTATCTTGAATGGGTTTTGTAAACATAGCTTGTTGACCAATAAGCTCCCGTTTTAAAGACAAAACTTTTTGCTTTCTTAATTCGCCTGTAAACTTCGTAAAAGTAGGATGCTGCGTTTCATAGTGCCTTTTTACATTATATTCCTTTGCAATCGCAACAGAATTCTTGCAAATTAAACAAACGACTTTGTTATGCGACCATACAAAAAAGTATTTCTCAGTCCAAATTTCTTGAAACTGCCGATTTTCATCTTTAACCTTACGTTTTTTACTAGTTCCTGGCATGTCCATGTTGCGTTTTAATCCTGACTAGGATTACCACAGCACCTAAAACCAATTACAGTTCCTAATTAATTACCAAAAATAATTGATAAAATATGTAGATAAAATTAATAACAGTTTTACTTACGATTTCACAACACAATTATACACGGCACTTGACGGGAAATCTACGTTGAATGTGGATCAAAATATATTATAATTATGACACCGGCTAGTCGAGTTAAAATCTACACTAGAACTAACGACACTTTACTCAAATTAAAACCGAACTGTCGGTCGCTGCGGTTAGCGTGGCTTTTATACCACGCGCATAGAGTCGAAAACTGTCTGGAGAAATCTCGAAACCGACTCTGGAAGCTTCGTGTATCTACCTACGCGAGCTATCGGGAATTTGGGACTATTGCTATCTCGCTCGCTCGAACAGTATAACGCGGCGTGCTTCCTCAAGAAAACGAATTTAACCGAGATCAGCACGAACATTACCGACCGCTGTTACCGACGCATGCACGGCGCACCGATAAGATTGATAGAGCGCGCGCGCGAGATTCAAATTACTTTTCGAACATTTGTTATTGGTTTTATTCTGGAATAGAACTCAATATTTTCGAATGTACGAGAGTATTATTTTTGCTGTCGGCGGGCCACCAGTATTCGACCGGCGGGCCGCATGCGGCCCGCGGGCCGTAGTCTGTGCATCCCTGGTGTAAAGAGATCTTGTTTAATTATGAATACTGATATTTTTCTTGCACTTGGTTTTTAAGTTGCACAATTTCAAAGTGGTTTTCACTAATCGGGTTATACATTACGACAAGTGCAGCGTACCGATGCTTAGTAAACTGTATAGTAGTAGTTTATGTACAGTGACGTCTATATATATGTATACAGTTTAGAGCTTTGTCACTCTAAAAGCTATTACTTTTTGAACGGAAATCAATGACAAATGAGAACTACAACAAAGTGACAAAGTTATAAACTGTATACATATTTTTAGACGTGACTGCACCTACCATTTAAGTATTTTTATACGATCAATAAAAATATTTTTCAACACATTTAATATAACTCTTGTTATATTAAATGTGTTGAAATTCTTCAAACAATTATTACAGTTTATTATATTCAATTTCGCAAGTGAAAAATTAAAGCTGGTATTTTGGATTTTTTATTTAATAGAACCCTAGACAAATACAGTGTTCATCCGAATAACACCACAAGAAGAGTTAATAATGCTCAAATTGTAAATCATTTTGGTATTAAGTTTGTATAGGAAGCTCAGTGCTCGCCGGACTCTCAGTAAGAGACAGGTGTACTTGGGTTCAGTCAGATACTAACCAATTGTTGTTATTTAAAAAGCGTTATGCTTTTCATTTCAATCGATGGCGTGCTTGTAAAATTTTATGCCGGGCGGGCGGGACGGTAGGCACAGGAAGGGAATACGAGCTTTCGCAATATTTTTGATTAGCTTTCGTCATTCCATTCCATTCATACGGGCAGGCTACGTATCAAGTATTATTATTATCGTAATGAATTTATGCGTTTTTAGTACCGAAGTGGATTTTTATGTCATCGTGTTTTTACCGACTTCAAAAGGAGGGAGGTACTCGATTCGACCCGTATTTTTTATGTTGGAAAATTCAATTTACACTTGTTCCATGTTAAAGTTTATGAATGTGTTTGATAAAATAATTTGAGCATGTTTTATTAGTAATTGGACAAAACAAAAACAAAACTAAAGATCGCGCTATGATTTGCTATCGTCTTTCGAGTTACTAAGCCAAATGTGTATGTGTACCTATGTAACTTTTGATTGTGTGTGTAAACACATAAATATGTTTGTAAAATAAGGGTGTGTGCGTAAAGTTCTGCAGATTTCTTATTTGTTGCGGTCAATAACGTAATTTCCAAAAGTGCATTGTAAAATTCATCCTTAAAAGTATTTCTGTCAAATAACTACAAATATATTGATAATACTCGTACATCATGTGCTTAGACATTATCCGACGAATCTTACTAATATTATAAATGTGAAAGTTTGGATTTTTAGTTTTTTTGATGTTTGTGCCTACTCAATCACGCAATAACGGCTGCACGGACGCACACAAATGCGGACAAAGTCGCGGGTAGAAGCTATAGTGTACAAATAAATAAATTACAATGCGATTAAATGGATGGATTAAGCATGCATGGCAAACGTTCTGCCTCGCGCGAGGCAGCGCGCTTGGTGAGGACCCGCTTAATCACGTAAAAAACGGCTGATCGGATTTTGATGAAATTAAAACATAGAATACTTTTTATCCCGACTATTGGTCTTGACTTGATTGTATTTTGACGACCTCCGTGGTCGAGTGGCTTTGTACACCGGTTTTCAAGGTGTCGCTATCTCTGAGGTCCCGGGTCCGATCCAACTTTTCTATATTGGCTCAGGTCTGGGTGTTTGTGATACCACCGTTGTTTCTGATTTTCATAACACAAGTGCTTTAGCTACTTACTTTGGAAACGGAGCAATGTATGTGATGTTGTCAAATATTTATTTATTATTTATTTATTTATTTATTGGTCTCCTAAGGATTTTCTCGAATGTCCACGTGGACGAAGTTGCGGGCGCAAGCTAGTATTGTATATAGCAGCTCGCGTTACAAACACGGGTCGAATGTCTCATTCGGCGCGTAATACGTTTAGTACTAATTGTATTCTGTGGCGTAATTACATTTGACTATCTATCCAGCAGTTGCCGTTTCCGCTCATGTTACTGGAATTGAATTCGATGGAGGGTCTGTTATTGTCATGTAGTGAAGTGACGACAGGGATTTAAACTATGAGGCCCACTAGCAGTAACATTTACTAAATCTCGATTTTGTTAAACCTAGATGTAGCCCTTATGAAACTGTCATAAATGTCGATTTAAAAGTTTGACATATTCGTATGGGTAAAGTATAGGTTTAACAAAATCGAGATTTAGTAAATGTTGCTGCAAATGTGTTACACTTGTTGTTTTTTTTTTAAAACAGGGTTTTAACAACTTTCATATGTTTTCTTCTGTGTATGTTTTCATGTGAATTCTTTGTACACACGACAGCACGTCAGGTTATACAGTTACGTAGGGCATAAAGGCGGTCTGAAGGTCAACATGTATAGTCTGAGGTGCCGTCATGTGTACTTAACTACATCAAAAATAATCTTATACAGCTGTTAGCTGTAGTGCTACCTTATTCATTTCTGCTATGCTAGTAAGTACCACATTTTAATTCAAATACGTAACATACATTTTCATTTGTGAATATGGAACAGCAGAAAAAATATGGAAACGCTTAAATCATTTAGCAACGTTTCGTGTCTACACGGAGCTCATGAATTTAACATAAGGTCTGAACGAGAAAGTGATAAAGCCCAATATTTGGTGAATCACTCCCGATTGGTCAGATCACATACCTCAGAAAATATTATATTAATAGAATAAACTATATCGGGATTTACACCATGTACCTGTTTGTTTTTGAGACTCCGATATTTCGGCGCAGTTGCATGCGCCATGGTCACGGAAGAACTGTCGATTGTTGCGTGCGAGTAGATGTTATTGGCAGACAAATCGGTCTACCCTCCGTCTAAGTCTTTTATTATTACGCTCGATACCGGTACCACCGTCTGCAAACTCACTACTCACTCAAATCTGTTCACGACACACGACACTCACTGTATCTGTACGGCGCTTTTACATTTCATGTTGTTTTTACACAACCGGATTACGGGGTTCCAAACACTCGACAATTTAAACCCATCTTCACGATTGAAATTTTTGTATTTGGTAATTTCAATCGCTTCTCTGACCATTCTTGGTATGTAGTGGCGTTCTGTTGAGATAATCTGAGGGTATAACCCTCGTATGACCACGGCGCATGCAACTGCGCCGAAATATCGGAGTCTCAAAAATAAACAGGTACATGGTGTAAATCCCGATATAGTTTATTCTAATAACGTCAAAAACCATGGAAATTTAAAACATTATATTATTATATTAATATTTATGTTATATTGTATTATCTATTAATATTTATGCCGCTACGTTATACAGTAGATAATTCACAGAACACTAAAGTTTTTTGATTCTAACCGTACCACACCGCTAAAGATGTGGAAAAAAAAGAAATTTAAAAGGCATAAGTATTCATTACCTACTTTCGGCTTAAGTATAATTACTAACCCTCTAAGTTTCGGGGACAGGCAGGGGACAGGTGAGTCAAAATTCCAGATTTTAAGCTTATATTGCTTACATACAAGGGAGCGTTGCGGATGGCGTAGTGGGCGAGAAATCCCTTTTGTAGGCTTAATTATAGGTCTATGAATGTGGGTTTTATGTGCCCTCTGAACCAACACGGACACTATGAAAGGGTCTCCTAAACAGAAATCTTTATTTGTCATCCTGTGATATACCTGTGTATATTGTGTTTTATTTAAATGAGTGTTGTGGGTGGGATAAGCAGATTTGCTTCTTATTTAAATTGTTTAGACAACGAAAATTGAGTGCTTTTGAGATTAATTAATAATGAGTGGAAAAAGGGGTGAAACTTTTTACTTTTTTTGAAAGTAATTTTTATTTAAATAGAGCAAAAAAGTCAAAGCATAACTCACGTTTTCGATTTACTTAAAAAGGTCCCATGCTATTGTAATCGCGCGTGGATTATACCATATTATCACAGCCTATAAGTCTACAGGCTGTGATATTATGTTCACCTAAAAATTCAAAATTGCCAATGCTGAATTTTCGATTATTAGCTGTTCTCTTGGGGTTTTCCTATTTTTCAACAAAACGAAAAAATTATTATTTCAATCGGTCAAGCCGTTTTTATTAGTTTAAGTCACAATTTTATTATTTTTTATGATTAGTTTAAACGCACTGTTAGGGCGACTTGCACCATAAATTAAATATTGTTTTTGTACCTCTTTCGTATACAAAATTGTGTTTAAGTGGTACAGCACGAGCAAAATAAATTGACCCAAATTTTAGTACCACGTGACTTGCGCAGTAGCAATTTTAGGTACAAAAATGTTCAGTGCGCATGCCTCGTTGTCTATATCTTGGTTCAAGTTATATTGCGCGAGCTGTACTTCATGGTGTAAGTCGCCCTTACACGGTAAATTACAGGCTCAATAGTTTTTGAAATTTTTATTTGACCATCCAAAAAATAAGCCGGAAACCAAGAATTGTATATTCATTTAGTAAAAATTTAAAATTCTTGCCAAAAAGCAAATTCCATGGCTTTCATAAAAACTATGTTTTCGTCCTTTTTCAGAAAATACTGGAGTTCTTTTAAAAGCTACATAATGTCCTTCAAGTTCTAATTGCGAAAAATTATTTGAAAATACCTACACGTTTATTATTTAGCTAACTGAAATAACTAATTTCGTGGAACACATCACTACAATACCTCCAACAATAAGGTGCGTAATCGTGCGGTTAATTAAATTACGGCACTTGGGCAGATCGTATGTATGTACATGTTTCGCTGTGGCCAGCCACATTAGCGGGCATAAAGGCCATGTCTGAGAAAATTGACAAGGGTCGCTAAATTTTGTCCTATTTATAGACACGCCATTGCTATGTTGCGTCACGAAAGTTTTGGTTGGTACTTACATGGTGATTAACTAAGTAAAAATAAAAAAATACATTTTATAAACTATGACAAATATAATTGTAATAGAAATTATTTTTTATTTCGTCAAACGATTAAGACTTGTTTAATTGTTTCTTTGTAAGTGACGTAACATTAATAGATTGATCTACAATTGGGAAATTAATAGAAGTCCTCACATCGCTGATTTAATTATAATATATGATAATAACTAACTAAACTATAAAGTATCTCTCAAGAACCTTATCTAATTTATGATAGAACTATACTTTCCTATGTTCCTAACATTCTATGAAGTTACGTGATACTAAAAGTAAATCAAGACATTGAGTGACACAAAGAACAATTTGAACTTGCGTGTAGAATGGCTAAACAGGTTTTTTCAGTGAAAAAACATCTTTAAATGTATAGTCATACAAAGCAATTATCCAACCAAATTGAAAGGGATTATCTGTGATCTGAATACCTCCCTAATACGATAAACAGGAATCAATTGTTTCATGTGTGTCGCCAGCCAGATAATCAGGGATTGTGATTTGTGATGCGTAAAGCTTGTCAAAGATTGATTGACTGATAACAATTTCGAAATTCGCTTACCAGAGATGGTCGTGGCAGAAAGAACAACGCTTTGTAAGGGCAGGGTATAGCTGTCAAGTTTTATAATTTTCATTTTCTGTAGCTTTATGCACTTTTTAATAAAAGTTAATATCTTTCTTAAGGCTCCTAATGACCTCAAGTAGCCCCCTCCTCCTTATTAAATTTATTGCTCGCTAAGAACATAATGTATCCAAAATTCGTATGTAGGTACCGATTGAAGCCAATTATTATTTAGTATTTTTATTATTCTATAGTTTATTTACAAACTGTGCAAAAGACCAAAAATTTGCCACTTTACGCCTACCACTACTACAACTAACTATATTTTACAGCGGCTATTGTTTGTAAATAAACTATAGAACCTTAGCTTCAATCTGTACATGTGAATTTTCGACAAATTTTGTACTAAGCGAGCAATAAATTTAATTAAGATGACGGCGCCATTTATGGCCCTTAAGTTTATAAATATTATAGAACTTGATCGAAATACATTTAAGTTTATCATACGACGGATATTCTGTTAAAGTAAACATTGTTTTCGAATGTGTTAGTATCTAGAGCAGAATGAAGACTGTATAAAGTATAAAGTCATTATCAAAGTTGCCTCAATGTACATGCTTCCAAGCCAGTCGATACTACGGAGGCAGGCAAGTTCCAACAAATAAGACAATATTCTCGTCACTTCTTTAATCCTTTATTGACGAACAATAAAAGAGAGTTTTGGATGTTGATACTTAAAATAATAATCTGTTCTATCATAAGCTATTTTTTTAGGGTTCCGTACCCAAAGGGTAAAACTCCGCAGTCCTCCGTCAGTCACCAGGCTGTATCTCATGAACCGCGATAGTTAGACAGTTGGAATTTTCACAGATGATGTATTTCTGTTGCCGCTATAACAACAAATAAAAATAAAAATAAATATTTAAGGGAGCTTTCATACAACAAACGTGATTTTTTTTTTTGCTCGTTTTTGCTCGATATTAATAACGGCAACAAGTAGACGCTTTAAATACTCACAGAATTTAGTTATCAGTATATTCACTTTAAAAATAAATAATTAAATTAAAATAAAACAAATATTTAAGGGGGGCTCCCATACAACAAACGTGATTTTACGGAACCCTTCGTACGCGAGTCCGACTAGCACTTGGCCGATTTTTTTAGTCTTATTTCCGTCGCGGTCCAATTAGAGGGACGTCACTTCTACTTTAGAGCGGTGGACTGGAGTATTCGGTCGCCTTTTTTCATACAAAAAGTACTTAATCTTAAAACTTCATGAAAGGATCCATACTTTGGAACCTATTTTCCTGTAGTATAAGATATGTACCTACCAGTACTTTTATGCTTTATGCTGTAAAGAAATACAGATAGTTGGGTACTACCTTAAGAGCGCATAGTCTGTACACTAGCGCTGCCATTGGAAAAAATATCATAGTGCTTAAATAATGGAGTTTCTTTGCAAAAAGTGGCCACTTTTAGCAATAAAACTCAATTAAACTAAACGACAGTCTAAAAAATATTGTGTAAGTGATAAAAAGTGCCACAAAGCTTCTTAGGAGTGCACTACATTTATAATTTCATCTTTATTTAAGCACACTACACTAGCGCTGCCATGAGAAAACATAGTTCTCATGGCAGCGCTAGTGTGCAGACTACGCACTTTTAAATTATAGTTGATAGATTTTCATAATTTTTAGCTAGCTATAACATTAGAATTGAAATTGAGTTTTCACGTCTTGAAAAGCCGTACCGTTCTTAATTAAATTAATGCCATGGGGTCACAGAAGGCAACAAAAAGTTCAATCAATAAAAAGGAGCGCTCGCCTTTAACGTATTCTTTACATAATTAAGTATTTTCAAGTAGTAGCGAGAAGCATAGTTTAGGTTCTATAAACAGTATCGATCGGAAGGTCTTTCAACTTTTCTGTGGCGGTATTAAAAAGACAAGTTGCTGTGTTGCAGAGCAATTTGGCTGATGTTTATGCTTTCGTGCGCGGTTATAGATTGTAGTCAAAGTTAGGAATACTGAGTAAGTCTAGCTCGCAACGCTATATCAGAATTATTTTACCATGTGACTTTGTGTTCAATCGTTGTATTATTGTATTAAGTTAAATGGGACCTATTAAATTTTATTTAAATGGGGCCGAATAAAAAGTAATTCATGATCTAGTCTTGGCTTAGTTTTGTTAAAGCTCATTTGCCAATTTTCTCTAGAAGTAGGTAGGAAAATTTGAGAACTATATTTTACTCTATTGGTTTCCCTTTTTCAGTATATTTTACTGTATAATATGTAAGTTAAGTACCTAGCAGTGGTGAAGGGTCCATACAAGCCCATTCTCATCGGCTTACATTTTAGAAATCCAACCCCACCGATCCACTATGCAGATCATAACAATTTTGTAGAAAGGCTTACCTCCGCCATGATTTCACCCCTCGCCAATAGTACCTAAATATACTAATATTGTCGGTATATTAGCAATGAAAATTATAGTTATTTTCGAAAGGCTACTCCTCGCCAATTTCATTCATATGACCGTATGTAGGAGAGTAGCGTAATTAAGTCAGCACATTTGACTGCCTATTATTAGTGGTGACATTTTCAGTGGTTATGTTTGACTCAAATTTACTTAACATAAATGAACTAGCATGATACTACCTTCGAAAATTCAGGTAACTAAATTTTTCGTTCCGTCGAAGATACAAAATAAGTACGGCAAAGTGAAACGACTAGGTACTCTATTAATTTCTCTTATTCTTTAGTATTTTGAAAGCAACATATTAAATTTTGTTAACTTCAGTTTTTCGCCCGTACTAAGGTAGTATACTCACCTTAATATTGAAATAAAACACTTTTACAGATACTTTTTATATTCTAGCAAAAATGTATGGAAAAGTGGACCGGAGAGGCATCAAATCTGAACATCTGAAAAAAGTTTCATAAACAACCCGATAATAGCTTTATGCAGATGCATAAGGTTTTTATCTCTGACTTTACAAACTTATACTAACTCGTAAAATGTACAAAAGAAGCATTGTTGTAATTTGTAACCCAATAATAACCACTGTTCCTTGATTATTCATTGTCGGTACAAAAGCGTTAATAAAGCTCATGTTTCATTAACGAAAATTCCTGAAACAGGTAATGAAAAGACTTTTAAAAGAACGAGCAATTTAAACGGCCATTGATCGAGTAGGCCTACTTTTGCTCGAATATTTTATTGAGGGCCCGCGAGCTTCACGAAAGCACTTATCAAAATAGCTTCTGTTATTTTTAAATTGCTTCTCGCCAAGGTTTGCTGTAAGTACATTATTTATATTTTTCAGGATATATAATTTTAATAAGATGGCAGTAAGTCATTTAAGAAAACAGTTATATTTTGAAAAATGTTTGCAATTTATGCGACGTTATAACTTATACATTTTGATAAGTCACAGAATGGAAGAATGGATCATTTATCTGCAAGGACGTTAGAAAAAAAACCGTTAGTGCGATGTCTAAGACGTTGTTGATTTCTTTCGGGCAAAACTCCTAAAAATCTTTTATATTTTCCCAAGAAGGTTTACTACCAAGGGTAAATGACTATGTAGTCATGGATGTAGGACGTCCATGTGCTTTCCTGAATGTGAAAAAAATGATCGAGACATTTTCAGAAAACGAACGAAAATGAAGTAAAAATTTTTTTCATATCTAGTGAGCGGATAAGAAATTTTCTCTTACTCAAGAACAGTCATCGTATGTATTGATGAACTTAGTTTATTGCTTACTTTTATACGGCTTGAATGACGTAGTCTTTATTTCCTGATTGGAAAAATCTGGACTTTGGATTGCTTGCTGTGTGCTAATGTTTATGTAATGAATGGTTTGCTTTATTTTAAATGCAAGTTTATTTAAAAAATACTTTTTTCAAACATGCTTGGGAATTCAAACATTATTTTGACAACCTTCTTCGTGCTAAGTCGGAGTAGCTGGACAGCTCTAAAACACGCCTGCAATTTCATATGAAAATTCATATTTACCAAGATTACCGAGACCTTAAATAAATGTTATTATGAAAACTCACATTATTTCTCGTGTAATTAAAAAATGGAATGAACTTTTTCAATGAAAAATTTCAACCAAGGCATTGATGGACCACGTATTTGTGCCTCGGCTTCGCGTCGGCCCACATTTTCACTTTCGTCCTTCAATACATATGTCGTTGCCAAAATACGATTTTAGTTTGGGACATAAAAGTCTGTAGTTGAAAGGGTGTTCACTGATTAATTATTGTGTCTCTTTTGTAAGTAACTAAGTAGGATATCTCTAGGTACTTGACTATGACACGTGCGACAAAATTACCACTATTAGTCTTAATGACCATAGTAAAAATAATTGAGTATCTTTATAAATTGTCAATGAAGTAGGTTTTTTTACATTCAAAACACCCCCTATAACATGTTACCCGCTTAGTACAATCCAGTTGGACATTTTATTCACGGCTCGCTGATTAAATTTGTTGAGGTTTCCCGGTTACTTGGGGATTTCCCGAGGGTCACTTGGAAGTATGTAGCTCTGTTTATACCGGTCAGGGTGAACTATGTCTGGATGCTCTTAGCAATATCTATAAGTGGAATCCGATTAACTATTGTTGGAATCTAAGAATCGATAAACTTCGTAATGAGCGCGCCTGAATTTACATTGGTGGTTGGTTTTCGTAGTAATTTTAAAACGCATGCTTTGCACGAAAATCCTAAATGTTTTTTGTAGTATTATTGATCGAGGCGATCGTACGAAGTCTTTATCCTACGCGTGGAATCCTACATGGTCTGTGCTGACTACGCCGTAGTCAACACGTAGCACTCCACGTAGTCACTATACAAGAGGAAGTTGACTTTGATTTGTACAGAAGTGTAGAGCTTATATGACTTTATCTTCTGTAAAACCACTTACCCATTTCAACAACTGGAAAGCGTATAAAAATAAAATGATGGCAATAAAATATTTAATAGATTTAAACGAGCTGTTTTATATCCATAAAAATAAATGATGTTAAAGTTTAACAAAAATGTCTCAGTATTATAGCTATACAATACATATATTGGCATACTAAGAAAAGGCCTATGAAGTTGTAGGTATTACGGGAACCAATTATCGGTAGAAAATGGTACGGTCATTTAGGTAGGGTATGCTAGTAACTTATAGCTGCATTTTCCAAGAACAAAATAATCGTTTCAATAATAATATTTTCTATAGAAATCTATCTAATGACATTTTAACTACTTTATTTAAAAATAGGTTTGAATGAATTGCTGTGAATGAGAAATGAGCCCATTATGATTATAGATACTTCTATATCTTTCAAATTATACATATAGGTAATGAATTAAATATCATTATCATTCACTATAGATACCAACGGCATAGGTTGTTGAGTTATTCTGTACAAATAAAAGCACGAAATCGAACAAAGGATTATGGTGAGGATGGAGTTCAGAACTTATGTTTAATTAAGTTCATAATCTTCTGAAACATTTCCTCTCACTACGGATAGCGTAAAACAGTGTAAAGTAAACATAATGTAGCATCTCACGATGTGAGGGAGTGAGATAGCTGTACTCTATAGTACCTACTGTAGTTGCTACAAAAATGTTTTAATAGTAAAAAGAATAACTTCTGAATTATGTCTTAAAACAAATATTTGCCTAACATTGCTTTGTTGTTGGTTAACTTACTTCTGAGCTCTACACAACTTCTGTGAAATAGGAACGTGTAGGTGCCTAGGTTAATAGATAAATATATTATGTGTGTTTGTATTGTGTCAGATATTTCTTAACATAAAATATATCCGTACATTATTGTTCTACTAAAAATACAGGTAGTTTTAAGTTATAAAGCCTAAAATTGCTTTGTCCGAAAAGAGCGAGGTCTATTTTCTGTAATTTGAACACAATAAAGATTTTGTTTCACAAAATGCGAACATTGAAACTAGCATGAAAGTTTCAAAAGCAAACGCTGTGTCATATTTTTATATTTCCCTTATAAAAAGCTAAAGCCTGAAGCCTGTTATTTTGTGATTTGCGCATATATGAATATTAAATTATACCTTAGCAGCGTTCTTATTCTTCATTCAAATATTTTGCGTCATATTTTGGACGCACAACTCGACGTATAAAATTCATACGTAGGAAAATATGTAACTACCTACTTACTTACTTACTTATTATATGCATGTTTCGTTAAGTTCAAAATTAAAAATAAATCAATCACTTATGTAGTTTAACTACCTTTATGCTTGAGTTTTTGAAAAGTTAATGTCATACTTAGTTAACTACTTATTCAGGTTTAAGTTTTTTAAAGCAAGGAAAACAAACTTTTATCTATTTTAACTGCACAGGAAAATAAATTACAAGGAAAAGAACTGCGGAACTTTTTCCGAAGTTTTTTGGATCGTGGGGCAAAAACGTGCACCTTATTTTAGTGTGCGTAATACGAGAGCGTGCAGTCGCACACTAAAACAATGTGCATGTGCACGCCTAACCAATGAACACATTCATAGCAAAACGGTTTTCGTGAGATAGAAGAACTATACCTCCGTGGACCAGACAATTGGCAGTAGCGTTATTCGATAAAAACGGTACAACACTACTAGACTACAGGCCCGTGTCCAAAAAATGAATGGGTCATATGAACCACCAGGTGACGTATATAGGACGATATAAGAGCATAAAATAATACGATTCAGCACTATGCCGTCACTTGTAAGCTGTCCGAGTGCTGGTGAGAATTCAAAAGTGCTGGTAGAGTGAGTACATTTTGGTCATATATTTTTGTACGGCATTTTTACCATCGATAGATCCATGAAAAATAATAAGAAAGCGCGCAGTGCCGTAAAAAAATGGTGCGCCACAGAGTCGGTAATTTTTTTTTATTTTCTGACAATTTCCAGGGTAATTGGTCATTTCATTCTGTACGGCATCAGTTTCATACTGCTTCAATACAGCTACAGGGCCTGTAGTATATACTATTTCCAACCTAAGCGTGGAGATTTATGTCAACATCCTCCCATGCAAAAGAAAGACCTACATACTGGTGGACTTTTAATGGGCTATTATTATGATGATGATTGATGATTAGCTTACTGACAGATCAATACACACGTTGCGATTTATAAAATATAAAGGATCCTTCCTTACACAATGCCAAGACAAACATAATCATTGTGAGTAAACCGACACGTGTTTGTTGTATTTTGGGTTTGTAGATATTATTGTATAAATAGATGTTACAAATCTATCCGTTAGTCATATTGTAAATATTTGTTGTGTAAGAAGTATAAAATAGACTTCGCCTCTAATGTAATTATTATTTGCATAGGTAAATACAACATAGAGGTACCGGTACCCATTGTAGGAAATTTTAATCAAATTACCTTGAAGAATCATAGTAAGTATTAAAGACTAGGCTTATAGACTAGTGTATAAAACTATCATAAGAAAAACGTTGTGGCCACTTCAAATGAACATTAAAATAAATAAACGTTTCAGAGATATTGGTTTATCTTGTTTGTCACATATTATTGCTTAACATCACTTTAGTTAGAAGGAAATACAGTTAAAAACTTGGGTTTAGGACCTACTTTATCCCCTAGTGACTGTTATTATAGAGCTACGGTTGATGTTTTAGAGGTATAAGTAGTTCATTATATTAGTAGTTATACCTGCCCACAATCTAACGAGTGCTGTCACCTTTGCTCATAGCTGACGTCACTACTAGCTAATTATAAATATTTCGGTCGTGGCAGCCGAACCAGCGGCCAATGATGAGCATGCCGTGCATATCTACACAGCCCTGTTTACCAACACTTTACACGCTGCTACATAGTGTAATATTTTCATATAGTTAGGTAACTCCTTTATCTCGCGATGAATGTATGAATGAATGAATGAATGAATAGAAATAATGGTGAAAAAACTGACGACTAATACAGCAGTACCGCACTTTTAGTAGGGAAAATTTGGTACGGTACAGCTCATATGCGTGGTGGCGGTGGGAGGACGACACCCTGCCTCGTGGTTTTTTCATCGTTGCTCTGTCAACACGGCCGAGTTATAACCTGCGCGCGATGAGAATGGGATAGAACCTTGTCACTTGTCATTAAAATTCACTAATTAGTCAATTTTCAATGACAAGGTTCTCGTAGTTGAAGTTGCTGCAGCAGAAGTTCCATCACCTTAGATGCGTGACACCGTTATTTTGGATATCCCTGTGGCTGGCGGCGAACAAACGCGTCTCAGTTTGACAAGGTTCCATCCCATTCTCATCGCGCGCAGTTTACGCTACTAAACCCCATCCCACTATAGTACCTAATAATTACGCTATGCTGTTACTAAAAGACGCCGATTCATAAATCTTGGGATCGTTCCAATGTTTTTAGAAAGTACGGCAGTTTAGTATTGACACGCATTTAATTTAAGATGTTTCGGATTCTAATTAAATAGTTGTAACAACGCGTGAAATCACTCTAATGACACGCTAAAGTTTTCACAACAAATAACTTTACTACTAACTCTAATTTCGGTAATTCTGAAATGTAACTTACTATGTGTTAAAATTACTATGTGTACCGCAATCATGGTTTCTCTGTCTCCCAAAGGTTGACTGGCATAGAATGCTATAAGAATTAAGTCCGCTTAAGTACTTTAGTTTGTGGTACAAAAAGGTTTATAAATAAATGTTAATAATAATCTTCCTTTTTTAGTCTTCTTTCATTTTGGAATTAACATAGCGTTGTTAAACAATGCACGGTTCTTTATAACATTTTGGTGGACTCTTTATAAAGCACGATCAATAAAATCGTCAGTTGACGCAAATGTTACGAAGATTTATTTATGTTAAACAGTTCAACCACACCACATTCCTTATTCCTACCACAGAAACCGCGCAATCGTAAAGAAAAACAAATGTCTTTTTGGAACATTGATGATAACATTAACATAACACAGGGTGTAAAGTAAAATGTTTTCAACGTAATTAAGTCGTTATTAAGCTTACTTGTAAAAAAACTTTTTTGATGAAATGGATAGTTGGGTTCTTCTGTGTGTTAGAACTTAGATCTCATACCACTCAAAGTGAGTTACTTATGTTCGATTTCATATCCACTATTTTAATTACAAAGAGTTTAGTAAAATACATAATTATTTTAATCATCAGAGTCCGTCAATTAATTCATATCTCAATTCTAGTTAAGTTAACAAGTCTTACATAAATTATTAACATTAGAGAGGTATTTCTAATTGGGAGCGTTGGGTGTAATGGTGGCATCCTTATCACCCTTGAATGCTTAAGGCTCTCCCGATGAAATATTTATGATGTCGCAGTACAGCTACTGAATCGCTGAATCGCTAGGGAATTTCTACTAAGAGTGGTTCTAAAATGAACAGGTAATAATAAATCCCTCAGAACCTCTGTATCGTATTCCAATTACATTTGTATTATTAGTGCCTAATATGAATATTCACAAAGGCATCAAGATAAAATTTAATTCAAAACAACTCAGTCCATTTTAAATCCAAAATTAAGGAAAGTTTGCTCAATGGGTAGTAAATCTAAATAACTGATAAAATATATAATCATCAGCTATAACAAATAGCGTAATTATTACTACTAAAATGTACCTTTTGTAAAATTCGAACCCACAACTTATTTATTGTCAGAATCGCCAGACAACGCAGCCATAAAAAAAATATCAAGCTAATGTCTGGTTTGTTATTGTAACAACTGTTCGGATAGTTTAAGAATAACAACAGCACTTTACTGTTTAGTTTGATTGCTTATCGTAAGTAGTTGTTAGTTGTCTGTACGGCAAACAGCACCAATTAAGATAGTCGTTATTCTAAATTTATGACTGGAAACTAGCTGGGGTAGGTAACTTACATCTTCACACTCTAAATATAAGCTCCAATGTACTAAAATTTAAGTGCATTCTAATCTATTCGTCAATTATTACTAACTATTATTAATGTAGGTGACGTTTTGTCTAACGTCAATAGAAAACTGTCAAAATCCATATTATCCTATTTTTTTGTGGAGTAATTTACTTAATTTACAAACTATTCCGAGAAAAGTTTTGTTATGAAATATTTTCCACAGTTGAAATACAAACCTTACATAGCTACGAAAGGTTCTTACTGGTATTACTTTATGAAGGCAAAGACCTTGTATTTCAACAGACTTTTATTTCAACAAAACCAATTTACTCCCGTCTCATTTTTGTAATTTGCAAAAGTTGTTGTTCTTCTGTGAATGAAGGGAATTTCCCGAGAATAGAAAAATTACGTGGCTATATATTTTTAAATTGGCTTGACCTAAATAAAACATTGTGGCATGGTTGAGTTTTGTCTCACTGTCTAGTCGTAAACCTCTGCCATGCATGACTAACTTCGTATTATTGCTCCATAAAGCCTTCGGGGCCCTCTCCCATAATACGATGGAGGTAAATAATCTTTGGTTTTGACCATTGTATTCCGATGTTTTGTCACTTTTGAAACATTTCCTTTGATTGCATTCAGTCGTCGAAGGGCTAGTTTTAATTTATATAAAGGCTAAAATAATATCTAAAAAGAAAAACAATTTTTTTTTAACTTTTAAAATAGTTCTTCTTTATTAAAAAAGACTACAAAATTTGTTAGTCTTGATTTAGATGCGTCCGTCAGGGCTGCCATTACCTACCCCAATATGGACTATTTTTTGCGATTGTGATTAAATAACGACAAGTCGTTTTGAGTAGCGACTGAGGGCTTAGGTGGTAAGTGGCACGCTTAAAATCACGAACGCGTGCCAGTTTTGCTCGTTTTAAAATTGCTAGTGGTGAACTGGCCCTGATGTAGGTACTTATTGATGATTTTGTATATAAATATGTTTCACATAACAACATAAAATAAAATTAATGAAATTAAATTTTTTGGCATAATATTTTCAATTATTAATATTTTTTTAACTACCTACTTATCATGTAAAATTTTATTTCAGAAAACATTTTCATTTTAATAAATAATGTTTATATAATGTATGTATGTAGTATGGGTATTACCTAGTTAATTTTAATCAACATAAAATCAAGTATATTAGACGACCCACGTCTAATATACTTGATTCGTAACAACACTTTGAATTTCTATAGGCCATTTAGTTTTTACGAGGTTCATGCTCCATCAAACGTGAAATGATGATAGCTTGTTGCAGAAATGAACAAAACGTTTTACAATTATTATATTTCTGTTACAAAACTAACATTTGTTCTAACTAAATTACCTAGGTAATTATTATATTTCTGTTACAAAACTAACATTTGTTCTAACTAAATTACCTAGGTAATTTAGTTAGAACAAATTACTAATTACCTATATAGCGATTGAGAATGAAGAAAGTGAAGTTAGCGACCCATTCTCAGGTTACCTATGACCCCCTAAATAAAAAGCTCACGTTAATGGTGATATATATTGTGATCTTTGTTTATTGTAATGAAATTGAAATTGAATTTGAAAAATTCTTTATTCAAATAAGCTCACATAATAAGCATTTTTAAATCGTCAATTCTTTAATACTTGTGGTTAATAAAATTCATGTGGGTCGATATCCCTTCTCAATGAATGCTCATCGCATGATTATACATTTTCTACTGCTGTAACGGGATAAAAGGTATTCACCAGCTAGGTATTAATTTTCTACAGAATACCAAAAAGAAAATGATTTTTTTGCTTAACGTAATGCGTTCTTAATTGATTAGAACTTTCTTATAATACTCAATTCGACATGAATAAAATGTGACTACCTAGGTAGGTAGGCCCGTATAAGTAGGTACTAAGCCAATATTTTTTTCTGTTTAATAGTTTGAATTACGAAAGTAGGTAATGGTTCATTTGGATAATTGAAACTTGTGAAATGTAGGTGGGTAATGAGATGTGATGGGTATGAACCTAACTAGTAGCTGGGTAGGTTTTAGACATTTGACTGTTATTTACCCTTTTGCCGTTTCCGTAAATATTTTTCATAACTCCTACGAAAACGGAAGGTTTTTTTCTCGTTTAATAACCGGTTATCAAATAATAAACTTGAATTCAATTTTCATAACTATAATATTCATTGTTTCATAACTTGATACTAAACGAGAGGTATTATCTATTGGTCCCTAATGTAGGTACCGTGTAAAAGGATAATACGAAAGAATATTATAGGAGCTAGCCGAGACGTAATTTGAGAATGGACTCGCGCTAATTGGATTAAGGGTAAGTATAACATTGTTATTGTTGCAGTAATCATGTGAATTTCTTGTAGCAAAATAAGGTTTCGTTATGTGACGTAAAATATTGTGTACAACTCGCATCGAACCTGTCTATTTGACCTAGTTTCTTTAGAGAACACGTCATAGTTTGGCCGTTTCCCAATTTTGAATATAAAATTTATGTGAAAAGCGTAGCGCCTACGGTTCTCGTAGCAAATGCGTAGGCCTTTGTTGTGAGTTGATAATCGCATCATGGAAATCTAAACACTAAACTTATAAAAGAGTTGAAATAAACTGACGTAACAATGAACAATGTAAGTGTACTAGAGTTCAGTACTTGTGGAAGCAGAATGGTAAGGAATATACCCACTTAGTTCTAAGTAGGTACTGTTTTCGAAACGACTTACCTGTTTTCGTAACCTGTTACGTAAAAAGATAGTTTTCGTTTGTAAAACAAAAGTCAAACCGACTTTCGCTTTATCAAGGTTAATGATAAAATAAATATTAAGATAGATTAGAAAGAACAATAAATTCCTAGTTAAATTTTAGTAAAAAAAACTGGTAAAAATTTACCTTTGCCGCTCCCACCGCAGTATCGATTCCCACCACACCGGGGCAGCCCCACTGTCCACCACTCGGCGACAAGCAAAGTAAAACTAAGTAACCAAATTAACACAGCACTTTACAACGTTTTCACAGAGATATAGGCGACCGGTGAAAATTGCATCGGGTCGCTTTTCGCACAGAAAACTCCGAAAACTTGATGAACTAAAAAAGAAAAGCCAGAAGTCGAAGTCCTTGGTTTTTTGTCGAAATCCGGTGATTTTTTAGATGATTATGTAGCGCGCGTACCGCGGGAAAGTTTTATATCGTTTTCAGATTCTCCATTCCGTCCGCGCGCGTCGGGAGAAAGTTTTCAGCGTAGCGTTAGAACGCGAGTGTGCTTTTGTTACGCAACTGACTGCGGCGCGAGTCCGCCAGGGGGCACTGCGCCGCCAGTGGTGATGGCGTAGTGGCGCAGTGACGGGCATGCGCACTCACACTCGCACGTTGCCAGTCGCCCATATACACTCGACCGCAATAAATCTTTCTTTCTTCACCACCCGCTACAACTGGCTTCGTTTCTTCGTATATTAATTAACGCTATAGGTACCACAAATGAAAAGCTTTAAATTAATACAGTAAAAAGAAATGAAAACGAAATCTGAATGTAACTTCCAAGGTCCAATCCTTTCGTCCTCAAAACCTGACCCAGTTAGATGTGACTGTGACTTCGAAGAAAGTCAATAATAAAGCTGGAGGTCAGGGCGCTAGTAAGACATTGCGTGAAACGGCCATAATGGCAAAACGGCAGGCGAGTCCGATCTTCGGCCTTGATAGAACGTATATTAACCAAACTGAATAATCATATAATTCAACTTTTTTCGTCAACAACAACGACGGGTTTTCTTTAAATGTTTATCTTGTTATATCTGTCTCTAAACAGCTACGCCATGACTCGTTATTGCAACATCAGCAAAATACTTATACTTTTTACCAACTCTGAAATCGCGAAAAAAAAAATATTGACTATCAAAATAAAAATAATAGGAAAATACAACTAAGGAACTACAACGGAATTTCAGACGTTAATAAGATCTAAAATCGCTTGCACCTGCTTTTTTTTAACTACAGATCACTAGACAATGTTTTCCTACCGTCACTTGTTTTCCCGACATTCATTTGTTTTTCCGTAATTCACGTATTGTATTTTTATTAAAATTGGAAAAAATAGTACCTATAGGTAGGTACTTGAACTTAGTGGAATGTGTACTAAGTCTACTAAAGGTTAACATTTTCCTTCAGTAGGTAGACTTAATTCACCCATTTGCAGGTGTACTATTTGGCAAACTCAGCGCTGTGCAATTTCAAATTGTACTTTATTGCCGTGCAGCGAGAGTATAGTTTATTATTTGATTGTCCTCGTGCAGATGGACTTCTACGTTTACCTACGTTTAGTACTATTAAATATTCTGTGGCCAAACCATTAATATGGAAATGACAAATGCAATTATTGACACTGATATTGTTAATACACTATCATTATTTACAAAGACTAGCAGTACATATCTAAAAGTGTAACAACTTTTAGAGTTGGTCCCATAGTTAAAGCAATTAAATGGTCCCTTATCAACCATATCCGGCTTTAGGCGTTTTTTTGTTGTAGGTACATCATCGCAGTCGAGTTCAATAATACTTAGAATTGTCAAAAGAGTTTACATGTTAATGAATTCGACTTGTAGTTCATCATACGCACAACACCCACTGCTGGGTTGGTATAGGCCTTACTCAAGAATCTGCACAACGATCGGTCTTGCGCTACCCGCATCCAGCGGCATCCTGCGACCTTTACCAGATCCTCCGTGTCGCTCCCACCACGGCGTGTCGTCCATTTCGCGGTCCCCATTCCAGAACCTTCTCGCCAATGTCCCGTCCACTGCCACTACGCTGAGCAAACCTAACGATGTCGGTTACTTTAGATAACAGACTAAATAATCGCGGTGGTTGGCACTTGGCACCGGTTCTCTGCCACTTTGCAAACAAAATGGTTTGTACGATGTTCGTCGGGGTTATTCGCGCACGCATAAGTTATTACATCGTTAGTGCAAGCAATTTTGGCCGTAAGGGTGGCAGAGCGCAGACTTCCCCAACTGTACAATAAAATTGCAGTTCTACAGTTCTATTTTGGTATTCGATCATTATTGATTTTATGCATCTATTTACTTAGTTTGTCTTGTTTGCCGAGAGTTGATAAAAACAGAATTTCTTATTAAGTAGTTAGGTACAAATTCAAGTTAAGGCTCGCTGACCATGCGATTGCGAACCACTGCGTACCTGGTACCACAAAACTCAGTGCGCGCAGCAATTTATCGCTTTAGCGATGCCCGTTGTACAAATTGCGATAGCTAAGCGACAGTCGAGTTTTGCTTAATATGTTGTGTTTCACACATAATATATGAATGTCAAGTTAACAAATCTCTTGATCAAACGGTACCAGGCTCAAAATCGAGTAATTTGTTTGCATGATGTGCAACGTGCGAGGGCATGTAGAAATTACTTCTTCATGCTACTGTTCTTATTCATGTCTCAGATAGGTACTAAGGTAAATAATTAAACCTCCAGATTTTATTTACACACTTTATTGAATTAACATAATGAAAACAAACATGAATTACATTGAAATGAACCTCATTGATATTACAGGTAGTACTGTAAGTAACCGTAAATACGAATACAACATTTATAATTCAATAACATTAATCAATTCAATTCACAAAACGAGTATTTAGATATGTCGACAATTACAGTGATATTTGAAGATATGAAACACATTTAAGTATGTTACGCGGAAAAGGGTGACAGTATTATGTAGATACGACTGCTTCATACACGCGTGATATTTGGAGTTAATTTGATCTAGGTATAACAAAAATTAAAACCAATATTGTAAAAAATAATGTATTATATAAAAAAAATAATTTTTTCACCTGCATGGCTTAAACGCGTCCAACTATATCCTGTGATGTCGTTATAACAAATTGCAAAAAAATAAATTATTAATTTTATATTATACTTACTATGAATAATCATCTGTATAATAAACACAGTTAAATAAAAACGTGTTAATTAAATGGGTTTTCAAAAAGCTTAAAATACCTATATAGAAAACAAATACACGCCTGTATGAAATCAATACTATCTTTTTTATTAATACTAAGTATTTATCATCTATGTCAGTTGTCGATACAACTTTGCGAAAATCTATATCGTGTGTCTGTGATTGAGAAAATTATTTACTTACTTATAATTGATATTTAAAGTGCCGCTTTTAACAATTTTCTAGTTTAATGAAAAAGTGCACGTTTTGACAATAGTTACGTAGTTTGATGGCATTTTAAATAACATCTATAAGTGCTCATATTTGGTGATGATATTGTACAAATAAACGCCGTTGTCCACCAACGCCATCACCGGGACGGGACGATGGCGCTGATATAGAGGTGGATACATTTATTATGACAGCCTGTCCACCGAAAACCCGTCCAGACATCTTGATGTCATAATAAAACTACGGTGCCGCCGTCATCCCGCACCGTTGACGTAACGGTAATGGCGTTGGTGGACTAACGGCGTAAACTTTGATTTAACGCTTAAGGCTCCTATACCTCAAGTGGCGCCCTCATTTTAATTAAATTTATTGCTCGCTAAGTACATAATGTATCGAAAATTCACATGTACAGATTGAAGCTAAGGTTCTATAGTTTATTTACAAACAATAACCTCAGTAAAATTTTGTTCGTTGTAGTAGCAGTTCGCAAAAGTGCTAAAAGTGGCCACTTTTGACATGTGAATTTTCGATACATTATGTACTTAGCGAGCAATAAATTTAATTGAAATGAGGGCGCCACTTGAGGTATGTAGGGGCCTTAAGTGCGCTACTCAAAACGCTTGCTTACAGGGCCGATATTGGCTGCTGCCACTGCATGCAGGGCTTTGTGTAGGCATGCAGCCCCCAACATGACCACCAAAACGTGATAAGATATAGGGATTTATCACTTTAAACTGTCAAAAGACAATGGATTTTGACAGTTGAGTGTCGATATAGGGACCATCAAACTGATCAACTTTTACTATGGGACCAACTCTGAAATCACGAAAAATAAATCAGCTGTTTCATACAAAATTAAAATCGAAAATATCAAAATGTATGAAACAGCTGATTTTTTTTTCGCGACTTCAGAGTTGGTCCCATAGTAAGAGTTATTCAGTTTTATGGTCCCTATCTACCATATTCGGCATTAGGGGTACTTTTGTAACACGTTGTATATCGTGTTTCGGTGGTCATGCTAGAGAGGCAGGGCCGATATCATACGATTTTTATAAAATTTTAATCTATAATTTCGGTTCTGCATGCCTACACAAAGCCCTGCATGAAGTAGCCTTGCCAGCTAGCTAGCGAGTAGTCCGCTTTAGTAATGACAGTACCTATAACGATAAAAAATTAAATGCTTATTGAAATTGCAGTAGTGAAACTTCTGACATTTTATATGCCTTTTTGATATTTTCCTTCTTAACTATAATCAGTCAATATTATCTATTAACTTTAAATCTAAATGAATAATGAAAAGAGATAGGTCATAGTCAAAATTTGATCGAAAATTATTTGACTGATCAAGTCACAGATATATAAGGCATAGTTTGTTCTTACAATCCTAACTATGCCATAAGACAGTTTCAAATCACACGATAATTTGATAGATATTCATATTTAATAGATATTTATTGACTAAGTGCTTTCATGGTTCCGATAGCTGATTTTATATTTCAGTGTTTAGATATTGGCTTAAAATATATTTACGTGTTTTATAAGCATTCAAAATACACCGATTTAAGCTATACTTAGGTAAAATTGTGGTAGCTTATTGTGAAATAATAATTACATGTATTTTACCCTGGTCAACTACTGTATAATAATATGTTGAACATGTAGTTTTAATTTTATTTATAGTGTACTTAAGAGGGATTGAAGCAAATATATTTTGAACATTGTATATGCTTAACAAGTTACACAACCCTTTTTACCCAATCGTCTCAAACCTGTATGTGGGTATAAATATTGTACATTCAATTAAGAAGATAGCAAAATATGTTTTTTTCAAACCGCGCATTTTTTAAAATTAATAATAATTATGTTATAAGTCGAAGTACACTCGACATTATGGAAGATTTAGGGCAAGAGCATGCATGTGTGTAATGAGATAAATAAGACTTTTCTAATAGCCACATAATAGAGGAATTTGAATATAGTGCAATTACTTAAGTATATAAAATTTAAGTGCTAATACGAAATTCTAAAAAAACAGTAATTAATATTTGATAAATTGAATATAATTATATTACTATACAACGCAGTGTGACCCTGTCAATAAAGGCTAAATATAAGTCATTATAATTCATAATACAGATTTTTTATCGTGTGACTTTGCACTCGACTTTTTACTGATAATAAGGCAGGCACCAAAACAAAATGATGACGTCAGATCAGAATGACCATCAAGCTAAGCCAGAAAATGAACCATAAAAGGAACCCTTTGAATTAACTATAATTATTTAGCCATAACGAGAATTAGTTAATAATGTAAGCCACCTCTCTTTTCCACTTAGGAATTAAATGAGTCTCTGAATTTTAATAAATCTGAGTATTCGTCGCAGGCTTACTTCATATGCATTTGTTTTCACGGCCAAAATAATCAAGTTCTCATTGATACATTGATAAATACGAACGAGTAAGATACATTTCCGACTTAAATAGTAAAGAAAATTATGCAAAAAATATAAACATGTGATGTTCACAACGTGAAACATCAATATGAAAATACCGTAAGTATCGATGAACAAAACAAACTAATTATGCACAATCCTAGCTTACGTAAACATTCAGTAAATTGAGCAAATCAAAATAACAATAACAATGTTGAATCATAATAGTTTCTATAATATGAGTAAGTATAATAAAGAGTAATATGATATTGATCACCAATTATTATTATTATAATTGAACATAACACCTACACAAGATAAATAAATGTGTTATTTACTAATCATATTAATAATATTGCATTGTACTAAATTTAATATTAATTTATTGACAACATCAATGAACTAATACTTCTTCTTAGAGAAAGTATTTGCGTTACAATTGCCTTCTGTTGCATGCTATATAAAATATATATAACCCACGCTGAGTGGCACGCTCTCGTGTCTATAGCAACGACGAACTAGGAAGCGTGCACTACTATTACTGCGCATGCGCTGCGCCCACTACACCTCCGGCCCCCGCCCCCCCGCGTCTTCTACCTGACGTAGCAATCGACACAAAAGTGCCATCCAAACTTTAATCACAGCTATGAAATCTCTTCTCTTTAGTAACATACTACTTTCAATTTCTTTTTAGTTCTATAGATTAATTCTATTTATACCTGTGTGATACTTAATTTACAAAGCTCTATACATTGTCTTAATTGCAATTTATTATACTATAAACAATTGATTTTATCAAAATTTATTGCTAATTTAATTTAGCGAGACCACATAAAAATAGTTAAAACTTTGACATACAAGAACAAAAATAAATAAACCTCTTGTTAACATTTTATACAAAACCTAAACACACCAATTGAAATATGAATTTTGACTAGCATATAATAAAATTTAATTATTTGTCTTTAATTTCAGAACAATTTGACTAGCATAAATCGACAATGTTTAAATAATACTTTATAAGTTTAAACAAATAATAATGCTGTCGTATTTCTCAAATCCACACATAAATTTAGACACAACTTTGGCACAATCATCATTTTCTCTTCAAAAGTTATTTTATTTAAAGATATTGAAAGGGAAGACTTAGGGAAAATATGTCACAGGGATATGTATCGAGACTAAATATTTGCTATTCTATTTATGATTCTTACATCTAGGGTGCAAAATTAACAATCATTTAGTGGAGTACGTAAAGTGTTGCAAGTTTATTGATCGTCCGATATTAACGGTTTCACTATCCAAGGAATCACGTATAAACATAACAATAATATTATTTTGTTATATTTTGTAGATAGTGAAAGCGTTAAGTAAACGTACTAACCTAAGTTCATGAAGAAAAACAAAATGCCTTATTGATTGATACAAGTGAACAGTTTGGCACTACATTTTGTCTTATGTGGCACTCGTTTTCTCCAAGCAAATATTTTACTGGAAAACTTTAATAATAGTAGTGGTCCTAGAGTTATCTTACTTTTCTAAGTTAATCTAAGTTTTTTTTTAAGATTTTTTGGAAATATGTAGATTACCACAGGACTATCTAAACTCTTTTCTAATACTAAGTACAATGAGCAGTCTGGAGAGGGTAATAAAATAACTCAAACAAACTGTCCTACATCACTAAACATTAACTACTCTCAGAATAATTTAGCATAAATCCGCAACATTATTAGTGTTAAACAAACTTCAACAATCTTTGGCTTTGATCCCTCGACCAATATTATTTATTCGACTTTTTTCAGCAGCCGATGTACACATTGTGTATATTTGTAAATTAGAGATCTTATAGTTCAAATGTAAAATAAATTAGAGGACTATCACATTTAGCAACACTATTTTTTACACCTAACGTCTTTTGTGATCATAGACGATTGTAAATGATATACTGCAATGTTATCTTCCGCTTTAATGTAAGTTCCTAAGGATTTGTTCCCATCGGTTTCGTATCGCCACGCTGCGCCCAAGCGCAACTATTACTGTAATACCTAAGTTTTCCAGGTTATTACGCTTATTTTATTTACAAATATTGTCTTTAACCCTCTCACTCTGTTCGCTAAACTAAACTACGCTACGTCAGCGGTTCCGAGGTCGATTGTAACGCATCTACACATACTATACGAGTATACGCCGACTCTCGCTTTATCTTATTTTGAACATTTTATTATGTGTGGTCATTACAGATCATAATGGAAAACAAATCTAAAAGATAAGTGAGTAACTTGACCGCTTAAATCCATAGTAAATTCGATCAGCTTAGCTAACTCCTGTTGCATACTTTGTCTTTTATAAATCATTAATCCGTAAATGGTGAACAAATAAAACATTACTTCCAACCACAGATCCTCACAACAATTTTTGATTAATCAATTCATGTTCACCACATACTGATTAGCAGAAAATTTTAAACCTTCAGTCATTTTAAATATTCATCATTTTCGTATTTCCCCGAAACACGATAAACTCTCCCAAATTCCCAAGAGTTCCTTATCTTTAACCACCGATAATTCCTATCCCGATTAATTAAATACAGTGGAGAATAAATATAAGAATATCTAAAATACTTATAAACTTGTAACAAATGTAAACATACGTTCAGCACGATATCTAGTGATTTGCTTCCCTTTTCGACTGAGATTGTTTGGTCTTGCTATTTACTTGAAGAAATATATCGGAGCCAGATTTCCGTATTGCGGCTGCACAAAGTACGTTCGTTCATTGTACGCCTTGTAAGCAACGCCGGAACTCTGGCCACGGAGCCCCATTCAATGGATCGGCGCCTTCACGATGTGGTTGGGGGCGATGTAGTGGTAGCCCGGCAGCGGCATTCCCGCAGTCTCCATTGTGATCCTGCAACATTACAAAGACTATTAGTGTTTTATGCTAACACATTATCACAGTGTATATTGTGGTCTATCAATACAAACTTGATACATTAGGCTTTAGATGTCGGTTTAGAGTGGATATTCTAGGATAAAAATAAAATGTAAAGGAAACATCTTACCAGGAAAGTGGGTGATCCAGTGAGCTGTAGGATGTAGGTATCTCGATGGATTGGTCCGGCGGCAGGTGACTCGGGAATGTTTGGTGCCTGGGTAGGCAGGATATGGCGTGGGGTCTTGTAGGAATCTTTATATGGCCAACCGAATAGTCAACCCAAACTCAACGGATTGCTATATTCAAATACCGAAACATTATAATTCATTTCTGTCAAGACGTACACATTGACATTTTGACAACAACATTACTCAAAAAACTTCTGGAAATAAGATTCCTAACCGAAATGAATGACACCCCATATTTATTTGTCATCGAAACAGCAATAAAAATCTGTCAGTTGCAATTATTGTTTTATTAATTATGTACTTTTAAAACAATACACTTTTACTTAACGATTCTAGCGAGTAATATAAACCTGAAATTATATGAAAAACGCCTATTACTTAAAATTAACATGATTTCTTTTTTTACAAATAAAAAGGAATTGGCAGCCAAACAATTTGTCCCCTATGGAACTACAAGATAGACACGTCAGAATTGGACCTCGATTTAAATTCGCACTAATTTATAAAACAGGTATACTTAGGGGCAAACACATTATTATATCATACTATTTTGTTGAGACCCTATCAGAATTAGTACTATTATCAGAACTAAATCTACTTTGTCCCGGTAAACAGTTTGGTCTAGCAAACTACGAATTACCTACAGATATAATGATGTTGTTCACCCGCCACTTATATTTATGCAAATACAAACATTTGAAACTACATCTAAGTACGAACATTCTAAGTGGTGATTTTTTAGACAAATTAACAATTGAATGAGTAGTGACACAATACTTGGTGCCCATTTAGAGTGATTAGTTTAGCAGAGCCGCAGAACGTGGCCGCTAACGGCCAAATTCGCGCACTTTTCTACATCATGAAACAATTAGTTGGCCGCGGGGCGGTTGTTGCCGCCTAATGCCCGCGGCACTTAATGAATACAATTATTAAATATTTAAAAAATCAAAACAAAGCATCAATGTTCAATATTAATTTTGAATTGCCAACTATTCCAATTTATATAGTTAGAAATAAAATGTTATGTTGGTTGAAATATTGTAATGCTACAATAGAAACCAAATAAAGATTTTAGGTGCATTATATGATTACAATAACAAATATCACTCTAGTACATAAAAAGTAACCACAAAGTTTTAAAATGCTTTTAAAAATTGCCACACTTTTTTACTTTTTACGTATCCAAGCTAATGATCAAAATAAAAGAATCACTGCTTGCGACTGTATTTGTAGCAACGGGAAATGGTAAGCATTTAAATCAAAGTTCTTAATTTTCATCTATTTTTAATGATATAATCTGTATTTTTTTACTTCGGTAGGTAGCCGTGGCAATTTTCAATAACACTTTATGTAATAATCTAATATCTCAAGAAATCCTCAAAGCAGTTAATGTGAAACATACCTGATGGCTACATATCTAGATATCTTATTTAAAATTTAACGGACTACCATTACAAAAACTCTATTTAAAATATATATACAGAGTATTCCATAGCCATCAAACAATACTTCATCGTAACATATTTTTATTTATTGCTTTTAACAGGGAAAGTTATATACTAGTTAAGAGATAATTTTACGAGTCTTAAAGAAAGTATCCCTTTTGATCTAGTTACCTTAAATGCGAGATGCCAGAATGCCTTCATTATACCTAAACAAGAGTTTTGCCTGGGAAACTGTTTGCCCTAAAAGAGATGCTGATGAAGCAGTGCCTGAAATACTAAATTGACTAACACAAGCAGTTTGCCGAATTTTAAATTACCTGTAAAGCAGTTTGAAAATACAAGATGACTAAGAAGCATTAAGTTTAATATGTGCTTTGACTGTGCAATTTTTAGCGAAGTCTAAAATATCAACTGTATTATCGACCACTCGAGGATAAGTTTACTGGAATGCGAAAATGTGATCCTCCTGTCCTGTGTCCTGTTTATTACATTTTAGATATAATTAGACACACACGTCAAACTTATTACACCTCTCTTTTTGTGACGGGGGTTAAAGAAGCGAGTGAAGTCCCGGAAAAATCTAGTAGTTACCTAGTTTATAATACATAATGTATGGGCTGATAGAATTACTTAGGCATTTAGCTTTGCAAGAATTGACAACTTAGGCATTTAGCTTTGCAAGCATTTAACCGTTTAGGCATTTTGCTTTGTAGGCATCCACTTTAGGCAAACTGCCTGTTAGTCAATTCCGTATTTCAGGGATACTGCTCCATCGGTATCTCTTGTTTATGGCAAACAGCTTCCTAGGCAAACCTCTTGTGTAGGCATAATGCCTTCTTTGGCATCTCGCATTTAAGGTAAGTAGATCAAAAGTATTATTACACACGACTGCCAAAAAAAAAAATTGTGTTTTCTTTAATATCTACTAGCCTGAAGTACAGCTTGATGTTTCTGCTAGCCACCCTGTACGTTAATCTTAAATAGATTCTATAATTAAAAGATGTGCCGATTTCATATATCACCATTTATAATCAGTGTCAGATTGCAGACAGGATTAATATATTGACCGTTCAAATTACATCGCTAGTCAAACAGTAAAATTCTGAAGTTGCCACTAATATTTTTGCTACTTCTCATTACCAAATGCAAATTTCCACAAACACGATAAATATATACAAGTTGTCTATAAAGACAAATCATTTTAGGTTAATCCAACCAGACTATATACATGCAATTTCATTCTTGATTTCTTGTTTAATGTTCAATTAACATTTTGTAAGTCGAATACCACAAGGTATAAAATAGTGTCCATATCGTGGACAGATCTCAGAATTGATCACTTCATGATGTGGCCGTCTATTTTTTATGAAATGGTTTTATTTCATGAAATGGAAAATATCCACTGCCACATCATAATAATATGGTCTGGCCAGATCAATGAATAAACCGCTTTTGACGATATGAACAGCTAAACGCACGTTTACTTCATGGTATGGTCAAACATTAGTGATCATATCGTAAAATAATTACATTATCCACCGTCAGAGGCGCTGATATAATTTTGTTTTTAGTGCATCATGGTAGCGGACAATTATCCTGATAAAAAAGCTTAAAATAATGCGCGATATGAAGATAAAACTGCAGTGAAATGTCGTTACGACACAACACTACTGGAAAACACGAAAGTCACTAAAAAAACGAGCGCAACGTTAAAACCTTGGAGTTCGGAACGTATTTCCCAGGTAAATAGATATGAATCTGAAATTACCTTTTCTGTTTAGTGGTATCCATTTAAAATTAAAGCTATTTAAAATGTTTCATTTATCTATTGATTGGTTTTTTTTACATACAAAAAATATATCACTTCCTTCGAAATTTTATTTATCTTTTATATTATGAAAACCCTAATTAATGATATGGCCAAACGTGGATTGACACAATATCAAACGATACGGCCAGTTTTAGCTGGCCATGTCATGAAATACAACCATTTTATGAAATGGTCGGCCACATTATGAAGTGATCAATTCTAAGATCTGGCCACGACATCTACGAGTCTACAACATATGTGCAATCGGCACATTACATTACTTCCATCTCAATCGCGAAGCACTCTGTATATTCTACAGCATTCAAGCTTCTACGTATTTCCTACTATTGTCACGATCCCTAGTTACCATATCTTTTTATTTTATTTTATACTTGATTTTTCTTTTCGTTAGTCTCAGTGATTTAAATAAAATGTAGTCAACATTATTTATTGACTAAAATGATACTATTGTCTGATATCATAAACGTCGTTTAAAAAATTAAGTCTTTTTCGTGAATTTACGATAATAACGAACAGTACGATTGACATTCTATAATTCTTCCGTTAGTCTTAAAGTGAAGTAAAAAAAGAAATGTTTTATTTTTTAGATGATAAAATAATCTTATACTACATGATTGTGGATATGAAAAATATCCTCCCGTGCTAAATGATTTCCTTTTTTATGATAGTCACAAATAAATAAGTTTTACCTATTCAGCACAATCTAATAATTGTTAAATTTTGAATAGTTCGAGAAAATGACACGTAAACCCAATTCAGCGAATACATCACGTCTATCGTTTAAACTTTTTGGTTAGATCAGTTCAAGTCATAGATAGACTATGAATTAAATAGACGAACATAGTAGACGATTATGTAAATAGCGAGATTTGAGTGATAGCGATATTGCCCAAACCTTGCGAAGATTGTATTACGAAGTATTTTTATTGAATATTTTACAGAACCCGTTCTTATCTTTGAAAAGTGATTAAAGGAAACCAAAAGGGAAAATTTGCATTTTTGGGTTTCTAATGCATAACATGCTGCCATTACGGCGCAGCGTCAGTCTTAAATAGAAAAGTCTGGTTTAATTTTTGCTAAGCTAAACTTGGTCCTTTCTCACCGAGTATATATACAGAGTCGGATTGACTACACTGTACGCGTCATGTACTCGTATTTTTTTAAAATTGAAATGTCAAATTCGATACTGTCTGATCGTTTGTCCATTTCAATTAGTAAGACGAGTTTATAAAAAAAAACAATGATTACGTACGCGTAATAGAAATGCTAAAACGTCTGCTATGTTAATCTATTTAAACTTAACATTAAACCCGCGGCCACGACCCAAAACGAAGACAAACCACAACGCGAAAGTCTAGTAAGGGTTATATTTGTTCCTCTCTTTGGAGGATTTGGTGGGCGTGTCGTCGTCTTGGCGGCGGTTGAAAGACTTGTGGTTTCTGTGTACGCCGGTGGTTTGAACCGATTGGTTGGAGCCGCTGAGGAGGTCGGTGAGCCCGCCGAGCGCGGAGAGCGAGCTGAGCGCGCCCAGAGCGCCGGACTTGCTGAGCAGCTGTGCGAGCGGGATGGCCGAGGCGAGCGGGCTCGCGGCCGACGACGACCCCGCCCCGCCCGACGTGCTACCCTCCAGGTTCGCCTTCTGAAGCTCCACACTGTCGGAGCGGGACAGGAATGTTGTAAGGCTAGGCGTAGGTACTATTGGCCGGCTTCGAAGTCTTCGCGACTGTCTACTTTTACGAAGGTTCCGATCTAAAACGCTTGCGATCCTAACTGCTGCTACTACATTTAGTAACTAAGATAATGTCTATATCATCTTTATCCACACATAAGGCAGACCTATGACCCCCGCAGTAGGGACATTAGTAAGGCTGATGATGAAGAGTTTGTATATCAATTCAGATTAAATAATTTATTTTTGTCTTAAAACACGAGTCTGCTTGATTGCAGAGACCTTTACAATATTTATTTATAGAGATCATTTATTATTTATCCTTAGTTAGCTCCTTATCGAATTTATTAACTTTTTGACTTGATACACTTGCATTCGACCTTTTTGACATACCTACTTGTCGGTCATTTTGAAAAAAGTCGGTTTTGGCGGCCGGTGATCAAAGTGGTGTCAATCGACAGATAAATTCATTACAATCAAAAGTGTATTGTAAAAAATCACATAGATGATATAAGTACTTTTGAGTTATTTGAATTCGAAAATGAAAAACAAAATCAACAATTTCAGATTTCTTGGATTTAGCGGATCGCAAAAGTTAATCCGGATTGTTGTTATGCCATTTAGGTGTGTCGGAAGCGTTCATGGCCTATTCGAAGTGTGCCCCAGTTGTAGGCCGTTTGTCCACCGGCCCGCCGTCACCGAGCCATCACCAGGTTACAGCGACGAATTTCGCAGACTCAATTGTTCCCTAAGTACACAAAAAACTTATATATTCATATTGCCCTTTTCAACTTCAAACTCAAAGATTTTCTCAATTAATTCTTTTTATTTGATGTAATGACTTGTTCTGGCAATTGACACCACTTTCACCACTAACCGTCAAAATTGACTTTTTCAAAATGGCTGACAGGTAGGCCAGTCTTAATAGTAAAATATCCGAACTACTTTGAACGTTACAAGTATTAACGCTATGGCAGGCAAGGCGCACTCCGTGTTTTAGGTATGAAGCTACAAGTAGCCGGCGCGGCGGTTCCGTCCGGACGGAGCAATATCATAGGGCTAAAGTCGGCAGAAAAGATAAGAGCTACGCGATAGAAAGAGAGGCAATTTCTAGGTGAATATAATTGTAGGAAGGGGGCAATGTGCGACCTGAATTGCACTTTATTGTGGCGGAGCAAAGGTCTATCTTCTTAAGTGTATCTTCTGTACTTGTACTATAATGTATTATGTGGCCATGGTTACAAAAAAAACTACATGATTTTATGGAGGTTCATCATCTTTGTATTACAATTTAGTTCGTAATTTTATTTGAATCTTTAATTCTATACGAGAGCTCTATTTGCAATATTGAATAAATGAGCGTCTTCACGGTTTACGAAGTGAAAAGTCTTGCTTAATTAGCACTAAAGAGGTCGGTCTAAAGATTATGATTTATTAACAAGCTAAGTACGAAAATAGCAATACAGAACATTTAGGAATTCATGAATGTCATGACTATAAATTCTCACCGATCACTACATCAATACGAATACGTTGCGGTATTAAAAACTATTACTGATAGTTATCACTAATTTTGTAAAATGCCTGTACGTGTTTTTGGTCAATAATAAAATTACTCATCAGCAACGGAGTGGCTGGAATTAAATCTGTCACTAAACGACAGCCTGGTATCCGCAGACATCTTAACATAAAAAAAACAATGGAAAACAACTCCGTTTTGCAAGCATCTCAGATCGGAATATTTTCATTAAACTTTTGTCTATAGAAACACATCTTCGAAACAGCCCAAAAAGGTGAAGACAAATCATAGGAAGTTCACGGGATCTCAAACAAATCAGTTACAGAGGTGAAGGCATGATTTAAAATGGACAAGAATGGGCAAAATAACGGTCCGTCGGACTTTAGGAAGACGGGAGGAGTTCGGTGACGCGACTGAAAGTAGCTTCCTTGCTTTGTGTGTTCTTTGTTTAATTCTTACCTCATGTTGATGAGATACTGCGCCAACGCTACGGAGTCGGGGTTGCCCGAGATGGTAATGGTGCGATCTGTGGCGCCACCTTCGCGCTCTTCGCAGTTAGATATCCGAATCATCGCGCCGGAGATTTGTCGGATCTCTGCGATTTTAGTACCACCCTGTTGACGATTTTGACTGTGTTAGAATTCACAAAAGTAATTTACAGACACGACTACGCAGACAGAAGCGACTCGCTAGGATGTCACAAAATTTATATCTCGGCTCCTGTTAAAGACAAGGTAAGTTAGAACGATGATCCCAGTTGTATTTGCAGTCGTTAATACCTACCAATTCGCATTGGACGCACTTTGTTGGTCATCCTCTTTGTCCATCCATAAAGAAGCCCTGCGGCTCAGCAGTGGTGACATACACCATCATTTTTGCACACACTTGTTATTCATAACAGTGTATTTGTGTATAAAAAATTATACACACGGCCGATTCACAATGCTTAAACGCTTACCTACATTTGAACATCTTTTTCACAGATTTTGTATGAAGAAAAACGTTCTGGCTAAGGCGAATTTTTTGGTGTAATTGAGTTTGGCTAACGGCATGTAGGTACACACAACACCACGGTAAGTTAAACAGTTGAACTACGAAAACAGCTTTTATTACGTACGGCATAAAAACGGTCTCAAAGTCAACATGTATAGTCTGACGTGCCGCTGACTGTACCATGGGCAACAGCGTCGCTTGACCACTCCTAAGGATAAAATCGCTTGCACGCCGCGCCGTCGCAACATACATTTATTTCGTGCAGGGGCGATACGCATGCACACGAATTTTGTAATAGTAGTTTATGAAGCTGACGCATGAGGGGTATTAAAACATGAGTGTGTTTTTAAAAACCGAGCCGTACACGAGTGTTTTAATACCTAGTTATGTGCAGTTTAATACACTACTTTATTTATTCTCATACAATTAGGATTGAACCTCAATAGTCAATAGTCAAAATTTATTTATTCACATAAACTTAATAATTAAGCACTTTTGAATCGTCTATATTTTCCTACCGCCCGTTCCAGACTTTTTTAACTGACAAGAATAACAGGCGCAAGAAACTTATCAGCTTTAACAGAAAACCTAAACAAAAGATCAATTTTAAAAGAGTTTAAACAAGTTTACATACCTTTCCGATGATGCATCCGATGAGTTCGTTGGGCACGGTCATCTCGTGCGACTGCTGGTTGGAGGCGGGCTGGTTACGCGCCTGGCTGGACGTGCGCAGCTGCGACCCCGCCAACGCTGCCAGCGCTTGCGAACAACAGCCACTACATTACTTAGAGGCCCCACATGCCTCCACATGCACCGGCACAGCCGGTAGGCCAAGGAGACGATTGTACCACAGAATATAGAGACTATCGTGTAGTCTCTATATTATATTATATGTTATGCCACTATCGTATTTATTACATACTAACACTAAGATATTACCATGGGTTAAATCGACAGGGCGAAAATAAAAATCAATAATAGAAAATTAAAAAACATAAAATTGATTATAAATTAGATTATAATTTTTGTTATAAATTAGAGAAATATATTTCCGAAAAGTACGATTGTTATATTATTCTGTGTGATAACAATCTGGCTCTATAGGTTAGTTGAAGCCGATTAAATTCTCAAAGTTCAAATCACATATGTGTGCGTTGCACGAATTCGCGTAGTACCTTCTAAGCTTAACTTCTGCCCTCTATTTTGTGTTTGACCGATACGCAGAGGGCCTTCCGACCTGTAGTTACTGTGATTTAAGGTCGAATATCAAATTCGGCAGCAGCAGTATTTGAATTGGAAGCGAAATATCTATATAATAACTACAACTGTATAGCGCTATTGGAATCACTTTTTCGAACGCATTTAGTATGGGACTGTGTATCTAGATACATGTTTATATGATCGAAGTTGTACATATTAATTGCAAATAATTGTTAAAAAATCAAAGACTCCTTTTAGACGCAAATAAATTTGAGATATTTATTTACCTGCAGGGTTGAGTCCGCCTGTATTTGCCGGCCCCAAGCTGCCAAGCCCTAGGGCTGCCAAACCGGCTAAAGGAGATTTGGCTAATCCTCCCATCTAAAAAAAATACATAACATTAAGTACTTTCACAAGATTCACTCTTTTTTCGGCTAACACTTTACAAGAATGGAAACCAATGCAGTGTTACAAAATCAAAGATATAAGAGCTCCAGCTGCTTGTTTTCATCTTCTCTGACATAGCCGGGAAGGGATCGCTGGATAGGGTTACCTGGGTGGAAAGAATAATTAATTTAAGATCTAAGAAATTTTGCAAACGCTCTACTAGCAACATTCGGTTATGGAATTTAAATGGACTAGCCCTCTGATTGCTAACAATTCCGTTTAAAATCGATTGAAACAGTTTGAAAGCGTTTGAAAATAATGAATTTTGTCAGTTTCATTTATTAGCAAAGTGCTATTAAAGCAATCTGTTGTCAACAAAAACTGACTTTCAAACGATTTCAAACAGTTTTAATCGATTTCATTTGTTAGCAACAGTTTCGTAATCAGGGGGCTGGAAGACAATACAATAAAAGCTACGCGAATATTCTTAGATACGTTTCTTCAAAAAAAAACTACCACTTTGTGAGTTTTTGAATGGTGCTGCCCGAATACAATATACGCACCTTTTACAATACTTAACTAAAATGTTTTGCTTGAACTAATAAATCATTACATTTTCAATTTACAGCTATGCTTCCAAGGTTAATCTCAATATTAATTGTGAAACACAAATTAAATTGTCGGAAGAGGCAAGGCAGAGGCAAAATAAGGAGAGGTGCAAGTACAGGATTGATGTAACAACCTTGTATGTGCGTGAACAATTGGGATGGTGACTAATTTTTGGAACCGCTTTAATTTTATAGGTAGACATGTAAATAATACGAAAAAAAGAACATTTTTAAATTGCTTAACTTTTTATTACTTAATTTAAATAAAAGAAAATTATTTAATGTTTAATTTTCCCGCCTAAACGCTCTAAACAGTCACTTGATCTTGATTACGTAACAATACGATAAATAAACAAACCAATGTCAAACATCAATCAAACAATTACTAACAAACAACCAACAAATACAATGATGATGACAATGAATGACAGACAGTTTGACAGCTTGTCTTATATCGTTTGAGTGGTAGCCATAGATGAATATGGTATTTCATACCGTTACGTAATGCGCTCCGATTGGCGTTTGCAGTCACGTGATTTTGAGCATTATTTTAACATTTTGAATATTTTTTTATTTAATTTATTACGCATATTTACAATTACAAAATAAACTTTTTATATACATATATGCGATTCATGTCACCATCCCTATTCTCGATGAACAAATAATTGAAAGGCTTGTATGTCAGCAATGCCAGAAAACAAACAGATAAAGCTTCGTATGTGTTTATTTACACATATTCCAGTCCACAATATAAAACATTACATTGCAAAATTAAAGATGACGAATGCTACGGTGCAAACATATTTACTGGGTTGAAAATATTAAACAACATACCATTAAGGGGTTCACGTGCAAATGGGGAAGAATATAAATGTGTTTCAAGCATAGGAGTATAAAAGAAGTGAGCAAATTAAATATAACTCATTCCTAAACTTCACAGCACCGGGGTCTAATCTAAAACAGGTTATTTTACAGTACACTGTTAAGGAGTCATCGCTGCTACTGGAAGAAAATCGACACCACACAACCAAACCAAGTTGAAGGGATTCCGGGGCAGCACCAATCACATAATATCACTCCCACACAACCTCATAGAGATAATATATTGAAATACTCTTTTAAACCCTGTAGGTAGGCAGTAAAATACATTTTGATTCGAAAAAGGTTCAATTGTAAGCCAATTTTAAAGACGTGGAAGAGAGAATATTGAAAAACATCTGAATATAACTACAGGGACACTTAGACTGCAATACAAATTGATGCAGTGGACAGTAGGGGCATAAATTCTACTCATAGAAGAAACCACAGTACAGAACTGTCACAGGGGATAATGGTTTTTGCTATTATTTGATTGCAATCAGGATTTTAGATCTCGAAATTAAAAATCGATCATAAGAAACTATATTGTAGTATAAACTATGTTGGATTATCCAACTCCGCATTTATCCATAGCTTTATCTTTTTCTATCGCACCGTTCAGAAATATTGTTCGCTAGATCGAGAATACACTCTGCTCTACATTCAGCGACAACTACGTTGCCAATGCCGAAGAGCGCCGAAGTGGCGGTGTCGTTTTCTCGCTTTAGTGAACGATGTTTCTGTATTTTCTGCCAGACAGAAAGAGTTAGAGTTATTGAAAAATGGGGTGTCGGTTTTAAAATATAGCTCAACTCTAATGGCAGAGACAAAGGAAAAACCAAAGTTATCTTTTGTAAAAGTGATAACAAATTATCGAAATATGTTTGTGTATGAGATTAACATAAGTTATCGTATGCTATAGCGTTTTAGAACGTCAATTATATATACATCAATCGATAGCGACGTTCGTGATCACATTTACAAGTGTGACTTCGACTAGGGGGGCAGATTTCTTTCGTTTCGTTGGCAGTTAGGGTCGAACTCCACTTGTCAGCACGAAATAGCATTTTTCAGTCTTTATCTTACCACTGAGGATCGTCGTTCGCTAGAGCGAGAAAGATCGCGTGTCGCCGATCGCATCGCCAATTCTGACGCGCGCGATAGCATTTCACTGTCTTTCTCGCTCTAGCAAATGATGATTCTCATTTGTAGAAGAGGGTAGGTAGAGCGTGAAAGTGTCATTCCATGCTGCATAAGTGGGAAACAAAACATCTCAGAGGACCGAACGAGAACTGGTCTCGTGTGACGTGTCACGGGTAGTCGGGGTCGTGGGGCGAGGGGGGGGGGGGGCTCGGTCTATGAGGTCGCGGGGTGGCGCGTGGCGCGTGGCGGACTCACAAGGTGGTGGTCGTGCAGCGGCGGCAGCAGGTGGTGCGGCGGCAGCGCGCCCACGAGGGGCGGCTTGACCTCCAGCAGGGGGAACACCGGCGCGCACACCTGCGCCTGCGGGCACCACCGCCACGACAGTTACACCGCAATCAATACACTAACAACTTTCCCTTTTACGAGGACTCCTATTGCGCGAACTGACACTGACACGTACCGGTTTATGCTTAAAGAGGAAACTCTGGCCACTCGCTACGTCGCTACTGGTCCGACACCTTAGATGTTTCTTTATTTAATAGTTTAAAGTCGATTAAAAAATGACAAATAATAATAAAGTGATAGTGTCACACCACACGTATTTATTAGCTGTTCTTATTTTTGCAATTTTTCTTCCAGCCACTGTTAATAGTACAATACTGCTGCAGTCTATAATGACTGCGTTGCTGACTGCGATGATGATAGGTCCAGGCAATTTATAGACCGAGGCTTGTATAGTGCTTTACTCAAACAACGCGAGTACTACTTACTATACTATAGTACTTATAACCTAATTTCGAGAAAAATAATTATAAAAATGCAAATATCTCAGAAACGGTGTCGGAACCAAAAAATAAGGTTGATTTCGACCTCCTAGAGAACGCCAGAAGTAGATAAAAGGTATTTAATGAAATGACAAAAAACGGTTAAACGTACGAGTTTTTTATATTTTTCTATACTAATTTTATATAAAAGTACAAAAACGTCATCTGTGTAATAGGGTTTTCTCCCCTCGATATATTATTTTTTACCAAAATATGTATGAAACAAAACTCTACAAATTTTTAAAGAAATTGCTGGTGGCTAAAACTCGTCAATAATGAAATTCCATACAACTTTGCTGCGTCACCATCCGAGAAGCGCAGCAAGCTTGACTTTGCTCAAAGGAGGTTTTCAAAATAATGACCACCTTACAAGCATTTAGAGAGAAAAAAAATACTGTTTAATAACATTTGAAGTACGACAAATGTCGATATCGGTTGTACCATAATGTGATAATATGTATAATGAGGTAACACTTTTGTCTCGGCGATAAATGCAGACAAATTGATGACTAGTACTACAGTACCGCAATGGCGGGATGTCAAAAAATTTACGGGTTAGTAGCAAATTCGCAAAATGCCCTGCAGTCGCATATTGCCTTATTCGTGATATGCCTCATTCTCAAAATGCCCTATTCGTGAAATGCCCTATTCTCCTTTGGACTCATTCGCAGTAAGACTTATTCTTAAAATGCCCTTTTTTTCTCTAAGTGTTCATTAATAAAACTATGCCTGTAAACAATGTGTCCCTCGATAAAGTGCAATCCTGAAAGGGGATTAAAGTAGATTGGACACACTGTATTGTTTATAGAACCAGAAAATGAGTAATTCAGAAAGGTATAATAATTCATATACATATAAATAAATAAAAATCTTATTAATCGTCATTTATTATCTTTTCAATAAAAATCAACAATAGTAAGCCAGATTACTATACTTAAGGAAAGGTATTAATTTTCCTTTTTATAATCATTATTACTTGTAACATCAATAATTATAAGGTAAGAGGTAGATGTATTATAATTATAAAAAAAATATTAAAGTATTAAAGTTGTAAATAAATAGTTTGTTTGAAGAATTGCTTTGTACATACATGCACATGGGTTATTATCCCGGTTATTTTTCATTTATATATCTAAAATTTTTTAAAGTTCAAGTCGAAACAAAGATCGAATTCAAAAAATAAAACGAAAATATGTTGGAAAATTATATACAAGGTGTTACAAAAATACCCCTAATGCCGAATATGGCATATGGGGACCATCAAACTGAACAACTTTTACTATGGGACCAACTCTGAAATCGCGAAAAAAAAAAATTAAAATCGAAAATATCAAAATGTATGAGACAGCTGATTTTTTTTTCGCGATTTCAGAGTTGGTCCCATAGTAAAAGTTGTTCAGTTTGATGGTCCCTATATACCATAATCAGCATTTGGGGTATTTTTGTAACACCTTGTATAACAGCGGAGCAGACGGATTAAAATTAATAAAAATGTAATTTTATTCATCAATACATGTACCAGTCATTTGCTGTTACCGTTAAAGCTAGCAGGTATTTAAAAAAAAGTGTCCTTTTGAGAATAGCTATTACGCGAATAAGGCATTATGCGAATGTGTCATTTCGAGAACAAGTCATTCCGAGAACGTGTCCTTTTTTTGGCCGTGTGGCATTTTGCGAATAGGTCCTTTTGCTACTAAGCGAAATTTACCCCGCTTGGTGGCGCTGATGTAAATGTAGACCTGTTGTACGTGCATAGAGTTATTTTCCCGGTTATTTTAAAAACTATTATTATGGAAGTTGCCCATCGACAGTAATCGAATTAAAGATCGAATTGAAAAAAAAAAGAAAACCAAATTATGTTGGTAGTAAAATTAATATTGACGAAAATTCGTTTTCAACAACCAAAAATTGATAGCAATCAACAAAATGACAGGTCTACATCTACACTACCATCCGTTGGTATATTGGTTGGTTAGTTGGTAATAGTGCCAAGGGAGACCCCCAGGCACTATTACCAACTTGGCTCTTAACCTCTTATAATAGTGTCTAGACACACTATGCCGAAGTTACGCGACCGAAGTTCGGCCAAGTTACGCCTGCATTGCTTTGTGAATGGCTAGCAATACATCTGCTGACAATTACGAAGCGTTTTTTCTTATCAAAAACGTTGCCGCCGACTTTCGGTTGCGTAACTTCGGCATAGTGTGTCTAGAGACTACTGCTCGCGACTGACTCAGTCGAGCCAGCGCATGGGATGTCATGTGTTGGTTGAGACAGAGCTACGCGACAGAAAGAGAAGCGCTTCGGAGTTGCTTATAATGATAGGCACGGCTATGCAATTTGAAATTGTACTTTATTGCCGTGCAGCGATACTAGCTTATCATTTGATTGTCCTCGCGCGGATGTGCTTATTCTGTACGCTTAGTACTATATTCTGTGCTAGTGCGCCGACTGGTGGATGATTTGTAAATCAGCCAAATTATCCTGCCATTGCAGTAATGGCGAAACGATGTTATTTATAAATTACGCAATTATTATGCTTGTAACGATGTTGCATTGCTAATTATTGTCACTTACACGAATCTAAATAACAGTTTCGTATGAAGTTGTATGCACGAGAACTTTTAGTTTAGATAATATAAATACTATAGCCCATTTTAACGAGTCTGGCCATCGATTTTGTTTAGTGACTTATCCAATATTTTATACCACATGAAGGCCAATTCCCGATTTTTTTTAATACATTTCTCCCGATATCCCCCAGTGGTGGACAACGGGAATAGACCGTCCATACTTTATTCCCAATAACCACCAGGGTGAACTTTACGTCGTTCGTTATAGTGCACATATTTCAGTGCGCTTGGCATTTCCTTAAACCCTTATAACTTGAAAACTGAGTAGTTTTCAAGTTCGATTTGAATGAAACTAAAACAAGTGTATTACTAGACATTTAGCTACTGAAGTTATTTAACAGACCCATTGGCCTTCTATTTCATTAAAAAATACCTAACAATGCTGACAAAACTGCGATGATGTTATAGTATAGCAAATGCTCCATACAATAAGCTGATACCAACTGTTCAGACGTGACCGCGCATATGACATTGCAATTAACCCCAGATGTTGTTCAGCCGGAAATGAGATTATGCAGAGTTGAGACACAGATGTTGTAGTTTTTATTCACCTTTTGTTAAAAACAAGTACCGAATTGAATAGCAACTAAAGTATATCGAGACATCCACTTCTACAGGGTGTTTGGTAATAGCCTTATAAAGCCGAATATTGTAGATAGGGTTACCACGCACACAACCCCGGAAAATTATTATAAACCCTGAAAACGGGTTGAATACAAGGTACACCAGTATCAGGGTACCAACCCTATCTACCATATTCGGCTTTATAATGGGCCCTCCACATGCACAGGCGGCCGGCAATAGAAAGGAAAGAGAAAGTTGTCGTATGTCTTTTTCTTTTGTATCGCTCCGTCCCTTTCGGCCTGTCAGCAGGGCTTGCGCATGTGTAAGGCCCATAAGATTATTAATTACCAAACAACCTGTATTTTAAGAACATTGATTGGTACAAACTTTATTGTGTTTTTAGTAGTAAATTTCACTTTTGTTAGGTCAGGATCTTATTGTTTCATTTTTGCAAATAAAACGTATTGCTATAATCATTGGTGTTTCCGAGATTATTAAACAATGTTCAGTAAATAATATGATGTATTGTAGGTATAAAAATACATCATATTATTTACCGAATAAAATAAATGTATAATTAATGTTATTTATACTTACATCTTGCGCAGGCACAGCATAGTTTCCTTGGATAGTGTAAGCCTGTCCTCCGGCTAATATGACTGGACCCGCCACATTGGGTTTTGGTCTGTAAGGGATTGTCGCTCCCTTTGGTGGGCTCTATGAACAAAATTTAAAGTCCCAGTTAAATTAGGGTTTCGTTCGACATCGACACATTATTATGAAATGTTACGGAATAGCGACTGTCGCTTAACTATAACAACCTATACTTTGATAGAGAATATCCTAAATAACGCTTCACGAACTAAAACAGCACGCAAATATGGCACCGACTGACAAAAAACTGACGATTAGAAATTCAGAAATTCAAATCCCCACTTTAATATTTTTGTATGGGTACAAATTAGTATTCTTTTCAAATTCAACATAAAACATTAACGAACAAAATAGATAATACTTTGTACAAAATAAGCTCACAGTTTGAAAGTGGGCCGTTATTTCGAGATGCCGTTTTTGTTATGATGGACGCCTCATTATCGCTGCGCGCACTGAGTGTTGGGGCACGAGTCACCCAGCTGATGCGAGCGCAGGGCCGCCGTTGTATGGAAATAGTTAGCGGGCCGCAATTTGAAGTTAGTTTAGAAACTCTGTTTTTTTACTTTTTTATTAACACTTGGTAAAAAGTCAAGTGACATAATATAATCTTTCTGCATGGCCATTTTTTACGTTAAAGTGTAGTTGACAGTTAACTTTTTTTAATATCTGGGCCCTATTTAGTAACGTGACAATTTGTCAATTGTCATGACAATTTGGTTTACGTTGCAGTGTAGCTATGAGTAGTTTGTTTTATTTTCAAATTAGTTGACGCAATAGATATAAAATTGGCACGACAGGTGACAAATTGTCACGTTTATTCAATAGGGCCCTGGTGACAAGAGAATAGCAAGGGAATAATCTCCATTCTGCTGTCACTTCTGTAAAATTTGGAAAACGAAGTTGAAACGTTTATATAAAATACTCAAATCAACTCAACCAAAAATTCTACAAAATTTTGGAGCTAATTCCTATCTAAACCAAAGAACATATTCAGCTAATTAGATTTTTTGCCGCTTTAGTGTTACCTCTAACATGACGCAGCAGATGTGGTAGATGCATTGTGTGATCGCGTCGCACGTGCCGCTGATCGTCACCGCTCGCTCTGTAGAGTTAGGCAGCATTTCACTTGCCACCTGTAAACAATTGAGATAATACCTCGATTATTTGATAAACGCTGTTGACACTTATGAATTAAATTGTTGTGCCAGCGTAAAACGTAAACGTTTACGTTACGTTTAAAGGGGGGCCGTAGGGCGTTTTGTATGGAGGTCGCACTGCGAGGCCGGCACGATGAGCCGCAGCGTGATGGAGTTAGCTACCTGTATGGAGGTAGTTACCTGTATGTTAGCGCCGGTGACGTCGCGGATCTCCTTGATCTTGGAGCCGCCCTTGCCGATGAGCGAGCCGCACTGCGAGGCCGGCACGATGAGCCGCAGCGTGATGGAGTTAGCTACCTGTATGGAGGTAGTTACCTGTATGTTAGCGCCGGTGACGTCGCGGATCTCCTTGATCTTGGAGCCGCCCTTGCCGATGAGCGAGCCGCACTGCGAGGCCGGCACGATGAGCCGCAGCGTGATGGAGTTAGCTACCTGTATGGAGGTAGTTACCTGTATGTTAGCGCCGGTGACGTCGCGGATCTCCTTGATCTTGGAGCCGCCCTTGCCGATGAGCGAGCCGCACTGCGAGGCCGGCACGATGAGCCGCAGCGTGATGGAGTTAGCTACCTGTATGGAGGTAGTTACCTGTATGTTAGCGCCGGTGACGTCGCGGATCTCCTTGATCTTGGAGCCGCCCTTGCCGATGAGCGAGCCGCACTGCGAGGCCGGCACGATGAGCCGCAGCGTGATGGAGTTAGCTACCTGTATGGAGGTAGTTACCTGTATGTTAGCGCCGGTGACGTCGCGGATCTCCTTGATCTTGGAGCCGCCCTTGCCGATGAGCGAGCCGCACTGCGAGGCCGGCACGATGAGCCGCAGCGTGATGGAGTTAGCTACCTGTATGGAGGTAGTTACCTGTATGTTAGCGCCGGTGACGTCGCGGATCTCCTTGATCTTGGAGCCGCCCTTGCCGATGAGCGAGCCGCACTGCGAGGCCGGCACGATGAGCCGCAGCGTGATGGAGTTAGCTACCTGTATGGAGGTAGTTACCTGTATGTTAGCGCCGGTGACGTCGCGGATCTCCTTGATCTTGGAGCCGCCCTTGCCGATGAGCGAGCCGCACTGCGAGGCCGGCACGATGAGCCGCAGCGTGATGGAGTTAGCTACCTGTATGGAGGTAGTTACCTGTATGTTAGCGCCGGTGACGTCGCGGATCTCCTTGATCTTGGAGCCGCCCTTGCCGATGAGCGAGCCGCACTGCGAGGCCGGCACGATGAGCCGCAGCGTGATGGGCGCGCGCGACCCGCCGCCGCCGCCCTCGTTGAACTGAGAGCACCACTGGAATAGATAAAGTGCCATGTATTCATCCACTTTGTTCTATGTCCCCATATCACTTTCTTCGATATTTCTTTTAGCGATAAAATGTAGCCTACATTAAATCTTACTTAAAATTCATGTTCAGTTGCCAAAATGGCCTGAATAGGACGAAATCGCAGGCAAAATCTTGTAATTAAAACAATGAAAAGAAAGTTGGGCCATTGCTAGCTACATTTAGGGAAAAATTTATCATGGAAGATGTTAGACAGATTCAGTATTTTTAAAAATAAGTAGGACGTAAGTTTTGCGTCTGAACTTACGTCTAGTGTGGGCCTAACCTTACTGTAATAGTACGAATAATCTCAAAAGTGCACAAAACCTAAAATCCAGAAAAGATAAAGTTGAATCAAAGTGAATACAATGAATACTACATCTTTTAAAATTAGTTATGAAGTTGAAAATTTACAAACCTCTTCAAATTTCTTGCATATGAGTGTGAAGGCTTTGAAAATAGCACTTGTGTTTCCTGTGACAGTAACAATTCGTTCTGGGCATGATCCATCTGAAATGTTGATTTTGGCTCCAGACTGAAAAAAAAACCAAGATTTGAATTTTGAACTAAGTAGAGCAGGATCCATATAAATTTCGTAATTTCAAATAATATTATTTTAAGTTTTTAATAGATTCTTTTTATTTAAAAAACACCATCAATTAAATCTCACCTCTTCCCTAAATCTCTTGACAATCTCTCCCTTTTTTCCAATAATACTACCAACTTCCTGGAAAAAAGAAAAGCATCCACATAAATTGTTCCACTCATCATAACTTGCATATTTAATTAGTCACACTGAAAATAGCATCTAATATTGGCAACCATTGTGCAACAAGTACAGGCGTAATTAATGCAGTGAGCTAAGATTTATAGTAGGTACAAAAGATTTCCTGTCTGGTGGCCAATAATAGTCACAGCTTCGATTCTTTGCAGCATTAGATGCATCGGGGTTGCGTCAACTGCGTCAAGACAGTTTTAGAGTGGCTGTAACGTATGGTTCTTTCCTGGCAACAGGGCATGTTGACCTGTGCAGTATGTGAACAATGCTGTTGCATGTAGTCGTCGATGCACTGTAGGGCGACATAAATAGAGCCGACTGATGAAAGCAAGGGTTCAAAGAACTTTGATACATCACTCAAGACAACATTAATTAAACATGACTAAAACTGTGTTACTTTTTATATAGTATTATGTAATCATAGTAATTTATGGTATGAATTAAACTTTCCTCATTTGAAATAACTCACAAAAAAGTATATTAGATTTAAACTAATCTTAGCTAACCCTATATTGATCAATATCCTAAAAGTTGTACTTAAGTGGCAGTGGTGGAAATGTAATGGCTTGTTGAGGAAAATATTATAATTATGATGACAGAACGTTCATTATGCATTTTATTTGTAAAATTCTTATTTAGAAAAGTTATATTTGATATTAATTTATTATCGTAGTGTGCAAACTTTTTTAGGACCATAAAATAATAACTTGCACAAAGACTTCATTATATGATTTGGCTCACAGGAATGGTAGTAGATGCATCTTTTTTAAACATTTTTCAATAAAACACTTGCCTGAGATATTGGTCTAATAGGCTCATGATGTTACAAGCTTGTCTTTAATTAGAAAAAGATACAAATCGACAAGTTTGATGAACAGGGCGAGTGCCAATATCTGGCTAGGTGCCAGATGTACTTTGTATTGGATTACAGCCAATTAAAAGTATGTAGATGTGATAGTAGTTTAGATGCATGTTAATATTGGTACATCTTTCATGTCACTGCAATCTAACTACACCTATGTGGGCTAAATCAGCCTGAGTGGAGCAATGTAACTAAAATAAATTGTTTGATGCTATTATATTCAACCTATTTTGTCATATTAAAATATGGTGGTCAGATGTGTTCATTTTTGCTAAGAAATAATTTTGAACTTTATTTGATACTATTAGAGCAAGAATTTTCAACAAAATTGGTGTAGAAGGCACTTATAATTAGGTGAATAGTTGAAATATGATACCAGCAGCTCATTTGTATATAACAATGAATAAAGTGAAAGCCTAGTCACAAAGCATGCCTACATGATTAACAAATAGGATCTTGTATAGTGCATCCATACAAGTGTATGTTTCTCTAACAAGATTAAAATACCAAAGTCATATTAGATTACCATACTTTCAAACAAACAACTCTTTCATAAACAATGTCATGCAAATGAGGTTTTCTATGATAAGTAGGAAAAGCATTAGCTAGGTAAGTGGGCAACATTATAATGAGTACATGACAAGAATGTCACTGAGGCAATTATTGTTTAATCAGACATGCACTAGTATGTCATAGCATAGTACTCAAACATTTGTTTAGTGTATTTACATTTGTTAAAGTTTGTTAGTTAATATATTTATTAACTAACAACATAACAATTTGAATAAAATTCTCATTTAATTTTACACATACTCTGATTATTTATATTAAGAAACAAGTTATGAATGAGTGAAAATATAATTCAACCAATAAAAAATAATCTACAATCTATAAATAATAATAATAAATAATCTATAATATCTTTTCGACTCAGTGAGACTCATTGTCATATTTTACAAATGGTCAGTGTAGCCAGTGATAATACTTGAGATATATTCTTCATTTGAATTGAAATGTTGTAAAGACAATTTATAATAAAGTTAGGGTTTAAGATGCAAAACTAAAATATTTCTACTAAAATTACACAAACTTTCAAAATTAGTGTTTATTTAGTCAATCATTTACTTTGAATTTGTCTTTACAAGATTAACAACTATAAATTTGTGCAGACCTATTTACAAGCTCTATCGATTACAAAATGACAGAGAACAATTTAGAAGAAGGTAAAGTGTACACTTTCACAAGTTAGAAATAAGAATTTGAATAAATAGTACCAATAATTAATAGAAATCAATGTAAATATAAGTGTTCTCTCTCTTACCTTCCCCTGCATAATCAGTCTGATAGTGAGGGTAACTTTGGAGTCTTCCTCATGAAGATTGGGGGCTTTCTCCAGATCCATGCTGGAGGAGGTGTCCGTAGTGTCTCGTGGAATTTTGGCTGCGTACGGGGCTACGTGTAGGCGGACACAAGGGGCACTCCACTCAATCTAATGGCTGGGACTCTGGGGCTCTTGGCACGCACTGCAGGCAGGGTAAGCTGGAAAACAGGCGCACGTCTCAAAAGGAATGTCGATAGGTATCGAGCGTACTAAGGTGTAGGGTATGGGATCGCGTCCTTTATAAAAAGCGAAGCTGATTACCGAATATTTATTTACAGTGGAGGACTGTTGCAAGCGTAACGGAATAAGGGCGGCAAATGAGGTTCTAGACACTATTATCAACTAACTGGTCCTAGGTCCGACCGGATTCTGCAGATGTAATGTGAATCGGTATGCTCCGCCTGCCGGGACCGTTACTTGAACTCCGATACTCGCTCAGTACTCGCGACATAACCTCAGCGTCGCGCCTCATGGCTAGCCGACCGGGTTATCGATCCCGCAAATCCCAAACAATTCCATTTAGAACCATGGGATTCACCTTACCTCGTTTTTGTTTTCCACTGTGCAACAATAACATAACAAATCTTAACACTAGTATAGTAATATCACCAAGATGTGTATAAAATTCACACTTATCACAATTTTCTTTGTCACTAATCTTTAATACAAAATAAAATAAAATCCGACGACGGTGACGCGTCGGTCTGAAGCTTGCTAAATGTCAAAAAGTAACCATTAACCATAACCAAAGATAAATTAGACGTCAAAAACCAAACCAAGACTACCAACCAACCGCCATAGAGAATGTGTTGCCAACAAGAAATTTTGAATTCCGCTAAGCAAGTTGGTATTTTCCGTCAAAATTTTATATTTTTGAAATACATTACATAAAATACCCATTACTTCTTCGGGTAAATCATACGAGTAGCATACCTTGTCATTTCTTTTCAGGCCAAAATGTATTTTAAATGATAATAACCTTTTTTTGCACTGTTTTGATTTTTCTCCATTCATTACGCTGAAAACGTCCTGACATGACATGATTAGTTCGCAAATATGTATATATATACGTTTAATTTCAGTCAAAACTTCCGTCAATAAATCCGTTAGTAGCCACCAACATTATATTTTCTCCCATATTCACTTTTAAGGTTGAAGCGCATACAAAACATGGAGAAAAATCAAATATAATACCAATCACCAAAGTACTTTCAACAAAACCACGCTAATACGTATCCGTTAAGTGTTTTATTTCAATATTTTCTCCCTTTAGTGCCTGACCCTAATCCGTTAAATCTGATGGGAAATCTGTTCAGTTGGCAACACTCAGACTCACGGTGCGATGCGAGCGAGGTGGAATGAAGCGAGCGAGCGAGACGCCAAACGCGAGCATAATTTCATGGTTTTTCTTTGTATCCGTTGTATATAGAGAAGAGAAGCTCGTTTGCTTATCTACTCTGTGGTTCGTCCGTACAGCAGCGGTAGGTATCGGCTATAAAAACATTGAAGTTAATGTTAACTGTGTTTTGACAGATGTATGTGATACATTGCTACTTTTCTTTGGTAAGTTTTTATTTGTGCCAAAACGAAGTAGCAATGTATCATATCGACACGTGCAAGGAAAAACATCGTAATTCAGTTTAAGGCATTTCTCAGGAGAGCGCAACAAAGATTCAAAAAAATCTTACCAATTTCGGTTAAGTCGTAATGCCAATCGATCTTGAACATTTAAGTAAACGTGGTAAGACCTACCCAATTGTATTATTATGATGCCATAAATGTATATATTGAATGATTTATTCAATGTTTTTGAGAGTTACAATCAAATTCGTCCACATACACTTTATAAATGACATTGTAACTCAGACATACAATCATAAATTGTATGAAATTGTTATATTCATTGAACAAAATAACTGTATGTCTGAGATACAATTTTTAAATAGTTAACCCTTTCGCGGGCAGTACTAATTACGAGCTTATTACTAGTTTTGATAATTGGAAATGTAAGCAAAGGATACTTATAAAACGTTAACCACCAATTTGAATCCCCCACACGCCCGAAGTCATTTTGGTGGGGGGTGGCAAAATGTTTGCCAATGCACTTCTAAGAAATGTTATGTGGCAATATGGTTGCCAATGTTTATTTAGGAACAATATTTAGGCAATAAAATAAAATAATTTGTAGAGAAATCAATAGTATTTATTCTTAGAGTAATTAAACATTTTACAAAAATCAACTTAGTTTTCCAAGTCATCTTCTGAATCTGAAGTATCAGGAATGTTGACTAATTCCACTAATTCTTTCTTGGTCAAAGGACGTTTTTGATTAGGTGGCATCTGAAATAAACAAGAAATAATCAAGCATTGGCAACCCATTTGCCCAAAACCAAGGTGCTAACTAAGCATTGGCAACTATTTTGCCACGGTAGTGGGGCAGTGGCAAGGTCAACTTCATAATATCATAATTAGTGTGCTTCTAAATAATTTGAAAAAATATTATGATAAAACCGTAGCATAAGCATCCCTTATATCAAAATTGAATGTTTACTTACATTTCTTACGGCTAATTTTCAGATATTTTACGATTTGTTTCTAACCTCCTTCAAATTTGCTGCACTTTGCACGTGAAGAGAACAAAATGTCAAATTCCGCTCCTGTCATTGTTGTCTATGCCATTGTTTTTTTTCAGGTGATTTCTAACAGATGGCGCTACATTTTTCGAGTACACCACACTTCGTTGGCTTAATAGTTTTGGCGCTAAATTTGAAAATATGCTTTGGCAAATATTTTGCCAATGCCCGCGAAAGGGTTAAGTTATGTGTTTTAGGGTTACAATTAGAAATAAAAATGTAGTTTTTTTTATATTGTTTTCCATGGTTAACGACGTTATTAGAATAAACTATGTCGGAATTTATACCAGGCACCTGTTTATTTTTGAGACTCCGATATTTCGGCGCAGTTGCATGCGCCATGGTCACGGAAGAACTGTCGATTGTTGCGTGCGGGTAGATGTTATTGGCAGACGAATCAGTCTACCCTCCGTCTAAGTCTTTTATTTTATTACGCGCGATACCGGTACCACTGTCTGCAAACTCACACTCGAATATGTGGGCCTAGTACGAGTTGGTGTTTTTCACTTTTAGTAGTTAGTTAACTATCGTTTTCTCTCCTTCACTCACTCACATTGACTATGAGCAGTAGATATATCCGATAGTTAACTATGCGAGAAGTGAAAACACCAACTCGTACTAGGCCCTCTTCTCGATACACGACACTCACTGTATCTGTACGCGAAACGGCACTTTTATGATTTTTGTTGTTTTTACACAACCGGACTACTGGATTCCAGATATTATTTGACAATTTATACCCATCTTCACGATTGAAATTTTTGTATTTGGTAATTTCAATCGCTTCCCTGACCATTTTTGGTATATAGTGGCGTTCTGTTGATATAATCTGAAGGTTATGCAACTTGATCCAGTGATTTGTGTCCGAATTAATTAAATGTTCAGTGATGGCCGATTTTTGCGTATCGTTGTTTTTGACCGCTTTTATGTGTTCCTTTATACGGCATGCTATTGTGCGTTTAGTTTGGCCGATATATGAACTACCACAACTGCTGTGCAGTCGATCTTGTAAACACCAGGTTTCCCAAAGGAAAACTACGGTCTTTCGGGTACCGTAGACATTGTGATACCTTTTTCAAAGGAGTGAAGATAACTATATTGCATACTTTTTTTAACATTTTAATTAATTGCGTATTTCAGGCCTTATCCGTCACTCCCTTTACATAATATGAAAAAATACTGGCTGTCTATCTACTTCCTGTTTCTGTAACTGGTGCTTTTTCGTGTGTCTCGGTGGAATCGAAAACACGAAAAAGCACAAAATTTTCTAAGAACAAGATCGTAACTTGTATTACAATTTTATTCAAGTAAACTAATAATGGTAAGCAAAAAAAAACACATGTAACTAAATATACAATTTCAGTAACGGCAGTTAACCTCCACTTACGATGTTATTATTCTGTGTATATTTTAAATTATAACGAATTTAGATACGACGATAAGAGTAAAAAAATCCGCTTTTTTTGCTGAGTAAGAATATCATCTTAACTCAATATCGCCAAAAACTGAGTTACGATGTTTTTCCTTGCACGTGTCGATACATCTGTCAAAACACCGTTAACGTAAACTTGAATGTTTTTTTTTGAAGATTTTTGGCTTGGAAACTTTAATGTTTTAGCCGATAGAGCCCCACATTAGTTTCAGTTAGGGATACGAATGGGAAAAAAATATCGATACATCGATTTTTAATGGTTAATTTAATCCAATTCGATTTATCGGGAAAAAATATAACTAAATATATTATAATAAATAAAATTGGGTAGAACGGAATCTTCTTTGACAGAGTCCCAAACGCAGAATAAGAATGGGATTAGAAAATGGCATCGTACATATTCACATCTCGCTCGCATACTAAACGCCACACATATTGCTTTCTCACTCACACTCGATGTGGAAAGCGCGGTGAACCACCATTTTCAAACCCAATCTTATCTGCGCGGGTTGGAAGAAGTCATTGTTCTTTCTTCCGTCCCGTGTTGCCAGGGTTGCTGACTGTTAAAATATACATAATTATGCTCACGTTAAGAGATAATTTCGCTAAAATATTACTTTTTCTTTACTTAGAAATCATTATTTTGTTCTAGTTTTACAAAATATTAATAATGACATAATTCATTTTGATATTATTTAATAATAACTTATGATCCGCGCGCGATGAGAAGTAATGAGAATGGTATGCTATCTTTTGGAACTGAGACGTGCACGTCGTGCACGGACCGTCGGCCAGCCGTAGCGTCGGCAAATTCGCGTAGATAGATATTCGCATAATGCTAGTTGTGTAGAACTGTGCGCGTGGATTTCTGCTCGAGTTTTATTTTAAATGCGGATTCATATATTATTGTGTGATTATTTTAGTGATGAATTAATAATGAGTGGAAAAAAGGGTACAGCTTTTTATTTTTATAAAAAATAATCTTTAAAATAGATTCAAAATTTTTAGCTAACGCTACTTGACTGCTTAGCTGTCATTTTCGATCCCATTCTAATCACGCGCGGATTATACCCAAATTTTAGAACCACGTGACTTGCGCAGTAGCAATTTTAGGTAGGTACAAAAATGTTTAGTGCGTAAGCCTCATTGTCTATGGTTTGGTTCAAGTTGCTATTAAAGCGCGAGCTGTACCTATTAAAAAAGCTTTGAAAAAGTACATATGAGCCCGCAGACAATGTCACATTTACAAATTTTCGCTAGATCACTTCGCTTCTAAAAATGTATGGATTTGACGTTTTAAATTTCGATTGATAACGAAACCATAAGTCAATGCCATACATGTTTCAAAAGCGAAGCGATAACGAAGATTTGCAAATGTTACTTTGGTTAGACCCCCAGTTCAATTTAAACCAAACAGTTACAGTGCACGCCATCACGCCAAGTTTAGGTTCAGGTGCCGAAAGGATCGTTTGTAAAGGCTTTAATAAAGTTTGAGTGCTTTATTTCATGCAAATTCGTTCATTGATTTTATTGCTAACAGTGGCAGGCTTATAGCTAAGAGCCTATGTTCCATCAAACAGAGGCTCTTCTCAAAGGTAAATGCTTTTGAGCATCGAGCGTTATTTTTATGGCCTGTCCATTGAAAAAAGTTTTAATAGTCGTTTTAGTGACAATTTAAACGGTAGGTAGGTACCTAGCTCTTTGAAAGCTTTATGTTAGTTTAGGTACTAGGGCTGCCAACATGTCTGGCTAAAAATACCTAATATTTTTTGGAAAAGTATAGTATTTTATGGAAAAGGCAGAATTTTTTTTTTTTATCAAAACTATATTTTTTTGCACTTCTTGCATTTTTCAACAATTCAGATACACTATAGGTACCTAACCTACTACACGCTATCAAATCAGTCAAAGTGCATGATCACAAATTTTAAAAATTAAAGATTTATTTGCTGGCGTTCGATGTTGAAAATATAGTATACAAGGTGTTACTAAAATACCCCTAATGCCGAATATGGTATATAGGGACCATCAAACTGAACAACTTTTACTATGGGGCCAACTCTGAAATCGCGAAAAAAAAATCAGCTGTTTCATATATTTTGATATTTTCGATTTTAATTTTTGTATGAAACAGCTGTTTTTTTTTTTCGCGATTTTAGAGTTGTTCCCATAGTGAAAGTTGTTCAGTTTGATGGTCCCTATTATACCATATTCGGCATTAGGGGTATTTTTGTATAGTACGCCGACCTAAAATATAGTATAATACTATTTATTATAGTACGGTTGGCAACCCTATTAGGTACCCATAGTAGCAGCCCTAGCATGACCACCGAAACACGATTTATATCGTGTGATTATAACGTTTTATCGACACTCAACTGTCAATATTTGGAAGCACTGCTACCTACCACCCCCTTTCTTCCGTAGAACATCCAGCCTAGGGTTGCTAACCCTACTATATAATATAGTATCATACTATATTACGATATAAAAAATAAAATAAAAAATATAATAAAATAATATAAAAAATATAAGTAGGTAGTATCATGTATAACTGTCAAAGACAATGGATTTTGACAGTCGAGTGTCGATAAAAACGCTACCTATATCACGCGATACATACTTATCGTGTTTCGGTGGTCATGCTAGGGGGCCTGAGCACACTCGCCAAAGTACAGAGTCCGAGTAGGTAGGTACTTAAATAAGTAATTAAGCTACCTAAGTGTTAATAATTCACGAATAATAATTGCTAAGAAGCGAGCTTATCAAATTAACCAATGAAAAAGATGCAATTAAGATTTCGACTGAAAGAAAGCCGGGATAGGAAGGGAAGTCAGAACCGAGAAAACAAAAGCTGTTTTTCATCACGCGTATCTCGTAAAATGGCGTGGATAATAAGCGTTTTATTCCAGGTTATTTAATTTTGAGCTCGAGAGCCAGAACCTGGTCTGCATTTTCTTCAATTGCACTATCATTTGCTAACCAACGGATCGCAAGATAGAATTGAATTTGCTGGAGCTTTTTATTTTATTTTAAATACTTAAAGTTGAAGTTGAGGTTGATTTTAGGTCTTTGAGCCCAATATATCATTGTTTGAGCCTAAGATAATATATAACTGTCAAAGATTTAGTAGTTTGGTTTTTTTAACCGACTTCAAAAAAAGGAGGAGGTTATCAAGTCGACTGTATTTTTATTTTTATTTTTTATGTATGTTTTAACTTAACTTCACCAGTTGTTAACTGATTTCAATTATTCTTTTTTTTATTTGAAAGAACACAATTCGTGTGTGGTCCCATAAAAAAATTACAGAGATCTGGCTAGTAGTTTTTTCATAATCCTGAAAAATAACAATTATTTGGCTTACCATCGCACGAGTTTTTGCGGATTTTCAGGTATAACTTCTTTGTTTATGAACGGATTTCGATGATTCTTTTTTTGTTTGAAAGGGTATACCTCAAGAATGGTCACATTTTAATTTCATTGGTATTGGACCTTGGACTTCGAAGATACACTAGGGAACTCCTCAAAGTCAAATAGAATAATTATGTATAGTGATTGAGATATTGGTAGGCTTATGACAATCCAAAACAATCCGAACTATGGTCTGCGACGTTTAGGACTAGACTTGGACTACGAAATACAAAGGCACAACAGAACTCCTTAAAAACAAACAGCGTGAATTTGGAAATTGAGTTATGGGCGTTGTACCATAGAAAATATTATATGAAGTTAAAAAATATTTACACGCTTACATACCTTTCCACAAATACTATATAAAGTAAAAAAATATTTACACGCATACATACCTACCACTAAAAAGTTGAAAATAAAAAAGCTTTTTAAAAAAAAAGAAAAACCACCTTCAAAAAACCCGAAAACAAAAACAAAAACTGCTTTAAAATTAAATGCCTTTAAAAAGCAAGAAATAATATTCGAATTATTAGTTACGCATATCCTATTATATCATATTAATAAAACACGTCTAATGAAGTCGGGTGCGGCTTTTTGAATTAGAAAGAAAAAGAAAAGCAGTTGTCCTCCTGCTCCACCCGACTTTATTAGACGTGTTTTATTAATATGATATAATAGGATATGCGTAACTAATAATTCGAATATTATTTCTTGCTTTTTAAAGGCATTTAGTTTTAAAGCAGTTTTTGTTTTTGTTTTCGGGTTTTTTGAAGGAGGTTTTTGTATAATATTCTTCATTGCCACAACGAGTTGTGGTCATTTGGTATGATGACCACGAATTTCACTTTGTAGTCTTTCGGTAATTACCACAACGCGTCATGGGCGTTTTTAGAAGAGCCACAACACGATCTTCGCTTGTGGATTTTTGGCAGTGACCACAACGCGTTGTGAGCGATTTTTATAAGCGATTTCAGTCTTTGAGCTTAACATAATAAAAAAACAGTATGACCTTTACCACGTTGAGTAAACGATATTCGGTAATCAGCTTTATTCCATTATGCCAAGTTTATTGTAGGTACCATCTTTAAAAAAATACTTGCATTCTAAATTATTACTACTACTAAGGTATTACTTTCTCTCCCCTGAATTAGTGATGTTTTTCATATGATATGGTTATATTATAAAATATGTTTTTTATAATTTTAATAAGAATGTTAAGCTATGACATTCTAGTCTAGGTATTTCTTTCTACTAGGTACACAATTACTTACATCTTGAATAATGGCCCTTGAAGTAAGTTGAAAAGTTGGTTAGGTATCTGAAACAATAAAATCATTTTAAGTTACATAAGCATACTCGGTATAGTGACTCGGTAGCTCAGCGATCAGAGCATTGGACCGGATATCCAAAGGTCGCGGGTTCGATTCCCGTCCGAGAACATGATCTGGTGCAAGTCGTATTTTTTCTAGTATATTATTTGATATTATATAAAAATAGCATTGTGAATGCTAAAATCTCAAAATTTAAAAATAAGTATGATTGGGAATAAAATATATTGATTAACTGCCCCCTGATTACGTAACTCTAGTCGCTAACAATCTAATTTGAAATCAACTGAAACCGTAAGAAATCGTTTAAAATTAATGAAAGACAGTTTCAGTTGGCAGCATATAATTATCTGCTAATAAATGAAACTGTCAAACTTCATTCATTTCAAATGATTTCAATCAGTTTCAAACGAGAATTGATAGAGGGAGATTTATTTATTTTTTGGAACGGTAACAAAGTACACGCGGCACCTCAGACTATAATAATATTAAGACCTACGTAATAAAAGCTGTATTCGCAGTTTAACTGTATAACCTGACGTGCTGTCGTGTGTACCTACAAATTAAAACATTTTATTATTAAATCTTTAGCTGTTGCACGTTATTAAATTAGTTCTTCAATAACAACCGAGCACAACATTCAAATTAGATTTTACTTTAGTTTAATACAATAGTTTTTGTGTTACTTTATTAACTAAAGTCTGAGAAAAAAAAAAGATGTTTAGTTAGTTACTAAAATACAACAGGTTAGAGTTATAAAACGCTTTTTCAAAAGAATCTGATCAAAGAGATTACACGATCATTCAGACTGACATCAGAAATTCTAAGAATTAATCGTAAAATGGGCAGCCCTGTATCAGTCTGCATGATCGTGTAATTTCCATCACAACAAGGAGTTACGTAATCAGGGGGCTGAACTGAAAATGATGGACATGATTAGTCACCAATATCTCAATATCTGCTATTATCTTATAAGTTAGAATTGTCTATAGTCTAAAACATTGTGTCACTACTAAAACCAGTGTGATAGTAGTTGATAACAACCAAACAAAGAACAACAAAATAAAACATGGTTGAACAATAATAATTAGGTAGGTACCCTATGACTGTAAATTGTCGTTTTACAGCCGTTAAAAAAAGAAAAATATTTTCAATTATTTGTCTGTTTTTTTAGTTTTTAGGATTCTTTTACTTGAGTTTATTTAAGTTAAAATAATAATTTGCTTTAACGTGAACTGTAATTTATTTTTACCTACCTGTCTGCAAGGTTTATATCAAGCATTATATAATTACAAAAGCAATTAATTTGACTCCGTGATGAATATTGTATCCGAATTCTCAGTAGGCAAGGCATCTTAATATAAAATAGCTTTCAAGTTTGATAAAATAAGCCTGTTGTGATCGATTTACAATTAGGTCGGTTGTTAACATGGGTCGTTTCTTTGAATTGAGCTGTTTACAATGCTTATATGAATACATTACAAACGTTTACTCACCTATTATGACTTTGAAAATTACACGGTAATTTTCGAACATGTAGGTTGCCCAATTAGGGAGTTCCTTAAGAGGTTACGTACGAGAGGCTAATTTCGACGAGATTCGAACGACTTTACAATGAGTAAAACATCTATAACGTGTGTAAAGGTAGAATAATTAGGCCATTTTATACCCTATTGAGATATGAAAAGATATAACCTAATAAGGAGAACATAAAATAGTAGATTATGCAATAAGGGCTTAAAGTAGTGTATTGTGTCCCGGGCGCTATTATTGAACCCCGAGTACGAGGGATTCTATGGTTAACTCCCGAGCGGAGCGAGGGAGTTAAGGCTAGAATCCTGAGTACGAGGTGTTCAAGATCGCCCATGACAAATACACATTTAAGCCCGCGATGCATACTCTACTTTTTATACTTTCTGCGAGGCAATTGAAACCAATGACTGTTATAAAGAAAGTACTTAAAAGTAATTATTTAAAGTTAGAATAATAAAATATGAAAAATTAAGAATATTTATTGAAAATTAAAAGTTATGTTAGAAACATTACACCAATTGTGCAACGACAAAGTTACATTCTTTGGTACATTTATAGTTAGGTTAGAGTTTATGTTTTTGTCGTCTATTCTGTAGTGGTCAGTTCGACATTCAAATAAATCCTTCTTGGTGCGCGGGTGAAAATGAATTTCGTTTGCACCTAAACTTTTTTGAAACCAACATCGATCAAGCACGACTACAAGGGTTGCATTCCAAATTCAAATCACATTATTCCCCATGGGAAAAATGACTTACTTTAGGAAAGGTTTGCATGACACATAATATGCCATTGACGAGCAGGTAGTATAAAAAATCTTTTAAATTAAAAATGCTTAATAATTTTCCGTTGAACACGGTAATTTGGATAAATTACAAATTTATCTAATATCTTATTACGAGTAGTATAGTAAAACAAGCTGATATGTTTTCGTTTCCTTTTCAGAAGATGTGGTAACAGGATCACTGCGATTGAAAACTAATTGAAGAAAAAACTAATGAAACATTTGTCTATCATCCTCAAATTTTAATTAAAGTATCTTGAAAGAATTTTGAGGAAGTAAACAAGTTCAAAGGGGCAAACCGGCGAAGTTCATTTCGTTTACCAATCAAAGTTAATAATCCCCTGATATAAAATGGGGATGTTTCCATAATATGATATTAAGCCCGTTTTCAATGTGGGAAATGCTAAATGCTATTTTAATAGTACCTTTGAAATAAATGAAAGGAACTATAGAGGGTGGGTTATTTCAAAAGGATTACGAATATTACTATCGATCAATGGTTTTATTTATTTCTTTATTTAGCATCGTCAGTACTTATTTCCAGAATTGAATAGCTGGAGTATTGTGGCAATTCTACCGGCACGAGGTTGTTAAAAGTACTTATTGTTAAATCAGGGTCGTTTTGAAAATTTTCACTGCTTTCTGACTCTTTTATTATTATAGTGTTATATAGGTAGGTAGGTATTGCTTTTCGGGGCTTAATAAAACTAATATTGTAGTAGTAAGTATATTATGTTTTAATCCAGGTTATAAATTATCTATTTCATCATCCAAATCCGTCCAGCCATTTAAGCGTGAAGATGTAACGAACACACACACACACAACTTTGCATTATAATTTAGTAGGATACTGTGGAGTCTAAGTGACGATTTGTTTTTTTCTATAGGTACAAAATAGTAGATTGTTATTTTATTATAATATTTTATTTATGAAAAATTACTATACAAAATTAACTGTTTGTGAATTTTGGTACAGCACGCAGAGTTAGTATCTTTTCCAAATGATAATTTAGTTTTTTATTTGAAATTATAGAACACGCCGCTGCTGGCCGTGCAGCCCGAAGTTTTAATTTCTCATTGTGTTATCGACAAAGGAGGATTTACACATGTTATTTTGTCTGTATATTCTTATTTTTTTGATGCTTTCTAATGTCATTTAAATATTTAGTTGTCACCGCTCGAGCTGCCTTTTTACTTCTTATTTTCCTAATTTTATTACTTTCAGTATTACATTGGTTGCTTATACACAAACAAGTTAACATTTTTTTTAATTCTGAACAAAATTATTTAATTACCTAAGTGTAAAGTTTTCGTTGCCGAAGATGTAACTATAGAGTTATAGAACTGAATATAAAACGTAGTCAGCCATAGGGCTGACTACGTTTTATATTCAGTTCTATTAAAAAAACTGCCCTAGGGTGGCAAGTAGTGTTTTCCATCCGCTACTGGGTTTAAATATACCTACATCACTTTACAAAAATAAGTTATTAATTCTAGTCTTATTTATTAGAAGAAGCCGGAAAGAATATAACGAAGCTTGAAATCGTCTGTTTAAATTACATAGTGGCAACCATGCACGGTATTGATATCTCATAGTTTCAGCCGCAGGAATCCATATGAACAGTTGATGCTCTGTATTGGTATGTCGCATTCCACTGAAAGCACACTTATAGCTATCCAAAGCTATATTAATGAACACAATACCCATTGGTGGCCTTTTGTTGTTTCACGAAGCATGTAGGAAGTACTTACTTTTTAAAATTGTATACGAATATTAAGAGAAGATACCTTTTTTTTTAATTTAGATTTTTCGCATTCACAATGCTATTTTTATATTAAGATAAATAATATTAGAAAGAAGATAACTTTTACGGACTATACTAATTCTGTGCTTTAACTCTAAGACATAAGATATCGAAAGTTGTTGAATTAGATAAATATTATCATGTGAAAGTATTTTAAAGCAAGTTATATTACTTTTCTAAATGCTTTTCATTGTTTAGGTGCATGAAAAAGAAGAACACAAAAATTATAACATGCCTCTGAATATACTCAAATATCCGAGTAGACCTTATTATGAAATTCATAAAACAACATTTGCATAGTGAATGCAAAAAATAATGCTACAACCTACAACTCTGGGGAATGTCTGAAAAAATCAAAAAGGCTGAAAATTTTTTCGTAGATAGAAATAATCTATGAAAAAGCTTTGGAATTTTTGGCTGCGTGGACCTTTTTTAAATATTAAAGGTAATTCGTTTTGCAAGCTTACAGAAGTAACAGCAGAGTGGCAATGATTTCCTTGCTATTACCTAATGACCACATGTTAAAAAAGTAAACCAAAAAATGTCATTTCTGCATAGCCATTTTTTATGTCAAAGTGCAGTTGACAGTTCAGTTTTTTTTTTAAATAATATGGTGATTAGGGAACAGCAAGCGAATATAAGTACCTACTATTACTTTTGGGGCCCTATTTTGAAAGGCGTCAAATGCTCTTCTTTACTAAAACCCCTGTAACTGTGTTTTTCTGTCACTTATTGCATCTTGGTGTGCATGGATGGACTCGGTCGCCTTTGCGACTCTCGTGGTACATTCGACGCGTCTGCTTTTCTTTTGTTTCTAGCCATTTTTAACTACCACTTTTCCAGAAAGCGTACACTTGGAAAAATATCGTGATTTTGTAGAGCTTTAATACATTTTCCTGTATTCAAAGGTATATTCCTTTTTGTCTACTTTTACTCGTAAAAAAAGTATTCTAATGTTTATTAGAAATAAAGCATTTTTACAGCGCGTATATTATTAATTCAGGTATTGTTTTAGAATTATTTCGTTTGGATTTATTGAGTTTTTGAATTTTCCGACGTTTCGACACCTTTCCAGGGGCCGTACGCGCGGAAGTCTTAGAAGTGTATATTCTAATGTTACGGATGACATAAATAACACAAAATGATTCTCACTGAGAACCATTATGTATTTTATTACCTATTCAAACGAAAAGTACTCGTACCTAGTAACTGATAAAAAAACCAATAAGAAATTTTTCCGTTAAAGTTCACCTAAAAGGAATTGTTATCGAGTTGCGTTGCAAAATTGATTACTTTTCGTAGTGCCTCAAAAGTTATTAGTTCACTGGGGCAAGTTGCGTGTATTCCCGTGAGGTTTGTGCTTTGGGGTCGGGAATTCGGGATGTTGTTCTTACCAATATAAGTATATCTTCTGCAAGGGAATAAGGCTGTTGTCAATAATTAATAAATAATAAATGCTTGGACAATTTCACACAGCGCCATCTAGCCCCAAACAAAGCAAAGCTTGTAATATATGCTAAACAACTGTACCCTTAGCACAAACAGCTATCGAAAAAAATAACGCGCGTAAAACATGCGATACAGCGCCATCTACCGCCGAAAAGCGAAATGAAATTTTCCATAAATAATTATACTCTATCGAGTACTTTGACGCGCGTTTTTTTTCTCGATAGCTGTCTGTGCTAAGTGTACTGATATACTACTAATATACTTTAAAAATATATACTTATTATACATAGTAATACCCAAAGTCGTCACAGAAATTAAAATTCATCATTTCAATTTTTGCCCGGCCGGGAATCAAACCCGGGACCTCTTGCAGTTACTACTCTTCCAGTAAACCGGCATGTTGACCACTGCACCACTCAGGTCGTCAAATAAATTGCAAAATAATTGATATAGACCTGATAAAGTTTGACAGTGTGCAGTATAATGACTTTTTTTTAAATTAATTGTTTCGATCGATTGAGGTCAATCAACGCATTGGTTATAGTATAGATCTATCCATAATTTAAGTATTGTCATTTTGGTTTACATTGCGGTGTAGCTATGAATAGTTTGTTCTATTTTCAAAATGGTTGACGCAATGGATATAAAGTCGTCATGACAGGTGACAAATTGTCACGTTTATTAAATAGGACCGCCAGGTAACCCAAGGGTTAAAACAAGGATATTTAGAATATCTTTCATCCAGAAAAAGCAATGTTTTCGAGGAATATAAATAGATGCGCGGGCAGCCGCTAGTTTATACATTTATACATATAGTAAAACTGTAAATTCTAAATGTTTGTGCGCGCATCACGCAAAAACCGCTGAACGGATTTTAATGGGGTTTTTACAGTTTGGTAGCTTGGGGTCCAACCTTAAATCTAAACCATGTTTCGTCTAATTCGGGTGGGTTGAACCAGGAAAATAGCTGAACTCTCCATATCACTAGCTGTCATACAATAAAGTGATTTAAATTAGTCGCTTTATTTTTCTACTGTCCAAGCGGACGAAGTCGCGGGCGGAGGTTAGTATGAAATAAAACTAACGGTCGCCATTTCAATAACAAAACATTTTACGAGAATTCTATCAGTGTTTGTTGTGAGCCCGATATAAAGTTCTGTCCTGTATCATTTATTGAAAATTCACTGGACCAGCATGTTACCCGTTGTATGAGCCCACAATATTGAAATAGTTTGTTTGTGTTTACCTACTGACGTTCGATTGCACCGCACCTCTGTTTCAGACGCGGCGTCCGAGTCAATTATTGGTAGATATTTGGTTTTGAATCCTTACTATACTATAATATTATAAATGCGAAAGTCAGTTTGTTACGCCTTCACGTCTTAACTACTGAACCGATCATCTTGAAATTTTGCATACACGTTGTCTAGGGTACAGAGAAGGACATAGGGTACACTTCATCCGGAAAAAATAATTGTTCCCGAGGGATAGCAAAAAAACTTGCCACGCAGACAAAGTCACGGGCGGTCGCTAGTAAGCTATAAATATAGGTTGCCTGACAGACAGGGTTAGGTAATTTTCAATTAAAAAAACATGCTCCGAATTAATTTAATATGCAGTGCATATTTGATGAAACTTTTGAGACCTAGGTCGCAATAATGCAAAAAGCCTTAAAGGAAAGAAGAAGTTAATAACTAAAATAACAAACCGTGAAAAAACAAGGAAAAATAGTAGAAATAAGCCGATTAAGAATGTTGTTAAGGGATTATTTGAACTCTTGTTTATCTCAATAACTACTAGGTAACTACAGATAAAATTCTTCTGTCTGAGAGCAGCTTATACAGGGTTATTAGTAAAACACCAACAACCTCGCTGGAGTAGATTACTAACACCATAAAAAACAACATTTGTTCTACGACTTTTCCGAAAACAGAAAAAACGACTTTTCGTATTAAACTCGTTTAGCTGATAGGAAATTTTTATGGAAAGCCGATTATTTCTTTGTAATCGGAAAAATCGTAGCACTATCAATGTTGTTATTTATGCTGTTAGTAATTTACTCCTGCGAGGTTGTTGGTGTTTTACAAATAACCCTGTATAAAGAGCGATTCGTTTATTTTAACAGAAGATATTATTTGGGATTGGTTGTATACGGACAAAATAAGAAAAGATTTTTTGTTTTTTTAAGTCTATCCACGCACGATATTGAATAAAAAAGTGTAATTTTCATTGTGGTTTTATAATCCATACTTTTTTGGAATAATGATTTATGTCATTATATCATAACTTGATACCTACAAGTTTAGTAAACACTAACTAACTACTTACTTTTGTTTTCCTTACCACCAAAACTGAACAATGAAGTACACGGTACATAACTGTGCCGTGTTCCATCATGCCGTGCTAGTAAGTTTTAATTGGTCCGTGGGTCTCGCCAGTGTGGCATTCAAGTCGAGTGGTTTCATGAAGAACTAGTAATAAAAAGAGATTCCCGCAAACTTTTTCACAAAAAAATCACAGGTCTCCATAATCGATCGATTTTTTAAAACGCTTAGGCACTAAGTAAATCATAGACCATCAGCCATTCTGAATGTCCCTACTGCTGGGGCACAGGCCTTCCTTATGGGTGGATAAGGAGGATGGGCCATAGCATACCACGTGGGCCCAATACGAATTGGTAGGTGTTAACGACTGCAAATGCAGCTGGGGCCAACGGCTTAACGTGCCTTCCAAAGCACGGAGGAGCTCGAGACAATAAATTTTTGGTCACCTATACCATGACCCACCCTTGCGAAAGTTGCTTAACCTCCACAATCGCTGGGCCTGGCGCTAAACCACTGCGTCATCGAGCTCCTCACTAAGTAAATCTACCGTGAAATATTTATGTGATAAATTTAGAAGCATTTTGTCTGATTGTAAGTAGTGGTGTGCCAGTTTTACAGTAGGTATCTACGTAACAGCCCGCGCGGGAGCCATTTCATGAGAAGTTTTAGGGTAAAAGCTTCCAATTTGTCAAAATCGTATTCAGTTCCAACGTCCCCTTAACTTTTATATTTGCACTGGCTTTTGCGACAGTTTCGTTGGAACCACATTTTGGGTCTCAGTGAACTTTCCAAATATGTTAAGAAGTAAGTAGTTTGTTGTAATTCGAACTGTGGACATTTTGAATTAGAATGAATTGGTTTGAAAATAAAGACTTTAATGTTTACACTTTCATTCAATCAAAGATTTATTGATGTAATTTTGAGCAGTAGAAGATTGTGTGGTGCACGGTGTACCACATAGAAGCTTCTTTTGGTGTAATAACTTTAATAAAGATTGATTTATTAAACATGGTGACATAGTAACGTATTAATGTATTTAATTAATCCTACATCATAAACTTTAAATTATACTCCGACCGACCTCTCTGTATAGGTCGAACGGAAAAAAAGTCTGGAACGGGTGGTAGAAAAATATAGACGATTCAAAAATACTTAATTACAATTTTCATTTGAATATAGTTATTTTTGAGCTTGACTTTGTAGTATACAACAACAAGAAGCTTAGTGAATGCGTTAATTTAAATTAGCTGTCACCACAAACGCTATATCCCTATCATGGGACATCGCATTGGGGTCTTAGGTACCTTTAGATAGATAGGATAAACATTTTGCTAGACATTGTGTACTTTTTTTTCAAGGATGTATTCTTCGATCAGGTCGTTATAGATAACGCACGAGTGAGATGGCTCCAGGCAGTTCCATTTGACGGCTTAAACACGGCTTGGATTGAATTTAAATTCTTTTGAAATTCCATTTAAGACCTTTCATATAATATGCCGTCTAAAAAGAATTTGTACCATATCTGTATGAATCGATATTCGGTAAAAGTGTCTGACTAAGTAATATTTTTATTTAAAATAATTTTTTCAACGCATATTGCAAAAAGGACCTTAGACCATTTTAAATAAAAAAAAACTTGTATAGTTTGATTTTCGAGAGATTGTACCGGAGTCACAGAAGTCAGAACATAATTGTTTTTGCATAATTTGTTTCGGCTATGAGTAGGTGTGGAACGTTCCGTTTATCAAAATTTGTTTTTATATTTTGTTGGACTTATGCCCTTTCATAAGATTAATTATTTATTCTATCGCAAGTACCTGTTGTAATAACTGTAAACCAGATTTATTGTAATCTATTTAATCGCTTAATCACACATCATCCCCTCTTCTTTGTCTCAGTTGTTGTATAGTAAACTGTTAAACCCAAATCAAATTTAGGGTACTGCCCAAGGGAGACACTGTCTAATAGAAAATTTGTTTAGGTAAGCCATCTTTTTCAACGGCAAACTAACCTGAATCTGTTTTTTTTTGTTCCTTTATTTTGAAGATTTTTTCTCTTTGTCAACAGAGTGAATTTATTTCGTTAAATTACGCAACCTTACCTATATACTTCATTTCAGTAGTTATAGATTGTACAGAAAATATTTTGTGAGTATTTCTTCTTTAGACTCTTGTCTCTTTTGAACTACTAGTAGTGGAGGTACCAAGTAGTAGTAGACAAATATAGATAGATTACTCATTTTTTAAAGTTTTGGTACAATCTTGCTGTTAACTCGACTTTCCAGTTTTCTGTCATTAACTCAACTACTCCGTTTCCATGTTTTCCTTTCAGTGCTGGTTAGAATACAATCTTCTCAGAATCCTTGGGAGTAACGGCATATTTAACTCACACACACATATTGCGTGGTGTTTAGACATATTTCCCGGGTGCCGGTACCCTAATATCGCAGAGTGTCGTAATCCGATTAGGACCATCTCGCACGGAGTCGCCACAGTTAGGCTGGCTTAACATGTCCCGCCGACAAGGAATAAGGCACTAAAATACTATAAACACGTATAGGGTCGGGATCAGACCGCTGCTGTTATTATTCTAAGGTCAGGATCATTCTGCGCAAACGAATACTCTTTTATAAATTTCCAACAATACAGTGTAATTTTCTTTGACATTGCAAACAAACAAACCATTCCAATAAATTGATAATTGGAGTCTATAAAAACATTATCATTGTGTTTAATATACTGAAATATAAAACTTTAATAAAACGTTACTTTTTCGGGTAAAACGTAACTTTTTGAACACTTTTAGGTAACTTTTTAGGAAAGGGCATTGGCAACACTGTTCTTAACACAAAACGTATTTTTGGAACGCTAAAAAACAAAGTAAATGACTTCTTGCCATAACGTTATTATTGTAATATTAAATCCATGATTTCCCTAGTTTCTGAAAGAATATTTTTTTAATTTATGGCAAAAATTAAAGATATTGTTTCAAACTAAATAAAAAAAAGTTTTAGCCAAAGGTTACTGAATGTGATGCAAGTTAAGCATTTGTTTAAAAAGTCATTATTTTCTTTTAATGATTTTTTTCATTTACCAGAATGGAACATTAACTCATTTTTCATATCGCTAAAAATCACTATTTCTGGCTTGTGAGTTCCGGAAAACCCAAATGTATTAAAATGGTAGTTAATGACTTAATGCATAGGATGTAAAGTAAAGTAAATTTGAAAAGTTAGAAGATAATGAGTTTTTGCATTATAGAAATTAATCCAGGTGAATTCGTTGGTGCTTTTAATTGTACTTAATGATTATTTGTAGTTAATGAGTTCTTGCAATAAGCCGTCGAAAAGTAAATTAAAGTTTTAAAGATCAAGCCAAATAGATTGAAGAGTTTGTTGCAGGTTGTTTTGGAAATATTTTCTAATGTTTTTTAGAATTATTTTATTAAAATTGTTTTTATAATCATTCGTGCATATGGGAATTAGTTTGTAGAAGTATTGTAGAAGTTAGTTAAGTCTGGGATATTTACGAATTAAGCTAATCACCAAAACAATGATATCGAGCGGAAAACTCATAAACAAACATTAATCAGTAAAATCTCTCACATGCCGCTCAAATGGGAAGATTTTAAAGGCCAAATGAGGTGGCCAATTGTCCATAGAGAAGTTTAAATTCTCCAAAAGAGAAAAAAGAAATGAACAGACACCTCTGCCAAAATGAAGAACGCTTGATTTACAACTTGCGTAAAGCTCGCTCGGATCTTATTAACATTACTTTTTATAACAAGGAGGGTGTTAAATTGTTTCAATGTAGAAGGAAATTTAATTAAAACGTCTAGTTAGTGGGTGTTGACTAGGGTCGTTAAATGTGTTCTTTACAGGTCACCGCCTGAACTGCTGTAATTATTCTGGTAGTGCTAGCAGCGTTTTGATGAAATAATAAAGTTTGTGTTTATTTTGATACTAGCGGCCACCCACGACTTCATCCGCGTGGACCAGGGACCCGCTAGGGAACATTTGTCCAGGATAAAAGATTTTCAGAGTAAGTCCAGGTTATAAACTATCTGTGTACCAAAATTCATTCAAATCCGTCCAGCTGTTCAGGCGTGAAGAGGCAACAAACACACATTTATAATATTACTAGCGGCCCGCCCCGGCTTCGCACGGGTACAATGTAGTTACTAATGTGGTGAGTGTCAAGTTATTAGACTATTCTACAGGATATCTATATAAAGTGGTGGCCACATAATTAAGGACGCCAGTCGATTTTCATACAAACGAAGTAACTTTTAAGCATTGCTTCTCCGCCAGGGATTGACCGAACGGTGATCTGGTGATGGCCATCCAGGGAGTGGATGGAGGAGATCCAGATTTCTATACACACCCAAGTGATCTGACCAGCATTTTAACAGATGTAAGGATATGTTTAAAAAGACCGCGAATATAGCATAAAAATGTATGAAAATCTTGCAACTGAAAATTCTGATGCTTACATCTCTTAGAATGCTGACCAGATCAGTTGGGTATGTATTGCAATCTGAATCTTCTCCATTCACTCCCTGGATGGCCATCATCAGATCACAGCTAGTGCAATCCCTAGCAGAAAACCAAGACTTCAAAATTACCTCATTTGTACAAAAAATGGACTTGTGTCCTTAATTATGTGGCCACCACTATACATAGATATCCTGTAGTATAGTCTAATAACTTCACACTCACATTAGTAACTACATTGTACCCGTGCGAAGCCGGAGCGGGCCGCTATAACTTAAAAGATCTAAGTTTACAGACGACGGGACTCCTAAACCATTGATCCGATTATGATGAAACTTTAGTGAGTTGTTCTGCTTACGACCGAGAAGGTCCCTGGCCAAAATAACAGAGCATTGCAATACGCATGCCGGGTGCAGCTAGTTCTAAATAAAAATATGTTGTGCATTATCAGGATTATCAATCTCGATCATCCAACACTTCTCTATAATATACAACGTGTTACAAAAATACCTCTAATACCGAATATGGTATATAGGGACATTTTAAGATTTTCGATTTTAATTTATGTATGAAACAGCTGATTTTATTTCGCGATTTGAGAGTTGGTCCCAATAGTAAAAGTTGTTCAGTTTGATGGTCCCGATATACCATATTCGGCATTAGGGGTATTTTTGTAACATGTTCTATACCTACCACATTTCTTGTCATGTTATCCGGTTGCAAATTTTAAGGCTATTCGGCGAGCTGACTCTCGAGCAGGCGACATTAGAGCTGGCCACGGGAGAAACAATCACTGAGGATCTACACCAGCCGCTCTTAAACTTTGTCCCTGTGCTTTATTAATTGTCATAAAATAGGCGACTTGACCGAATATTGTATTCTTTTAAAATTAAACTGATAATGAGTTGGAATAATTTTGCACCTTATTACAACGCAAGGAAGGAAAAAATGACAGCACTGCCGACATAACGCCATAGGTACTATTCAATGAAATGCATTCTACCTACTCTCAGGGCAACTGACCAAAGAGAATGTAATACTACGTTGAGATGACAAATCATATTTATTTTTCTTAATTAATCAATCAAATGCACAAAAAAGTTTCAATTCCGACGTCGAAGTCAATCACAGCAAAATTAGCTTTATATCACTTTTTAACCCTGTTAGGTGATAAATATTAAAAAAATACGAAACACGTGTTCAATTAATTTTGTGAAAGAATGTCTATGCCAAATTTCAAGTCAATCGGGCCAAGGAATCGCGTCCTCCCATACAAACTTTGCCACCCTGTTTCACCCCTTTAGGGGTTGAATTTCGCAAAATCCCGTCTTAGTGAGCACCTACGCCCTAAAAGGAGCCCCCATGCAAAATTTGAGACTCCTAGCACTTGTAGTTTATGAGATTTCGTGATCAGTGAGTGAGTGAGTGAGTGAGTGATTTTCCCTTTTATATATATAGACTAGCTTCCACCCGCGTCTTCGTTCGCGTTGACCCTAGGAAATCCTTGACCTGGATAAAAAAGGTGAGATTTATTTTTATTAATCCAGGTTATTAACTATCTGTAATTACGAAATACTGCGAAAATATAATCGCGATAATAGAATGACGACCTCTGTGGTTGAGTGATTTGTAAGGTGACACCGGTTTTAAGGGGTCACCATCTCTGAGGTCCCGGGTTCGATCTCTGGCTGGGAAAAAGAGCACCGGCAAGTCCCGGCGGCCCGGCTCAATTTAGAAAAATAATATACATATTGGAGGTCTAGGTGTTTGTAGTTCCACCGTTGTCTCTGATTTCTATAACACAAGTGCTTTAGCTACTTACTTTCAAATCAGAGCAATAAATCTGATGTTGTCTAAGAAAGAACGATGTTCGTCGTTCGAACTTAACTGGACTTTTCCTCTGTATTGTAGTTTTGTTTTTAGAGTATATACTTTCTGTACCGACATACAAGTGACTGTAATTTTATACAAAAAAAAACAATGAAAAACTCTTGCTCTTGTGCTACAGATAAGTTTATTTTTGTATGTTTTTGACATTAAATAATAATTAATTTTAGAAACATAATTTAATTTATTCTAAACTTATTTTTAGATATTTGTACAAAAAACGTGTTGATTAATTAAGGACAAGACAAGTATTGCTGAACAAAATGTGACCATGCACATTTTCCTGTTCCCATACAAAGGGATTAAGTACAATAGAGTATAAATCTTCGAATTTATTTATTGCGTGGAAATAGAAATTGGGACAATGAGCTGGAGCCTGGGTTGTGTAATTTGGACCAAGAGCCTGCGGCGCATGGTCGGTACAGTCGGCACCAAAAGAAAACGAACATGTTACTAGGGACATTGTAGCACTAATTATTGCATTCGTACAGAAATAAGAACGCAATATACCTATTGGTGCGACAGTAATATACTTTCATTGCTAAGGTTGCAACTTTTTGAACCAGCGTGTTAAAACTAGCGGCCGCCTAGGACTTTATTCACATTATGAACTTTCATCCCCTATTTGTCTCTTTCGATATTCGTATTTGCGAAAAAAGGTCTCTCCCCATGGTCCAATAACATACAGAGTTTTTTATAATAACCCATAAAATGTTATTTTGTTATTTGTACGGCAAACTGCAAAGTGACAACCCTAGACGCAAATAGATTATTGTTTTCGATAATCAATCCCATTAATGGGCAAAAGCAAAATACAATTTAGGTCTAGGGTAGCCAGCCACTATGCACTTTATCATGAAAAGAAAAAAAGTTTTCAGCGGTTATAATAATTTTCCGGAGTTGTATGTATGGTACCCTATCTAACATATTCGGCTTTAGGGGTTTTTTGTAACACTTTGTATTATAATTCATCAAAATTGGCTCAGTGGCTCAGGCGTGAAAAAGTAAAGACACATAAAACTATAACTACCGCCCGCGACTTCGTTTGCGTGGACCGTTATTTTTTCTAGATGAAAGATCATTAATTATCTCTTTTTCTGTAGGTACCCTTGATGTCTTGTATGTGAAATTTCATAATCATCAATTGATTGTCGTGAAAGCTTAGCAAACAAACACACTTTTGCATTATAATATAAGTTATAATGGATGACAAAACTTCTGACGCCGATTGTACTTCCTACGTATAGCGAGTAAACATAAGACGTTGCTACGAAATGTTTCTCTAATTGTGTACTTATTTGTGCTTTGTAGCTGTAACTACATTGTAAGCACACAATTATACAACATGTTACAAAAATACCCCTAATGCCGAATATGGTATATAGGGACCATCAAACTGAACAACTTTTACTATGGGACCAACTCTGAAATCACGAAAAAGAAATCAGCTGTTTCATACAAAAATTTAGATCGAAAATATCAAAATGTATGAAACAGCTGATATTTTTTTCGCGGTTTCAGAGTTGGTCCCATAGTAAAAGTTGTTCAGTTTGATAGTCCCTATATACCATATTCGGCATTAGGGGTATTTTTGTAACACGTTGTATTTAGCTGCTTTGGAAGGCACGTTAAACTGTTGGTCCCAGATGCATTTGCAGTCGTTAGCACCTACCAATCCGCATTGGGCCCGAGTGGTGAGTTATGGCCCATCCTATTCCTTATCTACCTATAAGCAAGGCCTGTGCTCCAGAGCAGTGGGTACATTAAAAACAGCTGATGGTCACAATGCAATGTTCATTTTTGTTCTAATAAGGTACCAACTACTTTAATAATTATTTGTGAGTGTATAATGGATATAATTTATTATTGCACACTTTCATGTTAAGTAGGTACTGATTTATAACATAATAACATTAATATTTAGTTGCTAAAGTAGTAATCATTAACTGTCGACCAAATCTGTAATTATTATTTAGATCAGTTTAATAGTGATGATAAAATATTTTTATGTTGTTGTGTTATTATTAAACGCATATTTTTTAAATTCTGTTTAACTGTCCCTGTTGTATGTACTCTTGAATCTTGCACCTAACTATTTTTTACGTAAGTACGTAGGTATAATATCACCAAAATTTTCAATAGCTAAGTAAACATCTGTAACGTACTGGCAGGTTTACTTTGTTAACATGTCACAAGTCTGCATACGGTAGAACGAGTGACAAGATAACGACGTCTATTTATATCGCAAGCTCTCTCATGCCAGCCTAGTCAGTTTCGGTTTACGTCTGTGTTAGGGCGTTGTTCCATTGAGAGTTTAAACTCTGTAGCTATGTTGTCGTTCAAGAAGAACTAAAGTGCACTTTGATATAAGGTTGGGCAGAAATTGCAATAATATAAATAAATAAATAAATATTTGACAACATCACATATTTATTTATATTATTGCAATTTCTGCCCAACGTAAGTAAGTAGCTAAAGCACTTGTGTTATGGAAATCCGAGACAACGTATCACAAACACCCATACCTGATAAAATATAGAAAAGTTCGTTTTCTAAATTGACCCAACCGGGGATCGAACTCGGGACCTCAGAGATGGTGACACCTTGAAAACCGGCGTACAAACCACTCGACCACGGAGGTCGTCTTTCTTATAAACAGTTTTGAGAAAAATATATTTTGATTCAAGTATGTACCTGTTTAAAATCACTAAATAACCAGCACGATGGTGTATAGCTTGCCAGTAACAGCCAATATCAAATTATTCAGTAAAGAGTATCTAAAAACTTTTGGCATGGCCCTTGTATTACCGATCACGTTATTACCACAGCGTAAAATTAGACTGTGTTATAACTCTGATTTGTATAAATATTCTAATTTTTTTTTTCATTTTCCGACCTATGTTTTAGACAAGGTTGTTCAGTTTTGTGGACTGAACACATCACGAAAGTTTGTCAAGTACACATAGCTAGTTGTTTAGTTTGTAGCTATGATCAATGAATGTGGCCGTCATTGGCTTGATATTTATTAGACAGCTATCTCAAAGTTTATAGCTCACTATCTTATATTTAATTGCTGTCAAGCAATGAAACTGCGCCCGCACAAAAGAGGGGTCTGTAGAAATTACGTGAATATGTATAGGTATTTAAAACATTAGAAAACTTAATTTCTTTTACGATTTTCAATTACTATAATGGGTAGGATTGTTAACAAGGCTAAAACACATTAGAAAAAAAAACAAAACAAAATGAAAAAAGATCAAAGTTCAAAAGTTACGAAGCGACGACAAAGTGCTGTTATTTAAAATTAATGAAAAAGAAAAGGTGAGTATTGGCTTAGCAAAGCAGAAATGAATTTCAAAATTTAGCTAACCTTTTTGAAATTTTGAGATTTAAGCATTCACAATGCTATTTTTATATAATACCAAATAATATACTAGAAAAAATAGGACTCGCACCAGATCATGTTCTCGGACGGGAATCGAACCCGCGATCTTTGGATATCCGGTCCAATGCTCTGACCGCTGAGCTACCGAGTCACTAGTGAGAACGTCGAATTTCTTCTAGTATGTCAACTCTTACGCTGCAAGCCAGCGCCATCTCACCTATGTAGAAGGAATTAACCTCGACATTCAACTGAACATCTTTCCAGATATCTTAGCTAACCTGTCTGACGTCCTACATGAAAATGTTTTCCATCCAAACATTTTATATGAAAATAGAGATTATATGTGCGAGATCTGAACTAAGATGTAAATCTGAAATTCTCGTTACAACTGTATCCTTTGATAATCATGCAGAATATCGAAGAGCAACAACTAAATAAAATAGCGAAGATTCAGATCTTAAGAGGCCGACGAACAGTAAACTTCCTGTACAAACGTAATACCAAAATGATTTGCAATTTGAGCATAATTTCTTGTGTTGTTATTCGGATTAAGACAGTATTTGTCTAGGGTTCTATTAAATAAAAAAACCCAATGTACCAAAACAAATAAAAATTTACAGTTTTGTATGAAAACATGTAATTAGCATTTATTTTGAATTGGGTTAGTATTTTCGATTTTTTATTTAATAGAACCATAAACAAATACTGTCTGAATCCGAATAATATCCTAAGAAGAGTTAATTATGCTTAAATTGCAAATCATTTTGGTATTACGTTTGTATAGGAAATTCACTGTTCGTCGGCCTCTTAAGGGAACATTCGATCAGGATAAGAAATTGGAATCAGAAATAGGATTATTTGTCGAAAGGACATTTATCAGGTAAATAAATGTTTGTGGAAATATCAATTGCTTCTTAATGAAATGGAAATAAGTTCTCAATGTTGATAAAACTCTGGTGTTTAGAATCAAAGGTAAAAAACATTTCTATTACAAATGTTGTTTTTTCAAACTAAAGTAAAGAAATTAATAACCCAACTGAAACCCTTGTCAGTGTTTTCACCAAAAGTACTGACTAAATAATATACTAGAAAAAATACGACTCGCACCAGATCATGTTCTGGGACGGGAATCGAACCCGTCAAACCTCGACATCAATTGAAAGGTATTCAATTGATGTCGAGGTAATTCCTTGTACAATGGTGAGATGGCGCTGGCTTGCAGCGTAAGAGTTGATATACTAGGAGAAATTCGAAGTTCCCACTAGTGACTCGGTAGCTCAGCGGTCAGAGCATTGGACCGGATATCCAAAGGTCGCGGGTTCGATTCCCGTCCGAGAACATGATCTGGTGCGAGTCGTATTTTTTCTAGTATATTATTTGGTATTATATAAAATAGCATTGTGAATGCTTAAATCTCAAAATTGAAAAAGTACTGACTACTTGACATATGACGTTTCTGGTCACTAAGTCATAATTCGGGTTCTCTTTCTAAGCCTCCATTGAATATCTGAGGACCTATTACAAAAAAGCATCGCGATAAGCGTACGATGTTCGTCCCATTCCGTGACATTATTAAAGCTAGGGTTAAAGAATATTAACTCTTTAGTGACTCGGTAGCTCAGCGGTCAGAGCATTGGACCGGATATCCAAAGGTCGCGGGTTCGATTCCCGTCCGAGAACATGATCTGGTGCGAGTCGTATTTTTTCTAGTATTTGATTTGGTATTATATAAAATAGCATTGTGAATGCTTAAATCTCAAAATTTAAAAATTATATAGCTTTCTCATCTTAATCAATTGTTTAAAAATATCTGGAAAGGTATTCAGTTGATGTCGAGGTAATTCCTTGTACAATGGTGAGATGGCGCTGGCTTGCAGCGTAAGAGTTGATACACTAGGAGAAATTCGACGTTCCCACTAGTGACTCGGTAGCTCAGCGGTCAGAGCATTGGACCGGATATCGAAAGGTCGCGGGTTCGATTCCCGTCCGAGAACATGATCTGGTGCGAGTCGTATTTTTTCCAGTATATTATTTGGTATAATAATATATTTCTTTATACCTTTATCCAGATACTTATTGAACCAGAAACACGACTCAATGATTTTGGCTCGATTCATTTTAATTTCGAAAATACCTCTTAAAAATTAATTTAAAAAATTAAAAGTTCAAAATTATTATTTGCATCTTGCATTCCATACTAATCACTATGTAACTTTTAAGGTTATGGTGAGAAATAAAAGTTATTATCCATTTATATATTAAGAAACAACATTAGATATTCATTGCTTTAATTAAGTAATATATATCATAAATATTCACAATCGTGTAGAAACATTTCTCTTTAATCGCTTTAATAATTGACTACGAATTTATTTCGTGACTTTTTGCCTAATCTGCGAAAAATCGGTCTCGCTCCCGCGCGCTTCGTTTTCTCATTGCTATCTCGCTTTAGTCATATAGCGTCTTAACTCATCTATAAGGTTCAAAATTAAGTAAATCGATCAACGAACATCGTCCGACTGTCGTTACTCTTTTTTGTAATAGACCCTTTGGACCTTTTTAGAACCATTGATCCTTCATTTCAGCAAAAAGGTTTCATTGGGAAGTCGCTTTAAATACCAACAACTGTTTGTGTATGTGTATATTTATTCTAGTCAAGCAGTATGAAACCCAAGTTACTTTAATATAAAACAAGGTTTAATAAACATATATATAACACAGACGACCTCCGTGGACGAGTGGCTTTGTACACCGGTTTTCAAGATGTCCTCATCTCTGAGATCCCGGGTTCGATCCCTGGTTGGGTCAATTTAGAAAAAAAACGAACTTTTCTATATTGGCTCAGGTGTGGGTGTTTGTGATACCACCGTTGTCTCTGATTTCCATAACACAAGTGCTTTAGTACTTACTTTGGAATCGGAACAATGTATGTGATGTTGTCAAATATTTATTTATTTATATAACTATTATGTTATATGGAAAAGAAAGCTGGCAAACAGATTTCAACGTCACTAAAACACGTATGTTGCTAAAATCGACGACTCTGTTTTCACCTAATTGATTACTCAATCAATATTTAAAAAGTATATTGATAAGAAACTATGAACATATTGACAGGTAATAGTGTCCAAGTCACGACAGGGGTCGAAAAGGGTCCGGGAATCTGACAGATGTCCGAAAATAAAGGGTATTGCTTAGGAAAGTTTGATGTACTAACTGTTGAGATTTTCCCTGTACATTGTTCACGAATTATATATTATTGCAAGCGATTTCTATCATATTTATAATCCACTGATTGTGCAAAAGACGTTATTAAAATGATGCTGTAATCACTAAAATTCAATATTTATTTCCCGAAATGGGCTTCATTTTGAAATGTTTAGAATTTATAACTTTGCATGAAAAATTAAATTTCACTAGTAAATTCAACAATGTTTCACCCTTCTGTTTACGCCCTAAAAGTTCCGCTGAAATTACCCATAGAAACAACCGAACTCAACCGAACAACAGCGGCATTAATAATTAATCAATCAGTTGGCTTGCTACTTCAAACTGGATTGTGTAGTTTTATTAACTATAGTCGAGAGTGGAAACGCACCAATCCTCTTTTTGTGTAAAACCAAATGTCCGTGTCGAATAAAATTTTCAGTGGGCTTCCAATTTTTTTTCGAGTTCCCTCTTGCTTCATACAGACACTGTTTTTCTTTTTTTCATCAGTCTGTTGGAGTGTTGTGTTTGTAAAATAGTGATATTGGATATCCTGTAAAAGGTTTATTTCAATATTTATAATAATTAATAACGAGAGCATGTAGCGAGCTGGTGTCTTTCTTTCATAGAACAAAAATTGCTGCATTTCATCACCCTCTGCAAACATATTGTATCAATGCAAACATAGTTGTATTGTAGGTGCTGCTTATGCTAATTCCAAGACAACTTGGAAATAGATATCAAATCCGGTTTCTGAGGTACTTTGTCGGAGGTTTAACTTTATCGGAGGAGTTCACATTATCTGTTTCCCCTTAAAATTCACATGTCCGATTTAATTAATTTTTTTAACTAAATCCCCCTGCCCCCGGTTTCTGAGGTGGTTAATAAGTTAATTTTATTACTCTTAAAGCTTGTTTCACAATGTAAAAGTAAGTTCTGTCTCTCTCTCAAATCATCTGTCAAGTAAGCTACTCTACTTGACAGATGATTTGACATATTTTTCCTACCACAACTGTCAAATAATTTGTCGAGTAAGCTTTTTTTACTTTAACATTGTGAAACAGGCCCTTAGAGTAATAAAATTAACTTATTAACCACCTCAGTAACCGGGGGGAGGGAGACTTAGTTAGAAAATTTAATTAAATCGAACATGTGAATTTTATAAAAAAAGAAAAGAGAATAAAAAATAGACAATGGCAAAGCTCAGGATAAAAGATTTTGTATTTTATAATTTGGAATAAACTAAACAAAAAAAAAAAATTGTTCAAATAGCAATAAAATGATTCAGATACAACATCAACAAGAATTAAAAAGAAAACAAACCACTTATGCAAATTGTTTTAATTATATTATAATGAGAAATTAAGCATATAACTTAACACAGTTGACCCGATGTTAAAAGCCAACAAAATTTTATCTCTGGATTTACATATAAAATCAATTAAGCGTGGCGCATTAATGATGCAAATTGGCAAATAAGCTATCGTTGGCAAGCTCCTGATCCCGGGAGACCGCTAAATAAATACCGACTCAATAGAGCGATCGTTTTCGATAGCAACCGAGATCTGCAAACACGTTTAATCCAAGCTCCTAATATACACAGGGCCTGTGGAAATAAGGTTCCCACAAAAGGAAAATCTATGGACTTTTTGGTCGCCTGATCCCAACGGTCTTTTTAGAAGGCAAGGAAACACATTTAAATTAAAATTGAAAATAAAAATAAAACAACTATTTAGACATACTAACGCTGTTTTATATTATATTTATGGATTTTTAATTAATTTAAACATTTCTCGATGTTTCAACACTCGATGTTTCAACACACTAAAGATAAAGATACTCACTTATTTGTATTATGTCTACCCGTTTTTTCTTTTTTGTGTTCGGTTATCTATAAGTACACAAAATAAGTACTTGAATTTCAGAAGGGAATAAATGACATACTATTTAGAAGAACTTGCAGTGCTCTCTTTATGGCATGAATTCTATTCGAAATATTATAACGTTAACAAAATAAATAATTAAGTGGCTTATTAACGTTGACTTATTAATGGAAGAACTTTCTAAAACAAGCTTAATTTAAGCTTCTATATACACGGTCCTGTGAAATAAATGTTAAATAAATCTATAAAGAAAAAATTATATACTTTACCCTGACAATAAATAAGGATAAGAATACCCACCACTTTTTATTGCCTAATTTTATTCAAACCAATTTACGAAATAATTTTTTTCGATAGCAATGGATACCACTGCAAACACTTTTAATCCAAATTAGCTATAAACAGGGCTTGCTTTTAAGCTGCTTATGTTAAGATTTTTAAGCTAGCGGAAAATACGTTACTCCATTCAAAAGAACTTTCAGGGTGTACAAATAACTTTTTACAGGCATTCATTTTATTGCAACCGAATTACGCGGTCTAAATAAACCTTTATTAGTTGGAAATGTTAAGCATTTTTCAGTTTCTAGGTGAATTTTCTTTTCATAATTAGATTTTGTTCACGAATTTTTTTAAGCAATCTACAGTCATGTTCCAATGGGAATGTAATACTCAAAAGAACAAAAATTACTCATAAACCAGAGTGATACATTAAATCCGATAAATCACTTGGAAAATATTTGACTAGAATCCGTGTTGTTTGTGTGAACTGTGACCGCAGTACAGATGTTTGGAATGTTTTGCGAAGACAAATGGCTGGCATTTTGAAGACTGCTAGTCTGGTTATGAATGTTACCAACCTGTAATTTTCAGAAATTCTCATAACTACAAATACCTATGCTGTATAAGTAATAAGCATTTAATGTAAACAAGACAGACGGTTTAATACGATTTCTGCTCAAATTACAACAACAAATAATTTGTTTAGTCTCTGTTGAACTATAACTGTTTTGGTGTGGATTTGAATAAAGTAAACTGTACTTAACTTTTTCAAAAATATTTCAAAAATCTGTTGTCTGTTGTCTTTTCTATAGATTTAGATAATATTCTCAAAAATACACTTTGTATGGATATTTAAATTAAGATGAATAATACTTAATCTTAAACAAAATGTTTTTTTACATACTCTTGCTTCGATACCTGTGTTAAGACAAGTTTTGCGTTGATCACACACAATATTAGTCAGTCTAATACTGACTAATATACTGTGTGTGATAACTAAATTCAACTAGTTCATACAATATAGGATATTACAGATTTATTAGTGCTGGGTCGACGAAAGTTCCACAACGAGGAAGTGCGCTAGTGTTTTGTTTTCGAACCATACCTCACCTCACATTCAGTGCTGATTAATGGCGCAATATTCGCGTATGTACCGCGAGGATAGCGGTTAAAATATAACTACGTAGAAAAGTGTGGAGGAGAATCACAATTCATTTGTGTTTGGTGAAATTAGTAATATTATAGAAACTGTTACAAAGTTACCATGACGTACTATCTGTGTACCTAAAAAATATAAGTATCTTTTTTTAATTTTCATCCGGGTCTGGCGCGCATAAAAAGAAAGTGTAATGATAGTTAATTTGTAGTCTGTAATCAGCTGGTAGTAAATGTTTATTCTGTATGTATACGTAAGACTTTTTTAGAATAAATGATTATTTTAAATCATTGAGACAAAGTTAATTAAGAAAGAAGGCTTGCGATGTAATGTTTTGCGATATTCTGATTTGGACCGGCATCTTACGATCAATTATTGTTTGCATTGATAAATCTATCTTAAAGAAATAAAAGCATAATATTCGTATATCCTCTTTAATTTAATAAGCAACCTAATTAAGGTCTTCACAAAAGTATGTATAAACCGAAAGGACGCACGCATATACGGCGGCGGCAGGAAAATGGGCTTGCAAAAAAAGTACTTTTATCTATTTTATGATCAATCTTTTGTAACAACTCAACGAGTTTTCAATAAAAGATGGCAAGGAAACATAGGTAGCTGTGTGTGGCTATTTTTCACTTCAGCTCCCTCCAGGTCTGATTAATGAAAGCAATATTTGCGCATGGCCTCCGGCAGCTGCATACGCGACCTGACCTGGATTTGCGTATGTCACCGTTGTATGCAAATACCTGATGATTTGTTAGAAAAAACATACTTATTTTAATAAAAATCCACATTTTTTAACGGCGATAAAGAAAAATATTTAATCTATCAATAGCTTGCCGAACTACAAATACCTGTACGTTGAATGAAGCATCGTGTCTCCGAAATGTAGGCTTGTCAATCATAATTTGGAGAATAGCTTGACGTGAATAAAACTAAACCCAAATATTGTTGCTTTAAAGTGTAATATAGTGTGCTCTACTCAACCATTGGGGATTAGATCGAGACTATGTCATAATTATAGATGCCTATACACAGCCACAAAACAAGAAAAACCAAACACTAGGCATAAAAATGCTGATAAAAAGTTTTGAAAGTTGAAACCTGGTGAATAAATCTTTTGATCTAAGGTGGCAATCATAAATCTTAATACGTATAAGTAGTGGTTTTAAAATGATAGAAAGCGGTGCTTATTCTGAAAAAAGGGGTAAAGCCACCGGATCCGGAAAAATTGCAGTCGTTTGCGATGAAAATTCCACAATGAGTCAACTTGTCGAAGGTTAGTCTGTTTTCAGAAAGTTTTTTTAAAGTGATTCAGCTAAAATTATACGAAGATAGTTAGCTTAATTTACCAGAATAATTTTCCACTAAGTTGCGTATTCAGCCGATACTGCAGTATTCAGAATTTATTACCTACTTTGTTTTTATGATCAACTTCGGTGCAGTGCAAATTCAACACACCATTAATAACTGTAAATATCGATTCGGCCGATAGCTATTCGACGAAGATTTCAATAGCTTCGGCTTCGGCACTTATATACGATTGCTTTGAAACCAATTAAATTGTTTGATGAGGTTTATTATTACCTACTTGGAATCATTCAAGTGGATTACTAAGTGTTAGTTGATAGTCTATAATAAAAAGCATAGAATTATGATGATTGACACTACATATTTTTACCTCTTTTGGGCATTAATTTTGTTATTGTAATCTATCAAATAGGGAAAAGTTTTTTTTATATGTATTGTTGGTATAAGTAATAATTGTATTTTGCTACAATACTTATTTAATAGGTAGGTGGTTATTAAAAACGTTTTTGTTATATACTAACACTAACTATATTCCGTATTTACCTATAGGATGAGACCACACCATAACACAATAAAATGAAGTATCAATAATAAGGACAACAATGCGAACATGTTCGCAGATCAAATAAATAACTATTGTTTAGAAGAAGTTACAATTTTAAAAGTGCTATACTAAGTTTTGATGGCCAGTGTATTTTATGTTTTTTAATATACACAGACGAACAATAACAAGAATGCTTTTTAACCGACTTCAAAAAAAGGAGGAGGTTCTCAGTTCGTCGGAATGTTTGTTTTTTTTATTTTTTTTTATGTTTGTTTTTCGATTACTCGAAGACGGCTGGACCGATTTGAAAAATTCTTTTTTTGTTTAAAAGTATATACTTCCAAGTTAGTCCCATTGTCATGAGGTCAGGACCTGATGATGGGATCCTAGAGAAGATGAAGGAGGCTGAAAGAAGAAGAAGAAAGAAGTTGTCCTCCCGCCGCACCCGACTTTAATACACGTGTTTTATTAATTTGATATGCGTAACTATCATTAGATTTGAATATTATTTCTTGCTTTTTAGAGGTATTTCATTTTGGAGTTGTTTTTGTTTCAGGTTTTTGTTTTTTCGTTTGGTTATTTGCAAACTGTGCCTGTCACTTGACCAATATATGTTTAGTCGACAACAAATCTTCGGCACTAACGGTTCGTCAAATTGAATTGTCTCATTACAAAAGTTATTCAATTCCGCTGCTGCCAAACTCACCTACGGACTTTTCGATTGGACTAACAGAGCCTGCTACATATTGGTTTTGAGCAACCAATTAAAGTTTTCATCCCAATAGCGAAACTAATTTTCAGTAGTTTGACAGAGTCAGCCATTTTGTCGGCAGGTAAGTTCACTGCTGGCCCGATAGGTTTCACATCATCGACAGTTTTAATTTGGGCCATTCGGCCAAATTGGATGTTAGAACTTAACGTATGCATTTTAAGGAAAATGTATAGCATAGTTATAATAAATTTTGGTCCTAGTGTGTAGTACAATGACAATGGTTAGTTTAATCACGTACCTTTGCTTAATTTTCAATATGAAATCGAATCCATAGCTAGCGGGCGAAAAAGTTTCCTTTATTAAAATAAGAATTACTTACCTAAATAAGAAAAAATTAGATTTTCGCGGGTTGTACCTTAGTGACTTGTTTTATATGTAGTCACAGAATTAATAATAGTACTGTAGTTATACACTATCCCCCTTACTAATAAAGATTGTATAGCAGATGTATGTTACAATGGTTACTCTCTGTCAAACTATTTAAGTTTGACATTAAAAAGAAAGGGATAAAGCACTGTGTAACTATACATCTGTTATACAGTACATTAGTAAGAGGGCGTATTACTGGATTATACTAGTAAACACCGATGGCAAAAACTCCAACTTGGAGTGTTGTACTAATGTTATTAATGAAAAGAAAAGTTCAACTTTTTTATGCGTTCACTATATTGACAGCATTTTAACAACCCTTAAAAATACCATTACCGTTGTGAAATTAAATAAAATTCAAAGAGAAATGTCAAAGAGTCATGAAATATGTTTGATCTTCGATTGCACAAAGTGAGGCAGTCTGATTAATAAGTATTGCCATGTTGTCATTCTGATGCACCGTTATTTGAATGGATGAAAGAAAAAAAGATAAGTAAGTTAGTTTAAGCAGCTTATTTTACGATGAAGATGACGTTATGCATTTTAAGATAATAAGCTTAACCCTTAATAAGCCATTGGATTATTATTTCCCACCATGAAATTGGCCGCAAATCTCTCTTTATTTTTTTTACTGGTATTCCTATACTAATTTAAGTAGAAAGCAGCTTTAGATTTACATTTTTTTAGAGCTTTTTTCTGGCAACACTTATTTCTAAATGTCATCTTTCAATGTCAATAAGTAGTCAAGTGTAAAGTTCATTTCCACGAACATTTTCTCCCATCATTTGAGTTTCTTTTTGAAACTACGTCTAGAAAAATTCTTTTTATTTCTTAAAATAGGACATGTGTTTTATGTTTTAATAAAAATGTAATGGCGTTGGGACGGAGACCCGAAATGAAACAATGTCTTGCGTTGAATGAATAATCTTTATCCTCTAGTGTATCATCTTAAATACTAATTAACATCACATCTATACGTGACTAGAGGAAGGACGCCTTGACTATCAGGAAGACCTTAATTATCACGTACTATTGAGTACGTGCTGATAGTGTAATTCACTATATCACACCTCCCCTGAAAAGGCTAGGCATCCCTTCCCTGAAAAGTAAACTCTTATTTTCTAAATATCTTAGTTCTATTCTTATGAACTATATATTCTTTATTATTCTTTAATATTTTTACATTAGTACCTAGCTCTTCTAAAACTTCAAATGGACCTAAATACAAGTCATTCAATTTATTATAATTTTCATTCTTATACAAGAGTAGATCACCTTTTTTGTAGTGTACTTCCTTACAATCTAAATCATAATTAGTTTTTCTACTTTGTTTTGATATTAATAAGTTGTTCCTGGCATCATTATGAGCTTTTTGCAATCTAAATTTTAACTCCGATGGATAATTGTCGTATACATATAAGGGATCAACTTTACTAACTAAATTACTAGGTACGTTACATGTTTTCCCAAAAACTAGTTCATAAGGGGAGTATTTGGTACTAGTATTTACAGAATTATTATAAGCAAAGCACCAATATGGTATCCAGGTACTCCAATTTGCCGACTGATTCTGTGTTTGTATTCTCAAGTAACATCCGAGATGTTTGTGCCAGTTTTCTAGCGAACCTATACTCTCATGATGATAGAGTGTTGAATTTAACTTATCAATATTTAGCAATTTACATACTGTTTCTAACGTGGAATTAATAAATTCCGTTCCACAGTCAGTCGCAATAACCCTGGGAGTACCATATCGTAAAATAAAATTTTCAGTAAAAACCCTAGCAACAGTTTCAGCTGACTTATCAAGTATTGGGTAAGCTTCTACAAACTTTGTCAATTCGCATTGTATTGTTAATATGTATTTATTACCCAAATTATCGACCTCCAACGGTCCCACAATATCTAAATATAATTTTTCAAAAGAAGTAGATGCTGTAGTGGTTATTACCATTTTCTCTTTATTATTTTTATTACAAAATTTCTGCTTTTGGCAATCTTTACAGCGAGCATCACATTCAGTTATGTCTTTTTGCATATTACTCCAAAAATATATTTTTTTCGGATATTCCTAGTCATTTTATTTATGCCTACATGACCACATGTCGGCAATAAATGATAATCATTTAGTATAACACGTATCAAGTCTTTATTTGTAACATGTTCAACTTGGTTATTAATAATACATAACCGCGGTAATTCTCTATGTTTCATGAAAGTTTGGGTCAAAATTTTAATAAACTTTTTATTAAACCCATTTTTAATCACAACGACTTCTACAATATTATATTTTTTACATAATGCACTCAGTTCTCCTATCGTTGCGTCTCGGCGCGCCTCCGTTAGTAGAGATTCCTGATTTATGTAAATAGTAGAGTCACTAAATAACATATCACCCGTCTGTGAGACGTATCTTTTCTTTTTCCTCAACTTCACGAAGTTTTTATACGTATTTATACGTAGTATTAATAATTATCTACCTCAGCGCTATTCAGAACGAAAAAAAAAATCATCGCTATGATGTTCGTTCTGACGTATACTCTGACGTTCACTTTCGTTCTCGTCATTAGACTGTTCTGCTGAGTCAACTAAGAAATGTACATTTCTATGTTTATTATGAGTTGACGTAAACCTGGTGTTGCGCTGACCCTGAAACCTATTCGAGTTATAGTAGGCACGATCCCGACCTTGCTGACTCGTCGCGTTGTTGTTACGTGACTTATTATATTGCTGATGATAGTTTTTATTTATTTTTTCATATCGCTGGTTCGGAACATAGTTAACATAATTGTTTATTTGTGGTTTCACTACCGAGTCTTCTTGTTTTAAAGCTACAGTTATTGCCTGTGCTTACTGTGCTTACGAATCTAGACGTAACTATAATGTTTGTACGAGCATTGTTTAGGCCGTCAGCGAAACGCTTGATAGCCATAGTTGTTATCGTTTCTGAACGATGCGAGTTAACGAGCGACTCGATTTCTTCAAAATTACATAAAACTTTGACGAGATTGCTTTTGTTATTTGTAATTCAACAACATCTATTCCTTTTTTACATAAGTCTGAAGATATTTGTTCGAAAATATTTTTAATTTCCTTTGCTCTTAAAACTTATTCTGTCTCTGAGCGGAATAACGTTTGTCCTTACTTAATTTAATAATAGAGTCTCTAATAGCCTTAAGCTCACTCAAGAGTTCTGACAGATTTGCCATGAACACACTTTAGGAGAAAAAAAAAAAAATATCACTCACACACACATAGATTCTTGGTAGCATAGTTCTATTAATTCGTGCTGGCTTACACTTTCTGTGCTGGTCCAATTGCCCGTCGAACCCTCTGCGTTCCACCTCTTCTAATAGTTGTGCGTAACCGAAGGTCTCCGAAGGTCTCCGAAGGTGCACCAGGGTCTCCGTCCCAACGGCCAAGGGAGTTGATGCTGCCGCCGATTGAGTTGGTGATTGTCTGACAATAATATTGTCTTTAGATTGTGGGTTTCCCATAGTTAAGACAATTTTGGCTTACAGTTTTTCTTCTTATTTCCTTCGTCCTTGTAGGCCCGTGTAGCACTATTTTCTTGATATTTTGTAGACTTCAACTAGCGATTTCGCGGCGCGGACTTGTGACACCATGTCACGGTCGCCATGTAATGGCGTTTTCGCGGCGCGGACTGTCACGGTCGCCATGTAATGGCGTTGGGACGGAGACCCGAAATGAAACAATGTCTTGCGTTGAATGAATAATCTTTATCCTCTAGTGTATCATCTTAAATACTAATTAACATCACATCTATACGTGACTAGAGGAAGGACGCCTTGACTATCAGGAAGACCTTAATTATCACGTACTATTGAGTACGTGCTGATAGTGTAATTCACTATATCACAAAAAAAATAATCTTAAAATAGGACATGTGTTTCATGTTTTAATAAAAACAATGTATATGAAAACTGTTACATATTGAAGTTTTTTCCTAATTCAAAAACAGTGGGATTCTTTAGCCTATAGGCGCTTATAATGGAAAATTATTTCCCACATAGGACATGGATATAGGGAATTAGTTTCTCAAAAAAAGTAACCGTTAAAGGATATAGGGGAATAATTTACCACCGTTAAAAACCAGTGACCCCCTTGTTATTTTTTTTTACATTTTAGTCTTTATTCTCAATAAAACCTTGTACAGATTGTAAAATTATCTTGTCAGAGGCCCTGGCTGATTAAGGGTTAAATTAAATAGAGAATATTAAAAACTAGATAATCTAATGAATAAGTTAAACACTATTCAGCCGCTGTCTTCTTACTTAATCCTTCGATAGCGCGAAACGCAATAAAAGAAACCTGGATTTATAATTTCCCTATTCCTCGACAAATAATCCTGTTTCATCCGAAGTAAGTCGGGACAAATTAACTTCTCAGTGGCAGGTCAAGCGCACTTCTACATTTTGGTTGTTTTGTTTCAATTAAAAATTTGCGCTAGTTTGCATTGAGGCTAACAAATAATTATGGACTTGTTTGCTTCGTGCAATGAGAAAAGTTTGTCTCTTTCTGATGAAACTTCTCATGGGCAAAAATTTGGTTTATGGTCAAGTAGAAAATGTTTATGTCTCATCTGCAAACTCAGACTTCCTATATACCGTAATGATTCGACATCAGCCATTTTTAGTGCCCCACTGCTGGGGCACAGGCCTTTCTTATGGGTGGATAAGGAGGATGGGTCATAACCTACCACGCACTGGTGGGCGAATCTACGTTGTTTCTTACTTCCTGCGTCATTGCCGTTTACTCGAAAATCTTTAAAAATCCAATGCATCACAACAAATAAGTTAAAAATATGCAAATTAATATAATTTATTATCGTACTTTAACGTAAATGATGGCAAATTCCGTTGTGATGCATTGGATTTTTAAAGATTTTCGAGTAAACGACAATGACGCAGGAAGTAAGAAATATAACAATACAACGTAGATTCACCCTGGTGTTGGTTAAAGACTGCAAATGCAGCTGAGACCAACAACGGCTTAACGTACCTTCCGAAGCACCGAGGAACTCAAGATAATACATTTTTAGTCACCCATCCCACGGCCGACCCTTGCGATAGTTACTTAACCTCCATAATCACAGGGCCAGGCGCTAAACCACTGCTCCACCGAGCTCCTCGTAATAATTACCGTAATGATTATGTAGTGTAGCTTTTATGTATTATAATTTGAGCTATTTGAGGTAACCTTTGCCGATACGAGATTTTAAAAAAAACTCGCGTTAATAAACTGGGACGTATCGCCTATTGGAATAGTCTACATGATACAATATCTTAACTGGGCCGAAAGGAAACCTTTACAAATCGCATAGAAAGAGGCTGGTAATGCGATAGTCGGCAGAACAGACGTCGTTGGCCATTGTGAGGCATAACGGTCGCCACTCACGGAAGCACTTGTCACTGTCACGAAGCAAAGAGGACACCGTTCAGATAAATATTGTTGTACTACAGCCGAGGGTATTATGGCCGCGAGTCACATGATGATTTGGGTTAGGGGAAACGGGTGCTTCCGCTAGTGTGAGATGGGCCTATGGAATGGAGTGTGAATTCGGCGGTAAACTAGTAAACATAGAAATAGTACTTTCTTATATGTATTTTTGTAATTCTTTGTACAAATAAACTGCTTGCACTCATAAGAATATTATTATTTATTTTGTAGATTGTTTCTTTTTATTGACTTTTAAATTGTCTCGATATTGGCTGAGTTAAAGTTACAGATATTGCTATTGACAAGGCTATTTACATTTTATTGATAGTGAGGATCAGTTTAAAAAGTATTAAATTATAATACTAATTATAATTATAAACCTATAAATTATTTATAGGTATATTTTATTATATTTTCGTGTATTTTAGAATAATAATTGTGTTATGATAATAATAAATATAGCAGATTGTTAATAAACGTTTGGCATTGAATAATATTCTTAGCATATAACAGTTTTTTTACTCGACAGGCCAAAAAAGGAGTGTTTTGTTTTTTCATTAACATGTCAAACTATTTAGTTATCTATATATTATTTAATTAGTAGTTGATAATTAAGTGAGCGAAAGAAAATGAATTCTCATAACATCGTATAGAAAAAGGATCCATTTACAGTATCCATCCACTAAGAACAAAATTATTTATGCAAATTCTTTAAGCTACCCTTGAAACCGAGGTGTTGAGGGTCTGAGAAATTTGCATAACAGTGATTGAAAATATGAATTACAGCAGTTTTTAGTTTTCTATTTCAGGTGCAATTAAAACAATCGATGTTTAAAGTATTTACAAGTAAGTAAGTACGCATATTTGGTCATACTAGAAAGAAGAGTTAGAATTTTTCGATTTAAAAAGTTGCTTATGTCTATTAAAAAGAAGTAATTAATTAAAAGTGAAAATTCATTTTATTCAAAATATCTAATGAATTCCTACTTGCTACTTACTTATCTTAAGTAGTAAGGCCCTCTTGCGCCAAGCTAGGTTAGCACATTTAACCCAGAGTTAGTGCTACTTTTGTATGAACTAACTCTAGGTTGAATTTTAACCCAGCTTGGCACAAGTGGCACTTATAGACTACTACTACTTTACAGTTTTAATAGTAATAGGGGTTAAAGTCTCATATCTTCTATGATGTTAAAGATGCTTCGGTTGTTTATTTAGAATTATGATCATGACGACCAACTACCTGTCAGCAATAAAAATATTTCTGATTACTTAACTTTTAAAAAAGTACCTTATTATTAGTAACTCCTTTTTTTATAGCAGAAATGACCTCTTATTTCGTTGTAACTAAGCCGCTACTCATTTTTTTCACGTAACCCAAGTGACATCGTTATCTTAGTATTTAAACATTAGTGCATAAAAGTTTCAAAACATTAGCGTTCATGGTTGTTAAATAAATTAAGAAAATGTTAGTTAGGGAAAATTCAAATTCTTTAAAATTCTCCATACAAAACGGCAATTTCATACTTAAACCCCTAATATAAGTTTTTCAATATTTTGTTGAGAAAAAGTCAACAAACACACTCTTCACATCAAACAAAACTTTGCTATGGAATCTCTGCTGTATCAAATTTACTGTCCGTGAAAATTTCACTTGGCATGTATAAGTTGAGTGGAATATTCACTTTGAATTCCCGCTTCTTTTAGCGCAGGTGTTTGAACTTCTCAAAATTATTTATTTGTCTGCTTCCTTGATATTTGCATAACTGCACAAAATACTAGTGTGATTGCATGTAGTTGATGAAATGTTAGAGAGGGTAAAAGCTTGTTTATTGCAAGCCTAGCTCGAGTGCGCAATATGATCTCAAGGTTTTGCTTAATAAATTGACATTGGTTCGGCAAAACGTTGGAACAATTATTTCTCTAACGAAAACGTTCATTTGGCTAATGATGTATGCTATTAAGTTGCTGAGAAGGTCGAACGTAGCGCTTTCTAAATTATATTGTGCACATAAGTATAATAAAGCTTACGTAGTACTAGAAAAAAATTAAGCACTTACATATGAATCGCAACGGTTTCATTTTTTTTTTATCTCAATTAAAGAAAATAATTTAATGACACAAAAGGTTAGAATACCTACATTTAGAAAATACAAAATATTGGAAATACACTTTACTAAATTTCGTTTCATAATTTCTGAAAATATCTCTACAACTTTTACCGTGTGCTGTCAACGCCACCTCGGGACGACACCACTGGGATGTCGTTTACATTTTTTTTGTAACCACATCACTGCCGACTACTGATGTGTAACATGTTAATACCGATCAATGCAAGTTTAGTATTAGAAATTCACTACGGTTGTGTAGTTACCAAAAAAATATAAGGACACCTCAGAGGAGTCGTCCAATGATGTCGTTGACAATACACTATTTTTACGAAAGGGAACAATATTTCGCAAGTACATGGATTTGCTAAGTAAAGAATTGGCTTGAATTAAAGGAATGAGCGAGCTTTTCCCACACGGTGTATTTATTCCAACAGCGTAACTGAGGACTCACAATTATTGGGCAAATGTTTACGGAGCCGAGTGGCCTTTTGCTCTCTGCTCTGTACATGTGCCAAGTGCTTTTCCATTATAGAAAAGCTTTCTCACTGCAGCAATGAGCCAACAAGTTAAAAGACGCAGTTAAGAGGAGTTATTAAGGAGGGTTTTTTGGATGACACAATTTCATGAAATATTTGTTGAGGAACTCTAAAGAGTTCTCTTGTGAGCATATAAATCCGGACGTGAAAGATAATCGGGTTGGCGGAACTGATTCGCTCACAAATTGAATAAGAGGCACGGAATATACCCCGCGGAGCGAGCGTCCTGGGACGTGAGGGCGGCATTCGCTTAAACTGTGAAATACCCACTTATAACTTACTGCTCTATACTAATGAAATATAGGGGCAGTAAAACTTCTGGCGTTCTGTCTGTTTCCAGGTATTACACTATAGGATTATGAGATACTATACTGCAGTAACATTTCGAAGAAATATTTTCACTTAACGTTTTAAGAAACACAATGTAGTTGAAAAGAACTTATAACAATAGTAAGTTCTTTGCTTTATTGTGCAATATCCTTATAAAATACAAAACAAACACCGTGAACCGTGACCGTAATTAATTAAGTACATTGTTTTGTTACCTACTTCTCGTGGAAATAAATGAGAGGCAAAATGAATTATTACACACTAATGGAGGTACTTTTAAAGGAAAGTAATTCTGAATCCGGTCCGTACACAAGGTTAGAAGAATAAAAAAAGTAGTTTTAATGGAAGCAACGATTTTAGCAGCGAAATTCGGAATATCGATGATACATAGTTATCGACTACAGTAGGTTTTGCTATTTTGAAGTACGATTTTGTAGTTCGAGAGCTGAATTTATGGAAAAGAATCAAATTCCGTGATGCTAAAATTCGATAACATCGGGGACGTAAGTACCAAAGTACAAAAAATGTTCTTTGTATGTTTGTAACATAAGTGTTTTAACGAAAACAGTAGTGTATTAGTACAACCCCCTTACCAAAAACGGGAAAATTACATTCTCAAAAAATTCTAGGTTTCACTTAATAAGGACGGGTACTCATTAGTAAGCTGGAGCCACGCTGGAGCAAAAGGTTACAAAAAATTATAGTGGAGTGTGCACATATTATTATCTATTGAGGGCTACATTGATTTGAGTATTACGGTTGCCATAGTGATGTTATCAGTACCCCAAAGGAAGAGTTAAGCAAACGATTTTCGTCATCGAGAACTATTGCTTTGGGTATTTTAATCGCATCGACTCTTTACCGATATGAGCAATATATCCGATAGTTTTCGATATTGTTGACAGTTTACGCAAACTCTTACTGAAGGCAGTTCGAATGAGGTTTATTTATATCTTGCATCTTAGTTTCAAGGAAGTAGGTAATATACAGTTCTTGATATTGTTCATCAAGTGATAGAAACACAATAATAGCTGTCGTGTGGTGAGTATGTTGCCATCATGAATGACGTATACTGGAGACACTTCGTCCGACATTGTTGAGCTCCAACCGGATACTGGTGATGGACAGGCCCGTCGTCGCTTACAGTTATTGTCGACGCCGCGGATATATTTGAACTGGTTACTGTATTTTCAGTTACAGTCCGCTAGTGTGTGCTAGGCTTTTTATTGCCTACCACTTATTTTTTTTTTAATTAGCACACTTTGATTTCTGAGGTAACTCAGAAATGAACATGAAAACGTTCACATGCAATTGTCTCAAGTTGATGCACTTTTGCTTTTCACCCTCAAACACACTTCAAATTATATCTAGCAAGCTTTATTCAAACTTGTATATTTACTAAACTGCACGTTGTTAATGATCCCACATTGTACGTTTTATGTTTATGTTTAAATCTATACAAAATCGTAAACTCACTGGGTGCCAACCGCTGGACCTAGAGACATGAAGCACACAGATACATTATACAGTGTAAGATTTTTGGAAATTCCATCCCTAAGAGAATGAAATAGGGGATGAAATTTTGTATGAAAGTCCCGCAGTTTCAAAGCTAGGATCTTCTACACGGTGGACATAATTAAACTCCTGACGGGCCGTTTTACGTGATTGGGCGGGTCCCCAACAAGCAAGCAGTCTCGTGCGATGCCCGCCCGCACGCGGCAAATGTCTTGCCTCGCGCGCTTCGGCTGGTCGAATTTTGATGAAATTAAATCATAGAATACTATTGAAATTTATCCTGGTTAAAAGTTCCCAAAGAATTTTCTCCAATACCAACGCGGAATAAGTCGCGAGCGGAAGCTAGTATTATACAATATCTGCTTTGCCATCTTTTATGGCGCGCCGGATTTTTTTTTCATTTTTATTAACCATAAATAATTAGTTAGTTCTAAGCATAACTTGCTAAACTAATAATACTGTAAAAATACAGTTAAATAACTCATATTTACTGTGTATTTATCTAATATAGGTAATAAAATTACTTTTAACTCAGTATTTTTTAGGGTTCCGTACCCAAAGGGTAAAACGGGACCCTATTACTAAGACTCCGCTGTCCGTCTGTCACCACTTCACCAGGCTGTATCTTATGAACCGTGATAGTTAGAGAGTTGAAATTTTCACAGATTATGTAGGTATTTCTGTTGCCACTATAACAACAAATACTAAAAAACAGAATAAAATAAATATTTAAGGGGGCTCCCATACAACAAACGTGATTTTTTTGTCGTTTTTATAGATAATGATACGGAACCTTTCATGCGCGAGTCCGACTCGTACTTGGCCGATTTTTACTTATAGTCCAATATATAACATGCAACTGATTCGAGCTATCTGTCTACACTATACAAATACTACACTTTTCAAGATCCACACATCTTTTCGTGGTTTCTCTCAATATTTGTACGTGGTTAAGATTTATGTAGTTAATGTCATTCTAATGAGTGTTATTTTTTACACATACTCGTATTTGTTAATGGGTATTGTATTCTATACTTACTCCCTTACCAATAAAGATTGTTAAACAGATGTATAGTTACACAGTGTTATGTCCCTTTCTTTTTAATATCAAAATAGTTTGACAGAGAGTAAGAGTGTGTAATGTAACATACATCTGCTAAACTATCTTTATTAGTAAGGGGTAACAGTGAAATAATATTTTGAAAAAAGTTTGTAACAAGCAATATAATTTTGTAAGGATTTGTTTTATGAGTTTCAGAGTAACGTTTTGGATAAATCTGTAGTAAATGTTATAATACTTCTTGATCTGCAAATTACGATCATATTCATTCAGAATATGATCGTAATTTGCAGATCAAGAAGATACTAATTGTTAACGATTAGGTATTTTGTTACATAAGCAGTATTATGGGGTTTGCAAATTCTAGCTCACGAAATTATGGTTTGATAAGCAATTTATTGTTTTCGTCAACGCGATAACCGAGGCGGCAATGAATAGGTAGCGATCAAATCGATCGAATAATCAACTGATTTTATATTTATGGTGCGTTGCATCCATTTCATGGAGCTTAAGGTAAATCAAAACTAGTAGTAAACACGGAGGTATTTCTTCCACGAATTCTAACTTCCTGTTATCTTGAATATTCAACTTGAGGTTGCTTTGGTATGGAATCCCTTTACCAGCGAGAGTTCTAAATGTAAATTAACATAAGTAATTTACATTTTCATTCATGTGCCAAATAATCATGTAGGTCAATATTACTTTTCTCAATTATTGAAGTAGATTATTTGGGAAGAAATAATTTACTATTGTTATTACTTTAATTGCTTGACGTAAATCAATGTTACTTAGACCAAATATCAGGACCCAGAAATTATATCGCGTATAACAGGATATCTTGCCAACGTCATTCCAATCTAAATCCATTGTAGCCAAACACCGAATAGTTTCCATCAAAATACGGCGGGAAAACCGTAAAAGCCAAAATTCGGTGCATCGCTACAAGGCTGGAGGCTAAACTACCGCTAATTAGTGAGGTATTTTCAGCCAAAAACTTCAATTAATTTCACCGAGCCACCATCCGATTTACGACCACCGTTTTGCTGGCGAGAAAAGTTAAAGAAAACTTTTAAATCGACGTCCTTTGGCATATTTTCAAGTGTTTTGGAGAGTTGTCTATGAAAAGTTAGGTATCAGTGCCACTTTTACCACTTATTGGTGGATACAGGATGTCTTAAAAATTAATAACTTTAAAAAATAATAAATACCGTATCTACTCAATTTAAAACTTATTATCAGCGCTATATAGGTTCTACGGGTCATACATAGTATGCATTATCTTTGGATTTCCAATGGACTCTTTTACTTTGAACGCAAGATATTGTTTTTTATTGTCCATAAATTATGGGAGAAGTCAGCTCAAGCAATTTACATTGATTTACAGGATGCTGGATTATGAACTTTTTGACGAATGTAAAGCTATTTTACGTAGGTAGTATGTTTTTGCATAATTATGTATTTGTACATATGTATTTAGTACCTACCCTATATATTTGCATAAAATGTTAAGCCATAATATATGATGGCATAGGTACTTTGATTTAGCCGAATGATGTTTACGTATAATATTATTTAGGCATAACGGCTTATGCATACTTTTTATAAACATTAATTACTACTTTAAGCGTTATCATGTTTAAGCCTAACATTCTAATACCTTTTAAACACGCATAATGATATCAAATAATATTTAATAGGCATACCTACACCGTTAAAGTGCGGAAGACAGTGAGTGAAATAGCTAGAGTTAAAGACCTCTATTGAAAGTAAATTTTACAAAAACGTCGTTTATGGCCCTTCGCCGGCCGCTGCCGCGGCATGCTCGCTCCGCTCGCTCAGCTTGCGCGTTTTCAGTGCCAGTTCTCACCTAATCTAACTTAATGAAATCTCTAAGACTTTTGATGCCCCCCGTCCTCCCAATTCTATACACTATATATTCTTTACACTATTTTGAACAAAAATAAAACGAGAAATACCTTCGTGAAAAAATCTAAATGTTTTATATCTTTATGTCTAAATAATATAAGCTTAATAGACAATAGTAATATGCCTAATATCATCGAAAAGAAATGAGCGAAAATCACAATTATGCCAATTTATAGTACTTAACCAAAAATTAGTATGGTAAAAAAATATAATGCAAAAAAATGCCAAATTCGTTATGCCAAAGCAAATTAGGAATAAAAATATTATGCGAAAAAGGGATCCCCTGTAATTGACATAAATTTACTTTGTGTAAGTAATATACAAGGTATCACAAAAATACCCCTAATGCCGAATATGGTATATAGGGACCATCAAACTGAACAACTTTTACTATGGGCCAACTCTGGAATAGCGAAAAAAAATCAGCTGTTTCATACAAAAATTAAAATCGAAAATATCAAAATGTATGAAACAGCTGATTTTTTTTTCGCGATTTCAGAGTTGGCCCTATAGTAAAAGTTGTTCAGTTTGATGGTCCTTATATACCATATTCGGCATTAGGGGTATTTTTGTAACATGTTGTATATAGCGGTATGATGTGGTGAATTTCCTGTTAGTTGTTATAACATATAGCTGTACAGAGCTAAGATTGATATTATTACGAGTCGCAGAGGGTATTATTAACTTATCAAAGATAAGTCGGTACGTCAATTCATGTCCAAGCGGCAACAGTCACGGGCTTAGTTTAATATCAGATTTGCCACCATTTGGTATCTGTATCCCTTAAGTAATCGAATATGACTGAAAACAGGGTGTCGACGGGGCGTGAATCCATCGAACCGTTTCGAACTCCGCGGACGACAGGATAATCTCATTGAAAGATTTGATTTTCCGCTAAATTAGATAAAAGTAAAGAAACACTCCCCGAGGATTTTCCGAAGCCCGTCGAGTAATTGTAGGAAATGTTATAAAAGCACTGATTTAGCAAAGTGTGATGAGATTTCATGGGAGTATTGCGCAAGTATAAATAGGACTATCACATACATTTCGGCTCCTGTAATAAAAATATTTAAGATAAATAATAGTAGAAAAATACTAGAAAAAATCGACTCACCCGTAGCACCTGTGAATGCGAAAAATATAAATTAAATAAAAATATTTAAGGCTTAAGTGAAAGTTTCTGTAAGATAGTGGCCCAAAATGTGGATACAGAAAGATTGTAGCTATAAAAAGTGTAACATGAATAATAAAATTAATAGTGCTTTCAGAGTTTTAATAGGTATTTATTATGATAGATAGTGTATTTAGAGGATACTATAAAACAAGAACCTAGTATTCTGAATCCGTATCAGACGAAAATATACGCCATGATAAATATCAACTTTATGATTGAAGATACACCCACTATCTGCGTCGTCACAGGGCACATTAGCCACATTCTTTGTTTGAATGCGTAGCCTGTCTACAAAAATGTCTGGCATCCTATCGATTTCCTATCTACATTCAATTACATTATAGGATCAGGGCAGTAAATTCCTCACATTATACGGGTATAAAAAGCCATGTGAAAAGGGTCCTCATAAATATTTTAACAACTGTGTAGTCCACATGTAACTCCATAGAGGCAGGTAAGTCTCCGGTAGATGTAATATTTTGATGTCTAATGTAAAACGTATCAGTTATTCCGTTTCCATTTGTCAATGGTCGCATCTTACTAAGTGTTTTAACGCTGTGAGAGAGAATTGAATATCTTCCCCGGTGTTATGAATAATAAATTCCAAGTTGAATTTCGAGGTAAGGCAATGTTTTTATGGAACATAGATAAGTAATAGTTTGACTTGGTATATTTATGTTTAAGAAAGTAAATGGACCGGATGACTATTTGTTTCACTTTGTTATGTAGGTATGGTACGAAGGACGCGTTGCTCTAGGCTTTATCGGGGACGCAAACCTTTTTTGCTTGACTCCGACACAAATAAGAATAAGTAAAAAAAGTATTAAGAATTAATTGAAATTGGCACTCAGATACGTCCTTGATGTAACGTATGACAAATAACTGTGTCTTTTTTATCAAATAGCATGTCATTACTAAATAATATACTAGAAAAAATTCGACTCGCACCAGATCATATTCTCGGACGGGAAACCTGCGACCTTTGGATGTCTGGTCCAATGCTCTTACCACTGAGCTACCGAGTTTAAAAATATAGGTGTTAAGAAATTGACAGGGCATAAGATTAGAAGCATTATTAGCCGATAATGATCTCTCGTTAGAATGTGATGAACATGGGAACCAAGGGCGACCATTGTGAATGCTAAAATCAAAAATTTGAAAATAACATGTCATTACTTAGTTCAAAAGAATTTTCAATAAAGTATTCCTTAAGTTGGTAGTTCAATTTTGATAATCACCGGTGTTGATTTTGAGTAAAAGTGAAGATAATAAAAAAGATGGGATGTTTAGGTTCTATAATATCTATTTTGACGACCTCCGTGGTCGAGTGGCTTTGTACACCGGTTTTCAAGGTGTCGCCATCTCTGAGGTCCCGCGTTCGATCCCCGGTTGGGTCAATTTAGAAAATCAAACTTTTCTATATTGGCTCAGGTCTGGGTGTTTGTGATACCACCGTTGTCTCTGATTTCCATAACACAAGTGCTTTAGCTACTTACTTTGGAATCGGAGCAATGTATGTGATGTTGTCAAATATTTAATATTATTATTTATTATAATAAGTCTTAAATAGTTAAATACATAGTTCCTTATTTAAGAAAGGGTAATTTGTGTGTACCTAATGGTGTGATTTTAGCAGATATTTAGTCATTGACTCTACTTACTTCTACAAGATTTTGTTCTGAATAAAGAAAAAACAAAAATTTACTACATCTTCCCCGTGTCATATCGGAAAAAGCGCCCAGATTAATGAGACATAGTTGTGATTATTATATAACCTGCGGCGGCGGCGAGGGAAATCTCGCATAAGTTCGCTTAACAATGGTCACATAAAATATTCGCACTAATATTGTGCACATGTGCACTTGTGCAGCGTAGAACTTAAACTTCACCAATCAATACATTATTAGTCACTGCAACCGGAAATGACGTGTATGTATAAGTTACTGTAAAAGCCCATATGGTCAATCTTAGGATTTCCAACATGAGTTGGTAAATGTCAGTATTTTATAAAAGGTAGACAATTTTTGGGGCTTTTACCGTTAAAGTTTACCATGCTAGGTTTTACCAATGACGCTTGGTAAATGTTGTTTTTTTTAAATAGAACAGTAAATTATTAGTTATCATAACTTAGTCATTTATTTCAAATTTAATTACCTATCAGTAAAATCCTTAAATGCTTTTCATTATTATTTTAATTTATTCTTCTCTATTGCTTATTATTATTTTTATTTGTCTTAGGAGTATTTTTAAGTCATATAATACTTACATTAAAATTACTCATCAGTCAAATCCTTTGTTTAGATTATTATGACTTGTCAGTACCAAATAATATACTAGAAAAAATACGACTCGCACCAGATCATGTTCTCGGACGGGAATCGAACCCGCGACCTTTGGATATCCGGTCCAATGCTCTGACCGCTGAGCTACCGAGTCATTCACTCAGCGGTCAGAGCATTGGACCGGATATCCAAAGGTCGCGGGTTCGATTCCCGTCCGAGAACATGATCTGGTGCGAGTCGTATTTTTTCTAGTATATTATTTGGTATTATATAAAATAGCATTGTGAATGCTTAAATCTCAAAATTTAAAAATGACTTGACAAATTTATAAGTAAAAGATAATTTTAAAACACCTTAAAATTAATCATTTTTAGCATTACCGCGTTTCTGAGGTAAAAACTAAGATTTTATACCTTTAAATAATATTTGATATGAAATAATTTATTACTTGAGTATAATCAACCAAATTCGATGCTACTTAGTGCTATTTAAGTTATAGGTCGTATATAACTCGCGAATTGTTTATGATCTGTACATTTTTGGGTGACCATTATTTTGGCAGTTATTTTCTGTTATGTTAGTGATCTCTAATTTGCAATTGCAGGGAAAGATAATTCACGATTCCAACATTCAATAGTACAAGCAATTAATTTAGTCTGCGTAAGAGAAAATAGTGTGAAAAGTGAATAGACTATGGTAACACACATTTACAAAACGATGTTACACATCGACCCTTTTTTTCACCTCCACCGCATGGTCCGTTTCACTTCTCCGAGCAAAAGTATTTCAACAGTATTGACTTTAATCTCACGAGTTCACGTTAAAGAGCGTCGTTAATGTCGCAAACATATCCAGGCGATAAAATATTTACTTTGACACGTAATTTTCACGTTCGATTGAGTAAAGCTAACGGTTAATTAATAAAAGCATGAAATCTCCGGCTCCTTTTAAGTATGTAAGTATTAGAAAATTGATTTCCCCTAAAGAGGAAAATTGTACTTAAATAACAAAGATGGCCGACTTGTTGTTTTGGAGGGTTAATCATCTTTATCGAGCACCGAAATCAAGGGGAAATTGTAATTTGCTTAACAATTTCTTCTATGGAGGAGATAGAAAAGTTATTCGAACTTTTATTTTTCCTTCTATAAACTTTTTGACGAGGATTGATATATTGTAAATAAGAAATGAATCCAGTCTTATGTTACTTCGGGTATTACTTGAGCACCAACCATTTGTTATAAGTATTTCAGAACTTTTGATGAAATAACATTATTTAATGAGACACCTACTCAAATATTGTTAAAGCCATAACACAACAATATTGTGAAATTTCGTTGGCAGGCACCTGATAGGTTTTCCGGTGGCACTTTGCCGAAATAATTGCTTTAAAGGCTGAAAACATCCCCCTGTTTTTATGATATTAATGTCAAGGATATTTTTTTTTAATAACATATTAATATTAGTCCATCACAAACATTGCTCTATTTTTTGAAATAAGTAACATCACAAACATCGCTCTATATGTTTTGTATGTAGCTAAAGCACTTGTTTTATGGAAATCAGAGACAACGGTTCAACTACAAACACCCAGACCTGAGCAAATACAGAAAAGTTCGTTTTCTATATTGACCCAGCCGGGGATCGAACCCGGGACTTAAGAGATGGCGACACCTTAAAAACCGTTATGGTGAGAATAAAGACATTCATTATTTGTTATTATTATTACAGCTAGTGATGCGCGATTAAGACTAATTTCAATAATTGAATTATCTACTAGCAACCGAGTAATCGAATGTCAAATAAGTAATAAACTAATTACAATAATCGAATAAGTATTACTAATTAGTACCACTTATTTAATGCCAATATGCAAAAATGTGCCTTAATATTCAAGCCCAAAGTTTATTATCGCTTGATGTTCCCAGAAGTCACTAATTTGCGACACCAGTGGCAATGCCATGGCGCTAGTATCAGCGCAATTTATGACAGTTGATGTACATTTTCATACATTTGCTTAGTTTCATAAAAATCCGCGGTCTTCTTTCGCAGACTATGGTTTTACTACCATTATGAATGAATGTTTATTATGCTTCCTTTCCATAGCGGTTAATTTCCATTACTAATTAGTAATACATTATTGTGGTAATTCGAATTATTCGAATGATTACAATAATTGACTAATTCAGTTAGTATCATTCATAATCGCACATCGCTAATCGCAGCAGTAAGAATCAAGTACTTTTATAATAATATGTGAATGAACAATAATATTTGCTGACGCACACATTTCAATTACATCGTTATTTTTACGCCAATTAAACCGCTTGCGGTTATTTTGCTGGTCGGATATATTTTACACCGCAACGAAAAACAACGTTTAAATTATGAAATGTAAAGAGAAAAATATATAAATATCGTAATAAACCTCTGGGAGTATTATGACTGCAAGTAAAACAAAAAATCGACATTCCGTTGTTATTCCGTATCACTAACAAAAATGTAATTAACTTGAAAGTCGAACCGCACTTTTTTAAAATAAAAATCCTCTTTGCTTTAAATTGTTATAGGAAGAATATTTTATCCGCGGTCTCAACGAATTTACTCCATAATAAACACACCATAAACGCTTATATGACCAAGTGGTCAAATATTAACTTAGGACAACTCTAGCAAGTCAGCGTGTTAATTTGAAGCATTATTAGCGGTAGTAATAAATGTTTGCCGAGTGGTCTTAAGTTGTTTTAGTACTAAAGTTACTATGAGCAAAGTGAGTTTTAGTGCCAGCGTGTGCATGTGGTATGCATCCTAACTGTAGTAAGTTTCGCCATAGCTAACTTAGTACTTCTCCTTTTATATGCACTAAGTTACGTCTTGCAAACATTTCTCAAAGATTCGATTTCATAAATTATTAGTGAGTGCGAAAATCTAGTTCTATTTTAACACGTTTTTATTGGGTTGCTTTCCGAGTTTGTTTGTTTGTCCATAAACTTAGCAAACGATTTTACACTAGCTTCCCGATGAGCTAGAGATTTGAAACTTTGAACATAGGTCATAAATGGATGGCAATGCAATATTATGGTGTCATTGAGCTGATCTGATGATGAAGCTGGAAGAAGGCCATATGGATTCTATAATAAAACCATACAATCCCATCGAGTTTGAGATCATTAAAATTGGGGTCTTCATACAAAAAAAATCGCTTCATTCCCTACACTATTTTTGAAATGTTAAACTGTGAAGTAATTATTTATCAAATGATAATTAATAAACTCTTACACTTACCTCACTAAAAATGATTTTGTTATTGGCAACCTGTAACAAAAAAAAAAACATTTTATAATGTAACATTAGGGAGGAGAAATGAATTTGGGTGATTTTATAAGAACCCTCTTAACATATGTTTTTATTTTTTTTAAATTCGTAATCAAGGGGAGTTAAGCGATAAGCAAATCAAATTATTTTTCTAAAACAATGTTGACATATCTTAAAAAGAGTATTCGGGTAATATTGTCTCATCCCCGATGTCCGTGTACCTATTTTGAACTCCCATGACGCCGGGTTAATAAGTTTTAGTATTTATTTATGTCGTTAAAATAGAGTGGGTGATATTAATTTCTGCTTGGAGCACCGATGCCCCCCGCTATTCGGCAAGGAGGCACGTTGCTCTTAGTTTCCCAACGTCTCACGGCTGAATGATAGTTCGGATTATGCTTGAATGAATTCAATTGTTTGGCTAGAAATGGTCCTCGGTATATTGTGTTTGGTGAATGTTCTGATTCAGTAGTCAATAACCTCAGCGGCTTGAGCAAGGTATTCTCACTTCAAAGATACGTACAAATCAGTGGTCCGCAATACAACGGAGGAGTGGTTAATCAGGTTGTTTGCTCGCTTGCGAACACTAGCGAGTGGCCTAAGCAAACTCTTGACGGCTCGGCCGAGTCAATAAATTCGTCCAAGATTCCTCACTTAAATCTAATAATGTTGCTCGGGACTTAGGCAATTAATCATCAAATATTAAACGCCTCAGTGGAATTGTTGACAGCTAATGAATAACCATTTTCCATGTTTAGACTTGTACATAAAGTAATAAGTACTTAACATTTTTGTTTTCTTAATTACTTAAGTAATGAGAATAAATTCACCATCAAAATCTATATTTTTTATATAATCAATACATAAATTAAAAATCGAAGCTTCGTTTAACAACATCGTTTGATTGATATTTAGTATTGTATAACATCAATTGATTCTCTCCCGGTAATTTCACCGATACAAATCAGAATCTAACAGTAGATTATTAATTAATCAGTATTTTAGCTCCAAACATAAAGCCTTAACAAAGCTCCACAAATTGTGGTATTTCGCACGAGGATGCGATACCAGCGAGGACCGCACGATCATCAATCGCATACAGAAATTTGAATGTGTGATTTTGGACTGATAAAACACGCATTAAATACAATATTAGTTCGCATGGTAATCGAAATTCGGCCATAATAATTATAAGAAAAAAAAGTGTATTATGTAATTTGAATGATTTTCTTAAATTAGTTATTGCTTGTCAATCTACTAAATAAACTATCTGTTGACAAACAGAGGCGAAAAAGGTATTGAATTATTTTATTTTTGCCGATTTATACATAAAAAGATTTTTGAAACCTATAGTATGGCTTTTTATTTTTTTATGGTCCTATGTTTTCTGTCGTATTGGTACAGAAGCTATTCTGACAGAATAATTAAATATTATTATCCTATATGACGACCTGAGTGGTGCAGTGGTCAATATGCCGTACTACCACGCAATGTTCGATTCCCGGCCGGGCAGAAATTGAAATGACGAAATTAATTTCTGTGACGGGTCTGGGTGTTACTATGTATAATAAGTTAATATTTAAAAAGTATACATATAAGTAGTATATCAGATGTCTAGCAGCCCATATTACAAGCTTTGCTTAGTTTTAAAAAATATTTAGAATAACTCGGTATTATATAAAATTGAGCAGCTACGAATCGTTTTTCTAAATTAGTTTGTAGAAATAGTCGATTAAAGCCAGCTGTGCACTCGTTACTAGGTAGATAAATGGACCGAGTCTCGAATCGTTTCCGCTTCCACAATCATTTGTTATTATTAACAAACTTGGCTCAGATCATTTATACGAATAAAAAAATAACAACGCCTTTAGATAGAATTTTAACTTATTTCCTAACTGTCTCACGAATCTTGAACCTAGAAGCTAGAGCTTTGAATTCTACGGAGACAAGTGATGATTTATCAAAATATTACAGTGGGAACCTTAACGACGTTAATATAATAATAATTTGCATGCTATTGTATATGGCTAAATAGGCTTAAGGATCTTATTTTTTATTACTTTTATAACATCAACATAATTATAATGTAACTACCCTATTTAGTGGCAAATAAAGTATTTGTATTTGACAGATGTGTCAACGACAGTTATAGACAGTACTTGCAAAGTTATAGCAAAAAAAAACCACACGGCCTACTTATTTAACACAAAATGTTCGGAGACTACTGCATAATTACAGAGGTAACAATAGCACAATTAAGAAAAACTTGAACGCTTCATAATCTTTCTAATTGAGATAATTGTTACAAACGAATGAAAAAATTAGCACCACTAACTCGGAATTGAGTTTTAATTGAGAACTGCAATCTCTATTGCCGACGCCGCCTTGTCTTTGTTTAAACTTTTTAATTTTATTTCCGTTTGCTCGTTGACTTATCGTCTGCAGCCACTCAAGTCAAAAACTTTAAGTTATAATCTTTCATTTACTTTGAGTAGTTTGATTGAAGTTGTGACCAAGGAAAGGAATTTCTTAAGAAAATATTTTTTCCCGCAATGCCAAACGTTTTCGATGGATGACTGTTTTAAGGATTTTATATATGATCAAATTATTAATCATAGTAACAGTTCTTTAAGAAACAAAAGCACGGTCAAATGTTTAATGTCTATTTAGAAATATCAAACAAATAAGTCCTTATTCTAGTGTAGACGTTAAGCTCAAAGACCGAAATCGCTTATTGAGCGAAAAAACCGCTCACAACGCGTTCTGGTCACTGCCAAAAATCCATAACGCGAAATTCGAGTTATGGCTCTTATGAATTCGCCCATGACGCGTTGTAGTACGGCTTAAAGGCGGTCGCAAGATCAACAAGTATACTCTAAGGTGTCAATCGACTTCATATATGTGTAAGCACTTTTGACACATGTTAACTTTTATTACAAAGGCATAAGGTTAATGAATTGTCAAAAGTGCGTACATTTATTGAACTCGACTGTACATTATAATAATGATGGTGTTATTAAAGTGTTAAAACCTCTTATCATGATGTGCGGTTTCAATATGAGTGTTACATGTAAATGAAATTCATGTGGTAAATATTGAATTTAAAAACATATTCAGTAGCGTAGGTATTAATTTGTGGGCTCTCTCGGGCGAGAGAGGCTCGACGAAAGGTATTACGAAAATTTAATTGAAGTTTTGATTAAACACTATCGCAGTATAGCACATACCACACATCATGAGTAACTTCGTGTTTTCATAATAAAATTAACCTTAGGCCTAAAGAAGTGTTAGTCTGAATATATTTTATAATAAGCAATGAACTCCTTTCAAGCGCAATACAGCCTTTCCTGTAGTAAAAAATACATATCCTACGCTCAAATTTAATAGACTTTTCATATAAATTCACTTAGATTTGTGTAACGAAAAATAGAAAAGATAAATCTCTATTAAATCTTTATAACTTTCATCTTTTTTGTTGGTAAAGCTTTGTTTTTATCAATCATGATCTACGTCAGTTTGTTCTGATAAATTATTGGCTGATCTTTCTTCATTATTTAGCACGAATTGAAATACCACGAATAAAAATAAAGCATAAAGGATAGCTGTTATAAAATAAAAGCGACGACCTCCGTGGTCGAGTGGCTTTGTACACCGGTTTTCAAGGTGTCGCCATCTCTGAGGTCCCGGGTTTGACCTCCGGTTGGGTCAATTTAGAAAACGAACTTTTCTATATTGGCTCAGGTCTGGGTGCTTGTGATACCACCGTTGTCTCCGATTTCCATAACACAAGTGCTTTAGCTACTTACTTTGGAATCGGAGCAATGTATGTGATGTTGTCAAATATTTATTTATTTAATCCCGTGCTAACACGTCCATTTAACGAACTAATCCTAAAGACGTGTCGATTTTAACGTTCATGCATTAAAAACTAGAAAAAAAACTCGTTTTTATTTAAGTCGGTACCTAAATTGACAGTTTCTACACAATGACTTCAATTACATAGACGAGCTGTTCAAAACTAAAATTGTATCACAACCAACTTTAGCGGTTCATCAACTGTTTCTTTCGATCGCTTGCAATAGACTAAAGGAGATTCGGTGCATGCACCGTAACTTAATGAGCAATTTTTCGGTACTGTACAGCCTGTCTAGTGTAGTATTACATAGAAGTTTTTGTTTCTACAAACAATAGTCTGAAAATGGGCTATTTACATGGGTCGATTTTAATCACCTGTGACGGACGACTTTAGTCACCTAGCAAGTCGTTTGTAAAATTGAATCGCAGGTGACACATCGATGATGGCGTCGCTGTCGTCTATGTAGTCAATGGCGTAACCTAGGCAAGGTAAAGATATGTAATGACGTAGTTCCAGTTCCGGATCAGATATGTTTGTTCAGTCACCTGTGCGGCCTAGGCCGAATTGCCATTTTACACAGTCGATTTTCGCCGTGCGGCAAAAGTTGTGCTGTAGACAAAGAAGGTGGAAGTTAATTCTCGGCAGATTTAAAGTGTATTAGTACCTACAAATAGCTTGCAGGTACCAAGATCTTACGAGACTCATAGTATGCCCTGGCTTCGGGGAAAAAAAGTTTTAAAAACTTGCGTTGTGTTTTGTAAGTCAAAGGGATTGTTACATTATGAAGTTGTTCAACATAAATTACAAATAATAGCTCAATGGAACAGTGACTTAGCGTATTCGGAGTGCGATTATGGCGGTCAAGCAACTATGTATGGGATGTCTGGGATGCGTAAATGCATTTTCTTCGGCATACAAAAAAAAGTCGGTCATGAGATGGGTGACCTATAATTGGTCTTTCTTTTCAGATAAGCGTTGGCCCTGGCTACATTGGCAGTCATTAATAGTACCTACCAACCAATCCGTATTGAGCCAGCGTGGTGGATTAGTTAAGGCCCAAAAGACCCAAAGGCCTCTCAGCCTTTATACCAGCAGTAGGGGCTTATTTTTATTTTATTTGATGCTGTATGAACCGTTTCACTTATGATCTACACAGGTAATACAGCTACTAGTCGTTTTATCATACAAATTGTCTCAGTTAGAAAAAATATACTACGTACTCTATATATAAAGATCATAGCCGCGTACAGTATTTTTATAGTGACAAGTGGGTCAATTATCGTGAAGCGACAGTAGTGACGACACTCTAAGTGGGAATATTTTTTTAGGTAACAATGGCGTAGTTTTGTATGGGAGCCGCAACAATCCCGCAAGAGGGCGCCCCTAGCTACGTTAATTACTCGCTGTGCGGGATGCTCTGAAATAAACTAGTCTGCTAACTTTCCTTGTATAGTTTAATATATTTTAATATCAGGTAAGACATGGCAGGGAGTCTGTCACGACACCCAATATTACTTCAAATATTTACGCATTATTAATATTTACGCAGATATCTAACACAGGATTTTAACCAAACGAGCGTTCACAATTCAAATTCACGTATCATTTTATAATTATTAAGTAATTTAGTAATTACAGGTGATCATTAGCCCTATTTGGTGATATTAGGCTGAGTATTTTCGGTTATCGATTTCATTACATACAGTTATCATTAAAAATAGATATGATTAGCAAGAAGTGAAAGACTTTATTATCACGTTAAATAGTTGATAGTTGCCGACTCTATAATATTTAGTTTAAAAAGTAAACATCACATTTTAGTGTCTAAATATTTGCAGTCACCTCTACCATATAAATAACAGTTAAGTTATTCAAGTGAAGCGTGTTGGTCGAACAGGGCCTTAAGAAAATTTACGTGCAGCTTAGCTTTGCATAGACATTTTGCAGTGTAATAAAATCCTAAGCAATTTAAGTAAAATAGTCCTGGACCTCGATTCTGCAAATATTGACGTAACAATAGTCTCTTATTTGTGGTTCAATAGTATTGCTTTTGCGTATTGCGTTTTGTGTCAAAATTCTGTGACGCCCACAACACGTGGAGACGCGGCCGGAGAGGCCGAGAGGGACTGAGCAATAGAAAGAAAAGGGACACACTGACAACATTCTCTTTTCTTCTTATTGCTCCGTCCGTCTCGGCCTCTCCGTGTGTGTTGTGGGCTTTAATATTAACGGAACAATAGTGTCTCAATAGTGTTTCAATAGTATTCCTTTTTTAGACACAATTGAGAAACGATTGTTCCGTTAACATTAGCAGAATAAGGGCCCTGTTGTATCTCATTTAAACATCCACCAGGTGTACATTAAGCCGGGTGGATAGAGCGCTGTGGCCTCACCGAAATTGAATTTAAAAAATATTACCGAGTCGCGAACTTTTGGCCGCCTTCCAAAAGACAATACTTATACATTGTCTTATATGTTCATTTCGTTTGAATAAATACGGAGCACAAAGGCAGCGACAATCATAATTACCGTTAGTAAAGCATTGTAGACTTAATAAAAAATAATTATAACAATTAAAATAGGTGCTTTAAAATAAGAGGCTTTTTGTTAAACCGGAGAGAAATCATATATTTTTGAAAGCTCTTTTAATGACTGAGCGAGCGCGAAGCGCGAGCGTTGCGTCTCTGTTTCTGCTTGGGCAAAAATTCTTTCGTATGTCCGGCGGTTGTCCTCTACAAGTCCCATTTCTCAACCGATTCCGTGAAATTTTGTGAGCAGGTTCGATAGTTATATATAATTATACTTTTTATCGATTCATCATAAATATCAACCATTTCAAAAATTTTAAAAAATGTCACAAACGCGATGTCTACAGCTCACAGACCCACTAGTAATAATATTAGACGGCATGAGCGATCAAATGGTCATATTAAAGTACGTGAATTAGAACTGAAACTTCAATCGTACGAACATGATTCACTAACTCCCACAAGGCATGTGAAATTGAACCGACAAGCAAAGCGGTCAAATGTGACTCAAAGAGGAAACCCCGAATCAGTGAGATGGAAAGATGTCATACAGCTATGATCGTTCAATTCCAAAATGTTTAATCGTGCGTGTTTTTTGTAAAAGGCAATCTGTCTTTTAACTTAAGCGATTATTTTAAAAATTATCCGTGTTTTATTGACCAAGCGAGTGCGAAGCGCGAGCGAAACGTGTTTGGTTCAGCTTGAGCAAAAATGCTTACGTTTGTCTGTCCGTCTGTTCTCCTCTTACAGGTCGCATTTCTCGTGAGGCAGTTTTTAGAATTTTTTCGAAATAAAACCGCACGCTACAACGTACTGGGTCAGAGCCAAGTCTCGGCCGTAGCACGATCCTATGAAAGGATGACTCATGCTACGACGTGCCGGGTCCAAGTCAAGTCTCGGCCGTAGTACGATCCCATGAAAGGATGACTCATGCTACGACGTCCCGGGTCCAAGTCAAGTCTCGGCCGTAGCCGTAGCTCGTAATACGGTCAACTAATATCCCATATTTTCTATGGACACGTTCACATGACAAAATATGGGATATTAGTTAACCGTTTTACGGCTGGTACTCGGCTCGGGCCCGGTACGGTGTAGCGTGAGTCATCCTTAAGCTTTCCTCCACAGATTTTAATCTTAGAGAGACAATAGAGATAAAGGTCTTAAACAAACTTTTACCTCAGTTGATTTACGCGACATTTTTACGGATACCGGAACGTAAAAGTTCATAAATAATTTTATTTACGGCTCTATAAAGCCAATTTTCGGTAAGCGTCTTTTAAATATATCTTAAATTACGGAAGCTTTGTTGTTCTCAAATTTTATCGAGGAACAATGTAAAAAAGAATGTAAAGGTTGGCTTTCCAACTGGAACTTTTTTCTCTAAATAATTCTTGTTTTATAAATAATTTAATGTATGTAACATTCTATGTTTAGAAATTTGTTGACGTTGTACACGTAAATAGACATTTAGAGGAAAGTATTTTTTGCATGAATACGAAACAAAGCAAAAGAAACTCACTTATTAAATTACAGCAGGTAGAAAACTACCTAGACAGTCAATTTACAGCGGGTAGCGTCGAAAAATTTCACCTCTGACTAAATTACGTTAAAATAAAACTCTGTCATAAATTTCAGTAACTCAAGACAGACGTAACCTGAGATAAAAATTGCCCACTGGAAAGTGTCCAAGCCGCAGTGCAATGAGCAGTTCGTATATTTCACATTCAATTTTAGGGAAAAACGCGGCACAGAGCCACTTTATGTAATGGAAAACTCTTGTCGGTTTATCCACCTGGAATTATGAGCATTATACCCTAGTTCAACAATTACTTTGTGAAATGTGCCCTAATGAGTGCTCATGTCCAGCTTTTAGACTGTGAAATATATTATTTGGAAAAGTTAGAGGGGTGCTAAGTAAGAGCTCTTTTAGCGTTCAAACTTCCACCTAAATGGTTTTTTAACCTTGAGTAAAACTAAACAAAGATTTAAGGGTAAGCTTGTAAGAAAACGTGTTAAAATAAAAATGGCAGCTTGATACTGTGAGGTGTTTGGACTAAACTTGAGAATTTTCAAATAGATGTGGAACATTTTCGTCGGCAGTAATTCCAGATTCATAAATTTTAATATTCAATTATTCAAGATTTTCAATTTTCAAGGGAGAGAGATTATAAGATTTCTCGGTCGGTTTAGACTATAATGAGTTTCCGTTCTAAGAGGTAAGAGGGAGGTTTTTCAAGCCATCGGCACATTTAGAGTTCATATTGATAATAGGATCATATAGATCATTGAATATATTTTAATCATTGTGATAAGGAGCTGATCTTAGTCAGCAATATGCGCTGAGTTGTTTTTACTCATTTTCATTAATACGTTGAAAAAGTTATGTGAATATTATTCGGAAGGATATAAGGATGTAAGTGTAGAACCTATATGAATGTGAACAATAGTCGTGTCCTGTAAACTTTACAGCCAATAAATGCTTAAGTAGATTCACGCAAAAGTAAAGGTTTTTAATTAAAATAAGCTAAATGTACGCCGTTAATCAGCCTGGGCCGCCAATCTGTCTCACGACAACTTAATGTTGAAATTTATTTAAAGGTACTGAGCAGATTTAATCGTGCCACATTTTCAACAGCAGATAGGCAGCTTCTCTCAACACTTCAGTTTAGACTTTAATAATCCAACAAAACGTTTATCTCTAAAGCATTAAGCATTATGAATATTTAAATACGATACAAAGTTGAACAAAATATAATCGTTATACTTAATTAGGTTTCATTAAAGTGGTCGTACTTACTTAATTATTTAACGTAAAAGATTCACTTAAGTATTTTCTTCGAGTGCCTAAACAACTGGTTTCTTATATATTTATTGGGAAATCTTCATTCCTCATAGATAGTTATTAAGAGAAAATTTAACTAACTTTTGTAATCATAACTCCAAGGGAAACATTCGATTATTTTACTGCATTATAAAATATAAATTTTCTTAAAAATAAAAAAAATTTTACTTCTCTTTTATTTGTACAAAATATATGAATTCGTAACACACACTATGCCAAAATGTTTGTACAGCCAAACTTCATAAAAGATACCATTATTAACATTTGCTAATGAGGTCCCACATATACGAGTATAATTAGGTACTCAGTATTTAATGTCAAATCTCGAAGGAAGTATTTTTTCAATGAGCTTTAGTATTAATTTAATGGCTTTATGGCAGCTGAGCAATTTCCCGTAAAATGAGTTTATACAAACTTATTTGGGATAATTATAGGGAAACATGAGAGGGGAAACTCGTATTTCTCAACAATCTTTAATTTAATGTTGCGTTTTATCCCCAACCTTTACCTTGCCTTTTTGTTTGTCGTTTTATAAAATTACAGAATTTCGCGATTATTATGTTAATATGCTTTTATGTGTCATTTAATTAAATTTAAGCGTAAACAACAAAACCAAACATAATTGCTATGTATTATATACTTATCTCATATGTTATTTGATTTGAACTAAGTGTTTTAACGGGTATGGAATAAATTAATAGTAAAACATACCTACAATATTAATTCATCAACGCCCGAGCAGACGAATGCGGCCGGATAACAATGGAATATCTATTGTGTCTCATTTTCCGGGCGTTGAAGGATTTAAATATTTCGATATGATATAATTCTTATATCCTCACTTGTTCTGTATAAGAAATGTATTATTAAAAATGTGACGTTTAAATTTTTATTTTCGTCTCGTACTTACCAATTCTTAACAGCAAATTAAATGAAAACTTTCGTTAGCTTCTTTCTAAGAATTTTAAAAGGAAAATACAGAGTATGTTTAAAAGCAAAAAAAATCTGTTGCATATTTTAGCTGGCTCTCGTACCTTCCTCTTGGGAAGGTACCCAGACACTGTTTCTCTTCACTTGCAAAAATGCCATGTTATTAGGGAGTCACATAAAGCACTTTGAATTACTTTCACTAATGAGTACTCTACATGCATACAATACGTGCTAATATCTTTTGTACTTTTTTTCTATACCCGGGAAGTCCAAGCATACGAATTTACAGTTTGGTATTATAAATGGATAACTACTGATTTAAAATATAAAAGCAACTGGTAATGGTTGTATGTTATTCGAATACTAGACTTTTTCATTGTACCAAATGCTTCAAGATTTGACAGAAGTGGGTCGCTCTACACATTTTGTTATCTAACATTGTGGTGCTTAGTTGTATTTAGGACCGTAAACAAGCGAATCAAATTTTTACTTTAATTCGATTTGTACTATCTATATCCATTTGTATTTTACTTCATCAACGCCCGAGCGGACGCATGCGGCCGGATAACATTGGAATATCTATTGTCTCACTTTCCGGGCGTTGAAGGGTTAAATTATAAATTTTATCCTACGAATGTTATAAATGCGAAAGTTTTGTGTCTCTGTGTGTGTGTGTGTGTGTGTGTGTGTGTGTGTGTGTATGTGTGTATGTTATTGTTATCTCTTTACGCTTAAAGATGGATTTGGATGAAATTTGGCACACAGATAGTAGTAATAAAACTGTGCAGATAGTTTATAACCTGGATTAAAATATAAGATTTTATTTATCCTGGTCAAAGGTTCCCTAGGGTCCACGCGGACAAAGTCGCGGGCGGCCGCTAGTCTATAATAAAGAAGGGAGCCATTGTTAGAGTTGTTAGAGTACAAGGTAAGAAACACATTTTACTCATCAACAGTCCCGAGAGATGCACTACTCACCTTTTTACCGTTTTTTACCAGTAAGAATATACTCCTTAAAATTCATATTTTCTTACTGATATTTTTGCTCTTCATAATGAGTGCAAGAATTGTTACAGCTTTAAGATAGTTATAAGTATCATATAATGTTTAATCCTTATAAACTGCGATGCTGCTGCTGTTATCTTTTTAAAGAGAGACTGGTGATGGGAATGGGTTCTGAGTTAACAACTTAAAAACATGGCACAGTTTTGTAAGGAGGTAAGTCAGCTACAGTGAAAATGCTATTAGATAGCATCCACACGATGCTACGTGGGTAGGCCCCCTAACCAAAAATCTGGTGGAACAGGCGAAAACCGCAGGATTTCACCGCAAGATCGATTATCTTGGATTATATTGACGACCTCCGTGGTCGAGTGGTTTGTACGCCGGTTTTCAAGGTGTCGCCATCTCTGAGGTCCCGGGTTCGATCCCCGGCTGGGTCAATTTAGAAAACTAACTTTTCTATATTGGCTCAGGTCTGGGTGTGAGTGTGTTTACCACCGTTGTCTCTGATTTCCATAACACAAGTGCTTTAGCTACTTACTTTGGGATCAGAGCAATGTTTGTGATGTTGTCTAATATTTATATTTATTTATAATATTTATATAGGATTTATTTGAGGAGGCCTACGCGCTATGTAGCTGATAAAGAAGAAAGAAGTAGATAACGAAAGAAGACCCGGAAGTGAGTTGTAACATAAGGTGGAAAAAAATACGGTAGTTGGAGGGAAAGTACCCTAAATACTAATGATGGCAACTTTTACTGATAGGAAAGATTCCTTTACTTTTAAAAATAAGTAAACTGCATTCAAACATTTTCAATAAATCACTTATCTTAGCCGAGTATAGAAGCTGCAGGGGGGCTACAGAGTGAACCAAAGATCTGGTGAAACTCGCGAACACCGCAGAAAATGAGTTGTTATTCAGGGTGGAAAAAAAAAGGTAGTTGGAGGAATGTACAAAGTTGGTGGCAAATTTTAAACATTCCTTTATTTTTACAAATAAATAAAACTGCTTTCAAATATTTTTCGATAAATTGTTTGTCTCAGCTGGGAATCAAACGGGCTTAACTACTATTTGGTTATCTTTTTTGGCCTTAATTGAAGATACTTTATGTAGAAGAAATTGACCCATCATTGACCCTAAAAAATACTTGTACACCCTGTATACGCTTTCACGTCTTAACTTTTAACCTTAAATTTTGAATACACGTTGTCAGGGGACAGAAAAAAATAGGGTACCTTCCATCCAGAAATAGTAGGTAAGTACTGTTCCAGAGGGAAACATAACAATCTACGTAGACGAAGCCGCGGGCGGTTTTGTAGCCTTCATTAATTAATTATTGTCCACAAACCAAAAAGCAATTATACTGATCGAATTCAGAGCAACGACGTAATAACGAATACATGACTAGTTATCGACGTGATGTGAGGTTCGTTGTTCTAATACTCCGTTCGAATTACGTTTGGAACTAAACACAGGCCAGAATTCCATTATCGCCGTTCATTAGCGCAAGTTTTGGTGATAAATGTCATTTGAATAGGAAGCTTATTGGGGGCTCATTAGAAATAAAACACTTTTTACGGATTACAGCGCGTATATTATTAATTCAGGTGTTGTTTTAGAATTATTTAGATTGTATTTATCAGTTTTTTTGAATTCCCGACGTTTCGACACCTTACCAGGGGCCGTGAAAAAAGATAAATAAATAAATAAATAATAAATAAATATTTGACAGCATCATATACATTGCTCCGATTCCAAAGTAAGTAGCTAAAGCACTTGTGTTATGAAAATCAGAGACAAAGGTGGTATCACAAACACCCAGACCTGAGCCAATATAGAAAAATCGTTTTCTAAATTGACCCAACCGGGGATCGAACCCGGGACCCCAGAGATGGCGACACCTTGAAAACCGGTGTACGAAGCCACCCGACCACGGAGGTCGTCAAATACACACATTGAAAAGAAATATAAACACTGAAAAGAAAGTTTCATTACTAAAATTGCACCCCAAAGGTAATCAAGTTTACCAGAAACTAAGAAAAGTTTTTTTTTAATCTAAGGCTATACCACAGTATAACATATTAGTAAGTTATGTTGTTAGTACTAATCAAAATGTTAATAAAAATGGGGACAATGGACTATTTTACATATGAATAACAATTACTTACCCAATATAATAAATAGGTACCTAATTAAAATTAATCTATTCACATTTCACTAAAAGTATAAGTAGCCAAGACCATTAAAACTATGGAAAAACAAATAACGTACAAATTTAATTTATTTAATAGGAATAATTAATACACAAGAATGCAAAAAATTATAAAATTTTCATACTTGATTATTTTGACCATAAAAAGATCAGACAATAAAGCATCGCTCATACTTTATTTCAACATTTACCCTAAAGACTTGTACACACGATGGCACCTCAGACTAAACATTAAGGAATGAAACACAATTAAGGATGTGCATTGAATTGTTAAATTGTACCTACTATAGATTCATTAACTTATACTCAGCTTTGTTATAAGTACCTATCTAATCTGTTTTGCTTTTGCGACGACGAACTGTTTTAGTCTTTATGTTTATAATGTTCTCATGTAAGTGACATGCTATGTCTTTATGAGAATAAAGTTCTTTAAACATAAACATGTTGACCTCGAGACCGCCTTTATGCCCTACGTAATAAAAGCTGTTTTCGTAGTTTAACTGTATAACCTGACGTGCTGCCGTCCGTACTATTATGTATTCTGTGCCTAAAGTGAAAAACAGTGAGGTAACCGAAAAGCCGCTTAAAATGCACTACTTCACTAGCATGTTCGAGGGGGCATATTAAAAGCACATTGCCACAGGGCTGTAACCAAAACTCCATATAATGAAATTGCCATCCGCTCGCTCATTACCGACTGAGCCAACCGCGGGATCCGATATCCCCGCGCGTGACTAAAGGAAATTGAAATCTCTATCGGTTAATCGAAATATTGAATGGTTCTAAAAACAGAATTTTAATTAATGTTTTCGTTGTAATCGGTCTGTCAAAAAGCACTTCCGAAATTGATTTTCCATTTTATTTTGACGATTTATTTAATATTCTACAATTAATGTTGATAATTTGATTCATAACATTCTGTTTCCGTGAGTGTTATAATAGGTGATAAGAGTACAAAGTCTCCCACTATTTACAGTGTCTACTTTGTGATCAGAGACTGAATTTCTTAGCCTTTTAATTATATTTAAATCTATCAATTTTATTAGTCAAATCATATCATGGAGATCCATATTTCAATTTCTAGAAAAAAAAACATGTCCAATGATGTTGTCTTATTCATAACCGGTATCACACCTACTGAATAAAAAAGTAACAAAATCTGCATATTTACGAAAACGTAAAATTAAAAGGAATAAAGGATCCCTGATTATGACAAGAAGACGTGTTCAAGTATCAGGCCGTGCGAAAACATAATAAGGGTACAACCCTCGCCCTTCGCCCCTTATCTAGCCGTCTATCTGGACCTCTCATTTTATGTTAGATTACCGGGTAACCTTGAAGATATTGCGGTTATTTTGTCGTTACCTTCTGAAAATATTGCCGAGTTTTTTTCAAATTCATTCGAGCATCACTCTAAAGTAAATCAAAATTTAACGATAAATCAACGATAATTAACAAAATAAACAGATTTTTATTAACTTCTTAAAAATAAATTCCACTGTCAAACAAACGTGGTCTATCTATCTGCTTCTTAATTATTTTAAAAACTTTCAAACATTAAAAAGCGTAGTTATCCTAACTCCAATATCTATGTAAAAATTGAAATTGTAATAATATATTTTATATAGCCACAATAAAGCTAAATGTGATCAAAATAATTTACTAAAACACCTTCCCAAAATCCAATTCCCAATACAATGTCATGTAATTAATTTAATGACATGACACATGAATATCTAACATCACTCCGACTTCGTAAATTGAATCATTCGTGTAACTAAAATTTCGGTGTTCAATATCTCCCCGAATGTACTGTTTACGGGAACCAGTCGCGTGTGTAAACTAAACCGATTATAAATTACAAACTCGGTGCCGGAGTCGCCTGCACCACACAAAGGTGTAAATTGAGGCAAATTCGTCAATTTATATGCGGAACATCCGCCTTTGAGATGCGATCGTGCTCTCAGCTCAAAAATTCTGTTAGTTCCTCAAATTGAATTACTTCGAGTCATATGATTTTCGGTGTTACGTCACAATGCGTAAGCGCTCGAAGATTTCCAAGGTATGAATTAATTATAAACTCATATAAACCATTACCCTACAAGTTCATGATATTCGAAATCGTGTATAAAATATTGTCGTGGTGCAACCTTAATTTCGTCAACGTTACTCCCCTGATTTAATTATGGATTTTTACGGTTATAATAAAGTCTTATTACGTGGCAAACGTCGGGTTCATTAAAAATCTCTTTCTCGTAGCTTTGCTTTAATTATCCGTTTTCTTTGTTCTCGGCCGTTGGGCCTCTGTAACACTGGCAAATAGTTCGTTGTATTTAGCCCTATAGGCGGACTATATTAAAATTCTGTGTTTACAATTGCAAGTGTTAAGCGATACTTTCGTAAGCCACATGTAGTAGAAATTTACTTACTTTAATTATGAGAATATAAAAGAGAATGGATGTACGATTTTTTTATGATTCTTTTAGTTGGTTAAACTCTCAAGTCATGAATAAAATGAAAACTACCTATCGAATGTATCAGACCGCGTGTAAAAGTCGACTTTTATCCTTGGAAACCGATTACTTGTCCGACATTTACTTGTCCTAATTTCATTTGACCGAAAACGGTTGACCGACGTCTTTTTTGCTATTTATGTATTGATTGCCATATTTTTAGACCAAATATCATTTGACATAAGTATCATCTAACGAAACGAACTTTCGCGGATTTTCAAATTAATTTTTTACTATTGGCCGAAGTCTTTTTTGAACTTTTTTTCAATCGCTAGATAACTATTATATATACTTTCACTGCACTAAAACAATATTTTACATATTAGAATAACAGAATAGAATAAAATAAATGTTTATTATTTGTCCACAAGTAAGTTGTTGCCAAATAATGTGCCACCCCGACACAGTTGGTTAGGTTACGGAGGTTATAAGTTAGACATTGTAATCACACATCATGTTGCTTGCATGCTTGCTTGTATGCTACATGCTTGCTTGCATGCTGCATGATTGCTTGTATGCTGCACGCTTGCTTGCATGTTGTATGCTTGCTTGCTTTCCTGCTTGCGTGCATGAGCGGGGGGTGCCAGAGGCTCAGCCCTCTTGCTCGGGGTGTGGGCCTGAGGTGCCACGCTATAAATAATAGCGGAGCATCAAACTGCATGGTGCATGCTTGCTTGCATGCTGCATGCTTTCTTGCTTGCTTGCTCGCTCGCTTGTTTTCTTACTTACTTGCAAGTAAAATTACACGATAATTGAACGTTTAGTACCTACATAAGAACAACTTCTCCTAATCAAAGACTTTTCCGTTAAATGAAATTCGGTCAAAAATTTTCGAACTTATGATAGGAAACCAGTATCCTTCCTTTTTATAAAATGCGAAAATGTGTTTGTTTGTTTTTACGCTTTCAACTGATGATCATGAAATTTTGCATATACTTTATCAGGGGTACAGAAAAGGACATAGGGTAACTTTCATCCAGAAAAAGATACTGTTCCCGAGAAATAACTGTGCACGCAGACGAAGTCACAGGCGGCCGCTAGTATCACAATAAATCTTAAAACTCAATAATTTGTTTAATTTTTAGCTTGTTACTTGTTGAGAATGGGATGGAACCTTGTCAAACTGAGACGCGCCAGCCACAGGGATATCCAAAAACACGGTGTCACGCATCTGAGGTGAGGGAATTTTTGCTGCAGCAACTTAAAGTAAGATAACAAGTATACAATTAGTTGATTAATCAAATTAAAATTAACTAATTAATCAATTTTCTATTTACTTTTACAAGGTTCCATCCCATTCACATCGCGCGCGGATTATACCTATATGTAGAAAAGAAGCAACTCTTTAACGGGAAAAGGCGCAGCCACAAAACTGACACTTAGAGGAGTTCTAAAGTCATCTAAGAATCAGTCTTCAAGAAACCAACATTAAGTGCAGTTGGCCACTACACGACAAATCACTTAGGTTCGGTCTAACCATTACAGCCGACTCTTTCAACAAAACTATTTCTTTTGCTCCCCTTTTTCCAAAGATCGCTTTTTATTAGAAGCCTCTTTAAGTTCTTATGGCTTCAAAACGATTAAATATTTTACTGTACAACTTCGACTCTTGATTTTATTTCGTACTTAAATAGAAAATTGATAGAGCACAAAAAATAATTATGGCTTCGTAGCTGGTTTGTGTCGGAAAATTAAAAGCACAGTAAGAAGCTTACATTTTCCTTTTAAAAATAATAACTTTACCGTGACTTGCTACTCAAAAGTAGCTGCCAAAACCACGTAGCTGAAATTCACCACTTATTATATTGCTTGACTTTTTTTGAGAAGCTGTGGTCATGTACATTTTTGTTTATACACATAAACACTGGCTATAGACAAGGGATTATCCTTGTGTGCATGATTTTCAACGAATCAAGTCGAATGTTTTTTTATAATTATAAAAAATTGGAGATTCAAGAAATTATTCGATAAATTATTAGAGTTGATGTGAAGGAGTATACTTAAAAAAAAGTCTACTTATCTTTCATAACCATCCGATTGTGATAAAAGTTTGTAGAGTTGTTCTGCATAGGTAAACAATGATAAGGACCTTAATCCAAAGATATGTAATACATAAGTATGTTTTACCCTCTATGCATTCCTATAACCATTCAGTAGTATTATACTATTCAATGGCAATCAAAATAAATATTACAATAATATGTTGCTCTCTCTTAGGTAATCTGTCCACATGTGGCCCTTGTGGCCATATTTGCTTCAATAAGAGGGTCGGTTATGCCATCAATCACAATTTATGTCCCATTTCACGCCTTCAGATTTATATGCCTCGATTGACTTGTAGCATACCTCAACACTGTATTTCCTCTTAATAATATTATTCTTACTGTAATTGGGGTTTATCTATGTTACTGCCAAAGCCTGTATATTTTAAAATCTTAGGAGTATTTCTTAAATATTCATTACTATACAAATACCCACCCTTAACTAGTTTAAATTAGATGACTTGAACTTTTGTATATATAGATATTTTGAACAGTGAAGGCATCCACTAAGGAAGGATTTTTGGAAATTTCACCCCTAAGGTGGTAAAATAAGGGATGAAAGTTTATATGAAAGTTCGTAAGTTTCGAAGTTATCCTTTCCGCCTGCCATACATGGTAAACGTCATGCCTCGCGCGAGGCAGTGTGCTTGTTGGGGACCCGCCTTATCACGTAAAAACGGCTGATCGGATGTTGATGAAATTAAAACATAGAATACTTTTTATCCCGGTTATAGGCCCCATAAGACATTCGAAAAAATTCTCGAATGTCCACGAGAATAAAGGCGCGGGACGAAGCCTCTTTAAGATAAACACCTTTTAATATTTTTCCTGTTATTTTAGCACATGGTTTAAATTGGTGAACTAAATATTGATAAGGATAATTAGTAAGGATAAACAGACTTTAACACAAAACAGTTATTTATCCAAACCGTTATGCTATAAATAATGAAAATGTGTAAGTAATTCTTAAAGTATAGAGACCTCGCAATACAAAGAAACGTTCATAAAGATTTAGAGCCATTAGGGCTGACTTCATTCCAAAGTAACTACAAACAAAGTAAAATTAATTTTCTATTCAAGTACATTATGAATTATTCTGAGATTTCGTTCTTAAGTTTTATACTAAACTCTCGATGACGGAAACTTAATTATTAACTTTTCAGCGCATTATATATTTTTTAAAGTTTTACTCAATTAATAATTTTGGTGGCAATTACAATGGAGCAAATTGAGTGATAAGATATGAATGATATGACCCACCATGAATTTTATAACCCAGCGATTTAATACTGGGAATGTGCTTTTAGTTGAAATGGCTTTTATAAAAATATACGTTTTTAACTGTGATTGTCATATTGTACACTAGTAGCTCAGCGAGCTGTAGCACATTAGTAAATAATGGCGTTTCTGCGTAAAAAGTAGCTCAAATTTTATCTTGTTTAAAAATTAATCTAATAGATGTTGCCACGAGGTTTTCGAAAGCTTTTTCGTGCGTATCTTGTATGTACGTATGTATGTTTATATGTAAAATATTACCTCATTTTGTTACGGCTGGATGGATTTCTATAATTAAGATATCGTTAGATTTGTCTTGACAGCCCAAGTGTTCTTAAGTAAGTGACATTAAAAAACCAACATAGCAGCTGTGCGGTGCTATTATTTGAAGTGAACATTTTTTTTACAATACTGCATTATGGGTATCAAATTAAAGCGGGCGGTGTATTTTGCATATATTTTTTACGGGAGTAAGCTACATATATTTTTCTTTTAATAAAGGACTTCTCATAAGGATTTCAAAAAGATATATCATGACTAAAAAGACCAATAAAAATATAAATTTAATAAACTAAAAAAGCCGCCTGCATCAAAAGACAAGTCAACTGACAAGATGGAAATAAGATTTTTTCAGTTGACTTGTCTTTTGATGCAGGCGGGTTTTTTAGTTTTTTTTTATCTTTTTCATAAATGTTTTAACTGATAACACAAGCTCGTTAATAGATACTAAAAACAACAGTTGACTTAACAGAAGAGAAAAGGTACTGAACTGCAACAGTAAAGTAAATATTACTAAAACTTATGAGGACTCATATCTCAATGACCCACTATATCAAAGATGTCTATCTGTCAAGAAGAAACAAGATGCACGGTTATACTCATAAATAAATGAGCAAAACTCAGGTTACACGCTTCGCCTTACGTGAAGGAAAATTTGTCAGAAACACGATTCGGTGACTGACAGAAAAAAAGAGGTTTAATCTTCTGTTGGGAAAAATGACACCGGAATACGGAGTTGGATAATAAGAAAGCGGCCTTTGTGTTTTTGTTTGAGAATTGAATTTCATTTGATTGGGATATTTAGATTCAACTATTTAGCGCGAGTTTATTGCTTGGGGAAAATTTATGGCTCTTGTTTTTCTTGAAATTATTATAGAGCATTGTTGAGTTTGGTAATGTGCAATTAACTAAAATAGAAGAAGGCGAAGAACGAAAGAAGAAAGAAAATAAATTATGAATCATTTTAACAAATACATAGTAGTAGCGCTTAGATTGTAATGTATGATTCATATTCAGCCAGATAGGTATAATAAGGCTTTTGTTGATAAAAATCTCGTATGAATTAATTTATTTGGTATTACAAATTTTTAATTCTTTAGGTGATTTGGTGAATATAAATGAGCAAAACTCAGGTTACACGCTTCGCTAAAGGAAAATTTCAATTCCTTCATCTTAATTGATGATTTACTTTAGATTAGCAGAAACAATTAAATACCTACTTTCTAAAAACACACAAAACAAATTTACAGGAAAACTGGTCCAAAAATAACAACTCTATTATTCCAAAGTCGATTGACTTTAAGTTGTAAAGGTGAATAAAATTATTCGTTTAAAATACTCACGTTTAAGCTCAAACGTTCAAGCCAAAGATACCGATGCGAGAAAATAAATTTGCATTGCGTTGCTTGCCAGGGAGGGTCAAACAATACTAATGAGGAAAGTTTCAGGGCCCGCAGTTAAATACTAGACCCGCAAACTTTTCTCTATCTTTGTCACTTTCTACATCTATGTATTATACAACATGTTACAAAAATACCCCTAATGCCGAATATGGTATATAGGGACCATCAAACTGATCAACTTTTACTACGGGACCAACTCTGAAATCGCGAAAAAAAAATAAGCTGTTTCATACAAAAATTAAAATCGAAAATGTATGAAACAGCTGATTTTTTTTTCGTGATTTCAGAGTTGGTCCCATAGTAAAAGTTATTCAGTTTGATGGTCCCTATATACCATATCCGGCATTAGGGGTATTTTTGTAACACGTTGTACATAAATGAATCCCTATTTCCCTTTGTCACGGCATCACGCGTGAACGGCTGGACCGATTTCGCTAATTCTTTTTTGTTGTGTTTCTTATTCTATTACACTGATGTTTTTTATGGTTGTTAGGATAACTTATGCGTAATTTTATTTTCTTATTTGAATTTCATTGACATTGGACTTTGGACTTCGAAGACTCACAAGGGAACTCGTCAAAATCAAATTTAATCAAACAGCTGATTTTTTTTCACGATTCCGTGGTTGGCCCCATAGTAAAAGTTGTTCATTCACGTGGTTTGAAATCACCACTTCATTTTTAGATATGCTTAAAAATTAACGGTGTATAATAAAAGTATAAGCGTAACTTGTGATTATATATAAACTAACAGTGATGTTTCATATTATGTATTTACTTTTATCAAAAAAGTTAGTTCTTTTGGTATTTCTACAATGACATATTATTCTTAATCTCATATTACACGCAGCCTTAGGCGTGTCTCGTGAATAAAGCAGTATCTCAAATGTATTAAAGACAAATTATATACAAAACAAACATTAAATTGATAGTAGGCCAGAACGTTGACTTGACATCACTATTTGTTAGGCCGCCCGCAGTAAGCGTCTCGCTTTGTGATTCCGTGAACACACCGTGAATATTTTGACAACTGGAATTTATTCTGTAAGGGAGGGTACGAATTACATGACGAAGATACATTTACCGCAGTAGATAATACTCCAGTGTGAATATAGCCACTATTCATACGAGAAAGGATTCAATTTGTTTAAGCACAATACATCACTTTAGTTAACCGAGGAGGTTGGCTGCAGATTTGTGTACTTCCTACATAAGTCACGTTTATGCTTTGTGTAAATTATATTTCCTAATGTTTGATGAGATTTAATACGTTAATGAAGTAACGTGGACTTGTAGATGTAACAATGTGTTGTTAATTATTTTATCCTTAACATACTAATCAGAGGCATCAAATATTAATGTAAAGAAAAATATATTTTAGACAATGCTTTCTTCTGAAGTTGTTCATTGAGCAGATGGAAATAAAGCTAATAGGAAACTAGTTTTTAAATTCAGTCAAAGAGAGACTTGTACTTTGTGAATAAGGATACAAGAGTTATCTAAAACAACGTACCAAAGACATGTGATACTAGCTTAAAAATACAATGTTGGAAAATCGAGCTTAAGGCCACAGAAGCAACGGTGACAGGGCGAATCGAAAGTGCTGCAATCAAAACAATACATGCCGAGTGTTACACACGACATTTTTCCGACGTTTAATTTCCTGCTGTAAAGTTTTAATTCGAAGCATAAAGCGAGCTTGAAAGCGGTGTCTGGCAAGTTTCATCATCGTACAGATGCCTCGGTAGGAAGCTTACTTTGCACACAAAGCCTACAAGTACAAAAGGTTTTGCCTCCGCTCCATTTTGTGTCTGACAAGCCGGGAAGTCGGGAATGAGGCGCGTCAACTCCGTCACGTCACCAGTTTAAATGTTGAAATTCCGACGTGTGAATTTGTAGGCAGGTACGGTAATGCGGCTTCAAGATAGTGGCTGAGAAAGGAAATGAAACGCTTACTTGTCGGCGGCGTGGCGTCACTTGCGATCAGCCGCTCAACTTCACGGTATTTTGCAGTGGTCTTGACACTATCAAACAAGAATCGTATGAAAATAAGAGTAATGTAATGCTCACTTTCATAAATATTTAAAATTATGGGTTTAATTATTTAAAACAGCCTTTGCAAGCAAGGGACTAGCAAAAACAATGCTATGTGCAATTTTGCGGTGTGGCAAGAATGTGGACACTTCATTTTACCAACATGCTCTAGCTTCGAGTGTATAAATACTCCCGACTATTATCGTAGGTTGTTACGTCACCGTGCGGAATAAGGGCGATGCATTGGATGCGACCTGGACAGTACACCTGTCCGACGATTACACTCAGCTGGTATCAACACGTTTAATTTTAATACTGATTGCCAGGGCTATTCCGATACGAGATTCTTGCTGGTCATACTTCGTAGCGACGTGTTTTTGCTCGTCGTAAGTAGGGTTGGCAGTGCTCTAAAGAGGAAACGAGGTCAGGCCCCTGGGTCACATAACTCATTCAATCTAAAGTTTTGAAAGAAAGAAAGAAAGTTTTTTTTGTCGTTGTCTCGAGATTCGTTATTAAAACATTATATAAAAAATTATTAAAAGTGTTGATAGGCAGGTTTCTGAAGCCAAGCAACAAAACAATGCGTATAAATGTTGACACCTCATTATTTATACTTTATTTTAGTTTTTAACCGCTTTAATTTGTTAATGAACCTATTCTACAATTTAAAAGGTAATGGACAAAAGAATATTACAATATTTTTTTAAAGAACAAAAGAAAAATAAACGATATTATTATAGCGTATATTCATGACTCGTAGTACTTACAGATTCAGTCGAGAGGGACCTGCAACAAAGAAGACCATGATTAGGAAGTCGCACAAAAGGTACATGAATACAATATGATCCATCTGACAATACTGAATTACCTACCTAAGTTTGAGGCACACTTTGACATTCAATGTAATTACTGCGAAGAATGAAAAGGTTCACTCTTTAGCTGTATTTCCCATGAGATAGATTAATAAAGTTACAATGCAAATCTGAAAAAATATTATTAATCGTGATCAAGGTTTGCTAACATTTTGTTTTTTTGATGTTTCGTTAATAAGTCTATTCTTAAAAACAATTTTTCGTAGGTGGGTAGGCAGAAGGTGGTTCATGAAAATTTATATTTACATTTACAACATAGGTACTTAAATCTACACTCTCGCCCGAGTGCTCTCTCAATCCTCGCCGGAATATCTCGCGCGAAAGCCCCGGGTGCAAGAGCGACTCTCTCTCCTATCGTGCAGTCGTAGTTGTGAACTCCGAGAAGATGAACGACAAAGTAGCGCTTGCTGCTTACGTTGTCTTCTATGCCATCAGTTAATAGACTGGCTCCATTAGATACTATTATAATAAATTAAGTTCTGTTTCCATGTTCCGCATTTTTTAAGCACAAATTACTATAATTTGTCGTGAAAAACTGCCAAGAGAAAGCGTTCATAGCCAGTAAGCCGAGAGACGCGAGAGTGTACAGGGATGCATTCGCTCGGCCTCGCGAGAGACAAGACACCCTTTGACTCGTGCGCAAAAAACCGACACGGGGCTGAGAGGGAGCGAGTGACAGCGAGACACCTCGAGAAATAGCGAGAGCTACCCTGTACACTCTCGCACTCGGCCTGCCTTGTGGTGCCTCGGTGAGAGAGTACAGCCGGCATAAGTTCAGGGCAACAAAGTAGCCAAAAGCAGACGAAGTGTATTTTGACTGATTGAAAAATGCAGGAACGCAGTGTTATCTTGTTGTCTTTTTTGAAATTTGACCAAATGTCTGAAATGTTTTCTTGTAATTGTAAGACTTCACTTTTGTTAAGTTTAAAGTTGTAATTAGGTAGTGGACTGCGTTATATCTATGAGTCTTCTTCCGCCAGTTCTTTCTCTGAGAGGCCTCCCAATTTGTGGTCTTGTTTTCTAATTAACATTAATGCATTTTAATAAAGTTCCGAGCGGGTAATTTCTTGCTTTGTTGCTTTAGTCCTTCCGTGACCACAGCCCCTGTAAAGGTGAACCAATAAAACCAAACTAAATAATTCTAAAATAACCCCTGCATTAATAATAAGCTGTAGTCCGTAAAAGTGTTTAATTTCTATTTTTTTTCAATGTTAACCCTTCAACACCCGGAAAATGAGACACAATAGAATTCCATTGTTATCCGGCCGCCTGCGTCCGCTCGGGCGTTGATGAATTAATGTTAAGCATTTATGTAATATCTATGCTGTAGGTAAGTAAGTACCTATATCCGTTTGTATCGTTCAAAAACTTCGATAACTAAACTTCACGGTCGTAATTTCCTGTATATGATTAAACTGTTAAAGCACCTAGGAACAAAGACTGAATATTTTGGTCGCTTCCAAGAGTGAGATAAGGACGTGCAGCACCCGCGCGCACTCACGCCGTGAACAATACGCTTCCGCTTATGACGCCGGGCGCGTTGTCGCTACCCTGACAAACTTTTCTTTGCGACCGCTAAGAGCTTATGCTCAACTAATAAAGTCCATAATCGATGTAGTATCTAAATTCCGCTTAAGCACTCATATTACAGCGCGCTTTGTTATTGTTTTAGAATGTGGGAAAACAAGAATCGGTTACCGTGTACTCTATTCTCTGATTATTTTTGGTCTCAGTTACATTAGTATTGTATTCTGTTGAAGTCCATTATCTCATTGCACCTGATCTTCTTCTTTTCAACCTAGCATTCAATTTATGATTCATCTTTGCTTCTCACCATATTTAGATTATGTGTAGTTTAGTTATTGTAATAATAAAATTAAGTTGTACAACCATCAGCTTGTGAAATTAATGTAGAGACAATGTAGGAATTTTCAACAAAGGGATTATAAGGGCCGACGACCGGAGGGCGGAAGGTCGGTAGGTGCTGTTAACAGACCTCATAGAATTTGAAGAATAATTATTAATTATGGACAGGAATTTAACGCGTCGTCAATGTTACGAGTAAAATGCCCTTTGGCGAAGGGGTAACGAGAAACGTACCCATAAGTATTTATTAAATCCCGATTAATCCAATGTGAGAAAATTAACTATGAGCTGTTACTACTTATTATTTTATTCAATATAAAATATAATAGCTGTCTTTATAAAAGGAAGTACAAACTGAACAACAGCTTATAGTTAATTTTCTCACATTGGATAAATGATTACTTTTCTTGTTGTGTTTATTTAACCTTAGCAGAGTAGAGTTATTAGTTTTATTAAGCTTCACGAAATACTCTGACTTTACTGAATCTTTCTGACGTTTTTTCGCATAATGGCACATTCGCATAATGTTATATTTGTAAAATGATTTCATTGGCATAACAGTTACTTGTAATCATTTAATTTGGCATAAATAGAGTCTTTTTTTGACATGAAATTTAAGTCTATTCAACGTTTAAACGAAACAAAATAATACGGGTCAACGTTTTATTAATCAAAATTCAAAACTGATTTCTACTAAATTTCAAACAGTTTATTCACCTCTCAAGCTCACGCGCTTACTAAACGTGATAAAACAGTTTTAACGGATATGGATACTAGCAGTTTTATTGAAAGTACTTTTGTAATTAGTTAGTAGATAGTTTGTTTTTGTGTGTCCCCCGTGACTACGGCAGCTGCAAAGGTTACTTGATTACTTGTAATGACAACGTGTAGAAATGTTGGTTAAAAAACGTAATTATTTCGTTTTTGAATTTTCATTATTCATTCCCACGTTCGTTGTTTTCCGCGCGATGGCCCCTCCTAAGGGAAATGTTAAATGAAAATGATTTAATTGGATAAAAGGATGAGTCAAAAATATACAAAATCTGTGTTTGTGGCAAATTGTATTCGTACTTGGATTCTTAGCATTGGGAATTTGATATGTAATAGTGGCTCCGTTGAGTTGTAAACCTCGCGCTTGTGTCATTTTTGAACATATTTCAAAATAGCTGAAATATGATATTCAACACATCACCGCCATTAAAAAAAAAACGAAAAACTGAATCGACATAAAAAATCGACACAAAACATGAAATTTTGTGAGATTCAATTAATATAATGCGAGAAAAACAAAAACAACTAAGTTCCTTTTTCAAAACATTCTACCGTGCACAATGACAAAAGTCGAGGCGGACTTTAAGTGTCTGCGAGGGGCGCCACTTGGCAGAATGTTTTCTCGACGAGGCAACGATACTGTCGTCGCAGGTTACGCTTCTGCAGGTATTGGATACAACCTTGTAACGTATAACGCATCTACAGACATTGAAAACAGACTAACTGCAGCTGCATTAGTGTAAATAACAGTTTGAATGATAAATTTACTTTTTTAGGGTTTCGTAGGTAATACTGAAGAAAAACGGAACCCAAGAAGGATCCCGTAGTTATCTGTCTGTCATCTGCATATTTGAGAAGATATCCCCTAGGAATTTAAAAAAAACAAGCTTCTATGGATCATAGCCTAAGCTTTGCGCATTTATGGTGGTTTAACCAAAAGTATTGTTTAGTATTATTACTCTCTACTTTTGGCGTCTCAAAGCGTCATAATCCTAAGCAGATTTTTTCGTTAAACCAGGTGTACCTATAAAACTGTACTCGTCGTTTATTAATATTTCGTTCATTATATTATTATAACATAATTATTATTTTATTATACGTTGCTTTCGTGTTTGTTTGTTTGTCTACAAACTTAGTAAACTATTTTATACTAGCTTCCTGATGAGCTAAAGACTTGAAACCTTGAACATAGGTCATAACTGGAAGTCAATGCAATATTATGGTGTTATTGAGCTGATCTGATGATGGAACCGGAAGAAGATCACAGGAACTCTATAATTAAACCATACAACTCCATCGAATTTGGGCTCATTAGAATGATCTTGACAAGTACTCTGACGGGAGACAAGGGTCCAGGGTCTGATGATGGAGCCGGAAGAAGGCCACAGGAACTCTGTAATAAAACTATGCAACCCCATTCAGTTTCATTTTATTCATCTTGACAAGTACTCCGATAGGCGATTGTGTTTTTTTAGTTTTAGCTCGTTGACTAAAGAGCAGAAAATAATAATTTAATAAAAAAACTTTTTTTTATAAAAAACACGTTCTTAAAACGCACTAAAAAGTATACAATAACTTCTCCCGTAAAGATTTTTAGCCCTATACAGAAGTTTGAAACCTAAAAACGTGGGGCGCATTCAAAAGACAATTGATGGTGAATCTTACAAAATGCGCCCCACTTTTTAACCGAACTTTTTATCGAATTAGAAATAAAAAGAAAAGCAGTTGTCCTCCCGCTCCACCCGACTTCAATAGACGTGTTATATTAATATGATATAATAGGATATGCGTAACTAATAATTTGAATATTATTTCTTGCTTTTTAAAGGTATTTTATTTTAATGCTGTTTTTGTTTTTGTTTTCGGGTTTTTTGAAGGAGGTTTTTCTTTTTTTTTAGATTTAAAACTTCTGTATAGAGTTATAAATCTTTACGCAATAAAAAAATATATTTTCTTTACTCATTTCATATACTACCTACTTAGAATTTAGATTTATTTATCCATTTCATACAAACAAAGTCAAAGCGACCTTCATAAGTTCTCGGAATAAATATGCATAATAATTACCTACGACTTTCTAAGAGATACTGATTCAAGAATTTCAATTTATAGAATTGGAGACTGAGCTTTTCGTTAACGACATACATTACAGACGAGCTTGAATGTTTATATCAAAATATTATGACTTCGATATCAAAGCTGAAGTTAATGTCTTTTTAAAGTTATTACGTGTTTCTGGCTTTTGTAAGTATCTAAATAATAAAACCAGTGTTTTTTTTAAATTACCATCTGCTACATTAGGTCAACAACATTAACAATTTTATATTTAAAAGTGTTAAGTATCTACGCCTTTTGCGAGAATTTGATTGGTTTTATTAATTCTAAAATCTTTACTTTGTAAAAATCTTATTTAATAAATACGGAGTAAGTACATTTAGGGCGACTTTTATCAAATGTAATTTAAATATCTCTCTAAAAATTTTTATAACTCGTTAAACAAAATTAACTTAATAATATTTAAGTATGTCTTTCACCACATCTGAAATACCATTGTTTAGCTAAATACGTATAGGGATGCGACATAAATTGTCGCATCCGTTCCGTTCTACGTTCCGAGAAATCTTAAGTTAAAATACATAATATTTTTTAAAGATTCATAGAAACACAGAAATAGAATCTGCGTACATTGAATTTTGACAATTTGGTTTGACGTTGTTTCATTGATTGTGTCACAGTGCCAGTTATGGCCATCCATGCTGCCGTCTATAAGCAATAATGCCGTTATCTACGAAAATGTATTTTCGATTTACGCGGGATTTAAGATAAAATGGATGCTGTTTGATCAATATACCAGCTATTTACAACTTTGAGGTATCATTGAAATGGTATTTGAGGGAACTTTACAATGCTTTTATTTTCACAAAGAAATATAAAACAGTCATGGAAATATTTAAAAAAATATGTTTGTAATTAGTATTATTTTATTTATTTGTTTATATAAACATCACTAAAATGTCGTTGACGTTATAGTAGCGACATTTTAGCGTTTGATTTTAGATTTATTTTATTGGCTTGTAAAATACTAGATATCGCTTTATAATTGCTTTACTAAAATGCCACTAAGTACCTTAACGGCATTTAAGCAAACTTTTGTTTTCTGGTCACAAGACATACCTACTTAACTTTAATGCTACTATAATAATTTAGCGGCATTTAAGACAAGCTATTTAAGTGTAAATTTATCCAGTTGTATTTGAAAATATTTTTTTTTATCTATTGCAATGATAAATTGCAGTTAACTTTCAAACCTTTTTAGATAATGGCAATTTAGCTTAGTAAACATTTTGTGATAACTGAGAGAATCCAACAAAATGTATTTAAAGATCAAAAATAAAACATGTGCATCTGAACTGAGAGCCCATTTTTTAATTTAAATCATGGCGAATCTAACTGAGTCTTATAGGGGATTTCGCGAAAAAAACAAAAACTGAAAGCATAGGTTCAAAAATTTCTAAAACGTGAATTAAAACTTTAATAACCGAATGTGTTGGGCCCTCAATCCAGACGGTTGCAATAAGAGGCATGGCTTAGATCTCAGAAAGTACCATCTCTGTGTTAATAATTTTCATTTTAGAATTAACTAAAGAATTTCTAACATCGTTTCAGAAATTTTCAACTCGCTAGAAGATGGCATAACAGATCTAAGGCTGTTTAACTAGGGCCCTCAGTTCAAACATATCTGAACTGAGAGCCCAAGATAGAATCTTCGAAATATTTGTTTTAACTAAAAAAATACAATAAAATTACGTTTTTATCATAAAGTGTAACACCTCAGTAAATTTCTAAAAAATAAATATTCGTTAAAAAGTTATTGGTTTAATAGGTAAGTGAAAACTGAATTTCTTAAAACCTCTGAACTGAGGGTTCAACTTTTTCAGCTATATTGACTTGGCTAAAACTTATAGAATAATGAAAATTACACCAAGTTCTTTTAGAAATTCTTTATTAAAAATTGATATATCGTTCGTTGTTCTTAATACAGTACTTTAAGAGAAAATGCATTTTAAATTGTTTGTATGAGCAAAGTTTGTAGAGTGTCCATAATGTTATTTAAAGTAGGTAAGTATGTACAAAATATAAAAATACAAAAAAATAAAGATCAATCGGAATGTAATAAAAGAAATGAAACTTTTTATTTTTAACTTATTTTCAGTAAATATAGGTCAGGACAAAAAGATGGTAAGATATTGTCAACGTTTTTTATAATAAACATGTGGGCACCCACATATAAATACCACGGTACCACAGAATTAATAATAGCACCTACTGAACGATACACAAATATTCACACTTCACACACATAAAAACACACATAATCAAGGCTTTAAAGTTACCTCGTTTCTATGAAAATCGACTGGTATTTTTAATTATCCGTCCACCACTACACACATAAATGTATACAAGGTGTTACAAAAATACCCCTAATGCCGAATATGGTAGATAGGGACCATCAAACTGATCAACTTTTACTATGGGGCCAACACTGAAATCGCGAAAAAAAATTCAGCTGTTTCATACAAAATTTAAAATCGAATATATCAAAATGTATGAAACAGCTGATTTTTTTTTTCGCGATTTCAGAGTTGGTCCCATAGTAAAAGTTGTTCAGTTTGATGGTCCCTATATACCTTATTCGGCATTAGGGGTATTTTTGTAACACCTTGTATATATATAGATGTAATAAAATAGGATAATAGGGATCACTATATGATGTTTTTACATACAAAGAAGCTAATTTCGGAAAGGTTTTAATATGATAAATTCAATCAGATAAGAAAGTTGTCGTGTTTGAAATCAGTCTTTGATTATCGTCTCTGAGCACAATTTGACAGTGGGACTCGCTTTTAGAATTGTACAACCTTTTACTGAATTTTAATACAAAATATGCATTTCAAAATGTAATATTTTTATTTCAACGTCAATAAACGTCGAAATTATAGAAAATTATTTGAAATTAAATAGTTCTAACATGATTGTTATTTTTTTTTATTCGTTCTAAGTTAAAAAGACACCCAAGAGTTTTCTTCCGTAGACAAAGCTCTCTCGAGCTCGAAATGATTACTATTATTGCCATGATAAAACTTAATAGTGTCACCGGTACTTTACATTTATTACAATAAATAGCGTTTTAAATAGCATTATCATTTCTTGTAAAGCACCTGTTTCTTACTATACCGAAAGGTAACGCAAATACATTAAAACCGAGTTCGTGTAGAGATCAATGTGGCTATATGGATATAGATATTTTTACACTTTCACGCAGAAGGGTTCGTAGCAACCTTCCTAGGCGCGAAGTTTACCTTCCTTTTATCAAGAAAATTTTGAGAAAATGACACAGACTACTAACGAACTTGTTAATTTAGTAGTCTGTTGAAACTGACGAGAAAATTACAAAATATCGAAATCAACGTTTGAAAATAATTTTAATTTACGTTTCAATAATAAAAATAATAAAAACTATATTTGGGAATAATGTGTGGTAATTTTGGTAAACAATTCACTTAAAGGATACTATGAAGTAAGATGTAGGTCAGTCCTAAAAATATTTTGAAATCATATATTATTATATGATTTTGTATTGTATTACATTGTAGTATATATACCCTACAAATTTTTTCTATAAAAAATGAAAATGCATTTTTTCTTAAAGTATGGTATTAAGAACAACGAACGATATATTAATTTTTAATAAAGAATTTCTAAAAGAACTTGGTGTAATTTTCATTATTCTATAAGTTTTAGCCAAGTCAATATATAGCCGAAAACGTTGGGCCCTCAGTTCAGAAGTTTTAAGAAATTTAGTTTTGACTTAACTATTAAACCAATAACTTTTTAACGAATATTTCTTTTTTAGAAATTCACTAAGGTGTTAAACTTTATATAAAAACGTAATTTTGTTGTATTTCTTCAGTTAAATCTAACATTTTGAAGATTCTATCTTCGGCTCTCAGTTTAGACATGTTTGAACTGAGGGCCCTAGTTTAACAGCCTTAAATCTGTTATGCCATCGATGCCACGATATTAGAAATTCTTTAGTAAATTCTAAAATGAAAATTATTAACACAGAGATGGTACTTTATGAGATCTAAGACTAGGTACTCTAGTGAATATTAAACGCAAACTACGTTCACTAGAATATTAGTAGGCACAGTGTGAATTTTCGAGTAATTCTGCGCAAATTCTTATAAAACTACGCAAATTTATACTTACGTAATATTTGACGCCGACAAAATGCTCGGGAAGACGGCAGGTTACGATGAAACGCACGCCCGTCGAGGACATGTATATCCTCGTGGCCATACTAGTTTGTCATACCAGTATGGCCGCGAGGATATACATGGGGATGGGTCCGGCGCAGGAGCTTGAACGTTCAAGCTCCTGCGCCGGACCAAATTAATCACCGACGCCGGGCGGCGAGTCAAACCAAGTACTGCAGTTGACGGTACTTTAGTGTAGTAACGTGGGATAACCGCATTTTAGTTATGACTTCAATGCAAATATTTACAGTGTTAATCAAATTTTGTCATTAAGCATGAGTGCACAAATTGTAAAATTCGAATAATGATTTGGCAAATAAATTACTAAATTGCCGTTAAAATCCTTTAGTCGCATTCTAGTGTAACATTTTCATTTATCGGCATTGTAGTCTAGAGTCGTTATTTTAGAAGTTTGACACTTTGTATAACTATAATACAGTAAATGTATTTTAATCGCGCTGTAACTTACAAAAATCAGTTTACCGGCAATCAAGATATGCAATTGAGAAGAAAAATATTTTTTGACGGCATTTTAACTATACAATTGTAGTTAGAGGCATTGTTGCTGTGTATGCATAGGAAAATCAGTCATATAACGGCAAATTACTTTTAATTATTTCAGAAACTAAATAAGATAGGAAAATATGACTTAGATAGGTCGATAGAGAATCGTTTTTTGATTACGATGCCATCAAAAAGTGAAAATTGAGCAGATGTTGGTTAACGGCGTTTTAGCTTATGGACGGCAGCATGTATTCTTTGGTCGTATCATATGAAAATTTAGTTTTGTATAATTATTTACAAGATAATATTGAATCTCTTGTAATGAAAGAACCGCAGTATTTTTTGTAAGGCGAAATCTTCTTACAAATTTTTTGTCTGACATAGTTTCAATAAAATTTGTTCTGTCTCCGACATATCGCAATGCTCTCGGCCTATTTAAATAGTCTATTATCTCTTCATCATCATCATCATCACACAAAAAGTCCCATTAATCCATTTTAAAGTTAAAATAAACTAAGAAATCACATAACCTCTCTTTCTCATGACAAGCTCTTAAATGTATTTAGCAGATTAAACAACCAAAATCGGGCATTTAACTTTGACAGTTTGGTAAACACGTTTAGTATGTGGTGAAAGACTGATTCTTTAAATGTATTTAAATTAGCTTAAACAGATTTCCTAAACATGTTTAGTGTTTCGTAAAAGTGGCCCTTAATCATCAATATTTAATAATTTAAAACAGATACGAAATGAAAATTGTAATATCAAAGTCACTTGTTTGTACTTATATTCTATCTCTTGCGTGACCCGATGTCAAAATCTTGTTTCCTTCTTATAAGATGAGTGCCTTTATATTCAGCTTAGTTCAAGAAAAATGGGCTGTATTGACATACAACGATAAAATTAATAGTCCTTCTAATTAAGATGCATACTTTAAGGCGAGAGCTCGCATCGATTTTTAATCTCACCCATTAAAATAGAGTGTCTGGCTGATTGCCCCATCAACTCGGTAATGCGTTTACTAGTACACGTCTGAAAGCAATTTGCGCCTACATCTCGAAACAACCGTTGTACAACTTCTGAGTCCTTGCGATGTGAAGTTGACTCAGTTCATTGTGAAAATCTTAACTGGGTAGTCATATCTGGAAGCTATCTAACAGCTACGGTCTTGACAATATTTTTTTCAATGACTTACAAAAACAAAGGTTTAAGTTCATTAATTTGGGCTTTAAATTTGATGACTTCCGTGGTCGAGGGGCTTTGTACACCGGTTTTCAAGGTATCGCCATCTCAGAGGTCCCGGTTTCGATCCCCGGTTGGGTCAATTTAGAAAACGAACTTTTCTATATTGGGTCAGGTCTGGGTGTTTGTGCTACCACCGTTGTCTCTGATTTCCATAACACAAGTGCTTTAGCTACTTACTTTGGAATCGGAGCAATGTATGTGATGTTGTCAAATGTTTATGTTTATTATGTTTATTATTATTATAGTGTATTTGGGCTAACGACTACAATAGTTTCGGCTCATAATACCTGCTGCTTATTAATAAAAGGAAGTTACTTAAAATCTAAGGGAACTTAGCTTTTACATAATTCCTATGAAATGAGTTTCATAAAAGCTTAATAGCATACAAAGTTAAACTCGAGTTTGCATATTTCCCACGTTTCTCATAATATAATGAGAATGCTAGGTGTCTAACTTAAATGCATAAAGTGAGACGGGCTACGTTATTCGATTAGTCTTCATAAGATCTCTTAGTTAATCTATAGCTAATTTCACATTTACTTACTGCATGACATCTCAGAAGTGTAAACAAATTCTGACTTTATTGTCCGAGCGAGCGCGAAACGTCTTTGCTTCAGTTTAGGCAAAAATTATTTCGTATAGAGATACGAAAGAATTTTTGCCTAAGCTGAAGCAGAGACGCTTTTCGAAGCTAGATGGCGCTTCTAATTTTGATCATTTTTTGAATGGGTTAATTATTTTTTTTTGCAACATTTCGAAAAACTGGTTCTGGCCTGTAGAGGAGAAAAGCCGGAAAGACGTCTTCGACAGAGGTCGCATTTCTCAACTAATTAACGTGAAATATAGAAGCGCCCTCCAGCTTCGAATAGATATCATAAAAGAATACCAGCTGACCTACCAAACAGCACATAGTACTGCTTTGCAGTTGCAGCAGTGTCAATATCGTGGCGACATCTATTAGATTAATTTTTAAACAACACAATTTGAGCGAGTTCTACAGCTCACTGAGCCACTAGTTTACAGGGACATGAAGTCTCTTTTTATAAAAAGTACTTTAGCTACCTATGTACTTACCTCAAAGAATTTGTGCAAATACAATTTCAAATATCATACATAACGCTCCATAATATCTGTTTTGAACGTTAAAAGAAATGAAACGGGGAATGAATTCCGCCATTCAAAAATGTTAAAGAAATCCAGTGAAGTGGTCTTTTGATCTTCCTTGCTCTGTGTCGAAGGGCTACCGGAAGATAAAATTATTTTCCTCCATTTTATGAAGTTTGAAATGCCTTTGTAGACTTTTCATTCTCTACTGACGACTGTGTCGTCGCTCAGCCAGAAAGTACGAAATGGAATGTTATGGGTGCTTACAGTCATGGACCAAGGATAATTTACAGTTGATAAGCATTAGGAGTTGTGCATATGAATAGCCACGAACACGCGGTCATAGTAATAAAATGTAGAAATGACAATATAAATATAATATAAATATTTGACATCATCACATACATTGCTCCGATTCCAAAGTGGAAATCAGAGACAACGGTGGTATCACAAACACCCAGACCTGAGCCAGTATAGAAAAGTTCGTTTTCTAAATTGACCCAACCAGGGACCGAACCCGGGACCTCAGAGATGGCGACACCTTGAAAACCGGTGTACAAAGCCACTCGACCACGGAGGTCGTCAATCAGCAAAGTACATACTTTTAATTAACTGAGAAATCAAAAGGTGCTGTGACTATCACAAATTACTAAATAGTTGTTGTGCTACCTGTCTGCGCGATAATTATGCAACTAAAAAACTGCAATGTTTTAAATCAGCAATCAATCACCTACTTTTTTAACCGACTTCAAAAAAAGGACGAGGTTCTATGTTCGTCTGTTTATTTTTTTATAGTAGGGAGAATGCGGTTACGCTTGCCCCGTGCCTGGTTAGCAACGGGTTATGTGGGACTCGCCTTGAGGAAACCATACCCACTAAACTAATTTAATTTAAAAATTATAAACTCCCTACTTTGCGCTCTCAAAGGCTACCCTGCACATGACGGATGGACATGTTTACCTACATTATTTTAGGAAGAAAAACTATAACCGCATTCCTCATAGATAGAATGTTTAAGAAATATAAACCCTTGCTGTTTTAACATATCAGTATTTTCAATAAAGTGTTAAAAAGCACTTTATAAATTCAAATAATTATGTCGATTTCGTTAGTATAATATGACAGATTTTTCCTCATACTTTCCTTTTCCTATCATCTTTTAAATTGCGTTTCTACATTCAATTACTATGGGATGATTTGACCCTCAAGCCTTCAGGTAATACGCCCAATATTGATACATTCCATTGAGCTTTATTTTTTTTCTTTATTTATTAAATACAGCCTCCGTGATTTTACAGCGTTCTCATACAGCGATGATCATCATTGGTGATTTATTAGAAAAATATTCATTATTTAGAAAAATAGCAAAGCGCATTTGTAATGTGAGCTTGATTTCAGGTATTTATAATATCAAAAGCATAATTAAGGTAAATCAGGAATTTATTTGAACATTTACGCAAATAACATTTAAATTAAAATTATATTTTGATTTGTAATGATTTACAAGTAAATAGATTTTTTGTAAATAGTTTAAGTAGGTGTTGGCATGTTACCCAACACTATTCTCACTGCACATCACTACTTCATTTTGGAGGGGCGCCTCTCGCTCTCTCTCTTCGCTTCCGGCTACCATTTGCATAGGTTGTGTTCCCGTGCTTTTATACTTTAATAAGTGTTTAAGTCATAGAAATAGAATGTCAAAGAATAACAATGTCAATGAACAAGTGATCCGAAAAACGAAGTGCAAATGTGTGAGTGAAATAGTGTTGTGTACACTACTTAATAATGTTATCGATGACTTACTGTGTGGCTTACATAGTGGTGATATTGACATTTTCAATTTTTCATCTGGTTAGTTTCAGGTGGTTAGTGCACTCAACTCAGTATCGTAGGATTCGTAGGTAGGTAATTAAAACATTGCGTATAGTTCGAATAATTATTAATGGGTGTGTAATGTATGACATAATATATTTATATGGACAAGCACAAAATAATATCATACCTACAGTATTAACGTGATTTCACTTACGTACACGTACTTTTTTGTTTGAGTAAATAAGTAAATTGATTTTTCTAATTAGGTATTTCTTAAATTCTATAATTAGGTAAGTACTAACATATTTCCACACCTGACGGAGGCAGAATAGCAGATCTTATCTTATATGTCATCAATGTATACTATCATATTCTGGTAAATAAAGGATTATCCCGCGCCTTGTCTGCGTGGAAAGTTTTTTTGCTATCCCTCGAGAACAATTTTTTTTCGGGATGAAAGGTACCCTTTAACCTTTTCTGTACCTCTGACAACGTGTATGCAAAATTTCATGATGATCGGTTCAGTAGTTAAGACATGATGGACTTTCGCATTTATAATATTAGTAAATTTACTACTGGCACATCTTCATTAAATTACAAAATACATAAGCAAAATACTTTCCTTTTGCATAGGTATTTAGATATGTACCTACCTAGTCAGTATCAATCTGATTAATGAACTATAAGTAGTTTTTTTACGATTCGAGTACGTAGGCAAATCAAACCTCAACAAATATGTCAACAAAATTAGCCATTCATAATATCTAAAAACTTTAACTTACTTTTTCTAGAAACAACCAGCGCGGCAAGCGAATTCAATAATCACTGAACACTATATCGATGGTGACTTCTCAGCTCGTCGTCTCAACCGATTACCAAATTCGCTTGCCGCTCCTCCAGTTCCGACCGACCGACTGACGATATGGTCACCCTACACTTTGATTATTCATAGTAAATAAATTTGCAAATTTCTCTAAAACGAATGAAGATATTGTGGAAATATGTTTTCGGGACGTTTATCGTGATCAAACGGTTAAGAAAATCTGTTTATTTTTAATCTGAATACAATTTTCACCAATATTTTAGACTTTACATTACAAAAATAGTATGAACTGGAGGTTCGCATGCTCTTAAAACTTTAGATCGCGATATCTTTGTCCCGGTTGCGTTACATGAGCAACGAATGTATTCGTAGCTGTCACAATGAATATGTGACGGCTACAAATACATCAACCCACCGGTATAGGCTCTGATCGATCTGGAATTCGACGATTTAACCAAAACATTAACTCAAAAAGTGGCGGATCTCCGGCCCACATGTTTTTGTAAATAATTCTGCCGGGGAAGCCGTCACAATCATAACGAAACCTAAAATAGGAACGTATATCATCGGTACATTACTTCTAGGTGGTTTTAGGAAGGAATTATGCAAGTGGCACGGACGTTCGTATGCTCACCTTTTTCTGGTGTGTAGGCAAAGACATATTTCGTTGTTCAAGCTCTAGCTACGTCACATCTGGTAAAATTTTAGAAAAGTATTAAAAATAGTCAGAATCAATAAAACTTGAAAATAACGAAATCAGTTTCTTAAAATGGTCTTTATTTAAAAAAGAAATATAATAAAAATACATCAAAAATAAATAGTATGGCCAATTGGACTGCCAGTCCTAGTTTATCGATTTTATCGATACTCGTGACGTCATCAGTTAGTCAAGCCCTATCGTAAAACAACATTTTACTATTTTACGTAAAATAAACTAAATTATTTATTGTACATATAAAATATGACTGTATATGGCAAATGAAATTAATAAACTGTGTTCCATACTGTTTTCTTCGTCGATAAACGAATAAATGTAGCAAAATTTTGTTTTTAAAGAAATGTGTGGCAATATCTTATTTACCTGTGAAAAGTGTGATTACTTGGATTGTTTCTTTTTGTCACATCACAATTACATAAAGAACAAGACACCGTGGCTCCACGATACCTTTATTAAAAATTCTAATTAAGATTCTCAAATATTTTAAGCAAAATGTGATTGCTCATTTGCAAGACGGGACGCTAGGGGCTCTTACTGTAAAAAATGTTGGCACACTGTCACTTGATCCTATGTCTCTTTTTTTCATAGACCGTGTCCGTATAACGATAACTTCTCTTTTCCACGCTCTGTTGGTCTTCTTGAGCGCAGCGAAAATTTTTCTAAGTCTATGGTTTAAGTCAAATACAAAGTTGTATGTACCATTTGCTATTGCTGTCCAATAAACCCTGCCTTCAGTCTCAACAAGCATACCAGTGAGTTTCACTTATTTACCTAAATACAGTCCACATCTACGTGCCCATCCACATGGTACTTCGATCCGGATACAGATCTCTCTGAACATTTGAGAGCCCTGCTTGCCACATGGTCCTCTTCGCCGACCAAAAGACTGCAAAGAAAGAAGGGTCCCTTCCAAGGATTTGCTTCGCAATTGGGAGCAAGCGACATAAACACATCCAAGAAAGGCATACAAGATAACCTCGATCGAAAATTCGTACAACACCACGCCACGTCTCAAGCAAGTACGTACATACGACGCCATATTTTTTCGTCGTCGCAATAGAATATTGTCTTGTGGCACTTTCATTTAGCCCAAGGCCCGTGATCGTGGCACAATCAAGCACCAATCAAGAAACAGGAAGATCGGACAAGCCTGCTGACTAGCGCTACGATTGGAGCAAGCGTCAGAAGGAAATAGCGATACTCGCACCCCATTGGACGGCGCGTTTGTTGCCGTGTGAACCCCGCATCGGCTCCTGCGCCTGCATCCGTCGCCATTGTGTGCAGTCACGTTTTTAATCACGGCGTGTTGTAGTTTTAGTTATAGTATTTTTTGTTGTGTCATAAGTTGCATAAGGTTTTTGTATCATTAATAATGGCTGAAAAAAGTGAGCAAATTCTGGCGCAAAGTAGCCAGACAGTGGCGGTGGATTTAAGAGAGTTAGTTGCCTCGCGTGGTCAAACAAAAGGCGCAATATCCAGATTGTTAAATTTTGTGCATGAAAAATCTCTGTCTATTGCGTGCAACGAGCTAATACTTGCTAAAAAGGCTCGACTCATTGACGCCTTTCAAAAGTACGAGAATTTAAATGTTAAAATATCATTGTTGGATCCCGCCGATTCGGAAAACATCGAAAAGGTGGAAGATACTTATTTTGCGATCCTTACAAAAATTGACCAGCAGCTTAACAAGGGCAGACAAATTTATGCCGAAAATGAATCTCTCTCAGCTCCAGTGACCAATCCAGTGGCATCAGTGTCTTCTAAGATTAATTTACCCAACATTGTTCTTGACACCTTTAGTGGTAAGTGTTCAGACTACATTCCATTTATAAATTTGTTTATATCATTAATTGATCAAAATGTAAACTTAGACAATATTCAAAAGCTATATTATTTACGTAGTTATTTGAAGGCTGAGCCACTTGATTTAATTAAAAACTTACCGCTGACACCAGAAAGTTATGTAAAAGCCCTTGACATTTTAAATAATAGATACAATAATAAGTATAGATTATTGAATGAACACATTAACTTGTTAATTGAACTTAAGCCTATTGTAAAATCTACAGCTGTCAATTTACGTGAATTTGTATGTAACATTAAACAAATTATTGCAGCTTTATCAAATCTTGAGCCTAATGTTAAATACTGGGATGCTATAATATTGTGTATACTTTGTCGCAAACTAGACATGTACACGTCGCGCGCATATCAACTTGAGAGGAATATGGAGGAGGAGCCCACAATTGATGCCTTCCTCGCCTATGTGGAGAAGCGAGCGCTGGCGCTTGAGAATGCGGATCCGGGCAGCAAGTTCACCGGTCAGCATCGCCAGCAAAGCAAGGAGCAAGGGCTAGTAGCCTACACTGCCACGAAGCAGCCTACATGTCTCCTATGTAAGTCTGAACATAGATTATATCTTTGTAACAATTTTAAATTATTGCCAGTCGCTAAAAGGGTACAATTTGTAAAAGATAAAGGACTTTGCTGCATATGTTTGGGTAAGCATCAAAATAGATGCAAGTATCACTTCCGCTGTGCGGAGTGCAAAAAGGCCCACAATACACTGTTGCATAAAAACAACGATGGTGCTTCACCGTCGCACAATAACAACGACAGTGCTCCATCACTGTCGCTTGATAATTCCAACAGTGTCGCCGCTTCATCTTCTGTCTCAATGGCAGCAAATAATAATGATTTTAAAATTTCTAATGATGTTCTTTTACCTACAGCAAAGGTCAAACTTATAGCTCGAGACGGCACCGAAGTTCATTTGAGAGCCCTGCTTGACAGTGGGTCCCAGCTGTCTTTTGTATCTGAAAAGGCAATGCAGCTGCTTGATATGAAGCCCACACAGACTAGTGTCAATGTTGTTGGCATCACAAATGCAAAAACTAGGTTGAAGCATTGCTTACCTTTAATAGTTTACTCTTTAACTAATCCTTACAATGTAACTGTCAACTGCCATGTAGTAGAACAGATCACATGCAATCTACCACAAACTAAAATTGATCACAAAAGTATTTTGATACCGAAAAATGTCAGATTGGCAGACGATAAATTTTATGTACCAGCTGAGATTGACATACTAATGGGGGCTGATGTGTTTTTCCAGGTGCTGCTTCCATCGGAGTCACCGAACTGTACGTCTGTGGCGCCGCTTAACTCCCAGCAACCTGCATCGCCGTGTGGTGCACAGCTTCCACGTCTCATCAACACTCAATTCGGTTATATTATTGGAGGTACACTGCCCAACTTGACATCATCGAAGGTCTGCAATAAGGTAGCTTTTAAATGTCTTACATGTGATGATGATATCAATAATACTTTATCTAACTTTTGGAAAACCGAAAGTGTCCCTGAAGTATTTGATGAAAAATCTTCAGAGCAAGAATTATGTGAATATACCTTTAAAAATACTGTACAATTGAAGGAAAATCGTTTTGAAGTTGCTTTACCTTTAAAATTGCCTTTGAATAATGTGAACGATGCTTTAGGCAATTCTTTTAATCTTGCTTTAAAAAGATTTCTTAACTTGGAGAAAAAATTACATAAGGATCCTAATCTCTTTGCTGAATATAGTAAATTCATTCATGACTATATAAATTTAAAACATGCTCATTATGTAGACATTGAACTGTATCAATTAAATAAGGATGCTGTGTACTTTTTGCCTCATCATGCAGTTTTAAAACCAGATAGCAAAACAACTAAATTACGCACAGTGTTTGATGGTTCTATGAAAACCAACAAAAAGATTTCACTGAATGATCTGTTACTAAATGGGCCGGTTGTTCAGAGAGATCTGTTTGAAATATTATTGCTATTCAGAATTGGTAACTTTACATTTACAACTGATATAAAACAAATGTTCAGAAACATAAATGTGATTCCAGAACATTCAACTTTGCAAAATATTTTATGGAGGGACAGTCCTGATGAAACTATTAAATGCATCAGACTGAACACAGTTACTTATGGCTTGAAAAGTTCTACATATCTTGCAACTAGATGTCTCAAAGAATTGGCAACATTGCATGAGCAAAGATTTCCTTTAGCATCACACATATTAAATAACTGTACGTATGTCGATGATGTATTATACAGTAATAATAGCTTACAAATGGTTTTAGATGCCAAGTCTCAAATTCAGCAGCTACTGCAATTAGGTTCTTTTCACACTCACAAATGGTCTTCCAATGAAGACAGTATACTAGTGGACATTCCTTCAACTGAACAGCACTTTGATAATTTTGAACTTCAAAAACATGATTGTACTTTAAAAGCCCTAGGTTTAACATTGTTAGTAAAGGATGATCAATTTAAGATCACCTGCCCAGAGCTATTTAACATTAAAGACTTTACAAAAAGAGATATTCTCTCTTATATTGGGAAATTCTATGACCCAATGGGTTTTGTATCACCCATTATAGTGCAGGCCAAAGCCATCATGCAAAAATTATGGTCCTCGAAAACAAGCTGGGACTCGACACCTGATGATGATGTCAAAAATGAGTGGCTACAATTTTGTTCAAGTCTGGCTGTAATGGAGCCAATTTTAATAAATAGAAATGTACCTATATCTGACTTAGACACTGTGGAGCTCATAGGTTTCTCAGATGCCTCTAGTTCAACGGCATATGGATGTTGCGTGTACCTGCGCATCACAGATCCTAAAGGTAATATAAACATGCATTTGCTCTGTTCTAAGTCACGCATTAATCCGCTTAACAATAAGAATGCTACCGTGCCGCGCCTAGAACTTAACGCCGCTTTACTTCTTTCCATTTTAATCAAAAAAGTTCAAAGCACTCTGAAACTAAAAATTAATATAAAGAATATCTATTTGTTCACGGATTCTAAAATAGCGCTTGCATGGTTGCACGCGGAACCTATGCGTCTCAACGCTTACGTGGCGAACAGAGTGAAAGCTATCACCATTAATGTTCCTGACAGTCACTGGCTTTATGTCAGCACTGACCAGAACCCTGCGGACTATGTCAGCAGAGGAGTCGCGCCCAGTGAGCTTGCTGCTTGTGCTACATGGTGGTGTGGACCTAGTTTTCTGTATAACAGGCATTACACATTTGATATACCTATAGATTTACCGGAGGACTTACCTGAGACGAAGTCTGCGCCCACATCTGCATTCTCAAGCTGCCAGGTACCTAATGATGTCTTCGATAATGTACGCAATTATTCTAGCATCCACAAAATGGTTCGTACTTTAGCTTATGTTTTAAGATTCATTAATAATTTGAAAGGTAATAAACTTACCCATAAATATTTGTCTAGCGCTGAAATGAATAAAGCTTTAATGTTGCTTGTTAAAAATGAGCAAGAAATATATTTTAAAGAAGAAATTACTAGCTTAAGAAATGATAAAAGTGTCAAAGGCAATTTACAAAGCTTATTTCCATTTATTGATAACTCAGGCGTGTTACGTGTGGGTGGCCGCCGCTTGCATCACTCTAATATTCCTTATACTCAAAAGCATCAAGCTATCTTACCCAGAGAGTCACCTATCACTCAGTGTATTGTAAGATCAGAACATAAGAGGCTTTTGCATGCTGGTCCAAAACTGTTATTGTCTAATTTAAATCAAAAATTTTGGATCACTAATGGATTATTGTATGTTAAGAAAATAACAAAAAAGTGTATAACATGTTTCAGAAATAAGGCGCAAGCCACTAAGCAGCTAATGGGTTCCCTGCCAGCTGATCGGGTGACTGCTATGAGCCGTCCGTTCGAAAAGGTTGGAGTAGATTTTGCTGGCCCTGTTAAAATCAAACTCTCGCGCGTGAGACGCTCCCTAGAGGGAAAAGGGTACATTTGCGTGTTTGTTTGTTTCGCAACCAAGGCGATTCACCTTGAACTAACTTCCGACCTCACAACAGAAGCTTACCTCGCGTGCCTTCGGCGATTCATTTCCAGAAGGGGGTTGCCTAAAGAAATCTACTCTGACAATGCCAGCACATTTAAAGGCGCAAGGAACCAATTAACTGAGCTTTTTGATTTAATGTCCTCACACAGTCACCAAAGCAAAGTTTGTCAATATGCAGCACAACATGGTATAAACTTCCATTTTATACCATCTTATTCTCCTACCTTTGGCGGACTGTGGGAGGCTGCAGTTAAAAGTACCAAATATCATTTGAAAAGAGTCTTACAAAATCAATTGTTAACTTATGAACAATTTAATACAATTTTGATAGAAATTGAATGTATCTTAAACTCTAGACCACTTCTGCCTTTATCAACATCTGATGTAAATGATTTTAGCTATTTAACTCCTGGACATTTTTTAATTGGAAATGCCATTACTATGTATCCAGAAGGAGATGTAACTAATGTACCACAAAATAGATTAAAGTTTTGGCAATTGTGTACTCAGATCAAACAGTCGTTTTGGAAAATGTGGTACAAACATTATTTAAATATCTTACAGAATCGACCTAAATGGTTAAATGTATCACCTAATGTAAAAATTGGTACTCTTGTTATTCTAAGAGAGGACAATACACCACCATTGTCATGGCCCATGGCTAGAATAACTAAAGTATTTCCAGGTCATGATGGCCTAGTAAGAGCTGTCATTTATTCCCGTTCGTCCTACCAAGCTTCGTCCCACCAGTAGGACAAACGGGAATTTTAAAAATTAATTAATTTTTATTCCCGTTCGTCCCACCATCAAGTTCAGTGGGACGAACGGGAATAGAAATTAAATATTTAATAAAATTCCCGTTCGTCCCACTCAATGGAATGGAAAACAATTTTGGGATCGTATAGTAAGAAATTACACATCAAAAATTCTGATCCATGTTCAATCACATTTTTGGGTTATTCCGAATTTGCAAAGGATTAGAAATATGTAATATAGGTAGGTAGGTAGGTACTTTTTTCACCTAGTCCACTTAGTTTTAGTAGTTGTGTTACAGTACAATTAGTCAGCCTATTCGATCTAGTATGGGATATAAAATATTATAATCTTTAAATTACCGGTTACTAAATAAAGAGTGATCAGAATGGCAAAACACAAAAAAAAAAAAATTATTATTCGGTCGGACCCTAACTTACAAAAGAAATATGACCTAAATTGGTTCCTACAATTTTACGCAGTACTTCGAGCACCTAATCCGAATCCATAGGTAGGTAAGTGCTTGTATTTAGTATTTTACTCCGTGGCGTTAAAGTCGGAAATTGTGAAACAGGATTCAAACGAAGGTGCGCATTTCTTACACGTTTTTTTAAAGTAGAGGAAAAGAGACACAAATAGTTATTATGAATATTCCTAGTGGGCCGCTGCATGACAATAGCACTGATAACATTGTTTACATTGCAAGTATCCTATTGGTTTATCCCTGATGCTCGCTACTTTTTTTTACCCTGTTCATTTAGTGCAATTTTACCATTGGAAAAGTACTGGTGTCGTGTTATAAGAACTTTGCGATGTAAGTAAAATTAAATTGTTATTAGTGAACAACATTTTTTTAAAGATCTAAATTAAGTAAAAATAAAATTAATGAATGGAGAAATAAAAGTGATTGGTGTTTCAGTAGCTTTACTACCAAATTGAAAAGTGATGTGAACTTTTATGTGTATTGTGGTATGGTTTTGTGTAAGTGCTTTATATGTCTTACTAAAAAAATGTTTTTTTTAGAATTATAAATGACGCAACCGGTGCCAGCACAATCATCCTGTAGTAGTAGTTCCTTAAAGTATGTTGGCAGGAAAGGTGGAACAGTACTATTGCGCGCAGGACACCAATTTACAAAAAAAAAGGTGTACAAAAGTGGAGCTATTTTATGGGAATGCTGTTTGAGAAGAAAAAATAAGTGCTCTGGCTCAATCACTGTACATGTAAGTTTTTTAATACTTAGACTGTTGTGATAACATTATATTACCCCAATAATATTATTTTCCACATTTAAATTAATTCAAACAACCGATTGGTGAGCTGTGGTGATAGTGAGTACTGCTACTGAGCCAAGACGGGTTCGAATCCCGCACAGAATTAACAATTATGTGCATGAACATGTCTGTTTTATCGGCTTGGGTATTTTCCATGTATATGTATGTATTTACAAAGAAATTATTTAAGTAAAGTTAACCGGTTATCAAGTCAAGTACTCATGGTTCAAGCTTCGGCTCTGTTTGGGACTAGATGTGGTACGATCTGGAATATAAATATATTATACTTAATGTTAGATGGAATACTAACAGTTTACTGGTTATTTCCAGGATGAACAAATTTTAAAGGAAACACCACATGTGTGTGAACCAAACTTCGCTAAAAATGAAATAGAATGCCATATCGACGAACTCAAGAAAACTATTATTTCAGACGATGTTCCTTCAATACCCAGCTCTTTTAATAAAACAATATCTGATATAAAAGACAAAGGGTTGGATAAAGTAGTTCTATCAGATGATGTACCAAAATTTGATAGTAAGAAGAGCTCTTTATATCGATACAGAAATGCTATTAATAAAGTTAATAAATTAGTTTTCAAAAACGCTACATCAGTTGAAGTACCGAGTAAGTTTCAATCATTTATATTAGCTGATTATTGTCATGAAAACACCCGGATAATAATTTTTTGTTCGGAAGAATCAAGGGAGAAACTGACACTTGTAAAATCACTATTTGGTGATGGGACATTTAAGAGCTGCCCCCCTGAATTCCAACAACTGTATACAATTCACGGTGATTATGGAAGTGACACTGAAGTTACTCGAATCATGCCTCTACTCTACGTTTTAATGTCAAACAGAAAAAAAGAAACATATGAAATACTTTTTAGCTTAATAAAATCACAAATTAAAGACTGGAATCCGAATTCGTTTACGAGTGATTTTGAAGAAGCTGCAATGTCTGGAATTCGTGCAGTTTTTCCGGACATCTCAATACACGGATGTTATTATCATTTTAATAATGCTATATGGAGAAAGGGCCGTGAACTGAATTTAACTAAAGATAGAATTTTGCGACGCCAAGTAGCTCTAAGTTCAGTCCTTGCATTGTTACCTGAAGATCGAATTTTTGAAGGTTGGTTTTACATAGCCAGCGAAAGTCCAGATGATGTACAAAGCGAGAAGTTTCGGAAATATATGTTATCCCAGTGGCTTCGTGATGATTTTATTAAAGTTTGGTGCAGTTTTGGGAAACGCCACCGTACTAATAACTTTGTGGAAGGGTGGCATAATAAACTAAACAATGCAGTAAGCAAAAAAAAACCGAATATATTAAAACTCCTCAATATTTTACATCAGGACGCTAATTTATATAACGTAAAAGCTAGACAAGAAAAAAAAGTACGTAAACGACTTTCTAAGTTTACTGACGAATTTATAATGCACTGTCAGATGCAACTAATCAATTCCGAAATAGCAGTGGGGCATTTCCTTGAAAAAATGAAAAACTGATATAATAATTATGTAACTAGTGTAAGATAAATTATAGCATGGACGACGGTATTCACTTACTGCCAGGTGAACTACACAATGATATCTGATCATCTGCCCGTTATGACAAAAAAATGATTCTGTGATTCATAATGTGATAATTAATAGAAATAACCTGTGATTTATATAGTTTAATAATTTTTCCATTTAGTAAATCTAGATTTATATATTATAGATAATAGGTGTTGCAATGTTCTATAAATAATAATCTAATAATTGTTCTACTATGTTTAATTAAGAGTAATTGATCTGTGATTTTAGCTATTATAATTATTTAGAAACTTTTCCTACGTTAAAACTGTAATTACAAAAAAAAACTATGAACCCATACGCGGTATTTTTTTTATCAGCCCGGATAATTTTAGGGGTATAAATATTTTTTTCATATTTCTACCCATGTTTCTAGGAGGAAGTTGTTCACTTACCGATTCTGAGTTGTTCTTAAAAATTTGTGCACTGATAACAAATTTATCCTGTATATTAGATTAGTATATAAAAAACATTTTTGTTGCCAAGTTCAATATGAATAAATAAGGTTATTAAATTAATAAGAGTCATTCATCTGTGATTTTAACCATAATAGCTTTTTTCTATTTTTAATCTGTTATATACGTGATTTATCAGTATTAAAATTGAAAGATGATTTATTTGATGTTTTTTATTTTACTTACCACGAGACTTTAATTTTAGTTTCCAATGATAATAACATTAACGTTTGTACCTCAAAAACCAATTGTCGTATTAGTGGGACCAACGGGAATCGTATAAAATGTCCTTCCCGTTCGTCCCACCAATATTGATGGTGGGACGAACGGGAATACAAATTTAATATTTTATGAAATTCCCGTTCGTCCTACTGGTGGGACAAAGCCTGGTGGGACGAACGGGAATAACCCAGAGCTGTGGAAGTTAGGGCTGCCAATGGCAAGTGTCATGTCCGTTCTATTTTAAAGATTAGTGTATTACCTATAGATGATTAAGAATTTTCCTGTATGTAAGGTAGATATTAAAACAAGGTATTATGTAACATATTATTTACAACAATTTAGTTTTGTATCTTACTAAGAAAGGGTTACAACACTGAGCATTTATTTAATAATTGATAAAAAAAATTCTCAACTGATTTTATGCAAACTAGTTTTTAGTACTTACTTGAAACCCATAATGTTTACCTGTAGCTTAAATTGTTAACTTTTGCAGTGCAGTGTAATAAAAGAAAACAGTGTTTTGTTTAACGTAGAGATATTTTTTGTGAGGCCGCAGCATGTTGGCATGTTACCCAACACTATTCTCACTGCACATCACTACTTCATTTTGGAGGGGCGCCTCTCGCTCTCTCTCTTCGCTTCCGGCTACCATTTGCATAGGTTGTGTTCCCGTGCTTTTATACTTTAATAAGTGTTTAAGTCAAATACAAAGTTGTATGTACCATTTGCTATTGCTGTCCAATAAACCCTGCCTTCAGTCTCAACAAGCATACCAGTGAGTTTCACTTATTTACCTAAATACAGTCCAAATCTACGTGCCCATCCACAGTAGGTACCAATTTTAAATCAGTAATAGAAGAATTTAGTTCCAAACAATAAAATAAAAATACCTAATTCGTTAATTCATGTCCTTACCTCTCATCGGTTTACTTGTATCATAAATATTTCTAAATCGGTTAGTCCAATTTCAAGAACATTTTAGGTTGGTATTGATTTTTAATTTGCGCGGCAAAATCTAGATTGCGCAATCAGATTATTAATGGCGTTAGAGCAGGGGTCGGCGCGGCACTACATTAAACCTTAGAGTCAAACGTCAAGGGATAATGGCTCTTATTTACGAAAAACCGACACGTACAGGAAGGAAAACCCCCTGAAATATAAAATATAGGTAACTCAGATTTGCTCGAATGTTCCGCGTGACGTTGAGTGGGAGCGACACCCGTTTCTATCTGTATTATGAAATGATTGCCGTAGACTGAAAATGTTTTGGTAAAAATATTTTTTTAAGGTAGTATAAAAATTCTTCTTTTGAAAGTTTATGATCGGGAAATGGTATCTTTACTAATATTATAAATGCGAATGTCCGTTTGTTTGTTTGTTACGCCTTCACGTTTTAACTACTGAACCGATCATCATGAAATTTTGCATACACGTTGTCAGGGGTACAGAGAAGGACACTTTTCATCCCGAAATATCATACATACATATAAAGACCTTTAGTCTTTATGATAATCTATCCCGCGCTGCCCGATGACCCCACAGAACATTGGAAAAAAATTGATGTTTTCTGGGAAGGCCTATGCGAGACAAGTTTATAAATGCAGTATTCACCTCATCAGTTTTACGCTATCTGCTTTCAATACTTGCTGTTTTCTCAAGTGAACTAATTAAAACTTAGATTATGTTTAATCCCTTAGTTATAGTTCCTTTGGTTCCGATTAGTTTGAATCTTGTTCGCTTGTTCAGATTGAATGGGTAAAACTTCACTGATTGAATTTCCAACCAATGAAGATATTAAAGATGTAAAAATCTTTTACCTAAGTAGTAAATCTTATTTTTATTGAATAAAACAGCAAACAACGAAACTATAAAAGAACCGGACAAGTGCGAGTCGGTCTCACCCCCCGAGGGTTCCATTACAAATTTGTAGGTACTTAAAAGACTATCGGCCTTACCACAAAAAGTTTTAAAACACTGTTTATCAAGTGTTTAACTTAGACACTGTTTAAATGTGATGCTGTCACTTTTTTGACAATATTGTTTGAAACAGTGTCTAAATTAAACAGTGTTTTAAAATATTTTGTGGTAAGTCCGTATATTTTTTATGATTTAATTACAAATGTATAGTTTTCAGACTTTTCCCTGCACTTGTAATTTAAGACGACGATATTACTTGCCAAAATTCATAGTTCGAGGTCAACGGTAAGTACCCAAAAATTTTGATTCCCTTAACCTTTTGAACGCCAGAGCTCAAACGCATCGGCGCCCTTCCCACGCCAAGCCATAAATTCAGAGCAAATACCTACAAATAAAATAGGAATGCCAACGATGTTATCGATAAGTTGTCAATAACCGATTTAATCTCTGCTATTCGTCACATATTTTTGAAATAAAATATATTTTTTTGATTTCGTATTATTTAACAGCAGTTACAAAATTCTATACAAAGTAAAAGTAGACATTAGAACTACAAACGAATAAATCAGGTAATAATAAGATACATCACTAATCTCGTTCGTGTAGGCATTCGCTGTCGGGAAGACCCGACTCTGGCGTGGTTGGCACGACCTTTGACAGCTTTCTTGCGTGCGAGGTAATGATGTGACATTTCAAGTAAACTTATAATTATTATTATAAATTATAAACAACAAGGTAAAGAAAGGGTTGTCTATTAGAGTACTAATTAATTACTTAGCTTTAGTTGATTTTCTCCGTTTTTACTTAAAGAGGCCTGTTACATCTCGATCATGATTTTTGCGTAAAATGCCCCTTTTCACATTTTATAGTAATTTTCCAGTTGTATTTATCGTTTTTATGGAAATAGGATAATAAATTCATGCTTAGTATAACAAATTTTCACTCTGCGAGAAAAAGCTGAGTTCGGACGGCCGGCACATATTTTGTAGTAATTTTGCAGTTGTATTTATAGTTTTTATCGAAATAAGATAGGATAGGAAATCACTAGCAGTCTCCCGTAGCGCTAATGACGTCACCGCTTGACGTGTCTTCCCGACTGTGGCGTACAGGTAACTGTCTATGCGTTGTTCCGTAGGGATGCGCGAGAGTGAACAGTTAACTATCGATCGATAGATATAAATAGTAATCATTTTTCAATAATTTCATAAATATTACGCATTAAGAATATTCAGATACAAATAGTTGCTATTAAAAAATAATTATCGATGTAGTAGTAAGCTGCTTTCAATAAAATATTTCATAAATTCAAAATTTAATTTACCTAACTTACCCATCACTAGCTGTCGTGTCTTGCCGACTGTGGCGTGAGGAGAACACCATTTCGGTTAGCAATATTTAGTGATAATTTTTGCTAGTGAAATGTAACTGATGGATATATCTTCGTGCCATTTTACAATACATCATTAAAGTACTTTTAAATAATAGGAAAAAGAAACACAGAAAAGTTGATTTAGTATGTTTATTTTGTGTTTTAAAAATGTCGTTTTCTCGTCGGCCATACACGACGGTGGCGTGTTGGGCACTTTTTCATTTGTCGTCCAGTGCCGACCGTGGCGTTCAAAAGGTTAAGAGTGTCGCGTTTTTTGCGGCATAAACGGCTGTATCATTTTTTACGTTAGCTTAGAAGTTTTAGTCAGTTTCAAGGGACTGTAGACCTGATACGGTTTCAATTTCAACTCGATACCTCCACGCGTTCCCGAGATAAAGGATCTTGACAGACAGAGAGACAAAATATGGACAACAAAGTGATCCTATAAGAATTTGGTTTTTCTTTTTGAGGTACGGTACCCTAAAAAGGGTTTATGAATTCCAAAAATATTTTTAATATTTTTTACCATACAATAATTGTACTTCAAAGTTTGGCTGTTTCGAAACCGTATTTCATAATATTAGTACTGTTGTTATAACTATTAATAAAATTAAACTCACTATAATTTTCCTCATAAATTAATTCTAAAGTTGTTCATGGATTTGGGCACACAGCGTACACCCCGAACTGTTAGTATCATAAACATTTCAATTAATTAGAGTTTCCTCCTCATGGAAGTGTCTGGGGCCCCTTTTGATTGTCCTTTCCAGCGAACTTATTGTTTACATTTTTAGCATTCGCTCCCTCATCCGTATTTTAAGCAACGTTCGAAAATTGAACACGATATCGAAACAACAAAGCATCGTTTACAAACTTTACTGGGTTCTTACAAAAAGTTTGTACAAGCCATAAACTTATTTATACTGTACAAGCAGGCTATGATACTTATTAATAACGATTAATTTTTTTATTTTTCGCATTCACAATGCTATTTTTATATTAAGATAAATAATATTAGAAAAAATACTAGAAAAAATCGACTCACCCGTAGCACCTCAGACGGGACTCGAACACGCACCCTTGGGATTCCGGCCCAATGCACTGACCAATTATGCTACCGAGTCGCTAGCGGGAGTGGCGAAATTTTCTAGTACTTTTAACTTCTTCGCTGCAAGCCAGCGCAATTTCATCAATGTGAGGAAATACCCCCACATTCGAAAGAAACATCTTTCCAGATGTTTTTACAATCGATAAAGATGAAACAGCTTTATAATTATTAAATTTTTGATTTTTCGCATTCACAATGCTATTTTTATATTAAGATAAATAATATTAGAAAAAATACTAGAAAAAATCGACTCACCCGTAGCACCTCAGACGGGACTCGAACCCGCACCCTTGGGATTCCGGCCCAATGCACTGACCAATTATGCTACCGAGTCGCTAGCGGGAGTGGCGAAATTTTCTAGTACTTTTAACTTCTTCGCTGCAAGCCAGCGCAATTTCATCAATGTGAGGAAATACCCCCACATTCGAAAGAAACATCTTTCCAGATGTTTTGACAATCGATAAAGATGAAACAGCTTTATAATTATTAAATTTTTGATTTTTCGCATTCACAATGCTATTTTTATATTAAGATAAATAATATTAGAAAAAATACTAGAAAAAATCGACTCACCCGTAGCACCTCAGACGGGACTCGAACCCGCACCCTTGGGATTCCGGCCCAATGCACTGACCAATTATGCTACCGAGTCGCTAGCGGGAGTGGCGAAATTTTCTAGTACTTTTAACTTCTTCGCTGCAAGCCAGCGCAATTTCGTCAATGTGAGGAAATACCCCCACATTCGAAAGAAACATCTTTCCAGATGTTTTGACAATCGATAAAGATGAAACAGCTATATAATTATTAAAATAAATAATTTAATTTTTTTTTTTTTTTGTTTTGATTTTTTCTAATATTATTTATATTATTAATAACGATTCTAGATTTCAGTATAGCCTAAAAAGATTTAATTAAGCAATAAAGCTGTGGAAGCGTGTGGCTTTTTATCAATTTGTTCTTAATATTTGTTTCGTTTATATAGCGTGCAATAATGTTATAATTATGACAACTTTATAAAAAGTACTAACCAGAGGTTTTTGTTTTTCAGCTGAAATAAACTCGAAACATCAAACGAAGATAACATTTTCAGCTGCACTCAGTGACGTCAAATAATTCTCTTTTTAATTGATTTTCCATAATACTGGTCGATAACACGACACAAAATAAAACAAGTACTTATCTACGTTAGAGTGTAGAATTAATCTGTAATAAATAGCTAAACAAGTTATCGCAAACAAAGGTAACTATCTGGCTTGACAGTGAGACGCGTGAAGGATATTTAAATGAACTCAACTGGAACGGAGGTGTGAACTTGGCGTTAAGTTTAAGCAACGTCACAGTTGCAGGTGTGCGGAACTTCTATGGATGCAAGCCACTTGCAAACGTCTATTTATTAATTTGCAATTGAATTTTACATTATATCTCATTTTGTAATACCACAGTCGTAATTAACGGCTTATTTAGCAGAAAAACTTAATTTTATAGAACGAAAACATTAACTAACAGTAACTTAGTACTTATTTTTTTAATATTTTATATTTTCCTTTTTGTAAACTAAATATTTTAAAAGTTTTTGCAGAAAAAAATACAGTAGTTATTTTCAGTTAAAATGAACAAAAAGAAACTGTAAATAATGACCTCCGTGGTCGAGTGGCTTTGTACACTGGTTTTCAATCTCTGAGGTCCCGGGTTCGATCCGCGGTTGGGTCAATTTAGAAAACGAACTTTTCTATATTGGCTCAGGTCTGGGTGTTTGTGATACCACCGTTGTCCCCGATTTCCATAACACAAGTGCTTTAGCTACTTACTTTGGAAACGGAGCAATGTATGTGATGTTGTCAATTAAAAAAAAATATGCAAGAAATTGTCTTATGACTGAATCTGTTTTCAAGATTTAATCAGTTGTTCAAGTAAAGAAGCAGTCCACAACTGCTGAGTGTTTAACGAGTCAAATAAGCCGGTAAACAGCTTCGAGTTCCTCTTTAAAGCTAATTGTAAGCTCTTTAAAGCTATTTGTTTTGAAATCTTATTCTATCTATTATTATGAAACGCAAAGTCATAAACATATAGAAAATTCGATGGGTTATGTTTAATTTACAAAAGCCAATGCAAATAACAGTGTCAAATCGAGCAGGTAAGCCTGAATTAACCCTTCCCAGCCGTGTACCAATTTCGCTGTCTTATGACCCAATTCAAGCTTTAACAATAACTAACGCCGCCGGCGCGCCGATATATATAGCAATCAATAACTTTTAAGCTAATCTAAACATAGCCCAAATGTGAACCGGTCCGTTAGCAGCAAGTACAGAGGAGTTCCATTACGTTTGTCTAGTGACAATTTTCAAAAGCGTCTCGATCGGTAGAACCAAATTAAGATTGACGTCGACAGGTTTTGTAAAAGCATTGCACTGTTGAATTATTAAGGCGGCTCCGGCTAGCTCTATATCCGTACCGCTCGGCGAGCGGCAAATACACCCCTACGTAGGTAATGGTCCGTTTATAGTACCGGCTCATTTTGAATTCTGACACCCGGATAAAGTGGTCGACGAATGAATATAAGCTGCGGTCGGCAATCCAAAAAAGTGAACACAAATTCAACGTTTGGAAGTTAAAGCCGTATTGTGAATCAATGAATACGGAAATACCGGGTTACGATACAACCGATGCTTTTTCATTTCTTTTTCATTAAACTTGTCTGTTTGGTTAAAATGGTCAACGAAAATTTCGTTGCATTTGCAAATTGTCATTTAATTTTAATGTGCCAAAAATAATGCTGTATTGTGATAGACCAGACCAAAGCAATTAATAAATATGATGTAAATTATTTGAAGAGTTTATGAATTAGTAAGGGTTCAAAGTAACCAGGTAAATTAATACACAACAGTCAACTATGTGATATAAACTGTGCCTACGGAAATTGAGTTGAGCTTATTGAGAGAGGAAAAGTTTGAAAGCAATTTCGTTAAAATTTAATGCTCCTGAGAACTTACGAGAATGAGGAATTTGCAAAATGAAGCCAACACTGAGCATGGCTAATTTGTTAGAAATTTTGAGTAAGACTCATAAGTTAGGGTTCTGAAGGGTTTCAAAGGTTAATGCCAACTCGCTATCTTTAAATCTTAATGTGTGTGACAGATAGAATCTGATTGTTTTGCGGCACTGAACTATCAGCGAAATACAATAATTAAACTAGCTTGAGAAGCCGCCTGAAGTCGTGGGTGAAAGCTAGTTTACCAATATTTTTGAAGGACAAAGGGGTTCAATATATTTAGCAAAAGAGGGTGTACTAACACAAGGGTGTAACGCAGCTAACCCTCAACCGGCAGAACAAACTAATTACCCGTTTAGAGTATTTACTTTGGCATCGTGATTGCTTTGTCGCTCTGGGGCATCGTCGGTGTCTTAACGAGAACATTGCTACTAGTACCAGCTATTGTGTTCCTAATGACGGCTCGGTGTTAATTATTATGAAAATGTCTATATTGTAATGGTGTTACGGTCTTTCGGAGTGAATCAATTTATGATACTACCGTTTCATTGTTTTGTAAGCATTTGGATAGAGCGACTCGTTATTCTAATTATGTGGAAATTACATTTGAAATGCTGTTCTGGGAAACAATCTAGTTTGTATATAAATGTTACCGGCAATGTGTATAATCCGGTATTGTATACAATACCTAGGTAATGTATGAAATTATTTTCGTGCGTTTTTGGTCGTAGTTACTTCCTTCCCCCGCGTCGAACATCTCCGTGTTTATCTACATATTTAACAAATTGCTAGTGGACCAGCAGATATCAGGTACATTACATAGGTAAAGTAAAATAATATTCATAGTATTTCATGGACCTGGACGTCCCAGGTATTGTATACAATACCTGAATTACACAGATTGCCAGTAACATGAACAAAACCTCTAAAAATTTTCCCTTATAATGCTAATTCTATAAAAAATTTGGACATAAACTATTATTTGATCGTGCAAATACTACTAGACAGATTGCAAGTAATGAACAATATAGCAGCTCTCGAATAACAAAAAAAATGAGAACAAAGTCTACACTGACAATAAATAGGGTTGCCATAAGTTTCAGGGACTAATCCGGGACGTCGCAACGTACGACGTCCAAAATAAATATAAAATAAAAAAGTCTCTGCCCCATCCAATTAATGTGTACTTAATATTATGTATAAAGTTAATTTAATTAATACTAATAATTATATACATTATTACTACTAAGTAAATAATTATTATTAATTAGTAAATTATTATTATATAAAAATACTTAATAAACTAATATTATATAATATGAAGTTTTAATTATGAAGAAGCAATAATGTTGGCGTATGACGTATCTTTACCACCTTCGCGCGCGCGTATTACTGGGCATTATAAAATTCGTTCGTTTTTCATAATTTCGACGATCGTATGGACCTCGTTTTAACTTAACCGGGTCAAAATACCAAACCGGCCTGGATGCTGGGACCAATGCATGAAACCGGGACAATCCCGGTCAAACCGGGACGTATGGTAAGCCTAACAATAAAGGTTGAGTTTCAAAGATTAGAAAGATTAAAAATTCTAAAGTGGACTCGCAGCGCCCGCGGCGTTCTGTTCCACAGAGAAAATGTAGGTGCAATTGCTCTTTCATTCCCGTTTTGATTTTGTTTTAGACACCTAAGTGTATTTCAAGTTAAATTCAGTATTGGATTTGCTATAGGTATCTTAAAAATATACATAGGTAAGTACTTTGCACAGTATGCACAAGAAAAACCAAAATTAATAAAATATTCGTTGACTTTTGAAACTGCATAAATTCATAAATACATTACAAACACAAATTAGCGTTGTCACCATTAAAAGATAATAGTAAAATTACACAGCCACGAATTCTTATAATTCCAAATTCCCGTTAGTCAATATTTGAAGAGTTTATAATTTTAAAACAGTCCAATTAAAACCGAATCACCAATCAATAGTCATAGAGTTTACCACAGTTCACCCCGTAAATCAAACCAACCAAACAATGCTCACTGCAATTTATTTAGTTGCTTACGTCCGTCCGCCATTTCTCCTAAACATTCAGCCTCCCGTCAAAATACCGTCTGCCGTAGTGTGACGTCACGGCTGTCAGCGTGTGAGTGAACCAGGTTATTGATTCATGCCGCTCGAAATTATGCCAGCTCTTTCACTCCCAATCAAAAAGTCGCAAGCCAAAAAGAGAGGGAGTTCTACCTGGCAAACTATCCACGTGGTTGAAATACCTTCGCAGACGGATATCCCGTTTTGTTGGGTAAGCAAACGACAACCGTTATTAATATGCCGGCAAAATGGGGAGGTTATGACGGAAAGTATGAAATTACTCGCTGGTAACATTTAGCAGCTTTACATGTCTGGTTTGAAGGTCAATTTCAGGGGTTTCTCAATTAGTCATAGAAATCAAATGAAAATAAAGGGTTTGCAAACGTATCCTTTCAATAAATTGTGTTTTTAATATATTTAAAAAATAATTATTTTTATTTCATAAAATTCAGTGACAAAATATATTATTTTGGAATGTGCTCTTACATTTAGTAATAATTGAAGAAAAAAAAAATATTTTTCCATTATAAAATGGCGTAATGCTGTCAACATTTTTTTTTCAAAAAATTTATAGCCAATGTGACTTGAGGTGATGTGAGAATTCTAACGATACCTAACACATCCAAATCTGTTCAGGCATCTAGAAGTTATGGATAAAGAAACACACATACATACAATCATACATGAACCCTGAACACTCTTCTTTTTTGGGCAGACGTGTAAAAATCGAAAAGAATTCTCAAACTTGAAAATCGAATCTTGTATCAAAACAAATTGCTGTTATGAAAACCATTAACAATGTTTAGCGTCCCCGGCAGAGCAAACTTAGGCGGGCGGGAGTGCAAGCAACGAGACGACCGGCTCTATATTTATTTATTTTCATCACGTCCCGTTGTTTGAAATATTCAACATCGTCGAATTATCAGCTCACTTTGTATACAAACGTTTTTTTATGAAAATTACCAGAACGATTGAACACTCAACAGAGTTTTCTACGAAATCTCAATGATACTATGAAGTCTTTGAAGTGAATATTATTCAGATTCTGTTTCGAGCAAACGTATTGAAAGTATCTTTCAATACTACTGACGATTATTAGATTGGTTATAATGATGGGGATAATGGTGATGGTTAAACACAATAAGTAACACTAATTTAACTTAATGAAACCTTATTGTAATTAATATTTAACTAGGTAATGTTAATTATCCTGAATAAAATAAAATAATCTTCAGCGCCTCATCATATTTAATATTCTGAGTACTTTAAGTGAATAACTAGGATATGATGAAAGGACTCTATTACCCTTGGGAAATCAGGCAAAGTCATGAAGATTTGCCATAATTAAAGTCATGATTAAGATATTATGACTTAAAATTTGATATTAATATTATGGTGTGATAAGTTCTACCTACGTTTAAAAGTAAAAAAAAAAACATATATAATCATATGAACAATTTATGAAATGCAAACAATAAACGTTTGTACTTAATATAGCCCTAAGGAAGCCCAATAGCCTTAAGGAAGAAATAGTTATTACGATATTTGCTTACATCCACATTTTTTTTGTGTACAAAAGATGGTGTTATTGTCTGGGTTAAACAACGTGTTACTAACACTCCATAGTAAAAGCTTATCCAGATAGCGAGAGATTCTGAGATCTACACTAAAAACTGCGGTTAAAATACTTCCAGTAACAAACTTAGAACTTAAAGCTAAACCTATTATAGCTAAAAATAAACTCGAAGCGATGGTTGAGATGGTCGGTTGATAAATAAAGAAGAAGAAATACTTTACCAATTTCTATCAAATACATCAGAATATGGTTTGGCCTGACCTATTTGCGTCTCAGTACTCAATGAAAATCGTCACATTCTCGGAGGAATAGAAAATCTCGCTGGCTCGCACATGCAAAGAGCTACGTCGAAAAGTCAGTAATTACTTTACAGTACCAGGAATGCGTGCTAACTTAATTTATCTCCCATTTTAGTCATCGTATCCGATCAAGTGCTGAATTGAATTTATCGGTAAAATTGGGATTTCAATCAGCAAGTAGCGAGTGTTGAGAGTCGCCGTCAAGTCAATCAAAGCAAATTGAACATGTCACTGGCTCCTATTTTGAAAGGGGACCGAGTGTGCCACTGTGCCCTGTAATTTAGTTTAGTTCAAACGTTTCGTTTTGTAAAGGGAGATAAAAATAAAATGTTTGTTGTCGACGGAATATTTTTTTTGTATATGTATCTACTGTTAGCTGAAAACTTTTGTCACCTATAATCATGTGAAGTAACTGAACTTAGAAAAAAAATATTGGATTGCAGCTCACGACAACAAAAACATTACAAATCAAATGATGGACAAGAATCTAACGAATCCTAAGATTTATTAAATGAAACAAACAAACCTAAAATCAGAACTGACTGTTAAATGTTATCACTTGAGATACATTCGAAGACGAACATAAACAAAGTTTATTCATTAACTTGTTAGGAACAAAACATACAAGAAACAAACCTTAATCCTCCAAATAGGCAGTCGACTGACGTTTCATTTCACAACTTTGTATTAAATGTTGTTGGGTATGACATACGAATTTGCTACGCCATTACTGAACTTGTAAAGGGTGTTTGAATCGTAAATTGTTACGTGCCTCTAACATTATAACTAGTAGCCATTAATCTGCGTCAAAACTGACGGGACCCAGTAGGTGCTGTACCCTACTCTAGGATATTAACCAAATTGGTATGGACTTGACGAATTGACCACTGTCACTTGACGGCTCAAACTTCTTATGAATAAGAATTAGTAAGAAATTATTATTTTTAAATTTGAGATTTTAGCATTGACAATGCTGTTTTTATACCATACTAAATAATATACTATATAAATGACTCGGTAGCTCAGCGGCAAGAGCACTGGACCGGTCATCTAAAAGTCGCGGGTTCGATTCGTCCTATTTTTTCTAGTATATTATTTAGTAAACATTTTTAAGTAATTTAAGCGTGATTTCTACAAAATGGAATAGCTCATTTTTGTAATTTTGGTTTGCAATATTTTCGCTGATTAGGTTTTGATAAGAATTTTATTTGTCGTGAGCTGCAATCGAATATATTTTCTAAGTTCAGTTACTTCACATGATTATAGGTGACAAAAGTTTTCAGCTAACAGTAGATACATATACAAAAAAAATATGTTTTAATTAGCAAAATATTTGTATTTTGGTGAGCAGTAACAAAACTTCAAATTTGTACTCAATTGCCCATGAGTTTAGGTACTGTAAATATTCTTTTACAAAAGAATAATTTCCAATATTTAAAAAAAAAACTTTATTTCAATGTAAGTGACATTCGTTGACTATTGCATTGAAACCATAAAAGGAGAGAAGAGGCAGGCCATTAGCGCACTGAGCCGATTACTAGCCTTCTACTGTTTTCCAGCATTAGAGGTCGGTTTAACCAAGACATTATCCAATAGTAGTCGAATAGTGGGATAAAGAGAAATTTTACTTTATAAAACTATTTGAAAATAAATAGTATTTGATTTACTAAACGTGTATTATTTCACTATTCGTTTAAGGTTAGTTTTGTTAAAGTTAATTTTTTCTCATTTCTATAATGATAATATAGCGAGTGATTTATTACACAGTTTAAAAAGCTTAAAATAGTGTCACATGTATTTAACATATTCATATTATATCGTATTATAAGGAATATACCTTCCAGAATATAATCAAAATTCTAAATGTTCTCTTACATTTTCATACTAATCTAAAATTTTATCCAGCCTTCGAAACCTTATTTCGCTCTAAATCAGGGTCGGGTTACATAGTAATCTCAATCAGAAGGTAATCCATATGCATAATAATATTAGATGGTTCGCAGACAATTTAGTGGCGGCGAGCCAAGGGTTAGAACCTTTGCTTGCCCGGGGTGTGTTAGGCCATACGTGACCGGCCACTCGAATACCAGTGTTCTGCCAGGTCAGATACATGAGTTGAATTTTTTGATTCGTAGTTGTTTTGTTTGTTAGTGAAACGCACTAAGTGATTTTATTAGAATAAACTATATCGGGATTTACACCATGTACCTGTTTATTTTTGAGACTCCGATATTTCGGCGCAGTTGCATGCGCCATGGTCACGGAAGAACTGTCGATTGTTGCGTGCGGGTAGATGTTACATGGTGTAAATCCCGATAGTTTATTCTAATAACGTCAAAAACCATGAAAATTTAAAACATTGCACTAAGCAATTGTGGATTGTGTCACTATTTCAGCCGCACGTAGGGTTGCCACCCTTTTTTCAGATAAAAAGAGTATTTTTTCATTTAGGTAGAACAAAAATGAAGTACGCAGCATAAAAAAGAGAACATTATTAATTTTATTTTTCCTTAAAGTATATTCTGTATTACGTTTCGCAACTTTTAACAAATATTTGTCTTTCATTACGATAGTTACACAAGAGTTAAGTAAATAAAGTATTTTAGCGTACTCTATTTGCTGTCAAAAGACTTTACCCACACGAAATAGAGTACAATACTCTATTTAAGAGTACGGGTGGCAATCCTAGCTAATTCTCAACGATAAAAGCAAAACTAAATCGTTAACGTTTCAATTTCGTTTACAGAAAAATACTCGCTTTAGTTTGGTTAAAATTATTGAAAGCTATGCCTAGGGAGTCTAAGGCAAATATTGGACAATTTAAATAATACTTCTAAAGCTAAATCAAAGACTTTTAGGTAAATATAACTTTAATGACAACGGTTTTGGTTTTATCATTCAAAATAACCGCGATTTGAGACCCGCCTCGGCTTATGCCACGCAATAATCTTCGCAATGACGATATTGTTTCTTATTGTGATGACTAGCTTCCGCTTGCGACTTCATCCGCGTAAACATTCGAAAAAACTGGGTAAAAACTATCCTATGTTTTAATCCAGATTATTAACTTACTAATGTGTGTGTGTGTCAAATTTCATCTAAATCTGTTCAAAGGTATTGCGAGATCAAAGTGAATAAAAAAATAAGGAAATTTAAAATCAGTGAAACAGTGAAGAGTTATTTACTAAATTACCTACTATTAAAAAAGAAACCAATTACATGTAGCACCCTGTTTTAAATTAAAAAGTCGAATATACTCGATATTGGTTTCGTTAATCTGAATAAGCGAAACAAAAATTCGACATGACAAAGGATATTTTGGTATATAAAAAACCATACAGTTCCGCTTTCACAATGAAATTGTGAAAAAGTTAAAAGCTTTTGGGTTACAACATAGAACAGACCGAAAAAAACTTTTAAAAAAGAAAATTTAACTTTTTAAATTTTCTTTGTCAGTTTGTTCAGGAATGTATTTTCAAGCCTAGAAAAATACTTATCTTAATTTCGGAAAAGTAACTGATTGACAAAATAAATTTCTATTGAGTTAGCTCGAATTGTATTTAATGAATAACTAAAATAATAATGAACAAATGTAGACCATCAGCCATTTTTAATGTCCCCACTGCTGGGGCACAGGCCTTCCTCATGGGTGGATAATGAGGATGGGCCATAACCCACCACGCGGGCCCAATGCGGATTGGTGGGTATTAACGACTGCAAATGCAGCCGGGACCAACGGCTTCGCTCGAGATAATAAATTTTTGGTCACCCACCCCATGACCGACCCTTGCGAAAGTTGCTTAACCTCTGCAATCGCTGGGCCAGGCGCTAAACAACGAGCAAATATATTAGAACTATTTGTTTTAAATAGACTATCATAATGTCTTTTAAACCTTGCGGGTTAATGGCCCATTTCCTTATACATTCACGAGGAAGGCCTGTGCCACAGAATAGATATAAGTACTGTGCCCCAGTATCATACAATTTTTGATGCATAAGTATATTTAGCTTCAACAAAACAAAGCTTTATTACGCCATAAAATGAAAAAAAAAACTGCCACTGTTTTATCAATATTAAGATAAAAGCCCTTTAAAAATTATGGTGTGCGGATAAAAATCTCTGGATCAGCATTTCAGACGGCTTATAAGAATAAAAAGTACTTGTTGGATTTAGGGGAATCGTTTAAGTACTCTTATCACAGCTGGTTGATAAAAATTCAATCTTGGAAAATCTAGGCATAATTTTTCTGTGCCTTATTTTTTATATTTTCTTTAAAGACGTGAATCTATAAACCATGATATTTAAACACAAAAATATTTTTACAGTTTCGTTTTAGTAAGTTGAGTGACAAAAAAGGAAAATTTCGGTTTTTGTTGCGTATTTCTAATAATGGATTTCTGTTTATGTACAGTCGGTGATAAATAATTGATTACACTGCTCACTCAGCAAACAAGTCTTATGTAACTAAGGCCGAATTTCGTGAACTCCCCGCAGATTTCCTTGATGTTACCCGTATCCAAAACAAAAGTTTCTTTAAAACTTTTCTTGACGTACAGCAACAATGCAAGTTTGATAAACTTTGGATTACATTTTTAGAAACATCGGATTTTCTTCCACAACATTGATCAGTGATCACAGTTGTATTTGAAGTTAAACAATATTTATTTGATGTTCGAAGAAGTTATCTTAGCTATTTGTAACGAGCAACCTCGGTCAATAAGATAAATGTAAGACTCTATTATCTTGTACCACTTAATTTAGAAAATATAAAATTATTGAGTTTTAAAAGGTATGGGAATTTGAGGCAAATACGTCCCTAAATCGTAATGTAGTGAAAGTCAGACATAGCACTTGGAAACAAAACTGAGTTATCTTTTACCAGTTCAGTATTAGCAAAATAGTTTAGCTATTCAGTTTCAATATGGTTAAAGTTTTAGTTTAGATCAGAATTGGTCTTACTTTCTTTTGCAATGACTATTTAAAAGAAGTGTTAAGAGTCCGGCGAACAGTGAACTTCCCATACAAACGTAATACTATAAACGTAAACGTATTGCAATTTGAGCACAATTAACACTTCATGTGATGTTATTTGGATTAAGACAGTATTTGTCTAGGGTTCTATCAAATAAAAACCCAAAATACTAACCCGATTCAAAATAAATGCTTTTTATTTTCATACAAAATTGTAAATTGCATTAATTTTTATTAGGCTTGATATTTTGGATTTTCTATTTAATAGAACCCTAGACAAATACTGTCTTAACCATAATAAAATCACTAGAGAGTTAATTCTGCTCAAATTGCTAATCATTTTGGTATTAAGTTTGTATGGGAAGCTCACTGTTCGCCGGACTCTTAAGGGAGAATCTTTCATACTGGTGCTTACGGATGTGCTTACAGACAGCTAGTCCTTTTTTTACTGTCTACCTACACCTGTTAATAGGACTCCAAACAATCAGAAGTCAAGTAGAAATTGATGGGGTGCTTGCACGTCGCAGTTGTCGACCTTACCCGGCCTTAATTAAAAGACTTCAGTGGAGCGTAACTTGCAATATAGGACTCGGCTGACGCCCTTAAACGTTTGTGTCAAATTACATGACTACCATGCGGCGAGTGAATTGAAAAAAAAAATATGGCAGAAAAAAATGTGCATGTTATTGGTAATTACGATATCCACGATAACAGGCGACTTTCGCTCCGCTTTGTGACTTTCATTAGTTCAAAAATAAAAGGAACAAAATGAAGTACCTGTTTAAACGACGGACATCGAACGATAATCATTATCAGTAAGTACGGAACATTTTCGTAGTAGGCTATCTCTAATTTGTGCCACTTGATATTGTACTAGAATTTAATCTCTTTAAGTAGGTACTTTTTGTTACATTGTGGTATGTTTTTTGTTGATTTCCGCTTCTATTAACAATGTCTGATTTTCTTACCCTTTTTCCTAATTATTCCTTACATTCTTTACGTTGTATCAAACATTAATGCGAAAAACTTTCATAAGTACACAAACATTTTAATTTCCGGAAACCGAATACCTACATTTCAATAAACAACTCCAGTGGTAATAACGCGAGCTCGTTCAGAAATATTGAGAGCTGAAATACGGCGTACACTGATGATATTGGTGGACAATGGCCACTCACGACCTCTCACGACCCATCGCGCTACTGGACAACCGACCACTACAGCGCCATTCACACGAGCGCTGACAAGCCCGCTTATTAGTTAATTAACAGCTAAAAGGAACCTTAATTTAAAGCTGATGAATTCAACTTCGCTTACCATTCATTCCATCCCAAGTTTGTCGTGTTGGCTGAGAAGTGTTTTGACTTGACATAACGCTGCACAGGAGTAAGTACTCTCGGTTTAAGAGTCCGGCGAACAGTGAGTTTCCCAAACGTAATAACAAAATGATTTGCAACTTGAGCATAATTAACTCTTCTTGTGATGTTATTCGGATTATTTGTCTAAGGTTCTATTAAATAAAAAATACAAATACTAATCCAATTCAAAATAAATGCCAATTACATTTTTTCATACAAAACTGTAAATTGCATTAATTTTCATTTGTAAACTAGGCATTATCATATATTTGAGCTTTATCACGATGCTTCAATGCGAAATGCGGATTTATCGGTGTTAAGGCGCCGGCGAACAGTGAGCTTCCCATACAAACGTAATAACAAAATGATTTTCAATTTGAGCATAATTAACTCTTCTTGTGAAGTTATTCGGATTAAGACAGTATTTGTCTAAAATACTAACCCCATTCAAAATAAATGCAAATTATTTTTTTCATACAAAACTGTAAATCACATTAATTTTTATTAAGTTGAGTATTTTGGATTTTTTAATTAATAGAAACCTAGACAAATACTGTCTTAACCCGAATAACATCACAAGAAGAGTTAATTATGCTCAAATTGCAAATCATTTTGGTATTACGTTTGTATGGGAAGCTCACTGTTCGCGCGCGTCTTAACGGCTGCAAATGCAGCCAAAGCAGGGAGGAGCTTGAAATAATACAATTTAGGTATAATAACTCGATACTGAGTAATTTTGTATGGGAAATTTGTACAGCGCCATCTAATGCCGAAAAGCGAAATTAAATTTCTCATAGACAATTTTATTACACTATCGAGTGTCTGTTCGTGCTATGGGTACTGCACCCGTAGCAAGAGCATTTATATGGAGAAAAAATACGCGCGATAAAGTAAGTACTCGATAGAGTAACTTTCTATAGAAAATTTCATTTCGCTTTTCGGCGGTAGATGGCGCTGTACAAATTTCACTTACAAAATTACTCTGTCAAATGTTTTTACGTGTGTTATTTTTTTCGATAGCTGTTCGTGCTAGGGTACACAGTGCTATCAAGCTCTTACTAAAAGTTTAAGCATAATTGAGGTTTTCTAAATTAGCTTTACACCGAAATCAGGCAATAATACTTTAATATTATATTCTATATAAAGAGAAGCATTAGTACTTATCATTTTACTATCAAGTCAAGAGCAATATCATCAATCATCACAAATTACTATAGACAGATAACGAAAACGTATGATTCATTTAAAGCTTGATTACATTTAAATACATACAATAAGCTGATAATTGGCAATACATTGCGGGTGATGGAATACGCAACATTTATAAGAAGGGTATGTTAGAATTGCAAGGCTTTTAATACTGTGTAAAGGAGATTGTTTAATCGAGAACAGCAAACGGACTTATTTTCAACGCGGCATAAAGAAAATTTAATTGAAAAGCTTCTCAAGACAAGCGAAATCCAAAGCTTTGTCCAGACATATATCATTTTGGCGTGTCAGATCACCGTATCTTTATCATACATCACCTCTTTGATACAGTATTACTCCATCGCACGCCCAACCAAACTGGCTATGTATGATTAAGATACGGTGACCTGACAGTATGATGATCAAGTGTAGATCCAGCTTAAAACGCAAATTTACTTTATGCCGTGTTGAAAATAAGTCCGTTTGCTGTTCCTGATCAAACAATCCCTTGCGATTGTCAATTGCTTTATTTTATTTGTGTTAAAAGGAGTTTGGGCAAATGATTGAGGCTATACTAAGAAAGTCATAGTAAAAAAATATAGTAAAATTAGCAAGCTTTTTTCATTATCATCAAATTATTAATTTTCATATCCACTAATGGATGAATAAACAAAACACAATCACCCGTTGACGTAGTTGAGTGTAGTTTAGTTAGGCTTACCATTGGTATTGGTATTGGTGGTGGGCACTTTTCTCCGCATTTAGACCAATTTGGTCCGTTAAGCGTGAAACCTCATAGCATCGGTATGGCTAATCGAGCCATCCCAGCTCCTTCCAGAAGCGCAGAAGCCTCCTGAGGCGTTCACAGGCTTCTAGGAGCGACCTCACCTCTGTGAGGCTTACCTTAATTTTCAGGAGCCAAACCGGGACGTCTGGAGTCTCGATGTACGACGACAAAAGAACTAAGGCAATCAACGTCTTTAAGTATCGCATCCAAGTAATATGTACCGTGGGCAACAGCGTCACTTAACCACCCCTAGCGTTAAAATAAAAGACCACGTAAAACTTATGGTAAGCCTAAGTTTAGTTGTTGCCGTCTATCCTTGCCTATAGTGAACACAATTTGCATTCAAGAAAAACTCGGTGAAAAGAGATAATGGCATGTTCTTACCTTAACAGGACCAGGGACTAAGACCAATCTGAAACAAGAACGTAAAATAAGTCAAATGGAACGTGACAAAAAAACTAATAGGTCGCGAAACGGACAAAGGTACATACTTATCATGTCGTAAAGCTGAGTAGGTAACAGTTTATTGACCCTAAAGGCGCGTTATCATGCAATTTGCATAAGGCATCGTATACTCGGCCTCGAGTCTACCCTCCGTTTTTATGGCGACATAGGCGTATAGTCTACACATAAACTCTTTTACTGCTAGTATTCTTTGACACTTCCGAACTTTGAGATATAAGATGCCTGGTAAGGAGTCAATTTTGTTTTATTGTCACGTGACATAGACAGTCATGTACCTAGTTACATACTTCAACTATTTAATTTTAGAAGCATACTTTAATTGCTTTGGGAAAAAACAAAGTATTAGGCTTTTAAAGAATCGGCTAAAGAATACGATTAACACTGTTTTAAAATACAAAATAAGCGATATTTTTATTAAAATAGCTTGTTAAGATAAGCAGATAGGTACAATATTTTTTAATTTTGTGATTTAAGCAATCACAATGCTATTTTTATATAATACTAAATAATATACTAGAAAAAACTTGACTCGTTACCAGATCATCGTCTCAGGCGGAAATTGAACCCGCGACCTTTGGAAGTCTGGTCCAACTGATTTCCAACTAAGTAACTCGGTAGCTCACTTCTAGTATATTATTATTTAGTATTGAGATACAATAAAAAGTTAACAAATATTCATGACGAAATCCAGGTTTACCGATGAGAAAGAAAGATTACCTTAAAACATGTGTGCCTTTGATTCATCAACGCCCGAGCGGCCGAATGCGGTCGGACAACAATAAAAATATCTATTGTGTCTCATTTTCCGGTCCTTGATGGGTTAATATGAAATTTATAAAATTTAATAAAGAAACATTGTTGTTGTTTCCCAAATTGTCTTGTTTAGCTGAATTTGCATTTTACATCTTTTGTTTTCCGGCTGAATGATCGAATAAACGGCACTCCAATATTTCAAAGAAGTGACAAGCCCAATTTAGTCCAGTCAATTAATTTATAGGTCTAATTTAAAAATCGACACAAAGACATTTAACAAGTTTCTTAACTCAATAAAAATCAAACCGTGTTTGAGTTTCATTTTTAGAGAATTCTGTTCACGCGGAGCTGGAACAATAATCCTTGTTTGAATGTTGATTAATTTGAATTAATTCTGTACTGCGGAGAACAATAACTTTTCCTTGCGGAATTTTTATTGGAATCTTTATTATTGAAATTGTTTTGTGCTTTAAAGGTATCTTTGATTCTCCCGCTTTTTGTTATTGTTCGTCGTTTACACTGAACAATAAAATCAATAACTGCTGATTGCATGTAAAAGGTGTGTTCTTCCTAAATAGGTATCTATATACTACTTACTTTCTTTTGAGAGACAAACTTAATTTTATCTTTTTTTTAACCGACTTCAAAAAAAGGAGGAGATTATCAAGTCGACGGTATTTTTATTTGTTATTTTTTTTATGTATGTTTTAACATAACTTCACCAGTTGTTAACCGATTTCAATTATTCTTTTTTTATTTGAAAGAACACTGTTCGTGTGTAGTCCCATAAAAAATTACAGAGATCTGGCTAGTAGTTTTTTCATAATCCTGAAAAATAACAATTACTTGGCTTACCATCGCACGAGTTTTTGCGGATTTTCAGGTATAACTTCTTTTTGTTATATTCTACACAAGTGGGTATATTTTTTTTAAAGATGCAAATTATCTTTGTATTGACTTCTTGTGTAGAAGTCTAGTCGCAGCTGCAAAGCGCACCGCGCGCTCTAGGCCGTGCGGCGCGGTGATGATGTTTGGATGCAATGATGGTGCTATGATTTTGTTCAAGCGCGATCAAAAATTCGGTCTCCAATGAAATCCGGGCGGAGTTCGCTCTAAGCTCTTGAAATCCAGTATAGATCTCTATCCCTTCTGTCATAACACGATGCGAAGCTGTAGTCGGCAAGCTTGTATCATATTATTATAAGTAAATTAGACAAATAAATTATGTAGTACATGGTCGCACAGCAGAGCCGCACAGAGGGAACCAAAGAGCCGCATTAGAGTCAAAATTAAGTGGGGTGGGTGTTATGACAATGATTTTGAATATTTATAATATATTTGCCGCCCCCTGGACGTGCCGCTCACTTGTGGTTACCGCGCTTACGGCGGGCCTTACTGAAGCCTTACTAATACAAAGCTGCCAAAAACAAACTATCGTTTTAAAAGCAATTCACAGTTGGTTGGCGCTCAAAAGTTCAACTTTTATTAAAAAAATTACACGGTGTACATTTTGTTTTGGTCTGACTACAAACAAAAGTACAAAATTCAAAGTAAACGTGCGTTCGATCAGGATCATGAGACGGTAGGGCATTAAATTGTTATAATAAACGTTACAGGGAGTTAACGCAAATGCGATGCGATTGTGGTTAATGCAGTAATTAATTACGGGTATGTACTTACCAATATTATAATAATTATGTATGATTGTATAGCTTGTAATAATAATCATCTATCTTTTTCTTTCTCCACTTTTTCAAAGGGTGGCTCTAATACTAGAAAAAAGGCGCTGGCTTGCAGCGTAAGAGTTGATATACTAGAAGAAATTCGACGTTCTCACCAGTGACTCGGTAGCTCAGCGGTCAGAGCATTGGACCGGATATCCAAAGGTCGCGGGTTCGATTCCCGCCGAGAACATGATCTGGTGCGAGTCCTATTTTTTCTAGTATATTATTTAGTATTAAATATAATATCTTTTATGTCTCATTTTCCGGCTCTTGATGGGTTAAATGTATGCTTATTTAAGCGACTACCTATGTAAAATCCTTCATTAGACTATTTTTGGATGTGAGAAAGAGCTCGAGTGGGTCTTTTGTAACAACTTTGTTCATAATCCTCTCTGACGTTGAATTGCCTGACAAAGGGCTAAACCACCTGATACTCTTTAGAGTAATTATCGCAAGTCCAAATAAACGATGACGGTGAATTGTTAACAAAATTCCGTGTTGCCTACAACAGTTTTCAAATAAACTGGGCCATTAAGACTTTCCGTAAATAATTTTTTAGGCAAACACCGACGGAATAGCTAATAAGGAGGCTTTGTTTCGGCATATTCATTACCTGTTCTCATCGCAGTTTGTTCGCAAAAGTACCCATTTTTCCTTATCATACGTTTTTGAGGTATAAAAGCTTCAGTATTTTTGAGGTCAAACGATTTCGACTACAGAATTTCAAGAAAGTTATTAACGAGCTTTAATTTTGGAGATTGATGAAAAGCCTTTTCTTGTTCTAAGTAATTTCTGTGTTTTGTTTTCTCTCCGATTGTTATTGAAGAACTCTGATCACGTTTTTATAAATAAAACAATTCTAAGTATCAAAAGTAATAATGAGTACATCATCGTGAGGTAGGTACCTCAGAGGTAATATTTTTCCGATGATTTGTAGCCTGATTTGAGTCGTTGTACTATGTCAAATTAATAGCAGATTAGGCAAAGAGTGACAGCGACATTTATTAGTATAACAGAACTTTCAATATGACAAGGTTCTAAATATTCTCAACATTTTCATGTGCCGACTGTACCTTTAGATAGATAAAACACATAACTCGTTGTTGTAAAATGGCATTAGATTAATTCTAATATAAATCACAAGAACATTATGTAGCTAATCTTTGATGAAAAACGTAACGTAGGTATTGATTCCATGTATAAGGAAAGTCAGGTTCTAATTCCACAGGGATTGGATAGAGCTTTAAGAAACATGAAGCCACTAAAGCCATCTGGCAACGGTCCGATATATGTTAGACCACCTAATAGAAACACGATAACATACTGGGAATACTGGGATAGGACTAATAATTTGCAATCGTTCGATTCCGATGCAGTAGGGATCCACCGCTAGTAAGTTAGGGAATGGAATTTTATAATACCCATTTCCACAGTTTGATGTTGTAAGCACAAATTATTACTATGTTCTAGACTAGACAGAAGCGTCGCTCTGGGGCCCTTTTTTACACTACTGGCCAAAAACAGAGAGCGTAGTGTTCAGGGTTCATGTATCTAAGTTTCTTTCCAACTTAAGGTAAAGTTAACTTCTGAATGCCTGAACAGATTTGAATGCGTGAGGTATCGTTAGAATTCTTACATCACCCCAAGTAACACTGGCTATAGTTTTTTTTGCAAATAATCAATATGTCGCCTGCACAACGCCATTATGTAATGGCGCCATTTTGTATTGTTTAATTATATTACAATATGGGTATCAAATGAAAGGCCTTGATGAGCATATTTCAAAACTATATAATATATCACAAAAGGAATAAAATTAAAATAAATACATTTTAAAACCACGACCTCCGTGGTCGAGTGGCTTTGTACACCGGTTTTCAAGATGTCGCCATCTCGGAGGTCCCGGGTTCGATCCCCGGTTGAGTGAATTTAGGAAACCAACTTTTCTATATCGGCTCAGGTCTGGGTGTTTGTGATACACCGTTGTCTCTGATTTTTATAAGACAAGTGCTTTAGCTACTTACTTTGAAATCGGAGCAATGTATGTAATGTTGTCAAATATAATAGTAATAATAATCCTGCCAAATCGAAGACTTTCATCCCGTGGCGAGGGGTGAAATTATGGCGAAGGTAAGCTGCATGGTGGATCGGTGGGGTGGGATTTTTAAAAGGTAGGCCGATGGGAATCGGCTTGTATGAACCCTTCGCCATTGCTGTTATTGCAGCCAGGGGACCGGAACTGGTTCTGCGGAACAATTTTTAATCCCCCGACTACAATGACAGTCTGGAACGGGTGGTAGAAAAATATAGACGATTCAAAAGCGCTTAATTACTAAGTTTATTTGAATAAAGCAATTTTTACTTTTTTTACTTTACTTTTAGTGTTTTTATTTAATAAATTTAAACTTTTTAGTTGGGTTTTGGCCCTTGTTCCTTGGAGATAACTATGGTCAGATAACTGGTTATCTGTGAAGATTTTTTTTCCTCAGAGATAGCCAGTTATCTCCAAGGATTCGTTTTGCCTCGCAGATAACTGATTTTTTTAACAGTTATCTGATCATAGTTATCTCCAAGGAACAAGGGGGTTTTGGTAGGGCCAGTCGTGTTTTTTAATATATTTTTTAATTTTTGAATTGTTGATCGAAATTGTTCGTGTGACTTAAATCGCATGCGGTATAATGTCACAATCTAGTCAGGTTAAGCCTTTCGTAATGTAATTAAATACAAGACCTTCAACCTTCAACTTTGACCTTTCCCTTTGATAAGGGTATAATAGAATTTAAAAATAAATTTAAACCTTTATAGTTTTGAATGTCCGATGAGTTCAGTATAAAATCGAATGTCCTAAGATAATCGAAATTCTTAATATTTATGTCCCCCAAAATAAGAAAGTAATAAAAAAAAAGCTGTTAATTCTACCAATAATGAAATTTCATGCTATTGATTTGTTTTTACGAGGATGTTGCGATTTATTGGCTACAAAACTAGTAATTGTTATGGGGTAGTTGAAATTTTAATTCCGTCCTCTAGCTAATGGCCTATTTCTAATTAAATTTATGATTTTCCTTTATAAGAAGGCGAGTTGCCTGTTATATTACTTAAAACACGTTTAAAACTGTGGGTTAATTTATTTGGTTATTTATTGATTTTGTGTTGAAAACAATAAAGAAATGTTATAGCTTTCCGTGAATTGCGAAATTTATTTTCGTAATGGTGATCGAAATTCTGATTATATGTATAAATAATTCCATTTGCTTCTTTGATTATTCTAAAGACGACTAGGTAGATTTTTTTCATTAACTTATTTAAATGATATCCGAATTCTTTACAAAATAACTTTACATAAAGCAATAGGAAGCTAACTGAATGTTTGAACCAAACAAGCAGCATATAATATGATTTGCAACGGGAGTGAATCAACTTGCTGTTAGTTAAAGTTGGGCGCAAGTTGCAATGAAATTATTTATACAGTTTACATCTAGTGGCTCTGTGAGCTGTAGACCTTCGCGTTTGTGTTATTTCTTGAAATGGCTGAAAAAATATTATTTTCACATATCTCCGTCGTTTTGAAAAATGTCGAAAAAATATTTTTTATTTATGAACCTGCTCACAAATTTTCACAAGTATCGGTTGAAAAATGCTACCTGTGCTTCCGCTGTCCGGCTGTCCGTTTGTTCTCGGACAGCCGGACAGCGGAAGCACATACGAAAGCATTTTTGTCGAAGCTGAAACAGGGACGCTTCGCTCGCGCTTCGCGCTCGCTCGGTCAAATATGATTGAATATACAGAATCAGTGTGCAGTTTGTCGTATTAACGTACTAGCAGCCGCCCGCAACTTCGTCTGCGTGGTAAGTGTTTTTGCTATCCCTCAGAAACAGTACTTTTTCTGAATGAAAGGTAACCTATGTCCTTCTCTGTACTCCTGACAATGTGGATGCAAAATTTCATGATAATCGGTTGAATAGTTAGTTAAGACGTGTAGGCGTAACAAACAAACAAACTTACTCTCGCATTTATAATATTAGTAAGGATAACCTTTGTTTGCTATGGTTTTGTTTACATTAAATGAGATTATAAAAAAAATATTTGATTTGTTGATTCTCTGGGAACGTTTACCGACATTAAACATGTTATTATTTGATGACTACTTATTTTGAAAATAAAAGAGATATCTTACCATGTACCTAATATAATATAATCCGTAATCCGTATAATTTATAACCAGTAAAAAGTGTTTTATTTCTAAGTTATACAGATTTTAATATAATATCTTTTGTATTAGGTTAATATGTAATTAAGTAATATACGCATGAGTCAAATAGACAATTTATTGAGGCAGTCAACCCATTCGATCGACATGCCTAAACAGTCGCAAGACCGCCAACAGCTGTATAAAATAGAATTTTTCAAGTCATAAAGCACCTTGGTGTGAATTTGTGGATTGGCGGTAGTGTAGGCGCCAAATCCGATCAAATATGGATAGGAAAATAGTGGATGCCTTCGGGTATAGCAGCCTTTTGCACCCTTGAGCTGCACATCATTGAAGCTTTCGAAGTTAAGAGCTGTTTCGGATTATTGAACAGTACAAGAGGTTTTATGAAACTTTGAAAACATAGAAATTAATTTACTTAGCCTTTGGTTTTTACTTACAAACATGTTTTTTGTCACCGTTCATTATCGGTTGTTCCATTATTCATTCTATGACGTCTCATCCCATGCATTATTTTTTCATACTCACCCCCAAATGGTGTTCCTTACTTAACTTATAATGAGACTATGGTGAGTGAAAAAGTATATTCATATATAATAAAGTCATGCAAGGTCTCTTTGTTAAACTCTAAATATGATCACAAACTATGATAGCTTGTACATGCATGAAGATCGACGTGTTTCTGAAGCCGTGCACGTTTTGCCTGACATGCGGGTCAGGTCATATATTATTGACGGCAGGGTTGGACACAGCTAACAGTATGTACACAACGACGCAGCATGCAAGACGAGAAGTCAACTATACGATGCATACTGTTTTGCTTACCGTTAAGAATAGATATGAGGAAAAAGGCTGCATCTATTTCATCCATTTTTCGATTTTCAGTTGTTTTTTACACGACTGCCCAAAAAAAACAGAGCGTGTGTTGTGTTCAGGGTTCACGTTTGTTTGTTCTTTATTCCACCATAGCTTTTAAATACCTTAACGGATTTGGATGTATGGGATATCGTCACAGAATTAATATGAGTATACGAAGTATCGTTACAATCCTTACATCATCCCTAATGACACTGGTTATATTTTTAAAGTCAATATGACAACTGAATGACGCCACTTTGAAATGTGAAAATATTTTTTTTTCTTTAATTATTATAATATGGGCATCAAATAATAAGCCTTGATGATCAAATTCCAAAACGATATAATTTGTCACTAAAAGGTTTAAAAAAATAATAATTAAAAACACGACTGCCCCGCTATAAACGAACTAAAAAGTTAAATAACAAGTATCATTGCAGTTGGTTGACCTCTTTGACTACACAAAATGGTCCCCAGACTTTATCGGCCTTACCACTAAAGATTTTAAAGTACTGATCAACAAGTGTTTAACTTGGACACTGTTTAAATGAGATGCTGTCACTTTTTTGACAATATTGTTTAAAAGAGACAGCATTACATTTAGGCAGTATCTAAATTAAACAGCGATTTAAAATCATTTGTGGTAAGGCCGTATGGCTCTTGCAAACGATCCATGGCGTAGTGTCTATTCACACTGTTTTAGTGATTGACTGATTGTACAGACCGACACGAGAACGAAAAATATTGTACCAGAAAAGAAAAGTTACCTACCACCACCAAGTGGTGGTGGTAGGTAACTTCTAAATATACACAGACGGTAAGTACCGTCTGTGTATATTTAGAAACTTTAGAACAAAATGAGAGAAAAAAAAATAACATGACCACAATCATACAGTGTAAAACATACTGATACCGTTTGACTCTGACTAATTTTCAAGTAACCTTATTTTATTGGATAGTTTAATCAACCTCTATAAATTCAGTTACTGCCACTAACTAGGTAGGTACGTCAATTTAGCGCTCTCTAGCTTATTCTGTTAAGCCGTAGGCGATGAAACTAGGCGCATATTCTGGCGGGGCGTGAAATCAGCCGGCGAACGTGAATGGATGACTATCGACTGTGTAATTACATACAAATACGTAATGTTTTGATTTATCACGATACGTCTTTAACGTAAAGATTAAAATAGATGACTGTAGCAAACGCAGGAATCATGCGGGGAGCCTGTTACAATAAAATAATGTCCCACTGTCTGACATTTTAACTATGTACAAGATTCACAAGCAAGTAAATCGAACGTCGAACATCGTCCGATAATCGTGATCGTTTTTCAACACGGTTTTATTAGGTTGGTTGTTTGTTTGTTTATTTAACTACTTTAATAATACCACACAACCCTCACGAGTTTGGGCTCGTTTGATTCGTCTTGACAAGTACTCCGGTGTATTTTTAGGAGATGGTGTATTTATCTAGTTTTAAAGCTAAACTACTAAAATTAAGAAATTAACTGAAAACATTTTTTTTCATAAAAAAACACCGCCTGGTAACAATTTACAGCTAAAATAGCAGCCGAGGCACACCCAAGCAAATTTTCTAAAGCGTAGCAGGTAGAATGAAAGGAAAAAATGTTCAATTTTAACAGGAAATCGTCGTTAGTTAATGTTTACTGTTCGTCTCCAATCAAATAGGTGGGAGATGACTAGACCATAGGTACCTGCAGACACCTCAGTAATTAAAGAAAACATCTAATTATAACATTAAACACGTTAATGGAAATTACGGGAAGTATTAGATACTTTCCATGTCCATTTCAGCGTAAAATATACATCGTAAACATTTCTTAAATGATTTAAAACACGCCTCGCAGACGGACGGAAAAGTTACATAAGTTATTTTATAATAAAATTCGTAAAGTAAGAAAATGTGTGCCTACGTCAAAATTCAAATGTGGGTCCTGCTTTATTTCGCGAATTAGCGAGGTACAAACTGAATTAAATACCCTTGAAGGAGGGGTATATAATTAGGTAATGAGAAAATTAAAAACTCGTGTGCGTAAATCGAAAAATAAATTAACTGTCCGCTTCAGACAAATGCTTTCTGACCTCAATTCATTTTAGTTGGTCTGTTTTTGATCCGTTCATTTTGTATATGTAATTATTATTTAAGTGCCAATAGTTTTTCTAACATCAGGAACCCAAATTCTACTAAGTTACAGTTTGAATCGTTGGATTCCACATAATACCTGGCACTGATGTTTACATGACGCAAAATTGCGCGAAATATTATTTCAATATAAGTATTATGTTTACGTTTAGGAAACATATTTTATTCTTAGAATTAATTTCCAGAAGCTGCAAATAAATCCAATTGTTAAAATGTAAATTACCATGACATTATTTTCTGACTGACGACTTGACCAAAAATCGTATTCGTTTTGAAAAGATGTTTAAACCTTAGTAAATCTTGTTTCCAATTTCGCCACAAATCAAAGTATTAAAATAAGTTCAAAGAGATGGCCTGAAATTCGCCAACATTCAGAGCTCGTTTGAAAACCTCCACGTCCGCACACACGTGGCCTGCCCCCTGATTATGTAACTTTGTTGCAATCAACTCTGACAGAACTCGCAGTTACATTGCTGCTTTAGTAAGAACCAAAGTGACAACTATCTTACTTAAAACAGCAATGTAACTGCGGTTTCTATCGATTTCAATCGAGAATTGTTAGCAACAGAGTTACGTAATCAGGGGCTGGCTTCTAACCGGATTATTTGGCCAAGCAACACTGACAATCGTCACCTGGAATTGGCTCAATCTTTTTAGGTTGTCTTAAGGACATTAGTATATGTTTAATGTTCGCTGAAAAATTAAACTTCAGCATTTGTTTTATATGTAAGTATCAAGAGTTCCGAGAAATGGCCGCAAATTTTCCATGTCCGCACACCAGTCTGACTTGTAACCCGATTATTTAGCCAAGCAACACTGACACTCGTCACCTAGACACATCCCGGACACTCCAAATAAACGTCTCGTTTACATCTCCTACTTCTTATACTTACATTTTTAAACTTTCGCTGAAAAGCTAATTGTTATGAAAACTTTTACGTAATTATCATATTGTCTGTATCAACTGTCATATTACAAAAGCACTCGTTGCAACTGTCGAATCGAGCGACAGCCCTTAATAATGATACAGCTAACTCGCCAACCTAGTGCGGGGCGGGGTGCGGTACCGCCGATCGGTGGGAGGGTGGGAGTGACCATTCTGTACGTCAGTACTATTTTTAATTCTGTGACCTAGAATAGGCTCAATCTTTATAGGTAGTCGTAAGGACAATCTTTGACGTCATTTGCGTTAAGCTTTAGTTGATGTTTAATTTTGTCTGAGACATGTGACGTCAACGTTTTGTTTTGTATGTAATTATCTAAATAAGTTCCGAGAGATGACCACAAATTTGCCAACATACTTACAGAGCACGACTGAAAACCTCCACGTTCGCACACCGACCGCTCATAACTGAATTATTTAGCCAAGCAACACTGACACTCGTCATCTGGAATAGGCTATCTTTTTAGCTATTTTATTTTTATTAAAAGATGAAATCTTTGACGTCACAAGCTTTCGTTCTTATCTAATTTTGTCTGAACAGTCGTCAGATGTTTTTGATTTTATTAGAAATTAAAATTAAAATACTAACTTATGACAATTCACCTAGGTATAGAACAATCATTACATGGTACGGTAAGAGTCGGTAAAAACCAAATAAAATAATAAATATGGTTATAATTATCATGTCGAAACCGTTTGTAAAAGTCAAGATAATAGACTTTTTGAACGGCGGCATTTGAAATGTTTTAGCTGTTTTAGGTTAGGTACTTACTTACCTCTTTTAAATTCTATCAAAATTAGCTTAAGTAACTAGCCCACCAAATATAATTATTAAAGAAAATTTAAAAAATTTGAATGGCTTTACGTTACATCTAGAGCGTGGGTCTTAAGTCCGCGTGACGCACGTCCGTATGTCGTACGCAGGGCACTTATTCAATAACCTAATCCAACTCATAGAAATGCTACAGTTTCATGCTCTCTGACGTCTTATTTAATATTCCATTTCTACGTTACGTAATCAAAACCTACTTTGGGGCCCCACCGGCTAACTTACATGGCTATCGTAATCGCTTTCATTTGACAGATGGATGTGAACATTGCTACTACTTTTTGACATAAATAAAAACTTACCAAAGAAAATTAATTCTTCAACGTGTAAACATGGGCAAGCAGATTTTTTAAAATATTATAATCTTTTTGTTGCACGGGTAGCTATATAAATATTTTTTCAGGCTTGGAAAACTATAAAATCATAAATAACTATTTCTTAAGTAATTAGTTGCTTATGAAAATTATTTTCGAAACTTCGATTGACCCTATTGTTGTCTTTTTTACTACAAATAATATCTTAAATGTTTTTATATATACATCGATCGACCGGTCGATCACCGAATTAAGGCAAACCGAAACGCGACGTACAAAAACATCAAGGAAGTAATAAAAAATACCTATGGTAATAATTTTTCGTATGTATGTCGATCTCCTAGTCATACATAACAATTTTTGTAGGAAGATCTCCATAGAAAAAATTATGGGCACCACTGCAATGCATAATATTAATTTTGTTAAAGTTTAGTTTTGCTTCGTTCTATATCGATTACTTAATGGGAGGAGCAAAATAATAATTATGTATCGATTAACATGTGAACTTATCTATGGATTTAGGTAAACAAATGAATTATTTAGGCACACCTAACAAAAACTGTAGAAATGTAAAACGCCCACAGTATGTATAAATTTGCTTGTAATACTGAGTGTACTAATGACCAGCGGGTACGTGCGCCGGCTTGAAAACGCGGGTAAAGCGCGGGCCACACAGAGAGCGGGCGGGCGAAGTGATTGGGCGGGCGAAATGGGTGGGCGGGTGAGTGTAGCTCTACATTTCTTCATTCTTTGGCCACAAAGTAAGACTCGCAAACATTTTCTGTGGACACAAACAAAGACTGTACGTATCTACAGACAATTTCGTATAAAACCGCACCTACAAAGTCAGACTGTATCATCACCCTGATTTTCTGTCCCTAGCTAGCGCATCAAAAACGAAACTATTTTTGAATAAGGCTCGATTGACCACATTGTTCTGTGAGATTGACACTTCTGTGAGAACACATCTTTAAATTTAGTGCTTCGGTTCACACCGTCAACTAGAAATTATGTTTAAAAGAAAAAAAAATACGTTCGCCCGCCCGCACATTTCGCCCTCGGTGTGGGCTTCACCTAATGTTCTGCCACGGAGTAATGGGCGCGAGGCTTTTAAACCTACTCTGAAAATGCTGTTTCATAGTCATGCTAATTGACTAATTAACTGTCACAGTCTATTGTGGAAGATAATATTATTATCATTAGATAAAGTGGACGAGATGGACAAGAATATTAAATATAATATTGAAAATTTGGGAAAACAATAATATTCAGCTACTTCTGACGCCAACTGTACCTACCATAAAATCCTTCCGCTGTACAATTAACATAATGAATTTTATTTCACGCAAATTGGGTCGTTTTGAGTTGTGAGTACGGAATTTAACGTCTATGAGTTTCATGATAAATGTGAGTGTAACTCTCTTGTTATGCCAGTACTTAATAAATGGGCTTAGCCTTGCGTTTAATTTTATGCAACGTTATCACGAATAAATGTAAGTATGCTTAGTTAGTATTTATCTGAGATCGCGTCAATTTTTGTCTCAAACTTTATTAAACTTCCCAAACTTGGGAATTGATGAATGTTTTTAAGACGTTATAAGACAAGCATTACATTCTTAACAAATTATTTCATAATATGTAGCTCTAGTTATAGTGACATTTTTGTATTTATATGCTATAAAGAACATATTGGCATAAAAATAAAATAATAATAATAATAAATGTTTGGACAATTTCACACAGCGCCATCTAGCCCCAAACTAAGCAAAGCTTGTAATATGGGTGCTAGACAACTGATATACTACTTATATACTTTTTAAATATATACTTATTATACATAGTAACAACCAGACCCGACACAGAAATTAAAATTCATCATTTCAATTTCTGCCCGGCCGGGAATCGAACCCGGGACCTCCTGCTTAGACCGGCATGTTGACCACTGCACCACTCAGGTCGTCACGGAGGAACTGTCGATTGTTGCGTGTCCCGAATCCAGACATAGTTTATTCTAATACCGACAATAACAATGGAAATTTAAAACAATTTATAGAAAAAAATGTTATTTTGCTCACTATTTCAAATTATATAGTCATGTCTATATCTGAATTTATAAGACGAAGGTATACCTAGTCTTTTTTGTCTTTCTTGTCCTGATCTACATACAAACTTGATTTAACCTCTAAAGACTTGAGTGTATCATAAAATACAATCATCTCAAATTAAGATTTTGAATTTTGCTCCACAAAACTAAACATTGGTGTGGATGCACCGTTAGATAGCGTGAAACCTCAAAATCTGTTCATTTTATGACAAGTGACTGAGTTCAATAGGTATGTACTCGTATGTAAAACCATAAAGATAGAATAACTCAACTAACTTTATGGGTAATAAAACCTGTCATAGATAAAACGTTATTTTTTTCTAATATTCACATTTTAGACCAAATCAAATAAAATGTTGATCCCCAATTCAATTAATATTCCATTTGGGATTTCGTTTATTTATTCAATCCGCAAATGGTTATTATTTTTTAATTGATTTTTTTTTATTACTAACAAGTAATATTATTTAAATATTTATTCATAATGTACGTTTTCATTAAATATGCGTTTTAATGGACTCATTTAAAGGTTCAAACTTAATATTCATCACGTTTATTTATTTATTATTATTAAAACACTTAAAGTTACAACAATGTTATGTTATCTTACATTTAACAGCGCTATATAAATCTATTTAGGTTTCACCAAACTTTGGGATTCATCCTCTTTATCAACAATTAAATTTAAATATTCAGGTAAGTTTAAACTGTTTAAAAGTCTTTGATTATACACTGCTTTATATGGAATTAGTCGTCAAATATATTAATTTGAACTATACGAAGTTTACGAATTAACCTTATAATTATTTAATAAATTGAGTAAGGTACATACAATGCTTTTTTATTTCTACTACCTTCCATATTATGACACAGTCAATACGGGAAGTTATTCGCTTATACACTTCTAAGACTTCCACGCATACAGTTCTAAATAAATATTTTAAATATTTGACAACATCACATACATTGCTCCAATCCCAAAGTAAGTAGCTAAAGCACTTGTGTTATGGAAATCAGAGACAACGGTGGTATCACAAACACCCAGACCTGAGCCAATATAGAAAATTTCGTTTTCTAAATTGACCCAACCGGGGATCGAACCCGAGACCTCATATTCATGTGGGGATACGAATTTCAAAACTTCGAAAGTTTTTGTTTTGTCAGTCGATGCCACAGCTCCAGTGTGGCATCGACTGACAATCATCGATTTTTGTTTAGTGGAGATGGTGACACCTTGAAAACCGGTGTACAAACCACTCGATCACGGAGGTCGTCAAATATATATTAATTATTAATTCAGGTGTTATTTTAGAATTAGATAGTTTGGATTTATTTGTTTTTTGAATTCCCGATGTTTCGACACCTTTCCAGGGGCCGTGGTCACGGGAGGACGTCATTCACGGTCAGTCATCCCGTGACCACGGCTGGAAAGGTGTCGAAACGTCGGGATTAAAAAAATCAATAAATCCAAACTAAATAATTTTAAAATAACTCCTGAATTAATTATATATGCGCTGTGATCAGTAAAAAGTGTTTTATTCCTAATAAATTATCCGCTCTTCATAATGTGTAAAATTTCCAATTCATAGATATGCATATAATACAGCAAGCAAAATAATATTACTTAGTTACGTACGTACGTTCCTCAGAGAGATTTTGATAACATTTTAACCTCCCATAAACAGAAAGTGGTAGCAATAAGCAAACTTCTAGTTAACCTACAAAGATTTAATATTTTGTACAATAATTATTTGCCGCTCCCAAGGTACACACGACACCTCAGACCTCAGACTGTACATGTTAACCTTGAGACCACCTTTATGCCCTACGTAATAAAAGCTGTTTTCGCAGTTTAACTGTATAAACTGACGGGCTGTCGTGTGTACACACACCGCAAATATTCAAAAATAATAAACGTTTCAGCTATGCCGTAAAATGCCTTCTCTCAAAATGTCTGAAGACTGCCTCCCCGCCGAGTAAAGTTCGCTGCGTACAAAAGAAACATTCCGAATAACTTACAAAATGTTTGCAGCTTGTTCGACGATATTTTATTAAAAATTAAGGAGGCTACGCGTATCTTAGTTCTTAGTACACAAAATCCCGTGCAAATAGGAACTCACGCGTTTGAAGTCGACCCTTTAATTTAATACCTTATTCACAAAAGATCTCGAAATGAGGTTTCCGATTTTCTAATCTTTAAGAAGAAAACTCTTTTATGAATCCCATAACTTTATTCATACAAGACAAAGTCGCTTTGTTATCGTGGAATAATGGGAAAATTTTCACCAGTTAATTTATTTTTGAAATAGAATGCTGAATTAATATTTTGCATAAAAAAGCAAATATAAAAAGAATGAAAACGGTTCGACCTTATCACGTGATGACCTAAGCTAAAGTGTTTAGATTATTTTCTGCTTAAGCTTTAAATTCCGCTTCAAAAAGTAAATAAAGCTTTTTTCAGCTTTATCTTAAAATAAATGATTTGCACAAATGAATATTTACGGCGGCCTTACCACAAAACATTTTAAAACACTGTTCTAAACATAGACTTATTTATACTAGCGTAAGTATAATAAGTTTATTGTTCTAAATGTGATGCCGTCTCTTTCAAACAATATTGCAAAAAAGTGACAGCATCATATTTAAAAAGTGTCTAAGTTAAACACTTGTAGAACAGTGTTTTAAAATCTTTTGTAGTAAGGCCGTTATGCAAGATCAAGTTATGTTCAATCGCTGCTTATTATTGGATTGAAAAAGACTCGCGCCATATGAAAAATATTCCATGCCATTTACCTTATTATATTCATATTCCCCGAATTCAACAAAACGTGAACTATTTACATTTCATCATCAAGCAACAACATGAACGGAGATAGGTATTTAATAACTGTTTTATTAGAACTCTAATACAAATATGATATTATGGATTGGTTTATATAGTATACACGATATCTTTGGCATTTGAAAGGCGGTGGAGAAATGCCTACGCGAGCCTTCTCTGTTAACTATAGGCATTCGTAAGCTAGCGTATTCAGGCGTGTGCCGCGTTCCTTTTCAATAGCTTTCTTCACTTTTCAATAAAATCTATGAATACCTTCTGTTCAACTTGACTGCTCCGTTAAAATTAATAACTTGAAAATATGAAGCCTGGCCCCATTAAAGCACCTAATGGATTTGCAACAGAATATTTTGTTTATTGTACAATAAATTGTATTCAAAATGTTTTCGTTTTATTGGACACTTAACAAAAACCAATATTCTAGACACCTATAGATAGCTTTTATTACGTAGTGCATGAAGGCGGTCTCAAGGTCAACATGTATAGTCTGAGGTGCCGTCGTGTGTACTACGCTAATTAACTAATTTTAAAATCCATCCTATTCTTACGGTCGATTTTCCAATCCTCAGATAAGATAAAGCAGTTAAATTATTAACCAAAATAAAATAAAGTAATTAAAAAATTTGACTGACAAACGAAAGACAAATATTTACAATTAATAAATTTTATCTGGGCATTGAAAAATCAGCCCTTAGTAAAGTGGGATACATTGTAGCCCAGCGTGACATTTGCTGTTCTCTCTTGAAGCGTTGTACACATTGTAATATACATTGTGCACTCTAATTTACTAACTATTGACTCTGTGAGCTGTATACCTCACTTTAACATTATAGGTATCTCCGCCATTTCAAAAAATTATTTAACAGAAAAATCTACATAATCATAGAACCTGCTCACAAATTTTCACGAGAGTAGAGGAGGACAGTCGGACAAACGAAAATATTTTTGCCCAAGCTGAAAAAGTGATTGTAGCTAAATTGTAATTGTAGTTGTAATAACAAGTACAAATAGGAGCAGTTATTATAAATGGCATAATAATATGAGAAAGCTGATTCCCTATTTAAATGCAAAATATTTTTGCTCCGTGAATGGATCGCAAGTACTAAATCAAATTGTATCAATGAAGGGGTTTTTGCGTAGACATCTAAAAGCTCTGTAGAGCAGTAAACATCGTGTTTGTGACATTTTTGAACATTTCTCGAAATGGCTGAAACATCTTTTTTTTCCCCATATCTCCGCCATTTTGAAAATTTTCCAAAAACTGAATCGACATAAAAACATATGTTTATAGAACCTGATCACAAAATTTCATGAGAATCGGTTGAGAAATGCGACCCGTAGAGGAGAACTAACGGCAACAGCTGGACACCTGGACAGTTGGACGGACATTTTTTGCCTAAACTGAAACGGAGACGCTTCGCGGTCGCTTGGTCAATTAGAACGCTGTATTTGATTTATTTTTGACGTGTTGTCATAATAACAAAATGCCATTTACATTTTGTGTTATTCGAAATTAGCAGGATAATGGAATAAGAAAAGGGATTTGATAGATATAAAAATGAAATATTAAAGCGAGGATTAAAAATGGTATCCGGAATAAAGCTTTGTGCAAAACAATATCAACTAAGTACTAAGATAAATAATATATTTGAAAAATATGAGTACAAAAAAAAACTTTGGATTCCGGCCCGATGCACTGATAATTTTATGCTACCGTGTCGCTGAGGTGCTACGGGTGAGTAATTTTTTCTAGTATTTTTCTAATATTTATTTACTTTAATATAAAAATAACATTATGATTGTAAAAAATCTTAATTTAATAAATATCAACTACTTTTTACTCATGTGCGGTAAGATTACCTACATATTTTTATTAATTAAATAGTACCAGTTGTTCGCTTTCTTAAGTAATAGTTATATTTGGAAAATTGGGACTTGCAAGCGATTAACAAAAAACTTTATCCCATTTTGTAAGGATAAAGTTTTTCAAAATCAAATCCGTGGCAGATTTCAATAAACTTATTATCTGTCATGTCAAAAAATCTGTTTTAGAATTTCTGTTATAATTCAGTTAACTAATTTTAAAATAACGGCACGCCTGACTGGCTGTTAATACAAACAAAAAAGCTTCGGCCGTATAAAAGCTATTAAAGAATTAATTTGCCAACAAACCGAGTTAGCCGTGTAAATTTAATCAGCTTGCAAACAAATGACGGAGGTGGGACCCTCACATTATCATAGAAGGTCCATGGTTAATATGAAAATGCGGGTAACCAACATGAAAATATGATGACATTAATATAAATTGCACTTAGCTCGCTCGCCGAGGAAAAACAACTATTAGGGTAAAAAGGAATACACAGAATGGCGGGACATTATGTGAACCCGCGCGTTATTGCGTTCATTTACCAATTAGATTTATTACTAGCATAATATTCTTGGTCTTATATATTGGCTATGGGCCGAAGTTACTTGCTAAGGCCTTGTGCTATAGAAATAAGAGCGATGGTTTAATTAACTGTAAGAAAAGTTTATGTATTATGTAATGTATTAACGAGAATCAAACCCGCAATAGTTTTTCATTGCTTGTTTACTGTCTTTATCATCATCAGAATAAGTAAAAGTTAATTGAAAATACATTTTAAAATTTTATTTTAAATTAATACAACTTGGCTCTTTATAAATTTTAAATTATGCTTTCAAAAGGTCCAAGCGAAAATTACCCACATTTCGCTTCATGAGTTTTAAAATAAAATCTCCCACCAAACAGACCGTATCAAGCAAATAAGATTTTAAATTTTTAATGCTTAAATTAATGTTCATTCCAACAAAAACAAAGTAGTTCTTACTTATTGTATTTAAATACACAATAAGCTTGTACCTACCTTTATCGCACACTAAAAATGTACACTTATGATGTGTTGAGTAATGTTTTAGGAAACAGGAACCAATTTATTTATTTTAAAATTTGATTCTCAAAAATATTCTTTAAGTAACGAGGTTAAGGTCGATTATTCAGGATTTTCTCCTTGTGACGGTCATCTCGGATACCGAGTGTATTCTTAGTATCCCAGGCAACGGGATACGGGATCTACTAAACGTGTTTTCTTTGTAAGCCGATCTAACAGTACCCAACGCTGGATAACAGGTCAAAGCAGGAAAAATATAGCATAATTGAAATCGCAGAAAAAACCTTTTGTTTTACATATTTTTCTTCGTCTAAATAATGAAGGCTATAATTAACATGTTTAAAAAGAAAAAAGAAAATTGTTATTTGAGAGACTACATAAGTAGGTAGGTAGTCCCTCAAATAGCAATTTTCTGTTTACGTTAGACACTTAAGTTAAAACTTAAAAGGCCTTATACATTTTTGAAATACCTTAATTAAAAAAAAATACTATGTAAAGAGTAAAGTCAACGCACACAAGTCACTCTACACAATACATGACAGCAAATTTTATTTTAAAATTATTATGTTCAATAGATTTTTGATTGGAACTTGAAATCATTTTCAAGTTCAAAAGGCTTTTAATAAATAAACGTTCGAAACTTGTTTTTTTAAACTTTCTTTCATTAAATGACAATTAAGCTGAAATATTGTTTTTTGCGGACAATTATTAATAAGCAGTGGTGACTAGTTAACGCTCTTCTGTTTAGTATACTCGTATATTAAACTTTATTTGACACCTTATACATGTCGTAACATAGTTATTGTATGAAAATGTTATATACATTTGTAATACTATAGTGTGATATTGGATTACCTGAGCTTTAATCTACTTACCAAACCTATATACGTAAGCATCATGTTGCGACCAATAGACGCACGTTGACCGCAAGACCACAAGTCTAACATAAAGTCAAAGGTACAAAACTTAGAATAATATTCAACGGCACTCTTGTATCATAGAAACCTAATACGCGCGTACAAACTGAAATAAAGAAAATTGGTGCAGATTTGGCACCAATTTTAGACGTCGCCTTTCGGACGCGAAAAAATTTTTGCTTTAATTTCTCAATGATATTGCACTTTTTGACAACCATCCTTCTATCTACAGGATATTTGGTAATATAACCTTAGAAAGCCGAATATGGTAGATAAAGTACATTATCACAACATTTGAGATTTTTTTCTTTTTAAGATAAACTGTTAGTGGCAACCCTATAGACCGAAATTATGTTTTGCTTTTGCCCATGGGATTGATTATCGAAAACAAAGTCTATTTGCGTCTAGGGTTGTCACTTTGCAGTTTTTCATACAAATAAAAAATAAATCTCAGACATGTGGTAGTTTTCAGGGTTTATTATAATTTTTCGTGGTTATAAGCATGTTACCCTATCTACCATATTCGGTTTTTATAAGGTTATTACTAAACAGCCTATATAGATGTTATAATTTTAAAAACAAAATCTTTTTTCGTGTTTTGATGTCGCAAATATTAAATAATAAATAAATAAATATTTGACAACATCACATACATTGCTCCGATTCCAAAATAAGTAGCTAAAGCACTTGTGTTATGGAAATCAGAGACAACCGAACTGTGGTATCACAAACATCCAGACCTGGGCCAATATAGAAAAGTTCGTTTTCTAAATTGACCCAACCGGGGATCGAACCCGGAACCTCAGAGATGACGACACCTTGAAAACCGGTGTACAAAGCCACTCGACCACGGAGGTCGTCATGATATTATAATTATTATTGTTTAGAATTATATAAATGGGTCATTCAGACACGCTGTTTGACATTTAACACTAAGCTAATAATAGAAGATCAAAAGATAGGAAGACAAGGAGACAGCAACTAAATACGTTTGACATCGGTTGAACTAAACAAAGAAATGAAACAAGGCAATCAAAATTCTGCTGTAAGTAAATATTTCTCTTCTTTGTGTTGTACCTCTATAAAGTAAAATAGAGTGCTAATTTACGCACACATACAATATATACACACACATACATACACTTTCACAATAACTTTTAGATAGCTTTCCATTTTTATTTAGTTTTTAAGTTGCAGGGGCATTGAGCGAATCACCCCAACACTAGTGTTGCCACCCTCTGATATTGATTTTCCCCGGACTCCTTGAGAAATTACCCAAAATTAGGCCCTTTTCAAAATATTTTACCCTAAACGTTTATTCTAAAATTAAATACAAATTGAAGTGAATTTTTTAAATTTTTCAAAACCTTTTTCTTTAGTATTTCTGTATAATCTTGATGCATTCATCCATTGTTTAAGTTTCCAACACGACATGACTGTATAAAAAAACACTAAAGAGTCAAACTCTACAGTGGATATTTCTTAAAATCATACAATGTCACTCGAATTTTTTCCCCTCAAAATTACCCCAAATAATTTTATATCTTAAAAATACCCTAAACGTGCAAAAATACCTAAATTTAGGAGAAAAACCCCTAAAGTGGGTACACTCCCACACGTATATTTTAGAATTACTGGGGTTGTTCCATTATATGTTATTATTGTATGATTTGTGTTAGTGAAAACATTCATCAATTATTATTTTAATCTACGAGTAATGAGTCCGAAGTTTCAAACTTAACTTACTCGCTCTCGAAGGTAAACAAATTTTTATAGCAAAATTAAATTTATTAAAAAAAACTCACAATACCTATTCACTTCACTGTACCTACTGTTCAAAAGTATTCCTGAAAATAATGACAAACACAAAAACAGAAAACAAATTGAATTACCGGGTCAAAGGCGAAAGAAATAACTAGGTAGGTACATTAACCATTCCTTGTCTTATTACATTTAAGCAGTGATTAAGAAGGATGTCTCGAAAATCCGTTTCCCCGAAAGAGGATAGCTATTAACGTCACAAATTACTCTGTCAATAATGACGTCATTAAAGTCTTAGAAAGATTAGGCATTGTAGCTTGTTAGAGTAATTCGTTACGACGCGGACTGGTTGGCTAAAGAAAATTACCTTATAACTCTAGAACAAAGAACATTACAACTGCTTTCAATTTTAACGATAGACCTATTTATTGATGTCTGACAAATTGGGTTCGAATAAATCTCTCAAGATATTTATCAAGATGTAATTTCTTGAAAGTTGTGATAAATAAATTACTATTTATTTGTGCGGCAGTTGGATTTACTTTGAATCGTTTTTCTAATCCTAAAATATTAACACTCTCACTTAAGTACAGCTACTGTCAAATGGTTCTTAGACTAAGCTTAGCTGAATGTTTAAATATAATGTATGTAAAAAAATATCATTTATTTTATTTAAAAATATTTTATATCATGTTGTCTAAATACCAATCAATAAAATTAAATTTATACATAATATATTGACCGAGCGAGCGCGAAGCGTCTTCGTTTCTTCGGACAGACATAGAAAATTGCTTTTGTATGTCTGTTGATAGTTGATCAGTTTGATGGTCCTAATATACCATAATCGGCATTAGGGGTATTTTTGTAACACCAAGTATATTTGGTCAATTCAATCTTTCGAAATTTTCATCCATTTTACAGCTCTACAGAGATGTTTTCATCTCTTTTTTGCTGTTTTAAAATTGAATATAAAACTCGCATTGCACTTCGATGTCACGTCGTTCACCTTGATTCAGCATAAAAATGCCAATGCATAATGTCATATCTCACTTTTATGCCAAATTCTACGATCATCCACTTTAATTCACCACCTGCTTCGCTCGCAAAATTATCGTCACTTACGGTCACGTACAAGTCAAAAGTGATATGACGTATGACGTATTGCGTATGAAGAGAATCCTCACCTGAATTTCCGTTGAAAGAATATTCCAAAGGCGGTATTGGCACATTCCAAACTCATAAATGTGTAACAGCCTCCTTATTGGGAGTTATCAACTAGATTACTTAGGGTATACACACACAAACCTTCAATTTCCACGGCCGCTAACAATAAAGCAAACAATGTCAATCTGGGTAATAAAATATTTACCGACACACTTGTCATTGCAGGGTGGGCCGCCCATAATCCTCAGTCAGTGTACGCGGCCCTTTTTTGTTAAAAAATGAATGTGAAAAGCCCTTTTTCATCCCACTTCTCTCATGTAGGACCAAGGGTCCGGTAAATAAGTTACATCAGTATGTAAACTTTTTTTCACTTACCACATAATAATGTCGAATTCAGTACTATACACCGACATTTTGTAGTAGTTTTAATTAACTTAAGGGAGTGTTCTACCAATGAAACTAAACATTTTCGCCAAAGAAGTATGGAACGGAAAACGACAAAAAAATACTCTCCCATACTTAAGAAATGTTTTAGCTATCTAGTTAGGTGGGTGGACCAAAATAAATATCTTTGATATCATTATTTCTAAAACTAAAATAGTCTTCGTACTTAAATTTCCAAATGGTAGTTTCAGCCGTGACATACTTCGCAAAAAAAACAAAATTAAGCAAAGTATTATAAGAAATATTGTTTGGATTAACTTAGTTTGAGTGTGTGATGATTTTCAATCATAAAAATAATTAGCCAGATATCATTTTTACTTGTTATTAAACTTCAAACGCAGAGGACAGCCAAAATTGGGGGGTGCACTTTATTTTGAAAACGCTCATACGCGCTTTTTTGGTTATATTACAATAATAGCGTAAAAAGTTATTTCATTTTATTAATACTTTTATTCATCTTACAACTACCTACCTACCAGTATTTGAACTGATGAAGATAATTTTCAAATAGGCTGGATTTCCACCAATCATTGAGATAAACAAAATAAACAGGTTTTCCTACTGTTATTTATTTATCCAACCAAAAAGTATCTCCGCATAAGATTATATAAGAAATGCTATCATAATCTTTTCGTATTCTTTTGGATTTGCCATCGAAAGCGAGATTACTATCTTCAATGATTCTGTTTCCCGATTCTACGGATAAAAAGGTAAATATGACCCTTTGCATTTTGTTCTTACCTTTGAAGGTAGGTACGATTTTTGTTGTGTTTGAAAAAGGTTTTGTACCTATCTAGATATGAAGAAAACTGTGTATCAAATTAAAAAACAAAAGCTTAACATGGGTAGGTATCAAAGTAGTATAATTACATCTTTATTATTAGGTACACTAGATGAACGGAAGCAAGCAGATAAAAAACTTAGTCCGCTATCACTTTATCCCAGTTTCAGGCTCGATCCAAGAATTTTTCATACTGAAGTAAATAATATTAAATAATATTTAATAGAATCAGTCGTTACCTTCCGAAAATCCATTAATGGATACAAAAACAGTTCATACTGATAAATATTGTATTTGCGTCCATTAATATTAAAAATGCATGTATGGTTTAAGATAATGAAATAGTAGGAGAATCTATAACCATCAATAAAACTTAGAGGAAAATGACAACTTTGAACGTCACTCACTCAGTCAATTACTGAGCGAGTGCGAAGCACAAGCGTAGCGTCTCTGCTTCAGCTTGGGCAAAAATGCTTTCGTATGTCCAGCTGTCTGTTTTTCTCTGGTCACATTTTTCAACCGATTCTCGTGAAATTACAGAATATTTTTGTCAGTTGAAAAATGTTCAAAGCGCCATCTAGCTTAGAATAAATATACTGATAGGATACCTAACCTACCAAACAGCACATAGTACTGCTTTTCAAAAGCAGTGTCAACTTAGTGGCAACATCAATCAGATTAATTTTTCAACATACAATTTGAGTGAGGTCTAGAGCTCATTGAGCCATTAGAAATATTGTTCAACATTCCTATGAGGAATTTACTATTTCCTAACAAAATATATCACATAATAAAAGATTCTAGGGAAAGAGGAAAAATAATATATTTCTATTAAACACGACGATGAATGAACAGTAGAATATTTATATATTTTACTTTATTCTTACGTTTGCTATGTTCTTATTCGTATTGCTGCTTTCAATAGCATTATACCATAATATAATGTGACTAATGATATTAATATTATAAGGGATTCTAAATAGAGCCTACAGATAGAGATTTTGCATGACCATCGGTAATTTTAATGTACCCACTGCTGGGGTACAGGCCTTCCTTATGGGTGGATAAGGATGATGGGCGATGACCCACCACGCGGGCCCAATGCGGATTGGTGGGTGCTAACGACTGCAAATGCACCGGGACCGACGGCTTAACGTGCCTTCCGAAGCACGGAGGAGTTGCGATAATCAATTTTTGGTCACCCATCCCATGACCGACCCTTGCGAAAGTTTCTTAACCTCCACAATCGCTTGGCCAGGCGCTATACCACTGCGTCACCGAGCTCCTAGGAGATTCTGCATACCACCGCCTAACAAAATATATCAGTAAAATGACGAATTAATTAATTCTTTAGCATTGTGTTCTTTTCATTAAGTAATGTAGCATAGGAGTAGGATAAGGATTTACATTCATTATGTCCCATTTTTTAATGTGCTTAGAAGATATTTTTTTAGGGTGCTTCCAAGGACCGTGGGCCTTATTGTCTAAGAAAGCATTTCTAAAAAAACGGTCTTACTCTTTATAGACGGACAATGTAGTGATCATTAAAGGTTTTAATTTCTCTTTGAAGTAGCATAAACAGGCTGTGCAACATCAGTCCAAGAAACACTGTCGCTACTAGTGGGTACTTACTGACATCGCGAGCATGAAATTACGGAAATAACAGTGAGTACCAACTCGGAAATTATAGATGGTGAAGAAAACCACATTTTCCTAGTAAATTCCTCCTCTGAGATTTACGTTCCGTAATAAAAATACCACTAAATAAAATACGTAAGTATGTAACTTAAAATAGTTGGCAACTGCTAAATTTAAGTTCAATCACACTTCAAGAAAACGATCCGTGCTCTACAAATATGAGACATCTCAGATTTAGTTCACGCCAAATATATTAGTGCAAATTTGTCACTGTCACAAACGGTTATAAATAGTTGTACGGTTTCTAAAGCTACAGCTCAAACGATAGACTTACATTTGCTAGCTCCTTAACTGTTCAATTCGATAACATGACATAAAATGTGGAAGGTTTTAACTCGCCTAATCTTAACTTGTCAGCATTTTTTTTATTTTCGCTGTTCATGGTTCTAACCTAACCTAACCAACTTTGTTTAGTTACCTTTGAATCTAGTGCTTAATATATGTCTCTTGAGTTGATTTGTAGAAGAATAGTTAATAATCTTTTTGATAAAACAACTAATAATTAAACAAAACCGGTTAACACCGTTTTTTATAGTCGCTTTAATCCCCTTGGTGTATTAAATTGTCATTTTTCGCATTTACAATGCTATTTTTATATTAAAATAAATAGTATATAAGAAAAAATACCAGAAAGAATCGACTCACCCTAGCACCTCGGACGAGACTCGAACCCGCACCCTTGGAATTTCGGCCCAATGCACTGACCAATTATGCTATCGAGTCACTCGGGTCCCTTAGGGAGTGTTCTACCAATGAAATTTAACATTTTTTACAAAGAAAAATAAAAATACTTTCCCATACTAATGCAATGTTTTAGCGGTCTAGTTAGTATGGGGGGACCAACATTTTAGTCATTTTTTAACCCATGTCTCTTTGGCAAAAAGGTTTCGTTTCATCGGTAGAGCTCTCATATGACCGAAGTCGGTAAAAATGACGATGTATTAAACAAAAAAATGTCAGTTTATGATTTATATGTACGTACAGAAGTACGAACGAATCACGTCGAGAACGACGTGATTCTTTATGGGTACATACGGTACGGTAAAAAATATTTTCAAGATTTTATTCTACCACTTTTTTGGCGTGATTAATTCATTCATGCTAAATTACAGTTGTCTAATACTAAGATCCTCTGAACTATGTTCCTTGTTGACTTGACTACGAAACCCTAAAAAGAGACAGACAAAGAAAAAGAGAAAGGCAAAAGGTTCCCAATTTCATTAAAAGTATAAACTGGAATTTGATAAATTTTAAATAATTTTCACTTTTCATTCGCCTTGCTACGTCCTGCTTCAAAAAGATATACGACACACACCACTTGTCGAAAGATAACATATTCAGAGCAGTAGCGAGTCGGCTTTGAAGGCGGAGTACATATTGTCTTTGTCGACCCCTCGCGACCCGTTCACGGGTACCAATTATTTTTCACAAGTGGACGTTCCAGTTTCATCGTCTGATGCATACAACATTATTCCTCTTTTAAGACTTTGTACTCACGATGAGGAATTTTGGATTCATTTTGTTTATTTATTGCATTAGTGTGGTGAATGCCTAAATAGGATAAGTATTCAGTAGTATAAGTATTTTATCTACTTTCATATCGTAAAGTTCGTATTATCGACAACATCGCACCATCTGTCAACAAGCCAATTCAGGGTGGTAGGTACTTTGTAAAAGTTAGCTATTTTCGTACTTTTGCATTCGTAGCGGTGACAACTGTGCATATTGACATCCATCTCTTGTCAGGCCACATCTGTAAACAATACAATGCACTCGCGACTCGCAGAGAGCATAAAATTCCTATCCACTTTATGACTTTGCATTGCAACAATATCGGCAGTGAGTATTGATGTATTTTTGACGAAATACGGATATCGGAATACGACTAGATTTTTTATGCTTAAAAAACATACCTAAATAAAATAAGTTAAAAAAATGTAATATAAACTTTATGCTAAGGCATTCCTGTATAAACATTTTTCAAACTTTGTTGGAAAGCATTCCGCCAAAAGGTTAAGTTAAACTTTATGGTGATCATAGAAAGTCTAAGTAACTTTCAGTTCATATAAAATTTTAAAGTAAGTAGTTCGAATAAACTTACAAAGCGTTTTAATATACTTTCTCGTTGAGCGCCTTTTAACACTTTTATATCCTTACGATAAGAAAGCTGCATTAACTTTTTATTTCTAAATAGACTTAATGGTGATTTTATCACCTCCATTTCCATATAAAGTGTTTTGTTTGAGAAAATAACTATCAATAATCGCAATAAAGGCAAGGAGGGAAGAATAATTTAGAGAGGTTTGGGAAGATTTTTCCTTAGAATCAGAAAACCACGTGGTATTGAAAACCCTCATTCCACAATCAAAACGTAGCCGCAATCTGCCTATATTAAATAGACTGGGGTAAACGTATGTCAATGCTATACCGTCGCATTCTGTACCTATTTAATATACATGTTACCGGCAATCCGGTATTGTTTACAATACCTGAAACGTTTAGGCAATGTATGAAATATTATTCATTTTATACCCCACCTATATATTCTATACAATACCGGATGCGCAGCCGGTAATGTGTGTAAAAGACGAAAGCAAGCAAGTTTCACGTACAAAAACGTCGGCCGCTGCCAGGACACGCTCGCTCCGCTCGCTCGGCTTGCGCGAATTTTTTTACAGTTCCAACGTAACATAACCAAATTTCAGCTTTCTAGGACCCATAGAATTTTGATGGTCATCAGTGGTTTTCAAATCGGGTTTTTCAGATTTCAATAAAATCTAAAGTATAAAGAGCTATGCAATTTTAACTATGTTTAATAAGTCTATTATTTACATCATATCCCGAGAATTTTGTTTATCTGGTATAATCAAGTTAAACCCAAGTTATGATAGTTCAAATAAAAAACCGACGAAGCAATTCGAGAAAAGTAGGTAGTGCCCTTGCGCTTCGCTTGGTCGTCGTAGCGGTGCCCTCAGATTCATACTATTTTATACAATACCTGGAAGACCCAGATCTTGTATACAATACCTGAATTTCACACATTGCCAGTAACATACATAATTTTGACCAACGCGCAACGTTATAACAAATTAAAACAATTATTCTGTAAAAGGCTGATTAAGTTAGATCGCACTGTTTCTACTACATGGGAAATTTGATATACCTAGATTTCTTTATTGGTTGATAAACTAAAATTAAATTTGAAACTAAGTACCATTTTTGGTATATTCAAGTATTGCAACGAGTTATGATGTGTAGTTTTTAATATACCTTTATGATATTTTAAATTTTGAGATTTAAGCATTCACAATGCTATTTATATATAATACTAAATGATACACTAGAAAAAATAGGACTCGCACCAGATCATGTTCTCGGACGGGAATCGAACCCGCGACGTTTGGATATCCGGTCTAATGCTCTGACCGCTGAGCTACCGAGTCACTAGTGGGAACGTCGAATTTCCTCTAGTATATCAACTCTTACGCTGCAAGCCAGCGCCATCTCACCAATGTAGAAGGAATTACCTCGGGTTCGATTCCCGTCCGAGAACATGATCTGGTGCGAGTCCTATTTTTTCTAGTATATTATTTAGTATTACCTTTATGAATGTGCATATTTTCATCTAGTTACTATGTAATAAGTTATTTCCTAGTAAGTACTACAGTCCCGCAGCGCACAAATAACTAAGGACTTTTGCAAAATTAAACAGGCGCTTGCCGTACATTACATTGGCCTAGTGGAAACCCGCTTTTAACACATAGCCATAATCACCCAAATGACAATTTCTTAAAACTGTAAGCTGTTCCAAGCCCAACTGGATATCCATTCAAGGCACATTTGAAATCAGTTTATACCAAATGGTAAATCAAGATAAATTTATCTCTGTCTTCTTTTCAGAAAATAAGCCAGCGCCCGTTGCATGAGTACGTTAAATTTTGTCGCGGGGGGTGCGACAAAATTTTTAAACCATAGTAGATATAATGTCGTGCTGTTGCGCAAGAGTTGACAGCGCGACATATATCTACCATGGTTTAAAATCTTTACGACGAAAATTAAAAAGCTTACGACTTAGATTTTATTTGATGTATTTGACGACATATATTGATGTATTTGACGAAGAATATTAAAAAAACTTACGACTTAGGTTTTTGTTTGATGTAAGTATTTGATTTTAAGACTTAATGTGCCATATCAATTGCCGCACCATTGGTTGAGTTTACTTAACAATTACAAATTAACTCTTACGCTGCAAGCCAGCGCCATCTCACCAATGTAGAAGGAATTACCTCGACATTCAACTGAACATCTTTCCAGATATTAGGATAAATAATATTAGAAAAAATACTAGAAAAAATCGACCCACCCGTAGCACCTCAGACGGGACTCGAACCCGCACCCTTGGGAATCCGGCCCTTTCCAGATATTTTTAAACAGTTGATTAAGATGAGAAAGCTATATAACTTTTTACATTTTAAGATTTAAGCATTCACAATGCTATTTTTATATAATACTAAATAATTAATTGAAAAAATAGGACTCGCACCAGATCATGTTCTCGGACTGAAGAAGAAATTCGACGTTCCCACTAGTGACTCGGTAGCTCAGCGGTCAGAGCATTGGACCGGATATCCAAAGGTCGCGGGTTCGACTCCCATCCGAGAACATGATCTGGTGCGAGTCCTATTTTTTCTAGTATATTATTTAGTATTATATAAAAATATCATTGTGAATGCTTAAATCTCAAAATTTAAAAAATTACAAACTAATTCGCCCTAAAGAATAAAAAACATTTTTATGGTATTAGAAGACCAATTAAATTGATCGAAATCGACTGTCACAACTAGGCGTTTAATTAGCCGGCTTTGAGCGTGTTTGTACGCGGCGTACGCACTCCCCGGCTAGTAATAACATTTGCAGAATTAAACAGGCGGTCGGACGAAGCCGCATATGCACAATTACAGTGGACAAACCTGCTGTTAGCACCTAGCCACCCAATAACAATTACGTAAACTCCGCACCGTAATCCCACGGAATTACGCGTTAGAGACATACGTGAATGTGAAATGCCGTTTTGAAAGGGTCGAAAAGGTTGGGAAACCGCAAGAAGTTTTGTGGCACCATTAAAAGTAAATAACAATGGTAAGCTGCGTTGTGGATTTAGCGCTCTTGCAGTGATAGTACTATAAAGAAGTACAGTGTTACAAGATTGTTTTTAAAATCACCTGATACACGTTTTAAAGACGATGACTTGTTACGAGCTACACAATTATATATTAGGTACATAATTTACTTTCCAGTTTTGATAAGATTGTATTTTTTGCACGAGCGGATTGCCCCCTTGTAGGATTTGTAAAGATTTGGGCCGGCAATCTCCACCCTGCGCACAGAAAGAAACAACCCAATACTTGGACAGGATAAAAAGGTCTCACTCTCCTTGTTAACCGATTTCTAAAGCAATCCCAAATGGGAATAATGGAATACTATAACTTGTATATCTTCTTTGTTTAGTACAACAAAGAATCAGAAGCTACGTAAAAAGCTATGTAATTTTTTATTATATAATTTGTTTCGCATAAGTCCAAGTCTCAATGAAAAAGTTTTTATACCATTTTACCTCTAAAAAACTTATTTTATTTACTGAAAACAATGAATAAAAAGCACTTTTAATCACTATTTTGGTGTTTGAATTTAGAACACAATTCGACCTCCATCTCAATGCATCAACTTCCTTGCACAAAAAATACTTGATACAAACCTAGTGCAAATAATATTTTAATCTTTCTTTTTCTCGTAGTCATAGTATAAAGTATAGTATGCAATTCTTGAATAAAACGGAATTATATCAATGGCCATGAATCACTGTTTGTATGTTTTTATTAGATTGCTTTCTTATTTGTTTCTTTGTTTGTCCACAATTTTAGCAAATGAATTTATACTAGCTTTCCTTACAACTATATGTAGAGACTTGAAACTTTGAACATAGGTCAGAATTGGAAGGCAATGCAAAAAGATGGTGTCATTGAGCTGATCTGATAATGGAGCCGGAAGAAGGCAACAGGAACGCTATAATAAAACCATACAACCCCATCGAGTTTGGGTATTAATTTGTTTTTTTAATAACTCATTTTTAAACGGACTAAAAAGTATGAAATAATTTCTCTCGTAAAGATTTATAACTCTATGTTGTGACATCACAACACCTACGTGAGGGCGCTGGCAGCGGCGATCGCTACAACAGCGCCTCCTATAATATTTGCCTCGTACGGTGCAACTGTTTAAGTACACCGGAAGGATGTTGTAAAATTACCCATCTTTGACATCTATAGGCTTAATTAGATGGGCTCGCCACCTTTAATTTTTAATTTGTTTTTTATTCTTTTGTGAGAGCATTCCGGGCAAAATAAACTCAATAAACCAGCAAAGTACATCTATTAATTTCCTCATCCAGTCCTGCACACAGGAACACTCTATAATTATGTATTCTGTATAGGGTTATAAATTTTTACGCGAGAATTATTTCATACTTTTTAGTCCGTTTTGCAAACGTGTTTTATTAAGAATAAAAAAAGTTTTTTTGTAAATTTTCATATATCAAGTACTGGAACAAATCAAGGCATTGTCATATTTAACTCTATAACATTCTTGAATATTTATTATATTTAGATAGGTATCTTTAATTCTATCTTTCCTTAATTAGAAGAATCTTCTTGTACTTACTAATGAGTAAGTACTTTATTACTTTAGGTTTAATTACTGGTTTAGGTGACTGATAGCGTAGAGTAATGGCCGTTGCTGAGTTTCTTTCGCTTCTTCTCGATTTCTATGATATTTCTATTCGTTATTTACGAAGCTTTATTCGTAAATATTTTATGAAATGTCTTTATGATGTTAATGCTTACTATTGATAAATCTAAAGTAGAAACTGGTATCAATATAATTGGACATCACGAACAGATTATGAACAGATTTGTAGAATCTTTGTTTACTCGTTTAAGGAATATAAAGAAACTATACGTCGGCCTAACAAACAAAGCACAGGTGGCAGCACTTAGCAAATTATTCACGTCCATATGGGCGGCCAATCCATCAAGCGATCGCGATCCTGCTACCTCCCATTAATCATCCTATATTGATTAATGTGTCCCCCATACAAAGTAAGTAATTTACTCGACATCAAGCTGTACTGATGTACTCTGCCTTGATTTTTCGGCAGATTCGATTTTTCCGCTATTAAGATTCCTTGATATTAGTAAGATAAATCAGCTGACAATTTCAAACCTTGATTGAAAAAAATTTTAATCTTTGATTGATTGATGAATGTTTGTAAATTGAAATATTACAATTTTAATAAATCGAAGTCTCGTGTGTTAAGATGACTAAAAACATGAAAAACTAGTTACATGGCATTTCGTCCATTGCTGTTAATCTACCGTCGCATTCCGACCGATTTTTATACAAATTCAATTTTGTGTTCACACCGAGCGAACCGATAACATTGACAGCTTGTATATAGTTTGATATGGATAGTGTTAAGCCACTGACATTCAATTGATAACTTGAATTGATATTTAATTGGTTGCTTCATGTTATGTGGTAGTGTCTCATGATAAATCTGTGAGGCATCTGGCAGAGTAAAAAAATCAGCCCTTTACAAATAGGGGCGTCGTAAATGGCGAATAAGCAGAAATTGGGCTGCAACGTTTTCCGATGAAAATCGTCAAACACTGCGATTTTTATTCCACCTGGTAATCGTGGAGATCATGGCAACATCCTCCCCAGGAAGAAGCCTATCTACAAGTGAAATAGTGACGAAGGTAAGCCGTTCTACAAAAATGTAATGATCTTGCATAGTGGATCGGTGGGGTAGATACTATTTATAAAGGTAAGCCGATGGGAACCGGCTTGTATGAACCCTTCGCCACTGCTACCTACATCCTGCAGTGGATGTTAATGGACCGCCATGACGATTATTATATGCATGAAGAAAGAATTCGAATTTAGCGATTCACATAATAGTAGTTTATGATACTAGGTTGGTAAGGAGGTTTTAAAAACCTTGCCATATTATGTTTTTCAATATTTTTGCGAGAAAACATTATAGGTACCTTCTGAAAAATGAAAAAAACCGTAAACAAAAACGCACGGTGGTGGCGTGCGGTAAAATTCACTTTCCGCACGCTGTACTGTCATCGAAATTACACATTTTCAAGCAACTGCATTGAAAAGGGTATTTAAGGTAATGAGGTTTTCCTCCTAAGTATCTATAGGATATTTATCTATTTTCTACTGCTTCGAATCTTTTTGAAAGGACGACAAGAGTTTTATAGCGTCATATTATGAATACTTTAATGCACAGTAAAATCGTCATAAAATATATAAAACTTTAAAGATTTTTATCGTTCAGTGCAGTCCGCCATCAAATAGTTACAGCTTGGGTATTATTTTATCTCATACCATATCGTATTTTCTGCTAAGTCAAATACACGACTAATTTCATAAACATACTCGTAGTTTAGGTTGAGGCATAACTATTGTTGCAATATTGGAAATCTATCAAAACGGCAACACAGTGAAAAAAAAGTTGGTAATTTTTTACATCAAATAAACGTGACGTAATGAACTATAAATCTTAGCTTATTTCATTAAAATATGAACGAATAATAAGAAAGGCGACGGAAGGAAGTGCAGGGAGTTATTTTCTGAGTAGGTAACTAACATTCAGAAAAATCAATTCGTATAAAAATACACCAATTAAAGATAAAATATTGTCTAGAACAAAGGAAACCTACAAATCCAGGTTACTTCTTAGACCAACCCAGCTTATGTTGATATGTTATTAAATTTTGGATTTTTCGCATTCACAATGCTATTTTTATATTAAGATAAATAATATTAGAAAATGACTAGAAAAAATCGACTCACCCGTAGCACCTCAGACGGGACTCGACCCCTTGGGATTCCAGCCCAATTCACTAACCAATTTATAGGTAGCGACTCGGTAGCATAATTGGTCAGTGCATTGGGCCGGAATCCCAAGGGTGCGGGTTCGAGTCCCGTCTGAGGTGTTACGAATGAGTCGATTTTTTCTAGTATGTTTTCTAATATTATTTATCCTAGATGTTAATAATTGTTTAAGTGGCAACTATTATGCTGAAAATAATTTCAGTGGTTAATAACATAGCAAATTTTCATTTGACAGTAGTTGAATATTTAATAAATGTTATAATGAATGACTGACGGGAACAGATTATTCAAAAGCAGTCATAATACTGTTTAATAATTTAATATGATTAGTTAGAGTGCTGCCTATTGAAAATAAATGTGTCTAGCTAGATTGTTTTGAACTCGAATTCCTGTAACTAGATTCATATTCATATTCATAATGTTAATTCCTGTAACTAGATTCATATTCATATTCACAACAGCAAAAAATGGTGAGAGGAGACATTTCTCTTTATGTGACAAAAAATTTAGTTTTATGTTAGTAAACTACTTGTTTACCTGTTATTTATAAATATTTGTTTAATAAGATTTATTTGTTTTGGGACTTTCTATTAGTTTTTAATATATTATTTCAAGCTTGTATCATTAAGTTATTCCTGGATACTATATTAATGTTTATTAATTAATATTATTTTTAGTTATGTTAAGAAGTCTCTATCTTGAGTTAAATCTTTTAGAATCTTAGAATTTGGCAACTTGTATATTTTTATTGACATTATTAGTAGTCCAGAAGAGTGCATTTTTAAACAAGATGTAGGCAAAGTTAACTTTTTCCGATAGCGTAGATTATATTATCTTGACGTTGTTTCTTCACGCGTTTTATAGAATTCTGGGTATTTTCTGACAATTTTGCATGTCTCCAAAATATAAATACACGGTAATGTGAGGATTTGATATTTGACAAAGTATGGTTTGCAGCTAGTTATGTTTTCTAAGTTAAATATTATACGAATTAGTTTCTTTTGTAAGGTGAATAAAGAGGGAGCATCAATGCTGTTACCCCACATGATCACCCCGTAACAAAGCCATGCGTGTGCGTAAGCGTTAGGTAGTAAGTGGTGTATGTTCATCTGTCGTTATTTTTACTTCACGTAAGGCATAGGCAAAGTTAGAAAATTTGGACTTAAGTTTTTGAATGTGGGCCTTCCAATTTATGTGAGTATCTAATATGAGACCGAGTAAAGTAACTTCATTTACTGTTTCTATTTTATGATTGTCATATGGGAAATTTAAATTATTTGATGTGGGTAGAATGTTGTTAATTTAGTCTTTGAGAAGTTTGTATCAAGATTGTGGTCTTTCATCCAGTTATTAATATTATTGAATATGAGATTGAGTTTATTGATTACATTTTCGCTGTCATTAGAAGATGTAAGAAGGGATATATTATCGTCTGCGAATAATACACACGGTTCTTGCACTACTTTCGGAAGGTCGATTATACAAGGTGTTACAAAAGTAAATCGCGAAAAAAAAACCAGCTGTTTCATACATTTTGATATTTTTGATTTTAATTTTTGTATGAAACAGCTGATTTTTTTTTCGCGATTTCAGAGTTGGTCCCATAGTAAAAGTTGTTCAGTTTGATGGTCCCTATATACCATATTCAGCATTAGGGGTATTTTTGTAACACCTTGTATAAAGAAGATATAAAAAACATCCGATGACACTTCCTTGTGGAATAGAGGCATTGGTAGTTATAGAGGCAGATCTGACATTTTCAATTTCTTTAGTGTCATAATTTATGTGTTCTATTTCAACTATTTGTTCTCGATCCTTTAAGAAAGATTCATACCATTCGTGATATTTTCCTCGAATACCCACCCCTTATAATTTTTGTAACAATATTTTAAATTGAACTTTATCATAGGCTTTCAACATATCTAACAAAATGCCAATCGCATATTGGTTTTGGTCAATAACATCAAGAATTTTTTGTATGTATTTGTAAATTGCCAATATTGTAGATTTATTTTTGCCAAAGCCGTTTTGGCACTCATCAAAGATGTTATAATTATTTTTCACATAAATTAAAGATGCGGTCACACATCGAACAGCTTTTTCAAAGATCTTTGATGATGTTGATAGTATAGCTATAGGCCTGAAATTGCTAGAAACTGTTTTTTCGTTATTCTTATGGATAGGTTTGATAATAGCTTTCTTCAGCAGATCGGGAAATGCACTTTAATTAAAAGGTTGGTTAACAAGTATAGTAAATGGTAATGCCAGTTCGGAGGCGCAGTGCCTAAAATGTGCTGGTGGTAGTTCATCGAAGTCGCTGGTTGTATATTACAACACGTTGTATATTATAGAGAAGTGTTGGATGATCGAGATTGATAATCCTGATAATGTACACCATATTTTTATTTAGAACTAGCTGCACCCGACATGCGTATTGCAATGCTCCGTTTTTTTTAGCCAGAGACCTTCTCGGTCGTAAGCAGAACAACTCACCAAAGTTTCATCATAATCGGATCAATAGTTTAGGAGTCCCGTCGTCTGTACACTTAGATCTATTAAACTATGCATAAAAAAACCGCATCAAAATCGGTCCATAAGTTTGGGGGCTAGGTTGCCTCAGACAGACAGACACACACAGGTCAAACTTATAACACCCCTTGCGTAAGTTGTGTACGTCGTATATACATGTACATTATAGTGGTGGCCCCATAATTAAGGACACAAGTCGATTTTCATACAAACGAGGTAATTTTGAAGTCTTGGTTTTCCGCTTGGGATAGAACTAGCTGTGATCTGATAATGGCCAGTGAGTGAATGGAGAAGATTGAGATCGCAATACACACCCAACTGATCTGGTCAGCATTCTAAGAGATGTAAGCATCAAAATTTTCAGTTGCAAGATTTTCATACATCTTTATGCTACATTATGCTATATTCTATATTTTTATGTTTTTTAAACATATCCTTACACCTCTTGAATTGCTGGACAGGTCACTTGGGTGTGTATAGAAATCTGGATCTCCTCCATTCACTCCCTGGATGGCCATCACCAGATCACCTCTCGGTCAATCCCTGGCGGAGAAGCAATGCTTAAAAGTTACTTCGTTTGTATGAAAATCGACTGGCGTCCTTAATTATGTGGCCACCACTATATATAGATATCCTGTAGAATAGTCTAATAACTTCACACTCTGCACATTAGTTACTACATTGTACCCGTGCGAAGACGGGGCGGGCCGCTAGTAATAAAATATAAGTAATTAAAGAAGATTTAATTCCGTATAAGACTACATACACTTTAAATAGCCAAGTATAGACCTAAAGACCGGATCGGGTCGTCGCTTGTGGGATGCCCACGTAGCTTTCTATCGCACCGTGTCATTTCCTAGTGCAGAATTAAAAGCAACTAGATATGAACATCGAACATACAATGTGGTTAAATAAAAATTCAAAGGTGAAAAGATAGTTGTTTTTAGAAGAAGATACTTAATTGTTACTAAAAGAAGATTTTATTTTTTTAATACAATTTTTATTTCAGAATAATATTCCATAATTTGTTAGTTTTTTTTTATTTTAATGTTTCGCTATGGATAATTAATATACTATATCAGACCTTAATAACATTTGAAAGACCTTAACTTTATAGAATAATTTCCGTAGTTAGACCTGCACTCAACTAGTTTCATATCTAGCACGCTCTATGGATCTAGGCATCCTTTCAGGTTAATGACCTATAAAAAGGACTCGGTGTGTATGCGGAGTGGTTGGAAGGCTAGGGACCCTTCCCTTGAATGACGTCAACGCAAGCAACTGGATACCATGGTTTTAATCCAGCATTCATTAAAAATTAAAATGGTTAGGTAAGCTTTTTCTAATGTCACCTAACAAAGGATTTTTCATTTCTCATATTCGGAAAGTGATGTATATTTAAACTGAGCAGCGGGTTAAAAACTTTGCGTTCCACCCTAGGGTGTAAAATAATTTAAATAAAAATAGAACTGGTTACATAGTCGATCATAGACTTGGTATAACAGCCAGTGCAAAATTAAAAACATTTGGTGGAGTGGCGACGCTGGCTGTTCCAAATTTAAAATAAGAAATAAATAAAAATGGTAAAGATTTTTTTATTTTCCTTATACTCGAAATGAAAAGTAGAGTGTTTAACACGGGTAAACATTATGGGAATTGCTTCCTTTTGACCCTTGTCTAACAATCTAGTATTTCTAGTGTATAGTGTAGGCACTGTTCGTTACAGCAGTATGAGTGATACTTCAACCATTACATTAAAACTTTGACTCATGGAACCATAATGTTATATGGATACTCCAGAAGTCAAGATAAACAAGAAAGATCTGTTTCCCTTTTAGTAAAATATATTAAACTCTATTAAGACTGGACATTCAAATTCCTACATTATAATTTATAATGTACAGCATGAACATAAGTCCATAGCACACTATGCCGCATGTATCTAATGTGATTTGCCGTATTCTGACTCCTCGGCAGCGGCCGGCGAAGCGACAGAAACGACGTTTTTGTAAAATTTACTTTTAATAGAGGTCTTTAACTTAAATTTCCTGAAAACTTTAGCGGTGTAACTGTGTTAACTTTAACTGTGTAGCATCCGTTAATATGCAGATTGACTAGATATAATCCGAGCGCGATGAGAATGGGATGGAACTTGTCAAACTGAGACGCACCGGTCAGCCATAGGGATATCCAAAAACACAGTGTCACGCGTCTTAGGTGAGGATACTTTTGCTGCAGCAACTTCAAATAAGATAACAAGTAAACAATAAATGGATTAATTATCTTAAAATTAACTAATTAATCAATATTCGATTCACTTTGACAAGGTTCCATCCCATTTTCATCGCGCGCGGATTATAAAATGCGGACGTATGTTACTAAAAGAAAAATTTCGCTCTTTATCAGATCGTGCCCGGTAATTTGCAAAATACCTAGTTATTTCGCACATTAACGTATTCCGTACTTAAGCATTAACAGTATATATACAAGGTGTTACATATATGTGTTGGTATATAGGGACCATCAAACTGAACAACTTTTACTATTGGGCCAACTCTGAAATCGCAAAAAAAAGCTGTTTCATACATTTTGATATTTTAGAATTTAATTTTTGTATGAAACAGCTGATTTTTTTTTCGCGATTTCAGAGTTGGTCCCATAGTGAACGTTGTTCAGTTTGATGGTCCCTATATACTATATTCGGCATTAGGGGTATTTTTGTAACACCTTGTATAAACAAAATGTTTGGAAAAAGTAAAACATCCCCAATTGACAGATGATTACCGCTCATTATTCTATCATGTCAAAAATAATATTATTTGTTGAAAACTTTAATCATCCTAAAAGGATGGCGGGTCGGTGCGGTGAAATCGAAATATCGAATTGGATGAATCTGTGTTGTCCGTTAAAGCATTTATTGTGAGTGCCGTAAGCTCTCTCTAAAAGCCTGGTTTGTTGGATGCTCATAAAAACTCCCCAGCGATTACAGCTGCAGTACAATGCGTTTTAGTACTATTGAGATAACGTTTATCTGATTCCCGCATCGCCCATTGATAGCTGTTTTGCTGTAACAATATGGTAAATGTAGTCGTCCGTTTCTATATATTTAAAAAATATATAATATTAAATAAAATTACTGTTTTAAATTTTGAGATTTTAGCATTCACAATGCTATTTTTATATAATACCAAATAATATACTCGAAAAAATACGACTCGCACCAGATCATGTTCTCGGACGGGAATCAAACCCGCGACCTTTGGATATCCGGTCCAATGCTCTGACCGCTGACTCGGTAGCTCAGGTATTATTTGGTATTACATAAAATTACTGTTCTTTAAAACTTGCAGCCAGAAAGTGTAGATACTGATATCGACTGACTCCTATATTTTTAGATAGAAACAGATAATTTAATAAAAAATTACAATCATGAAAACTAATTAAACTGAACAGAGATTTCTCTGCATGTTCATTTTAATTTGAATGTTATAAAAAATAGACCTGAAACATTCGAATTAAACGCAAACGAGCAGTCAACAATGAGAGGCCCAACAAAATAATTTAATTTTGAAATGATAACATCTTCCGAGGACTCGGCGTTGGGGGATATCTCTTCCGTTTTGGGACAAATTCGATCGCGCCACGGCAGTGATGCGAGAATTCAACTCGCACGAAGGAGAGCCCAGCCACGCGTAACAGATTGACAACTGGCGAAAATATCCCGCAGAAAATGGGGTTCGCCGAATGTTTCACTGCTTTTATTCTGTATTATTTATCTTTATCGGAAAATATAGGTAGGTAAGTAATGTACGAGTATAAATCATAATAATTGTTCATACTAAGTAGGTATTCATTATCTGAAACTCAACAATATTTTCTCACTATTTGGTTGCAAGTGGAAAAATTGGGTGCCAAGAAAGAAACTTAGTGGTAAGAAAATATAAAAACGTTTAAAGAGATCGATGAATAGTTACAGTCGATTTAATTAATATGTTGGGACTTTTGGCAGGATGTTGACTTTGATCACAAAGGTATATTTTTTTATGAACTGCCATAGGTGCGTACATTTTATTGAACTCAACTGTACTCTATCTCTTCCGTTTAGGGACAAATTCGATCGGGTCACGGCGGTGATGCGAGAATTCAGCTCGCACGAAGGAAAGCCGCAGAAAATGGGGTTCACCGAATGTTTCACTGCTTTTATTCCGAATTATTTATCTTTATCGGAAATGTGTTTTCATTTGTAATTGTTCCATCTTTGCATTATCGTAAGGGTATTGAACAAACACAACAGTATTTTCTTACCATCTGGCTATAGGTGAAGCAATTGACTGCAAAGAAACTTAGTAATAGTGAAAACTGCATAAATAAATATTGTATATGCATAAGTACTAAGAATACATGCTGTGAAGACATTGGAGAGCTTCATTTGGATCCTTGAATAAAATACAATTTATAAAAATATATTAGGTATACTTATCAAAAGTCGTATTAGTTTCTGCAACTGTGGTTAGACCACAATTTCATAACTTGTTTGGAACACTAAACTATCAATTTGAATAGTATTGTTTGTGTCCTGGTTTGCACAGAAACATGGAATTTTATAACCATCTCTAAAGACTTTACTTAGTATCTGAATCTAACCAGTATGGGTAGCATAACGAGTTTGAGAGCGGTTTTATCCACGTTGAAATGTCAAAAATGTCTCCCGACCTAGGTAAAACTTTTGTTTATCTTTAAATTTAGAGATTTTAGCATTCACAATGCTATTTTTGTATAATACTAAATAATATACTAGAAAAAATACAAAATCTTTGTCTTGTTTGTCATGCATACTGCACAGGCTGGCATACCAGTCAGTTCGATATGAAACTGTCCTAAAGATAGGTCATCACCATTTTCGTGACAGTTCTATTTGATAGAGTCAGCCAGCCTCCGCAGACACATCGAAAAATCCATAAATACCTCAAATCAATACAGACTCGACTCGCTAACTTATTTAAAATGCAGTTGACGCGTCATCCGAGCAAAAATGCAATATTCGCCTTGTCCATGTGGAAATATGATTATTTTCAATAGAGTTTTTTATCGCCGACGGTTTCGGCGCAATGGTTTTGCGTTTTCAAATATTCAACACTTATACGGAGTTTATTCAATGGTGCATTTTTCACTATGGCATTAACATTAAAATTAAATAAACATTTTGAGTGATTGTATGAAAAATATAATATAGGTAGATATGTATATAACATACATAGGTAGGTATAGTCGAGTGCATTAATTAATATGCTATCGCTTTCGATAATTGTCTTTTGTTATAAAAGTCAACCGTCTGTCTATGTGTACATGAACATAATAAATAATGACAGTACGAAACTGCTCTTAGAAACCGCAGCAACTTTTATTGAAAACATATCATAGGAGACCAGAATGAAAGTAAACGGATTAAATTGGATCCGAGCATGTTTTAACTAGCACTTCCCATGTTCCGCTAAAGTCATGAAGTTTTGAACGGCTTATCATAGTACAAAAGCCGGGCCGATATAAATTATGCAACAGCGCAAGACGCTGCTTGTAAGCTATTTATTCGTTATAATATCGTGTAAGCCAACAAATACGTTGTCATAAGGATTATAGCCGCGACTCCCAGCTACCTGTAAGGGAACACGAAGGCATCTCGGCACATCTCGGGTTGTTGACATCAGAATATCCTGGTTACTACAGTTACGTACCGACAGCAGCGTGTAGGAATTTACGTAAAGGAATTCTAGATTTACTTAAATAATTATAATTGGACGTAAAATAATGTGATCCGTGACTAACAAATAAAAGCTTTCTTTTGCAGTCTGGTTTCCCCCCTTTTTCACTACACGGGAATTCGTTATCAAGGTATAATTTTATTAATATAAATTTTAATAAAATGTGAAAATAAAAATATTCCTGCATTATTAATGAGTACTTTTCACAAATTCTGTTTAGATTTCCGCGCGTACTATGTGCTAAGAGTACAACAAACATATAGACGGATTGTAGAGCCTTTTTTGTACAGTAATTCGATTTCTAACATTTTTGAGTAATATAGTAAATATAAGTTCGAGTTCGAGTTTCGCATAAAAGAAGCTATGATTTTTGTATAAATTCTCATACGAGTTTATGTACCGCCTTTGTCTCTCGTGGGTACCACTCCAGTGCAAGGTCGCAGTAGATTTAAAAACCGCTAGCGTAGCTTTTTGACGCTCGCAAGTGTTTGTAACAGCACAGCTTAGAGACTGGAATTAATGATCTAGCCTAATAGAAACCTATTTTGGACAAAATGTGCAATGTTTTAGACTTAGAGGGATACTTTGTAGGAAGAAATCATAATTGTATTTGAAAATAAAAATTCAACGTTATCTATATGTGTTAGGCTCAAAGATCGAAATCTCATCTTCTCAGCTCGTTGAACGAAAAAACCGCTCACAATGCGTTGTGGTCACTACTGCAACGCAAAATTCGTGTTATGGATCTTATAACAATGCCCATAACGCGTTGTGGCAATTACAGAAAGACCACAAAGCAAAACTCGCGTTGTGGTCATCACACCATACGACCACAACGCGTTGTGGCAATAAAGAAAAGGTATGACGCGTAAGAACGCGTCATGCCTTTTCTTGTGCTAAGAAGCACTAGTTGGTGCAACCGTAATACGACATAAAGGTAGTTGTAATAATAAAAACTTAAGTTCTACAAGTTACTTAAAATAATCAGGAAATATAAGATTTTTTATGACCATCTAAAATATTACTTTACTTAAAAAAACAACTTTTCAATTAACAAATTTTTGAACACAAATTATTAGTCATTTGAAATTACAATTTACTTTTTATAATATGACTTCATATTATTAGGAAATCTAAGTGTTTCTGTGACAATAGTTTTTTTTTACTAAAGCTCCTAATCATTGAACACAAAGTATAAGAAACTACAATTACCTGTCCGACGATAACAGGTTGCACAAACTAGTGATCAGAACGCGTCATGGCTTTTTCATTGCCACAAAGCGTTGTGGTCTTTCTGTGCTAACTACAACGCGTCATGAGCGGTTTAAGAAAAGCCACAGCATGAATTTCGTGTTGTGAATTTTTGGCAGTGACCACAGGCAGCGTTTTTTTCACTTAATGAGTGATTTCAGGCTTTGAGCCTAAACAACTGTAATTTTACAGCGTGAAAATTAAAATAAACCTTTAAAGTGGGAAAAACATATTTTAGGCCAGTTATAAAAAGCTATCTACATACCAACTATTTTAATTACTCATCCATTCTAATAAAATACCTATCAAGGATCAATCCGTTTCGAATATGTGTTTATCTTGGACGAATATTCATCCAAGGTGTTTATGTATAACTACTATTATTCCATTCCGATAATTACCTCATTCTACACTTATCATCTGACATTATCCTTTGTGGGTGGTCGAAGTTGCTTAATCTCTTCTAATAGGGACTTACTTTAAGGATAATACGATTATTTCCTAATGTGTGTGCAATACTTTTGTATTTATAAATAGTGCTCGCAGAGTTTCATGTCCACTAGAAAAGAATCAAGTTAGCAGTATTAGAAACTAACATTATTGATGTTTATGTTCTTTATAATAGTTGCATTAATGTATTGGATTTTATACGTTATGTTTATGTGCAGTCCAGGCTTTTACACGTAGCAGTGCAAAATCATATATTTTTTATGAATTTGCTCAAAACCTATACCTAAGTAAAAATTATATACTGGAAAAAAGAACTCATCTCTAATTACTCAGAAAGTTATATTTTATATTGTGGTTATATTTTATTTTCATATAAGAATGTTTAAATAACGGCAGCATGCAATTTTTGGTTTCCCCAACTTACAGCACGTAAGTAAGTTGTTCACGAACATAACAATATATATCTTGAGTGGTAAACTCACTCCAATTCCAAGAAAACAGATTAAAAGATTTAGAGATTTCAGGGCCAAATTGAGTTGCACGTGACTAAAACAAGAATACAATAGAAAAAATAGGATTAATTTTTTGTTACGTAAAATACATATTTTTGTAAATAACACAAAAAAATATTTGTAGACATACAACTATTACACATAAAAGCCTTCTAAAGCTTACAATGTTTACCTTGTCCTATATAAAAAAAAACAACAGCACGTAAATGTCACTCACATGTTGTCTGTACCTCGCAACGGTATCACGACACATAGTAAAAACTAATCTAGGCGGCAGTCCGGTGCGGCTTTCGTTTCGCAGAGTTTCCCCGACAACTGGCGATACCAGTTATTCGAGCCGTGACATTGCAAGTTCGAGGTTATAGTACTGTAGTACTTGCAGAACGATGTTTAAACTTACTATAGCTAACCCAGCTATAGTAAGTTTTATAAGTCTGAGTTGATTCAGTTGCGTTGTGAGCATACAGGGTGTCCCAAAACTTTGCCACACGAAGGGAACGTACCTTAAATATTGAAGGTAGGAAATTTTACTGAAAGAAGACTTAATTTTGATTATAAAAATAGTTGGAACTGCATACAAAGATTTTGAAAAATCGCCTGCCTTATCGGAAATCGAACCAATAAAAAAAAACCTTTTTTTACTTTTACGATACCGATCGAAAGGGTTACTTTTGAGGATTGTTTTTTCTCGAATAACACAGCATCTTAAATTAAAGGAAAGATTTAAAATTAATTATTACGTATTGTATCAATTTGTATCGTATCGTGTGCGATTTTTTTACAAAATCTTTGAATGCAGTTCCAATTCTTTTTAAAAACAAAATGAAGGTCTTCTTTCAGTAAAATTTCTTAGCTTAAATATTTTTGGGACATCCTGTACAGTGTTCATTGCTGATTAAATGAAAGTCTTAAAGATTACTGAGAAATGCGACCTGTAGAGGAGAATAACCGGACAGCCGGACAGACATACATAAGAAAGCATTTTTGCCCAAGCTGAAACGGAGACGCTTTGCTCGCGCTTCGCGCTCGATCGGTAAAATAATATGGGAATCACATTTTATTTTTTCGAGCAAACATAAGATACTTTATGTCTCGGTCAAAGGTTCGAGGATTTTTCGCGGACGAAATCGCGGGCTGAAGCTAGAAAAAGAATAATACTTACTACCATCAATAAGTACTTCTAATTAGGCAAATATCTCATCAATACGGAAACTTTCAATGGATGAATCTTTTCAACGTTTATATCAATACATTCGCACAGATCGTAAGGTACATTGGCCAAAGAAAAAGCTGTCCGAATGTAAAAGCGTTAGCACACGGTGGTCGAGTGACTCGTATATGAAATAAGTTGGGTCTCTTTGTACTCACCAGGGAGTGAAATGAAAAACAGTCCCCATTCCATTAGCCGTGTAGCTGTTATTATGTTGTATAAATTGGGAGGCTCTGGGAGGCTACGAGCTCAAGTTCAGTACTTAAATATAATAAAGAGAGTTTGAAACACACATAATATAATCCTTGACTGACATTAGACCTTAATAAGAAATGTCTCATTAAGATACGTTATGGTAGCTCGTCAGAAATCTGCTTAAGTGTAATATGTTTTGTAATTATTAATCTTTCCGAGTGCTTATACACAATAATTAATACTGCAGATTGTCGTATAATCTCATATACAAGTAAACACGTAAAGAAATATTTATATTACAAACATACATTCAAAATATTCTGTACAGAAAATCTTTTTTATCCCGTACAGATTTATATGGTGTAATCTTTTTATGGAGCGTATAATTCAAGGAGAGGGTTTTCCACAAGAAAAAAATTCGCAAAACATCGTATGTAGTACGTTTCTCTATATCCGCTCGTTCCAGCGGAAAACCTATGTCATGATCTTGTAATTTTTCTCCCTCCGTAATAGATTTTTCAATACAGTTGCTCGAAAATGTGTGTTTTCGATGACAGTACAGCGTGCGGTAAGTTGATTTTACCGCACGCCGTGCGTTTTCGTTTACGGTTTAGTACAACATGCGGATAGTCAAATTTACCGCACACCACCACCGTGGGTTTTTGTTTACGGTTTTTTTTTTCATTATAGGAACCTAAAATGTTTTCTCGCAACTCGCAATTATATTGAAAAACGTAGTATCGAACAGCTTCCTAGAAGTAAGAGCATTTTTTCGGTTCAATAATGTCAAATGTCTAAATAAAAAGTGAGAAATAAACGAACTGAATAAGTTATGACATTGTCGCCGAAATAAAAATTTAATATTAAAAGCACTTTAATATTCTTGAATTTCTTACTTTCTTTTTAGCCAATTTCTTTTAGGATCTACTATATTGTACTAAGTAAGTAATTAAACAATAACCGTTTGTTTTTAACCCCCGACGCAAAAAGAGGGGTGTTGTAAGTTTAACGTGTCTGTGTGTCTATGCATGTGTGTATCTGTCTGTGGTATCGTAGCACCCAAACGAATGAACCTATTTTGGTTTAGTTTTTTTTGTGTGATAGATAATTTTGTATTAAATATGTTTGATTTGAGGAGCTCAGTGGCGCAGTGATATAGCGCCTGGCCCAGCGATTGTGAAGGTTAAGCAACTTTCGCAAGGGTCGGTCATGGGATGGGTAACCAAAATTATCATCTCGAGCTCCTTCGTGCTTCCGAAGACACGTTAAGCCGTTGGTCCCAGCTGCATTTGCAGTTGTTAGCACCCACCAATCAGCATTGAGCCTGCGTGGTGGGTCATGGCCCATCCTCCTTATCCACCCATAAGGGAGACCTGTGTCCCAGCAGTGGGGACATTAAAAATGACTGCTGGTCGTCTTTGATTTTGGAAAAAGTATTTTGATGATCGTTTGTAATTAAGCGAAAGTTGCCATGCTTTATACATAATCAATATGTTCACTTTAATAATTAATAAGGGAAATATAAGGATAATAAAAATAAATGCTTGGACAATTTTACACAGTGCCATCTAACCCCAAACTAAGCAAAGCTTGTAATATGGGTGCTAGACAATTGATATACTGCTTATATACTTTTTAAATATAATTATACTTATTACACTTAGTAACACCCAGACCCGTCACAGAAATTAAAATTCATCATTTCAATTTCTGCCCTGTTGGGAATCGGACCCGGGACCTCGTTGCATGGTAGACCACTGCACCACTCAGGTCGTCCATAATATTATAAGATTAAACTACAGACTAATATTCTATTAAATACAACAACATTTTGTAAGATAATATACCTAGTTTTTTTCCCCCAAATTCTCATTTTTTTGCTAAACTTCATTATTCAGTAGGTTTACAAAAAATGAGTAACCACGTAAAAGGACATACTCGTAAAATATGAATGATTCGCCCTATAGCCTTACTCTTGTCGGTTTCTGGAATTCTGGATCCCAGAAGTAGCGTATTTTCCCATTTTTACGTCCCAAGCGTCTATAATTTAAGTCGTAAGGAAAGTAACGGGACAACTTTCTGATGTATTTTATTGGCGAATAAGTTTTCAATTTTGTTGACGTCAAGTCACTTATAGTCACTATACAAATAGTGAAATTTGCTGTTGGATTATCTATAGTTTTAGAACATAAAGGAACGACTGTCACTTTCTTTCAAAATGTTCACATATTTATTTTGTTCTACTCTTTACTACTTTATTGTGTTACAGCTGCGGTACTGTAATAATGAAGTAAATAATATTATGTCAATATCATATCGGTGTCAAACACAAACCAAGAGCTAAATATATACGTGTTTTTATTGCAAAATTCGTTACAAATTTAATTATCACAAACCACCAAGCGCCGGTTGTTAAAAATTTACTACCTCATTTAGTTGGTTAGTAAATTATCATATGAATCATTCTTTCATTCATTAAAATTTTAACTCGAGATAAAAAAACGTATGAAAAACAATATTAATAATTAAAACACAAAACTTTGACACTTGTAATTTATGCGATTAAGGATTGCTTTTTAAAAACAATAACACTCAAGAAAAAAATATTCAATTAGGTATTGGATGAAATAAAAACATACCGTCGACTTGACAACCTCCTTTTTTTGAAGTCGGTTAAAAATCACTCAACATTTTATAGAGCCTTCCTTTTCTTAATTAATATTGGCTATCATCTTGAACTCCATTACCGAGTCGTTTGACGCCCATTATTAGAATCTTTGAATTAAAATTTTGGAGATCAATATCCTACAAAATATCCTTTACAGGGCGAACCAAAGGAGTTACAATAACTTCATAACTATTGAAAACAAGTAATATATTACCCCCCTTACTAATAAAGATTGTATAGCAGATGTATAAGTTACACAGTGTTTTGTCCCTTTCTTTTTAATGTCAAACTTAAATAGTTTGACAGAGAGTCACCACTGTGTAACTTATACATCTGCTATACAATCTTTATTAGTAAGAGGGTACAGCTACATGTTACTTCTAGATTATTGTCAGTTAAATTGTGAAAAGTTATTACAAATGAATGCACTACTTTGGTGCTTCAGCAACAACAAGGACGAGATCAAGAGGGGATGAGTATGTACACCAATTTTATTAATAATAACATGAAAATTACTTCCAATCTGACAACGCCTGTCCCATGTCGCTACACCATTGAGAGTTTGTTAACCACTTGGATAGTTCAGTTAGAATCAATACCAAGAAGCTACATGAGTATAGAGCAAATATCAGACCAGTGCAAATCGAAGACTATAATTATAATTTTCTTTTCTTGATACTTTCTAAATAATTCAAGATGTGTTTGGCCCGGAGATGAAGTAATTTCTCCCCATCAGCTGATACCAATAGGGCTCAAAATCAATTGTTCTGCTTGGTCTATTATATGAACGTAAAATCATAAGAACCGTTAAATTGAAATTAATCACAATCACAATCTAAATTACCGCAATTATTTTCAATATTACAATTTATCGGAAAAAATTATACAGATAATTGTAATTTAACGGATCTTACAATTTTTCCGGTGACATTATCTAAGCTCAAAGGATAAAATCTTATAAACTCCCAATACAAGTTTCGATCGAAAATCAATGTTGTACTAATTAATAGTTGTAATGATCAACCAAATCAGTGTAAGTGGATGGAACTGGCTTACCTAATCTATGGACTATAGGAGATATCGATACATACCTACATATAATTAAAACTGTAATTTCTAATCGTTTGTGCGGAAATCACGCCATGACCGCTGGACGGATTTTGATAGAATTTTCACAGTTTGATAGTTTGGGGTCGAACTTAAAATCCAAGTTATGTTTTATTTACTCCGGGTAAGTTAGGTTAGGTTAGGAACCAGCTTGAACTCTCCGTAGTACACTAAGAAGATCATTTCAACTTACAATAAGGGGACTGGGGATTTATACTGGGGATTTTTTTACTGTTTACGCAGGCGAAATCGCGGGCGGAGGCTAGTATCTAATAATCATAATACGAGTAAGTATTACAACTTCATTAGTTACTTACTGATATGGTGAGCACTGCCCAAAATGAGTCAAATTTCGGCTCTCAAAATATTATTTCTGCTCAAAATGTTAAACGAATTATTATCAGTACTGATTTATTTTTACAAATTGTTCTGGTTTCGTTTCGATTTATAGAGAATCCTAAATAAACTCACGCTTGAGAAACTTTGTTTCGCTAATTTACTTGTTTTTTCAGACTGAAAAAGATGGATCGAATGTAATTTTCTTTGTTTTTTTTATATCGACTATGAAAATAATAAAACTAGCCAAGATCAAATGCTATCACCACAGAATATTCATGAAAGTTTTACTGCTCTATCTTTGTAACATGTGTTAATAATATTTTGCTCTATGTATGCTAAGCTTAACACGAATCACTGACCTTGAAATCTACCATCGTATCCTCCTTAGATTAACTGGCTTTTACAACCAATGTCCTACTTAGGTGTGACTTTCTTATCTCATCTTTTCAGGAATAATATTTATTTCAAAAAATAAGAAAAGTAATATTTTCAGAAATTCATTACAACAGCTCTCTGTTTTAGTAGTTTCATATTTTTCTAGTTTTCAATCTGACTTTTACCACAAAAATGTCCTACTTAGGTGTGACTTTCTTATTTCATCTTTGCAGGAATAATATTTATTTCATAATATAACAAAAGTTCATTACAACAGTTTCTCTTTCTGTTTTAGTAGTTTCAATTTATTTTTTATTTTTCGCGCATTTTTTGTAATAAGCTTACCAAAGTTTTCAATGTAAGTAGCAGCGAATCAAAAAGTCGTAAGAGTAAAGGAAACTATCTGAATAGCTTAGAATACGAACTCTTACCTGATTAGTCAAAGGTGAAATCAGCATCAGACGACGTGCAGACGTTCGTTTTCAACCACTTTTCACTTTTGCCTCCAATCCGAACAATCCTCTACAGCACCGGCAAAGTTCCAAAGCAACAAACCACGTGAAAAGTCAAAACCTACTTGCTAACACAAAAGACAATTTAAAAATCCAAACTATCTTACGAATCCAGGAAGAACGTCCGTTTACATCAAAGAGCTGGATGAAAGGGGTTTTACACGAATAAGGGGATATGTTTTGAAAGAAAACGTCAAATGCGGCACGCTCGAGTTGATACCGGAAGGGTTCGGAGTCGTACGTCGCGGAGAGGAGAGGTTCGGGCACACGTTCCAGGAGACCGAAACGATGTGAGTGATGCCGGCGTCGGTCGGCGCCTCCCGCCCGCCTTGCGCCCGTCACGACCGCCACGCCGCGCGCAAGAGGGATGCAGCGACCGCCACCCTACCTCGCGAATATCGCCGCTCGGATCTGCTCGCCAGAGTCTCAAGTACTCTCCGCTGTTAGCAACGCTCTCTCCGAGAGGGAGGGCTCACCCGTCCTCAATTCCAGAACGACACAAATAGCAGACCGCTGCCTATCATATTTGAAACCTAACGCCCGCACCTTTAAAATAGACTTTCCACATTTAGGTCACGAGATGAACACCTGACGTTTGGCGTCATATCGGAAAACATATGCCCCTGTTGGCTAGGTGTAGCACTATGTATTATTTTCCTCTTTGGTGTAGCAAATACCATAACGAATACTTTGGCTGAACACGCGCCATATTATGCAACGTTACTGGCTTGTATTGTGCACTCTGAAATTTTCTCGTCCTTCGAACGAGCTTTTAGAGTGTGCGGATGCTTTGTAAAAAATAGTCTGAGACTGGAATATTCGAATTTAAGGATTGTTTTAATCGTAAAGTTATTTTATATCTCTCAAATAGTCACTCAAAATACTCATAATTTCGCTATTTTGGTACCAATGCTTGATAAAGATAATAAATGGTCTCACTGTCGTGTTATTTCCTGTCACAGTTATCCGGAGCTTAATAATTGACTGTAATGTGAACCGAAATTAGAATCAAGCTTATCAGGGTTACATTTGCTTGTTTAACTGCCAATCGCAGATAACTTTTCTCTGATTTTTCCTAATTATTTAGTTACTTACCAATTCGAAATCAGAGTTTCGAAAATTGAAATTAACATTTTATCTCACTGATGTTAAAAATAAAAAATATTACCTGTCATTCAAATTGCGTGTGTAAACATTTCAAAACGAAATGTATTCATTCAAATCAGTCTGCGGCCTCATCCTTCCGAATCCTTAATTTGCATACGTAGATACGGTCAGATGATCATGTGGATCTGTTTATTCTAAAATCGATCTTACTTAAACATGCCTTAAAGCTTATAATGGCGAAGAAAGCTGTTAAGCCCAAGATTCTAACAGCTCAAAGCTTCCCCACCGGACATCACGTATATTGAGGTGAGGAGCACTTTTCTTTGTTAGTGTTTTACATACAATTCTATATTAAAAGTAAATGAAAAATTCCAAATTTCTTATTAACGCCAACAAATTGTAACCTTTAAGCTTAATAAATACTAAATTTTTATCTCTTTAATAATACATGAAACGGTTGTAAGTTTTGAAATCTATTATTAATTCATTGATGCTTATGTATAAAGTGAAATAATTCCTGTAAGTCATTCAAGTTCTCTTGAAATAATTAGCTTAAGTGATTTTAATATTTAATGTTACACGTTACGAAAGAACTGTTTGGATAGACATTGAAATACCCCAAGTTTTGCGCAAAAACAAAAGATTGATAACTAACGAGCTTTTTAGAATGTAACACAATGCATGGAAACGTTTGTCCCTATGAAATTATTTTTTGACATTCTCGTTGTGTTGCGCGTTTTGAAACTTTTCTCGAGTCGATTATTTTTTGAGTTAATTGACAGACAATGCTGGCCAGATTCAGTCTGTAAAAGTTAGTTTATTGTTTGTTAAAATGAAAGTTCTAAAAGCAACACAAAATCATGTTAACGAAAACCCATATAAAGCAGACAAATAAAATAAAGCGTTGTTTTTTATTGTAGCGTCACCGTTTCCGCTTGGGTGAAAATTCGCATGTCTTTCCGGTGTCCGGCTGTCCGTTTGTTCTCCTCTACATGTCGCATATCTCAACTGATTCTTATGAAATTTTGTGAGCAGGTTCGATAAATAAATATATTTTTTGTTGTTTCAGTTTTTCGAAACTTTTTAAAACGGCAGAGATACGGGGAACGGTGGAAAAATAATATTTCAGCTATTACAAAATATAACACAAACGCGAGGTCTATAGCTCAGGCCACTAGTATTATCATTCTTATTATATGTCATTTCAATCCACATCTCGAGGGTACTTACCAGTGGTGAGGGGTGAAATTGTAGCGAAGGTAAGCCATTCTACAAAAATGTTATGATCTGCGTAATGGATCGGTGGGGAGGGATTTCTAAAAGGTAAGCCAATGGGAATCGGCTTGTATGGACCCTTCGCCACTGGTACCTACTCAGTAAATCGCAGTTCAAAAACCCTAAAAATTAGAAGTCAAATGTGGAAATATACATCTGCTAGTACTCCTTTCAACTTCTTCGCTCTGGACTCGGTCGAAAAACGGGCTAAGAGACTTAATTGGAGACCCCGAAATCACGAATATCAAACTAACTAGCCTCGATCACCGCCGTATAATAGCTTGATTGTAGATATTTTACAAGATGCACCTCGGAGAATATGCGAAGGAAATACACGAATACTAATTAATTCCACCAGCCCTATCCCACCAGCCTCATCCCACCAGCCCCATCCCACCATCGAAGCACTAGACGCAGATCAGCGTACCACCCTCATGTTGTTGATATTCCAACCATCCGCACAAAGCATTTTACTAGTACTTTTAACAGGCTGCCTGCCGATGTGTTTCCCAATAGTTATAACTTGGACCTATTCAAGGCTAGAGTGAAATGGGCTTAATTTAGATGAACATGCTCCGTCGTAGTCCATATCATCACTTAAACCAGGTGTGATTGTGGATAAAACACTTATTTTCAATAAAAAAAATATTTTTAATTAAATAAATTAATAAGTTTTTCTCCAGTGCTTGCTCTTAACATCATCTTTGAACGTTTTTTGAAAAATAACGACTAAATACTAAATACTGACATGGTGCGAGTCGAATTTTTCTAGTATATTATTTAGTATTGTATAAAATTAGCATTGTGAATGTTGAAATCTCAAATTTAAAAATTAAAGAGACTAAATAATCGTTAATTTGTTACGGACAATAATAACACGCCCACAATTTTCTTCTTCAAAACAATTTATTTCGAACTACAATTCAATATAAGCGATCATATCATATTTTTTGTAGTGACCTCCTACCATGCATCATGCTTGAAATCGTTAGTATCAATTAGGGCGAGCGAGCCTGTCGAACAGTAATAAAATATTTGCTGCCATTGGATTAAAGTGAAAAAAAAGCCGGTGAAAGTGCAAAGTTGAAAATGTTTGGGCGAAACTCGCAATGTTTACACACTGCTCGTTCCGCCGGCAACTTCCGCTCTGTGCACGCTTAAATATTTCCTAATAAAACGTTCCTATACGCGCAAAACATGTTCAAGTAAACGTTAAAATAAATAATGCAAAAACATGTTTAATTACGAGGTCTTTGATTTTTAGAAGTCGAAAAGATAAATATGGAATTTTATATACTGGAATTTTATGCCGTTAGAAGTGAACAGTTCCTGGTAAGTACTTGTTAAATGTTTTAATAATATAATAATAATAATGATTCGTTTATTTCAGGCACAAATATACCCATTCAAAAAACAATACAGTCTGAAGTTAGTCTGTGAAGTCTGAAGTTCTATTAAGTCAAAACTGTTTATATTGAAGTTTAATAAAACCTACAAGGTAAACGTCATTTGACAATCTCCATTGTCGAGTTCCTTGTGTACAGCGGTTCTCATTGTGTCACCATCTCTGAAGTACCGGGATCGATCTGTGGCTGGGTCAATTTAGAAAAAATAATTTCTTTTTCCATATTGTTTCAAGTCTTTATGGTACTCCGTTGTAATTTCCATAACACTAGTGCTTTTGCTGCTTTGGAATTGGATTTACCAATTTATAATTATTTATTACTCCTCTTTTGTCCAAATGTTTTTGCTCTTTTATTCGTATTGTATTTAGACCTTTACTAAAGACCCGTCCCATAGAAATTGGCCTGTATGCCATTTATCATGCCTCATGCTCTACCAGATTGCCGACTGACATTTATTACGACGCGCCATGCGTGGTCACGAACTCCATAGTTGCAAACACTCTATGAGTAGTAGAAACATGGCTTGTATGAACATGATTTTGATTTATTTTATCGACAAACTAGGTACCTGTTAAGTACTTTAATACGTAAACTGTTTAATCTCAAGACAATCTTCAGAGGTGTTCTGTAGTGAAAAACTAGTAAAGTTTATTAGGTTAAACTTTATTAGATTAGTATTGACAATATAATTCACTCCAAAACAATTCGTAAAATAATTAGAAAACACATTATATTTTATCATAGTCTTAGTAGGTTATACAAGGTGTTACAAAAATACCCCTAATGCCGAATATGATATATAGGGACCATCAAACTGATCAACTTTTACTATGGGACCAACTCTGAGTTGATCAGTTTGATGGTCCCTATATAGCATATTCGGCATTAGGGGTATTTTTGTCACACCTTGTATATTATGATGATAAATCTTACTTAATAACATCACTTCGTGGGCCCTATTTTGAAAGGCGGCGAGCGCTCTTCACTACTTATTTTCATCGAAAAACACAAACTTACCTGACCCTGTGACGGCGCCGCTGTCGACTATGTAGTCGACGGCGTAATCTAGGTAACAAAACGTAATAACACTTAGTTCCAGTTTTGACCTCAGGGTTAGATAAGTTTGTGTCACTGTACTACACCGTCAACTCAGTACTGCTCATTTTCATTGGACATGCATGCTGTCGAATGAAAATGAGTAGTAAAAAGCGTTCGCTGCCTTGCGAAAATAGGGCCCCATGTTCCGCGTATGTCCGCAAACCGGATGTTATAATTTACGGATGTATGTTGATATTTTACGAAATTCATGTTCTAACGTAATTACATTTCCTATGTTTCTGGTTGTAACTCTGTTTGTGAAGTTAATGTTTGAATTTAATATAATAATTATGACAGAAAAAACATTTATTTTACCTCTTTATATAATACCTGTATCAGCTGTAAAATTCTACCTTTGCCTCATTTTTAGTCAACAGATTTTTTTTTGTTTAGTAACTATTTTTGAGCTTTGGAAACTTTGATGACTAGCAGGAGCTTCTGATTACGGATCTCAGATAGCTTAAAAGCCAAACTTTTTAAATGTTGCAGTTTGTTTTCTCAAATCATTTATATTCATTTAAAATTTTGGTTTGGTAGTTTAAAAAAAGTGTCAAACCAGGCTATCATTTGGCGCCACTATAATTATAGCAAAAAGTGGTCACTTAAAGCACTTTTGCCTACTACTACTACTACAGCGAACTATATTTTATTTAGGTGATTGTTTGTAAATAAGCCATAGAACCTTAGCTTAAATCTGTACATGTGAATTTTCAATACATTATGTACTTAGCGAGCAATAAATTTAATTAAGATGAGGGCGCCACTTGAGACTATAGGAGCCTTAAATGTATATTTCACGAGAGCGCTTTCACGTCACACTCTGTTCACATAATAATATGAGCGGGGCTCAATCACGCATGTCGCGTTTCAACGCGCCCCGGACGATAAAATGGTGGGGCCGAATGATAAGCGTGTTTTCTCGGCATTGTTGTTTTATCGAAGATAAGTTGCAAAAAATCAACAAAATAGTTTCTGGTTTGAGTCATAACTTTTAAACTTTAACAATTACAAAAAAATAATGAATTATTTTTCAGCTCATAATAAAAAATCTTGTTACAGATCTGGGGGCACGATAGTGCCCTCGCCAAGACGACCAAGCGAAGCGCAAGGGCATTACCTACCATTTCTTAAAGCACTTTGGTCGTTTTTTTGAACCCTCATAACTTGGGTTTGGATTATACCAGATAAACAAAATTCTCGGGATATGATGATTGTCAATAGTGGATTTATTGAACATATAAAGTTTTAATTGCATAGCTCTTAGATTTTATTAATATAGAAAAAACCTCGATTTCGTCACTGACACACTCACTGATGATCATCAAAATTCTTAGGACACTTCCTAAAGTCCTAGAAAGCTGAAATTTGGTATGTAAGAATGTTACCTACTACAAGAACTAATTGTATAACAGAAAAGTAGTGAACAGTGAATAAATTTTTCACCTTACGCCCATGTGAATGTAGCGAAATGGCAAAGCCACATGTTTTGACTAAGGTGTAGAGTTTGTGAAGTTAGGGCTTGTAGAGTTAGGGCGTGTAGAGTTGGAAGCTTGGCTCTACATGAGGTCTGATAACTTTTTGACAGTGCGAGCCATATAATGGTCTTGTCTTGACAACATTTTACATGAAAATGTTTTTGGTGGGATTTCTTTGTCAAAAAGTGTTAAGTTTATTGTTGATAAAAGTGCTAATAATGTAAAAGCTGCACTCAAATGTACAGGAAAGCTATATCACGTCACCTGAGCGTTCTGTTTACATATGAGCGGGGCTCAATCACGCATGTCGCGCTTCAACGCGCCCCGGACAATAAGATAGTGGGGCCATTGTTAACGTGCTTTAATGCTGCTGTTGTTTTATCGGAGTTTAGTTGCAACATATTATTATTTTACAAAAGAGGGCGTATAACATTAATTCAGGTGTTATTTTAGAATGATTTAGTTTAGCTTTTTTGATGATACTGTAATCCGTAAAAAGTGTTTTATTTCTAATGAACGGTACGCGTCTTAGAAAAAAAATAAACATCTTCTTGGTCTAGATATACCTCAAATAATACGTATTCTTATATCTAACCTAAGCAATTTTAAAAATAATATTATATTGTAAATGTATATTACATTTACTATTTATATTTTCCAATATTACGAAGCGATTATGTACAAAGTGATTACGTATGAAAAAAAAAGTGTGTTCTGAAACATATTGTGTGTCATAATGATATCGAATGAAAAGGCTTTCTGAGTCATTTCTAAAACAAATTTACAAGTTTTATCACGGTCAAAGATGTCAATTCGGAAAATGTCTAATTTTCCGAATGTCCACACGGACGATGTCGTGGGCGAAAGCTAGTACTTTACCTATGTACTTCATAATTTGTCCTAAGATTTATCTATGAAAAAGTAAATATTCACGCCTACAAAGTTGTTGGTGCAGTTGAATAATAAATGACAAGTATCAAATATTCAGTGGTTTGTAGAAGCAGCGATACTTTTAGCAATAGTACATAGACTAGGTACCTGCGTGCAAATAAGTCAGCCGGAGCATCCAAAGTCCACCAGTACGGTCCGTCCCATGAATTTAGATTGCAAGTTTATTCCAAGTTCAAAATTCATCGGATCTGCTCGAAGAACATTGATGCAGGAAATATGATTTTCCTACGTATTACACGTAGTTATCGACTTGTGACGTACTACGTGAAATCAGAAAGTAGCTGTCTTTTAACCCGACCGCAAAAAGGGTAATGTTTTTCGTGCGTATCACGTAGTTATAGACTTGTGACGTACTACGTGAAATCAGAAAGTAGCTGTCTTTTTACCCGACCGCAAAGAGGGTAATGTTTTTGTGCGTATCACGTATTGATCGACTTATGATGTACTACGTGAAATCAGAAAGTAACTGTCTTTTTACCCGACCGCAAAGAGGGTAATGTTTTTGTGCGTATCACGTAGTGATCGACTTATGACGTACTACGTGAAATCAGAAAGTAACTGTCTTTTTACCCGACCACAAAGGGGGTAATGTTTTTTGTGCGTATCTATGAATGTTCCTTATTTCCCGTGAACCCTAGGGAACCTTTTTGTAACCTTAAGAATAAAAAATAGCTTATATGTTAATACTGGTTATTAACTACCTATGTGTGCTAAATTTCATTCAAATCCGTCCAGCCGTTTTGGCGTGAAGATGTAACCAACACACGCACACACACACAAACATTTGTATTTATAATATATGTTTATAATTTATTAGTAGGATTTCGGTCAAGTGTCTAAGACCGGACAACATTCAATTGTTTATGATGAGAATCGAAAATAAAAAATTTGGTGACCACAGTATCTCGGCGAATTCGCGCGAAACGATTTGCCGTTAATTCGCTCTTTCTGGACAAGGTGTAATTGTCCCTTTATAAAAACATTAGATATTGTCAACAGAAAGAAGGCTAGTAATGCCGGTTCAATTGAATTCACCAGGTGATAAAATCGTATCACAATCAAGAAAACGGAGAATAGAGAGGAGAATAAGAGAGAGAAAACAGTGCAAAAAGGTGGTTTGTAGATAAAACACCTTAACTACGCCGATATGAATTTAAATTTTTCGCAAAAATTCGAGACTATACGGATGCCTTCACTACTATAAATTTTAATAACAAAACTAATGTCTGAACTTTTTTACGTTTAAAATTACGCTATCGTTTATCTTATAATTAATCTTTTCTTTTGAAATATACAATTGAAATGTATTTAAAACCAGGCTTAGTTTATCTCTACCCAATGAGAGACAGATATTACTGAAAATCAACACAATTACGTGACTTCTCCGTTCTAAAGAAACTAAATTATAGTTCTTCAATGAACGGCGGAAGGCTTAAATTGGCGTGCCAATAACTTTGAATATAGTTGGTATCCCTTTGTGCGCTATCTATGAAGAACACGCGTCGGAGTCTCAAACATTGAGTGGCACACAAAGACATGCCATCCGATCGTACAGGTTCGTATTGGCATAGCTTAAAGCCAGAAATTAGTGTCGCAAAGACGTTTTGTCGGCCGATGGCGGACAGAACTAACCGGACGAGTCACTCGGACGTCTATGTGCTTACACTGAACAGTGTACCGTTGCCGGTTTTCTGTAGTTGACTGTGTTGCTTAACTATTTGGCTGCGACATCCACTCAATTTGCACTGTAGCCGCCCGGCGGACTGGCGGAGATCCCAACAAGTTCGGACTCGACGGTTGATCGGCCGTTATCGGGCGTCATCGGACGATGACGCCCGATAACATAACATAAACTTAATAACATGTAACTTTAATGATAAGTCAAGTCAAATCATTGCTAATGTCTCTTTATGCATGCCTCCGACTTTTCGTTTTATTTTTTGAAATAAAGAGGCAAAAATGACGTTTCAAATTTTTGTAATTGCACGTTCGTTTGTAAATTATTATTATGTTTGATTTAATCTGAACCAAAATAATAAAAACAACATTCAAAACAATTTTAAAGTAGAAAGATTAAGCTGTCATTTTTGTCTCTCTAATAAAACAATCAGATACTAGAAAAAATACGACTCGCACCAGATCATATTCTCGGACGGGAATCGAACCCGCGACCTTTGGATGTACGGTCCATTGCTGTTACAGCTGAGCTACCGAGTCCCTGTGAAGTTAAAATCACAAATTTAAAAAATCAGAGTTTACAGAATGACAAAAAGGATAATAAAGACCGAAAGTGGAACTGTTAATTACCATATCCTATAAGTATTCATTCAGAAAATGAAATAAATACTAAAAGTTTTGACTCCGCAGAGATAAATCTCTGTTTAATCGAATTTTGGGCTTACCCGCTTAAAAGTATTTAAAGTATAGGGCATACATCTATATTATAAAGGCTGCATTTATTACGAAAGTTTTCAAGTGAGTTCCTATCACAGCGGGAGTTTATTTGAAAAGTTTCACTTTATGGTGCAAATAGCGTGAAATACGTGGTAAAGATGCCTAGTACGATGTTTCAAGTAGGTGCTTTTTGTTATTAAATGAAGTAGGCCTAAAAAATCAAAGTTAAAAAAAAAAATATACTAGAAAAAATACGACTCGCACCAGATCATGTTCCCGTCCAAGAACATGATATAGTGCGAGTCGTATTTTTCTTGTATATTATTTAGTATTATTAAAAAACAAACATTCCAACGAACTGAGAACCTCCTCCTTTTTTTGAAGACGGTTAAAAATAGCTAAAATCTCAAAATAAATAAATAAAAAATCTTTATTTACTCTCCAAAAGTTACTTGCTTAATGTTAACTATATTAAGTTATAAATTATGTTAAATGTTAACTTAAACTACCTACCTACCTAATAATATTAAAAATCAATAAAATAAAACTTATCATTTCTATTATACAAATTAATTAATTAAATTAATGAATCGACCAATTTGAAAAAAATACACTACTTACAAATAAAATATTTCAACTAAATCGCTTGTTCGAGGCAAGGTGACCCAAAAGACTGGCAGCATTAAAAGGCAGAATTTAATTAATTGTTTTTTAAAGTAGATTCTAAAATATTTCCTCTATAGATAGTGCACTCCTCGACAATACACTCAAAAAGTGAAAAATTAAAAATGAAGCGTATTCTCATTTACCATTACCATCTGAAACATTTGTGAAAAATACCTCTAACAAGCTGATATTAAATTCCGCTTGAAGAGTCTACATCAATAGTAATGTTTTCATACTTTAGATTTAGTCATTGGAAAAACGCCAATTTTGTGGATTGAACAGTCTTAATTAAAATCAAAGGTATTATAATAAAAAAGACCACTAAAATGTGTGCTTTCGATGACATTACAGCGTGCGGAAAGTTGATTTTACCGCACGCTATGCTTTTTTGAGTACGGTTTTTATTTATTTCTATTACTAAATTCTGTACGTTTTCTCACAAATGTATTGAAAACATTGTATGGTACACGGTTGCTAAAGTGTTTTAAAGCTTGTGATGTCATTTTAAAAACCTCCTTGTATCATAACATAAATTCCTATTACACACTATCCTTAAACTAAAAGTGTATATAAATTGTTTGCCTACTGAAATCAGACAGCAGTAAAAGTCCTAGTTATTAAAAAATTGGCATTTTAATACAAAAATTTCTAACAACGAGTTAAAGTTCTAAAGTAGGATTACAGAGTCGTAAAAGATTCACGTTGATGTCTCTCGTAAAATGTATTGCGCAACTTTATTAAAAGTTTTCTACGTGTCCTAACTAGACCGCCAATATGCGATGTAAAAAGTCCTAAATTTAGTATATTAAAAAAACTAAGAGTCCCAACTGCAAATCCTGTATTATGAATACTAAATAACTCACTTAACAAGATATTGAAAAAAGTTAACCTTTCAATCTAATACGATTACGATTTTATTCCTTCTAATAATTATATCTACTGATTAATTCAAACAATGTCTAACAATACTTTTGCAATAGATCAAAATATCTAAGAAAAATAAACTTAGGCGGAACCCTTAAAACTCCAGAGACGGATAGTTTACTTTGAATTAAAAAGTCAAATATTTACCTTAACCGTCTTCATCTGAAAATTTCCGGCAGGGGAGTTTGTGTAACATTATTTTTTACCTTAAACATGAGGTGTTTGCGGAAGATGAGAAAAATATCAATTTGTTGACTAACACTGGCGCGGTTTCAGCGCACGTGATCCGCACAACAAAAAGCCCGGAACAGATTCTGGAGAAACAACTTGAATGCGACATTGATAGGGTTAAGTGTATGGAAAACTGAGGAAATATGTCCTGAGTGCGAAGGGTTGGGAATAAGTTATACAAAGCAAAGGTGTTTTGTGTTTGTTCGCGATTTATGATATCACTGTCTCTTATTATTATTTCAAAAAATACTTCTTTGAAATAAAACCCTTTTAAGGATAAAAGTGCATTTTACTGTATTGTGTTTAAAAAACAATTCAGAGTAACAACTTTTTGAATGCGACATTGATAGGGTTATAATGTATGTTATCTCCCGAGTGTGGAGGGTTGAGGATAATTTATACAAAGGTGTTTTGTAGTTGTTCGCGATTTATGATATCACTGTCTCTTATTATTATTTAAAAAAAAATACTTCTTTGAAATAAAACCCTTTTAAGGATAAAAGTGCATTTTACTGTATTGTGTTTATTAAAAACAATTCAGAGTAACAACTTTTTGAATGCGACATTGATAGGGTTATAATGTATGTTATCTCCCGAGTGTGGAGGGTTGAGGATAATTTATACAAAGGTGTTTTGTATTTGTTTGCGATTTATAATATCACCTAGTGACCCGCCTTCGCTTCACTACAAGTTACACTTTACATGAAAAATATTACAAGTTCATGTAAATTATGTTTTTTCCAAATTGCTAGCCAAATAATTACGAAAACTTGTAAAAATTGTAAGACGGAAAGTTTTTTACAAGTTGTAAGTTAGAAATATTTTTTTGATTAACGAAATCACGAATACAAATGTGAATACATAATTGTTAAATAAATCACACTGGTAGCATTTAATTTAACGTGTTTTGATTATCGGATTTGTGGAATAATGATTGTCATAAAGAAAATGTTTGCTTAAAATAAGTACAAGAATTGTAAGTTTTGATAAACAGGGCACTGATCAGTAGTTTTTGAGTTTATTCATTACAAACAAACAAACAAATCTTTAATCTTTATAATATTAGTATAGCTGCGACTTCCTTTTAGTGTTTCTCCAAGAAGTAGTTCCTTTTAATAAAACAACTTTACAGATTAAAAACGCATTTTGTATTGGATTTTGGATTATTTGGTTTAATTTTTCATTATCCGTAGTTTCAGCACCTTTTCAGGGGCCGGGGTACTTACTCTACGTAATCTATATAAATAAAATAAAGTCGGGTTATTAACACCGTTCATAACTCAAGAACGGCTGGACCGATTTTGATGAAATTTGGCTTGTAGACAGAGAAGGGCCTGGATTAGCATTTAGCATCTATCTTAGCTAACTGATTAATAGAGCCTAACATTATCCTTACTTGTTTATGTGTTTGTTTGTACGCTTTCCCGTCTAAACTACTTAACCGATCATCATAAAATTTCGCATACACGTTGTCAAGGGTAGAGAAAAAGACAAAAGATACCTTTCATCCAGAAAAAAATACAGGTCCCGAGGTATAGAAAAATAATGGTCCACAGGAACAAAGTTGCGGGCGGCCGCTAGTTTATTAATAATTTTATAATGATTAAGTAAATAGCTGTTCAATTGTCAATTTCTAATGTCGAGGAACTTCTTCAAATTGATGAAAAAACGCTGGCTTGCAGCAAAAAAACAAAAAATAAAACTAACTAGCCATTTGTCTGACCGAATACACTTTTTGATCATAAAAATAAACTTTCAAAAATACACGCCTTTGAAAAACGAAAAAGTTCTACTTAGGTACTTACATGAAAACGTAATTGAAATATTAAATTTAGGTGATAAATGGCTTTCATAATTTCTAGAAACAATATTATTTTAATTTTCCACCAGGTATTCTAAAACAGGTAAAGCGACAATAGTTTATTCTAACAATAAAACAATCATCTATTGTTTTATTCTAGACGTTTGTAGGCGAATTCTAATTTCCATTCACTTTTGTTACTGAATGTTAAAGCGCTAAGGTACCTAACAAAATTATAAAGTTATGTGTGTTCTAGACAGAAGCACCGCTCTGGGCACTATTTAATAAACGTGACATTTTGTTACCTGTCATGATAATTTTAAATCCATTGCGTTAACCAATTTGAAAATATAACAAACTACTCATAGCTTCACTGCAATGTAAATCAAATTGTCATGACAAGTGACAAATTGTCAATGTTATATATTACGTTTACGACAATTTTATACCTATTGCGTCAACCAATTTAAAAATAGTACAAACTTCTCATAAAGCTACACCGCAACGTAAACCAAACTGTCATGACAATTGACAAATTGTCCTTATTGAAAACACTTCCGTCATTTATTTTATACGCCTTGGTATGATAACTGCTCAGTATAAAGGGTGGAAAAAGATAGTAGCTGGAGGGAAAGTAGGTACACTAAATATTGATGATGACAATTTTCACTAAAATGTATTGCTAAATTTTTTTAAATAAGTAAAACTACATTACAAATTTAAATTAAGTAGGTACAACAATTTTTGTTGAACTGAACTACCATTTTTATCTTTCCCCCCCTGTATATATTAGTTGTAACTGCTATTAGCTACAGTACGGACCTCAGAACAGATTACGAACTATAGCCAGTTGTGCCTGAGATTGCCTGTACGTAATGTCTATGAGTGCGTGCATGGAAAACCTCTTTTTGTTCCGACTGGCTCTTCTGTTCGCTTTATATTTTGTGCTAAGATCGCTAGATGTCAGCGTTGGCGCTCGTATTCATAGTATGAGTGACGCCTTTTCAGCCTGTGACTGTGAGATAAGTCACGTATTCATTACACAAACTTCGGATGAGCTCCACTTGGTGTACACCTTATTGAGGCGGGTGTGTACTCTGTATAATATAAAGCGTAACCTAGCTTCAAACTGGTGAGCAGTTTGACAGATGTTATTTTTGTGAAAACACTGTATACTTCCGATATTGAGTGCTTCCTCTGCTTGAAATGTTACTGTATCGTGTAAGTTATTTCATCAATAATAATATGAAAATTCAACATTTTCTTCCTTGACGAAATGATGCAATCGTTAAAATTTAAGATTGAATGTGTTTGATTATCTATTTTTAATACGCCAGTACTTCTTTTATGATACCTAACCTACCTATTGGGCTCGACTTTTTAGAAATCTTATAAACAGGAAGTTTTATTTTGAAATATATTTTCTGAGTTGCTAACATCGATTTTATACCCTATGAGGAACAGCTTCCATAAAGGTATTTACAGACAACAAGAGATGAGACAAGAGGCATCAATGTGAATATTCTACGACCCTGTAATCCTGCTTTAGAACTTTAACTCGTTGTTAGAAATGTTTATATTAAAATGCTGCCTGCTGTGACTGAATGGTCAATCCCTGTTTTAGGAAGCACATATCTTACACGTGGTAATCGAATCCAAGACAATTTTCTAATAATGTATCGCATTATGAATTTTGGAAACAAATAATCATTTTAATAATTTTGCCTGCGATCAAAACATTATCACATTTATACCTAAGTGAAAATCAACCCCTCTTTTTATATTATTACAAGTTGAATGGACCTAAAAACGTTCCATTTGACAAATTCGAAAGTTTAACGACTTTATGTTTGAAAGGTGAATAAATAATAATTTATATTGAGTTCAAATTTAATACATACTTTAAAATTTTATTGAACTCTCATTCATTTATTCAGCTGAGTATTTGAATGCCAAATTAAGTAATTTCTAGATCTATTTGAATACTTGGGTGTGGGTACTCAAAAGTCGTTTAGCGTGAAAGCTTTGTAAGGTTCACCAATAAACAAAACATACATAATATCAAATAGCAGTAACATAAAATCAATTATTATTTAATTAGAAAAGCAATTACTTCCCTGATCTAATATAGGTTACCAAAAGTCATGAGTGTTCTTAACACGTGTATCGTTCACGAAATTGTCGGTAAAATGTAAGCGATCCCGGCCGATCAGTCACTGCCACCGGTCCGGTCCGGTCCGGCTGCCGTCGCCGGACGCGGTCGCCGACCCATTACGTCACACGTTAATTTTTCACTTGATATGTAATTGAGCTTTTCCTCTGCAACACCCGCACTCTCGGTTATATTATTGCGCTCGACTTTTTTTAAATAACGGAAGATATTAAAATTAACCTTTAAAGCATTAAATATTTAACAATTAACAAATCAATTAAGTAAATTAAAAATATGCTTATTTCGAAACTCTTATTGCTCTGATTTCAAGATATCAAGTAACAGCACTGTTATAAAGAAACAATGTAACGAACGAACGTGTGGTAATAACATTAATCAGAAAATCCAGACAAATAGTGTATTGCTTTAAGCTGCAAGCAATCTAACTGAAAATTTCAAAGGTGATCTGAATAAAATAAATCAAAATTAATTTTAATCAGAAGTAACTACTCGCCCATGAATATGGGGTTCCATCATGCCTAAAAGTTCCGACTGTGAATTCAATAAGTTTACATGCAAAGGGCTCTCCTCTTCATCGTGACCTGCCGAGGGCTCCGTGACCTGCCCCTGGCTCCGTGACCTGCCGCGGGCTCCGTGACCCGCCGCGGGCTCCATTTCCCGCACTATACTCTTTTCTCCTCCGTGACCTGCTGCGAGCCTCCATTTTGTTCTTAAAATGAAGGATTCCGGCTTTCCAATCCCACGTGTCGGCTGGTCGAAAAATCCCATTAGACCTCCCCGGTCAGAAACGCCCTCTTATTGCCCTCTCGGGAGAGGGCTCCCCAAAGTTTTATTAAAAAGGTTTTAGCTTTAGCATGGCCAGGTGGTTTAGCGCCTGGCCATGCGATATCGGAGGTTAAGCAACTTTCGCAAGGGTTGGTCATGGGATGGGTGACCAAAAATTTATTATCTTGAGTTTCTCCGTGCTTTGGAAACCATTGGTCCCGGCTGAATTTGCAGGCATTAACACCCACCAATCCGCATTGGGCCTGCGTGGTGGCCCATTCTCCTTATACCTGTGGCCTGAAGGCAGCAGTGGGGGACATTAAAAAAGGCTGATGTCAGCAAGTCTTATTTTGCTATATTTCTACTATTTATTAATTGTGTTTATATTTCTATTTTTCACTTCTTACTAGGTACAATTCTTCTTCCGTTTTTCCCTCTTGTAATGTTACAAATGATAATCCCATCCTATCGGAAAACAGTATCAGTCGAAATTTAGTTCACTGAAGAGATTAAATTAGTACAAATTTGGAAGTAGGTGGTAGTAATTATTACTTCTAATAGGAGCGCCGGTAACATAAAGCCACGGTTTAACTGCGAGCAGCTGTGTCTCCGGAGTTGTAACGTACGGTTTATCGTTCAACTGTTACTGCGAAGACAATTTGTCGACGGTGTTATCCAACTTACTATGAACGGATTGAGAAGCGAGTAAAGGAATTAAGGAAGTGTTGAGTTGGTAATCAATTCAGAGTTGGATTTATTAATTTGAAGTTTTTGTCCCATTATTGCTTTTGTAAGTAATGTCTTTACACAGAAGGAGGGATGACCATAAATACCCAGCCAACTCTGTTAGTGATGGCGCTAGACCATTTATAATGGTCCCACAGTCCCGCGGTTGTCGTTTTGTCTATATCTTAACATCCTGTTGTCACAAACATAATAGCCAGTTTGGAAAAGTCGTCAACTCATGCCAGGCGCACTCCGCACTTTAGGCATGAAGTTATAAGTACATGGCGGACCTCTTTAACGAGACCAATGTCAGAGGGCTGCCACGCGCCGGCGGCCGCGAGCACGTTAGTTCGACACTCACTCACGCGCACGCCACGTTACGTATGGTTGCGCGCCAAGTACGTTTGTCGCCTAAGATATTAAATAAAAATGTCCCGACATTATTGTAAGCTTTTCTATAACCATGGTACTTAGAATCGCTTCCTTTTATGATATGCTACGCAGTTCATTTTGAAGAAGATAACCCTAACGTCGTCAGAAAAGAACTTTTCTTTACACGCGATAGAAAGAGAGGCAACTTCTAGGTGAATATAACTATAGGGAATTAGCGCTGTGCGACCTGAATTGCACTTTATTGTGTCGAAGCAAAAAGCGCAATTTATTTAAATGACTTTGCGGAGTGCGTCTTCTGTATTTGTACTATTATGTATTCTGTGGTCATGTACGAATTCTAAAAAGGTCAAGTACGAATACGAACAGTAAAATATAATAATGCTTTATATAAACACGTTCCTAGAATTCATGAACACCAGTAGTAATTTCAATACACCAAGTGTACAAACATTTACCGAGTTTATTTTTTGTTAGAGTTACATCTGAGCGAACGTTGAAGTGATTCCGTTGAAATTCTCGGCACGTAGAATTGGCGCCCGACGTGGGACGAGCAAACACATCGGCTCCACCCGATGAAACAATTTGCCCGCCTCATTACACAATATTAATAAAAATGTACTTGCACTTTTATATTTTAACAGGTGGTCATTAAGTATTAGATTAAAAGGTTTCACAGTATCCGGAGAGCATTATCTTTTGTCACCGATTAAATATAAAGGACTTAGTTCATAATTTTCAGTCTCATGATTACCTTACGTATAATTATTGTTAACATAATTAGTTAATAAACTAGAACGCACTGCATTTAAAAATGTAACAAACAAAAAGCAAAATGTAGCATTGTTAACGCAATCCTTTTGAAAAATAATACCGCTACGTGGTGAAATTCTCACAGCTACGTGAAACCAGATTCCTTCAGACCGGGGTTTCAATTATCTTCCATAGAAAAATGTGCACGCCAAATTATAAGACTGCCGTAATAATTTCACAGTCAAGGATGCTTTCATAACCACTTTGTACGCGACACGGCTCGCGGCTATGCAGAAAATTAATGCTATGTTAGTTAGAGCTCGGAATGACCCAGAAAGTATGTAGCACCCGTAATAAAAGGGAAGTTGCAAATGATTCTAAGATTGATTTACTCGTATATTCATTATTACGTATGGATGATCACAAATTTGATACGAGTATTAGAAGCTGATTATTATAGGCGATCGTCGCTGTTCGCGCAAATTTTAGAACGATTTCGATTTAGAAAATATTTTTGATCGGTCTGGCGATGTATCGCGTAAAAACGTTCTATGAGAACACATTTTAACTAAAAATACGACTTTTTTTCTGTTGCCCTTCTAGATACTTCACAATTAAATTCTAAAGATTCGTAAATATGTCCACGCCTTATTGTTTTTGAGGCAGGAAGATACGATGACGTCATCGGATTCCATCTCTCGCTAATAAAGTACGCATGGTGCCAACTCGCGGATACAAACTAGTGTTTTAAGCAGATTAATTATTTACAATAACTTTGTAAATGCTTATTGTGTCGAACTAAAATAAAAACAGTTGGTTTTGGAATTACAGCTTCTTTAATGGTATAGGGTTTTTTCCATTGTTCCCACGTCCATTAAGACGACATAATATATGTTTACACATCTAAAAATTTTGAAGCTTTGTACATCGGTAGCTAGACATGTCGTAGCATAAATAGGTAATGAGTGTTTCGAATATTTCTGGCGTTTTTCGATTTACTTTTTCCGCGTAGAATGGTCCGTTTTATTGGTAATTCCAGTATACACATAGAAGTCTTTGGTAATTCTTTAGAAGTGTGCTAACGACTTTAAGTTTTTGATTTCATCGTGGGCAAATTTTTGGTCGGGCTTGTAACGTACGTGAGTAGGCACTCATCTTTATAGTAAGATCTATGAAGAGCCAAAGTTATAGTTAATTCTTTGTCATATTATCGTGCAAGTGAACCGCAGTGCCAGATAGTTACGGAATCGGCAAAAGGGGTGCGTGTAAGCAAATGTCTATCAAACTTCCGATACAATTTTTTATGCTAAGTTCTTACAGTGTTAATGAATTCTATAAAAAAATCGAATTTCGTAATTAAAGCTGATGAAAAACGTTTTGGAAATGAAATACCCTTTAGTTTTATTAAAGCCTATAATACCCATTTCATTATTCCTAACTGTTAACTGCGATAGCTACTCATCATGACATTATAGAGTAAGCTTGCAAAGCTATTTTGCATTTCACGTGATTATTCACATTTCACTGTAAAGCTGCAGTACTGAGTTGCCGTCAACATGTTGTGGAAACGAATAAAAGCGTTTTACCATAAGGAAGGATTAGACTATTCTACGGGCTATATCGATCCCAAAATATTTCATCTTACCTTCATTTGGGTACAGAGGTCATATCAAGTCGCTGATGAACCATTTCAACCTTGGACGTAAGTCATAAAACTCTTAAGGAAAGGTCTTTTTACCACAGTCATTAAAAATAATATAACGCAGCACAAATAGTGCTACGTTATATCGTAGATATAAAGTAAAATAAAATTTATATTAGCAGGACAATTGGATTGTGTGTATTAGTAAGTGTGTATTCACTTTTTTTACATTAGGTACGCATTCAAGACTTTCATTACACTCTGTGGCATTGGTGTCTTGACAGATGCTTGCTTTTCGCTCTATCATGCTATAGATATTTTCGACATGGAACTCATGACGGAAGCGGCGACTTATGTTCTTATGTTGGTGTACAAATTGATGGTACTCATCATGACAAGGATTTATTTCGAAGATTATGTATATCTGATTTATGCTATGAAGGAAGATTTTAAATATATTTGTACGAAGAGTCAAAAGTACAGGTATGACTTTTAGCTTTCTGTCTGCTTCAGTTGATGGAAATTAAATATGATAAAGAATTGATTTGCAAGATAGTGTTACGCAGTTTATGTCTATGCCAGTCCGCGAGACAATACACCAAAAAACTGTCACTATGTATGTCTTTAATTGCTTTCCACTCAACATTTTTCTGTTCGTAGTACAATATTACTTTATAATTATTCTATCTAATAAAAAACATTACTTTCAGAGACGCATTCTTCAAAATCCAACTGGGCACGTGGAAAGCATGTTTAGGCACCGTCGGTTTTATGTGCTGGTTAAGTACCAGCCTGGTGTCCTTTGCAACCTCAATGCTCATTTACTACTACCTGACCCATACTCCTGGCGACGGATCCCACAGATCGTTGGTGTTCCCCTTTTGGGCACCAGGCGTTGATTACACAGCTACACCAGCGTTTGAAATCGCATTTACATTTGCAAATGTTGGAGTTATTGCTTGTTCTTACAATTATTTATGTGAGTTGAATAAGATTTTGGAAGGGAAAATGTTGACCAACTTATAAAGATTTAAATAAAAGACAGTTGGCAATAAACTGGCAGGCGCGGCGTTTGGACTTTTTTATACGTTCCAAATCAGTCCAAATTAGAATTTTTTTTAACAATCGTGTTTTATTTTTAAATAAACTTTGATAATTTGTTATATATATTGCGATATCAGGGTGCAGTTTACTTATTTCAAATTGGCTGACGCGATATAGGTACATCAATCAGTCAAAATAATTTAGAATGAGGTTCAATAACAGGTTTGAATCCTAAAGTTTTATTGATATAATATAAAAACATATTTAAAGATTTTTTGAAGTCCGTTTAGAAATGGTTGAGTTATAAGGGTTTAAAGGAAATGCCAAGCTCAATGGAATATGTGCTTTACTTATATGTACTTTAATATGTGCTTACGACGTAAGGTTCGCGTACGTCGCGGATGACGTCATAAGGACCCCCAAAATAACAGAGTTCTAGCTCGTGTAACTTCTCAGGTTTAAAGAGATATCGTGAAAATTTATTCACAGTTAATCATGTGGTGGCATAAGCTTTCCTATAACCCACTAAGCAAACATAGTTACTGATCCTCTTTGTCGCGTTTATTAAATCGGTTCCAGAGATTTTTCAGTGAAGTAGAAGTAGGTAGATTGTTTTGTACACATTTTTTAAATTCCAGTTGTGCTTCAAACTAACGTTGTGTGGATAAGACAAATAACTACTAAGGCAGAAATGATAGGAATGTGTATCAAAGACCTTTTAGAAGGTATTCACCCAACAAACGACGAAGAGCAAAAACGATACTATAAGGGATTGATAAACTTCCGGATGAAGGAAATAGTGTCCCATCATATATCTATGTACAGGTAAATTCTTTATAAAACCCCACTTTAGTTGAATCACAAAGGATATTCTTAGTTACCTTTTGTTTACTTTGAACGTTCCCAACGTTATTATGTGGGTAATCCGTGTAAATATACGAGTCGGTTTTCCGGTTGATTTTAGTCGTATAACGCTTTTTATCGACAATCGCTAGTAAAATCAAATCGCAAACCTAATTTAAATGAGATAGCGATTCGATTGTCGATAAAGAGCGAAAACTAAAATCAACCAGAAAATGCATTTGATATTTAAGCATGACCTTAGTCATATCGTTACGTAAATAAGTTCAAACGCCCTTACTAATAAAGATTGTATTGCAGATGTATAGTTACACAGTGTTTTGTCCATTTCTTTTTAATGTCAAACATAGTTTGACAGAGAGTAAATTATATAACTATACATCTGCTATACAATCTTTATTAGTAAGGGGTCTTATGTTTAAAAAAATATCTGTCTTTTGAATCTTCTTTTTTATTGTTTTCAATCACACAACTAAATACTAGTTGACGCAACCCCGTTCATCATACTATCGTTAAGCCTTATAAACATCTGAAAATAGTTTATCGGTCTGTTTATCTTTTCATGGCTTAGCACTGCTACTGATCTTACTGTAATTTGGGATAGCTTGAACCCTCCGGAAGGGTACGGCTACATCTTATCCCGGAAAATTGAAGTGTTCCCTGAGGAAGCGTGATGCAGACGTTCTGTGACCAACTGAATGGCGAAGCCTCGGCGCCGGTTTCTAAATGAATGATAATGTAATATGTCTATCCACACAAAGGCTGAGATTGCTTTAAACGACCATTGTAAATGTTAAATTTCTGTAACTTACACTTTTACCCCCTTACTAAAAAAGATTGTATAGCAGATGCATAGTTACACATTGTTTCGTCCCTTTCTTTTTAATGTCAAACTTAAATAGTTTGACAGATAGTAACTATTGTGTAACTATACATCTGCTATACAATCTTTATTACTGAGGGGGTTAATATTATGTTACAAAAATTACTGTTTTCTTGGCAATGACATTCGTTCTATCTATCTATACACATAAAGCTCTAAATTGATTGATTGAATCATTCATTCATTGTTGAGATAGGCGTATAGCCTTAACCGCTGAAGGTAGACACCATTTTTGGAGGGTAGATAACTTTCATGGTGTAGGTGAGCACTAAGAAAGGGTTTTGGAAAATTCCCGTTTACAGAGTGCTACAGGGTGTTCCAGTTCGTATATTTTTTCAGATTTAAATGTGGGAAATAAGTTATACTGATAAATAGTTACCTAGGTATATCGGTAATCCGTGACTTTCAAAATAAATGATCTATTCCTTTCGAATACCAATGGTATTTGTTTATTGCCGTTATAAAATTTCTATTCCCAACGAATACCAAATTTATTAAAAAAATATTTGGTGTTCGTTGGGAATAGAAATTGTATAACGGTAATAAACAAATACCATTTGGTATTCGTTTTTGGTATTAGAAAGGAATAGATCAAATAAATGCACAACTATCTTAATCATGCGAACGAAGTCATAGGCAAATGCAAGTCGAAGTGTAAATATTTTAATTTTTGTTCGTAATTGACTGTTTTTTTGTATTTACTGACCAAAGAATGAAACGACAATTTCTAACTGAGTAATCAATTCGAAAAATAAGTAATTGAATTACACCACTTTACGAGATTATGACCATCGTTGTATTTTATACCAATTAGCATAATGCATCGCTTTGAGAGTATTTTATTATTTATAATTGCAGACTGCTCCAGAGTTATGCTTCTGTTTACAAGAAATATCTGATGTTTGAGCAGATGATAGCGAGTCCAATGATTTGTATGCTAGCTTATTGTTCTGCTGAAGTAAGTGTTCCATTTTAAATTGTATAAAACGTGTTACAAAAATTTGAGTAATGCCGAATATGGTAGATAGGGACCATCAAACTGAACAACTTTTACTATAAGACCAACTCCGAAACAAATCAGCTGTTTCATGCATTTTAATATTTTCGTTATTATTTGTTGTATGTTTGTAACACGTTGTATAGATAAAATAGTCAATTCTAGACAACTACCTAATTTACTAGAATATGATGATTTCTTTTTTATCAGGATTATTGAAGGATTATATACATTCAGATGAAAATGTAATAATTGACCAGCGAACTAAAATGTTTAATGTCTTCTTTGCATCTTTTACACCATTTGACTACACACGTCATTTCTAATAAACTCTCTCTTTTCTTTAAAATACAAACTGCAATTACTTGTGGTGCTATTGTTGAAGCAATATTTTAATATAATGCAATTACTCTTCCATAGATTTAAGTTCGCTGCTATTGACACAGATTTTGTGCAATCAATTCTTAAATAACTAACAAAGGAACAGCTCTTGTTGGTTTTTCATATAAATGTTTTTGTAATGTTTTTGTTTTAAAACCCGTCAAATAACGACTCAAAATGACATAGGTATCACGCGTAGCGTACCTACATAATATAAAACTGTATGTTAGAAAATAGATGCTGGTGAACTACACGTGCCGATGATGGTGTTATGCGTCGGCGCCATCTTAGTGTTGTTCGTGCCGTGCTACCTCTGCACCCATCTGCGGTCTCGAGTAAGTTCAATATCAGATTCATTATGTTAGCTATTTCATATTTATATTAATTAAATAATCTGTGGTAATCACCATGCATAAAGTAACATCCCAAAGTCGACGGTAATAGCAGAAATATAGATTCTAGGCAAAGGGATTATCTGTGGCGATGTTATGAAAAAGGAGGGTGATGTGATCTATGTCGGCGGGAAAAAAATGAGGACTTAACATATAGTGGTTGTTGCATTATTGTATGGTAAACAATTAAGTGTTGTGTTAAGAAAGACGCCAAGTTGTAGAAAAGGTATTCAGAGAATTAATATACGACTGAAGTTGAAAGATATTGTCTTATTTTTAATAATTATAATTTCTAACAAAAATCGTGTAAGAATTCGGTATAATTCTTACTTAAATGAAACTTAAATAAAGTAAGGGAAGAAAAAGGTTGTAACATACAGGATAATCTTTAAATCATTGTGGTGAAACACTGTGTATCACCTCTGAGGCACAAATTACAAGTCGGAATAAAAGTGGTTGGTGTTGTTAGTTGTCAACTTATGACACCATTTTTGTAAGCCAACATTTTGTTTTCTTATCTTGGTAGCAGCACAAATGCATCCTTGTAAAACTGATGATATCAAGTATTCCATGAACTCGGAACTAAAGCTCACAAAGCAAATATAGGTACTTACCGAGTGAAAGTCGCGAAAGGATGGCCCCATAGGAAATAAACTGAATCCAATCCTGCATTTTTACTGAGACAAACTGATAGTTCTGTATCAATGTGAAAATCTCCTAACCACAACTATAATTTGTCGTTCTTTCTATTTTTCGACAGTACTTAAAACCTCATAGAGTTCCTTCGTTTTCAGGTAAGTAGTATCTGTGATGCGTGCTGGGAGATCAGATTTTGGGATGTAGATAAAAGCATCCGCCCTTACCTGATTCTCATAATGCAGCGATGCCTGCGGCCCCTTCCGCTGCAAGCTCCTGGCTTCCAGGAAGTATCAATTAAAACATTTTCTAGTGTAAGTATGAAAATGTTCCTCATTGCTTAATTATTTTCTTTGAGCTCATACCCCGACATGGCAACAAAGTCTTTTTATAGATTTGATTTGTTACATGATTGATTTAAGCGTAAAAACAATATCTATATTGTTCACTATTGCTCATATTTGCAGTAAAACACATTTTCACAACCAGGTACGTAATCCAGAGATTTGCATGGCAGACGTTAGCATCTCACAGTTACTTAGTGGTCCCAAAATTTCCAATATTATGCTTTGTCTGCATTTTCTGTGCCGTATTGGATTTTGAATTTTGGATTACATTTTGTGAGTTTTGCTTTTGGTATGATTTTATGATGGTCCGTATTTCCAAAAAACAAACATCGAAATTCACAAAAAAGTCCGACGAAATTGACGCACGTTTTTGGAGTAAGTAGTTTATTAACAACTTTCTTTCTTTTCAGAAAATGACATCAGCTTATTCTTTGTTCAATATGCTTAGACAAGCTGATATTGATTTATAAATTTACAAAGGGCTTTAATAAAAACAGCTTAAATTATCAAACTTAAAAGGATAACAAACTTACTCACACAATTCTGTATTTGTTTTTTCTATGAATAATCATTTTATTATTATTTTTATAGGTAGATACTACCTATGTAAAGTAATTGGTAAAGAAATTGAAAATAAATAAAGTCGTAGAAAGTGCATTTTATTTCCCAATTTCCTTGAGGAATTGATTTTACGTTATGTTGTATAAAACCACCATTATGTGGAAACCTATCGTGGAATGGTGAATGGTGACTTGGTGACTTGGTGACAGAATGAAAATTCGGTCGCTTGGCGTCAATGTCGAGTATTCACGTCACGTGCGACAGGAAAGCAACACGACAGTCGTCTCACCGATTTAGTTGCTTCTATTCTATGAACTAGTAGATACTAGTATTGTCGTATGATCGTCAATGTCTCCTGTACAACGAACAAAATAAAGTTGTACAGGAGACATTGATGATCATACGACAATACAGGTTTTTACTAGTCCATAGAAGCAACTTTTACTAGGCAACGTAAAAATCGCAAAAAAAGATATAGGTTCGGAGGTCATCGTCAAATGTGTGAAGTTCCTCAGTTTTTTTTTTCAATATTGATGTTAGAAACTGATTTTTCATATGGTCATACTAGAGAAACCCTTTGCGGTTTTGGGATTATTTTTCCTGAATAATATAGCACAGACTTAATCATTTCTTTTACATTTTATTATTTAGAAGTTAAAAAAATATTTATTGAACAATAATAACATAGAACGTAGGTATCGTCATATAATTACTTATATTTAACACGTAACATTTCCCTACACTAAACCTACTTAATAAATCATTAATCATTTAATTGCCTAAACATGGTATAAAAAGATGATATAGTTGAAATTGAAAAATTCTTTATTCAAATAAGCTCACATTTTTAAATCGTCAAATGTAGAACTACACATTTTGACAAACAAACGATTACCATTATGTATTCTGTGCCACTACACAAAAACAATATAACTAAGTACTCATCAACAACGCTCAAATAAACATAAATACAACCTTATTAAACAGGAAGACAAATAGACACTTTCAGAACGCAATATCGAGTACAACACGTAAATTATTACAGTCCAACGGACATTGAAAATAGGCGAGGAAGAATGAAGAAGGCTTTATCCAATAATAATTCTCACTTGAATCGCTCTATTTGGTCGACGTCGCACGATCTGATATTGAATATGGATAAAGTGAATTATTTTCTGAGTGGCGGCCAGTGTCGACTCGCAGAGTTTCAGATAAGAGGATTACTTACAAGTTATAATTGGTTCTTGCTATTCAACTGAATAAGAGAAAGCCCCAGTGTCTTTTCGAGCACCTCTCGAGATAAGGATAACTTTTTTGTCTCAGCGAATGCGATCCGAGAGGCGTTTAGCGCGAGGCGCTCAGATTTTCTTAATTAATTATGTGAAGATGTCGATTTAATTGTTAAAGCTTTTACTTTTTAGATTGAATTAAACTGATATAACTAACGCATTTAGTTGTTAATTCAGGCATCTGTTACAGTTTTTTAAGCTATTAATATGAGATATGAGGTAATATTAATGTTGACCTGAGGCATAATACGTTTTTTACGGATGAAAACCCTTCTCACTTACAGTATGGAAAGCCAGTTTATACGTCGGTGTAAACGGTTTTCAACCCAAAACTGAGGAACTGTTGCAGTGAGTACCTTGTCGAAGATTGTCACTGCACAGTACTTATGTTATTATGTTATAACCTTACTTAGTTCAATCTAGTACCTACTTCCCATCGAGCTTACGGACATAAATGCAGTAAGTGATGTCCATCTACGACCTCCGTGATCGAGTGGCTTTGTACACCAGTTTTCAAGATGTCGCCATCTCTGAGGTCCCGGGTTCGATCCCCGGTTGGATCAATTTAGAAAACGTACTTTTCTGTATTGGCTCAGGTCTGGGTGTTTGTGATACCACCGTTGTCTCTGATTTCCATAACACAAGTGGTTTAGCTACTTACTTTGGAATCGGAGCAATGTATGTGATGTTGTCAAATATATATTTATTATTATTATTATTATTATTATTACCTACTACCTATGTCTTACATCTAATACCAAATTATGTAAACCTTAATATTCTTTGTTTATTAAATAGTGAACATCATTGACGAATTTCTTTATGACTGTAATGGTATGTGCTTAAATAAACTGTACTATAATTTTGTGGAAATTAAATTGATATTGGCATGCAGAAAATTACACAATGTAAAATTGACAGATTTCATAGAGTTTCTATAAAAGACACAGTCACCTATATTCTACTGACGCAGTTTAGTTTTGATTGGATTCAATATAAAATATCGCCTTAAATTTTTAACCTTTGTTAATCTTTTGTGATCAACAACAAGCTTAGGAAATGTCAATATAATTATTTAAAAACTTTGGTGGTTACATAAAACGTAGCGTCTTGGAACTGTACAAACTTGTCTTTTAATTTGATTGGATAACCTAAAAGTTTTAATTAAACAGTGTCACCTACAGGAATTTCCCAATAAAAATATTATCTAAGTGGCAATACCGACAGACTTTATTTTCGCAAAAAATGGTCACACTGAATGGGCCCTGTTAAGAGCTGAGAGCGGGGACATGTTTGCAGCTAACGCAATTACCAGTGCACCGGGCGTCCTGCAATCTGAAGCCGATTCAATTAACATTGCCTTTTAAGTTCATCTATTGTCCTATAACTGTGTTATGATGTAAACGCTGATTCCTATTGTGAGCTTATTTTTTTTCGTGAAAATGGTATTGAAATCTGATCTCTGAACTCCGAGAATTTTCTTACAAAATATTGGGTTATATTCAAATAATTTGAGGGACCAAAATAAAACTAACATCTCAAAATATCCCATAAAAATATCACAAACAGCATTCCTATTTATTATTATTGATCAAGCGAGCGCGACGCGCGAGCAAAGCGTCTCCATTTCAGCTTGGGCAAAAATGGTTTGGTATGTCCGGTCCGTATTTCAAAGATTAAATTTTTATGATTTAATTACAAAAATATAGTATTCATATTTTCCCTGTGCATGTAGTATATTAAGACGATGTTACTTGCCAAATTTCATAGTTCTTGGTCAACGGGAAGTACCCTACGAATATTGATTTCCTTGAGAGTGTCAAAATATGCGTTTTTTGCGGCATAAACGGCCGTATCTTTTTTTACGTTAACTTAGAAGTTTGATTTTTTCATAGCTTTAAGGGATTGTAGACCTGAGTAAATGTTTTTATAAAGGACTTGACAGACAGACAGACGGACAGCAAAGTGATCCTATAAGAGTTCCGTTTTTTTCCTTTTGAGGTATGGAACTCTTTAGTTAAATTAATTTAGTTACTATCCGTAAAAAGCGATCAAATATTTGAAATTCGCAATGTATATTTCCTCTATATGTTAAAATTTCAAAATTGCTTAACTTTTTTTTTATTCGCAACGACGAATAATTCGTTGTTTTCTCATTGGAAATTCAAAGCAACAGGCACAAAACTCCCTTTGTTTGTAGTTTTTGTTGTGAAAAAAATGTCGCGCGTCATCGAAATGGCACCACCCTGTCATCCGATCAACAACTGTACGAATGTGACTGAATTACATCCTCAATCCTGTGCTACTAGATTTATCTAGTCATGAAGTAACAGTATAGGTAATAGTTAAATTTTAAAGACTGATATTTACTAAGAAAAACTATAATTACACTGAAGCGAAAGTCGCTAGTAAGTTCATACGGCTATATGCTTACTGGTCGGCTGACGTCTTGTAATGAAATCTTGCCGAACACAAGTGGACTAAACACCCTGCTCTATACTCTCAGACGTGTATCGAATCAACCAAAGCCCCCAGAATTACCTCGTGTCAGTTTACTTATAGCAGGCGTATCCTCAAGCTAATGCAAAAACCCATTTAAGTTGATATGGGAACATAAGACGAGCTATGAAGTTAATAGGAAAACTTTGATAGCAATAACATTTTACGCGACGGTTTCTTTATTACTCATAATTTTACTAATTCCCTGAAATGAAACTACCTGCTTGAAAATTTAACAAAATGTTAGGTTCTGTTTCATAAAAACGAAATAAGATAATAGATAACATTCGTGTGATATATTCGAATGAAAAATATACCATATCATATATTCGAATGAAAAATTTATAGTTATTTCATATAGTTATTTCTATTAACAAGTTGCTGACAACTGTTAGAGCGGCTGAAAATTTGCTATAGGACTTGAGAATATGGCCACAATATAAATCTATTTGGACATGTATATCACAACTCCATCATACTAAGTAACGATATGAGTCGCTCTCAGGACCTCGTAATTGACATGTCAGGCGCAGTCGTGAGCCACAAAGGGCAGAGATTGTAGAAAATTTGCCGCGCGCCGATAATGTCGGACGGCAAAATAGGATGACTTGACCGCTGGCTGCGGGCTGTGGCGGACAATATCTGAATGCAGATGTTACAGTTATGTCAAGGGAGCCAGTAAAAGGCTTTGTTTAATGCCTTGTTTGATGTCGCGATAAAAAATCTTTTTAGTGGGGGCCCTAGAGCCTAAGAGCTAAATTTCAAGGAAACCTTGCAGATCGTGATAAGAATATGTAAGTTTAGTATTGTATGAAAATAGCATGGTGAATGCCAAAATCTCAAATTTAAAAAAAATATGAATTCTAGCACTGTTTATTAGGTAAAACTAAGTTATTTAGCCCATCAATAACGTACAATTCATTTCTGGTATGTCCTTCCGGTGTCCGGATGTCCGTTTGTTCTCCTCTACAGGTCGCATTTCTCAATCGATTCTCGTGAGATTTTGTGAGCAGGTTCGATATTTTTTGGTCGAATCAGTTTTTTTTTTCCAAAAATGTAAAAAAAACATATTTTACCCGTTTTGAAAAATGTTCAAAAATAACACAAACCTTTCTTTTTATAATATTTTAATAGTTTGACAAAGAAACGACCACTCCACTCCGTCCACTTTAATGCAATAATATTTTTTATGATGTGTCTTTTGAATAACAAATGTTAGTAATAAGTTATTTTTTACATTTATTAATATCACGTTTGAAAAGTAACTTTTCCATAGCTTTCATATTATCATAACTTTTCATTTTACTTTAACTTTCTGAAATGTATTGGAAGTAAATAAACCATTACTGAAACATTGCACCGACGAGAGTTACAAACTTGATCTTTGAGACATCAGACACCCCTTCATGTCCGCTACGTCAGCGATTTGACAGACATCTTATTTCCTTACCGACACAAACGTCTCTGGAACTGTGAACTATTTCAAAATGGAGTGGCACCGGAAATCATGACGGCACTTTTGAAACGGCTTTCATATGTATTGCTTTTATTTAATGGTTTCAAACATAGGTACAAATGTGGGACGAATATTATTAATAGCAAAATGTAATATCCTGATGACATATAAAGCTTTTTAGGGAAGGAAATACTTTCAATGATGGTAAACTTTCCACGACCTTTGACTATACCGGATGACATTTCATGCACTTCTTCTTCTTTTTTTGTTATGGCAATCTACTTTCCTCTTGGAAGTATTTTTTGCCAGTGTCAAGTGTTAAATAGTTCAGTGGTAAATATTGTTTAATTTTTCATTAGAATGCGGGTGCATCGCATTCCAATGCTGCTTGGAGCATTTGGCACCAAGTATATCAAGACAGTTTACTCGGTTAGTTCTGCCGAGGAAGCCACCACTTCAATAAAAGTCTCAGCTTCACACAACCAAGATCGCGCCTATTTCAATTATCCCACATATTGTTTAGTTGCGTAGACACTTTGTACCATATAACTGCTCCAATTTTAAGACACAATATCCAATATGTATCAATTTGAAAATAATTAAAATAGACACCAAACCGAACTCGACAAAATGGCGCCAAAAACTCTCCGACATTTCATGCTATTTGATCTAAACTAAACCACAGAATATAATAGTACTAAACGTGCTGAAACATTCAATTACCAACTACTAATCCAGTTGGCAGGTAATAAATAGGTGGGCTTCCTGGAATTAATTCCCAAATTAATGAAATTTTGGGATATTGTTTGGGGATGGTGTTGAGTGTGGAACCTAAGTTTTGGACTTCGGGGAGCCTGTGGAATCTTAGGGGGAGGCAAAAACCTGAAAATAACCGGACTTTTTTCGGATTTTAACTTATATCTTCTAAACTATGCGTTTGTCGAAAACAGCGTAGACGATAAAGTTATAGAGCATTAAATCTTTTTGTTGGTGAAAATCCTTTTGAACCACTACTTACCCGTGACACAGAAAATGAAATTAAAGAACCATGGAAATTATTTACTGGGCGTTTTCTGAAAGTGCCGGCCATGAAAAACAAATGGTACAAATTGTTAGAACTAGCCATTTGAACAACAATATCCCAAAATTTAATTAAATTGGGAATTGTGTCCAAGTCGAACGACCTGCCGACTGGAGTATACCTTTGGATTTCTCTGAGCTGATTCTTGTGTTATCCTTTGTTTCTACTCAGTTTCTTATGTCACTGTTCCCAGGATCAAAATTATAGTACAAATTCAGTTTATTCAGTAGGGTATCAAAGTTAAACTTCTACCAAAAAAAATATGGTATTACAGTTTTTCTATAAACTGTTCATAAATAAATATAATTCTCGAACCTGCTCACAAAATTTCGCAAGAATCGGTTGAGAAAAGCGACCTGTAGAGGAAAACAGCCGGACGAATACGAAAAAAATACGAAAGCATTTTTGCCCAAGCTGAAACATGAAGAGTTGAGATGAAATGAAATGAAAGAATAAAGAGATTGCATTATAGTCAGAAACTCTTCACTTTGATACTGATAATTTATCGAACCACACTTTTACTTATGCAGAGTTCTAATTACCAAGTAACATCCACCTACGTAATTAGGGCAAAGAGATCACAATTAGAATAAGGTACCGTAACTCGGTCCATGCGCTGTGAGCTACTGTTATAGCGATGTAAATTAACGTGTGTGGAGAATGACGTCACACACCGTATAACGCTGCATTCAGGTAAAATGACGCAAATAATATTTAAGAATAGTTTGTTATGATGTTCGTCTTTGGTAGATTTGCTGAGTATGGATGACCTAAGCATGGTGTAAATGTTTTATGATATTTTTAGTAAGAACATTTTAAAACTCTTTTTCAAAGATAAGTAAAATTATAAGGTAATGTAATAAAAGCCGTACGAGCAAAAGATGATGTCTTAACATAAAGCGACCTGTTCGCTTTAAAATTCTAAAAGTATAAACACCAGTCAATCGTTTTACAAATTGAGGTAAACCAAAAGCAGAAACTCTTTAAGCGTCGTGAAAAATAAATAAGCAAGTAAAGAGGGCGTACATTTCACCCACCCGTCTGTCACCTTAAAACAAAATCAATACACATCACATCGTTGGAAATAAACGAAAACCGTATTTAGGTGCCTATATCTTTATCACTGTACGCGATCATTTGTATCCAATTTCCTCGGTATTCCGTTCAACAAAAAATATTCTACAGTGGAGGGGAGCGATCTCTTTATAAAGGTGCAGTGGGACACACTCATCGGCAGTCGTGGTCCGTTAATAATTCATGAACGTGCTTAGCGCGCGTGCTCCTCATCACGCCACACTTAACCCTGCGATCGCTTACTCACCCCTTATGTGTGGCTCGCAAAACGGCTTCGTTTTTAGCGACAATTTAGAGTTTAGATAGGTAGGTAACTTAAAATGTAAATTAGAATGTGTTTTCATACTGGCGCAGAGGCTAACATTGAAGCATCAGCAGTCATAAGCCATTAATGATTCATGAATGCGTTTGATAATCTAGCGTTAACTGCCCATACTATGCTGTAATATTGCACCTAAAAACAAATTTGAGCAATGTGAAAATAAAAAGTTGCATTGTGAAAACTTTTTATGATACTAGACTAGTAGTTTATCAAGTATAATATCATTATCAAGTTTCATGAGTGAGACAAAAGAACTTCAATTCACTGTTTTATTGAGTTTTAGTATAAGCGGAAAAATTTAATATCCAGTCAAGCGATGAAATACTGATAATTCCAAACTCTCATCGAAATATTATACATTTTTAAAATTGAACTATTTTATCCGTCATCATGGAAAAGCTTTTAAAGCAATCAGTTGTTGCGGGAAACTGGCACCGAGCAATATTAATTATTAGGTTTACTGTGAATGAAAGTCGGAACCTATAAGTAACCATTTTCACTAATAGTCGCATTTTGATTGTAACATTTATCTAGATTACCTTCTAGGTTTATACTAATTAATATTACTGTTTGAAAACTATGTATTTTTACATTACCTAAATGGGCAGTTTTATAGTACATTACTGCAGCGGCATGCAACACAGGCATTAAATGGTACCAAATGAATGGTAGTAAATGTCACCTAAAATGCACTAATTGAATAGCACTAAATGGCACCAAAGACACTAATGGCACTAAAAGTCAACAAACTGTACCAAATTAATTGCACTAATTGAATGGCATTCCAATATGTCACTAAAATGCATCAAATGAATTACACTAAATGTCACCGAATGCACCAAATGAATGGCACTAAATGTCACCATGGAACCAAATAGCACCAAATGAATGGCACTAAATGGTGTAAAATGGTAGAATATTATCTACCATGTTAACATGGTAGTTTTTGTTTAGGATCATTAGAAATAATTTAAAAAACTACCAGGGATCGTTCAAAATAAAAATTACTTACAATGTTAATAATTCTGTACAAAAACCACAAATTATCCAAAACCAAAATTACCAAACCTAGTATAAATTCCAAACAAACAAAAATTTTAAATAGTTCGAAATGAAAAAGTATTGAGTGTTCATAGTTACATTGCGGGCCGCTAAACATGGCAGATAGGATTTTCATACTTATATTGAAGGCGTGTTTTGGAGCTGTCAAAATAATAATCGATTTTCTAAGCGCTGAAAAAAAACTTTTTATTAGATGATTGGTGATTTTGTTTAATAAACATTTTAACTTTACCAGATTCTATCAATCACCTAGCATTTACTGGGATTTTTTTTCTGTTTTTTGTGTTTGTGGAGGACAGTTGTCTAAATCAACACTCTCTATTCCGAGATTACAAATATTCAATCTCAGACACGCCTACAATAGAAATAGAAACTGTCTAAACTTAAAGCAACATAATTACAAATCCAAAATTTCGTAACTTATTCAACTTTTCACAGCATGCTCGTAATGCTCATCCAGGCAAACGAGCTTAGAGCCTTTACATATTAACCTATATGTTTTACTCCACTAAACATTATCGGTTCGGGAACACAGAGGATTTTATTAACGTCACACTTTGAAGCGAAGCACCCACTGTGAGGGGTAATTAGGTGAAAGATTCACACGACCGCCGGACCGAGTGATCGCGTTAGACAAATTAGAACATAATTATTGAGCAAAGGCCCTTTTATAACTCGGCAAACTTAATATCTGCAAAGGTTTTTCCCATATTCCTTCTCTATGCAAAGGATATAAAGTTCAAAATTAAATTCGTATTGCTTTATAAGGGAAAAGGACATTGATTGGAAAGGGTGGGTAGTATGATCCAGTAATTGCGTATCGATACGATTAATAGATCCTTTTAAGCTTTATAAAAAAACAACAAAATGCTCGTTATCCATATTATAATATTGTAAGGATTATGTAATAACTGTTTTAGATTTAAATCGGAATATATTATTTATTTATTTATATTTATATAATACTAAATAATATACTAGAAAAAATACGACTCGCACCAGATCATTATATATTATATTATTTTACTACATTATATATTTATACATATAATATAATGTTCAACCATAACTCTTTTATTTATGACCCGATTTAGATGTTTTTTTAAAGAAGATGCTTTAACCTTTTGAACGCCAGAGCTCAAACGCATCGGCGCCCTTCCCACGCCAAGCCATAAATTCAGAGCAAATACCTACAAATAAAATAGGAATGCCAACGATGTTATCGATAAGTTGTCAATAACCGATTTAATCTCTGCTATTCGTCACATATTTTTGAAATAAAATATATTTTTTTGATTTCGTATTATTTAACAGCAGTTACAAAATTCTATACAAAGTAAAAGTAGACATTAGAACTACAAACGAATAAATCAGGTAATAATAAGATACATCACTAATCTCGTTCGTGTAGGCATTCGCTGTCGGGAAGACCCGACTCTGGCGTGGTTGGCACGACCTTTGACAGCTTTCTTGCGTGCGAGGTAATGATGTGACATTTCAAGTAAACTTATAATTATTATTATAAATTATAAACAACAAGGTAAAGAAAGGGTTGTCTATTAGAGTACTAATTAATTACTTAGCTTTAGTTGATTTTCTCCGTTTTTACTTAAAGAGGCCTGTTACATCTCGATCATGATTTTTGCGTAAAATGCCCCTTTTCACATTTTATAGTAATTTTCCAGTTGTATTTATCGTTTTTATGGAAATAGGATAATAAATTCATGCTTAGTATAACAAATTTTCACTCTGCGAGAAAAAGCTGAGTTCGGACGGCCGGCACATATTTTGTAGTAATTTTGCAGTTGTATTTATAGTTTTTATCGAAATAAGATAGGATAGGAAATCACTAGCAGTCTCCCGTAGCGCTAATGACGTCACCGCTTGACGTGTCTTCCCGACTGTGGCGTACAGGTAACTGTCTATGCGCTGTTCCGTAGGGATGCGCGAGAGTGAACAGTTAACTATCGATCGATAGATATAAATAGTAATCATTTTTCAATAATTTCATAAATATTACGCATTAAGAATATTCAGATACAAATAGTTGCTATTAAAAAATAATTATCGATGTAGTAGTAAGCTGCTTTCAATAAAATATTTCATAAATTCAAAATTTAATTTACCTAACTTACCCATCACTAGCTGTCGTGTCTTGCCGACTGTGGCGTGAGGAGAACACCATTTCGGTTAGCAATATTTAGTGATAATTTTTGCTAGTGAAATGTAACTGATGGATATATCTTCGTGCCATTTTACAATACATCATTAAAGTACTTTTAAATAATAGGAAAAAGAAACACAGAAAAGTTGATTTAGTATGTTTATTTTGTGTTTTAAAAATGTCGTTTTCTCGTCGGCCATACACGACGGTGGCGTGTTGGGCACTTTTTCATTTGTCGTCCAGTGCCGACCGTGGCGTTCAAAAGGTTAAGGGTGATCCCAAATAATAATTTATGAACCTTGAATTTTGAAGATACAGAAGGGAACTCTTCAAAATCTAATAGGGATCGAACGTGTTTGAAATATTGGTAAATATATACACTCTCTTTCAGACTTTCAGCTATTATAATATTCTGTGCTTATAAGTCTGATTAAAAGATTGGAAATTCATTCTTTATTTCAATATTAATAAGTAGTTCGTTTTAAGATTTAACTTTCGCAAAGTGTTATTAGGATGATGTATGCGAGATATCAAAATTATTGGAATTGATTATAAGTAATATAATATGCTCAGTACCATCATAAAATAATTTTAGCTAAAGTGACATTGTTAAACATCAGGTTCTATCGCAAGTTTGTTAGCTGAAGGTGTTTAACAGCAAGTTTTAAGTGTCAACTTGAACTTGAAGCTTGGTTCGAAGAAAATTCGCTCTAAGAGAAATAGTTTACCTTGACATACATAAAAGCCGTGCTTATGTCATTCTGCATAATATTTGATGATACAACTTTTACTGGCAAAAGTTATGACGGGGCTTTTCTGTGCTACGCGTTTAACCGCAAAATTAAGTTGGTTTGTAATAGGAAAATGAGCGAATTTTTAAACAAAAATTCAGATTCATCAGATACTAGGTGCTACAAAAGTACCCCTAATGCCGAATATGGTATATAGGGACCATCAAACTGAACAACTTTTACTATGGGACCAACTTTGAAATCGCGAAAAAAAAATCAGCCGTTTCATACAAAAATTAATTACGAAAATAACAAAATGTATGAAACAGCTGATTTTTTTTCGCGATTTCAGAGTTGGTCTCATAGTAAAATTTGTTCAGTTTGATGGTCCCTATCTACCATATTCGGCATTAGGGGTACTTTTGTAACACCTTGTATATATGTATTTGTTGGTAAAATATACGAACTATTAATCATTATCATCAAATATCAAATTCATAGGTCAATGGAAATATAAAAAATACTTCAGTACAACATTTTGGAAAAAAGCTGACTTTGGCGGCTCCATTATGCCTTTATTTAACACACACAGTAATTTCTTTAGTGTCCTAAATGGTCGTCGCGCGAGATACTATAGTATAAATGTGTCATCGTGCAATGAAAACGTACATAATTTATGTGACCTTAATAAATAATTTAAAAACCATTGTTAAAAGACGCTTATGGGTAAAGGTTATTATAAAGTAGACGATTATCTAAAAGACCGAAATGCGTAGAAATGATGTAACATGTAACACATAAGTACTTTGTTGTTAATAATCCCGTTGTAGGTACTGCATTTGGTAACGATATATTTAAGTTTGTAAATATCGTTATTTATTTCTGTCAAAGCTGATAAGTTTTGCGCCTGTTCTTCTTGTCAGTTAAAAAGTCTGGAACGGGTGGTAGGAAAATGTGGACGATTCAAAAGTGCTTAATTATTAAGTTTATTTGAATAAAAAAATTTTAACTATTAACTATTGACTATTGAATGTGTACCACTTAAAACCTTTGTTCTAAGAATTCATAAACAAAAAAAGGCGAAAATCTAAGAAAATTCTTCATTTACCTACGTATTATTTGAATATTATTATCTTAATAAACAACCTCTCATTATTCAAAAGCCTATATTCTTTCCAGTAAGTACCTACATAATATTTCTGAGTTTTTTTTTCGGTTAATATCAAAGGCTAGGTAATACATAAATTATAAATGTAACCGGCTTTTTACCCTTCGTTTTTCTTGTTTGCCTATACTTCATTTTAATTAATAACCCATGTAACATTTTACTATTGCCAAGGTAAACGTCCGTAACATCGGACCTTGCACTCAAGAGGCAAGTTCAAGTTGATACTTATTGAAGTTGCAGGCCAAGAGCCTTGCAAATTATTTAGCATCGCGACCTTGAGATTGTCGCGTTCGAATTTTGCCTGCCCTGCGATATTTGATAGTAGGTAGGTAGGTAGGTAGATAGGTTTAGTGGTAGGTAAGTACCTAATCTAAACATTTTTATGCGGCACGAGTTTCTTGATTCTTATTACGAAACAAACAAATAAGGAGCCAAATTAAATACTGCCAATTTATCCCAATGTAAGATTTCCTTGAGTACTACATATTGAAATAATTTTATTACTATTACGGATAATTACGCTCGGATTTTTTATACGCCAAATAAAACATCGGTAGGTAATCCAGAGATTCTACGATCTATCTATTTAGCATAAGTTAGTAACTCACTTATAGTTGCAAATAAACCGGTTTTAAAACAAAATCAGGTTTAAAACCACGACCACGTGGTCAGTACACTATAAAACTAGTTTATTTGCAACTATGCACTCACTTATGTATTGAATCCGTATTGAATCCGTTATTTAGTATAATCTACTACAAGTTTTGCTAAGTTTGAGTTTAATAATGGTGTTAGTTAAGATAAATAATTATATTAGAAAAAATACTAGAAAAAATCGACTCAACCGGTAGCACTTCAGACGGGTCAGAAAAAATAGCATTGTGAATGCGAAAAATCTCAATTGAATAATGATGTAAGTTGTCCGAAATTTTACTGAATACTTAATCAATAAAATTGGATAATGCATCCTAATATTTTCAATGGTTATTATCGCAAACGTTATATTAATAATTAGCTTGTCATGGCTTACTTTTACAGTGTAAATGTACCTATATTCTAAATAAGATAATAATTATACCTACATTGTAACACCTTGTATACATCATGTTACAAAAATACCCCTAATGCCGAATATGGTATATAGGGACCATCAAACTGAACAACTTTTACTATGGGACCAACTCTGAAATCGCGAAATAAAAATCAGCTGTTTCATACAAAAATTAAAATATCAAAATGTATGAAAGAGCTGATTTTTTTTCGCGTTTTGAGAGTTGGTCCCATAGTAAAAGTTGTTCAGTTTGATGGTCCCTACATACCATATTCGGCATTAGGGGTATTTTTGTAACATGTTGTATAATTGTTGAAAAAACGATTTGACGTCAAGAGGCAAACGTCGAAGAATATTTGTTTCTTCTTAGTTTTTCAAGTTTCGTGATGTTTCAATTCCGATCACTGAATTATTGGAAATAAAATATAAAACCATTCGTATTTTGGTGCGACAAGCGGAAATAAAGCCTGTCGACAAATCGACGGCGAGCGACGATCGACACACGGCAGTACGCAAATACCACGTTTCGGAAAAAAAATGCCAAAATCCACGCTACAATTTTGAAGGAAAGTCGTATTCCATATTGCTATCGTACGGTTTTATGTTGGTACATACTTTAATAGGCGTTTTCGGATTAGATATTGCAGCTTGAATAAGCGCACTGCAGTTTTAGACTCAAGACTTATGTAAGTTCAGTTTGGATCCATCCTAGTAAAATTATAACCATTTTTATGTTTAAATTGTTTAAACTTTGTACCACAAGTCAAGTCAGTTAATAAAATAAAAGTCATTGTCTTATCTATCATAAACAACTTGTAAATGCAAAAACGTTATGTTATCGTAAATGCAAAAACCAAAAACTTTAAGTCAACCAAAGAAACCGTGTTTTTTGGTTTTGTTTTTAAATATTACACGTCTCTATTTATACTAGAGGTACCTTACCTTTTTTTGCACACTTTTATGATTCTGTGGACTTCTGGTTTAGTTTAAAAACTGAAGTTAGTTAGTTGGAACTTAACCGGAACTTGTGAAACAGGCTTTCGATAATGACACATCATATAACATTCGATCTAACTATCAGTTGTGACTCAATTTTAATAAATAACTTTGTATGTTTTTTTATTTTATATTGTAATCATTTGGGGTTGGGGAGAAGGGTTTGATAGATTTTAATGTTGTTTTAATGTATACTTATTATTATGTATATTATAATATAAAAAGTATAGTTCAAATTTGTATAAGTGGAGCTGACCACTCAATTAATTTAAAATATACCAATTTAACCACAAAAATAGCACTACAACAACTCTTAAGTGACTGGGGATGGTGATTAAAATACACCCGACTTTAACCTTCAACAAACATCCTTTAAAACGGTTTATGATAGATAACTTGTCCGGGGCCGTATAGGTCCCCATTCATTACCTGGACAAAGGAGAGTGTTTCCCAGGTTAAATTGAGTGCAGAGAGCCAATCCGAACTGGGCATCTGCTCACGACACCGCATCTGACAGACGGGGTTTTTTAATTTTTGGCTCCAAGCCCATGCCTTGTTTGTTATTTGTTTTAACCATAGACTACAAATAGCGTATAGAGGAATTTACGCACTAAACAATTTAATAAAACTCTTATACAGATACTAACGAGTATCCATGCGCGTAAATCTCAGAAATGAATAAAGACCATAAAGTTTAAACTGTCGAAGTAAAACAAAAAAAATATTATCACTAATCAATAACCACTTTGTAGTCTTTAAATTTGAGATTTTAGCATTCATTATGCTAGTTTTATACATTACTAAATACTCGGTAGCTCAGTGGTAAGAGCATTGGACCAGACTTCCAAAGGTGTCGGGATCGATTCCCGTCCGAGAATATGATCTGGTGCGAGTCGAATCTTGTCTAGTATATTATTTAGTATTGTATAGCCACAATGTATTCTATGCTACAGCATAAAAATCCTTTTGCTAAAAACTTCCGGTAAAAAATATCTATCATGACCTGCAGAGGTATATTTTGACATCAAAATGATTGAACGTTCCTTTGTATGTAATATTCACCACTCAAACTTACGCACTCACCAGATATGAAATAAAATACTTACTTTTTAGCGGATACTAGCGCGGTTTTATTGAAAGTAATTTGGTAATTAGTATTTGGTTTGATTTTTAATTTCCCGACGTTTCGGCACCTTTCGAAATCAAACCAAATACCAACTAATTACTAAAGTACTTTCAATAAAACCGCGCTAGTATCCGGTAAAAAGGGTTTATTTCATATGACCCTTTTGTAAGTTAACCACAAACTTGGGTTGGCTGAAGTTCACCAACACATAAACAGCTGATTAAGTTTTAACCGTAGTTTTTGACGTTTTTATTGAGAAAATGTCAAAAACTGATGGTTAAAAATTAATCGGCTGTTTAATAGTTGGTGAACTCGGGTCTAAACGCTAATTTAGTCTATCCTAACACGGCACTCTCATAGATAGATTCAGTAAAGTTCTGTGGTATTTTAGGTACATCAGAAATGGTTTAAAAGTCTATCCTTAACTAAGTCTGTGGTATGTAACCTGAGTTTACAGAGTTTCCAAATTGAGAAGTGCGTTTGAATACTGCCCGATGAAATAAGTTTCCACTGTTCAAATCGATTGACTTTTTTATAAACAAAGGTAGCGAGACTACACAATTTTTGAACTGCAAAATAATTGGACATCAATTACAAAACAATAAACCGCTGAAAGTTTTGGATAGGTCACAGCTAAGTTATTATGACTGTGTGTGTTTTTGACATTACAAAAAAAGGGCTATCATTGCTAAATTAGATGAGATTTCGTAGCGTGATGCCTACTATCAAATTTAGCCGAATTTTTTAAACTTTCATAGAATCTCTAGCATAATAGACAAAATTATTAAAATTCTTATATATTTACTTTGGATAGACAATGCCTACTTTATAGCGCACGTGTGGGTTGTGGCCACTGAACCGGATTTGGCCGGTAACATTAAATAAATTATAATGACAACATCACATACATTGCTCCGATACCAAAGTAAGTAGCTAAAGCATTTATGTTATGGAAATCAGAGACAACGGTGGTATCAGAAACACCCAGACCTGAGCCAATATGGGAAAGTTAGTTTTTCTAAATTGACCCAACGGGGATCGAAATCCCCAGACCTCAGAGATGGCGACATCATGAAAACCGGTGTACAAAGCCACTCCACCACGGAGGTCATCATTGATTAGTACATTTTGAGAAATCTCCTCCTCCTCCTCGCGTCGTGTTCCTCATTACTAAGGGTAGTGATTCCCCCAATGGGAAGTTATTTTTTCTTTGATGATGCCCCTCCATCGATGTCTGTCCTTAGCGTCATGGAGTGCATCGTGTAGCTTGGTGTTCAGCGTTGAGCGGATTTGGTCAGACCACCTAGTTGGGCTTCGACCTCTCGGCCGTTTGCCATCGACTTTGCCAATTTTTGAGAAATAGTCCGATGCATGTTAAATTAAAGGATAATATTCTCATGTCTTTGTCAAGTCTTGTTTATTTAAATTCATCAAAGAAGTTTACTTAAAGACTTCAAAGTCCATCAACTAAGTTGAGTTGTTTTGTTATTGATATAAATAATTGGTTATAAAATCTTGTTTTTTAGATAGTCTTTTTGATGTAGGTACATAATTATATATATTTTTTCTAATTATTGGTATGCAATGTCAAACTAGCGAGGCTATCATCAAGTTGATGCGTGTTTATTAACACTAGTTATTATCCAAGGCTATAAAATACTGTCACTGGTGTACATTCCATAATCATTATTAATTTAATAAAAGTAAAATAAAACATGTTTGGTATAAAAAATAAGGTATTTGCGTCTCAATATAATTAGGTATTAAAGTTATAAATTAAATACACGTGATACCAGAACAGTATCTATTACACGTATTAATTTGCCAATTAACACAGAAAATTGGCTAAATTTATAAACAACATCAGTAACATAGGGTGTTTTCGACTCCTAACTTATTAACCGACTTCAAAAAAAGGAGGAGGTTCTATGTTCGTCTGTTTTTTCAATCACTAATAAAAGCATACAATTATTTTCCAACCATTTGCTTTGCTTTTTATTTATTTTTAAAGAGTATTATGGGAAATAAAAGATAAGATTGTACCTTCCAATTACACTATGTTATACTTTAATCAAATTAAAAACAATAACAAAAAATTAATGTTAGCTTTTTTTCATCAAAATTTTAATTAAGGGTCTATTGATCAACGAATTGATTCTAGAGCCATATACAAATTCTAGGTGTGAAAATTCTAAGCTTTCATTAAGCATTATATATTTTTGGATGTTTGGAAGCTTTTTCCTTAACATTTTGACGTCTTCGACATCACTATACCAATCTATTTCACTGACAAACATAATTATAGGAGCACTGACAAGTGATATATTGTATAAAGGAGGTTTACTCATTGAATACATCTTCAAATTTTTTGACGTGCCATAATCAAATCTTTGAAATCTTTTGTTTTTATGCCATTGTAAATATTGAATTATGGTGTAAGCTGGAAGTCCTGCTGGTAAATGGCTGTCAATTATAGCTGCTCTATCAAATGGCACATAACTTGATTTTCTTAAACCAAAATAAAGAAAAGCTTCTGTGTGGCATAAGTCTTCTGATAACTTTTTGTAACAATTAACTTTGCTGAATGCTGTATCCTTGTTGAAAGGAAGCAGATTATACAAACCCGAATCTACTGTGAGTAAAGAAATTAGTTTTATATGACTACTAAAGATCGACATAAAGGGAACTTTGATATTACTGACCCATGCCACGGGAGCCAGATGAACAGCCACTTGTATCTTGCTGTTGTACTCAGGCTTCAAGCTGCACATAATATAAAAAATAGTTGTTCCTTGAGAAAATCCGACATAAGACAACTTCTCGTATGAAGTGACGTTTAAGATGTGGTCAATCGTTGCAGGTAAATCTCGAATGCCCATTTCATCTAAGCTGAAGTTCCAATACTTCTCTTCTGAAAGGTTTTGTATGTGTTCTTTGCTATATCTGTTCCCGCGGCAGTTGAGCAGCCATACATCAAATCCAGTATCAGCTAGTTGATACGCCAATGACCGGTTCGGACCGAGAACTAGCCATTCATCCGAAGAATCAGTGAAGCCATGTACTAACATAACTGGAGGTCCTTTCTTTGGTATTCGGAAAAGAGTCAACACATATCCATCTTCTGTTGTCACTGAGATCTTCTCGGGATTGTAACCATACTTGGTCAACATTTCAAAAGAGTCCAAAAAAGCGTCTGAGTCTAAATCACTTAATGCAATTTCGTCAATGGATCTAAGAAAAATATTAGAAACTACAGGACAACTCACTAAAACCACAAAACAAAAGAGATCATTTTTAAACGCCATAACTGTTATTAAATTTCGTAGTTTAATAACTAAACACAAGAACTGAATGCTAGAGGCAACGTGTTTGGACTGGTAGTTACGTTTAATCGCATTCAATGTCAAATAGTAGCTAACTGGAATATGAGATGAAAACCGTCATTGACCTTTACTTCAATTTTGCGTGCCTACGCACGAGTTGCGAATTGCGATGCGTGCTTTTTATTTAAGGCTCCTATATACCTCAAGTGGCGCTAAGTACATAATGTATCGAAAATTCACATGTACAGATTGAAGCTAAGGTTCTATAGTTTATTTACAAACAATAACTACAGCAAAATTTTGTTTGTTGTAGTAGTAGTTCGCAAAAGTGATAAAAGTGGCCACTTTTGGCACATTTGCGAGCCTTAAGCTATACAATTAACCAATGTAATTAAATGCTGAATTTAATAGGAAGGTACCTATGATGGGTAATATAACCCACCACGCGGGCCCAATGCGGATTGGTACTTAACGACTGCAAATGCAGCCGAGACCAACGGCTTAACATGCCTTCCAAAACACGGAGGAGCTCGAGATAATAAATAATACATTTTTGGTCACCCATTCCATGCCCGACCCTTGCAAAAGTTGCTTAACCTCTGCAATCGCTGGGCCAAGCGCTACGCCAACGAGCTCCTCATCTTCTCTAATTTTTACGCTATCAAACTGCATAATGTATCATATTTCGTGATTTCAACAAACTTGGCACCGTCAAACTTTAAAATCTACGGTCACCAACAACGCACCAATTTTCTACTAAAATCTACACGTGGCGTGGAAAGCAGTAATCCATCTTGCTGCCTACAACTGCATCGTAACATGATTCATGTTTCTTGTACGCCAAACACGACGTAGGTACAATTATTTCGTAATATTTGTAAACATCATGTATTATAATATCAGCGATGAGATAATTGATAGGTACTCGACGATAAACAAACGGTGAATGACTATTCAGTAAGTTTTGCGCATTGTTTGTGAGATCACTTTCTGATGGGAGTGTGCCCGCTAGCCCATTGACATAAAATAAAAGGTGAACAGAATTGATGAACTTATTTGACATCTGCGGTGACAGGATCCTCAAGGGTCAAAGGTTAGGGCATTTCTTAAAGTAAATTGAGTGAAATAGATTCGAAGGTGAATAATTTTAGTAAAGGTAAGTAAGTCAAAACTTTCGTAATTCATTACTTAGTATTTATATATGTTACCTACTTATTAGATACGTGGTGTCTCGTATTCTCCTGAGAAATATAGTTGTTAATTCTTAAATATTAGGTATCTATTTCACATTTGAATACGTATATCTGTGTGCTGCTATGATCAAAGGTGGTTTTAATGACCACTATAAGGCTAAAACCTTCAGTTGAAACTTCCATCTAATCGCTTGTTTGCAGTTTGGCAACCACCCTCAAAAACTTCTACAGAAAATTATGTAAACGTTAAAAGAACTGAATAAAGTTCTAAATAAGTTGAAATTATATGCCCCTTCGTTAAAGGTATTTTTGCATTTACGCAAAATTCGGTAGATAATGCTGTTTTCCCCTTATTAAAGGGAATCAACTAAACCGTAATAATTTAATTGAATGTTTTACCGATTAAGGGTTACCTATATTTAAGCTCCTGAAAATATCGGTTTCCTGTAAAAAGTTGTAATCAAAAACCGTAGGTATGTAAAGAAGATCTAGGCTCGGAAAATAACATGTTTTTGAACCAGTACATAAAACTATTTACAATCTGTCTAAATCTTATAACTTTCATTAAAAAGATAAGATGTTTGATATACAAGTTGAGTTGACAAAAAACACATCATACAATTTAGTCTTAAAATAATATCACTTTCCAAGTTTTAATACTTGGTTATTATTATTATATTAGTGAGTTTATCAAAAACATTCATAAGAATGAAAGAAAGTATATAAATACTAAAGTAAGAACCTCGTAAATGAACCAATATTAAAATGTCAAAAGGTGCCTAAGTACCTAAGTTTTAATAACCTCTACATGCCTATAGCTAGGTACATACTTACTATTAATTTTCATTTGAGAACTGTAAAAAATGTAACAAACAACAATAAAACTAGTGGCTGTGTGAGCTGTAGACCTCGGGTTTGTGTCATTTTTTGAAATGGCAGCTGAAATATGATTTTTCCACATAATATATTTCCGCAGTTTACGAAAAACTGAATCGACAAAAAAACTTTTTATCTATCGAATCTGCTCACAAAATTTCACGAGAATCGGTTGCGGAATGCGACCTGTAGAGGAGAACAAACGGACAGCCGGACACCAGAAGGACATACGAAGCATTTTTACCCAAGCTGAAACGGAGACGCTACGCTCGCGCTTTGCGTTCGCTCGGTCAACTAAAAATATACCTACCTATGTCCTCTGATAGGTAATAAAAATGTGTGAAGTAGAAGTAGTGAACCGAGAACTTTAGACATCGACGGCAATTCACTTAAGGGGGTCGATCACGCCACCGCTTCCTACTAAAAGCTACTAAAAGCTCTCCATAAAAGCAATAATTGAATTTGCGTAACGTAATTCAGTGAGGAGATGCTGTCAAAGGTAGGTTCCGGACACATTACACCCAACTCCTATTGATTAATAAGTACTACATATTATAGAGAATTACACTTTATTTCTAATTTAACTGTTTATGACTTTACATAAAAGTTGTGTTAACCGACACTGATAATGTCTTAACTAAAAAAGTGTTTTCTACCATGTTCTTTGTGTGTGTGCCTGGTATCCGATGCTTTAAAAATTGCCACATAAGAAATAAGTACTTAAAATGTAAAACCTGTTTCTCATTTTGTGTAAACTACCATGTTTTTATGAGAATGTGTTAAATATTGTTTTTACCATAACGTAGATACTGAACTCGTATTGGTAAATTTGCATTGCATTGCAGAGTTCACAGCGAGATCATTTTTATAACCCTCGGACCAACCCTTAGATAAGCTCTCTTCTTAGCCTGATGGTTCAAAAATGTGGCCCAAAGAGTACGCCCATTTCATGTAAAAAAAACATACCGGTCAAAATCATAACCCACCTTTTTGCTTCGCCGTAGTCGGGCAAAAAACCCACGACGGTTAAAAACTTAGTTATTCCTAATTGAAAAACATTAAATATTTTTTACGAAAAACCCCTGACCAAAAGTGATGTAGGTAAGTAATTACTATACCTACATATTTATACACCTATGCATAAATTACAAATGCAAGAAAAATCTGTAGGGGGCTCCGCTGCCATTGCCATCTCTTTGTTCTACTTAAATTAACATTTTAAGAAAAACAACTATATAGCATTAAAAAAAAAATTAACTACAACTGCAAAATATAAGTTCAATCATTTCGGGGCAGGTAATGGCAGCCCCGCGGATTTTTCATCGTAGTACACTAGTAATAGTATTATATTATCTGTAGTAGTACCTACCCTTTTGCAAGACTTGGCAGCCACTTTGTAGGCTCTAGTCTGAACGATGATGATTCCTCTACCTAGGCCTTTAAAAACTACTTAAGCAGTCTGTGACTTGGACACGATTCCAGTTTAATATTATTAGTTTTACAGGAAGCTGGAATCTATTAATAGTCAAAAGGAAATGAAACATCCACAACAAATAATTCAATAGGAAGTTTAATTATTTCTATTGAAATTATTTTCAAATATTTGGTGGAAACATTAGGTACTTAATTTTAAGAAGTAAGTTATAACTAAAAAACTTAAAATAGTTTTTTTAATTGAAAACACCTTGGTTATTTCAGAATTTTTATCTTAGGGATTGAAATTGTAAGAGTTTAATATAAATGTTACTTTCTATTACAGAAGTCTTGTATTTTTGTTTTTGACCCATCAAATTATATTCAAATAATAAGTTGTCAATATAGTTTTCAGTAGGTACCTACTCATTTATTAATTTATAGGTATAGGTATTTATAGGTAGGACGTTATTAGTGTATAGGTAATATGTTTTGTGTTATAGATGAATACGTTTACATCACTTCACAAAAAAATTACTGAAAACAGGTGGTAAATGTTTATTGCAAAATAAAATTGTGATGAATGTAGGTAGAAGAATAAAGGCGTACAGAATGCAAAAAAGTAGGTAGAATGAATGACGAATATAAATGTAAACAAAGTATATTTTGATTATTTTTTCAAAACTGAGTACCTACCTACCTAAGTTATTGTTACACGCTTAGGTAGGTCATATTTTTCACATCTCAAAAATTTTTACACAACACAAATTAATATTGATTAAATATTTAAGAAATGACAGTAATTTTTCCGTTTTTTTGGCTCTCCTGTTAAGGCGCGTAGTCTGAACACTAGCGCCGCCATTGGAAAAAAAATCATAGTGCTTAAATAAAGACGAAATTGTGAATTATCTCTCTGTAGTGCTAAAAGTGGCCACGTTTCGCAAAAAAAAAACCATTAAACTAAACGACAGTCTAGAAAATATTGTTTAAGCTATAATAAGTAACAAAAAGCTTCTTCGGAGTGCACTACAGAGAGATAATTCACAATTTTGTCTTTATTTAAGCACTATGTATGTTGTTTTCCAATGGCGGCGCTACTGTGCAGACTATGTCCTCTTAAGTTACACTTTTGATATGTTTATTTTTATTTTATTTTATTAGGGACGGCAAACAGTTTACACAATATTGTATTTCATAGATACCTATGTTCGTACAATTTTGATTGTTTCATTGTGAAACACACACTGTTATCAGCGTATTAGCTAATCCTCAAAAGAATTATTCTTCTGACCTCAAGAGAATTATTCTTCTGAGAGCTAGACCATATTATTCAATACCTTTATAAATAGGTATATAAAAATAAATAATTTTAAATAAGCAACAAATTACTTGTTATGTGCAATTTTACCGCTTTATTCGTTTAGCCGTCGATGTTTTTATTAATTTTCTTCGCTTATCAAACAAGTCTAAAAAAACTATTCCATTAAAATTTTGTGCATTAGTTTATACTTAGAGTTTATATCATAAATGATGTTCTGTTTCCGAGAATTTTTGCAAATGATACCAAAATGGGTCCAAGCATAGCATCGTATACAGAAACTTTCGGAGGTTTGTGATTAATGTCTCAGAATCGAATTCGAACCGAACACGTCTAAGTGTGCGAACGCCCTAATACAGCATTAAGGCGATTACGATTAACACACTGCCACGCATATTATAGCTCTTAAAAATGCCTTAAATTAAAAGTTAATGCTCCTAACGTACAGGTTGGGCAGAAAGAGAGGAAATTAAATAAAATGGAACTAAAATTTTTCAGTACAAAATATAGTCAGTGTTGCCAAGTAATTCGTGATTTTGACGTGTTTGCATAGAAAGTAGCGCCCTCATTTTTTGTCAACTCTTTATGGTCAAGCTGTAAGCAACGTATTATTGAAAAAAAAACCGATAGGATATGAACACCCTTTTGAGCACGACACGACAGCACACTATGAGCACGGGTCTGGATCACAGTTACTTATTGCATTTGACTGACGATGAAGTGATGTTTTTGGCTTTGGCGCCATTTTATGGAGTTCATTGCGGTAGCTATTTTAATTATTTGCAATAATATTTGATTCATAGCGGATTTTGTGTTTAAAATTGGTGTAATTTGTGTTACGAGGTGTCTATGCAACTGAACAATATATGGAATCATTGAAATAACTAACCGAGTAAACTGACTTGATATACTTACTGGGTGCCAAATGCTCTAAGAAGCATTGGAATGCGATGCACTCGCATTCTATTGCAAACCGAAACAATATCGAACCATATCCAACACTTGAAAGTGGTAAAAGTATTCCCTGAAGACTTAGAGCATAGAAGAGTAAATTGCCATAACTAAAATAAAAGGACTGACGTTGTCTGTCACTGTCACGTTGACGTATGTGCATAATCTTGTCTTGTCTTGTTTTTGTTACATAATTTTAAACAAAATGTTTTTCATGTTACAGACGACGTATATAATGTGCCCGTATTATCAAGTAATTGCGGCGGATACACATTATACAAGGTTACGAACTAATACTAAATAACAGTGATCATTTCGTCATAATGAAGCATGAATGTGTTGTGCTGTTGAAATCCAAACGAGTGGTTTTCACTTTGAGTACACGCTAAATAAATATGGCAACGTTGAGTAATATTATAGAAAATGATGGAATGAAAATAATATTAGCTGAATTCACTAGACTTGAAGGTAAGGATAAATACAACATTGTTTCATAAAAAAAGTAACATAATAAAGTTAAAGTTAACTAGTGCTTAAAAAGACTTGCCTTGTTTTAGTTGTTTCAATGATGTTAAATTGTGTTATACTTTTCTCTACTTTCCTGATGTCTTGTATCATTAAGACATACCTACTTACCCTTTTTATCAGTATTAGATTGTCATAGTTTTAACTGTTTGACTATCAGCTGGTGAATACTACATAATAAAAAATATTTTATATTTATTAGGTACTTTGTTATTTTTCAGAACAGTGTTATTTAGAAAATGCAGGGTCATCTTTATATCCTCAAAGTTTGTTACGTCGTGTGAATCAAGATTTACTCAACAATGTGTATATGAATCCACATTCTGATAAATATACAAAAGATTGTGTAGATCAAATTAGATCATCAATATTGAGGTTTTTTAACACAGATCCGTCAGAGTATTCAGTTATTTTTACATCTGGAACAACACAGTCTCTGAAATTAGTAGTTGAATCATTTCAGTTTGCTCAAAACCAGAATGGAGAAGAAAATTGTGGCTCTTTTGTTTATTTGAGGGATAATCACACTTCTGTACTTGGTTTAAGAGAGCTAGCTGCTGAAAAAGATGCTGATATTATTCACATAACTCATGATGATTTCCTATTAGCAATAAATCAACCACAAACCTCTTTATGCAGAAAGAAATATAAAAAAAATGATGGCAATACATTACTTGTGTATCCTGCACAAAGCAATTTTAATGGATTCAAGTATCCAATAAACTGTATAGAAAATATAAAAGATGGCTGCCTTAACAGCCTAGTTAAAAAACACTTGTGCAAAGTCAATTGTAACTGGTATGTTTTGCTTGATGCTGCTTCTTTTTTATCAACAAACAAACTCGATCTGATGAAATGTCAGCCAGATTTTGTTGCACTATCATTTTACAAAATATTTGGATACCCAACTGGATTAGGAGCTTTATTGGTAAAGAATAGTAGCATTGATGTGTTGAATCAAAAAAGATACTTTGGTGGTGGTACTGTTAACATTGTTCTAAGCAGTGAAGATTACCATGTAAAGAGAGAAATATTCCATGAAAGGTAAATTATTATTATTGTTTTCAATAGGCCTTCAGCTTTACGTTGTACCTAATGAATTCTGTACCTACTCACCTGTTAAACACCTGATAAAACAAAGTGGCTAGCATATATTTGCATGTTAATACTCGATTCGACTAACAACTTTGGTACATATTCACTGTTAAATTATGTTTTAATATGTATCTAATGAATTACTTAATGTTTAAACTTACCATCTGACAGAAATGTTTTTTTTATTTTAGATTTGAAGATGGCACCCTTCCATTTTTATCTATAATTGCTTTAAAACATTGTTTTGATGTTATAAATGGGTTAATCCCAAAGGTGGTCAATAATGATGTAATGGAAACTATATCATATCACACTTATTATTTGGCCAAAGATTTATATCTTCAATTAAACTTGCTGTACCACAAAAATGGTAAAAAAGCTGTTGTATTCTATACAGATACAGATTTCTCAGATATCAATAAACAGGGTGCAATTGTGACTTTCAATATAAGGAGAAAAGATGGATTTTACATAGGATATGCTGAGGTAACTATTATTTTGAAATAGATATTATGCTTGCTATTTCCTCTTTCTAAAATTTTGGTTTCAATGGATAGGTTTCAAATTTTATGAAAATATTAGCTTAAGTCCTCTAATGTAAAAATGAGAGAGTACTATTATTTATTGTGTGGTTAGAGTTACTTTCGTATTTAGGTTAAATGGTTGTACCTATGATTTTGTTTTGATAAAGAGTAAAAACAATGATTACCTACCATGTAGGTTGATATTTTTATCCATCCATCCCATCAGTGGTTAGTTTTTTTCTTTGATCACATTGCAATAAATATAACTTCCAACAGTTTCAGCATATGGCAGACTTGTTGAGAATAAGTGTTAGAACCGGTTGCTTCTGTAATTCGGGTTCTTGTCAAAGACTTTTAAATGCTACGAACAAAGAAATGAAGGATATGTACAAGGCAGGCCACAAATGTGGTGACGAAGTAGATTTGGTTAACGGTCGACCTACGGGGGCTATAAGAGCGTCATTTGGATATTACAACACTTACAAAGATGTCGATAAATTAGTTCAGATGATATCTCAGTGCTTTGTCCAGACAAATCTTAAAAAACCAAACCGTGAAAAGATACTTCCCTTTCGCATTGAGACAACAAAATCTGTTAGAGAGGAATCAATTGGACTTCTCAGTGAACAAGAATACTTCAGCACAGTCGATTCTGAGGATGACAAATTATTCAATTCGGAAGTTAACCTGTGTGAAATGGCAATATTTCCGGTTAAGTCTTGTGGGGCATTCAAGATAAAGTCTTCCTGGAAAATAGGACCCACAGGTTTTGAATATGATAGGGAGTGGATGATAATCAAAGATAATGGAGTTTGTTTGACACAGAAAAATAATGCACTAATGTGCCTCATAAAGCCGAAAATTGATCTGAAGCTTAGGATGCTCATCCTTAACTGTAGAGGTAATAGTTACCATTTTAACTTATGTTATGTTTAAGCATGAATAACTTTTGTAATGTTTATTTTCTTTAAGACCCCTGCAGGCCTTGTGTGTCATACTCGAAGAAAATGACATTTTTGGCAGAATACGCAAAAATGACATCCCGATGTAGACAAAATCTGCCCTAACACTTCTTTTAGCGCTATGTCTATCCTGCTCGCACCCACTAATGTGAGCGGGATAGACTCCGCGAGATAAGTGATGATGAAATATGACTCCTAAGAAAATAATTCTTGGTTATCATTACCATACGTTCCGGAATAGTTTTACTCACTAATTATTTATTTTTAATGTTGTCCAGACATTGTTACACATTCACATAACTATGTTTTTTTGTTACTGCCAATGAAAACATTTTTCGCTCTTGTAAGTAATTCTGAAAATGTTAATTGATTGTGATCAAAATTTATCGGGTACCTACTTCCCGTTGACCTACAACTATGAAATTTGGCAAGTAATATTGTACCACAAGTACAGGGAAAAGTCTGAAAACTATAGGTACATTTGTAATTGAATCATAAAAAATATACCTAGTCTTTATTTAAGTACCTACGAATAGATATTATAAAATAAATATTAGACATCACAAATATTGCTCTGATCCCAAAGTAAGTAGCTAAAGCACTTGTGTTATGGAAATCAGAGACAACGGTGGATCTACAAACACACCCAGTCCTGAGCTAATATAGGAAAAAATCGATTTCTTAATTGACCCAGCCGGGGGTCGAACCCGGGACCTCAGAGATGGCGACACCTTGAAAACCGGCGTACAAATCACTCGACCAAAGAGTTCGTCAAAACGTACGTCAAAAAAAACTTGTCCGGTTATTATAAACATATAAGCTATTAATGTTACCTTTCAGTAGAAATGATCTAATTAAATAATGTTATTTATTATGTGAGCTTATTTGAATAAAGAATTTTTCAATTTTTATTTCACAGGAATGCCGACTTTATCAGTTCCGTTAGATTCCGCTGATAGTAAGAATACAAATGGCTCGTTTTGCCAAAGCAAAGTCTGTACAGACGTCATACAGGGCTACGATTGTGGAGATGAAGCGGCCGATTGGGTTTCAAACGCACTGGAAATATCATTTTTGCGATTAGTACGACAGTCGAGTGAAGTAAAGAGACAACAAAAAAGTAAAGATAATAGTTCGAAAAAGCTATTGTCTCTTAGCAACCAAGCTCAGTTTCTGCTGGTAAATAAAGCCACTGTACGCTGGTTGAGCAGTGAAATCAAAGACCCACAGTTCACGGATACTATTGAACAATTGACGGATAGATTCAGAGGAAATATCACAGTAGACATGGATCAAGAGCTGGCTGAAAGAGATTGGCATCGAGTTATTATTGGGAAACATGAGTTTAAGGTATGTAATGCATTTATACATTACAATTGCATACAGAACCTAGATTTCATTACCTTGCCGCCGGGTCCCAATGAGGTGAATCCCACAAGGGTCCCTCAGGACCAACCGGCGGCGAGAGGGCAAGTGCCGGAGTTTTTGGTGGGTATTCTCTTCCCGGGATCCCACCGAGCCACTCGGCTGGGTGGGATCACGGGAGGCAATCGTGGAGGGAGCCGCAATGTTGAATGTTGCGGTCCCCTCCTGGCGAGTCCCACATACCCCCCTTTCACTCACCTGCGGGAGAGGATATGCGTAAATGCGTTTTCTTCGGCATAAAAAAAGGTTTCATTACCTTACCTATTTGGAACAAGTTATATTGATACACAGTATATAACTGCAAAAGTATGAAGTTGTGTCGCAGCCGTGTCCGTCTCCGGTAATAACAGGGACAGCGTTCCCATAAATAAGTAACCCAACCACACAGGATTTCTCATAATCAATCAAAATAAGTGAATAATAACAATGTTCGCCAACCTATTACCTATCTACCCTAACTAGGTTAAGAAATACGCCTTGAAGAAATGAAGTCAGGTGACTTGATATGTTACATGATGACAGATAACATAGCTCCATCAGTTAACAGTCAGGCACCTTCAAAATCATCTCTATATTTGTTTCTTTTGCACTAAAGCGTTGTATCGAGCGAGAGAGGCAATATGCGTACGGAGCCGTTCAGAGTGCACGAGCTGATCAGCGATACGACCACGCTTTGGTGCGAGAAAGAAAGGAATAGAGCGAAGCCAAATATTTATGTAATAATTCGACTATGTACTGTCATGTGATGGAAATTATCTATCTATCAGAAATATCTATATTTGGTTGCTCGCTCCCTTAAATAGATCGCGTCACGTAAAAATACCGCTGAACCACAAGCGAATGATGGAGGAATCTACACTTATCTTCCAAAGACATTAGATATATTTTCGCTCACCTTTGGGTCACCTATCAGCGGACTTTTTATGTAACGCCTACTTCCCCCTACATCTCTTCAGTCGCCCTACGTTACTAACAATGCAAGTCTATTAAACGATGTTTACTCTATCTGACTTAAATCACTGGTTTACCGTTTTCAAGGGTTCATTGTAGTTAGTAGTGTGCCCGATGTCAACTCATTCAACATTATTTACACCATAAAGAGATTTCTACTCATCTCTGAAATGACGATAGAGCGATGGAAGACATAATTTCATCCAAGTTTGTACAAGTATATTCATTAAAATACTTAATATGCTATTTCCAGGTTGACGGACCGTGCTCAAGATGCCAAATGATATGCATTGACCAGAATACAGGCGAGAAGACTATTGAGCCGCTTAGAACAATATCTGAGCGATTCGGAGGCAAATTGCGATTTGGAATCTACCTTTCTTATGTTGGAACTGTAGATGGTTCTAAAGACTGTTCGTTAAAACTGAGATCTCCCGTCAAGCCTATTATTAACGATGATGATATAAGCAGGTGAAACAATATGTGATCTCTACTCTTAGTCCTCGAATATTAGCAGTGACCGAAAGCACAGAATCACTTAAGTATGTTTTTAGTGCATCAGAACTGAATACACATGTACACAATATTCTATTTTCATCAATGTTATGCTATGTTATTCATGTGCTTTTTATTTTAATTACCTACATAGCTATGCATGCATTGTCTACACAGTAAATCTGTCTAATAAGATTGGTAGTAGCACGGGCAACAAAGGGAAAAATCAGTACCTACACAGAGTTTACAGTTTAGAACTTTGTCACTCTAATTTACTTTTTTGAACAGAAATCGGTGACAAATGACAACTACAACAAAGAGACAAAGTTCTAAGTCTTAACTGTTATAAGTACATATTTTTAGACGAGGCGTACTATCGACAACACTTCCGCTTTAGGCTAAGTTCACATGTAACGCGCGTTAACGCAGGTCAACGAGCGATCAAATATACAACATGTTACAAAAGTACCCCTAATGCCGAATATGGTATATAGGGACCATCAAACTGAACAACTTTTACTATGGGACCAACTCTGAAAACGCAAAAAAAAAATCGGCAACACCTTGTATAAAGAGTTCAGATGACAACGCTAACGCGCGTTGCGAGAGCTCGTCAGTCTGTTTCGGTAGAGTTTCTAAGCTCTACAAAATAATATCCTGTTTGTTCCACGTCCATTCTCTACAACAAGCTATTATTTTATGAACGTGGAAGAGGCTATTATTTTTATGAGCTGAATACGAAAACAATATTTATTAACGAAAATTAAAAAAAGCACATGCAATCGCGATGGGAGCGTGCGCTCAACTGAACAACCAACAGATGTTACATACCTATCAAAGCGCGATCGCCTGCATCTAGAGACTTTCTCTGAGCGCCGATGTTTAGTCACGCGATTTGAAAACGCAAGTCAAAATTTTGCCATCTGAACAGGTCTGATCAGATGGCAAATTTTCTCTTACGCAACGCGCGTTAACGCTTGTCATCTACTATTTAAACTAAAATTTGATCGCGCGTTGACCTGCGTTAACGCGGGATACATGTGAACTTAGCCTTACCACTCCTAACGTTAAAATCGCTTGCACGCCGCGCCGCGCCCCGTCACTATCATACGTTTAGTTCGTGCAGGGGCGATACGCGCGCACTCGATTTTTTCTGCAGTGGTGAAACACGTGAGTTGCCGATCGTACTTGCTCTTCTTTTCTTAATTTACTTGGACCTTGTTTTACTTGTTCGTAACGTGTGCGTGCATTCACTTGTTTTGCAAAGTGTCGGTCAACACAGAATCCAAAAAAAAACGCTGTTCTGTGCGGTCGACCATGTAGGTTTTTAAACGTTATTTGTAATGGACCCGAGCCATTGCAGATCATTTTATTTGCACAAATAAGTCAACAATCACTTGGTTTGTAATTATTGTAAATGTTATATTTTTTAAGAACAACTCTGCTCACATGAACACTGCTATGCTTTGGTAGAGTTGAGATGTCACTGTAAAATTGTTATGACTATGTATAAAGATAAGTATAAGTATATTTTGATTTGATGTTATCAGTGTTTTCTCGAATGTTATATTTTACAGTATTTCTTTTTAAACCTTCACAAGATATTGTTTTTAGTGAATACCTGTTTAAAAAATGTGTGAACAACTAAAAAGTGACGATAGCGGCACCCAACATTCACACATTCCCAGAATGATTGTACACACGACGGCACCCCAGACTATACATGTTGACCTTGAGACCGCCTTTATGCCCTACGTAATAAAAGCTGTTTTCGCAGTTTAACTGTATAACCTGACGTCCAGTCGTGTGTACCTTTCCCATCAATAATAAATTCTGATCTAATCTGCTTCCTAAAACATCATGAATCTTGTAGCATGACGAGTTTGAGAGCGGTTTTGTCTACGTCTAAATGTAAAAAAATATCCCTATGTAGACAAATCTTTTGTCAAAAATGACGTTTGCATGTATACAATTTGTCGGGCTCGCCATGCTACGCCTGCAGGTGCTACCACCGCTCTGTGCTATCGTCGCGCTATGCCTTCTGATTTTATTGACTGCTTTTGTTAAATAGAAAAAGTAGTTTGACACAGAATTTGCTCGAGTCTGTGCGGAAAGATAATCGTTATGGGATTTGTGCTTGATTACTGTTTTTGTCATGTTGACGGTACTGTTAGGTCATTAGTGCGACTGTCTTGATAGATATCAAGATATATAGTGGTGGCCACATAATTAAGGACACAAGTCGATTTTCATACAAACAAGGTAATTTTGAAGTCTTGCTTTTCCGCTAGGGATTGACCTAGCTGTGATCTGATGATTGCCATCCAGGGAGTGATCCAGATCGCAATACAAGCCCAACTGATCTGATCAGCATTCTAAGAGCTGTAAGGATCGGAATTTTCAGTTGCAAGATTTTTTATACATTTTTATACTATATTAGCAGTTTTTTTAAACATATCCTTGCATCTCTTAGAATGCTGATCAGATCACTTGGGTGTGTATAGCGATCAGGATATCCTCCATTCACTCCCTGGATGGCCATCACAAGATCACCGCTCGGTCAATCCCTGGCGGAGAATTAATGCTTCAAATTTACTTCGTTTGTATAAAAATCGACTGGCGTCCTTAATTATGTGGCCACCACTATTTAATGACATAACAGTGCCGTCAACATGACAAAAACAGTAATCAAGCACCATTCCCGTAACGATTATTTTTCCGCAAAGACTATATTACTACATTTACATTTTAATTGAAAGACTGAGTTATCTCTATGAAATATCTGTCTGTTAAAAGCTCACCATATACGTAATAATATATTGCTTTTTAGTTATGTTGTAATTTTTGTGTTGATGTGATCTGAAACGAAATATTTTATTAAATTTTTTATCACACTAAGCTTTTGGAAAGTGTCCAATTTGCGATCAATAATTCAATGTTTGGATGTAAACCATTTCTGTGTTGATTACTACTTAACATTTTTTGCTCATCTTGATAAGCGATTCCATGCTAGTAGACGCCAATGACTGCAATACTCGAGAAAACTTATGTCCACGAAAGTTGAGAGCTTGTTTATCAGGTTCCAGATACCACTATCTTCTTGCTTAATTAAAAAAATGGTGCAGGATTTATATGAAACTTCATGTCAAGCAATTTAACTGAAACTTATCTGGAAACTGACTTAGCTTGTTTTGTTGGAGTAATTAACACAGATTGGTTGATCTAAATAGTAAATTGTTACCTTTTACAAACTCATTTGACTTACACAAATGGTTTCTGATAACTAGGTAGCAGCCTATTTATTATGGGCCCTACACATTCGCAGGCCCAGCCGAAAGGGACGGAGTAATACAAAAGAAAAGGACATACAACAACTTTCTCTTTCCTTTGTATTGCTCCGTCCCTCTCGGCCTCTCCGGCCGCCTGTGCATGTGATGGGCTCATTATGGGGCATACATTTCTCTGTTGGGATTTTAAAAATCCATGTTTTATTTTTGCAGGTTCAAGTGCTGGTTTATTACGAATTTTTTGGATTATTTAAATTGTAACTATTGTGAAACAGAAAAAAATAAATTAAAAAATAAAAATATATAATTAAATAACTTCTAAATAAAGATGTGTAGTGTGTAGTTTTTTATATTACTATTCTAACTTAAAACACTTTTAAACTTTAAATGGTAATATATATAAAAAAACTACTATGCAGGTACATAATATACAAGGTGTTACAAAAGTACCCCTAATGCCGAATTTGGTATATAGGGACCATCAAACTGAACAACTTTTACTATGGGACCAACTCTGAAATCGCGAAACAAAAATCAGCTGTTTCATATATTTTGATATTTTCGATTTTATTTTTTGTACGAAACAGCAAATTTTTTTTTTGCGATTTCAGAGTTGGTCCCATAGTAAAAGTTGTTCAGTTTGATGGTCCCTATATACCATATTCTGCATTAGGGGTATTTTTGTAACACCTTGTAGATATTTATTTACAATCTTTATATTTATTGCAATTGCAGTTTGCATACACATTGTTCTATATTATTTTGTAAGTAGGAAGCATCTAAATAGGTTAATTATTAAGTTTAGTGAAAATCAATCGTGTGATTTTGTTTAAAAGTGAGAAATGGTCTTGCCTTTTAGCTAAATTGTGACTGCATAAATATTAGAAAATTGATAGAAGTATAATCCGCGCACGATGAGAATGGGATGGAACCTTGTCAAAGTAAATTGACTAAATTTAACCAAGTATTCAACTAATTGTTTACCTACTCCTTATCTTACTTGAAGTTGCTGCAACAAAAGTACCCTCACCTCGGATGTGCCGTTTTGGATGTCTGTGGCTGGCCGGTGTACCTTGCGCGTCTCAGTTTGACAAGGTTCCATCCCATTCTCATCGCGCGCGGATAATAAAAAATATATTTACAATATATATATTTGTTATTGACTAGATTTTAAGGTGATTGTTAGATAATATTATGAAATAGCACAATTAATTGGTTGTTGGCCTTTTATTTCTCTTGGATCACTTCCCTTTGCCACCTCATCCACTACTTGTGCCACTTCTTCATAATCAGGAAGTGCCATTGTTTGTAGTTTTGAATATACTAATTTGTTGTTTACTTCTACTTCAAAAGATCCTGAAAATAAATGAAAATAAAATTTTAGTTTTTTGACACACGTTTTGGTTATTATCCCTTTATCTTTACATGATTACTTGTACTTGTTAAAGTAACACATGTCGCAATGAATGTGGGAAAAATAAATCTAAGATATTTTTTACCCTATAGGTACCATTATAGAAGCCGTAATTTCAAAACCGTTTTTATTTCACTTAAATACAATAAGTATTTACAAAGTTATTGTTAATAAATTATTCTGATTAAAACACTATTGCGTTTGCATCCGCCAGTCGGCGCCATGCGTCCTTTCCGAACGATACTAGCGAGAGAATGGAATCCGATGACGTCATCGTATCTTCCTGCCTGTCACCACGGTAATGTCACGAAAACAATAATGCGTGTTCATTTTTACGAATCTTTAAAAAATTGTGAAAGTATGTTTAAGGACTACAGATTTTTTTAATCTTATATATGTAAATATAAAAAAAACTGCATGCACATTCAGTAGTGTTGCCTAACAGGTTAGAACAACATGTTGAAATGCATTTAAGTAACAAGAATGTCCTGGGGCTAATCTTAGTCTTTCTATGATGGCTTTAAAATGACAATTCTGTGGACCTCCATCCACTGACTTACTAAGCCAGTCTTCAGTGAATTGTCGCAGCAAAGGATGTACACTGATGTTGAATATTTTGACCTACTTAAACTTTATTAAACATTATGTAGCCTCTACGCATGAAGAGAGGCATCAGCAAGTGCATCTGCAGATGTGGCAGAGGGAGATAATTGAATATGCGGATTTGTCCACTGATGTAGTAGGGGGAGATATTTGCTTGTTAACCTACTACAAATGCAGTAATAGGTGTGAAGTAGTAGGAAACTTACTGCTACTTCTAAAGCTAACTGATTTTACAAATATGAGGTAATTATTATATTGATACAAATACCATTTATTATCTGCACTCAGAAAATGCTAACTTAAGCATTTCAGAATTGAATATTATTACATACCTTGCCGGCCCCTCTTGCAATAGACCAGAGCATTAGGAGTGCTTTCTCGAATAGTTTTTGCAAGTGCAAGACAGTGACCCCCATAATCACAGACTCCACTGGAATAAATACGATGATAATCAGTACATAAGTGAGAAGAGTGAGGGGTAAACAATGTTGCGATTATAAAGAATACAGGTATAGTAAGCAGTGGCGAATTTGGGGAACTGGATGAAATGGTTCCAGTTAGGGAGACTGATCACCCGTCTTGCTTCGCTGGAGTCCCTGCCTCCAAATAAAAGCAAGTGAAATTGTGAACAAGGTAAGCCGTTCTACAAAAATGTTATGATCTGCATATGCAGTGGATCGGCGGGGTGGAATTTCTAAAAGGTACTAAACCGATATTTGGGAATCTGCTTGTATGGACACTTCGCCATACGATGACTAATTGACCCGATATTATATTATTTACCTACTGCATAATAATTGTTATCAAACTATGCCGCGGAGCAAAAATAAACAAATTTTCGTATTTTCGAAACTATCTTACACAAATACTAACCAATATTCAACATGAACTTTCGGGCTTTCCTTCAAAGTATCATCCGGCATTATTTTATGATCTTGCTTGTTTTTTCACTCTTCTTTCAGGGCAATACATAGTTAGTTTAATTATGTAATAGTAAATAAATATATCTGTAGGTACTTAAATGAAAATCTCGCGCGGTTATGCGGGTGGATAAATTTACTTTGACAGATTGTTGTTTGTTGTTTGTTGGATATTGTGTGTTGGATCTTGGATTGGTTGGTCATTGGCACGTCAATGTCAAACTGATATCGAAAGTGAACAGTGACACTGACAGTTGCTATTTTTATTCTAAATAACCCCTTGCTGGGAAGGGAAAGAAGTCTTTTATTTACAGCCGTGTTCTCAGTGTTATATGACATTTAAATTTTCTTTGATTTTAGGGTTCCGTACCAAAATGGTAAAAAGGAACCCTTATGGTGCGACTCAGTCTATCTGTGTGTCTGTCACAGCAGAGCTGGATATTTCGAAAACTACTAATGCTATCAACTTGTTTCGAATAGTTTTAGATAACGTTTGCTCAACTATTTTGCTAATAAGAGAGAAATATAAATATTTATCTTTTTTGCAAGAAGGACTGAAAGGGGGTCTTAAAAATTCGAAGTGAGGCGACTAGGGAAAGTATGGGGTATCATAATGAAAGAGCGCTGCTTGCAGATTCTCAATAATTTTTTAGGCCGCATAGTTTTGTACTTTTGATTATGTAAAGATTACAGTAAAAGAAAACGATATCTCTAAATAGTAAACTTTTTCAGAATGATAGTACGGAACCCTCGGTGCGCGAGTTCGACTCGCTCTTTAACGTTTTTTTATTAGAATGCAAGAGCATCAAAATAAAATTTAATATTTTTAGAGTACGTAGACTGAATAGTGCGTAGATACGATCGATAAAGTTCTGTTGAAGTATGTAGGTACCTATCTAATTTAAAACTACAATAACTATACTCTCAGCTCCAGTTTACCCGAGTCCTTTTCAGTGATTCCACCCACTCAGACGAAACAGTTAGTTAAAATAAGAAAACATTATTATAAGTGTATAATAAGTAGTATAAGCGTTTAGTACTACTTATTATACAAAATGTCAAAAAAATCCCTACAGTCAAATATGGTAGATCTAGGTACTATATGCATGCAACCTCCTTCAATTGCTATACCCTATTGGGTCCATAATGTTCTCTTTCTATAAAATTACCACGTCTATGTATCTACTTTATGGTATGCAATAAAATATTGAATTGAATTAAATTGAACTGAAACCACGGAAACACGGAAATCAAATAAATCACATAATAGTTACGTAAAATTTTCTCATTGCCCTAGTACTTAATGGGTATGATTTTATCAATTATCTAATAAATGCATTTTCAGTGACCTAATAAATAATATTTGTTCCTAAAATAGTAGATCTGTCACTTAAATTTAATCACCAAATAATATAAAAACGCTTACCTAAATATTAATTAATAATTACTTGGAAATAATATCAATCATCAAATAATAATAATTATTGGGTTTCTAAATAATAAAAGTGTCACTAAAACTGAATCACCAAACAATTAAAAATGTTTACCTAAAAAATATATTTGATCATTGAAAAATAATATTAATTTATTACATAATTCAACTGAAATTTGAAAATATGGGTACAATTAATTAAATTAAACTACAATTGGTTTTAATCATATAATTTACATTTAAAATCGAAACAAAAACACTACTTATCTAAAACTAAACAAAACACTGCAGTCAAGTGCGAGCTGTGCGAGTTAGTTAGGTATATTTGTTACCGGCCAAACACGATTTTCAGGACAAACTAGTTTGGCCTAGGTTAAACTAGTTCTTCCTATACGCGATGGGATTAACTGGTATAGCCTAGACCAAACTACATAGTTTGTCCTAAGCCCGATAGGATAAACCAGTTTAGGCTAGGGCAAACTAGTTGATCCTGATATAAGCATTATGGCCAAACTAGTTGATCCTGATATTTATGGAGCTTCGCTCGCTCCGCTGCGAGTGGTCTAAACACTAACCTAACCTAACCTACCTAGTGCATTTAAATTTTCACAGCCCGCCAATTTGACTCCGCCCCTACTTATTAATTTTTCTATTAATTAAGTGACACATCTATAATTTTGATGATTGAACGATTAAAATGGTGATAGATTTACTATTTTAGGTACAAATATATTATTGCTGCCAGGGACTTACTTTTTAGAGGACAGATCTTATATTTAGGTTATAGAAAAAAGTGATCAAACTATAATTTAAGAGACATATTTACATTAATACGGTGATTTATATTTAGAGACAGATTTGATAAATATGATGACTAATATATTTCTTGGGGATAGATATTATAATTTGGGTATTGCAGATTAGTGACACATCTAAACTTAGGTGACAGAAAATATTGTTCCCGTACTTAATTATAATTCGTGTCTTTGCAATCGTTCTTGAGTTAAGTTGCAGCGGATCACTGTCTATTATCAATTTAATCGCATTGTACCGTGTCTGTAGGTACACACTACAATGTGTAACGCTTGAATTTGTACCTATGGTACATTTTGTCACATGTTTCTGATCATTCTAATCCCATCAATTCAGTGAGCAGTTCAATTCCGATAAGATTAATATTTATTCCTTTCGAATGACCGCTCGTGTAAGATGGGCATGATGGGTTGCATTACGTACCATATAAATAACGCCATTTGTCTCTAGACATGGGCGATCATCTGGAACGAAGTACCTTTTTTATCGTTATTACGTCGTTTTTTCTTGTTTAGCCCCAAAACTTTCGTCGAGCGCTGATAAGAATATCTCATCGTAAGAAATGAGAAAGGAGGATAGATAGTGAGGTAAAACTTTTAACATACTTATTATTTCTCTCTCTATTAATTTTGTCTAAGGATTTAGGAAACTACTTATCGAGTTTGTACATAGGTAGGTAAGCAGCTAATACCGACCCTTCTTAATCTTATTTTTTCAAGACCCTAATAATTTTCCTTTTTCTTTTTCAAATAAAGCCAGCACAGCTGATCGGCATAAATCGAGGACAGGCAGATAGTTTTAGATAATAAAGCACCGAAATAGACGACAACCCGTCAACGTTCTACGTCATGCGTTCTATCAGCTTGAAATAGGGTTTATGTTGGTACGAAATTGCACGCCTCGTGTAACCGTACTGTTCGAATATAGCGGAAGGGTACAGTCTGGAATAAATGACGTCATTTATCAACCCGAGGTATGTGTCGTAGGCAACGAATGACACCAGCAGCGTATATTACCCGCACGCGACCGTGGACCAGCTTTTGTTTAAAATAAAAATTGGAATTTGAAACAGGTGTTGTTAGCACAACATTTCACTTGTGCAACGGACGAAATACAAATACTAGCGATTTATTTTGTATTTTAACCATAAAAATGTTTTGTACTTGGATTGGTGGTACTTACTTGTGACATCATCGAAACAGAAAGGGGAGGAGGAAGAATTTTATCATACATTGCCTTATTTCAACCTATCCGGGCCGTGAGAAAGACATCAACGTCTGAACTGAAGATGCTAGGGACTTAAGACGCCAGCGAACAGTGAGCTTCCCATACAAACGTAATACCTAAATGATTTGCAATTTTAGCATAATTAACTCTTCTTGTGATGTTATTCGGATTAAGACAGTATTTGTCAAGGTTTCTATTAAATAAAACTATCAAAATACTAACCCCATTCAAAATAAATGCCAATAATTTTGTTTCATATAAAACTGTAAATCGCATTAATTTTTGTCAATAGAAACCTAGACAAATACTGTCTTAATCCGAATAACATCACAAGAAGAGTTAATTATGCTAAAATTTCAAATCATTTTGGTATCACGTTTGTATGGGAAGCTCACCCAACTAGCACACTAGTGGAAAATGCAGCTTTCCTTAAAGCTCCAATGTCTATAGGGGTGGTATAAGGGAAAAATGCAGCTTTCCTTAAAGCTCCAATGTCTATAGGGGTGGCATAAGGAGTCGGAATTAGGCACAAGTTCGATAATAGCTAAAATTATGGCTATGACCGCATTTAAAACCTAAGGTATTTTTGTGACATCTTATGGCACCATTAACTGCATAATAGTTAAATTTGTAACTTTTTTGCCACTTTTACTCGCATAATGGTTTCGCATAGCATTTCAGACCACCATTGACTGCATTGTAGTGATAATTGCATATTTATTGGCACTGTTAGTTGCATTACGGGCCCGGGTGGCATACTTTACCACCCTGTTCTGCATAGGATAGGAAATTGTGACTAATTAACTTCTTACGGTTTCTGTTATGCCTGTGAGGTAAAATTAGCTCCTAAGCTCGTAGTATTCCTTTTTGTGGAACTACTATGGAGTCTCTAGTGCTTCATGATAGAAAATAATAGCTTTTCAAGAAAATGGAGAACGTTGTACTCCTGGCCACACTTATTGTATTCTGGCTTTTTAAATAATATTTCGCGTATATTATTATTAAATAATAATGGCGAAAAAAACAGCAAAGAAAAGTGGCTGCTGCAGGCTCAAAAATATAAAATAATATAACAAGATATTTAGAAGGAAATTGAAGTGAAGATACACCTCAATTATTGGAAAAATGCAGGTGCGAGCTTTATATCATATCAAATTCACACTCTAGGTTATAATATTCACTTTATTAGACATTGTATGGAGGTAAAAGTTCTAGAACAAAGAATTTAGCAGCTTAATTAGATCTATAGTTCCTGAACAGTGATTTTTGTCACCCATTTCTGCAAAAGGGGGCTACAGTAGCAAAAACTAGAAACCAAGGCTGCAATAATATTGACGCCATTTTTTGAGACAATTATTTAATTTGTTGTTCATATATTTCTCTTTTTAAACACACAGGTCACACGGCACAGTTTAGTATGATCACAAACAACATGTTATCGTTAATTATCCATATATAAATATAATTCAGTGTAAAACTTATCAAAATTAAGATTTTTTTATTGACCCGCTGTTACAAATTCATTTTATTTCCGTAAAATCTTCAATAAATTGAGGGCCCATTAGTTTTATTCCAAATACACCATACACGTTTCACAGTAAATTAAATTTGCCGATGATTATCACGCTGCGTAGCGTAACTCAAATCGAATATTAACACTGCAATTCCACCATTTTATTATTTTACGACACACTGCCTAGCCATAATTATATATAAAAACATCTCATCAATCACATGTAATAGAAATTATATACTTATATTAAAACCACCAAGCTTCCCAAAGAAAGTCACAATTTGCACTCAAAGCTGTAATTTTCACTTCGGAGTGAATGAAATAATGAGCGGATCTGATGATCATTCATTCAATTAGTGCCAATAGGGTGCTTAAGGAGTGAAAATAGCGGTTGTTAGAAATTAAATGCGCTATTATGACACTCTACTGGATCTATTAAAATAGGTTCTAATTTCGCCCCTTTAGATCTAAAGCAGCTGCAAAAGGGTTGCATAGCGCGTTATGCAGCTGACTCTTGCAGCTTATAACTGTAATTATATACGCTATATAGGTCTTAAGCAGACGTCTTGTGCTAGTTGGGCACTGTTCGCCGGCGTCTTAAGAAAGTGCGTTTTTTGAAGCTTACTTATTTTGTTTCTATAAATTTCTCTGGTTCTTCATGTTCACTAGCTACTTAGGTACTTAAGAGCAACGCAGCCTCCACATTAACCTGAGCAGACCGGAGGCTTTGCTGCTCTGAGTTCGCTAACTTAATTCATTTTGGTAGTGGTAGTGCACAAGATTGCACATCCCCATTTAATGAGTACCGTTACATAATCCTTGTACAAAGTCATAATGCATGCGATGCAAATCAATGTAAATTCCGATACATTGCCATCAGGCACGTAATAGCCAAGTAGGTCGGCAAACTGACCAAAAGACGCTTAGAAAACGGTTTTCGCACAAGTGATCTCGGAAATATGAAAATGTGGTACTTATCGATACATTTTATCGATTTTAGTTAATTAGCGCTTTTAACGACAATCGCTTGTAAAATCGAATCGCAACCTCATTGAAATTAGGTTTGCGATTATATTTTACAAGCGATTGTCGATTAAAGGCGCTAATTGATTAAAATCGCCTGTCAAGTCGACTCGTATAAATACCACATTAGCGGCATTTAAAACCTCAACCCAGTCATACCTAAGTTGTTAAGTCTAAAACAACATGTTACAAAAATACCCCTAATTCCGAATATGGTGTATAGGGACCATCAAACTGAACAACTTTTACTATGGGACCAACTCTCAAATCGCTAAAAAAATCAGCTGTTTCATACAATAAATAAAATCGAAAATATCTATCTGATTTTTTTCGTAATTAGGGGTATTTTTGTAACATGTTGTATAAACGATTGTATCCGTATAGTTGAACTTAGTCCTTTTACTAGTGAATCTGACGTTAGATTTGAATGAGGTCGTTTAATTTTAGGGTTAAAGCAGGGATTTAAAAACAGAATGAAAATTAGACCCGAGGTTCCGTATATTTACGTTAGGTGCAAAAGCTCATAAAGGCTCTGAACAATGTGTACGATTAAATGGTAGGCCCATTTATTTATCTGCTGAATGGCTCCATATAATGCTCGATCGAAAAACGCTTAGGTGTCAGATGGAATTAGAGGGGTGAGAGCCCTTTTGTTCCTTACCAAATTGATGTAGGTATCATCGTTAACGGTTTCACTAATCTGGAAAATACAAATTGTGGACGTGGTTTTGCTTAACGATTTATTTATTTACCTACTCAAAAATAAATTGCTGAAACTAAGTTTTGCCTTAGTACTTAACACACAGAATGCGTTCCGGTCATGCGATCCGATCGCTGTGATCTATGCGATATGTGGGATCGGAACGCAACCAATGTGGAAGGGATAAGAGAACTCTATACATTGATTAGATCGCAGCGATCTGCGAATCGAATCCTTACTAAACTCTTTACGGAGCGAATTATTGTACTAAGTATTCTCTAGATTTAGCCCGCTGGAATTTTTTCTCCTACCAAATATGAAGAAATATCTTGGCGGGCAAAGATTTTCATCAAGCCAAGAGGTGGTGCCTGACAATGCCATGGCACTGCCATGAAAAAAAAAATGGAGAAAGAAAGAAATAATGTGTTAATGTGGTAGGAACTTCGTTGGACTGAGTACACAGAGCTATCAGAGAGATTATGTAGAGAAAGAAGACAAAATGTGCCGAAAAAAAGTGTTTCTTCTTTCCAAGGTAATGGACTTATCAAACCTCCCTCGTAGATATTTGAAAGTTACCAAGGAGAACACAAAAATTTAAATTTTAAACTTCAGGACGGTTCTAATTAAGATATGCAAATATTAAGTCTGGTTCTGGGACTTTAGTTTTTGAGTAGAAGGATTTTTTTATCATTTACTTATGGTTTGTCAGGTGACGTATGAGTATGATCTACACAAACTGAAATTTCAGGAATCAATATTGATGGCAATAATTGCAAGGAGTAATAAATAAAAAATGCTTGGACAATTCACACAGCGCCATCTAGCCCCAAACTAAGCAAAGCTTGTAATATGGGTGCTAGACAACTGATATACTACTTATATACTTTTTAAATATTATACTTATTATACATATTAACACCCAGACCCGTCACAGAAATTAAAATTCAACATTTCAATTTCTGCCCGGGAATCCACTGTTGACCACTGCATCACTCAGGTCGTCAAATGAATGAGTCTAAAGTAATTGAAAAAAAAATCAGTACAATTGATTGTGTCAAGCAAACTTTATTTCTTCATCAGTACCCTTAGCACGAACAGCTATAGAAAAAATTACGAGCGTAAAAACATTCGATACAATAATTTTGTATGGGAAATTTGTACAGCTCTATCTGCCGCCGAAGAGCGAAATGAAATTTTCCATAGTTAATTACTCTATCGAGTAGTTATGCGCGTTTTTTTTCTCGATAGATGTTCGTGCTAAGGGCACAGATCAGAAGATACAAGAAAATAAAAGTAACAGATACTAACTGGACAACTATAAATTATTGTGGACTAGTGAAATCACAGAAATAGTGAAAGCATAGGATTTGGAAGACTAACAGAAAATTTTCAGACTAGTCCGTGATTTTATGTAGTGGAAACATTCGGATGACCCGTCACCCGATAACGTAATGTAAAAGGCTAATCACACAGTGCGGAAAACTTATAGGCGGGTGATAAATTGCAACAAATCTTTTCCGCCTTCGATATTATTGTAAACAATATAAAAAACTGAAATAAGTTATTTGGATTCTAATTAAATCGACTCGTGAGGGCATTCACATGGGTTGATTTTCCGGGCGACTTGCTAGACGACTTTCAGTCGAATAGGGCTTTTCATCGACAATCACTGTAAAATCGAATTACAAACCTAATTTCAATGAGGTGCCGATTTGATTTTACAAGCGATTGTCGATAAAAAGCCCTAGTCCGATAAAGTCGTCTAGCAAGTTGCCTGTAAAATCGGCTCGTGTAAATTTCCCCCGGGTCAATTTTCCGGGCGACAGTATCAATATCGCGATTACATTCTTTTAAAAGATTGCCCATGACTTCCATTTCACACTGTATAAGAAACTGTAGTTCTATTGAGGATTTTTTCACGTTGCTCCGTGTTTCCGCTATCGCTTATCAATGGAGTAGCTAGTTGAGAACTGTGCCTAACCATGCCCAAAGTCCAGCGATGCCTCGCTAATTCAACCTTTTGCCGTGCCGTGGCTTATGTATCGTGGATCGTGGAAGAGAACAATCATGTTTCTATTTGGTATTCGGTTAATTCTGAAATAACTGAAATCGCCAAACTAGTCGAAACTGTATTTCGGATTACAGTGCCCCCCCTCCATTATTTTTATGTGGAGGAATAGGATTTAACCCAATATACAATGATAAAATTAAAACCACCAGAAGATTAAAAAAACAGGTTTAGGTGTTTTATCTTTCGTAGGTAAATATAACATTAGTGAAATTAATCGTGGTGATAGTCAATAGTTTTGTCTGATTGATAACAAAAAGTTAAATTACCTAGTACTTAACCTTTTTAGGGTTCCGTACCATAATGGTTAAAAGAATCCCTCATGGTGCGACTCAGTCTGTTTGTCTGTCTGTCACAGCTGGATATCTCGAGAACTACAATGCTATCAACTTGAAATTTGGAAAAGCTTTAGATGACGTTTGCCCAACTATTTTGCAAATAAGAGAGATTTAAAAATATTTATATATTTTTTGCAACACAGGGACTGAAAGGGGTCTTAAAAATTCGAAATGAGGCTACTAGGGAATATGGGGTATTAATGAAAAAGTGCTGCTTGCACATTCTCAAAAATTTTTTTTGGGCCGCATGGTTTTCGATTTTTGATGTAAGATGTAAAAAAAATACCGTTCCCCTCCCTTATCTCTGAAGTTTGCATAGAGAAAAATCAGAAATATTTTATGTGATAGAAGTTTATGTAAAGATTACCGGAAATATCAAACGATGTCTCTAAATAGTAAACTTTTTCAGAATGATGGTACGGAACCCTCGGTGCGTGAGTCCGACTCGCTCTTGACCGGTTTTTTCAATGCAGATTGAATAATAAATACAGCTAATGATATTCTGATTGACTATTAAAAAATATGTCCTGTGTGTTTGGTTTTGCTGTGGATTGTTAGAAATCAATTGCATTTCAGACATGCACTGTATTGAATATCCAACGTCGACAAATATCAATCTCGGTTCTGTCGTCAAAGCACAATAGTTAGAGCCAAATATTAATAAGCTCCGAACAGTCTTGAGCAATTTCCGAGCATGCAGGTGGAACTCTGTATGAAGTCTGCAAACACTCCGCAAATTGCATGTAATATCGTAGTGGCTGTTTTTCGTACTACTGTAACAAAAAAATAACGGTCAAGAGCGAGTCGGACTAGCGCACCGAGGGTTCCGTACTATCATTCTGTAAAAGTTTCCTATATCTACCATATTCGGCTCTAGGGCTTTTTTGTAGTACGTGCATTGTGCATTTTGCTACCTAGGTATAGATGACATAATTAATTTTGATCATGTCGAACGGATGTATGTAAGTAATGTAATATGATTTTGATATCCATTATTGTTAACTGTTCCATTGATTCAAGATCTTCTGGTATGAAATGATCAGTCAAAGTATCCGGAATTTTACAAACCTGCGAAACTGTCTTCTAATATTCAAATTAAATTGGTGAAATTTGTTTCAAAGTTGTAACTAATCAAAGCTCTCTTGAATTTAAGACGGATTAAATCCGTCTCTTAGCGATGTTAGAATGCGACGATACCTTTGACTATTTTAAAGTACTATAAATTACGTTCTCCTTTCTAACTTGATGTAGAACACAAGTTAATACTAGGTTGTTTGTTATAATGGAGACCAAAGTAGTTTTGTGCTGCGAGTGTCGACTTTAAATCACGAACTAACCACTCTCAATGTTGAGAGCTATCTTGAGATCATATTTGAAATACTCTTTTTATAAGAACATCATTTTAGGTATCAACTCAAGATAGCTCTCAACGTTGAGAGCGGTTTATAAATATAGACTACTGAGCACAGTGAGTGATTTAAACGCACGAAACATAACACACTTGGCCTCGTGTTAAACACGCTAGTAATATATAATGTAAAATATTATATAATATAATAGTACAATATAAAAGTCATTGTGTTAAACATACAACTTTTCACCTCTCCCAGCGAGAAAAGTGTTATAGGTAAGAATAGTTATTTTAAAGGTGATTTTCCTGGTAAAAAGCTAAATTCAGCATTATAAACTCGTTCTCTCAATTCGTTTTGAGTTGGACAATTATCTTCATCACTGGACGCACATATTTAATTATAGTAGATTATGCAATAAGGGCTTAAAGTAGTGTATTGTGTCCCGGGCGCTATTATTGAACCCCGAGTACGAGGGATTCTATGGTTAACTCCCGAGCGGAGCGAGGGAGTTAAGGCTAGAATCCTGAGTATACGAGGTGTTCAAGATCGCCCATGACAAATACACATTTAAGCCCGCGATGCATACTCTACTTTTTATACTTACTGCGAGGCAATTGAAACCAATGACTGTTATAAAGAAAGTACTTAAGTAATTATTTAAAGTTAGAATAATAAAATATGAAAAAATAAGAATATTTATTGAAAATTAAAAGTTATGTTAGAAACATTACACCAATTTTATTGTGCAACGACAAAGTTACATTCTTTGGTACATTTATAGTTGGGTTAGAGTTTATGTTTTTGTCGTCTATTCTGTAGTGGTCAGTTCGACATTCAAATAAATCCTACTTGGTGCGCGGGTGAAAATGAATTTCGTAAAAAGTTTTCATGATAACATACAGCCTAACTCAGAATAAGATCTCATTGCACCTAAACTTTTTTGAAACCAACATCGATCAAGCACGACTACAAGGGTTGCATTCCAAATTCAAATCACATTATTCCCCATGGGAAAAATGACTTACTTTAGGAAAGGTTTGCATGACACATAATATGCCATTGACGAGCAGGTAGTATAAAAAATTTTTTTGTTAACATTTAAATTACGAATTATATCGTTTTGGAATGTGCTCATCAAGGTCTTTCATTGGATACCCATATTGTAATAAAAAAAAAAAAAAAACACTTTACAAAATGGCGTAATGGTGCCGACATACGACTATTATCAAAAATTCTATAGCTTGTGCCACTCGGGGTGATGTAAGGATTCTAAGGACCTTACACATCCAAATCTGTTCAGGAATTTACAAGTTATGGTGAAATAAAGAAACTCACACACATACAAACAAACAAACATCCCTGAACACAAAATACTTTTCATTTTTTGAGCAGTCGTGTAATTATGTACAAGAAGAACAAGAAGTCCAGGAAAAATAAGAAACACCAGAAAGATAAGGATTGTAATTACAATGTATCACTGTTATTTACCAATGTCTACTAAATAGTGTTTCAAGAGTTTAATTCATTATTTACCGTAGATGAGAAAGTTAGTTATGACATGATTTGTAATAACAAAATTCCTCATCTACAAATCAAATAGTTGATGCTATTGTAATAGTAGATTATGCAATAAGGGCTTAAAGTAATGTATTGTGTCCCGGGCGCTATTATTGAACCCCGAGTACGAGGGACTCTATGGTTAACTCCCGAGCGGAGCGAGGGAGTTAAGGCTAGAATCCTGAGTACGAGGTGTTCAAGTTCGCCCATGACAAATACACATTTAAGCCCGCGATGCATACTCTACTTTTTATACTTTCTGCGAGGCAATTGAAACCAATGACTATTATAAAGAAAGTACTTAAGTAATTTTTTAAAGTTAAATTAATAAAATATGAAAAATTAAGAATATTTATTAAAAATTAAAAGTTATGTTAGAAACATTACACCAATTGTGCAACGACAAAGTTACATTCTTTGGTACATTTATAGCTGGGTTAGAGTTTATGTTTTTGTTGTCTATTCTGTAGTGGTCAGTTCGACATTCAAATAAATCCTTCTTGGTGCGCGGGTGAAAATGAATTTCGTAAAAAGTTTTCATGATAACATACAGCCTAACTCAGAATAAGATCTCATTGCACCTAAACTTTTTTGAAACTAACATCGATCAAGCACGACTACAAGGGTTGCATTCCAAATTCAAATCACATTATTCCCCATGGGAAAAATGACTTACTTTAGGAAAGGTTTGCATGACACATAATATGCCATTGACGAGCAGGTAGTATAAAAAAAGTATTACCTAACTACATGTTGCATTCCTTTAAACTGTTTCGACGCAAACCTCAAAAGTAAGTACGCAAAACAATTACGCAAAACTCGGAAAATACGACTTGTATACCTACGCAAAATACCAACTAGACAGAACACCAACTTTGAATTAAGGCGAGGCTAGTTCACGATCTGTTGAAAAGATCGTTTTTTGAGCTTCCAATGTGAAGAACTGATGTAGAATTCTACTTCACAAAAATTACTGTAGACTGAAAAAGAACAGAATATTTCAACACCAGAATAACACCATATAAATAAACTTCCAATCGTCAGATTTCGTAATTTTCAACGACAGTGATAATGATTTTTTATGCAAAAAGATAACTTTTTTATTGATATATCATTTAATAAATGATCCAGTTAAATCCAGTATTCCAGAAATCAATAAAAATGTACTAAATTTCGTCAAATTTCTGGCAAAGCAAACAATTAAAGCTATGCAATAATCGACCATATTCTAAGGAGATAGTGAAAGAGTAGATTTCGTAAACTGTCTTGCCTTAAGCAAAATTATTACTTAGTGCTAGTAGGATCTTACTACTTCTCGTTGCTTCTGATTTCTCATAAATATCAGCAATTCTTGAGTTAAGACAAAACTGAGATATTATTAAAGGAATGTTTGGCACGTTGTTTTCCGTTCAGAAATTAGTGGCCTAATTACTGTTACGGTAATTCAATTAATGCCACAATGTATATTACACAGACTTCGCTTAATTATTTTCATCTTGACGAGGTATTCAGTATATGGATCAAAAGCCATTCAAATCGTGTTAATTAAGCACAATTGATTAGCAGCGTTCGTTTAGTACGAAATGTTGGACAGCGAAGATTTACACAGTTATAAATTGAGGCTGAGATAAGAAGGAAGAATCTTTTTATTCTTAGCCATTTATCAAAGTCGGGAGGCCGTCTGCGTAAACAAAATGTTGTAATTAAATTACCAAAGTGATTGCTTAATCGTGGCCAAAATGTACGAACCTTCCTTAAGGTAATTGAGTTTATTATAAATATGATGGGATTAACTCAGTCTTTTCGAAGTTCAATCAAATGGGCTAAAATTCAACTTTAAAATACCGGTCAATGGTGAGTCGGACTCGCACACCGAGGGTTCTGTACCATCATATATGTATAATACACATGCTTTTTAGAGACATCGTTTTTTCGCGCCATCTACCGCCCAAAAGCGAAATGAATTTTCCATAGATAGACTTTTACGCGCGTTTTTAGGGTTCCATGCCTCAAAAGGAATAAATGGAACCCTTTGTTGTCCGTCTGTCTGTCTGTGCGTCTGTCACGACCCTTTATTTTTCTCAATAAATGTTCGTCCTACAGGTACTGTTAAACACCCTCAAACTATGATAGTGAGCAATTTAGGAATGTTGGAAAAAAAGAAATATCTACTACCAATCCCTACATATCCGCGTATTTTGTTAATAGGATCTCCTCACATGTCTCCGTCAATGGGGATCCCCTCTGTTTAGCAGCCGATCATTAACGGTTATCCTGCTACATTTCATTAGAAATATTTGCACTTGATAAGAAAGACAAGGCGTTTAAACTTCCATCTTCTGTACTTCTAATCGTACCTAATGATAATAAATGAATAAAAAATTTATTATTTGTTGAATAAATAGGTAATGTATCATTTGTTTACAAATGATTATAGAAATTACTGCGTATTTGGAATCGTACCGGTACAGGTTCCAATATAGGTACTTACAGGAAACAAAAGTAAGCCTCGATACTAAAAGCGCTTATCAATTTAAATACGAAGATAAACTTTTGAAACATAACTCATCTAAATAAATATTAAAATATTCTGCCCTAATAAGTAATAAGTTCCCTAATAAGTTCGACTTAAAAATGACTTTTTACTATCTAAAAAGTTAAAAAAATAACAATGCTTCCACACATACATACTCATATTAAACCCGTGTGAAAATGTTTCGCAAATAGACGCACTTACACATTCCGTTCTTGTTCATTTACCTGCTAATATTACTTGACATGTTCCTGTCCCATCATCCTTAATGTACAAAGTGCGGAATGTAACTCTCGGAAAGAAACCCGACCCGAATGTGTCATTCGGGTCGCATTAGGAGGCTTTAGGGAAATGCATTTTCTCTCTCACAAGTAAAAGATAAATAAAAATGGAAAATATTTTTTCAAAAAAGCAAAGTAAGGTAAGCCGACAGACTACTAGATTGTGAATTGTTAATACAAGCTGAGCACAAAAAAAAGTTATAAAAAGAGTCTTACGGAAAGCAGAAACAACTAGTTTCTATCACAGTATGTACATACCTATATCTATTAGCTTTTAGTAAGTTCTCTGGCGTAGCTTTTTTAATGTTCACTAGTGCTAGTTTTCTTACGTGATCGAATCAGAAATGAGGAGATCCGTAGGAGAATTGAAGTAACCGACAACACTTGAAGGATTGCTCAGCTGAACTGGCAGTGGGTGGGACACAAATCGAGAAGAACGATGGCCGTTGGGGCGGAGAGATTCTAGCGACCGCGTACCAAACGACGCTCCGTGGGTAGAGTAGGCCCCCGACAAGGTGGACCGATGATCTGGTGAAGGTCGTGGGAAGCCGCTGGATGCAGGCAGCGCAGAACCGATCGTCGTGGAAGATCCTTGGGAGGCCTATTATCCAGCAATGGGTCTCGTGTGGCTGATTTGATGATGATGAGTGTTACTAAAATCTATCATAGAATGAATTATATTAATATTAAATTAATTCGACTAGATTGGCTGAAAATATTTTTGTGAACATCAGTTGTGTTCAGTTTTTTCTATATTGTTGGTTTTCTTAGTGTTGTCTGTCTATGATTTGTTTAACACATTGTCATCATAATTATTATTGTAATGAATTGATATTTATTTCAATAATTGATATAACAATAACATTATGAAAAAAAGGCTTTTGCAACTCATTATGTCCGTGATGACAAGGCTACTCAATGTAAAGTGGTTGTTTCTATAGTCTGAGTGAAACAAAAACACATCAACGGTATGGACTCGCAGTTTCCATGTGTCGGGAGTCCGGAAATGAAAAGCGAGTGTCGATAACCATCCGAACGCATTTCGCATGTTTAGCCAGCGACTGAGGCTACCGCTAGGTACATGCTAACGTGTTCTGGCATAGGGATGGTGTGTAGTACGTGTAATTGAACTGCAGTAAGTAATTGTGTAGGTAACAAAGTTTAGTAGCAGTAGAGATGATATAATGTTTCCTTAGTTAGTCCTTCGATTTTTTGACATGAGGAAAAAATATGGGTCCGTTCATCATGGGTCGTGGAGGTAGGAACTATAATAACCGAGAACTATGGAGCGGTCAAAATACCTCGCCCACTTGAAATGATGATGATTGCTAACTATTTTTGAAATATCTAACATGTTTATAAACTTCTTCTGACAAGTAAATATTTTGTTCCTATAAATTGATGATGCAAAATTTTATAAAGAAAAAGTGAACCAAGCTGCGAGTGTGTGAAGTGAAGCGAGCGATTCTGTCAGCAAAAATGATACAAGCTACTAAATTAACTTGGCGATGTAACTTGTTCCATAAATCGTGTAACTTCGATGATAGTATAACAAGAGAACAGCCTTAAATCAATGCTTTCGTGTTGTTTTAGTAAGTACACAAGCTCACGTGAACAGAAACTAATAACTAAGGTAAGGCATTTGTAAATGTTCGATATTGGGAAGTTACACTATGGGCAATTCAAATAAAAGGGTTTGAATCTTTTTGTATGGAGCGTGGTCCAAATGCCGTCCGCCATTTTGAGGTCTTTTTTTTTGGCGGACGTGATTTGGGCCAAAAGTTTCAAACCCTTTTATATTAGGATGTTATCTGTTCCTCACACGCTCGTACATATTTGTTATTTTGCGTTGAAGAACTGAGAAAATTTTAATTTATAAATAGGACCTCACTGGCTTTACCAGAAGACGCGGGTTCCAAATTCGCTTTTAAAGCCGTCCGCTATTTTGAGGTAATTTTTTTTGGCGGGCGTGATTTGAGCCAAAAGTTTCAATCCCTTTTATTTTAGGATATTATCTGCTCTTAACACGCTCGTACATGTTTGTTATTTTCCGTTGAAAAACTGAGAAAATTTTAATTTATAAATAGGATTGGCTTTACCAGAAGACGCGGGAAGGGATGTTCCCTTTTAAAGCGGTTATTTTTTTTATCAATCTTATATTTTGCTAAGGCCCTGTTTCTCAATGTAAAAGTAAGTTCTGAGTAGCTTACTTGACAGATGTTTTGACAGTTGTGAAAAATATGTTAATTCATCTGCTGTCAAGTAAGCTACTCAGAACTTACTTTTACATTGTGAAACAGGCCCTAAATGTTATTGTGGTAAGTAAATAAATGTTATGTCCTTCTTTAATTGTCACTACAGGAGTTTGGAGTTCAAAAATATAAAAAACACATTTTTTGTGGTTTGACAAAAAAGACAACACCCGTGTTCAAGAACAATACTAAAACGACCCTTGCCTATGCAAACGCACTGCGTTGAAATAGAGCTTTGTGATTGGTTCGTTTTTTTTCGAGATAGAAAATCTGGAGCAGGAAAGATGCACAGGGGCCTTTTTTAAATTAAAGAAACAACACGAATAAATACAAGTAAACATACAATTATAACGGTAGAAATGTAACTAGATATCATAAAATAATATAATAAATTATAATTTATCAAATAAATTAAATAAAAAATTCAAAATACCAAACCAAATAAAAAAATGCTTTTAACAGTTTTCTATGAAAAATATGTAACTGGCATTTATTTTGAATTGACTAACCCAATTATGAATTATAAAATAAAAAATAATGCTTTTGACAGTTTTGTATGAAAAAATGTAATTGGCATTTATTTTGAATTCGGTTAGTATTTTGGATTTTTATTTAATAGAACCCTAAACAAATACTTGAATAACATCACAAGAAGAGTTAAATATGCTCAAATTGCAAATCATTTTGTTATTACGTTTGTATGGAAAACTAACTGTTCGCCGGACCCTTAAATGCTGTACTTGAGATTAGGACTGTGCGTTTTATCTGCACAATAGTGCATTAATCAGTTATATATCTATGAACTGCATTGCACAGTTCTTAATGTTGTTGGAGATTATAATCGTAGGATCGGTCTGCTAGGCTCAAGTATTCACCAATTATTTATTATAGGCATATTGCTTTTTTAGTAATTGCATTAGTAACAATAATTGACAAAATATCTTAGTACACAAACCAGAAAAAATACTGCTCTTATACTTTAAAGTGCTAATTCAGTTTGGCAACTGTTAATCTCAATAAGATAACATTTGTCTGTTTATTTTATACCAGAGTAGCAATAATAATTACAGTTGAAATTGTTTAGGCCAAGCACTCCCGAGGCTTAGCCAAATTCATGCAAAGGCGAAAAGGATAGCCCCTGAGCAGTAAAAAAAGTGATTTGAATATTAATTGCAATGGGAATAAAATCGTGTGAAACTGACAATGTGTTGTGTTTTTTAGATCGAAAATAGATTGTATATCCTTCGTAGATAGGTAGATTTGGTTAAGAGAGGATTCAATCTTCTGAAATAGGGCAAAGTGAAACAGCTTTTTTATTTTTTTATTTTTATATAACCTGTTTTGTTTATACCTACGACATGAAATATCACTTAGTTTGAAGAAGAAGCACATTTAGGTGCCTAGCTACTGTATCTTTTTCGTAAAGAAAAAGCATTTTTATTACCTCCTTAGATAACTATAAAGCAAGTACTTCGTAAATCGAACTGAACGCGATATCAGAAATGCCTGTGGGGTTCAGACACTACCTGCTCTGGACCGCACATGGTTTTTCAAATTAAATACGTCGGAAAAACCTGTGTGCTTTAGAGATTAAATAGACAACATTTTATTTCTAAACTCTATGGTTCATAATGCAATAAGACAAAAAAATTGTCTCATCACTTTCAAAGTTGCAACTAACGTGATAAAATTTAGCAAGTCACACGTAATGGAAATGGAACGCTATAATTTGCAAAATAGAGCTGTAAATTCAATGTGGGTCGTCCACGGGGAGACATTCGTCTCCCGACAGAGGGCGGTTTGATTGCGTCCGCACCTTGATTTATATCGTCACCCCATTTATTTCTTTCAACTGGTTACTTTCCAAGCTCCGAAGTAATTTGTCATGAAAATTAGGTGGAAATTTGTTTGGACTCCAAATTAAAATAGCGCAGAACACCGCTCAAGCGCCCCAACTTGGTATCTCACCGCAATTCCTCCAAATTGCCACTAGAACCGGTTTCAATTTCATTTATCTTTCATAAATCTTGTTGACAAACGGAATGTCTGTAATATTCAATTTGGTTCAAATGTCATCTGGGGGCACGGTGGTGCCCCCGCCGAGATGACCGCGAGGCGCAAGAGTACTATCTGCCTTTTCTCGAAGTGCTTCGTTGTTTTTTTGAACCCCCATCTTGGGTTTAGATTATGCCAGATAAACAAAATTCTCGGGATATGATGTCAAATACTAGACTTATCAATTGCATAGCTTTAAATTTTATTCATGTCTAAAAAACTCCGATTTTGTTACTGACAATACACCCAAAAAAAAAATTTATAAAGCAACTTACTAAAAGACGAGAAATCCCACCAAAAACATTTTCATGTAAAATGTTGCTATATGGCTCGCACTGTCAAAAAGTTATCAGACCACATGTAGAGTCAAACTTCTAACTCTACAAGCCCTAACTTTACAAACTCTACATCTTTGTCAAAATATGTGACTTGGTCGTTTCGTTACTACAAGAACTATGTATAACAGAAAAGGTAATGAAAAGTCAATTTTTTTACCTTTTACGCCCATGTGAATGTAGCGAAATGGCCAAGCCACTTGTTTTGACTAAGGTGAAGAGTTTGTGAAGTTAGGGCGTATAGAGTTAGAAGTTTGGCAAGAGGTCTGATAACTTTTTGACAGTGCGAGCTGTATGGTCTCGTCTTGGCAACATTTTACATGGAAATATTTTTGGTGGGATAATTTTTTACCAGACATAATATCTAGAGGGAATTAGGTATTATTATCAGAGTCAATAGGGTCTTTTTCTTCAGAGAATTTTGATAGTAATTTTATTTTTTTGGTTTTATTACTTTCTCTTTGTAGGTAAGTATTTTTTTTACTCTGTAGGTCTATGAAACGAGTTAAACATTCCGTTGAAAACTAAAAGAATCAGGCATGTTAACAAACACAGATTCGAAAAATGTGAAACAAAGGCGATTTAGTACCTACCTACCGACTACCTATTGGTGTTATTTAAAGAGTCGGTGTCAGCATACTTCCTGTGTGTAGTCCTTTATTGGAATTCTTCCGCCTTTATTTGAATTTACTTCTTTATGTTAGTCGGATATTAGTTTTGGGGTTACATAACGAATTTTGAATGAGTGTTCACAGAAAATAAATGAAAAGGCTGTCGTCCATTGTGGATTTATAATTACAACGTTCACCTGCTTTTGTTGTTTACTTGATTAGTTTTCAATGTTAAAGATATATTTTTTCTGGTATTTAATATAACATAATATTAAAGAACCTAATATTATAATATAACATAATATTATCGGTCATGATAAGAGTGAATTCGTGCGAGCGTTTGTGATAATCTAACTATCCCAATTTGAATCTAAAAGCTATATTTGGTTTCAGAATAATTATGTCGCGGATATTCTTTACCTTTAACTTCATCTTTGCTCTTAGGTAACATTGAGATACAAAATTTAAAAAGATTTTAAGGATAAACAAATAAATTGGTAAGTAAGTAAAGTAATTAAGGAGTTCTTCTTTTAATGTATTGTGTTATTTGTAAAGATTTCGTGTGTGAAGCAATTAAAAATAATAATACTAAGTATTATTATAGTTTATTAATACATCAACGCCCGCCCGTCTCATTTTTCGGGCCTTGAAGGTTTAAAGGTACATTTGATTTTTTTCTTAATAAAATATCACCATTGGTAATAAGAGTCGTTTCAACTTTGACTGTCAATACTATCCGAAGTCATTTTAAAACCAAACATAACTTTCCCAGATATTCAAAACACGCCTCTTCGAATAACAAAGATATACCTCCAGAATATCGGGCTTCCAGAATCTCGTTGACGAATAGAATATGATTTACGAGAGAAACGGGACTGTAACAAAATAGTGTTGTCGCGAGCTCGATGTCACCATTTAATTCAAGTTACTTCAAGCAAACGACGGAATGTCTCCAGTGTTGTAACAGAGATGTCTGTTGAAAATAAAAACAGTTGCACCTATTCACAAACGGAAATTGTCTTCATTTCCCACAATCCTTGGTTGGCGCGTTGCCTCAGTGATAAAAAGAAATCTCTTTGAGATGTAGTTCTTTTATGCAAGGGAGTTCAAAGAAACCCTTCAATTGCTACTCAGACTTTATGAAGTTGTGTGAAATAGCTACACAATTATTTTTTTGCATCTGACACTTTCTTTCAAGATTTGCTGTGATATGCTGTTTCATCCTTTTTTTAGGGCCAGTTTATAGGGTTTTAGATATATCCCAGGTCATTTACCGTTCCAGGTCGTTTACAGATGCCAGAACCTATGAAGGGTCTTACACAATCTAATTTACTTTTTACATTTGCAATCTAACTCATATAGCTAACTAAAATTCTTCTGTATACTCGTAATAAAGGCATAGGCATTGTATTTTATTATGTAGTTTGTTAGTACAAATGCATAAAAATGGCGTCGAGTGGCTGATTGCTATGGTGTTATGTCATCTCTGAGGCTCAAGGATCAAACCAATGACGGGTCAATAAAAAAAAATCGGTTTCCATAAGACATGACCTCACAGAAACTAGCCTAGCTGGATCAGAGCAATATATTTGTAATATCGATGTTAATATCCATTAAAAATCAAAACATATTTTGCCTATTAGGTATAAGGGGATTAATTATTAAGAGCATGTGGTCGTGAATATTCGGAATTAATACACGAATTTTGTGCATAATGTATTAAAAAAAGCTACATCTAAAATAAAATAACTGTGCATGTTCTCTTAAATAGAAAACTCCCAATGCATGAGTAAACAATTTGAATTGCGACACAAACATTTGAATACGACGGCAGACAAATAAATATTTCAATGTAGAGTGGGGGTGAAGTGTAAGGCATTCGTCGCAAGAGAATGTCATTTAAATGTGATTCATGAAAATGTGCTTAGTCGTCATGCGAACTATATAGGATTGAGATAAAAATGCAATGCAGATATCCATTTACTATGGAAGTTTAAAGAAAAATATTATCTAACTAGTCAAAGGTATTGGCTGAGTCATGCATGATTGAGACAAACATTTAACTAAAGTCTAACTCTAAACATTGGATGGAGACAATCTAACTTTATTCATTTAACTCACACACATTTTTTTGTTGTGGCATCTCTTTTGATCTTATTAAGATTTTATGAAAATGTTCATTAGGTATTTTAAAATGGAGATGCAATTTTTTCAACAATAACGTGATTGCGTCACGACAAATTTTTTTATGATATCTAATTAATATTAATATCTGCCGCCACTCCTTTGATCTTTTCTCTAAAAAAGCTCGATGTCGGAAGCTCAGTAAGCAAATTTTTTATAGAAACATGATTTCGACAATAAAAATGTTCCGCACCGTACTTCTAAAGGAAAAAAACGAAACCTTTATAGGATCACTTTGTTATCCGTCTGTCTGTCTATCTGTTTGTTTGTCTCTCAAGACTATTTATTTCAAGAACGCGTGGAGGTTGAAATTAAAACCATATACTCAAGTCTACAGTCCCTTGAAGCTGTGGAAAAATCAAACTTCTAAGTTAACGTAATAAAAGATACGGCCGTTTATGCCGCAAAAAACGCATATTTCGACACTCTCAAGGGAATCAAAATTAATAGGGAACTTCCCGTTAATCTGGAACTATGAAATTCGGCAAGTAATATCGTCTTATACTGCAAGTACAGGTGAAAACTTTACATCTGTAATTGAATCATAAAAAATATAGTCTTTATTGAGCGAGCGAGCGCGGAGCGTCTCTGCTTCAAAAATGCTTGAAATTTTGTGAGTAGAACTTTTAGTCTAAAAATATGTATACAGTTTAAAACTTTGTGACTTTGTTGTAGTTGTAATTTGTCATTGACTTCTGCTCAAAAAAGTAATAGCTTTTAGAATGGCAAAGATCTAAACTGTATATATGTCGCAGGGATATGATAAAATCAGGGATTTGGTCAATTCTCTAAGTGATTTGATCAAATCACGGAGGATGTTAAAATAAGAACACGATTTTATCTTTTCCCTAAACAAATCTAGTAAATTTAACAAAACCCTAAATTGATTCAGTGAAATGAGAAAAATAACTTTATGGTATTTTAAAGGTTTATTTGGTAAGATAATACCTACATAACATAATTATAATAATCAGGTATGTGTAAATAACGCAACATTGATATCAAAAATCACCACTACTCAGAACAATTTTTTTTTGAAACGAATGAACAATAATTTCTTTAAAAATAGAAAAACATTTTAGTTGCGTATGATATGCCTATTTGTAATATTCATTTATTAAAACATGTAGCAGACTTGTGGCATCGTGAATTACAAAGAACATTACTTTTCTTACAGGCACATTTATTAGTGTTCGCGAGCGCGACCCAAACAAGAACTGACATGTTTTTTGTCATTTCACTGAATCAATTTAGGGATTTGTTCAATTCACTAGATTTGTTTAGGGAAAAGATAAAATAGTGTTGTTATTTTAACATCCTCCGTGATTTGATCAAATCACTTAGGGAATTGACCAAATCCCTGTTCATATCCCTGCGATATATATATATTTATAGACGTGACTGTGATTTGTATTTTTGCTTTGCTAGGTAGGTGATACCATCAAAAACTAAGGAAAATTAAGGAAAACAGCAGATACTCTTGACGCAAAATCTGCAGTTACAAAGTTGTATACAGAGAAATTTAATCCATGTCAAAGTGTGTATTGTGTTTCCTGTTTTTCGTGGTGTTTACTTTAGTAGAATGCCCGAGCACACTAAAAGCTTTTGTCCTTACACATGCGGTTATTTTCCTGAGAAGGTGACATTTTGTCGGGAGTGCATATTTTGTTTTAGCATAAATACCGGACGTGGTAAAACTTTGTGGGTGGTTTCACTGTTTCATTCAAACATCAGTTTTATACGTTTCGTTCTACATAGAGACTGTAAATATAGCAACATTGATATGAACATCTTGTTTGTTGTAATAAAATGTCCCTAACCTATTTTCATATAGCCGTGTGGCGTCCAGCAGAGCAGAATTGATCCAACCCTAAATACCTAATTAGGGGTGTCAAAGAAAATGGTGGCAGAATTTTTAAACCTAAAAACGAAAGGTGCATGCAAAAAACTATCCTTACTATAATATTATAAATGCGAAAGTCCGTTTGTTTGTTACGCCTTTACGTCTTAACTATCATAAAATTTTGTATACACGTTGTCAGGGGTACAGAGAAGGACATAGAGTACCTTTCATCCCGAAAATAATAATTGTTCCCGAGGGATAGCAAAAAACTTTCCACGCAAACGAAGACGCGGGCGGTCGCTAGTTGATGGTAAATCTTACAAAATCTCCCACATGAAGATACTGGGTTCAGTTCACGCAACTATTACGTTTTTTTATTAGTTTTACGGTCCATAGCTCAAAAAGAAAAAAGAAAACCCTCTCCTCGTACAGAAGGCAAACAGCTGTTAGTATTAAAGAAACTGATAGAACTGCACAAGTGTTTCAATTTAAACAACTAATATGTCCATTGAGAAATGCCTACTCCTTATAGATTGCCCTGTCGCAACAGTGAGGAGGGTCGATTGTTATAAATCAAGGTCTTCATTTCGAGTTACAAAAGTATTTCAGTATCTTCCAACGAAGCCCTTGTTTTGGATATCCATCAATCCCTTGTTTACTTTTTAAATACTTTGCTGTTCACCAAGTATAGGTTTTTTATGCCTTTACGTTTATGAAATCTTTAATAATATTGCCGCAGACAATAATATGATGACTTTGTGGAGTAAATCTAATATAGCGCTCCAAGAACAGACAGCCGTTGCCACCGCAGTAATGTGGTATTTACACGAGTCGACTTGACAGGCAACTTGGCAGGCGATTTTAGTCAATTAGCTCTTTTTATCGATAATCGCTTGTAAAATCTAATGGCAAACCTAACTTCAATGAGGTGGCGATTCGATTTTTCAAGTGATTGTCAATAAAAACTCTAATTGACTAAATCGCCTGCCAAGTCGACCTATGTAAATACCGCCTAACGCATCTGGCATTACCATAGCATAGTTTTGTCATTACATACTCGTAATTAATTTCCTGTATATTCCCTGTTGGATTTATAAACTGTAGTACTTGTTTTTAAGAAGCTGTTTCGGTGAAAAGTTTTATAAGAATATCATTTTAAAAGGCTACTTACGTAAATTTATATGAAAATGAAATGAAGGACAGTTTTGTGATCAAACAAGAGGTCATTAGCATTATAGGCATTATGAGCGATACACTTCAACCAATCACGTTAATTAGTATTCATTTGTTAATTATTGGCCAGGTATCAGTATTCAGCTCACGTTAATAATTATACTGTAAGAGCCCACCAAATGAAAAGGTTTTGACTTAAAGAACAAAGTTCTGCAGTGGGCCCCAAAATGTCCACGATTTCTTTTCTCATTCCATTGGATTCCGAATTCATAAAGCGATTTCAAGTCGAAGTTCGCCCAGGTCATTAATTAAAATTTCTGCCAATTTCTGTTTTTATTTAAAACTAACCTTAGTTATTAATGCTGCTTTTTAAAATATCATTTATATATTTAGACTAAGGTAAATGTCTGCTACCTGTCTGTAGTTAACCATGACTCTAGAACAATAGACTTCATTAATACACTAGCCCCTTTACTAATAAAGATTGCATAGCAGATGTATAGTTACACAGTGTTTTGTCCCTTTCTTTTTCATGTCAACCTTACAGAGATTCACCATTGTGAAACTAAACATCTCCTATACAATATTTATTACTATATTTTTAAATTGTCAGCGTGAATAAAGATTATTTTTTGATTGTAGTGAGATTCGGTTGGGTTTCAGCGAAAAATGGCAGATTGGAACGGAAGCACCAAGAAAATGATATCACATTTCTTGTGCAATTTATATGCATAGGTTTGAATGCTGTGCCACCGAAAATTTTATGCACACCTACGATAAATTTAATTCTAAAATTTTTGTAACATGTAAAATATTCTCCGTTATGAATAAATCATAATCTTTGATCGAATTTAAAAACATATGTAGAATATTAAATAATGGGAATCTTATCATACGCTTATTTATAATGTAATTTGTTTTTTTAATGAATTATGAAAACTATAACGATTTATTCAAATGCGGATTTTTATAAACACAGCAAAGGTTTCATTCTTGTTCTATCAATTCAGTGAGGAATATCATACTATTTTTTTTCTAATGGCCACTATTTTTTTTTCTAATGGCCACCGTTTTTTATACGGTAAAAGAGCTTTTGCGCTGTTTCAATGCAGCACTAATTAGCGATTCCACTTCACATCACCCTTTAACACTACAATAGTATTCTCTGCCGTGCTTGCTATTCCTTGCTTGCTATTCATTATCATTAATAATTAATATTTGATTGACTGACGACTGCGATTTTCACGCTTGATTTAATGACTAACATCACTAAATGACAGACCCTTGGCATTATATTAGGTTGAGTTAATAATCATCACTACTTTTTATTAAGAACAGTATTACTCAAAACACTGATCGAGGCTCTATAAGAAATGTTGTATTGTCGCAAAACTTTCATTCGATACAAAACTCTCCTTTATTTCACATGCCGTAGAATGTATGAATGTAAAGTATAAGGAAATGAAAGAAAGGTGAGGTGACAATCGCATCAAAAGGGGGTCATTTTGGTTCTCCATTTTATATGCTCCACTGCGGAGTTTCTACGGTATCTGAGTAGCTTGAGGTAAATCAAATGTGCAACCGAGAAGAGGGACGATTGTCTCCGTGTACATTTTCAAGTCAATGTTCGCTTCGGGTTTTGAGATATATTGCTTTCCTGTGAATATCTTGTGACACGTCTGCGTTTATTCAAGTGATGTTCTATCTAATTTTACATTTTGTATAAACCTGTCAAATATTTTTTAGAATTAACTGAATACTTATTTCATTCAAATGTTTATATTTGTAACTTTCTACTTATAGTCAATGCATGTCAAATAAATAGTTACTTAGTATTTTGTGTGTTTCGTTATGATTAGTAAAAGCGTTAATTAGAGAATAATATCTAAATACGTTTTAAAACTGTACACCGTAACAAACCTTTAAAACGATCCACATTTTATAGAGCTTCAATAATTTTAGACAAAAACAGTGCTTAAAAATGATACCAACAGTCTATGATTCCAGTAATTATGCCTAATGAATATAGGCTGAATGAGGGTTAATGCAATGTCATTAAAACTTTCAGCGGAGTCGCATTAACCGGCGGCCAGTCATCAAGACGGCTCGAGGGTAATTGTCTTGGTATTGCACTCATCAAGACGAAATGCGCTTCTGTTATTAAGGTATTAGTAATTATCTAGACTCTATGATTGTTGTGGGGTAATTACGCCTTATATCGGAACAACCGTTTACTGTGGTAGGTGCTTACTTGAAATTTGCGACTGTAAGGTATGCGTCTAAAATATGTATACATAAAAATAGTTAACTTTGTCACTTTGGTGTAATTGTCATTTGTCATTGATTTCTGTTGAACTTAGTAAATAGCTTTTAGAATGACAAAGTCTAAACTGTATACATATTTATAGACGTGGATGTACCTTGCATCTTGCTTGTGTCACAAGAATAACAAACAACTAGATAAAACCCTAGAACAAGCTTTTATAGAAATCTGTTGATTATTAAATTTAGATTTTTCGCATTCACAATGCTGTTTTTATATTAAAATAAATAATATTAGAAAAAATACTAGAAACAATCAGCTCACCCGTAGCACCTCAGACGGGACGGCTACAAGTGAATCGATTTTTTCTAGTATTTTTCTAATATTATTTATCTTAAATCTGTTGATTCTTTTTTTACAGCTTATTTTACGGATGATTCAAACCTTTTCTAGATACTTACAGAAAAGAAATATTTACTATTATAACACGAGCTAGTTTCACGGGCGGCGTTCTGAGGCACGAAAGGTTTTCTTCTACTTCAATACCCGGTCAGATTGTCCATTGTGTAAAGTCAACAAGTTAACGCTCGAGGTTAGCTCGTTGTTGTACTACAATAGAGAATGGATTGTATGAGTTTTACTATTTGCTCTATGAAATTACATGTCTTAAAAAAGAAAATGAGGGCTTTGTAAATAAAAAAGCCCGATGGATTTTGCACATCATGCTTTATTTACTTTTTGTTTTAATTTCAAAAGAGGTAGTTACGGCATGTTTTATGCGTGTTACGTTTTTCAAACAATATAACCTGTGCTTGATTATTTTTACCTAAAATTAGTGCCGAAGGACGAATATTGTCACACTTATAAGTAATAAAAAACGGTGATAGAAATCAGTATTTTGTCTAAAATTAAGACTTCACTACAATTAAAAAGCGTCACACTAATTGATCTGAGAGCCCATTACAAAAATGATCGCGATAGTCGGACGATATTCGTTGATCGATTTAATTGATTTTGAACCTTATACTTGACTTAATAATGTCACGGAGTGTGATGAATTTCGTATTCTTATCGCGATGGTTTTTTGTAATAGACCCAAGATGCAATTTAAACTTTAATTAAATAACAATCCGCTATGGGATATTCAATAAAACAATTATATACCTACCTATCTAATTTACTTAAATACCTTGTTTATGGTGCTTATTTTTTCTAGCCACATAATTAACTTTCCGACATAAGACGTAGATAATATGATAATGTTTGATAAGCCGAATTAGCTAATAACATGAGAAAGAACTATTACTTTTGGCATCCATACCAAAGTTCCATAAGCTCTTTGCTTGGATAATGAAAGTGGATGCTACTGCTAGCAAGTTCTTTTTTTCAGGGTTCCGTATCCCAAAAAGCAAAATGGAATCCTCATTACTTGTTTGTCAAGACAAACGTCTTGACGTTACCCTTTCGCTCAGGTGCACTTGGAGTTGAGAAAAAAATTTATCAAGTTTCTAAGTCAACTCAATCAAAAGATACGGCCTCTTAAGTCGCTCCACTAGTACCATGAGGACCGTGGTATCTAAGTACCACCCTCTAAGAAGAACTTAAGGGGTTTTCCCGTTACCATGAAAACATAAAACTTAGTAGGAATCAAGGTCCCACAGCACAACTAAACCTTCATTTTGATGACATTAAAAATATTTTTAAATTTTGAGATTTTAGCATTCATAATGCTATTTTTATATAATACTAAATAATATACTATTATACTATTAGTATAATTATATATAATATACTATTAGTATATTATTTGGTATTATATTAAAAATATTATATTTGTAAGGAACCCACAGAGCACAAGCTAAACTCGCACCTGTCTCGTTTCTTAATATTGATAAAGCTAGTCATACACGATCACTTAACGCGGTGTCCATTCAACTTGTCCGTATGTCACTATAATTTTGACGGACTCATTCAAAATGGTAGCCTCACACATACACGGTCAAGTATACTGGATGTGGTTCCAAGTCCACTGCAAATTTGACACTAATTTGATCGTGTATGGCCAGCTTAAAACGCTACCTAGTCGCTTCCTGAATCGTGAGTGTCTTTATAAGGCTGTATTGGCGTGAAATATGGGCTAATAAATTACAGTATTATCAGACAAACTCCGTGTTACCGGCTTTTGGCTAGTTCATACAGGCTGAAAATTGAGGATGTTCTACTATTAATCACTATTATTAACTGTCATCGTTGTTCACTATAACACAATAGGATGTCGACAATACGTTTTCAAAATATCAGAAACTTTTTTCGTTAGTGAATGTCGAAAGAAAACAAGTAAAAAAAAGAATTTTAATAAAAATCGAAACAGCTTTCAATTGTGGAAAACGTACATCTTCTTTTTACAGAAAAGAATTGAAAAAGAAAAATACAGAAGGGGGGGAAAAGGGTTCCATACCGAATAGGGCTAAGGGGCGGGGCTTATCTGTGGCATTTCAAATCAGTATTTGTTCGTAAAATATACGTAGTAATAAACATTATAACTAAAGTTAAATTTTGACCGCGCATACCGTTGCTTAACCTCGATGATTGAAGACTTATTTTTTATGATTTGATAAAAAACGTATAGTTTTTTTCCTGTACTTGCTGTATAAGACGATATTACTTGCTTTTCATAATTTCACGGGAAGTACCCTATAAATTTTCATTGCCTTGAGAGTGTCGAAATATGCGTTTTTGAGGGATAAACAGGATCTTTTTACGTTAACTTAGAAGTTTGATTTTTTCACAGCTTCAAGGGACTGTAGACTTGAGTATATGGTTTAAATTTTAACTCGATACCTCCACGCGTTCCCAAGATAAAGGGTCTTGACACAAAGACAGACGTACAACAAAGTGTTCCTATTAGGGTTCCGTTTTTCCTTTTGAGGTAAGGTACGGAACATTTTTTGAAAATCAGAAACAGCTTTCTGACAAATTTTCATACTAGGATTCAATAATCTTATCTTAATTATTTATTAAGATTATCTTATCTTCATAAACACTGGCAGGTCGGCTCCTCACGGTTTGAGAGTGTTGTACACATACAAAATACGGTCGCGTGAATACTTACTATGGAAAGAAAATAAATTTTAAATATATTTCTGGGCACATCTTCGAATGAGAGAAAACGAAATCTTGAAACGTCGATATCACACGACTTGAATCTTTTTCAAATACCTCTAGGGAATATTTTTGCTGCGTTCCAGATAATTTGAAATATCAGAATTTTAATAATGCTGTAAGCGTGTAGGCTGGTTTTGCAAAATATTCGCGCTCAGTTGCCTTTACAGATAAAACTTAAGTATCCCGTGAGTGATGTACCAAGGGGATAATTTGTGTTATAGCATGACAAGTTTATTTATAAGCGCCGGGACCAATTATGGTTTATGTTAAAAAGTCAATAATTTAAAATTTCTAGAAGAAACTTAACGCTATGAACTTAAGTTAATTAGTAAAGAGTTAAAAGGTTTAAAATTAAATCATTACCAGCAAGAAGATATTCAGAAGGAGGTACGCGGGTCGCCTTTGAAATTGTTTTTGTTAATAATTAACGTCACAGCTAGTTAAACGTTTAATTGAACCCCGTTACAGCTTCGAGCTTTTGTTCTGCTTTGTTAACAAACTCTTATATCTTAAATTTACTTTAAGCTTTCAGGACAATGTAATATGTTATGCTGAGACAGCGCTGCTATGATCAACATTTTGTCTGTGTAAAATAATAATAAAAGCCTAACCTAAAATCTAGTAAAGGAGTAATAATATAACATTCAATCTAAATATGGTAAAACAAAGTTTTAATAAAAAAAAACCGTGGTTAAAGTAAGGCTTACTATTCGTTGGATTATTTATCCATTTATTGAACCATTTTTTACTGTAAATTAAATTTCTTCCCGTAAAACAATTTGCAATGGGAAGAAAATTTGATTTTTCTACTTTTATCTATTATACAACAAGTCACAAAAATACCCCTAATGCCGAAAATGGTATATAGGGATCATCAAACTGAACAACTTTTACTATGGGACCAACTCTGAAATCGCGAAAAAAATCAGCTGTTTCATACATTTTGATATTTTCGATTTTAATTTTTGTATGAAACAGCTGATTTTTTGTCGCGATTTCAGAGTTGGACACATAGTAAAAGTTGTTTAGTTTGATGGTCCCTACATACCATATTCTAGGGGTATTTTACTAACATGTTGTTTATCTATTTCTTAATAAAAATACCGTTTACATTGGCATTACCGATAAGTTTATTTCCCTTTTCTTGCTTCTGCGGAAATATTCATTTCTTCGTGCGGTCGTCATCCGCTATCCTTTCAAGATAAGCAGCGTGAGATAAATATCTCTAATTTCAACTCCCGTTTATCACGTTAGCTGCGGCACCAATTTTTGCATACTTTCCGTTCCTGCGGCACGAGGTATAATCGGCCCGTACCGTGACCAGACGTTAGGGCGACACGCGGTCTATTAGACCCCACCTCCTTTTACAGACTAAAATCCATTTTCTGGCGCGAAATCAAAGATAAATGAGAATTTTGGTCCTTATTGATATAGACAGTGAATTGATGAACCCTAATCCACCGTCGCCCCGGGATCTGATGGCTAGTTTAGGAATTATTAGCAAAACAAAATATGGGATCTTATACACCTCGTAACGCACTGAAATAGGGCAAATTTTCGCTGAGATTAGTGATGGGAAAAATAATATCGACGTTTTTAAACTGTCTTAACTACGCAACGACTTGACCGATTTTGATCAATTATATCCCATTAGATCGTTTTAAGGGCAAAACCTGGCAAAACAACACAAAGCTATCAAAGAATACATTTTTTTTAATAATCTAAATTGTGCTTGAAGGCGCCATAAAGAAAAAAAAACCGGCCAATTGCGAGTCGGACTCGCGCACGAAGCGTTCCATTCTATACCATTAAGAGGCACCTATTACAGACTTATTATTGGAAAATAATGGATCACGGTTTATGCATAAGGTTTATCTATCTATTTGTATATGAAAATCTTAATGCGGTTCACAGAATAGAAAAAAAAGGCAACCAGAAGTAGAAAAGAAACTGTCCTATTTATTCTGCCTCGGGCTTTAAAAATACACTTATTAGAACTTGAATTAACATTAAAAAATCAGTATCAATATACTTTTTTTTATAAAAATCTCAATATATATGTTGTACTTATTTATGAGTGTTTTTCATTGAAACAGGGTAGACAATAAGATTTTTTGCACTGAGTGCACTGAGTCAAAATCTTTTTGGATTTTTTATCAGCTTCACGAGATGGTAAAAATGTGCGTAGTTTTTACTTCTTCCGACATCGTTTAGACATGTTCGGCGCTGTAAAAGGACGTGCTCTCCAATCGACGTGATGCACAACACTGGTCGCGGGAAGCTCGCGTTGGGTGCGGTACGAGGTCAGGGGGGATATGGGACGTTTTAGCCTCGTTCCGCACTGCATTAAAATTATATTAATTCAGTGCGGCACGAGGCCTAAGACATCCGGTACCAAGGTAGGTACACCACCGAGTACGGAACCATTAGCGCATCTCAAATATATATTTATCTCTTTCCTACACTGGACCAAACCAAAGCTATGCCATTCGCACGACAGAGAAACTCACGTTTTTCCTTGCCGCACCACAGGGAAGTTGCATCAGGGGTGATTTAGGCCTCGCTTCGCACTTAACGTGTTATTTTTAATAACGCTTCTTCGAGAAATGCCCTTTTTAGGGATGGAAAAATATTTTACGTTCGTTATGACTCCGTTTTCACAAAAGGAATTCTTCGATCGTCGACGGGGTGGAAAACGCATTGTGTGGCCCGCATTCGCGGCATACGTCAGATCGCTGCTTGCGCTCTGAAAATACAAGCTTCTGTCTAGCTGCCTGTTTTTTTTATGGCGGCGCGTTCGGGAAACTTTTCTTGTTCACAAGTACGTATTTTTTTTCATAATACATGTCAAATATTAGTAATATTACGCCCAAACGTACCTTATAAGTAGTAAATTTTAGACAAGTAGAATTCGCGAATAATCTGACATGAAACCGAACTTACAAAGTTACATAATTCATTATTGTAAATATTCATCTCATTATACCTTTGTTTCGTACCAATTAAGACGATAATGATCCAGAACCAATATATCCAGCTTGTTTAAGAGGTAATATATCATAAGAACAATTGAAATACCAAACACTACGAGTTGTAAAACATTTTCCGAAGTCTAAATAGTGTGCCATCAATCACATGCGCCATTTCTCGCCAACAATGAATCGGTTTGATTTTACCTTGGCTTTTCATTTGCGAAGCGATTGTTCTTTGTAGGATAGCGTTGGCAAAAAAATCCGTATTCCAGGAATTTAAGTGACAGATATATAACGTAAAGCTAAAACGCTAAAAATAAAAGGTTAGAACGATAAATGAACACGACATTCCGAATTCGTGTACAGGGCCACCTACCACGGTAAATGGAACTAAGATTTCCAATTCGTGCTACGACCCGTAGCACGTAGCACTGTACTGTGACGGTACCCGTAGCCTACGGGTACTGTTACAGTACAGATACGTTCATTGTAACACCTCGTCCAAACTGAATGTCCAGCTTTGAAACGTGATCAAAAGCCATTTCAATCAACCCCTGGATTCGATTGCAAGGCTGGAGTACGATTGGAATAGATCCGACCTTTCACGACAAACACCCTAGAGATCACGGAAGCGTAAACTTCTATTGTTCATAGTTTACGAAAAATACTTAAATATTATGTTCGCTGCGGTCTCCAAACCGAACCGCGTGCGGCCGCTGTGAAGTTAAATTACATTCATATCAATAAATCTCATCAACTAGATGTTGCAATAGTAATTTTACTCACAGAACTGTCTTGGGATTATTCGAGTGTATTATGCCTTGGAGTTGGTCCATTTATCTTGTCAACTCTATGACTGATGGGTTGTGACGCAAGCTGCGTGCTTCACAACAAATATGATAATAAAAAGGACCCTAGTTACACATCCTCTGTTGACATTTATTAGATCTTCAGAGCGAAGTTATATTCCTTCATTTATTCTCATATAGCTGCAAAAGTGATTGTCATTTATTTCTTTTCATAAACATAAGAAATATGAATAAAGTTAATTTATGTACCTACTTATTGACAAAGAGATTTGTTAGAGAAATAGCACTACAGCGGATTTTTCCACTTGAACGATTTACGTTTGAACTGAAGCCCGTAATCAAATAATATTTATTTACCTTTTGTAGTATAATGAAATAAAGGTCTCTTTTATATGGATATTTAAATTGAAGCAAAAGGGCCAGGTTAAGTAACACTGGAGTATGTCATACGGTGTAAGGAACGGGTTGCATTAAAAATATAAAGTTGTTAAAGATTGCCATAAAAATATGTCGCAACCAAGTTTCATAATATATAAAAAAACTATAAAATACCTGCCCTGAAAAATATGTTAAGGAGTACCATTATATATTGTGTGGATAAGGTAATATCTTGGGATTGGACTACATTTTGGCAACACAAACTATGTTATGTTGTATTAAGCCATTTCAGGGATAAACGCACTTACGTGAGAAAAATCACTTCAGTTCATTTCGGAGCCGTTGTGTTGGTACATAAACCCACGTCACAATCGATTTGTCAACGTAGAATTGGTCAGTATTCGACAGGGGCAAACTATCGGCTTCAAGTAAGTGCTTTTCGAGCATTATTTGTATAGAACCTACGAAAAAGTTCGGTAAATGCGAATGAACGCAGAAAGCTCGTAAAATATGTATTTATTCAGAGCTGTGTGATTTTAACTGGCGCCTTTACACGTCCGTATGGCATAAATTACATGGCACACGAACGTTTGCCGTGTAATTCATTTCACGGTTTGTTAGGCTTTTTAACCGACTTTAAAAAGAAATATACGGAGTTCGTTTCGGGAAAATTTGCGGTTAGGTTAATTAGGCGCCTTATTTAAATCATTGTCTCTGTAATAATAAAGATGTAGGTACAGCGCCTTTAAATAATACTGATTCTATTGTTATAATATATTATTATCTACATTAGAGTAGTCCAAGACAGTGTTACCTACAACTGCTGATGTCATCGGTACCATAAAAACTATTAAGTCAAGTTTAATACTTGTTTCCTGTGTTTTTTTTAGTTTTTGAGAATTTATGTAATTTCCACTCCTTTTTTCTATTTTTTAATTCCTTCCTTTTTAATTATTAACTATTTGTTGACTGTATACACATCAGGATTTAATATGTTCAACTTCGTGATAAGTGATGTTGGCGTGTCTTATGAGTAAATAAATAAATAAAGTGCATAATATGTTTTGAGCACTATTGAGACAGTGCACTCCGTAGGGAACTAAGATTTTCAATACGTTATCTAAACTTTACCTACAACATTTGACTTATATTTTTTAAAGTTTTTTGTGCCTCATGACCCTGTTAGTATCGTCTCATTGACACTGGCCGGCTGATAGTGAATTAAGCACGAATCAAGTTAACATTCCCATTATGTTTATTCACAAGTTAAACGAATACCCCAGTGTTAGGAGCGGTAAACGATATAGCTATGGAATAAGCGTTTACCCCGACAATGGCTGTAACTCGTAATTGAATTCAACGGAGAAGATAGAAAAAAGTAAACTGACTACGTGAGGCGAAAACAAGATTCACGCCATCAACACTTGTTTTGTAAGTCAATGAGACAACACCATCCAATACCGCCCGAGTACTTCAGGGCTCGGTAAATCCTATACCTTATTGCGGCAACGGATGACGTCCTGAAAATATTAATGACGTACTTAGTTTATTCTGGTTTATTCCTCGGGAAATCGAGTGGTGTAAAAATATAAACTAATAAAAGCTTATAAATTCGAATCGTGATGGATACTTTTTTTTAGTTTATTAGAGTTAAACAAACAGTTACATAGGGAAATTAGTAAATGTGGAACCATCATTGTTAACCACTGATTGACACACATGGAATATGGGAATAATTTAAAGTTTTAATACAAAGTTTTATATATTTTATCTACGTTAAGGTTATTTAATTAGGCATAGTGTCGATCTCATTTAACTTATCTACAACTAATCTCTCAAAAGAGCCAATACTCGTGACAAATATATCTATATCCTGGAAATATTTATTATAAGTGTCAGCCATCCGAGATATCGGTAGACGTTTGTTATAAATGATTTTTAAAAACGAAAAATATTTCTGAAATATCGCACTCTTTTACTTTTATATTGACGTACATCGCACTCGTGTTTTAAATCTAACATACGTCGGCATTTTATATTTCGCGATTCAGTAATTATACCTAGTGATAAAGTGAAAAACTGTGACTGTTACAATTGTACCTAATAAAACTTTTCGGCGTCCAGTCAGACAGTTGTGTGTATCATAAAAATAAAAGTATTTCAAAAACATTTAAAACTCGGAATAGCACATACTTTTATGACATTTTTAAACTCCACTAACGAGTTTCACAGAGTCACATTACCTTATTAACTGTCGGTACAAATGACGCGGTTGTTGAAGTTTCTTTTTTTTACGTTTCATTATTATTATTATTTCTTTGCGTACACAAAATTTAATAACAAAGCGATTGTTCGTTGTTGCCAATAAACAAAAGAAGCGTAATCGATTCTTAGATTTGTATTATCTTACTTTTCTTTAATCGTTTCATTGTTTTTAAACGGAAAAGTATTTTTCTAGTTTTAGTATCAATTTCACTTTAAAAATGTTTCCTCTTTAGTTCTGCTTCAAGCAGCATGGCGTTGTAATAAGCTTATTACCGTCCAACCGAAGTAGTATACGACAAATAACTAGAAAATTAGAAAAAGAAAATTGAAAAGTAAACTTACCAGTAGAAAAGTCGGTATAATCCCAAAACATTGTTATTTATCATGTTATATTTTTATCTCAGATTTAAAGCAAACCGCCATTTCTGTTATGTTAGTAAATAATAATATTACTTTTTACTCGTAGTTATTCATGTTTCACCATAGATAGTTAGTAAATAAGCTTGATATCACAGAATAGTTAGTAAAACGTTCAGGTGGAATATTGGAAACGATAGTGTTTATTAAAGACAAGCAAATCTGATATTTAAATTTATCTTTAAAGACAGGTAAGTGCACTGATTTTCCAGTGGACTCGTTCAAGGTAGTAGCAGCTCGCTGCCTCCGTAATTACTAATTAATAAGGAACAGCTCCAACTCGCCTAGAAATTATTTTAATAATTTTCTCCATTTAGTCTCTGGGAGCTTTGAGAACCATCTCAAAGCTAGGAATCATCCTAGCAGCAAAATTAATTTTATCCCCTCTCCTGGTGTAAATCTAATCATGTGAATGAATCTAATCTGAGGAGCTGCCTTCCTAAACAGATGGTAACTTCTGACTTCTCCAACTTCTTGAAAACGGTTTCTTAGCGTAACGCGTACTTAGCGTTTAGAGTCTTAAACTAAAAGTTTAAGCTTTAGACTAGGATTGATAATACAAGGTGTTACAAAAGTACCCCTAATGCCGAATATGGTAGATAGGGACCATCAAACTGAACAACTTTTACTATAGGACCAACTTTGTAATCGCGAAAAAAAAAATCAGCTGTTTCATACATTTTGATATTTTCGATTTTAATTTTTGTATGAAACAGCTGATTTTTTTTCGCGATTTCAGAGTTGGTCCCATAGTAAAAGTTGTTCAGTTTGATGGTCCCTATCTACCATATTCGGCATTAGGGGTACTTTTGTAACACCTTGTATAGTTACGTATTTATTTTTCTAAAACTTGCTCACAAAGTTTCGTTTTCATGCTCTTCGATACTTAATCATGATAAAGATTTCTTCATAAAAATATTCGCGATTTCCAGTCGACTAGCAGACTCTTTTTAAAACTTTATTGTTTTTATTTCCGTCTCTGTGTGTTCTATACTTTTATTGAATTAGTGCGGCATTTTCCGTTTTCCTTATTTTCTTTTCTTACTAAAAGTATAATGAAAATTAATGTAGGATTTCTTTAGGCTACACCTCAAACGCTAAGATTCTGTGCCCCTTCTTAATTAACATAAACTTCAAACACTAATCAAATAACTTCATTTCAGTACCTACTAGTACAATATAGTCAAAATAACTTATACCATTGTAGTTTAATTTCCTTTGGCTAAACTTCTGAAGTACCAAACGTTACCTCGAGACTGATTCCACCGGGGAAATTAATTTGCTCCTCATCTCTGCAGGCGACGATAAATCTCTAACACTTTTAAAGCTTATTTTGTGACTGTTTTGAACTACATTTTTAATTTTTCAAGGAAAAAGGTTTACCGGATAATTAAAGTGTTCACGCTACAATTTTCTGGTAAGTATTAGATTTCATTAAAAATAAATCAACTCATAAGGTTTAAGTGATCTAATATTAGGTCTATACTTATGAAATTGCCGATTTTTTTTCACAAACAGAGAATCTCATAGCTTCTACGATTTAAAATATTCATCAATTGCTTGATATTATATTGAAATATGACCATGGTAGTCAACTATGAGCAATAATAAAATCTTTATTCTAGTTTTATTAGTATTAAAAAAAATGCTAGAAAGCACTTTTTTTTGCTAACAAGCAAAAAAAACCACTTCATATTGTAGTCACTTACTTACTTAGGCAAAGCTCATTTTTATTCGCTTAACCGAAATGGAATAACTTAGCTTTAAAACATTAGTACATAAAATACACATTTGTGTGCAAAATAAATGTAGTTATTTTTGTTTGAATCTTTTGGGTAACCTGACCCTGGTCGAGTTATTGTCTCCTTTCCGATACACGAAAAGATAGTTCTAATAAACTTATTATAAACTTACTAATAACTATAAGTTATACACAAAATCGTATTTAAATAAAGAAAGTTTTGACGTTGTTTGAAGCTCTCAAACGTTACCTGAAATATTCGTGAAACATTTTAACATTTTCTGGTGTATACAGGATACATTTCGTTGGATATGTTGACTAAGGCATGTACCTTAATGCTTAACCCTACACCAGCATAAATCATTCATTTGATCGTTAGTTTAAACATTTCGGTCACGAAAGGGACAAGGTTTGGGTGCTGTCATACGATCAGTAAAGATGCTACAAGTTAAAGGTAAACCTATGTACCTTATTGGTAAAAATATAAGGTTTCAAATCGATTCTTACAAGCAAACTTATTTTACCACCTGAATCGTCTTTGTTCTAGTTGTTTTTCGATACTGCCAACGATATTTTGTTTAGATGGAAGATTCGGTTTTCTACGATTCGTTGTATGCAGATGAGAACAAACCCTTTTTGTATTTTTCAGAGGTAAGGAAACATACTTAGCGAATCAAAGGTATGTCTATAAAGTTTCCTTAGGAAAAGCCGATTCGAAGCAATCTTCTTGATAAAATTAAGTGGTATCGAAAATCAATGATATTTTAATTTCTTTATAGCTACTTTTATTACAAAAGGGTTTGAGTCAGGTATTTTCAAACCTACTTTCTAACAAGTACCTATGTCAAAAAGTTTCGTACAAAATTTCACGAACGAAGTTGCGGGCACAGATTGGTTAGCATTGAGTCTATACATAACCACTCAGTGATAATGATGATGAAAACTCTTATGTCAATGTAGATCTTTCAGGTGGAAAATGATGCCCTCTCATGTGGCCAGGCTGGTATAATCAACTTCCGCTTAAGGTTTGCGAAGCGATGGCGTAGCTTCTTTGACATTCACAAGTGCTTGTAACAGCCTAGACTGAATAAATGAGTTTTGAACTTTTGAACTTTATTGCATTAAATACTCGTAATAATTTATTTCTTTATAAGAATAGGTATTTATTCAAAACCCACGTTCTATGAGAATTTTCGGGGTGTGATTACAGCAAAATATCTTTCTTAATTCATGTCGGACGGAGTAGGTAGTGCTTTACCTATTCTCTAGAGATGCTACGTACTCCCAGCCGCTTATTTCTTGGAGAGCTTTATGAATAATTCTTTTATACACTCTGCCTTTTTCCTGCACATTTTGATGAAATTTTTATACTCCCAGATATTTGCATTGAGAACTTTTACGAGTTGTGCAGTATAAAAGTTCTGTTTGAAATTTCGAGCTGAAATCTCATGAACGGATGAGATATAGGATAAAGAATTTAATCCCATTTATTTCGCCAGTTAATCTCATCCTTTTCATTTCGTTTTATTCTTTGCATTGTTTATTTTTAATTGAATACATTGGAGAACTAAATTCAATTGTTCTTTTTAATCAAAAACATTCCTTTGCATTCCCTTTACTGAATAAATTAAATAGACATTAATAATGTATAGTTGTTACGCTAATATATTATTGTTTTTCATAATTATATTTGTGTTTTCTTTCGTACTCAAAAGAAAAAAGACAATACCTATCACTTCATTGTTCGTCTGTCTTACTGTCATGACCTCTTTTCTCAGAAACACTATAGACATCAACCACATGCAGTAAAAAATACGGTTATTTATGTATACGGCCACGTATGTTTATGTTTTTTTTTTTATAAATAGGTAACCAAAGTTCTCAGTTACAAGGGAGCTTTTGAACTTTCCTCACGCTAAAAAATGATAAAGGAAATTACAACAGTCAAACACTAAAGTTATTCATTTGTTTCACAGTTTTTTTTGTATTCTATAAGTCCTTGTGCCAAATTCGACGGAGACTTGTCCTATCACCAACGCCTTATCTCATTTACTAACGAATGGCGTTTTACGACACATAAACTCAGAAATGAACGCTGTAATAACGTGTAGTGATAACAAGGCTTCACATTTCGTGATACTAAAACCACTGGTGAAGAGCTACCTCACTCTTTTTGGCATAACCTCAAAAGTACTGTATCACACCAAGTATTGCGTTCCTAAAATAGGGTAGCATTCACTGAACAAGAGCTGTCATAGTTGGTATGATTCAGTACTAAAGTGGTCAGCTACTTCTAAGACTTACTGTACAAAGTGAACAGAGTAAGGAAGGGTAAATTAGATAAAAATCATAGGCTCTATCAAAGTGGAAATATTTTTCAGTGCAACTCGATCGAGTAAATAAGCCCTAGCACCAACCAAACCAAGTACAATTGTACCCCTCCTGGGAATCGAACCTTGTACCCCTGCGTCTTACACGCGTGAGTGAACCACTAGACCACAAAGGCGCTGAAAATAAAACTTAACTAATCAATTACCTAATCTACGGTTTAGTTAGTTAGTGTATTCTAATAAGTAAGGTAACACAGTCCAACATACATAAAGGTAGCCGCAAAAAGTTGGTTTACTATTTACTAGAAGTCTCAATATAAGTAGTAACACAACAAACACAATAAACAATAAAATGTTAAAAACACACAACTGTGGACACGCACACCTTTCTGTCTTTTTTCCGTTCCGTAGATACAACGGGGCGTAATGCGGGTGAATATGTCATCCCCATTACAATGGGATAGAACTGTGTGGCATTCATTATTCCCAGCGGCTGGACCAGCCCGCCCATGTTTGCACCCGACACTGACGAAACACATTTGGCCCTATTTATATGCATGCAAATTGCAAATTACCCTAATGTTTTTCGATTTTCTTTATTTAAGTTCTAGTTGATTGCGGAGCCTCTAAAAATGATAATATTAATGTATGTTCATCTGTCAAGATAAATCTTAGAAACTTAACTCATGACATGATTTTAGTGGTTTAATAATGAAAACTATAAACTTTTTAGAAGATAGTAAAATTATCCTGTATGTTATTTTGACCCGCCACTCATGCAGGCAAAATGCAAAATACACTTGATTAGTTGTCACTTGCGACAATTAATTACTATAAAACATTAAAAAATGCATGGAAATGTTTGAATGGTGGTTGATAGATTGTGAGTGGTGCATTGTATAGTATTGTAAAAAAATAAAAATATAAATTAGGTATGTACTGGAATGTTTAACACAACAACTAACAGTCAATACAATCTAAATTATTTACAAAAGCGAATAGGTATTTAGAAATGAACTTGAATTAAGTCCGAAACAGTTTATAAAGTATGTGATTGATATGAATAATTTCACCAACATTTTTTAAATAGAAATCAAGTTAAAATTTTGGTTCTCTCTTAAAATGGCCAAAAGTGTAAAACACTGACTGAAGCTAGCATACAATGGCTAGCGGCGCCTCATGTCGACGTTCCACCATATGGCCTTTTGCGGAAAACGACCTCATTTATCCATGTTAACGTAAACAACATACGACTTTTGATATATTATTACATTTCCTATTGGATACAATCCTGTTAAGTATAATTTGAATATTAACCTGTTGAAAAATTAAATCTTTAAGAAGGTTGAATGTTGTCTCTTATAGAACTCAAACACACAGGATGCGTTCCTGTCATGCGATCCACAGATCGCTGCGATCTATGCGATATATGAAGTTTTCTTATTCCTTTCACACTCCGATTTCGCATTCCGATCCCATATATCGCATGACCGGAACTTATCCTGTGTATTTGAGCTCTTATTACCAATTCAAAATGACAAGATCAAAATACTTTCTTGAAATAAAACATTATTTTTTTTTATTTTATACCACCGCAAACCTCTATCTATCTTTAATAAGCCTTAAAATGCATAAACGTCGGGAAATGAAAAAATCTATTAAATAAAAAATATTAAATTCTTTAATCGTAGATATCACCTGACTGTGTTTTGTGAAAGATAATAACGTTATTATATAAAAGTGAAATAAATCACTTTTCAAAGATAACAAGTATCTTTGTCTTTATTTTAAGAAAGAAAACAATCAATTAAGAACCCAAACTAAACATAAAAATAAAATATAAAACAAAACTAAAAGAAACAATAAAACCGCGTTATTATACGCAAAAAATGTGTTTTATTTCAATGTAAGTAACGTGATTCGATCATTCATATTTTGGGATAGCATTTCACACTCGAGTGGCAGTTTATAACAAAGTAATTAATGCAAATGTTTTATCACATCACACAGATTCTTTTTAAATAATGCTTGAGGTACATATTACAATAATAAGCGGATCTTAGCTGATAACTTTGAAAGGTAATTAAAATCTATTTAACCGTCTGAAGCTGTCTAAAACAAAGGAAAAACCCTTCCGGACCCAAGATACAACAAACTTATTTGAAATATTTTTTATCTACATTCTGTATCCTGTTACTGACTTAGATATCGTTGGATCGGAAATCTTGAGAACGACTAATGCTATCAACTTGAAATTTGGAATAGTTTTAGATGACATTTGTTCAACTATTTTGCAAATAAGAGAGAAATAAAAGTATTTATATTTTTTTTTGCAACAGGGACTGAAAGGGGGTCTTAAAAATTCGAAGTTTTTGATGAAAAATGTAAAAAAAATATCGTTAAGTTTGGATAGAGAAAAATCTGAAATAATTTTGTGTGATAGAAGTTTATGTAAAGATTACAGGAAAAATAAAACAATGTCTCTAAATAGTAAACTTTTTCAAAATTATGGTACGGAACCCTCGGTGCGCGAGTACGACTCGCTCTTGACCGTTTTTTTATTATACCTACATAATAATCAAGATTTCAGATGGTAAGATTTTATTGATTAGGTGTGTGTTGTATAGAATTTCCTACAACTACCTATAAAGTTTCCTAAAAGCGTGTGTCAAAACGGAACCAAATATTATAATTTTTTTAAAACTAAACGAAGAATTAGCCCGAACAAAATTAAGGAAGTAATCGAAGAGACACAAAAAGTTAAATTGGTGAAGTTTTATTTTACGGGGCTCTGTACTTTTTTGGTTCTCCATCACAAGATTTTTTTTAAAGTGAGATGTCATTTTTGTGTCTTCGAAAATAGGCCTTGAGTGACTTCGACAAAAGTTCAAGTGAAGACTATTTAATAACGTGACAATTTGGTTTACATTTTGATGTATGATTATGAGTAGTTTATTCTATTTTCAAATCGGTTGACGCAATGGATATAAAATTGTCATCACAGGTGACAAATTATCACGTTTATTAATACATCAACGCCCGAGCGGACGCGTGCGGCCGGATAACAATAGAATATCTATTGTGTCTCATTTCTCGGGCGTTGAAGTGTTAAATAGGGCCCAGACCAATTGAGCCATACAAATATTGTTATTGTATAATCAACAAAAGTGTCTCATTAGGGCTTTATAAATAACTGGAAAATTTTATTGAATAAATATTAATCTATCAATTGCGTTAATTTGCAAACAATCACAATACCATCTGATAAGTCGTGAATAATTTATTATCAGTTGCTGACGGGGCGAAATTTACTGAAAATTGTTCCGGTGTGGGAATAATTATGCTTGGTGATCAATCTTGCTCATCGATACGATTAGACACCACATGTTGCTTTTTAAATCACTAAACAAGTATATCCTGTAAGATATTATTGATAATATTCAGGTAGGCCTATTACCAAAATGATAATTAGGTATAGTAAAATTCAACAATATGTACGCTCCTTTGACAGTTCTCCACCTTATACCTTTGTAATAAAAGTCAACATCAGTCAACATCTGAATTCGAATGTACCTACTTTTATTTTTAATACGTTTTTATTAGGTTGCTTTCTTGTTTCTTTGTTTGTTCACAATTTTAGCAAACGATTTTATATTACGTCCCGATGAGCTAGAGACTTGAAACTTTGAACATAGATCACAACTGGAAGGCAATGATGATGAAGCCGGAAGAAGGCCACAGGAACTGTGTACTAAAACCATACAACCCCATCAAGTTTGGGCTCGTTAGAATCGTCTGGAGAAGTACTCTGACGGGAGATGAGGGTCCAGGGTCTGGTGATGAAGCCGTAAGTAGGTCACAGGAACTCAGTATTGAAACCATGCGACCCAATCGAGTTTGGGCTCGTTTGAATCATCTGCACAAGTATTCTGACGGGAGACGAGGGTCCAGGGTCTGATGATGAAGCCGTAAGTAGGTCACAGGAACTCAGTATTGAAACCATGCGACCCCATCGAGTTTGGGCTCGTTTGATTCGTCTTGACAAGTAATCCGATAGGAGATAGTGTATTTTTAGTTTTAGCTCGTTGACTAAAAAGCAGAAAAGAATAATTTTCTATAATTCTTTTAATCAAAAACACATCTTTAAAACGGATTAAAAAGAGTAAAATATTTTTTTCCGTAAAGATTTATAACCCTATACAGAAATTTTAAAACTAAAATCGTGGGGCGCAATTTGTAAGATTTATCATCAATGTTTTTTGCCGCATGGGAAAAAATATTTAACACTTTTTAGCCCTTTAAAACTTATTTTTTTACAAAAAAAAAAGTCAAACATTAATGAACTGTGAATCGTCCTGTCGACGAATAGTCCATTGGCAAATCGGTCGTGTGAGAACGGTTGCTGAATCCTGTCAATGTTGTAGATGACAAGCAGCATGATACTTAATAATCCACTCACAGAATTGGACTTGAGCAATTTAGCAGAATTTAATTAACACGTTGAGAGCGACATAGGTCGAATCGTTCACGAGCGCCAGCTACTAGATCCTAGATTCAACGGTAAATCTCAAAGTTCCTTCAAGAGAATCGAATATCCAGTTTCTGGCCGAGGAAGCAAAGCTGAATCCGGGTATGAATATTAAACGCTGAATATCTGCCCCTCTAAAAACATTGTGGAAATTCACTCCATCGAGAAATGGGGGATTCCTACGGTTCAGTTGCATTTTGTCATTAATATGATTGAAGTTCATGTTCTCAGCTTGCCAACTGACAGGATGCTTAAATTGAATTATTGAGAGGGCGTGAAATGGATGTTTTATTAGGTGACGTCGAAGAGTAAGAAAAGGAAAGATTCAACAATGTCTGATCAGCCGGACTGCTTAAAATCCGGTTGAGATAAAACGTAAAGCAAAAGTAGGTTGGTCAGCAAAGTGAACAATTACAACCTTTTAAAACTTGTCAGTTTTCTAAATGACTATCAATGCGTCTCTTTTATATGCTATACCGCGAAAAAGAGACGCATTGATAGCCATTCTGAAAACTGACAAGTTTTAAGAGGTTATAATGTTATTTTTAGAGGTTGTATTTTGAACTCGTTATACTTATTAGCTTATTGATTACCTACCTTTATTACTAGTTCTAAGGCAGCGGTTAACATTAAAGTACGTAATAGCCTCGCATGTTAATTACGAAGTTCTGAAATAGTTGGAAAACCGGGAAACTATGTCACTGACAAAGGGTTTTACAAAATACAATACTAACTTGGATGAATATTATTTTTTATGAATCCCAGTATTAACACTGTGAAATTGAATAAAATTAAAATATTATGACTTCGGTCACAAACAAACTATTGTAAACTATTTGTACTTGACGGAACGAATAAAATAAAAAAATAGTTCGAAAATATGTCAGATTAGTAAAACACAGAGATGTTCGTTAGATTTGCGTTACAAACACTCGAATTCTGCAATTGTGCAAACAACTTTAAACAATTCATTGTCCGTCGCCCAGAGAACGTTGGCAACAGCAATAAGCGTTATCCTAGTGGAATTGATTATGGCACTTCGCCAATGCGCGGTGCTCTTCGACTTTGTTTTACCGAATAAGGTCCATAGAGACCCCATTAACTAGGCTTTAAACTCACAAAATAGCATGACTACTTATATATAAATTAATATTAAGAACCCTTATAAAGAGTTAAAAATAAATAACATTTTTAAATTTTTGAGATTTAAGCATTTACAATGCTATTTTATATAATACCAAATAATATACTAGAAAAAATACGACTCGCACCAGATCATGTTCTCGGTCCGGTCCAATGCTCTGACCGCTGAGCTACCGAGTCACGAGCTCAGCGGTCAGAGCATTGGACCGGATCGGATATCCAAAGGTCGCGGGTTCGATTCCCGTCCGAGAACATGATCTGGTGCGAATCGTATTTTTGCTAGTATATTATTTGGTAATAAATAACATCCTTATAACAACTCCCAAAAATTTACATTAACATTCCCATTTTATCCGTCATTTGTTTAATAAAATCCATATAATCCGCGCGCGACGAAAATGGGATGAAACCAAAACTTAGTTGATTAATTAAATTAAAATAATCAGTCAATTTACTTATCGCATTCTCATCGCGCGCTGATTATACACTACAGTTGTTCGAAAGACAAACAAAAAAAAGCATTCATTTGTTTTAATTTCTAATGAGTTTGAACTTAAAAATTCTCTATGACATCTTTTAGTTGTGCAATGGTTGTGCACTGTTGCTACATGTACACCAATGTGTGTTATTCCCGATGGATTGATTATGGCTCTGCGCCAAGTATCTGTGCGATTTAACACTGTGCAACATAGTTCAGGGACTTTAAAAACCTTCATTGGTCTAGTTGTATTCAGCAGGCTTTTAGATAACAGTTAGTGGATTCCGGTCAAGGATCAAAGAATATGCTTTAAACTGCCAAATTGAAGGTTTAACTGAGCACTTGTTCTAGCAGCTTTGTTTTGTTTTGTTTTACAAACGATACATAAACGTTTAGTATTACAATATTTACAATGTGTGTATAAGTCTGTAGGTATTACAATGACTTAAAATAAGCAAATCATATATAATAGGCAAATAGTGGTTCACTCAACAAATTGGTATATTGTTGTTGCAACCAATTTTATCTTATTTTTCTAATATATTATTTATTATATGGGTCCACCTGAAAACCAGCGCTGGGAATTTCAAATTCACAGCATTGCTGAGCTGGTCAGCCCTTTCGGCTGTTTAGTCTATACAACTACTAGTTGTAGTTATGTAACTGTAACTGATTGTGAACATATGTAAAACGCCGAATGAATGCCTACTTTACTTTACTTTACATAAAACCATCGCGATAAGCAGACGATGTTCGTCCCACTCCATGTCATTATTAATTCACGAATAAGGTTCAATATCAAATAAATTGAAGTACGAATTGCGTCCGATTATCGTTTTATTTTTGGTAAATTATTAACGCCACTTTTGGAGTAAACTTTTTTGTATTAATTAAGTTTAATAGACCAGACCACATTTGACATCTGTCAGTCTATAGTGTAATTTGTCAAAGTAAGTCGTAATTTGCTTTCTTTGAAAAAAGAGAGCCTTTGAAAAAATTAATATTGTGTGCCTGCCGTTAGAAGGTTGCGTTGTTGAGTTTTGATGAAGTGTTAAAAGTGATCTATTAAATTGGCGACAGGGTGATTTATAAGTCACGTGACAAATTTTCAGGATTTGTTCCCTGATGATGAGTGGCACTGTAGGTTTTGACTTTGTATAAATGTACATTACAACATTAACAATCAATTTTCATAATTTAAGTCAAAGACATTCTTATGTCGAGGCCTCATTACTGTGCTAAAGTTTCAAAATCTTATATCGTAAATTGAACCGAGCTCTTCATAAGTGCTGAATTCTCTAGTTCTCGTATATTCGAGTATGCATTTCTCCCCGACTGATCTTGGTGGTTTGCAACAGCACTGAAATTATTATGCTAGGCTACGTCTCTTTGTATAAATTTTGATTACGTGTCATGTTCAGTTTCGCTTACAACGGAGGACTAAAAGGATTTTGAAATCGGCTTTATGGTGTATTTGAAATATAAATCTTTATACACTTCTGGACCTGAATAATTATCACGAGAAAATTTTGTATAATGAGGCACGTTCATTGAAGTATAATACAGTCATAATCAAAACACACATTAATGTTTTGTTCGGATTACTATTTTTTGCTGACATACTTCGCAAATATAATTAAAATTATGCTTCAGTAAGGCAGCGAACATTGCATGGTTTTAATCTAAATCAATACCTGGTAAACAGATCATAAAGAACCACTTTTTAGGAAAAAATATATCGGAGCCAAGCTATCGACTGCAAACAACCATGAAATTCCGACGCGAAGTTATTTAGCGGACCCTCGGAATTGTTGGTAAAATGTTAATTGTTTTTTTTATCTCAGTAAATCTCCCTCAGCCTTCCATTATTACTGGGTTTGAGCCTGATAGCAATTAAGAAGTGAAAGACTAATCAATTTTACGGACCGAACAAATCCAGCTGTATTAAGCCTTGAAGGTGTCGTGCAATTAATTCACTGCAAAACTTGTTTTCTTTATCAAAAATTTAATGAAGATTATGTTACAATTATTTTTTTAGCTTTATGTGACTAATGATATCAAAATGTTCTTTTGCTTAAATTTAAATTCTGAAACATTTTGTTAATTTGAAATTCATATTGGAATACTAAACATATTAATAAATAATTTGAGAAATGTTTAAAGCATTTTAACTAATAAATCCACTAACTTTAAATTTTCCATGAATTGGGCTCATTCTTAATATCATATAATATTTATATGATATATTTTCTTAGCTATGCGTTACCGAGTAGTACAGTGATTTCTCAACTAGTTGAAAGTTATTTTACCTACCCATTGAATGTTAATTTTGTTAATTATTGTGATGGAAAATGACGTCACTCTAAATGCTGACCTCATTTTTCAATTTTCGACGACTCTGTATGAGATAAATAATATTAGAAAAAATACTATAAAAAATAGACTCACCCGTAGCACCTCAGACGGTTGCTACGGGTGAGTCGATTTTTTCTAATATTATTTATCTCAATATAAAAATAGCATTGTGAATGCGAAAAATCTAAATTTGATGACTCTGTATGAAATATATAGGGAGAAAAAAAGGTTTTTTTATTTCTGAAAAATACAGTCAGGTAACAATATAAATCTGAATCTCTGCGCCCATTCGCACTTACATATGCCAGTCAAAGCGTCAATCTTAAATTCATACAAACTTAATTGTTGACTCCTAACTCCACAACGTAATGGACTTTCCTAGATCACGTCTTTTTAAGAGATTCTGTCATTTTTGACACTGACAGGTAGGAGATAGGGTCGAACTGCTATGTTTCTGCACTTAATGTGACTATAAAATATCTGATGTGAACGAGCGCTACAGATACAAAGTAATACAGAACCGAAACAGATGTTATGCGATACAAGACACTGTCAGCATATGCTTTACACGCTGAAATTGAAATAGGTACTATATTAAAATTGTTAGCATATTCACTAGACTCATAATCAAGCCATATGTTAGCAGAAAATCAGATTACTGCACATACATCACCGCTGTTACCTGTGAAACAGCCAGCGATATTGTGTGGCAAACGACCGATGTAATGGAGAGAGTCGCGTGTCATGTTGAATATTGATTACACAAACGTACTGTGCAAGCACCACCTAAACATAACACACAAATATAGCATAAATAATAAAAACCATTATTGCAACACTCCTGTATATATGGATCCATTTCTATTAATGGAATTGCACACTAAAAATAAGTTAAATGGGATTTGAATGTACTTTAGATGGCCACGTAGCTGCATGTGTGTTTTCACTGTGTTATCTTACCTATATTTAGTAGAACCTGTTTTTGAAATTAGAGTAATGACTGTTTAAGCGTAGAAAAATCGTAAAAATATACTTGTGTTTTGCGATATCTTTGATATAAGACTGCAAAAAGATGTGCGTGACAAAATTTATCAACGCTAAGTACTTTGATAAATTTAACACATAAAAATAAACGAACATCTTGCACCGTATCTTTTGAATGGGCACTACAAAATGTCGTAATACGATTCTTTATGGCACCCGTATGGACCGCGCTAACTTATCGCCGATATGGCTTGACGAATGGGTCACCGTATTCGAGTTTCGCCATTTTGCATGATATTGGCCCATAATGTTAGTCGAAAATCGAGAGGGTTGCGTTGAAACGATGTCATTTGTTATCCGCATGTTTGGATATTGGTAACATTTATCGTCGCGACTGTACTGCGAAACAAAAGACTGTTAGTTTTCAGCTGTGAAGCCCTAGGTGACGTTGAAATATTATGTTACATTGTCTCTAAAGATCGCAAATGTAGAACAGAAATTATGTCTAAAACTATTCATATAAACAACACAATTTACACACAACACTTTGACATTTATCTCGCTCTTCATTTCACCCAAACAAACAATAGCTTGATACTTATCATTTTAGTAAGAAACTAAAATATTATTTTTATGGAACCAAGAAACAAATAACTCCACCAGAACAGACAATATTATATTCATATATCTCACTCTACATCTCTTTCTATAGAAAATATTGGTTTTTTACCCATCCAAAGGCGAACCCTCATTGGTCATGATGACATTTAGATTTAGTGTTTAGCCACTTATCTGACGACGATTGACAGAACGACTCAATAAAACTGACAGAGAGAAAAATACCTTTTTCTGCATTTCTTGTTGGCTCTTTCTTATACAGTCAAACTCGGATATAACTGAAAAGCCCCTCTCTTTACACAAGTGGCCATTCTACTAAAATTAACGCTAGTAGAATATTTTTTTAAATTTTGAGATTTTAGCATTCACAATGCTATTTTTATACAATACTAAATAATATACTAGAAAAAATACGACTTGCACCAGATCATGTTCTCGGACGGGAATCGAACCCGCGATCTTTGGATATCCGGTCAAATGGGTTTGATTCCCGTCCGTGAACATGATCTGGTGCGAGTCGTATTTTTTCTAGTATATTATTTAGTATTATATAAAGAGTAGAATAGTCAATAGTAAAAATTTATTTATTCAAATATAAACTTAATAATTAGGCACTTTTGAATCGTCTATATTTTTCTACCACCAGAAGAACACAGAAGAACATAGAATGACAATGAAAGAAGCTAAGCGTAGCTTATGTTTTTTCAAATTTTGACGACTCTGTATGAAATATACAGGGAGAAAAAAGCAGCCCTTGACGAGTAGCTTGCCGGTTCTTCTCGTTACAATGTCTCCCGCTTAGGGTTTGCAAACCGATGGCGTAGCTTCTTTGACATTCACAAGTGCTTGTAACAGCCTAGACTGAATAAATGTGTTTTGAATTTTGAATTATGTCATTCCCATACAATGTTATTATATTCTACTAGCGTTAATTTTAGTATAATGGCCATTTGAGTAGACTCAGTTCGGTACTATGTCAAACTATTTTTAAGACTTGTTCAGTGAGCTGCAACACTACTGACATAAAAGCAATTAGTGTCGCGAAATAACATTTACGTTTTACTACTTTCTACTTTCTGAAAATATTTGCTTGAGTGCAAAAACATTAACCAAACGGAACATTCTTTGAATTTACTTTTAATACACAGATTTTTTGAATTATAAAAAGAAAATGTAAGCTGAATGTCGAGCGCTTTCTATTTCTGATGTTTAAAATGCGTTCAAAATCATGCTATACAAACAAATATTAAACTCTGAAGATTAGAGCGTAGATTCAATACGTACGTTTTCATATCTGTTGTGTAAAACAACTACAACTCACATAAACTCCATATTGTATTAGTAGTTTCGATCGAGCTTCCTCAAACTACTCATATAAAAGTTATAACACAACTTTGTATAGATAGAAGACAAAGTAGGTACATAATCAATAAAATTCTAGTCGTAGAATCCCTAATTTGATATGAAAAGTACTCATGATGATGATGTAAATGATGCAAGAAGAACAACGTGAAACATTTAAGGTATTTGCTAAAAAAAAATGTTCTTATTAGTGGTGTGGGTTTATATGAGTTGAGTCTGCTGACCCTACATAATTTAGGTTGTACCGGCGCAATGGGAAGCCACATTATAGATAATAGCGCGACAAGCTGGCACCGATACCGTGTTTTTTTATGAATATGACATTGTTTACAACAACACTTGCTTAAGTTTTTCCCGTGTAACTATAGTGTCCTGAATAAATGCATTAAAGCTATGTGTTATTACGCACTAGTCCGTTAATCCTTACTAATGTAATATTATAAATGCCAAAGCCGTTTGATTGTTTGTTACGCCTTCACGTCTTAACTACTGAACCGATCATCATGAAATTTTGCGTTAACGTTGTCAGGGGTACAAGAACGAAGGACATACCTTTTATCCCGAAAAAAATAATTGTTCCCGAAGGATAGCAAAACAACTTTCCACGCAGACGAAATCGCGGACGGTCGCTAGTGGTTGAATAATTTACATTTTAAAGGTTTGCGAAGTTTTTCAAATGCAGTAAAACCGTGCGTAAAGGGCATGTCACTGATCGACAAGTGCAGACTAGTATTATTAACTACCTATTTATATAATTTTGACGACCTCCGTGGTCGAGTGGCTTTGTACGCCGGTTTTCAAGATGTCGCCATCTCTGAGGTCCCGGGTTCGATCTCCGGTTGGGTCCATTTAGAAAACGAACTTTTCTATATTGGCTCAGGTTTGGGTGTTTGTGATACCACCGTTGTCTCTGATTTCCATAACACAAGTGCTTTAGCTACTTACTTTGGAATCGGAGCAATGTATGTGATGTTGTCAAATATATATTTATTTATCTTTGATTTTATAGTGCAATACTTAGTTTCAGTGAAACGCGTGCGTATTAACAGCTACAACGCAACGTAGTGGTTTACATTCTGTTTGAAACACGCTTGTGAAGGATAATTGTATGGCTACTCATGCCATTATCAGACTTTATAAATCTTTCACAATACGTTTGTAAAGCAAAATACATAAATACTAAATAATATACTAGCAAAAATAGGAATCGCACCAGATCATGTTCTCGGACGGGAATCGAACCCGCGACCTATGGATATCCGGTCTAAAATACATAAACTTTTTAAAAATAAAGTTTCAGTGCTGTCAGTGGGTATTGACAGTTATAATGCAGCCAGGTTTTCATGAAGCACGCTTGCAAAGCATAAATTGTTTGGCTACTCATGTCATGGCCAGCCTTGCTTACACAGCACGTTTGTAAAGCATAACTGTTTGGCCCTCATGCCATGATCAGTCGATCTAATAGCCATGCTAAATCTTCTTCAGCGAGTTTGTAAAGCATAATTGTTTGGCCACACAAACTATGATCAGCCTTTATGAGCCTTGCTATATCTTCCACAAGGGCGGCCTGATGCCCCAATCATTGCGCCTTCAAATGCAAAGCTAGTATGGCTCCAACAATTTAGGATAAATTTGCTTCTAGTTCAGTAACGAAAACTGTTTAACCCTTTTCTTGGCAAAAAAATCTGAAAGTAAAATATTTCAGAAAAAAATAAACAACTTTCTAAATCAAATATGTAAAAATGTTAAATTTCTCATTCAAATCAGTTAGAAAATTATGTATTCTATCCAGGATTATTTTATTATAAGTTCAGTTCAGCCCTTCACACCGACAGCAACATGAATTTATATTGGGGCAAGGTTGGGTTAGTCGTTCCAGAAAATATTTCATTTTGATGTATCCCCTTTTCTAGTGGGTGAATAAAAATAACTTGTCTAAAAGCCATTGTTCAGTCAGTTCTTCGGGTTTAGTAGAAATTAGAGTCGAATAGATTCATAAGCATTGTGGTTATTCTGTTCGGTAGAGTGAATATTTTGTAATAATAACAAAAATATTTCCCGAGGGTCTGACTTAGGAAATGTTTGATAACATTATTTTTGGAATAGCTGTCAGCATATTAAAATTATTATGAGTGAAATATTAAATATTAAAGTATTATTATGAGTGAAACGGAATTAAACATTGCGTATAATTCTAAAACTCTCAGGAGAGTAATGTTTCTGTTACTGTTTAGCCACTTTTGAAGTAGAAAATCTCACGAGATACTTCCCGTATTTTACTGAATGCCACGCGGATGAAATCGTATAAAAGTATTATTCAGGATTATTTGTAAAACACCAACAACCTCGCAGATCATATACAACAACATTTGTTGTACGATTTTTCTGAAACGGACAAAAAATAATTGACTTTTCATACAAAACTCGATCAGCTGTTCGGACATTTGTATGGAAAGTAAGAAAGTTGATTTTGTCCGATTTAGGAAAAGTCGTAGAACAAATGTTGTTGTTAATGATGATAGTATTCTACTCCTGCAAGGTTGTTGGTGTTTTACAAATAACCCTGTATAAGTGAAAAATAACGGTCAAGAGCGAGTCGGACTCGCGCACCGAGGGTTCCGTGCCATTATCCTGAAAAAGTTCACTATTTAGAGACATCGTTTATTTTTCCTGTAATCTTTTCATAAAACTCTACCACATAAAATAGTTTTAGATTTTTCTCTACGCAAACTTTTTTTTCATTTTTCATCAAAAGTCGAAAATAATGCGGCCTAACAAAAAAGGGGTTTGAGAATGTGCAGGCAGCGCTTTTTCATATGATACCACATTTGCCCTAGTAGCCTCACTTCGACATTTTTAGACCCCCATTCAGTCCCTGTTGCAAAAAAATATAAATATTTTTATTTCTCCCTTATTTGTAAAATAGTAAGGCAAACGTCATCTAAAACTATTCCAAATTTTAAGTCATTAGCATTCGTAGTTCTTGAGATATCCAGCTGTGACAGACAGACAGACAGACTGAGTCGCACCATAAGGGTTCCTAATTACCATTTTGGTACGGAACCCTAAAAAGAACGCCTATTTATAAACCTTCAAAAATCCCATAGCAATAAAATATAACATCCAATTGAGCAAATAACTTCTCTCGTTAAATATAGTGGTTGATACTGTTTTCTACAAAAACGTTTCCTAGTATTCTTTACATAAGCGGCTTATAAGAAGAAAGAAACATTCGGGAGCAGATGTGGTTCGACGAGGCCATTTCCTATTCTTATTCTTTGTTGAATCTAACATTGGCGCTATCTCGAGCCGCATAATAATATGAATAGTGGATTTTGATTGGCCGCTTTTTGTGGCGTTTCAAAAAGGGACTACGACCAATTCTATGAAAATAGGTAAGTATTGCAGATTTTAGGATTACGTCTCTTATTTTCACCCTCTTATTACATGAAAAAAAAACACAGTAAAAACTGATTTCGAAAACTAAGACAACACTTTTAGTTTATGCTCACATTCTTAGCATGATAGATGATTATGCTAAAATTTGAGCAATAACTTTCATGATTTCTGCAAACGCTCCTCGAGACATTACAACAATAGTCTCATAAATGAAACTGCGCCCTCAGCTAGATATTAAATAGTCTCAAATATAACTAAAAATTTTCTTTTGAGATTTATGTCCCAATTTTCCCGTATCATATTCCCGTATACACAGCTATTTATCAAGAAGTGAAAAGCACTGAGCGATTGGTTTTAGAGATGGTTTACTTTTTAGGGGAGTATTTATCTTAATATTAAAATAGCATTGTGAATGCGAAAAATCTAAATTTAATAATTGTATGGCTGTTTCATCTTTACCGATTGTCAAAACATCTGGAAAGATGTTTTTTTTCGAATGTGGGGGTATTTCCTCACATTAATGAAATTGCGCTGGCGAGCAGCGAAGAAGTTAAAAGTACTAGAAAATTTCGCCGCTCCCACTGGCGACTCGGTAGCATAATTGGTCAGTCCATTGGGCCGGAATACCAAGGGTGCTGGTTCGAATCCCGTCTGAGGTACTACGGGTGAGTCGAATTTTTCTAGATTTTTTTCTAATATTATTTATCTTACTATGGATCTGTTTTACAGCTTCCCGGTAGTACCTACCTAGTACCTATTCTGAATTATTTCAATAAAATTGAACAGAATTTATATCAAACTATTGACCATCCGGTCCTAAAGCAAGCTTATATCTCCTATTTCACTCTCTTCGATATTCATTATCTACATCATCTTTCTATTTCTAAAATTTATCAAAATTGGGTCAGTGATTCAGGCGTGAAAACGGTAGTAATGTTATTAAATCTTTTTTATAATGTGTGAAGTTGCACTATCTCAAAGACGGAAAGTATTCTATATTACTATTATTTTGTGGCAATATCAAATCTCTTGAGCATACAAAATAGTCACGTTTCCATCCCATATGGGTTGAGTCCTCAGGGATAAGTAAGATGTAATGGTGACGTGACTGTGTTATATTGTGTTGCTAAAGCACGATATCCCACTTATGTTATTATCGCGAATGTCCAGTTGTTTTGTTATTTCATTGGGCCGGAATCCTAAAGGTTCGGGTTCGAGTCCCGTCTGAGGTGCTACTGGTGAGTCGTTTTTTTTCTAGTATTTATTTATCTTAATATGAATAAAAAATTAAACGCCGCCGTTTTCTCGGGTATTTCAAAGATACAATGTTTTGAATTTGTACAGCAGCGTAGTAGTCAAGTGCATTAAATGTCAATTAAAATTTTCAGATTGATGTTTTACAATTTTCATCTTGTCACATTACTATTATGTTGTGACCAGTGTCGTTAGTAATTTAGTAAATGCAACTTTACGTTTTACCATAATAATTCTCAAGTAGTGATGACTGGCTTCGTGACTTAAGGCGATTAGTGCCCTCACAGTGGCGAGCAATAAATTTAATTATGACGAGGGCGCCACTGTGAGGGCACTAATCGTCTTAATAATAATAATAAAAAATGCTTGGACAATTTCACACAGTACCATCTAGCCCCAAACGAAGCAAAGCTGTAATATGGGTGCTAGACAACTGATATACTACTTATATACTTATTAAATATAGGTATACTTATTATATATAGTAACACTCAGACCCGCCACAGAAATTAAAATTCATCATTTCAATTTTTGCCCGGCCGGCAATCGGACCCGGGACCTCTTGCGTTTTAGACCGGCATGTTGACCACTGCACCACTCAGGTGGTCGTCACTTGGTCTCAAGTCTACTTTGGTACCTAATTATTGTGCCTAATACTGTACTTACGGCGAGCTCTCGTATTATTTAGAGTGACAGGTGGTCTAGTCAAAGTGACCATTTAGAAGGGATAAGGGGTGTCTGGGGTCGACGTAAATTCCAATGGTAGCGTTATTCTGGCCCGCCTAGTTTGACGAAGGTACGTTTCCAATTGTTGAGGCTATCTTAAAGCAGATCGTGGCTTAAATTGTCTCTATTGTTTACATTTACACAGTGCTAAGATTGGATTTATAAGGAATTTTGGAATTTTAATAAAACCCAACCGCTGCACATTCTTGGGAAGCACCGAATAAAGAATAGACGATTTCGAATGTGCAAACTATTTAATAATAGATAATTTGTAGTTTTATACATAATACACACATACTTGCGTCTAGGTATAACTAATTCGTTTAAGTATGTACTTTACACATTATTTTGAGATATCTTTTGTTAAAAAACATTTAGTATTTTGTCGTCTTTCTGTGTTTGTATTTGTACGCAACAAGCTCATGCATTTGGTAGCATCGGTTGGTTTGCAAATACGCACGTAACACTAAAACCAATTCAGTTTCTCTAATGGGCTATTTACACGGGTCGACTTGGTCGACTTGCTGATCGATTTTAGTGAACTAGCGCTTTTTATCGACAGCTGCTTGTAAAATCGAATCGCCACCTCATTGAAATTAGGTTTGCAATTAGATTTTACAAGCGATTGTAAATAAAAAGCGCGAATTGACTAAAATTGACAAGTAAGTCGCCTGCCAAGTCGACCCGTGTAAACACCACATAACACTACGCAAATCTATTCAAACCGCCATCCATATTTATTGCTTCCACTCTTTGTTGCAAATTGTATTGTAATAAAAAACACGATCGAAAAGTTTATACAAAACATACCCAGGTCTGGATACAAAAAAGTACGAGTAGGTGTACCTAAACCTCTAATAGTAGGTGAAATATGATGGATGGCTGGTGGCGGATGCTTATTAGGTATGGAAAAATGTGGATATTAAATTTGGAAAATTATGACGGAAAACTGTTGACGGAAATTAATGACTGAAAATTAAAGACGATTAATAACGAAGAAACATTACTGATGGAGAATTTTAAAGGTAAATTGATGACTGAAAATTGATAGCGGAAAATCAATTACGGAGAAGGAATGACGAAAAAAGATTAAGGATAAGTAAGGATACTTACTTTTTAATTAAAAGTTTTAAAATCTTCGTCATAAAATTAAGCTCATTATTGAAAATGCTGCAAAAAGTGTTATTATTTACGCCGTCAAAGCGAAGAAAACTACGCCTGAGCTAATAATCCTGCTAAGCATCAAAGTCTTGTAAGTTCTACAAAAATATATGCAAAAGCACGGAAAACGGTGCTGAAAGGAGCTTAATCTTTTGAATATCCTCTTAAGAAACTGAGCTTGTTCAGCTTAGAGCGGTGGTCTAAGGACGAATTTCAAAAGAATCTTATATTCCTTCCTATACAATTATACAATCTGTTCAAAGTTTCTTCTGTATAAAAAAAACGATTCAAGGCTATAACATCAAACGACTTGATTGGTGTATTGGTCAACATGCCGGTCTACCACGCAAAAGGTCCCGGGTTCGATTCCCAGCCGGGCAGAAATTGAAATGATGAATTTTAATTTCAGTGACGGGTCTGTTAAATATTAGTTTATAAGTAAATAATATATTTAACAAGTACATAAGTAGTATATCAGATGTTTAGCACCCATATTACAAGCTTTGCTTAGTTTGGGGCTAGATGACGCTGTGTGAAATTGTTCAAGCATTATTAAACAGTGTAAGAAAGAGAAATGACTACTATCAGTCTGCACTACGGGAAATTATTGCGACCGGCGGATTGTGTTCAAGCTAATTTGTATTTACTTGGTCACTGTCATGCACAGTGTACATGTAATCACCATGCATTATGTCGAGCACAAATAGTTTATTTAAACGTTAATAAGTATACATTTTGCTTTATCGTCTTCAAATACATTTATACCTTTTAAGCTTTCGTTACCAAATAATGTGAAAAATAGGTACTCAAGTACGTAAATTTTCCATCTCAACAAATAACTCATCTACTTATGGAAATTGAACTCTATTTGTAACACTATAAGTTTCTGTTTTCTTTTACATTTTATGTACGCAATGTATGTCACTGGTAAAACCAACCGCATTTTCCTCGGAGATCCCCTTCTTAGATATGCTACTAACACAATTTGGTTCAGTGCCAAATGCTTATTTCCGAAGCGATAGTTATACAGACAATAGCTAAACGAATCATTTTTAGCTTGGCTTTATGCTGCACTGGTTGAATTAATCATAATTTTTGTAATCATTGTACCGCAGGTTCCAGATAGTACCTTTCTTCTGGTTCTAAAATGGACCAGGGGGTCTAGCCAAAGTAACATTTGCAAATCTTCGCTATCGCTTCGCTTCGAAAATGTATGGATTTGACAATTTAAATTTCGATTGATAACGAAACCTTATGTCAATCCCATACATGTTTCAAAAGCGAAGCGATAACGAATATTTGCAAATGTTACTTTGGCTAGACCCGCTCTACATGCCAGTCTACCACGCAAAAGGTCCCGGGTTCGATTCACGGCCGGGCAGAAATTGAAATGATGAATTTTAATTTCTGTGACGGGTCTGTTAAATAGAAGTTTATAAGTATATACTATAAGTATATATTTAACAAGTATATAAGTAGTATATCAGATGTCTAGCATTCATATTACAAGCTTTGCTTAGTTTGGGGCCAGATGGCGCTGTGTGAAATTGTCCAAGCATTTATTTATTTATTAAATCGATCTTACTATAAATTGTTGTGTGCGAAAATGAAATGTATTTTTTTACACCACGCGGGCGACTTAAATCAAATAAAGCAATTTCACACTTAGCATTTTTACCGTCTAGAAAACAATAAAAACCTCCACAAACGTACGGTTTAAAATAGTTTTCTGTTACGATAATGGAAAAAGTTTGACAATAATGGTTACCCGACAAATTCACAGGAACGGATTTGCGAAATAACATTCGAATTACTTTATCGTTTTCGTTGCAATGTGATTTGTACGTAAACACAACTTTCTTGCAAGCGTTTCTAAGCTTGTCTCCGTTTCCATATTATGTAAAGCGCAGCATAAGGAACCCGACCGATAATATGTCTGCCATCTAAATTCTAAACAGTAAAAAGTGTAAAAAATAAAGACTTAAACTAATATTTTGAAAATAATCATAGAGTTACTGCATTTTTCAAGTTATTTAGTTAATTTGAACCTAATAACGAGGATTAAGTAAATATATTATACATTTCCCACAGGTATGTATCTACTATGGGTTAAATTTAGGCTAAAAAGTTAATTATTGGAATCGGCTTAAATGATCACCTTGATTTCGTATTTTAATACAATTGTGCCATTCCAATAAGCACTTAAATCTAAGTGCTTATACAAATCAGAAATTATCATCGTTTTTTAAGCTCGAACGAGTTTCAATTTACGAGAGTCTCAGTTTAATCCGAAGTTTTCAATTATCGGAACCGTTAAGGGCCGCGGGCCACAAGAGTTGAATCTTGAGGAAGCTTCATCAATTTTTATGGCTCGGCTTGAGATAAGCTAGCTCGTTACCAATGTCTGATCAGTGGACCGTGTCCCTATTCTATGGTCGTCTGGAAAGAAATGAGCTTGAGCAAGCCCAATCAGTTACTGGATAGACAATTTGTCGTTGTTTGATGGACCGAGGTTGTCGTCACGTTTTGGAATTTTGTTAACTGGACTTTTTTAAATTCAACCTGTATTAAACCTATTATGTGGAAAAAATGTGTGGATAAAACAAAATGTGGAGCATATGCTCCTGTTAAATATAAGCGCCTGATATTTATCTTTTTATGTCACTAACATCAGCTCAGTTATACCCTAAAATATAGTTATCTATTAAAGAAACAATGGCAATTAGACAAAAATCAAACGACATTTTTTATAGAGTTAATAGATAAGTACAGCAATATTAAAATACCATACTTACTTTATCAAATTGGATAACCAAAAAAATTATTAAACTTTACTTTTAACTAAATCTGACATTGAAAGTAATTGTCACTTAAGATGATAATTTTCTAATTTAAGATTTTAGCATTCGCAATGCTGTTTTTATATTCTCGGACGGGAATCGAGAACATGATCTGATGCTAATCGTATTTTTTCTAGTATATTATTTAGTATTAAGATGATGATTTCCAAATAATTTTACGTTAGAATTCCGTAGGTTTGCATTAATTGTCTGCCCAATATAAATGTTAAGCCGTACTATTTAGCAATCTCATCGTGTACTAAGCTATTTTGACACTAATTCATGGACCTGATAAGGGTCAAAGATTGGTGTGCCGCTGGAATCTTGGGACTGTTAACTATTTTCCCTTTGTTACTAAATAACCGTTAAACTGAATTATTATATCAGTGAAAGTCCTTACATATTTTATGGAACCTGTTTCATATGTTCCGAATAGCACCAATTCGTTTAATTTAAAACGCAGTTGAAAAATGAAGTTTACAAATAAAACTGGCACTAATTAATTGATGTGTAATAGAACAGAATAGATAGGTATTAAGCCCATTATTCACCTATTCACTATTATTATTTACGACTTAAAGGTCTACAAACATTAATTTTTCAAAATTGCTCTATCTTGCCAGTACCAAAAAGCTTTTTTGTTCTATTATTTTTTACCTATTCAGTGTTTGTGTGTAGGTAAGACTAATTGGTTTCGTAACTTATTCTTCCAACTCTAGGAAGCGTATACTCACTCATTCCCCTACAAATAACTTTATTACCAAGCCCTGTCTACATGAGAATGAAATGTACTTTAAAACGCAATAACACCGAGTAGACAAACAGCTTCGCATTAAACTGGCAAGTCAAGCTCCCGCTGTGCAGAAATCTGAAAATGCGATTGTGCAACGTCCCGTAGCTAATATTACAGCCACACAAAGATTTGTGGCTCGAAATCTGGAGAATATAGTAGAGCCGCTCGTGGATTTCCGTGCACACATAGATGTTACATACAGCCAATTTCAGGCTGAACCGAACTATACTCGATACTGTAGCAGCTCTTAGCATTACAAAACAAGCACGGCCAAAGCGACACTTCTGTCTAGAATACACAGACTTTGTGTTTATGACTTATAGTCTAAGCAGATGAGAATATTCGTTAGCCTTGCTTCGAATTCACTAGGCTACATTTAACGTGCAACAAGGGTTGCTCAACGTGACGCGCCAGTTGCGTTAGACACGAATCCTGACGATTTCTTGTTAAAAATGTTGCAGGGCGTCGCTTATTAAAGCACTATTTTATAGATCAGCTGTTGAAACTTTATTGTTTTTAATTAAAATAAACGACCATATTATTCTTAAAATTACATTACTTTTGCTAATGATAAGATTATAGTCTTAAACTGATTATGAAAAAGTGTACGAGTTAATTTTTTTATGTAGATATATTGTAAAAAGAGCATAGGAAATAAGTTGTTGACAGTTTTAAGTACATAAAATGGTAGTTCTTATTATATAAGGAAACAATACAAAAAATGCGTACAAACTTCTGTTTCGAAAATAGACAAAAGTTGCAAAAATCTTGTTTACAAAACAAACGAACTAAACAAATCAAAAGGTATCAGGTCACAATCTAACAGAAAACGGAAACCAATAGGCATCGTTACCTTCCTATAGTAACAGGAAAAAATATATTTCACCGTTTGAAGACGCTACGAGGAAAACCTGACTTTTTTATACTAGCTTTTCTGCGTAAAATCGGGTAAGGTTCCCTTTACAGTACAACCCTTGGGAATCACATATTTTCTCACTGTATTATTCTATCCCGGATCGAATAATATTTGCCTCTCCGATTTTATGATTAAGTAAATCACAAAGTTCCCAAATTTTGTTCCTCTTTCAATTTGACACTGTTTCATCATAACAGCAATAGGCTGCATACTACGTTGCTGCATCTTATGAGATTTAATAACTATGTAGTCAGTTTTTGACGTACTGCATCATCACACATTATAGCCCACGGACATCTCCGTGGGTAGGATATATACGCTTATTATCTCTACGCTTGGAAGGCGGATTGGAGATAGCTGTCTTGAGCCATTTTCGCAAAACGCTACTGCACATTTTCCGGTTCACGGAGGTGTAAATGTGTGACCTCTGAGTCATTAGTTGCCGTTTACGACATCCCTTATTGTAAAGGGTTGATGCTATTCTACTCTGTCAGATACCACACGCCACCATTTAAATATACCTTAGCATATGATATACAGGGTGTCCCAAAACTTTACCACACGCAGGAAAAATACCTTAAATATTGAAGATAGGAAATCTTACAGAAAGAAGACTTCATCTTGTTTTTAAAAAGCTTTAAAAAAATATCTTCAAAAAAATCCTGAAAAGCTGCAGCTAGCTGTTTTTGTTTTTATTTTCAGTTTTTGATGGAATTTTCTTTTTTTAAAAGCTTTTATTTTAAGTTTTTTGTGGTAGGTTTGTAAGCGTGTAAATATTTTGTAACTGTAAGTTACCAAAATTCAGTTTCCAAATTCACGCTATTTGTTTTTAAGGAGTTCCCTTTTCCCTTAGTAGGTAGTTCAAGTCTGGTCCAGAACGTCGCTCAACTTTTTTGTGGTAGATAAGTGTACACCCTGTATATGAACATAAAAAGTTACCTGAAGATTTTATAAACAGTAAGGATAAAAATGATACTTTACAAAATTATAGAATTACCAAGGGTCAAATGTAATGAGATATTTTATTGGCCATCTGTGAATAAATAAGGGTTCTTCAAAGTATTTTGGGGTAAAGGTTATAAAAACCAGCCATTTATCTTTTTTCTCATTCATTCTAGAAAACTGTATAATAATAATGTCCATTAATCTGTTCCTTAAATTCCTTTTCTAATTTAATGGATAATGGATAAATTCTACGTTTATAACATTATTTCATGACTACAATAAGTGGGTAGTTTGCATTCGTTTAGTTTTAAAGTTTCTAAATGTAATGGATGTTGTTTGTTATTTTCTATTATAACTATAGCTTCAACTGCCGGTGATTATTCATATTTTCTGAAACCTTATAAAATAGTGGGCTTGTTTCATAAACACATTGCCATATTGAATTTAATAGGTATTCCAGACTCAGATGGAAATACGCCTACAACAGCTAACAGCCTTGATTTGTTTGAAATAAATTACTTGTACGGATTACCTACAAAACGTATTTTATTATTTCAGGTACCTAAGTAATATTTATCGTGATTTATTTATTTTTTATTTCCCGACGTTCACAGTAAGTTTATGATTTATTCATAATAAATGTCTAAGGTATACTATCCGAATCACTAGTTTATTTTAAATCACCATTTCTAAAATAATTTATTACCTTCGCGTTGTGATTCGTATAAGATTATATAACTTGTTGTTTTTGTTAAATGTAAACAAGAGCTATTTGTAATAGGCTATAAGCAAGATAGCGTTAATATTTTTCGGAAGTAATTTTGGTGGGTGTTAGACGTAACGTAATATCAATAATTGATGGTTGGTTAGATATCACAGTGAATTTTTTGTTAAATTTTGTTATACTTTACATGAAAACAACTTGTTTATACTCATTAGCTTATTGAAAAACTACTGGCCTTAACTTCTATGAATCAATAAGGACAATTTTAAATAATGCAGCTGACTGACTGACTAAAAAAACAATGACTTTTGTCGTTTTTGTCATCGTCGTAGACATAGTACAATAATATACTGCGCCAGGTATGGTTGCCAGGTCGTCTAACCTAATAGCCGGACAGACCAGCCAGTTTGGCCTGATATTTGGGTAAAAAAGCCGGACACCCTAAATTATTAAGGATTTTGTGTCTTAGTAATAAGCGGCAGCGCTGGGAGAAGGGGACAGGGGCAACAGTACGTGCTTGCTGTTTCGCTCTCACGCAAGCATGAGTCGCGTCAGGTGCGAGGTGAAGCGCGGTGTGGGCAGAAACGACGACGCGCCGCTTGCTCGAACGACCACTTGCGTGAGTGAATGATAAATGTAAAAAGCCTAACAAAAGCCGGACAGGCCGGACACCGTTTAATTTGGCCGGACACTCAATCAAAAAGCCTACCTATGTCCGGCTTTAGCCGGACGCCTGCCAACCCTAGCGGCAGGTATAGCATCATCTCTGCTATCGGTATTGAAAATTTCGTTCATTCATCTTTAACTTGAACTGTTTCGTTTGCTAAGAGAAACAAATCACAATTACAATGCACTATAATAATTTTGTATAGAGTGTGACATAATAGTATATTATGACTAGTGGCCCGCCCCGGCTTCGCACGGGTACAATGTAGTTACTAATGTGGTGAGTGTGAAGTTATTAGACTGTCTATATAGGTATAGTAGTGGCCACAAAATTAAGGACGCCAGTCGATTTTCATACAAACGAAGTAATTTTTAAGCATTGCTTCTCCGCCAGGGATTGACCGAGCGGTGATCTGGTGATGGCCATCCAGGGAGTGGATGGAGGAGATCCAGATTTCTATAGACACCCAAGTGATCTGACCAGCATTTTAAGAGATGTAAGGATATGTTTAAAAAAACCGCGAATATAGTATAGAAATGTATGAAAACTTGCAACTGTAAATTCTTATGCTTACATCTCTTAGAATGCTGACCAGATCAGTTGGGTGTGTATTGCTATCTGAATCTTCTCCATTCACTCCCTGGATGGCCATCATCAGATCACAGCTAATTCAATCCCTAGCGGAAAACCAAGACTCAAAATTACCTCGTTAGTATGAAAATCGACTTGTGTTCTTAAGTATGTGGCCACCACTATATGTATATACGACGTACACAACATACGCAAGGGGTGTTATAAGTTTGACTTGTGTGTGTCTGTCTGTCTGAGGCAACCTAGCTCCCAAACTTATGGACCGATTTTGATGCGGTTTTTTATGCATAGTTTAAAAGATCTAAGTGTACAGACGGCGGGACTCCTAAACCATTGATCCGATTATGATGAAACTTTGGCGAGTTGTTCTGCTTACGACCGAGAAAGTCCCTGGCTAAAAAAACGGAGCATTGCAATATACGCATGCCGGGTGCAGCTAGATCTAAATAAAAATATGTTGTGCATTAACAGGATTCTCAATCTCGATCATCCAACACTTCTCTATAATAAAAATCAGCTGTTTCATACAAAAATTCAAATCGAAAATATCAAAATGTGTTTCATACGTTTTGATATTTTCGATTTGAATTTTTGTTGATTATTTTTTCGCGATTTGAGAGTTGGTCCCAATAGTAAAAGTTGTTCAGTTTGATGGTCCCGATATACCATATTCGGCATTAGGGGTATTTTTGTAACATGTTCTATACCTACCACATTTCTTGTCATGTTATCCGGTTGCAAAATAAAAAGGCTATTCGGCGAGCTGACTCTCGAGCAGGCGACATTAGAGCTGGCCATGGGAGAAACAATCACTGCAGATCTACACCAGCCGCTCTTAAACTTTGTCCCTGTGCTTTATTAATTGTCATAGCATAGGCGACTTGACCGAATATTGTATTCTTTTAAAATTAAACTGATAATTAGATGGAATTATTTTGCACCTTATTACAACGCAAGGAAGGAAAAAATGACAGCACTGCCAACATAACGCCATAGGTACTATTCAATGAAATGCATTCTACCTACTCTCAGGGGAAATGACCAAAGAGAATGTAATACTACGTTGAGATGACAAATGATATTTATTTTTCTTAATTAATCAATCAAATGCACAAAAAAGTTTCAATTCCGACGTCGAAGTCAAGCACAGCAAAATTAGCATTATATCACTTTTTAACCCTGTTAGGTGATAAATATTAAAAAAATACGAAACACGTGTTCAATTAATTTTGTGAAAGAATGTCTATGCCAAATTTCAAGTCAATCGGGCCAAGGAATCGCGTCCTCCCATACAAACTTTGCCACCCTGTTTCACCCCTTTAGGGGTTGAATTTCGCAAAATCCCGTCTTAGTGAGCACCTACGCCCTAAAAGGAGCCCCCATGCAAAATTTGAGACTCCTAGCACTTGTAGTTTCTGAGCTTTCGTGATCAGTGAGTGAGTGAGTGATTTTCCCTTTTATATATATAGATACAAGTGAGCTTAAGTTGCTCATTGCACACGAGGCTGTGGGTTGCAGCTCGAGCCGCAGGCGAGGGCGTAATTCAGCCCAGTGAGTGATAAGCAGAGCTCACGAGTTTCATACAACGTTTTTTAATACATTTGCGAGGAAAAACAAAATAATTTACCACACAGCGACTAATACGATAAAAACAAAACATTAAAATTATGGGAAAAGGCGCGCTGGTTTTTTTTTATGCGCCCAATGCAAGAATATTTTGCGAACAAAGGGGTGAGTGAAACTGTGCTTTGCTGTTACTAAAAAAAAATAACTGTATTACCCGGTTAAATTGAGAATGCTCTGTTTACTCGCATATAACTTGCAGTAAAGGAATTAATTTAATTTTGTAGGCATAACTATATTACGCACGTGTTTGTTATAGCTCAGTTTATGGCCCTAAAAGCGATGTAATAAGGCTCACTTTACGAGCAATTGTATTAAAAAAAGTTTTTCATTTATTGCTTGAAACTGAACAGTGACGTAAGCAAGTGTTACTCCCGGAATGTCAGACCTTGTTTTTTGGACCATGGTCATAGTGACGATATATTATAAGATATTACACAGGATGGCTATTATTTTTGTTTAACATAAATCCTATTATAAAATAATGTTCGCTTACTCTGTTTGCGTTCCCTGTCGAGTAAATGGTCGTATTTTTACGAAAACAAGCTATTGTTATCCACGTAGACGATGCGTAGACGAATGGCCTTCGTTTGTCCCCTTATATTGGGGAATCGGGGACAGGTTTGAAGTTAAAAAATGTGAACTTTGACACCCTTTCCATCAGCAGTGTAAAATTGTGGAATCATGGACGCAATACAATTAAATATCATGAAAGTGAGTTAGGGTCTAAGCATACAAGATTGTATGTTACATAATATTGTTCATAAAAGGTTTCATTTCCCAAACCATAAAATGTTTTTACGAATCAAAAAATTAACACGATACATTAAAGACCTCAAAAATTATGATTACGAAATAAATGAAATTGTTAAGAGGGCGTAGTCTGCACACTAGCGCCGCAATTGGAAAAAAAATCACAGTGCGGAAATAAAGACGAACTTGTGAATTATCTCTCTGTAGTGCACTCCGAGGAAGCTTTCTGGTACTTTTTATAGCTTAAACAATATTTTCTAGCGATATTTATTAATATTTTTGCGAAAAGTGGCCACTTTTAGCAATAAAACTCTTATTAAAAGTACCACAAAGCTTCCTCGGAGTGCACTACAGAAAGATAATTCGTAATTTCGTCTTTATCTAAGCACTATGTTTTTTTTTCCAATGGTGGCGCTAGTGTGCAGACTACGCCCTCTTAATGCTTATTTAGGGTTTATCAATTTTATTTAATAGGGTTTATCTTAATTTTTCATATTAAAATCTTGCCTTTTTGACCTTCTAAGGAAAATAAATATTTGCTAAAAATAGTTGATCTATTTGTATCGAAGACGTAGTCGTTTTTCAAATGAACTTGATTCAGGCTTTGTTTAAATTAATTTACTTTTCTCTAAATTTAGCATTCAAAAAGCTTCTCCAATGGTTAAAGTTACTTTTAACTTATCATTCACTGTGAAGGGCGGTTCGTCCATCAATCTCTAGACCCATGTCTACGGATTGGCATATGTCTGAGAGCATTCAAGAATTTTAAAATGTAGATTTCTTAAAAAAGCTCTTGAGTGATTTTCTTTTGTTTTCTTTGATTACAATTTGTATTTTTTCTAGGAGCTCATACGCACTATGCGGTTATGTTAGCTTTAGCAATAAAAAATATATAGGTAACATTAATTTCTATGCGCACTGAGATGCGGTCACCCGCCAACCGCCTTGGTTACTCCGATGGCTGCGGTCCTAACCGTCCGGTTGCTATTCGCACTGTGCGGTTCGTTTTCGGTTACCCGTCATTAAGTGAGATTGTGTGCTCGTGGTACGTACGTGGTAGAAATGGATTTCGATACAGAAAAAAATATCATCGAAATCCAGATTCGGCCAGCAACTTGGAATACTAAATTACCAGAATATTCCGATAGAATTTTAAAACAAAGAAGAAACGGATCGATACGACCGCAAATCGCAACGGTTCTTCAACCGTACTTTGCGGTTGCGATTGCGGGTGACCACAACCCGGTTGGCCTCATTCGCAACCGCAGCCGTGGTGTGGTCAGCCGCATGTGGGTAAACGCATAGTGCGTATTAGCACTAATAGTACCTGTCTTATAACAAAATTTCAATGTACTTTTCTAGGTGTCTCTCTTATTTTTTTAAGATGCCCCGTCCGTTTTTTTTATTGATAATGGCTTTTCAATTTGTTATCTACCTAAACGACTATGAGAATAAAAAAACAGAGACCTAAAATCCCAAATATCTGTTGGAGACAGCTAAGATTTTTTATTAGTCGAATTATTAAAATACTTATAAAGTAGGTATAGTAAATATATTTCAGGGAAGACTTTCTAATTTCACGCTGACTTAATTCTTCAAAGAAACATAGTAACTTAATATCGTCGGACATATTTCACGAGAACCCACTGGTCGTCTTGGTAGAGGCGTAATATGACGGGATTTCCAATTACATGGAAATTTCATAGAGGGCGCTGTAATTTCAGGTGCCCGGGTGGGCATTAATGTCATTAAGTGCTGCCGAACCTGCAGGCCTATTACGGAAACCTACTCATGTTGGTCGGACGACATTCGTTCTGCTTCGAGACATTGTCAGCTCAGGAATAAAGTCCAATATAATAAACCGAACCACGAACGTCGTTCGATTATAGCGATACATTTTTCGTAATAGGCCCTCTGCCCGCCATTGCGGTATAGTGGGATCCCATGTAATTGCTAACGAATTAATTTAGAAATATCTCACACTTTATCACACGGTATTCGCAATACGTTTTTTATGATTTTGGTATTAACACTTGCTTAACACGGGGTTTTCCGCATCCTTTAATACTTAATAAACAGACTCTAAAAGAGAACAAATAAAACCAAGTACAGCAAAAGTAGGATTGCTCTATCTCTAGTCTATCTTATATGATAAATTTTGATTCAATAATAAAATCTCAAATAGTATTTTCTACAATAAAATTAACAGTAGGTAACATTTTCATTTCAATATCATAACAAAATGAACGTATTTTATTATTAACTTTACTTCTGACTCCCTTGTAAATATTTCCCCACTGCACTTCCATGTTTCCCATCAGTTTGCAGATCAACATTTAGCACTGTGATGGAGTTAATGCGTGCCACATCAACTCATCTATTCGCCGGGAGGCAGTTGGTCGATTATACGAAAATTCAATGTAGCATTTACGTAATTTCGGTTTTCCGGGTTACCGCGCACCATAATGGCTCTATACATATATCAAGTTTGTATGGCCGTAGTTTGGGTGTCGGTGGTAAACTGATAAGGCGACGTACGACCTTCTTTATTAATAAAAGTCTACTTTATAGCGTGGGATTTTCTGGTGCTTTGTTCACTCTTTCGTGGAAGTTTATGATCGTATTAGTTTACGCCAACATCAACGACTTATGTGTTAAAGTTAGTTTGATAAAGGAAAAGGGCTTCTATTAAACCGGTGTCATCACATCAGCGTTAATATTATACAGCAACAAAGTACTACAATATATGAATATCTATTCACGACCGACATAGGGAAATATTTAATTTTATTAAACACATAATAAAATAAGTTAACAGCAGTCCCACAAAACAGTTCTGGTTAGTTTGTTTGCAGGATCAGGATCATATAATTTTATTACTTATGTAGTAAATTTTAGAAATTTCTGCTACCTAATAATATCTAGGAAAAGGTTATATTGAATTTGTAGTCCGAGTTTAAAATAATAGTGAACAAGTAATTTTCAGTAATTTATTAAATTTGTTTAAATTCATTTTACATCTAATAGTTAAGTCAAGATATATATGGTATAGGTTATATCACCATAATAATTTTGAATAGTAGCCATTACAAGTTTCTGTAGTGTCATGGCTCTAGTAACATTTTTATGCTTATATTTAACATGTTCCAAAGTGGAGTCACGCCTTCGGCTGCCGTGATTATTTACCAATATTAGATACTGTATTTTAGACCAACCGGGAAAATTTTACAGATTTTAAATAGTTGTCTATCATTTCTATAATTGTGTGTGTAATACAATTAGATTAAATCCAGTTTGTAACTTTCTATTAAAAAATAAATCTTGATTATCAACAAATCTCAGTATGCCTCTAGGCACTATCGACCGCACACGAAACATTTTCAGGAAAATCTGTGTAATTCATGTCAAGCTTAAGTTGGCTGCTGATGTTTTTTTAAATGAACGAGCTTGTCAGGTTTTATAAAGCCATATTCAGACATCTGGCTCCCTAAGAAACGGAAAACTTTTAATTAGTTTGTTCGTGTAAATCAAAAGTTTTCGAAACCGTTGCTCGGTAATATTAATTGGTAATTTACGAGTGATTTATGTGCTTTTAAGTGACGATGTAGCCAATTATTGTTTCTTTATTGCTAACAACGCCTTCTCAAACAATCTTTGATTAAATAAAGATTGATATACAGACCATGAATTTCGTTGAAAACATAACTGGAACTGCAGTGTTTATTTGAGCTCAAAAGATTTGACAAAAAATTGCGTTTCATTTTCCCGTAACATAAATTAGGAAACTTTTGTCTCTATTGTTTTAACAAAACGAGCTCTCTGATATCTAACAGCATTCTTTATGTAAATCGGATAAAAATAACAGAATTGCGTATGAAAAAGAGTGTTTTTAAGTGCTAAATAAAACACAAATGTGTCGAGTTTGCTTTAATTCCAGAATAATTTTAAGCTGTCCGTTCCTGCAGTTCTGCACTAGTTTGTGAACATACTTTTGTTTCATAAAATGTGCAGTTAGATATAAAACACTATGATATTTTATTGACAATCCAACTTAACAACTTACTGTCGCAATTCAAAAAATGATACTGACTTATAAAAATTTGGGGATCCTTATTAAAAAGAACTTAAAGTCATCGAAGATAAAAATTCACATTACTTTAAACAAGACAAAATATGATCGATTTTTAGAAAAGTCGCATGGTATGAAAAATACTATAAACTAATTTATAGTTTGGTAGCGGTGTGTCTGCTCTCTATTACTTGTTTAAAAAAAACAAAATAAGCACAGTCGACGGCATATCAGACTAAACATGTAGACATTGAGACCGTCTTTATGCCGGATATAATAAAAGCTGTTTTTGTAGTTCAACTGTTTAACTTATGCTGTCGTGCATAAATGAATTGATTGAAAATCTTTGTTTTTCATCAACCATTATTCACTTTCTCGGTAACTTAACAAAATCAACTTTGAAAACTTATCTTATTCTTGTTTTTGTTGTTTGGTGAATTGAAAATACGATTATCATGCACAGAGCTTTGATCCCGTCGCTTGTGTGTAAAGGAAAATTCAAAGTTCAATGAGTTTTGATCAAAAATACGTTTCTGATTTTTGTGCACAGTGTTTCGACCCCCTAATGGTTCGCTGACCATTACTACTGCGTTGTTTGACGCCATTGCAAATTACTAAGAAAGTTTCCCTTTGAGGTTCACATTATCAACGTAGCACCGTCAAGCTTATCACAGCTAAACCAGCGAACATGTGAACCTTCTGGATTGGAACATTTCAACAGTGGACAGTATTAAACAGATTTGAATAAGTACTACTGTAGTCTTATTTCCATATTTGTCCTTATAGTACGGTTCCGAAAAGAGGTTACTTCAACCACCTGGTTTTATTTTTTTAACGTAAATTAATATGTTGCGAATAGCCTGCCTTTTAAAATTTGGTGATTTAGGCTAGAGGAAATCTAAGTAGTGAATACAAAGCGGGTATGATAATTATAAACCTGCGCTTTATACCTAAAATTATTTACTTAGGAAGAATAAACAACAATGTAACAAATAAACAATGAAATTGAATTAACCAAGACTTTTACAAGAAATATTACACTCCCGAGCATTAGCTTAGCGAGCATAGGCTTAGAAACTTTCAAACAGCTTAACGGATAGCCTTTGTGAGCCTGAAATGAGGTTTACAGTGGTTTACACTTTGTCGATGCCGGCTTACCTGGGTCTAGCGTTTTGCTATAGTGTTTTAATAGTATTGGTTTGTGACACGGTTCTTGTTCCTAACACAAAAACCGATACTATTGAAAGACCATTGAGACACGCATAATTATAACGTTACCATATTGGTCTTGTGTGGTCTCTGGTATGGTATACCATTAGCAGAATTGAGGGTTGATGGTTCGCACACTACGGCTATATTCTTAAATTCTCTTACATAAAAATGAATGGTGACTGACTATCAATGCCCAGCCCAAACCATTATACCTAGAAAGCTAAATTTTCCACAAGCGTTCCCTTTGTGATATGTATATGTACAACCACTAGGGAAGGATATGTTTTATTCGATTCGATAAATGTCTACGGTCTATTGACTATTAGTGTATAATCATAATCAAATGCACGAAAAAAAAATGTTACTTACATTTCTTCTTCGTTTATCATTTCCCATTTATAAATAATTTCATTTTCCAACTACCTAATAAGTAAATCGAAAGAAATAATTAAATGAATGGATTAAACATGGAAAGCAGAAAATAATTCACAAACGGATTTTCTTAAACGATTCTGTTGTGAAAATAACATACAATATTCCAGTTCAAAGCTGCAAAGTTGCCAACATTCAAACCAAAGCCTGAATTGAATTTCAAATTATTATTAATGGAAATCGCTGAAACTAAATATTATTTTACTAATAGAGTACGTATACTCACATTATATCGATTCTAACACGTTTATGTGTTACTTTTATGTGAAAAATTTTCTTACACATTTATGTGATATTCGAAAAAATCCATAGGACCTATTTACAACTAATTGTCTAATTTAAAAATCTATCGCAATCGCTTTCATTTGACAGTTGGATCCGACACATTTCTTTGGTAAGTTTTGATTTGTGCCAAAAAGAAGCATCAATGTGTTTCATCCTGAAAGCGATTGCGATAGATTTTGAAATTAGACAATAGAAAGGCAGGATAAATTGTATTACATATTCAATCAAAATCCGATCAGCCGTTTCCACATGATTAGGCGGGTACCCACCAAGCGAGTAGCCTCGAGCCAGACTCACCACACGCGGCAAACGTTCTGCCTCGGGTGGGGACCCGCTAGACTTTTTTAGCTGACAAGAATGGGCGCAAGAAACTTACCAGCTTTGTCAGAACTCAGAATTAACGATTTTACAAAGAATTTATATTGTTACCAAATAGGTACATTTAAAACAAAATAACAACTTTGAATAAAGTTATTGAAAACTCTAAAATTAAAGTAATTAAATGTTACATCCATGCATTGCAGTCTTTTAAATAATCTTCTACTTTGTAATAAAATAACCTTTGCTCATGAGCGATTTTAAAACATGTATTTCAAATTCAAAAAGTGGATGCCTACACTGTATAATGTATCTATGTACAAAATTTTGGGCTGTGTGTTGATATATCAGTCAGACAATCAGTCAGTCAGGACATATCTATAGAAGAATAATTACATAATTTAATTTAATTACATAAAAGCATTTAACATAGAAATATACATAAACATACAATAATTATAACATTAGTAAGTACTTAACTATAATCTATTCTAAACCTAGTGTCATAAATAAAAAACATTTTTTTTGGTATTCTTAATTAACTAAGTATTTAGATAAGGAAATTTCATTGACTGTCATAGAATAATAAGTAATAAGGAGCTGAGTCTCCTGGCACAGGAATTCTTTTTTTTAAAAGGGGGCTTCAACAACTATTATTGTTATTTAAGTCATGAAAGTGAATAAACATTTTTTTTTTTAATAATTGGCGAGGCTAAGAAACCACTGAGCAAGTAATCACTACGTTTTTAAGAAACTTTAGCAAAGGTAGATCATTTGATAGGTACCTAGCCAATCTTTTTCAAACAAAATTTGCTTCGGAAGTCTCCTTAGTATTTCCGTGACGATTGTTATTTATTACCAGTGCTTAAAAACCCGTGTAGTGGAATGTGGTATTCTTTTACATGTAACACTTTTGCCTCAGCAAAGATGTTAAAGACCTGAGTGACAGATTTTATCCCACATAATCTATAAATGAAGATTGCAATCAACGAAACATTTGCAACATTACCACCGAGAATGCACCATAATTGACAAACAGACGGAAATTAATAAAGCTGAGCAAACGTTCTCGTGTCTAATTTAAAGTAAACACCAAGCAGTCTGGAGCGAACTTAAAGTGAGTACGTGATCAGACATGAGCGAGCTAAGTCTCAGCTTAAACAATTAGCGATGGCGAGAAGACGAGATAAAGCTTGTTAGAACAATATGTGCCGTTAAAGAAAGCTGAGGTATTAAAGGGGAATGATAGTCAAAAGTCTTTGCATACTGTTTTATGAATAAGTTTGTTTTTAATTTTACATACTTACTTTCATAGGCCATAACTGGGGCATGAAAGCAGAATTTTTAAATTCGAGTTTTAGCATTCACAATGCTATTTTTTACAATACCTACTAAATAATATACTAGAAAAAATTCGACTCGTCACCAGAATTGTCTCAGGCGGGAAAGCAACCCGCGTCCTTTGGAAGTCCAGTCCAATGGTCTGACCGCTGAGCTACCGAGTCACTAGTGGCATCGTCGAAACGGTGACAAGTCGATTTTTTTCTAGTATAGTATTTAGTATAGCAGAATGATAGTCTATGCGTTATAACAACTCAACTTGTATGTATAATACATACTTTAATTTTATTAACACAAAAAATTTATAAGCCCAAAGTTTTGTTATTCAACATAATTTCTATAAATTATTGTCTTAGTCATAAATAGATTTCAACATGGATGGACTTCCGATTACGGTACTTATGTTTATAATACGAAATGGGATAATTATAATGTCCTTACCTATGAAATTGGTGTTTTTTTCTCAGACACAGAGAACCTCATAACTTCTGTGATTTAAAATATTTATCAGTTGCTGGATATTTATTACATCAAATTAGGACCAGAGCCGTCAACTATCAGCATCATTAAAGACTATTTATTTTATTTTAGCATTAAAAAAAATACCTTGAAAGTGACTTCTTTTTTTGTTAGCGAAAATGACCACTTTATCCGTTGTAACTTAGCCGAAACTTATTTTTTTCGCATAAGTTATGTTGCCTAGGTTAGCTTAATGTTTAAACATTTGTACATTAAAGTTTTGTTACAAGAGCATTCACGGTTGTTAAATAAATTATGAAAATGCTAGTATGAAAAGTTCTATTTGTTAAAAATTCTCCATACAAAACGATGAAATTGATCTATATTAATTATCATAACATAAAATCGTGTAATATTTCTTTGTATCTGAGAAAATTTGTAGCACATGAAATTATTAATCATTTTGTTACAGCTTAAATTGAATATTTCTCCAGTGAGATGGTTAATCATCTGGTGCTGAATAATTACCGGATTTTGCTATAAAATTTGTGCAAAACTATCTATGGATGTAATTAATTAAACTACTGAGTATCTGTCTGCAGTAAAATAGTCTTTTAACAATTAATATGAGAAATAAAATAATTAACCTAACGTCGTCATCTCTGTATATGGTGCAAAAATTAGCAACATGTTATTGTGAAAATAACACGTTATTTTTAATAACGTTTTTGTTTTAATAACAAAATGTAGGATTTGCTCAGTAGTGTCTGTATTTTCGTGCTGTAAGGTTAAGAGCCTGCACACTAGTACCGCCATTGAAAAAAACATAGTGCTTAAATAAAGACGAAATTAGGAATTACTATCTCTCTGTAGTGCACTCCGAAGAAGCTTTGTGGTACTTTTAATCGCTTAAACAATATTTTTTAGCCTGTCATTTAGTTGAATGGAGTTTGCCAAAAGTTGCCACTTTTCGCTATTGCGGCGCTAGTGTGCAGACTACGCGCTCTTAATGGTTGGCTAAGGTTAACAAAAATAAAACAGCCTGTATTTTACTACTAGTACTGTCGATACTTCAGTACCATTCACACCAATTGCTACGTTCCTATAGTAGGAGAGCGCAATTTACTGAACAATCGAAATATTTCAGAAGTTTGTCATTAATTAAGTTATCTAGTTCTTACGCCTACCGTATAGCTTTATTTAAAGTCGCCTCATATAAATGAAAGACTGGCCATCCCTAAAAGTTTTTTTACATAGAGACTCTTCACTCGCACCCTTAAATTAAACAAAAGTCCGTTTCACTGGCGAGCCTCGCAAAGGCACAGAAGAGAATAACTAATCCTCGTTGGCCGCAAATGAAAAAACTTTCGACCCCCGTATCAGTCCAACTGAAAATGTTGCCTTTGACTACCATGTTACAGAAAAAACAAACACTCGGGAAGTAGTGTTACCATAGTATCACATCTTTAATATAACTCTTTCATTAGCTCATTTTACAATAATGTGCTTAGTGCATGAACATCTGCAAAAAACAGTTCTGCTTCATACGACTATTTACGTAAATTGGCACCAGACGAAAAACTGCAAGACTATAAAAATATTTTGTACAAAATGAAATTTATGTTTTTTAATAATCGAGGAAAGCGGTCTTTTGTCCAATGTTCAGTAAAGGTTCAGTGGAGACAGCTAATACGCTTAAATTATGAACGCCCTAAGTGACAAGAACATTTTGAAAACCTCTCAACGTTGTATTTAATAGGTTTTTGTCATGTATAAATAAGTCTGACTAATTTGCATCGGTAGCATGCACGAAGGCAAGAATAGCCGGGTCATATTTAATAACGTGACAGTTTGTAAATGGTCATGACAATTTAGTTTACATTGCGCTGTGGCTATGATAGTTTCTTCTTTTTTCAAATCGGTTGACGCAATAGATATGAAATTGTCATCACAGTTGACAAATCGTCCCGTTTATTAAATAGGGCCCTGGATATAGTATAGCAAAAATAATATACCATTTTATACTATCTGCTTGTCAATGGCATATTATGTGTCATGCAAACCTTTCCTAAAGTAAGTCATTACAGCCCACAGTCTAGCCGGGTCATAATGTTGTACTGAATATCATTTTTTCCCATGGGAAATAATGTGATTTGAATTTGGAATGTAACCCATGTAGTCGTGCTTGATCGAGGTTGGTTTCAAAAATGTTTAGGTGAAACATGAAAACTTTTTCCGAAATTCATTTTCACCCGCGCACCAAGAAGGATTTATTCGAATGTCGTATATAATAATACTTATATACGACATCGTCGTGTCTAAATACTTAAGTACTTTCTTTATAACGGTCATTGGTTTTAATTGCCTCGCAGAAAGTATAAAAAGTAGAGTATGCATCGCGGGCTTAAATGTGTGTTTGTCTTGGGTGATCTTGAACCGGGACACAATATACTACTTTAAGCCCTTGTTGCACAATCTACTACTATCATTAGTCATTTACATTGTCTTCATCGTAAGTCCATCCATGTTGAAATAAAAGTTAAATTGTTTAGAGAATGCAATGTAGCATGCATTAGTGAATGCAGTAAACGACAGCGATGCCGTTCGCATCCCATTTCACGCGAGCGCAAGTTTTATCTAAATTACCTCGAGAACTGAACCGTTTAACACTTAAACTTCGTGATATAGTTGTGAGAACATACGGAACTTTTGCATACTTACAAGTAGTTTTAAGTAACGAAGTCCCAAGTTTTGTTACATCATTATTCAAATTTCAGATTTTGTCCAGATTAAAAAAGAGATTGGTAGTTCTAATTACTATTACTACTCTTTGAAATAAATTACTTTTTATGGACAGTAATGAGATTTTCTTAAAAGTTTCTTGATGTTTTGATTAGGTTTTTGGCAATTTCTGAGGAACATAATTTAATTTAGGTTTATTTTATTTTGGAATTAATTCAATCTAAAACAAGACACGAAAATTAAAAGAAACATTGTAGTTTATTTTTTAGGAACGCAAAAGAATGCGTCACATACCACAAAAATAAACATGAAAAGAAAATTGAAGCAAATAAAAATGTCAATCTTTTTAAAATACACGACTGGACTGCATTTTGTAGATATTCTATAAAAACTAACTGGGATTTAGTATTCGAGATTTGGAATAAAAACAATATGTATTTTTCTTTTTCTACCCGTCTGGGTTTATGGGGTTTGCTTGCTACAGCTTTTTCAAGCCAAGTTTCAACTTACTGTGTTTAGTTACATCACTGGAGACCTGATGAAAATGTGATCTAAACTATAAGAACTTGTAAGCAAGTCACTATTTAAAGTACCTACCTAAGTACCTAATCTTTTTTGCTAAAATAAATGAAAATGAAATTGTAACAAGTCATCATATAGTATACACGGTTACTTTTTTATAACCCAGAAAAATTTCTGCCCCCTGATTATGTAACTTTGTTGCAATAACTCTGACAGAAACCGCAGTTGCATTGTTGCTTTAGTAAGAACCAATGTGACAACTATGTTACTCAAAGCAGCAATGTAACTGCGGTTTCAATCGATTTCAATCGAGAATAGTTAGCAACAGAGTTACACAATCAGCCCCCAGGGCTGATTCCCGTCTCAATATTAAGTGGGTCAAAAAAAAATAACAAAATTTTATGAGAATCGGTTAGTTTTTTCAAAATACTATATTATTTTGCTGATTTTCGCATGATACACAGAATGTATACCCAATTTACATTTTGGGCAACATTTGAGTTATTTTTTCAAAGAAATCGGAGCAACCCGTTGAGCTGAGCATAATAAAAGCAGAGCAAGAGCCATATTTTATGAACGAAGAAGATTATTGTGCCGAGCAAACGAAGTTAATTTCTATAGAAAATAAACCAAGTATAGAACAGCCACGTTCTTTGATAATAAACAATGAAGATGCCACCTTTAGAACCGTAATTTAAACCCTAGAATTTAATGGAGTTTCTTAATAAGACTTTTTTTATTACTCTCTCGTGGATTGTATTAAACTTACCTACGAGCTATAAACCTATAAACGGTGTTTAAATACCTAACAGATTATAATCCTGTCAGAGTATAAAATATTTATAATAATAATTAAACAATTTACTTTGGAGTTTTATTATAGAGACTAATAATATGTGAATATTCATCATTTCATGAATCATCAGAAATATTCAAGTAATATGTAAGTTGGTCATTAATATGTAAAACATGAGATAAGTACCTTATGATAATCATATTATGAACAACATAATGAAAATCAACCAGTTATCTCAGTAAAATATTTATCGGAACCACAAATAAGCGTAACATTATAATTTAAATTAGTGTAAATCAAAGCACTTAAAATCATTTTTCTTAAAACGCGTGCCCATTAAGCTTGGGCCAAGTACATTTTTTTCAATAATTCCACAAAAGCTTTTAGTTCGACTGAAAATTCAGCGTCAGGTGTTTTTATAATAATTCTTCCCAAGGCTATAACGTAACGGTAAAACAGGAAGCAGTAACAGGAACGAGCCAGGGCTTCAACTCTAACTAATGTGAACGAATCGTGTCTCAATGGTATTTCAATAGTATTGCTTTTTGCGGTCACACACTATACTACTGTCACACGAATGTATAATTATGTTGGACTCAAAGATCAAAATCGTTAATTGAGCGAAAAGGCCGCTCACAACGCGTTGTGGTCACTGCCAATAAAGTGAAATTAAATGTTGTGGCTCTTCTAAAAACGCCCATGACGCGTTGTGGTAATAACAGAAACTCCACAAAGCGAACTTTGCGTCTTGGTTATCATACGACCGACGACCTCCGTGGTCGAGTGGCTTTGTACACCAGTTTTCAAGGTGTCGCCATCTCTGAGGTCCCGGGTTCGATCTCCGGTTGGGTCAATTTAGAAAAGGAACTTTTCTATATTGGCTCAGGTCTGGGTGTTTGTAATACCACCGTTGTCTCTGATTTCCATAACACAAGTGCTTTAGCTACTTACTTTGGAATCGGAGCAATGTATGTGATGTTGTCAAATTTTTATTTATTTTATTTTATTTATACCGACGGTTATCGACCACAACGAGTTGTGGCAATGAAGAAAAGCCATGACGCGTTTTGAGCACTAGTTGATGCAACTATAACACGACGGACAGGTATAATTAAGATTTCCGATGCCTGATATTTTGTGTTCAACTATTCGTAGCCTTATTATGTTGATTTGAAAAAAAAAATCAATTGTCATAAAATCTTAAATTTATTCAAAATAATTAGGAAAAGGTTTTTTATGTCAATCCAAATATTACTTTATTTAAAAAATCAACTTTTTAATTAAGAAATACACAAACTTGGAAACTACAATTACCTGATCGTCGAGTTAATGGTTGCACAAAGTAGTGCTCAGATTACGTCATGGCTTTTCTTTATTGCCACCACGCGTTGTGCTCGTTTGATATGATGACCACAACGTGAAATTCGATTACTGGTCTTTCTGTAATTACCTCAACGCGTCATGGGCGTTTTTCCAGGAGCCATAACACGAATTTCGCGTTGTGGATTTTTGGCAATGACTACAACGTATTGTGAGCGTTGTTTTCACTCAATGAGCGATTTTGGTGTTTGTGCCTAACATAATACAAAACCCATAAGCTAGAATCGGTTACTACAGGATGGTAAAATATTTGAATTCATTTAAACGGTTTACGTAGTAGGTACCTATGTATTGACAAATTTGATTTCAGTAGTGAAAGCGTGTAAAAGAATTTATATTAATATTTTTCAACTTTTGCTTTTTGACCCTCATTTTGCACAGCCACATGTTTTAGTTTTTGTATAGATCTTTTAGTGATTCATGCTTTGATTGCTTTTTAACCGCTGGCTCTAAAAAAATTGGTCTGGCTTTTTTTACTCATCAGCACGTAGTTTTTACTGCACCTCATGTAAGGAAATTTTAAACCTTTGCAATTTATATTTTTCGTTATAATTATGCGTGAATTATTTAGCAAGCCCTTCTTGAACTGTAAAAAATCTATCAAATTCGAATGATTTGAATATTCCTAATGACACTATTCGTTGATTAGTTTTGTACCATCATTCATTATAGGGTACAGTTCAGTAAGAGTATCAAAATAAAATATGTCTGCTTTATATTACCTAAAACCCAATTAAGTTGTTCGAAAGTGCTACGGGTAAGTACTCTGGTGCCAATTGAAAATTCAATCTAACCAATTGGCAACAACTCAATCATTTATTACGGCCTAGCCACGCGAAGCGGCAACCGGCGGCGATGCGACTTAAGAATTCGTAACATTTCGTGTGATTGCGCGAATTAGTGAATTTACCGCTGTGTGGTGAGCATGTTGAGTGCACAGTCAAGAGACAGTTCGCACGTCGCGTCGCCGGTCGCCGGTTTGCGTGGCCAGGCGATTAGAGCGACGCATAAAACGTAGACTGTAAACCTTAAACCTTTCTGATAAAAGCTTTTCAATCGTTCAACTGTTACTACTAATGATTCATGGGATTTAATAGGTTTGTCTTTCGTTAGAACCCATCCGATGACTAGGCAATTTCTTTCTTATGTTATAAACAACGGTCAGTATTTTTCTATAATAAGTAGTAGTGGGTGCCGTGTGGCTGAAATGATGATAACGCTCTCCATGCAGTTTAAAAAATAATTCACGTCCTCTTTTCTGGGTATTCATAATGTCGCATGTCGATGAAAAGCGACTCATCAGAACTATTTAATCAGAATGTGAATGAAAAGTTAATGATCCAACATTGCGAGTTCGTACTTTGACGATTCGATATTCAGCTATTCAGTCTAACTGTATAATATGTGTCTGTATACATGAATGGAGAATCTTGTTCCAATAAGTTTCCGGGGAGTCTAAAAAGGCAACATTAAATGTTTCAAAATATTGTTCATATTATATTTCAAGTCACAAATTTACTTTCAAATAAACTTGACCTTAAGTTTCGGGAATCTCTAAATAAAAAAAAAGAAATTAAGTAAAGATTTTGCTCGTAATGAACAGCGAGCGAACTGGGTTTTTAAGTAAGCAAGAAATGTAACTATTTTAAGTCAATCATATAAAAATAATGCGTAACAAATAATTAATAGTATAATCATAGTTTAAAATACCTAATATGGTTTAATAGCGAATTCTAGCACATTTTATATCTCTGTGGTTTCTACTAATGTGCGTTAAAATGTAGATTTCTGCTATAAATCGGTAGTAATGTTCCATAATTCAATACCTTGCCTTTTTAGACCTCCTGTTCTCTTGAACCGATGTTGCTTGGTCTGGTTGGGAATGAGTAGCTAGCTGTATTTGGTACGTTTGAGGTTGTAATGTCTTTGTATGTATTGGTATATAGGTGTTATACTTATAAGAACTTTTCCAGTGGTTTAATGGTTTGAGTTATTAAAATTCAATGTAATGTTACGTAAAATATCACTGCTGCGGAGGAACAATGAAACACAAAATCTTGGAGATGTTTGCCATAAAGGTAAAAAATATGAAAAATGTGAACTGAGCGTTTAATGAAAGAAAAATACAAAAAAATGTATTTGATAAAGTACTACAGAAAATGCTCTAACAATAATAAATATGATAATAACAGTTTTTTTGTGCTTTGAAAGAAATCTTAGGCATTTTAAAAAACTTCAAAAGATTTCTCACAAAAAAAATAGATTTCTTTAAGCCTAAACGAGATGAGACGTTATAAGTATAACAAAACGAAAATATGAATTCATATTACTTTACATTTTATTATTTACTAAATAACTCGGTATTTATTTATTTACGCATCGTGATAAATAGCAACAGACGTGTTTAAACTTACTAAAACTTGAATATTCAACACTTTCACGGTAATTTCGAGGGCTAAGGTTAACCCTTCGCTAATTAGCGTGATTAAGCTCGCCTTGTCACGTACAGCTTTGTATACAATATTGTAACACTCTATACAAACAAAATACATACGCACATAAATCAATCTCTTACGTAGAAGTACTACGCATATTTCAGCGGATAAGAAAGGGCACAATATAAGTCTGTTTTAAAAGTAAAATTCACTGGCAAATAAAAAATAAATATTTATTCAAATTTATTTTCAATAAAGGGAAATTTATAGTGTACTTACCCGCTATCTAGCTAAGAGTACAGTAACAATATCTCATTGGGCTTTTTGTTAGACATTCGTATGCTGATACGGGACCCGTAATAAAAATAAATGGGATCTGGCTTGATCTAAATATTAGGATACAAATTCAAGCGGACGGATAGGCGAATAGATCTTTCGTTACATAAAGAATGTGCTATGGCAACAGCTTTTGGCAATCTTTACGTACATTTTGTCCATATAATTGCCTAGATATTGTAATCACTGCCCGTTGGCGAGAATTATGTAGTAATGTTTTTGGGAATGAGGCTATTGGGCCATTTTTCAGGATCAAAGATGGCAATAAATCGTTGAGTATTTATTTACATATAAACGTGAGGTAAACTTCATTATTAATAATATTTTCGAAATTAATGTCAATCGGATTTAACTACCTACAGCTTTTTGGGCTCATGTCAACTAAGAAAATTACAATAAAAATTAGATCGGGAATAATGTGCGTTTATTGAAATAAATGTATGATGTTATTGTCCATACGCACATTTTTTTCCAAATGCAGCTTTATAATTAAGGGGTCGTTATTAAATGAATAAATAGCGGTAAACCGGTATTATATACTATCAGAATCAGCATGTATGTACGGTCCCCTGAGGACACTTATTTGCTACCGAAACATTTAAACCGCGGCTAGATTACCATTAATGGACTTAATAGCGAAGCGGATGGCAGCTGGTAAAAAATTCTTCAGCAGTCGATGGGAAAATTGTTTCTGTACAAGGCATCGTAACATTCTACATACTTTTTCAAAAACCAAAGGCTGGAAATTTAATCCATTCATTAGATAAATAGCATTTAAACATAAGAAGATGTCATAGGTATTACGTTTACTATTGTTTAGTATACTATAAATCAAATTAACTTTAAGGAATTATGAAGAATATTTTGAGGCGGTAAATTTTTGAAACGATTTGTCAAACAGAGAATCATAAAGAATTTTATATTAACTTCGATCGCTCCAACCGCTGTTTTTTCAACCTTAACCCTAGAGGATTCACGATTTTGTACATGGGATACTGAACCACTGCAGAATTTGGTACAAACGTGCCTGATCATAAAAGTTTATTGTACGATGTGGCGCTTCGCAGGTGTCGGGTTAATAATTATGTTTTAACCGACATTTTATGCAGGGAAAATAAATGATCCACCGCTTTATGTGTTAATGGCTGCCTTTTTAAAGCTATTTGTTAACTGTGGGTTTGTAATTTTTTTTAACGCTTGTGCAAGTATCGTTCATTGAAATAAAATAGCTTGGTTCATGTGTAGTTTATAACTGTTAACAAAATCACTGCGCTATGCTTTTAACTATTAGTGTGGCAGTTTTAATCACAGTTTATTTTTAAATTTGAATGGCTTTGAAACATTTTCATAATATTTTGAATCCCTTAAAGAAAGACCTCATGTAACTTCGCCGCAGCTGCCCCTCAAAACCGAAATGACAATTATTTGATACGTTGCAGAAATATATTTTTTTAGCAAATCCGCGATGAGATTGTATTTCGACATATATCACTTTATAAATCGCCATCGATAACATGGTAGCGAAATAAACGAAGTTTAATGAAATGAAACATGCCCACAAAGGCTGTTAAGGATTTGAACTGTCTATTTATTTTATATAGTCACATACGTAATACAGAACCATAAACTATATACGTCAGTGACAAAGGCATTATGTAAGAATTGAAAATAAAAATAAAAATTGATATTCTTCTTCACTTCATAATGTTACGAACCAGTTGAGATATTAATTAGTCTACAAAATAAGACTCTCTTAAATGGACTTTAAACTGCAGATTTACGCATATTTTTCAGATTATTAAGTTTCAAGAGTGAAAAACCGCATTTGCTATATTTCAAAACAGCAGATAACGAACAATGGCTAAAAACAAAAGCACGAATGAAATACTTTAGCGTACCAAAAAGCTGAAGTCGCAGCTAGCACGGGTCTCAATGGCATTTTTATAAATTTATAGCGCAACAACCTCGCTGGGTCCGCCATTACCATCCATTTGGTGCACTTACTCCGTAGCTAACTGTTAAATAACAAAGCGCAGGACAAATTCTGTTCTTACGGCAAATAGCGTGTGCAGTAACTTTGCCATTTATGAGCTCCAGAGCAACATGGATAAGCACTGCAGTTTCCCTTCGCATTAGATATTTACCCCCTTACTAATAAAGATTGTATAGCAGATGTATAATTACACAGTGTTTTGTCCCTTTACTTTTAATGACAAACTTAAACGGCCTTACCACAAAATGTTTTAAAACACTGTTTAATTTAGACACTGTTTAAATGTGATGCTGTCTTTTTCAAACAATATTGTCAAAAAAGTGACAGCATCACAGTGTCTAAGTTAAACATTTGCTAAACAATGTTTTGTGGTAAGGCCGAAATAGTTTGACAGAGAGTAACCATTGTGGAACTATACATCTACTATACAATCTTTATTAGTAAGGGGGTTAGTGCCTAAACGAGATTCAAAGCCTCGAGGATTAGTCTTCTATGCGCATCTGGCTGCGACAATAAATGGGTGTACATAATCCCGAGCAAGTCGTAAAATTGTATTAAGTGATTGAGTTCGAGGAGCTCGATAGCGCATTCAGTCTATTATTGTTGAGCAACTATCGGAAGGGTTCATCATAGAATAGGTGATTCATTATTTTCTTCAGCAGCCTCCGTGCTTCAAAATTGGTCCTGGCTACATACCCAGTGGTTATCACACAGTCGCACCAATCTGCATTGGGCCCGCGTGGTGGGTTACGGCCCATCCTCCTTATGAGTCCCGGCAGTAAGCAGTGGGGACATTTAAATGCCTGACAATGGTTGGTGTCGCCACCGCTGCGTAAAACGGAACGAGCGGCTTCGGCAACGGGATTGGCTGGCGAAAAATAAGCTGTCAAAAACCAAATTCAAAATTTATAAGCGGGCTTTTTGAACGTGAACCATTGTAGAACGCATGTAAAAGCTGGTTATTATTTATCTCTTCATCGACGACCCTACGTCCGACGATTGGGTTTTATTGAAATTTTGAGTTTTTAGCATTCACAATGCTATTTTTATATAATACCAAATAATATACTAGAAAAAATACGACTCGCACCAGATCATGTTCTCGGACGGGAATCGAACCCGCGACCTTTGGATATCCGGTCCAATGCTCTGATCGCTGAGCTACCGAGTCTCTAGTGGGAACGTCGAATTTCTTCTAGTATATCAACTCTTACGCTGCAAGCCAGCGCCATCTCACTAATGTACAAGGAATTACCTCGACATCAATTGATGAATTGAATTGATTGGGTTTTACTCTGTCATTTAAGCTTAGGCAACAAAACACAGGCATTATTAAGTGCACTGCCTTGGCAGTGACACGAAAATATATAGTTTAATTATAGAATCTCCAGCCAAATATTTGCCGTACGTGACTTTAGTACCTGCTCCACGTCAGGTAAGACATACTGGTTATAAAACATCTTAGGAGCTTCAAGTGATAGTATTTTATTACTTGTTAGCATGCAAAGGAAATAAAATTAACATACATTTTGATGCATCTTATAACTTTGTTAAATCTATAATCGAAACTGTTAATTTTGTCTATACAAGCTAAAACGTTCTCTTAATTACGTCATTCATTGTGAGGAATGCACTTGATAATAAATATATTATCCAGTGTAATTTGGTTCCTTATCCCTTAACCCCTTATCAACAGGGTTAATGGAAATATGACGTATTCCTGCTAAGGGGTTATAGATGAGTTCAAAACAAATATTTTTTGTAAGATAGTTTTTGTCTCGAAAAGTTAATAGATTTTGAGTTCTTTATCGAAATTAAATAATTTTTTACCAAAAGTATACGTTTTCAGGAACAAAAAATTTTTGCATTTTCGTTTTTGCATGATTGAGTAACAAAGAACCAAACAAGCTAACTTTCATATTTATCATAATAATATAAAGTAGGATAATACGACCACCTCCGTAGCTCTCGAAGTAAAAAAATGTTGTCATGCAAAATGGGATTCCTGTTAGTTCAGTCTTAATTTCTAATTTTTATTTAAATTATAAATATTTTTTATACCTAGCCTAGCAAAATAAATGGAGATGTTTTTAAATATTTTGCATGCTTATTTACAAGGATTTTTTTGTAAAGATCTGATTTGCTGTTATTTCCAAAAAATCTGGAAAAATAAATGCATTTAAGGATTGATTTTTTGTAAAGACCTGTAATATTGACAATTTTTTAATACATTATCACCACTCAGAATGTTTTTATCCCAAAATAATAAATAAAAAAACCAAAATCGAATGAGAAGATCTCTTTTATTTCATTTTTTGGGACCTTAAACATACTTTTGGTTAAAAGGCACCAAACGTCCTGCCTGCCTCGCGAGGCAGCGCGAAAAAACTATTTGAAACCGCAATAAATGGTAACAACTTAAATTGCTATTAAAAATATATTTATTACGTATTAAATTAAATTGTCAATAATAACAATCAATATATTTCGTAATCTATTGTGTGTTTGGTGAAGATTATTTACCAAACAGGGCAAGTAAGGAAAAATAACAATAATAATAAATAAATCATTTAATCATAAATACTATTATACAATAATTATAATTAATGGATTGGGCATAACTGGGACATATAACAATGCGTGAAACTGTGTGCTGTCAGAAGATGACTGAGCGGGTCATTAATGAACTCTTAGGCAGCCATTACACACACAATCCAGACCGTGCCAGATTGACAAAGATTGACAAAGATTGACAGAGATTGAATGTGTAACGTTGTTTGCGATCTAGCGCAATCTGGCGCGATCTGGCGTGATCAGATTGAGCTGGATTGTCAATCTACGTCAATCTGGCTTGGTCTGGCTTAGGGTTGGCACCTTTTTTTCGAGGTAAATAGTATTTTTTTCAAAACATTGAAAAGTATAGTACTAACTTTTGGGATTTTTATAAAAAATTAAGTCCACATTTATTTTCAACTAGCTTCCGCCCGCGACTACTTCCGCGTGGGTGGACATTTGAAAAATCACTACAAAACAATCATACAAACGAACAGAGAACCTCCTCCTTTTTTGAAGTTGGCTGAAAATATCGGATCGCAGATTGCAGTCTTGCTGTATGTTTTTTTTGAAGGCTGAACTGATTTAGATGAAATTTGGCACACAGTTTATAGCCTGGATTAAAACAAAGGATACTTTTTATTTCGGTATTTTAATTCTTTTTCAAACATTGAAATGAATATGTAGTACTTTTGAGAAATTTATAAAAGAATATAGCCCATATAAATTTTTAACTAGCTTCCGACCGCGACTACATCCGGGTGGACATTCGAAAAATCGTCTCAAAAAAACAAACATACAAACGAACAGAGAACCTCCTCCTTTTTTGAAGTCGGTTAAAAATATCGGATCGCAGTAGATCTTGGTAGATTGACAATCAACCACGGTAGATTGACAGTCTACCATGGTAGATTGACAATCTACCAAGATCTACTGCGATCTGATATATTAACCGACTTCAAAAAAGGAGGAGGTTCTCTGTTCGTTTGTAGGTTTGTTTTTTTGATTTGATTTTTCGAATGTCCACCCGGACGTAGTCGTGGTCGGAAGCTAGTTAAAAATAAATACCTATGGGCAATATTTTTTTATAAATTTCCCAAAAGTACTAAGAACACACGACGGCACCTCAGATTATACATGTTGGACTTGAGACCGCCTTTATGCCCTACGTAATAAAGGCTGTTTTCGTAGTGTAACTGTATAACCTGACGTCCTGTCGTGTGTACATATAAATTTCAATGTTTTAAAACAATACCTCCTCCTTGGTCGAGTGGCTTTGTACACCGGTTTTCAAGGTGTTGCCATCTCTGAGGTCCCGGGTTCGATCCCCGGTTGGGTCAATTTAGAAAACGAACTTTTCTATATTGGCTCAGGTCTGGGTGTTTGTGATACCACCGTTGTCTCCGATTTCCATAACACAAGTGCTTTAGCTACTTACTTTGGAATCGGAGCAATGTATGTGATGTTGTCAAGTATTTATTTATTATTATTATTATTATTATTTATAATAAAAATCCTTAGGATACCTTTAACCGAGATAAAAAGTATCCTTTGTTTTAATCCAGACTATAAACTGTTTGCCAAATTTAATCCCAATCGGTTCAGCCTTCATAAAAAATTAACATACAGACAATCAAAAAACCTCCTACTTTTCCTACTTTTTTGAAGTCGGTTAAAAACATCAGATCGCAGTAGAATTGTCAATCTACCAAGATCTACTGCGTTCTGATATTTTTAACCGACTTCAAAAAAGGAGGAGGTTCTCTGTTCGTTTGTATGTTTGTTTTTTGATTTGATTTTTCGAATGTAGTCGCGGTCGGAAGCTAGTTAAAAATAAATATGGGCAATATTTTTTTACAAATTTCCCAAAAGTACTAAGAACATATAAATATCAATGTTTTAAAACAATAAAAATCCCTAGGGTACCTTTAACCGACATAAAAAGTATCCTTTGTTTTAATCCAGACTATAAACAGTTTGCCTTTCATCCAAATCAGTTCAGCATTCATAAAAACTAAACATACAGACAAACAAAGAACCTCCTCCTTTTTTAAAGTCGGTTAAAACATCGGATCGCAGTAGATCTTGGTAGATTGACAATCAACCACGGTAGATTGACAATCAACCACGGTAGATTGACAGTCTACCATGGTAGATTGACAATCTACCAAGATCTACAGCGATCCGATATTTTTAACCGACTTCACAAAAGGAGGAGGTTCTCTGTTCGTTTGTATGTTTGTTTTTTTAAGGGAATTTTTGATTGATTTGATTGATTGGATTGATTGGATTGATTAGATTGATTGAATTGATTGGATTGATTGGATTAATTAGATTGATAAGATTGATTAGATTGATTGGATTGATTTGATTGATTTTATTGATTCGATTGATTGGATTGATTGGATTGATTTGATTGATTTAATTGATTGATTGGATTGATTTGATTGATTGGATTGATTTGATTGATTTGATTGATTTGATTGATTTGATTGATTTGATTGATTTGATTGATTTAATTGATTTGATTGATTTGATTGATTTGATTGATTTGATTGATTAGATCGATTAGATCGATTAGATTGATTAGATTGATTAGATTGATTAGATTGATTTGATTGATATGATTGATATGATTGATTCGATTGATTAGATTGATTTGATTGATTTGATTGATATGATTGATTTGATTGATTTGATTGATTTGATTGATTTGATTGATTTGATTGATTTGTTTGATATGATTGATTCGATTGATTTGATTGATTTGATTGATTGATTGAAACATTGAATGAAATATTTGCAAAAAGCATAAATACGTAACATAACACATGTCTTTAAATTAGTATAAAAACATAATCAATCAAACCAATCGAATCAATCAAATCAATCAAATCAATCAAATCAATCAAATCAATCATATCAATCATATCAATCATATCAATCAAATCAATCAAATCTGTCAAATCAATCAAATCAATCTAATCAATCTAATCAATCTAATCAATCTAATCAATCAAATCAATCAAATCAATCAAATCAATCAAATCAATCCAATCAATCTAATCAACCTAATCAATCAATCAATCAAAAATTCCCTTAAAAAACAAATATACAAACAAACAAGTTCTCTTGTTTATCCACCACCTCCTCCTTTTTTGAATATCGGATCGCAGTAGATCTTGGTAGATTGTCAATCTACCATGGTAGACTGTCAATCTACCGTGGTAGATTGATTAGATTTTTATTTTTTTAAAACATTGAAATAAATATGCACACACGACAGCACGTCAGGTTATACAGTTAAACTACGAAAACAGCATTTTTTACGTAGGGCATAAAGGCGGTCTTAAGTCCAACATGTATAATCTGAGGTGCCGTCGTGTGTTCTTAGTACTTATGGGAAATTTATAAAAAAATATTGCCCATAGGTATTTATTTTTAACTAGCTTCCGACCGCGACTACATCCGGGTGGACATTCGAAAAATCAAATCAAAAAAACAAACCTACAAACGAACAGAGAACCTCCTCCTTTTTTGAAGTCGGTTAAAAATATCAGATCGCAGTAGATCTTGGTAGATTGTCAATCTACCATGGTTGATTGTCAATCTACCGTGGTAGATTGACAATCTACCACAATCTACTGCGATCTGATGTTTTTAACCGACTTTAAAAAAGGAGGAGGTTCTTTGTTTGTCTGTATGTTAATTTCTTATGAAGGCTGAACTGATTTAGATGAAATTTGGCAAACAGTTTATAGTCTGGATTAAAACAAAGGATACTTTTTATCTCGGTTAAAGGTACCCTGGGGATTTTTATTGTTTTAAAACATACACAGAAATTAAAATTCATCAAATTAATTTCGGCCGGGAATCGAACCCGGTACCTTTTGCGTGGTAGACTGGCATGTTGAACACCTGTACCATTCAGGTCATCGATCGATTTCACGCGAAAATTTATGCAAAGAAGTTGGCAACCCTACCAAAAACCACATCAGATCGTGGTAGATTGACAATCTACCAAGATCTACAGCGATCCAGATCTTGCTGGATTGACCGTGTAACGTCGCAAACCAACCGCATCAAATTCCATCATTCTGCTGCGATCAGCGGTTTTGATCAGATTGAAACCAGATTGACGTGTGTAATGGTCGCCTTAGCTTCTTGTCGCACGTCAATAATATTCTCTAATTGATCAACTGCAAATCTATAATAGAAGACGACGACCTCCGTGGTCGATTGGCTTTGTACACCTGTTTTCAAGGTGTCGCCATCTCTGAGGTCCCGGGTTCAATTCCCGGTTGGGTCAATTTAGAAAACGAACTTTTCTATATTGGCTTAGGTCTGGGTGTTTGTGATACCACCGTTGTCTCTGATTTCCATAACACAAGTGCTTTAGCTACTTACTTTGGAATCGGAGCAATGTATGTGATGTTGTCAAATATTTATATTTATTTATTTAATAGTCAGGTACCTTATCAGCTATATGAATGATTAATTAGGAATTTGCTGAAATTAATAAAAGGTGTGATTAAAGCCTCCTCTCAAATGCCAGTTTGTACAAACGATACAATCTTCAGTCGATTGCAGAAGTAAAATCAGAAATACTTTGAAAACCATATTCTAATAGCTGTATTTTTCTAAATAATATGAAAAGAATGTCACAACGCTTAGAACAAAAGACAATCGTTTTTTTAAAACCTGCATGATTTAATAACTAAAAATGTAAATCAATATTAACAGGATATTGTAGTCAATATCAAACTAATAGTAGTGATAATTATGATATTGTTTGTTAATACCCGAGGCAGATCAAAGCATTGAGATGTGATCACTGGTTTGAGATAATTACTATGCGACTTTCCAATCCAAGTGAGTTCATAGCAAACACTAATAACTTCAGTATGTGTTAATAATGTGTTTATAAACAAAATGACGAGCCTTGTCATGATAAGCGTATTTTGTCATTTTCACTAAAGTGACAATTTAATACATTGAAATAAAACACATTATACGCATACCGATACTACTAAAATAATTTAAAAACCAAACTACTATGCGATTAAATTGACAATAGACTATATAATGGAAATAAACACTCGGGAATGTATGGCAAAGACAAGAACTTTATGATTATATTCTAGAAAAAAAAAATACAGTTTAAAATTATGTTGTTTTGTACCGCAAGTGCTCTGAAGTTGGTCACTTCTGGTGTACATAGTTATATTAATAGCATTGTAAATATCAAAAAACCCTTTTATTTAACCACGCTCACTATAGCACTTTCCGTCTTTATAATTTAAAAATAACGAGTATCACTCGAATTTTTAACGTTAAATTTTCTAATCAAATTAGAAGAATGTAAGATTAAGAGGACAACTGATGTAGTTCCTACCTTAATAATAGTGTTATTAATAATAATAGTGGTGCCGCCGTCCTAAAGGTGACGATATTTTTGGTGTGACAGACAACAGAAATGTAAAAATTTGTTCATATTCCTACCGCGCATCCTTATCAGCTATACCTGACGCGATGACTAGGCTTTAAGACGCGTTTAACTTGGCAATACTTCAAAAGTTTTAAACAAAATATTATTCTGAAAAGAGAAATGTATGTAGCTTACTCCCACAAAAAAATATATGCAAAATACACCGCCCGCTCGCCCGCAAAAAAATTGCACATGCACACCACAAAATATCAGTGCACAATACCTGCATTTAGCAAGACCGCGACACACCTTGCACCTTCACCAATTGAAACCAACCAACCGAACCTGGTGTTGGTTTACGCACGATCTAACTCCTGAGGATGCTCCGGGTTGGGGCGAAATACGTGTAGAGTAGTCTAATTGATTCTGACCGTGATTGTTATACAGTTGAAATTTTCTCAGATGATGTATTTCTGTTGCCGTTATAACAACAAATACTCAAAAACAGAATAAAATAAATATTTAAGGGGGCACCCATACAGCAAATGTGATTATTTTGCTCGTTTTTGCTCGTTTTTGCTCGATATTGATAACGGCAACAGGCAGACGCTTGAGATATTCACAGAATATTTAGTTATAATATTCACTTTAAAAATAAATAATAAAATTGTTACGGACAGCTTCGATCAAGTGCAAATAGTGGAAAAAGTGATTAAAATGTGACTAGCAAAAAGACTGTTTAGTGGACACTAAGTGCGTTACTAGTGATAAAATCTGTGTTTGTGAATATCTCATGTAAGTACGCACTTTATAAGCAGTAGCTAGTTAAGACGATTAGTTTGTGTTTTTAATTTCTTTAAAGTTTATTAATATGTAATGTTCTATTTGGTTTTAAATTGAAGCTTATAAAAAGTGCTGTAAAATGAAGTATTTAACGTAGCTGTAAGTTTTATAGTTTATGAAATAATTAAGTTTTAGCTCAATTGGGTATTGTTTAGGTATTTAGGTATCCTAGAAAATAAATGATATTCAGGTGTGTCGTTTTTATTGACCTAAAAGGTAACGTTTCATGGTTTGAGGTAATGGGCTAGGTAATTTAGGTCTAGGAGGTGGTAGTCGCGACCTATGGATGAGTCTAGGTCAGACGCCAGCCTTTGTCCTAAAAGCCCTAAGGTTTTGACTTGGTATTTGGGTAAGATTTGTCAAAATAAAGGCCTCTTGTATAGGTCTCTGATAGTAAAATAAGGAACCTAATACCTAAACATCCTCGCGCGGCTGAGGCGGGGCTCTCTTTATGGTATTGCCGCTCATTCGACCCTACACCTTTATTATTACTGTTTGTGCGGGTAGGGTTGAATGAGTGAAAGAGAGGTAAGAAGTAAAATGTAAATACGATTTTTAGAATACCCAAGTTAAGTAAAGAATATTAGCTCACGCTATTAGTGCATAGTTGCCACCAGGCAAAATTACACTTAAGGACGTGCGGGCGTAGGAAAAGTTGTAAGCTCTCATCGTCCATTTCTTTGTTAGTAACCGACCACAATATATGGGCATTCAGTAAGCTGGTGTTTTTATTCTTCTCCGCTTGGCGAATACATACATCCTATGGTGAAGTTGAGGTTGCATCGTCAACAGCGCTTCGTGGTCCTTCGAGCCGGATGAAAAGAATCTGCGCGTCAAGCAGCGCTTCGTGGTCCTTCGAGCCGGATGAAAAGAATCTGCGCGTCAAGCAGTGCTTCGTGATCCTTGAAGAGCGCGGATAAGAAGAAAAAATCTGCGTGTCAAGCGAGAAGATTGAAGAAAAGAAGCATCACAGTAACTAGTCACTATTACGCGGGTGGACCGCGGCTCATACTGCCACACCCTCACGGTGCCAAGTGTGGTTAGTGTGAGTAACGCCGTTCAAGGCGGTGCAGTCTAACGGACACGGCTGCCAGCCGCCTTTTTCAAGGCAGCTGAAATTGTCCGACTACGCCGGTACGGGTTGTGTCGCACTGAGGGCCGGACTGTAGGCACTGCCGACGCTGCCGGGTGTTCACCCCGGTGGCCGAGCACCTCGGAGTGGCGCAGCTTCTCTGCCGGGTAGTTCCTCCCTTCCACTCCTGCTACGACCTCCATCCTCACCCGGGCTCCCCTCGGTAGTTTGCCCGGGCGGGATTGTTAGGAGTAGGGCGTCCACATCAAGAAAGAAGAAGATGCCAATAACAAGAAGCCAATCTGGAGGGAAGAAGAGGGGGGCAATTACGTATGAAGAGCCACCGGCGTCACCATCGACGATCGCGCAACAACCACCGCCACCACCACCGTTATTGACGACAGTTACGACGCAAGAAGAGGCCACAGAAAGTGGTAAAGAGAGACCGTTACCGCCGCCGCCCACCAAGGAAGTTGACGATGGCAACGCCGCCGCCGCCGCCGCTACAGACACTGAGGCTTTGAGACATAACCCGCCGTCAGTGTGTTCGTCAAGTGTCGCGGCACGCGTCCGGCAGGCGCAACTTCGGGCCGCGGAACAATTGGCCGAAATAAAGAGACGAGAAATGGAACTAGAACGTGATTTAATTCAGCAAAGGTTACAAGTAGAAATGGACACTATTATGGATGCGAGCTTACCCGCCGAGAGCGTTCCAGAGAGGCTGAAAGAATGGTTGGATACCACAGCCGATCCTCGGTGTCGGGTAGACGAAAATTTAGAGCGAGACGGAGATATCGTTCCCGTCGTTTCGCAAGACAGAGACAGAGATATCGCCCCTGTTGTCGTGCAAGACAGAGAAAGGAATATGAAGCGCAATGAGGCGTGCGCCTTAGAAACAGATAGAAACCGAACGTTTTGGGTAAATCCAATGGAGGCTGACGCGAGGCCCGTAGTCGATACGAAAAAGGGCTACGGGGTGGAAAACCTCGCTGAAACATTGGACAGGGTTCTATCGAGACGACCAATGCCGCGGTACGCGCAAGAGTTGCCCGTGTTTAGTGGCTCACCAAATGAATGGTTGTTATTCAAGGCCGCAGTGCGTGATTCCACACGATTATACAAGTTCACTGCAGAGGAAAATCTAGCAAGATTACGCGTGAGCTTGAAAGGGGAGGCGAAAGAAAGTGTGTCGGCGCTATTATGGAGTGCGACCGACCCCGATCGTATTATGACCACACTAGAACAATGCTACGGCCGCCCTGAAGTGCTTATAGATAGAGCGCTCGAAGATATGAAAAGCTTACCGCGTTCGGGTACGAGTGCCACAGAATTGAATACCCTCGCTGTGAAATTGCAAAATATAGTTTGCGTGATTCAAGCGGTTGATGACCGAGGTTACTTACGAAATCCGCTATTGGTTCGGGAAGTAGTCAAGAAGCTCAGCCCGCATTTATTATCGAACTGGGTCGCCTACGCAGAGAAGAATGAATCGAGTGAACCTGAAATAATTATTTTATCTCGATTTCTAATGAAAGAGGCTGACTGCGCGCTGCGTTATGCATACGTACCGACCACGTCACAGCAAAGAGAAAACGTCGCTGTAAAAAACCGTATCGAGAAACGCACTGACAAAAAGAAAAATGTAGCAAGAATATACACTTTGGGCCAGAAAGAGACGCCGCCGGCGCCGTGTTTAGTATGTGGAAACGATCATGAGGTACCCCACTGTAACAAGTACAAAGCCATGACGGTAGATGAGAGATGGCAGTGGGCAAGAAATAATGGAGTGTGCTTTCGGTGTGTGAACAACAAGCACCGGAGGTTCCGCTGTACACACAAACTATGCGGGGTGAACAATTGTGTTGCGCGTCACCACGCTACGTTGCATAAGGACCGTGCCGCTAGTAATGAAGAGACGTTGGTGCGAGAGTCACAGACTGAGACGATCGCCACGGTTAATAGGGCCAACGTCGCGGCGAAAGTCATGTTAAAGGTGTGTCCAGTGACAGTTAAAGGACCCGGCGGTGCCGTACGGACATACGCGCTGCTGGACGAGGGTTCGACAGTGACGATCGTAGATCAAGACCTGGCGGACGAAATAGGTGCGAAAGGGCCTGTAAGCGACTTGCGTATATGTAGTATAAATGCGCAAGGGAGCGTAGCGAACAGTGAAAACGTAAACTTAGTGTTAGTAGCAAGAGACGAAAGCACCCATCATGTTCGCGCTAAAACGATGACAAGTTTGACGCTCAATCATCAAACAGTTAGTGAAGATTGCTTACAGTACGCACACTTGAGAAGATTATTGGCTAGTGACGTGTGTTATGACAGAGTGAAACCACGTTTACTGATCGGGGCCGATAATTGGCATTTGATTGTGTCACGAAAGTTGTTAATGGGCAATAAGAGACAACCGGTAGCGTCGCTCACAAAACTAGGGTGGGTCATACACGGAACGGCGCCCCGAATTATGGCGCTAGAGGGCGCGTCTAACATATACAAGACGGAGCTCATCGCACCCGAGGTTGAATTGCAAGACATGGTGAAACGTTACTTTGAAATAGACGCACTCGGTATCGCTAGGAGGGAACGCGAAAACCCGATGGAAATTAGAGCGGTGAAAGCGTTCAATGAGAATATTAAGCGAGTCGGCGGCCAGTGCGAAGTACGACTACCGTGGAAGAGAGATGACGTCACGCTACCGCCCAGTTATTATAACGCTGTAAAGCGCTTGAAGTCTATAGAACGCAAGATGGACCGGTCAAGCGACTTTGAAAGAGCTTATACAAAACAGATAGAAAATTTATTCACGAAAGGCTACGCGGAGCAGTGCAGTGAGAAAGAGACAGACGATCCACGATCATGGTACCTGCCTCACTTCGCGGTTACTAACGTGAACAAGCCGGGGAAGATAAGATTGGTTTTCGATGCGGCAGCAAAAGCCAATGATGTTTGCCTCAATGATGAGCTTTTAGAGGGGCCCGATTTATTACAAGATTTAAATGGGTTGCTTTTGCGGTTCCGTGAGAAAAGGATAGCAATAACAGCCGACATTCAAGAGATGTTTTTACAAGTGAAGATTGCACCTATTGATCAACCGGCACAGATGTTTCTATGGAGAGGCGGTGATAGAGAGGGACCGCCACGAAAATATAAAATGACTTCAATGATATTTGGGGCAAAGAGTTCGCCATTTTTAGCACATAGTGTGCGCGACTGGAACGCGAGAGAGAGCGCCGACGAGTACCCGCTAGCGTGTCAAGCGATAACAAACAACCATTATATGGATGACTGGGTGGACTGTTTCGATGATGAGAAACGGGCGATTACTACGATGAAACAAGTGATTGAAGTGCACAGGCGCGCAGGATTCAAGCTGACAGGCTTCAACTCAAACGAAGCTAAAGTCTTAGCTGAGCTGCCATTAGAGAGCCGTGCTGCGTCATCGTTCAAGCAACTGGGGTCCAACCTAGACGACTGTGGTCGCACGCTGGGGTTACTTTGGGATACGGCGACCGACACACTTGGGTTCAACACGACGCTCGCAAGGGTACCGGCTGAAGTGAAGGCGCTAGCAAGACCGCCGACTAAAAGAGAAGCGCTAAGCGCGGTGATGTCGGTTTTCGATCCGTTGGGCTTATTAAGTTACTACACCATACGAGCGAAGATTGTATTGCAAAAAATATGGAAACTAAATGTAGAATGGGACGAGACTCTGCCAGGGCCGGAGGCCGAAGAGATGATCGAATGGCTAAGAGACATAGAGAAGCTACGAACACTGAGATTACCGCGCCTCTACGCTCGAACGGGGGGAGAGCCGAGCCGAGAACTGCATGTATTTTGTGATGCAAGTGAGGCTGCATACGCGACCGCGGCATACTGGCGCGTCAAGCATGAAGATGGTGAAGTAGAAGTAGCGCTAGCGGCCGCTAAAGCACGGGTAGCGCCAATGAAACCACTCACCGTACCGCGGTTAGAGCTACAAGCGGCGTTGATAGGAGCACGACTGGCAAGCTCTATTAAGAAACAGCAAGGCTGGGAACCCGAAAAAACTGTGTATTGGACAGATTCGCGTACCGTATGGCATTGGATACGTAATGATAGCGTGCGCTACGCGCCATACGTAGCGCACCGCTTAGGCGAGATAGCCGAGACCACGGACGCTAGCCAATGGAGATGGGTTCCGACAGCGCTGAACGTGGCGGACGACGCAACGCGCTCTAATGTTGAGATGAAAACGTGTGACGACAGATGGTTTAAAGGACCCAAATATTTATATGAAGATGAGGCTTTATGGCCCACATGTGATATCGTAACGGAAGAAGACACGGTAGAGATAGTGCTCACGACAATGGCAGAAGCAAACGATAGTGTGCCTCGAGCCGAGCGTTTTTCCTCATATGAACGCTTGGTGAGAGCGATGGCAAGAGTGTTACTATTCGTACGCAAATGTCGTAACCGTGCCGCTACGATAAATGTACAGCTGTTAGAAGAGGCTGAGATGAGATTGCAACGAGAGTCGCAGCGCCAATGTTTCGCTGAAGATATAGAACGAATCACAGCAAAGCGAAACCTCAGAGCGGGGAGCCGGCTACGAAAACTGGATCCGTATTTGGACGAACGAGGTGTGCTGCGTGCCAGGGGACGAATAGGGGCAGCGGGTGTGTCTGCCCCCGCTACTCACCCCGTAGTAATGGACGGCAGGCACCCGTATGCGCGGTTGCTACTAGATCGTGAGCACCGTCGCGCCCACCACGCACACAATGAGCGCGTAGTGAATGAAGTCAGAGCCAAATACTGGATACTACGACTGAGACCGACGATACGCACTGTGGCTAGCAAATGCGTATTTTGCCGCGTACGAAAGGCACGCCCTGTGGTTCCGGTGCACGGAGATTTACCTAAGGCAAGATTACAGCCATTTACAAGACCATTTACAAACTGTGGAGTGGATTTCTTCGGGCCAATGACGGTGACGGTGGGACGGCGGCATGAAAAACGGTGGGGCGCATTATTTACGTGTCTCACAACAAGAGCGATACATATAGAATTGGTGGCGTCGCTATCGACAGACTCGGCAATCATGGCTCTAAGAAGAATGGGCGCGCGCCGTGGATGGCCGCGTCTAATGTACTCAGACAATGCAACAAACTTCAGAGGCGCCGACGTTGAGTTACGTCGTGCGATAGAAGAATGGGAACCGGCGCTACGCGATTACGCGCTAACAGAGCGTATGGACTGGCGATACATCGCGCCGGGCGCGCCGCATCAGGGAGGCGCGTGGGAGAGGCTCGTGCGCTCGGTAAAAAGCGCGCTACGAGTCACTTTGAACGAGAAGTCACCGCGAGAAGAGGTACTGGCAACGCTGTTGGCGGAGGTGGAGCACACCATAAACGCTCGCCCGCTAACCCACGTTCCAGTTAGCGAGGAAGATCCAGAGGCGCTCACCCCGAATCACTTTCTATTGGGGGGTTCGCGCGGCCTGCCACTCACTGGGCCGTGCGAGCCAGCCTCGCGCAAGCTGTGGCGTGCTGCGCAGGCGCTGGCCGACGAGTACTGGCGCCGCTGGGTGCGCGAGTACCTGCCTGAGCTCATTCCGCGTGGGGACACGCGTGACGTCACGGGCCGCTCACTTAAGCCCGGTGACGTCGTCATCATCGTGGACTCCAGTCTGCCTCGCAATGTGTGGCCGCGAGGCGTCGTGACGGCGGTGCATCCAGGACCAGACGGCGAGATTCGCAACGCTGATGTCAAGACAAGAGGAGGTGTTTTTCGTCGCCCGACAGCGAGATTGGCTGTCCTCCCTACTGAAGAGGAAGGTGCCGCGAGTGCTGCACCGGGGGGAGACTGTTACGGACAGCTTCGATCAAGTGCAAATAGTGGAAAAAGTGATTAAAATGTGACTAGCAAAAAGACTGTTTAGTGGACACTAAGTGCGTTACTAGTGATAAAATCTGTGTTTGTGAATATCTCATGTAAGTACGCACTTTATAAGCAGTAGCTAGTTAAGACGATTAGTTTGTGTTTTTAATTTCTTTAAAGTTTATTAATATGTAATGTTCTATTTGGTTTTAAATTGAAGCTTATAAAAAGTGCTGTAAAATGAAGTATTTAACGTAGCTGTAAGTTTTATAGTTTATGAAATAATTAAGTTTTAGCTCAATTGGGTATTGTTTAGGTATTTAGGTATCCTAGAAAATAAATGATATTCAGGTGTGTCGTTTTTATTGACCTAAAAGGTAACGTTTCATGGTTTGAGGTAATGGGCTAGGTAATTTAGGTCTAGGAGGTGGTAGTCGCGACCTATGGATGAGTCTAGGTCAGACGCCAGCCTTTGTCCTAAAAGCCCTAAGGTTTTGACTTGGTATTTGGGTAAGATTTGTCAAAATAAAGGCCTCTTGTATAGGTCTCTGATAGTAAAATAAGGAACCTAATACCTAAACATCCTCGCGCGGCTGAGGCGGGGCTCTCTTTATGGTATTGCCGCTCATTCGACCCTACACCTTTATTATTACTGTTTGTGCGGGTAGGGTTGAATGAGTGAAAGAGAGGTAAGAAGTAAAATGTAAATACGATTTTTAGAATACCCAAGTTAAGTAAAGAATATTAGCTCACGCTATTAGTGCATAGTTGCCACCAGGCAAAATTACACTTAAGGACGTGCGGGCGTAGGAAAAGTTGTAAGCTCTCATCGTCCATTTCTTTGTTAGTAACCGACCACAATATATGGGCATTCAGTAAGCTGGTGTTTTTATTCTTCTCCGCTTGGCGAATACATACATCCTATGGTGAAGTTGAGGTTGCATCGTCAACAAAAATTAAAATAAAACAAATATTTAAGGGGGGCTCCCATACAATAAACGTGATTTTTGCGGAACCCTTCGTGCGCAAATCCGACTCGCACTTGGCCGGTTTTTCCACATCCGTTGTGACATTACATCGCATGTGACTTAAGTCATACTAATGATTTCTAACTAATGATTCAAAAACATTGGGCCTTTGTCTATGCAATGAACGTCAGTTGCAAAGTGGAAAATCCTATATTTATGAACACCGTAACATAGCATCATTTACATGTTTGTCTTATATTTTTTTTAGCTTAACACTTGTCGCTTTTTAAGAATTAGGTACGTTCTATTTAAACGTCGTGCATAACATTTATTGGAATTGAGTTTTAATGTGAAACCTAATAATTAGCTCATTCAAATGTGTAAAATTGTATTGTGCCTTTAAATAAGTAAAATAAAATAATAAGTACATTTACGTAAAAAGTTACATAGACTTCTTTCATTTGCAAAAGAAAACATACGGCTTACCAATAACGCAACCGCCAAAGCCAGGTGCTCACGCAGTAAAAGAAAATGGAAAACAACAATAACCCCGTTAAGAAGTGAAAACGCTTCGGAGCGAAGTGAAAACGGAGCAAAAGTGTTCGGAGGAAATTAAAAACAAAGTCCAGATAATCTTGGAGGCTCAAAATGAAGGTCTTTGGTCCTCTTTTTTACCTGATTTTAAATTCTTCTGTTGAAGTTTGTGAAGTTAAAAAAAAAATCTATTTGTACATATCAAACGCGACCTATATATTTAATACAAATCAGTTTAATTCTCTTTTTTTTATAGAATTGTTAATATTAAGGATACGTTAAAAATTACATCTAGCTTCTTCATTGAAACATACAAAGTTAATTAGAAAACTGGGCAAGGTTGTGACAGACTGTGTAATGGCTCCTACACACTATGCCGGCGGCACGGCCGGCGGCTTTTGTCGAGCGGCACTTTTGTCAAGCTAAAAGCTGCCAGGCGCATCGCGGCTTGCCCGGCGGCGAGGCAAACGGCGAGGCCGGCGGCAGCGGCATAGTCTGTAAGAGCCTTATTAAGCATCTAAACACGCGTGTGTATTGTGTCTTCAGTACAGACGTAGCAAAGGATGTGGGACGTACTTGGCATAAAAGTTAACACACAATATTCAGCAAAAAGAGTCAATGAGTTACAACACAGTCACACTGGCTACGCCACTCTAGTGCCCAATTAGCTTAATGCACGTACCTGTGAAATGCTTACTGCTCCATTATAAACTTTGTTAGCAACCGTTTTTATTACAATTAGTATGAAGCTAACTTCTTAGTCATGAATAGCGAGCTATATTATGTCACTAACAAATTTAATAAGGATTCTCATAAACGTAAAAGCCTTTCTGGGGTTCACATTGTGGGAGCTTATTCACTGAAGAGTGTTTGCTTGTTGGCTATATGTTTAACGACGTGCTCTAAGTTCATAGAAAGGAAAGCGTCCGTATAACTTGATGGGAGAGTCGTAGCATATACTTGTAGCTATGTAACGATTTAGAGAAGAAAAGTCTGCGCCCTCTACAAACATATTATTATTTATTTGTAAAGGGAAAACAAACTATACCGTACTCGTTTTAACGATCTGTCTCTTGATCTTAGAAGTAATTTAAAAAAGTAAAAATAATGTTTAACTACATATAATTAATTTTCAGTCATATTCGAATTCGTATGAAATAATACTTCTCATTTCAAAATTCATATTTTGAAAATAATATTTAATAATGCACCAACAACGGTCCGTGCATGGCCGGTGACCGAACGGTCTAGTGGCAAAGGTCTTATACTTTTCAATACAAATAATATTGTTTTACCTGATACGTTCCTAGCACCGTCATGGTTTATACAGTGTAGTGGGCAGACGCCTTTACAGTTTCAATCAGTGCTTTGCACTGATTCATTTTCATAATAATTATTGCCCATGTTTACGCCACAGAACGGTGCACCATTTAACGTTTTCAGTAGAATTTTACTTACTTCGAGTATTAAATAACAACAAAGACTTTCATGAACAAATTCATCTTCATTTTAAGCTTTAGTGCCTCATTGTGGCTATAATAGACAGACAAACACAGTGTTGGTGTACTGAAAGGTTCTGGCGTTAAATATTACGTAACCATAAAACCTTTTGTCTGAATTTTGAGGAGTCGTAACAATTGCCTTTATTGTGGTGAATTGCAATACCTTGAAAGTTTCTTGGAATTCACTAATCAAAGAAATTAACCGATAGCTCAAAATGGCAGTCGTATTTAGATATCTTTATTGACTGTGAGATAATTATAACATCGATAAGAAACGCGAAATCACTGCACAGTGATTCCGTGTTTCTTTTAAATACTTTTCTCACCTCTCCAGCAAAGAAAAGGCCACTTATAGCGCGTAATAACTAGCGTGAGGCAAAGTATTTTTTTATTTCTAACACCACATTTTTGAAATAATAAAGAAAAAAGAAATAGAGTAACAACGATGAGACTTGTAAAATATGTGAGAATAGGATAGATAGAATGATTTATGTTATCGGACATGGATTAAAAAGTATAAAAAATAAAAAAACGATATACCAAGGAGTTTTAAGCAAGGATAGAGTGTGGACGAAATGAGGTCGCAAGCATGGAATAAATATAAAATAAGTAAAAAATATGAAATATAATAATAAATTAGTGTTTTATGATTGTAAATAAATAAATAAGATGGGATGATGGTATATTAATAAATATGAGAAAAACACACCGTAATGTAAAACAAAACGACAGGAATCTACTTTAATATTTACTCGATGAATATTTTTTTCCCGCATAGGTTCGATCAAACTATTTTTGTGATATTATTATGTTCTATGGATATATTTAAAAAAAAATGTGAATCCGGCGAACCGAGAGCTTCCCATGCAAACGTAATACCAAAATGATTTGCAATTTGAGCATAATTAACTTTTCTTGTAATTTTATTTAGATTAAGACAGTATTTGTCTAGGTTTCTATTAAATAAACATTCCAAAATTTCGAAATAAATTCATTACAATAAATAAATTACATTTTTTCATATAAAACTGTAAATCGCATTAATTTTTATTTGATTTAGTGTCTTAGATTTTTTATTTAATAGAATCCTAGACAAATACTGTTTTAATCCGAATAACATCACAAGAAGAGTTAATTATGCTCAAATTGCAAATCATTTTGGTATTACGTTTGTATGGGAAGCTCACTGTTCGCCGGCGCCTTAAGCAAACGTTTTTATACTAGCTTTCCGATTAGCTAGAGACTTGAAACTTTGAACATAGGTCAGCACTGAAAGACAATGCAAATGATGGTATCATTGAGCTGATCTGATGATGGAGCTGGAAGAAGGCCACACGAACTCTATAATAAAACAATACAATACCATCGAGTTTAGGCTCGTTAGAATTGTCCTGACAAGTACTCTGACGGGAGACGAGGGCCAGGGACTGATGATGAAGCCGGAAGAAGGCCACAGGAACTCAGTATTGGAACTATGCAACCCCATCGAGTTTGGGCTCGTTTGATTCGTCCTGACGAGTACACTTTTAGGAAATAGTTTCCAGGGTCTGATGATGGAGCCAGAAGAACCTTATACAGAAGTTTTAAACTAATTGACCAACCAAAAACGTGGGGCGCATGCAAAATACATTTTTTATAGATATTACGAAATGTGCCCCACGTTTTTAGGTTTAAAACTTCTGTATAGGGTTAAAAATCTTTACGGGAGAAATTATTGACTAACGGAAGATAAATCATCCGGTTAAAAAACTTGTTCCGTTTTAAATAAGGTTTTTTTATAAACTGCTAATATCACTGTTTTAAAATGAAGGAACAATGTTGTTGTATCAAATAATATACAATTTTGTCTATATTTTAATTTTCTCCTTAGGCCAATCTACACCATATTTACAATATATTATTTTAGCTTTGTATATATATGACCCTTTCACGTCATCCTGAACGTTTTCTTTGTTCGTGGTCCTGGCCCTTGTCTGGTTACGGAAAATTTACTTTGGGTCGGGCTTTTTGTGCAAACGTCGGTTTATGAGCAAGATAATGTAAAATATTGCATGTAATCTAAATTAACAAGCAACATTGTTCAAATAGCGGCTTAAAGGTTTATGATGACATATTGCTCGCTTTTGTGTCGTGTCTCGAGGTCAGATTGTTGTATTGACGGCTGTTGAAGGATCGATAAGGCCAGCTGCGAACGCTGAAGAAAATGGGTAGGTATTTAATCTCTCACTCAATATTAAAACGTTAATCTGATAAACACTAACTTTTAGTCAACTAGGTTGGCAACTTATAGGGTGTGATAGAGAAGTATTTTCTGGAATAGTAAAAAAATAACATAAAGCGAAAAATCAAAAATAACCAAACGTAAAATACAAAAGTACAAAAAAAAGTAAATTATACTAGAGAATATCGACGAACCTACTAGCGACTCAATAGCATGGTTAGAGCATTGGACCGGATTCCTAAGGGTGCGAGAGAGCAGTTCGAGTCTCGTCTGAGAAGCTACGGGTGAATTATTTTTTCTGGTATTTTTTTAAGAACATAACCTATAATAGACAGCGTACTAAAAGAGTATGCTTGTGAAACAGGTTATGTTTGGGAATTCCATGTCACATAGTAGTGTCTCGTGATTGACTGATTGAGCGCAAAACACGAGCTAAGCGAAAATCAAAAGCGAAGTCAAAATTAGAAGCGCCATCTAACTTCAAATGGATATTATAAAAGAATACTTAACCTGCCAAACAGCACATAGCACTGCTTTTCAAAAGCAGTGTCTCCCTCTTGGCGCCATCTATTAGATTAATTTTTAAATAACATACAAATTGAGCGAGGCCCATAACTCACTGAGCCTCTAGTATATGATCGTATCAGTAATTCAAACGGATCGTAGCATTTATGTCAGTAAGGTAACTAAACTGCCCTGTGCAATGTCTAAGGGGCTATGTTGCTTATGCTTGTGTGACTCTGGAATTCTGGATATAGCTATCTCTTGGAGACACTGTCCTCGTTTGTTGATTGCTCGAGCAATTTGACAATAACTGTTAGAGCATTTCACGATGACTGCTCCAACGGCTCGTGTACATATATCGTTCAATGATTAATTCAATTCAAAATTCAAAACTCATTTATTCAGTCTCGGCTGTTACAAGCACTTGTGAATGTCAAAGAAGCTACGCCATCGGTTCGCAAACCCTAAGCGGGAGACCTTGTAACGAGAAGAACCGGCAAGAAACTCGTCAAGGGCTGCTTTTTTCTCCCTGTATATTTCATACAGAGTCGTCAAAATTTGAAAAATGAGGTCGGCATTTAAAGTGACGTCATTTTCCATAACAATAATTAACAAAGTTTACATTCAATGGGTAGGTAAAATAAATTTTAATGAATCGAAATTACAGAATAAGACCATAATAATGCATACAAACGCTTATTGTCAAAATACTGAATAGATATTAATATTAATATGAAATACCTGCTTATAAAGTTTCATAACATTGTCGTGCAATGAATATGATAATGTTGGTAAACACTAAAAAAAACAGCGAATCCACTAAAAGAAAATAACGAATACGGTTTTATATGACATTAAAAGAGTTTGGTATATTTGAATTGCTTCTTTCAAAACAGTGCTGCATAAATAATTTCTTTTTCCTCATTAATCATACTGACAGCTGTGGAAGATAGGTCAAGTTTAGAGATCGGAAACTAATGGTCTCAAAAAGTACTCTTCTGTCAATCGAACCTTACTGAAAAGGTCGTATTCTTCTCACGAGTTTCGCATTACCCAAACTGTACAAGTAGATGCTCCACGACTAACTACCGCAAACTTTCCCTTTGATGCCAAACGAGTTTTCACAAGCTTTTGTGTCAAACGTTATAAACTTCCGGAACTGAGGTGTTGATAGATTACCTTTATCTCAAGCAAGTATCGCAAGAAGGAATGCCATTATTACCTGTTCAAGGGAAAGTGCTTTAGCGTTTTGCACAACAAGCTTATAATTACGAAAGTTTTACCGTACAAAATAATTTGGAAAAAGTTTTCCGTTTCTAAAAAAAAATATGTAAATTTTTCAATGGACATTCTTTCGCGACACTTAAAAAGATATATAAACTTGCCAATTTATGACTCAAGTGGTCCAAAAGAAATTCAAAAGTCGTAAAAATTTACGGGCTTAATGAGAAACTTTGGTGAAAACTCCCCCCGTTTCGCCTCCAAAATGACTCGGTTAACACTGAATACAAAATTGCCGAAATGAAATTGCCAAGTTTTCAAATCTGATTCAATGAGGATTCTTATCTTGAAAAAGAAATATCATAACTCGATCCTGAAAAATGTTATTAAAGTATGAATCGCACTTATAAATTAAATCTGGAGATGAAAAATTCAACTTCTATGCGTTTTTATGGAAAGTGTGCTTGCCTAGGTAGATGTTTAAATTTAATTTATAATTTTTAAAGCTTCTGTTAATTGTTTACTTTTTATAATACTTACGACCCTTGTTTGTCATTGTTTTCTGTCAGTCTTAATTTGTTTCAATATTGATCATTATCGTTCTATGATGTTAATACACGTAGTTTTTTTCATGGCCATTTTCCATTTCCATTTTTCCTTATTTTAATTCAGAAACATCAATTCACTTTATACTGGGATATTTTATCAACAAAAATACGTTATAACAAGAACGAAAATAGTTAACAACCGAGGCACTGACAACGTTTGATAAGAAAATAATGCTGTTATAAGAGTGATAACTTTTATGATATTAATTATTATATTTCATGTTTGTAACAAGTTTTATAAGAAGCAAAATGTAAATGTAATAAGTATGAGTAAGTCATTTTCATCAGAAAAATCTACATAAAAATAAAAATGATTTCAGAATACTATTCTGACCACCAGAAGAATAAATTTTTGCCTAAAGAATTAATTACGCTTTACTAAATAAGCGTATTACTTAATTCTTCAATGATATGCCATGCACTCTTTTCATATAGTTTTACTATAAATAAACCTACCGCTGAATTAAATATAGTACCTACCTCTACATTCACTTTCTTTCACGTTACGGAAACAGAATTCTCGTTTTTAATCCAGGTGGAACCTGTGGGCTGATTTTTCATTTCAGTTTGGTAACCCGACAACATGAAAATCGATTTGTTTGTTTGAAGACAGTGATGGATGGAACGCCGCGTATGCACTTTGCTCGCGCGTTTAGTAAATAGATTTGCAATGCAAATAAAACAACATTTTGTGTATTGTGGATAGGACGATGTGGATGTGAAGTGAAAAACATTGTATGCATTGTATTTTAACATATACGACAATAGTGCGAGTAGTGTTAGATGTTTTATTAATTTAGTTTTATTATATTTCAACAATAATTTAATGTGGTATTCATCTTGATACGTAGGACTTAGGTTATGGTTGTTGACAGACGGGCAACCAAGGGACCCTTCCCATTTTTCCATTTAGGTTCGTAACCTTAAAATTAATGGCTCAGTGAGCTGTAGACCTCGCTCAAATTGTATGTTGTTTAAGAATTAATCTAATAGATGTCGCCACGAGGTTGACACTGCTTTCGAAAATGCAGTACTATGTGCTGGTAGGTTAGGTATTATTTTATTATATGTAATCGAAGCTAGATGGCGCTTCTAGAATGGATAAAAGAATTCATCCATTCTAAAAAAGTTTTTAAAATGATGAATTTATTTCGTGAAATTTCGAAAAACTGGCTCGGCAAAAAATCTATGTAATTATCGAACCTGCTCACAAAATTTCACGAGAATCGGTTGAGAAATGCGACCTATAAAGGAGAACAACCAGACAGACAGCTGGAAAGACAGACATACAAAATAATTTTTGCCTAAGCTGTAGCAAAGATGGTTCACTCGCGCTACGCGCTCGCTCGGTCAATGATAATAAATATCACACTTTAATAATTTCATAGATGATAATGATTAAATAAGACATACCCAATCGCCCCCATTAGCTAAAATTGACCTTTGGCATAATTTTGTATGTAATTATGCAAAAAGGTGCCTGAAATCCAACCCAAAACTCATTTGAATATTCTAGACAAGCTTTAGCGATACCCTTTTATGCGTTGATTATCCACTCAATGAACGTTTAATTTGATAATTACCCATAAAATTAGCACACAATAATAATTGTGAGCAGCACCAATTATTTGAATTGTTTATTCGGTGTATTTATAGAATTTTGTTGTGTATTACTAAATAACAGACTAACTAACTACTAACAGCATGGTACTTACTTTTAAAACAAAAATAAAAATTTCAATTAAAAAGAAATTGTTATTTAGTGTAGAACTCCATATATAATAAAAATATAAATGTCGACATCTCGATATCGATTATATAATAATTAATAATTATCGATAAAATGATCAACTACATCTACATTAAACATTAAACAAGCTTTCGCCCGTGACTTCGTCCGCATGAACATTCGGGAAATCCCTAGGGATCCCTTGACCGGGGTCAAAAATATAAACTATCTGTGTGCCTAATTTATCTAAGTAGGATATCCATATCCCGGTCCCGTTACTACCCCGTTCCCGTTCCCGTACTTGTTTTATTTCTCGTACAAAATTCGGACCTCCATTTTACCCCTTTAGGGATCGAATTTCGAGTGTTGGATTTCAAAGTAAATGTCATTTTCTCAATCAACATTCCACAAAACCCCAATAATGACATTCATATCGATTTTAGGCTTTATTTACCCCATTCATCCCCTAAGGGGTTGGTTTTCTAAAATTTACGAAATACGTGTTTGCTCATTTGTTAATAATAAGTACTCGTATGAAGTTTCAACTCGAAATGTCTATTTTATATTTTTTCCCATACAGAACCCTCATTTCATTCCTTTAGGGGTTGAATTGAACATGTCGGGCTAAAAAATAAATGCCATTTTCGCAATTAACATCCCATAAAACCTCAATATCAACGTCCATAATTAATTTACCCATTTATCTTCTAAGAGGTTGAGTTTTAGAAAATCACGTAACACGTGTTTGCTTATTAATTTTAAGAAGTACTTTAAGTTTCAAGTCGACATACTGTCTATTTTTTTCATACAAACTTTGAACATCCATTTCTGGGTTTAATTTATGGGTAATTCTAAAAATCTTTTCTTAGTGGATGCCTACACTGTTTAGAGTATCTATGTACAAAAATTCAAGTATCTAGATCCAGTGGTTTGGACTGGGCGTTGACATGTCAGTCACCCTTCTTTTTTATATAAGAGATTAAAGCCTAGGAAAGAATATACGCGACGTCAGAGTGGCATTATAACTTGTACAGTCAGCAGCCACCTCTGGTTATACAAAACTGTCAAACATCTGCAATTCATTTTGAGCCTTAAGGTTTTTGCAATTAAGTATAAAATTAATTGAATATGATTACCCTGTCATGGAAGCCCAACGTGCCGTTGACTGTACTAATGGGATAATTTCAAAACTCTTATAACATTATTATTGTTACATAATTCGTACACTTCTCTTTGTTTTCTTTCATGTGTTGCAAGCGAAAGCTTCACAGAGATTACTGCCAAAGAGAAACGTATTGTTTAGTCAGTTCTCTAATTTAAGTGAATATGTAATCCTAGAAATAAAAAAATCAAAGTAGTATTATTAAAGTTTTATTTATGAATAGAATAAAATAGATAATTTTTCATGTAAAATGGCTCTCGATCAGACTCCAATGTATATTTTGCTTTCTGTCGACAAATGGTAAAGTACGAAATAAATCAAAAATATACTCTCTAAAGGAAAATGGAATGTGACCCAACTTCCGTCACGTATAGTGCACATTTTGAAAAACTTTTAACGATTTATGATATGAAATCTAAAGTAAAAGTTGAAACCGACCGCATTCGGATGGACAATGGCACCTCGATGCTCGAAGGGCCATAGCAGACATGATACTTTTAACATCAGCGATCGACGTCAACTCAAACTTGAGTTTGAGTTGAGTATGTGTTGAGTTTAAGTTGAGTTTGAGTTGCGTTTAAGTTGCGTTTGAGTTGAAATTTGATTTAATTTGAGTTGAGTTTTAGTTGAATTTGAGTTGAGTTCGGGTTGAGTTTGAGTTGAGTTTGGGTTGAGTTTGCGTTGAGTTCAGGTAGAGCGCGGAGCGAGTGCAGTTACATCGACAAAATATAATGGCGCTTATTAATGTATCATTTCAAGGAGTGCAAGCAATGCATTTCAAGGAGTGGGCTGCGGATGAGTTGAGTTACTCAACACAGCGACTGAACGCTATATCCCGCACATGTTTAAACGCTGGTTACAGCTACTTTTAGACACTTTTATTACCGCGACCGAACGCAACAGTCGCCAAAACGCGATGCAGTATCGATGCAATCGCAAAAACGGTAATCGCCGATGTCTGCTGTGGCCCTAAGGTAAACTTTCAACTGACGTAAATTATAAGTTTCACAATAACGGAACATTTTAACGATGCGGCACGGATGTCGTAAATATTTGTGTTCCTGTACTAATAATTCAAAATGTGAACTTATAACTAGAACGAAAAGATAAGAAAACGAAAAAACATATTTTGATTTTATAAGAATAATATTGCCAGATAGGTATGCGCCTTGATACGGAGATTGTACCATTTTATTAGACAAAAAATAATATTTTACCACCGCTGTACCTGTCTTTCCGTTCTAGTTAAAGTTTACATTTTGAATTGTTAGTACAAGAATAGAATAAAATAAAAAATAAAAGCTTTAAATATAGAAAAACCTCCTTCAAAAAACCTGAAAATAAAAACAAATGGAGTTGAAAGACAGTTTTTTTTTATTCTAAAAGCACCACTTGACTTCATTAGTCAGACGTGTTGTATTATGATTTTAAAATTGATTGAGTGATTAGATATAATACCTATATCTTGCTTTTAGAGGTATTTAATTATGAAGCTGTTTTTGTTTTTATTTTCAGGATTTTTTAAGGAGGTTTATAATAATAATAAATATTTGACAACATCACATACATTGCTCCGATTCCAAAGTAAGTAGCTAAATCACTTGTGTTGTTATGGAAATCAGAGACTACGGTGGTATCATAAACACCCAGACCTGAGCCAATATAGAAAAGTTCGTTTTCTAAATTGACCCAACCGGGGATTGAACCCGGGCCCGCAGTTTTCAAGATGGCGACATCTAAAGCCACTCGACCACGGAGGTCGTCGTTTATTTTTATTTGAAAGCTGGTGTGATCTAGATCAAAATCACTGTATTCGTTTGGGAGCTACGTTGCCTCAGACAAATTCACAAGAACGTATACACATGATAAACACCCCTCTTTTTGCATCGGGGCTTAAAAGGAAATCAATAGAAAAATGACATCTTATTTTGAATCCAAACATGTTTGACGTACACACGACAGCACATCAGGTTATACATTTAAACTGCGTAAACAGTACTTTGCGACAACTTTTATTACGTAGGGCATAAAGGCGGTCTCAAGGTCTACATGTATAGTCTGAGGTGCCGTCGTGTGAACTTATCTACGTACTTTTCAATGTTAACTTTTCTAACCTCGTAAATATTGTACAACTCGGCTACCATACATCAATGTCACTGTGTTTTAATATTGCTTCAACTCTTTATACAACCTTTAAAGGATCACCTACAACGTCATCGGCGGTCTATCAAAATTATTAAGAATTGCAATATTCTTGCTTTTTACACGGTATGAAAATTATTTCAAATTAATATCTAAGGAATAATTTCAAATTTGAGATTTTAGCATTCACAATGCTATTTTTATATAATATTAAATAATATACTAGAAAAAATACGACTCGCACCAGATCATGTTCTCGGACGGGAAGCGACTTTTGGATATCCTCTGCTATCAATGCTCTGACCGCTGAGCTACCGAGTCACTAGTGGGAACGTCGAATTTCTTCTAGTATATCAACTCTTACGCTGCAAGTCAGTCGATTCCCGTCCGAGAATATGATGTGGTACGAGTCGTATTTTTTCTAGTATTTTATTTAGTATTATCTAAGGAATAATATCGAAACATAATTATCGTCTTTGAGATTTGTCCAGTAAAAGTAAAATATGAAGGTCATCATCTGACGGAGCAGGAGCCGAAGTCACGGGCACAGTCAGCTGCGGATCATCGACTACCAATCCCAAATGAGCCTCGAGAATAGAGGAAAGGGATTCTTAGTCCTCGTTGATACTGAATGAATGTCGTCTTCTTGAAGATCCTCTTCCACGAAGTTTTCTTCTGACTTCTGAAGTTTTATTCGGCTTCTGAAGCCAATGCAGCTTCAATATCTTCGTGCCAGACATATTTTGCAATAAAACTGAGATATAAATAACTGGTATGATAAGCAAATACAAAAAAAACATAAAAGTCATATCACATACAGTGTAACCTCCTTACTAACAAAGATTGTATAACAGATGTATAGTTACACAGTGTTTTGTCCCTTTCTTTTTAATGACAAACTTAAATAGTTTGACAGAGAGTAACCATTGTGTAACTATACATCTGCTATACAATCTTTAATAGTAAGGGGTCAATCAGTATCCCACTGATTACAACGGGTGTGAAAACACCAGGTTGCAAGCATATCTCCAAAACGGCAACGGCGCACAATATCATTTCCATCGTGTTTTGAGGGCTGCTGTCGGCTTAGGAGAATACACGGAATGTGAAAGCGCTGCGCCATAAATAAAAAAAAATAACCTAAGCAACAAACTAAGTATGGGTGTAAAAAAACCGTTGTAAATTATATAAATATTTGACAACATCAAATACATTGCTCCATTCAAAAGTAAGTGCTAAAGCACGTGTGTTATGGAAATCAGAGACAACGGTGGTATCACAAAAACCCAGACCTGGGCTAATATAGAAAAAATCGTTTTCTAAATTGACCCAACCGGGGATCGAACCCGGGACCTTAGAGATGGCGACACCTTGAAAACCGGTGTACAGAGCCACTCGACCACGGAGATCGTCAAGTTGGGCTTTTAAGGGTTAACAACACATAGAATTTATCTATCTACACTCTAATATTTAAAGTGTAAAAGCACTTTAAAAATTATGTTATTCACATAACTGAATGCAGAAATGAACAAGTTACCGCCAACTTGACTAAAAGCTTGGATTCATTTGTTAAAACGGCACTGCTCTTAATTAGTACTGAGATTTACTCCCGCCTCCCGTGACTTATACGTAGCTCTAAAAACATAATTTGCAATTACTGTAAGCGGAATTTTGAATTGTCTTGTTTGGTTTTTTTGTTTCAAATATTGTAGTTAAAAACGTGAATTATTTTACAGTTGCGTTGATAGGTATGCTTTTATTGGATTCGTAAATATTGAATGAAGTCAGAGTTCAATAGGCAATAGGTGACATTTCCTATATTTAAGTTAATTAATCAAAGAAATAAATTAATTAAAAAATAATTAAAAATGACTGCCCAGCCAAACACGAACTCACACATTTTGATGACAAATTATACAGTTTTGGAATGTGCTCATCAAGGGCTTTCATTTGATGCCCATATTATAATAATTGAAGATTTTTTTTATTTTTTACATCTGAAAGTGGCATCGTTCAGTCGCAATATTGTTTTTTCTTTAAATATAGCCAGTGTCACTCAGTATGATGGAAGGATTCTAATGACATGCCATACATCCAAATCCGTTAAGGTATTGAGAAGTTATGGTGGAATAAAAACACTCACTTACATACAAATATATGGACCCTAAACACGTTACATACGTTTAAAAACTCGCTTTTTTGTTCTGTTTTAATTATTATCATTATCAGTAGAAACAAATGTAAAATTTACTTATGCCTCCTTAGCCTATATTTTTGTTACTCAATAATTTTTCATCTCTGCAACCTTCAATTTGATGAGAATTATTATTTTGTCATTGAGCTCAACGTAGCCTACATAAATCTTTGTAACGTTATTAATAAAAGCTGTTACGCGTAAATTATGAAACTGAAACTGGGCCAAACAAATTACTGTATCCAATAACAATGTGATCGCAAAGGATAAAAAATCATAGCTTTGCAGAAAAAACAACACTGCTTTCCAAAAACCAGAGAGGGAAACATTATACGCTTCCTACTTAACACAATACTTTTATGAATGAATGAATGAAAAATTATTTATTCAAACAAACTTAGATATTATGTGCTTTTGAATTGTCTATATTTTCCTATCACCCATTCGAGACTTTTTTAGCTTTTTTAGTCGATGGCTGTTACTAAATTACTGTTGAAACATACATTATGTATGTATATTGTGAAATATACAGAGTGAGGTATTCGACTCAATATGTTTTATTCAGTCAAGGCTGATTACAAGCACTTGTGAACGTCTAGACTTATCTACACAGTCGGATTTGATGCCGAGAGATCTTGTAAAAAAATCACCAAGAACAAGAAACACAACATGCATTCAAGTTACGAATGTCAATTAAAATAAAAGTTGACTTCAGTGCAGACATGTTGTGAGATCAACCTTTATCTATACACAAATAAAATTAAAGACTATTAAAATGATAAAAGTCTATTAATTACAAAAACGTCTATTGAAGTTGGGTGGGGCTGGCGGTAATTTTTGACTTTTATAAATGTCGTTTTCTCAAGAAGTGTTGTATTATTTTATTCTAAAAGCTCTGACTTCATTTGACGTTTTTTTAATAAATAAATTTGAACATTATTTATTTCTTGCTTGTTTTAGAGCCGTTTTTAAAAAGGAGATATGGTTTTTGAAGGAGGTTTTGCTTTTTTAAAGAGATTTTTTTATTTTCAGCTTTTTTGTGGTAGGTCCGATGACATTATAAAAAAAAAATATTACACTTTTCAGTGATAAAATACAAAATTACAAAAAAATGGAACTGAATTGCAAACTAACCTTATGTTATAACGTTTGAATCATTTCAATCGGTTCAGCCGTCTTCGAGTAAACAGTGTACATACATGTAAAAAAATACGCGACGAATAGATAACCCCTCCTTTTGAAAAAAGACTATCGGAGCATCAAGAAGCACTTTTACCATTACTATGTTTTTAAATTAGATCAAAAGTCCGTATTTTTTTTCCAATTTATGAAACTTTAATCATGTTTCAGGTTCATGTTAATGCTTATTCTGTAACTAAATTCTACGCAAGTCCTTCAAGTTTAATTGTGTAAGCTGGCCTAGGACTTATGTAAATGTGAATTACAAACAAAGATCTTTTACAGAGCTGCGGTATAAAGCATGAGTACTTGACAAGGGTAAAGCAACCACTTTACCCTCGACTACATTGAGAACAATAGTTTATACTATATTTAGAATGGGTAATCATTCAAAATTAGGTCTGACCCTGATTTAACTTGTTCATAATTAGGATTGGATTCAAATCTGATTTGGGTTCAATTTGGATAAAATTCCTTACCGACTGTATAAGTAGATGGATTGAAACTACCTGAAACTATCCATCTACCTGAATATACCGACGGAATCTATGAATGGACTACCGTTTGTAGCAAAAGGCATTTAAACTTCAAAGCAAAAAACTTAGCATTAACTTAAGTGGAGGTCGCTGTCGTCTATGTAGTCGATGGCGTAACCTAGGTAACAATATGTAATAAAGTAGTTCCAGTTTTGGCCACCGGATCAGATAAGTCTGTTCAGTCATCTGCGGCCTAGGTAGAACTGCCATTTACACAGTTACGCCGTGCGGCAAAAGTCGTGCGGCTTTAGTCACTCGTGTAAATACCACATTAGGGTTGACGTAAAAGGCGACCAATGACCGAGAGACCTACATCAAACACCTAACAGGACCAGAAACTAGGCAGCAGAATTTTTCGATGAAAGCGGTCAGACACTAAGTTCTCCAAACCGAACTAAACGTGGAGATTGTAGGCCTATAATCCGCGCGCGGTGAGAATGGGATGGAACCTTGTCAAACTGAGATGCGTTTGTTCGCCGGCCAGCCACAAGGATATCCAAAAACACTGTGTCACGCATCCGAGGTGAGGAAACTTTTGCTGCAGCAACTTCAAGATAGCAAGTAAACAATTGATTAATTAAATTAAAATTAACTAATTAGTTAAATTTCGATTTACTTTGACAAGGTTCCATCCCATTCTCATCGTGCGCGTATTATACGTGGATATATAGTGGATATAGGCCGTTATATGGTTAAATATGAAATATGAACGACGTCATTTAGAAGGACTATTATGCCAAGATCATATTTTGAAAACCATTATTATTTTTATACAAAAGACATAAACTTTGATATACTTCGTCCTAGTGTAAAACTTTTTTATATATGTTAGTAATAAATACTTGTTTGTCATAAATGTTGTTTAAAGTTGTTTTAAGCCAAACCCTGAAAAGAATAGTTTTGAAAGGAAAGTTTGTATTTCGACCTCCCGCTAACGCGAAAGTTTGAGTAAACCATCAAATGAAATAGTTTGAGAATTCTTGGCTTTGTGTCGGAATATTTTCCTATAGTTTTATTAAAACTAATTGTTTACCGCAATTGAAATAATAATGGTTTTGAAAATTTTGCGTAACACATTTTACGCTCTTGATATGCTCGAAATTACAATATTAAATTACTTACTTGAACTACTATAGAACTTTAATTGATAAAGTGCATAAATGATAAATAAACTTATTACATTTTGATTTAACAAATTCAAAACATCAAAGTTATTATATGATGTAAAGGGTAGAGAAAAATTTATTTTTGATGAACTGTCACTGATATTTTAACCGACATATTAAAAAAGGCTAGTTAAAAAGTCTTATCTTCCATAGGAGTACAGTGTCATAAAATGTTACATGGAACAGAATTTAAGTGACATTCGTATCTTTTCAGGGATCCATATCAGTTTTGTGTATTTCTTCGGGACCTTCGGGACTACCTCTTTGTACATTGTACTTTGTACACCGGTTTTCAAGCTGTCGCCATCTCTGATGTCCCGGGTTCGATCCTCGGTTGGATCAATTTAGTCTACATTGGCTCGAGTCTGGATGTTTGTGATATCACCTTTGTCTCTGATTTCCATCACACAAGTGCTTTAGCTACTTAATTTGGAATCGGAGCAATGTTTGTGACGTGGTCTAATATTTATTTATTTTATTTAAAACAAAATTCATTCTAGATAATTCAAACTAAATATTACCTATTAAAGATTTCCGTAGTTTTTTTTTTCAAATAGATACCTACAGTACTTACATAGACTGATCAAAAGTCGTTATCTCCTCTATGGTCGCGAAACGTCTCGTCCTTTCATAGTTTTCTTTATCTTTGGAAAAAGGAGATAGTCACACGGGGCCAAGTCCGGCGAAAACGGTGGCATCAATGCGGTCTGATTTTTTGACAAAAAATCGCGAACAAGCCGGGAAGAGAACAACAATGACTTAGTCAAAATCACTGATCACAATAAAACGTGTCTTACTAGTTTGTGATTCAAAGATTAACTGCGCATCCAAAATGGCCTAAACTTTACATATTACCCCCCTTACTAATAAAGATTGTATAGCAGGTGTATAGTTACACAGTGTTTTGTCCCTTTATTAATGGCAAACTTAAATAGTTGGAAAGAGAGTAACCATTGTGTAACTATATATCTGCTATACAATCTTTATTAGTAAGGGGGTACATATATAAACATTGTGTTTACAACAACCTAGAAAAAAATGGCTTTCACAACGACGTAAGTAAATTCGAAATTCAAATATTCCGCGTCTTTTTGATCGTCCTCGTATGAACTTATGATGAACATATTGGAATAGAAGATCCGTGATATAGACGATTATTTAACGAGTTTCTTCTCACACTTGATCACTTATAAAAGTTTCAGACACGCATGAAACTCGATTACAATAATCGTTAGCTTTCAAATAGGCTTTCTCTTGGTTTCTGAGGTACTTTATCAGAGGGTCCACATTATCTGGTTTAAGTAATTTTTTAAGTAAAATTAACCCTAAACCAGATAATGTTGACACCTTCGATAAAGTTAAACCTCCGATAAACCACTGATAAGTACCTCAGAAAAAGGGCATTACTGTGTTATGATGCCTAGTGTTTCAAAATATAATCGACCCTTTATAAAATGTAAAACGTGAAAATCTTCAAATATTTTGCCTTCTCTTTAAAAACTTTGCTTGACAAAAATATACTGCACCATTGACGCCCTCAAGCGTACAGATAAAATTATTTATGACAAATCACATTCGAGATTCCCACTTTACAACCCATGTTACACCTGCTTCTTTAAAACGATATCAAGAATTTATATTATTGCTCATAACAGAAAGGTCGTTTGGGGTCCAATTTACTTCTTACAAAGTAACTAAAAGGTTAAAGGTATTATAAATTTCAAGCACGTTCATTAGTCAGCTCGGAGATCCCTCGCAGCAGCTTTTAGTCGACGACACACGTCGGAATTTCGTAATAAGATTTCCTTAATTTAGGGATCCTTTATTCATATACAGGACGATTGGTAGTACCTACCCGTATAATCTATATATATAATAAATCTGTTATAAAGGAAATTTAAAAAGTGGTTGGGGTGTTTAATAATAACCAAAAGAACCCATTTCTAACATTTTTGGGTTTTTTCTGTTTATCTGTTTGTCTGTGTGTTTGTGCGTTAATAACGTAAAAAGCGCTTATCCAATCGTGTTCATGTTAACATACAAATATATTGTGTATTTTGGAGTACAATTTAGTTTTTATTTCATCGCAATCAGTTCCCTCAATGAAACGATATAAGAATTTTAAATTTACGATGAAAAGAAAATACTGTTAGAACGACCAGCCGTATTGTAAAAAACATACCTATTCAAATTATTAACAGTATCTAAAGTTGTTGTTGTAGAGGAGCTTGGTGGCGCAGTGGCGCAAGGCCTGTGCCCCAGTAGTGGGGACATAAAAATGGCTGATGTCGATCGATCCATCGAAATTTGTTAGCATGGTAACCTATCTACAATTCGGGTTAGCAAACACCCTATATCCTACTCATTGAAGAAGTTATTAATTCTAAGAAAGCGTTGAGTAAACACTCCGCATAAAATTAGTTGCAGCACACACGGCTCGCCTTCTATTCGAATTTTAATAAAGCATTTGAATAAAACACGCAGGTTACTTAGATGTTATGGCACATGGGGTTAAATACGGTGCGCTAAAAGCGTGTTTGTATAAGTATGATAAGAATAATGTGTAAGTGAAAGTTAGAGATTCCATGTTTATTTTAGTACGAAAGTTACTAACATAGCAAGTTTTCATGTTTCATGTTTAAATAAAGAATTTTAGCAATTGTTGAAGAAAAAGAGTACAATAGCAACCTACCTCCTTTTGATGAACTGGTGCTAAAGTATCTAGATATATTATTTATTACTACAAAGACCAAGAATTTTAGAATTATTATAAAGTTCTTGAGAAAGACTTCACGAAATTATAACTTTTAGTTAAACCAGGTATAAACTTACTCTTCGTTTATTAATAAGCTAAGTTAGGTTTCACGTAGCATCGATACCTCTTTATTTCCAGCTACGTCCGTCGTCCGTACCATTTGACCTAGGCCTAGATTATTTTATGGACCAGAAACATAAAAGTAACGAGCACGTTAACTCCGAATCATTGCACCCGGTCAGACACAGGTTTATTTGGAACGGTACGACCATTTCTGCTACCCCTTTACTACGACCACAAAATAGACAGAAGGTCAGAATTCAACAGTCATTTGTTTTGTTCTGATAGATACTCCTTGGTACCTCCATAGCATAATGATTATTACAGTGGGATAACTTGGCCATGCTGACAGGGCAATGATGAGGTGGAATGCGGGGCAGAGCGGCGGAGACACCCACGCAGACGAGCCGTATCCAACCTTTCCCTACTGAAAGTAACCGTAGGTACTAGTCTTCATTTGTTTGCATTCAAGGAAAAGTCTCACTATGAGAAAAGCTGTTTTAATACTATGGTAGTGCTAGAGTGTTGAAAATAGTCTGGGTTGGCCTGAAATTGGCTGTTGGAAATATCCATGTGTGCGTACAATCGTACATGGATTTTGTGCTACCCCTTTATGATTGCAGAGAACGGTGCAGGAAGTGTGTTGTTACATTTTATGTTTTCTGGTTACACGATGTTATTGGTGAGCGTGAACATTTGCTCGGTATAATAATATTATGATTCTACCAATTCTGAGGTAATATCTGATATTTATGTAATGTAAATGACCCTCCTTATAAAATAATGGCATGGATAATAAAATTTCATTGAGATTTTGTGTACTAAATATATCCCTAGTATCGCCGTATTACATGAAAATGCATTCACATGAAAAGATAGTAATGTCAAATTTACTGAATAACAAAGCTTAAGTAATGTATCTATGTATGTATGTACTATGATAAAAAAACAGAATATTTTGTACATTTGTAATGCAGCTGTGAAACTCTCGTTTAAAACTATCAGACTGCGCAGTTTCATTGTTAGTGACATATAACTGATTAGTAATACCTAAGTAGGGGCCTGTTTCACAATGTAACAGTAAGTTCTGAGTAGCTTACTTGACAGATGATTTGATATATTTTTCATATAACAACTGTCAAATCATCTTGTCGAACTTACTTTTACTTTGTGAAAATAATTTGTCAAATACAACAACAAAAGTGACTCGGTAGCTCAGCGGTCAGAGCATTGGACCGGATATCCAAAGGTCGCGGATTCGATTCCCGTCTGAGAACATGATCTGGTGCGAGTCGTATTTTTTCTAGTTTATTATTTAGTATCATATAAAAATAGCATTGTGAATGCTAAAATCTCAAAATTTATATTAAATGCAATTTGTTTTTTAAAAAAACGTATTAAAGTCTTCTTTCAGTACAACACATTTTGAGGTACTTTCCCACCATGTGGTTTAACCGTGGGAATGCCTGTATATCTATATTTAGTTTTTAAATATAGAAAGACATGTTCAAAGTATTTAAAAAAAAATGTTCTCGCGGTCAACTTAAATAGAAGAAAAACGCACGCATGCGCAAAAATCTACGTAAGCGAGATCTCATAAACCGTTTCTTATATAAAGCAGAATGGAACCGCACTTGACACTGCCTGCCAAGTGCTGACAACCGTATTTACTACTAAACACAATAGCCCTAAACAGAGCCAATGTTGATTCGCAATATCGTTGAAGAAATATCTGTGAATCTCTAGACCCGAGTCGACTCCGCTCGCCACTCCGGGGAAATAAAGATTACTCTATATGAATAACTCTTCGCAGCTCCAGTTCGCGATGTTTTTCAAGAGGCACGATAATCTACCCCATTATTCTTTCTCTCAGTTTACTTTGTTCCGACGACGTAGATATTGCATTTAGATTGAACTGGAGGAAATAAAAGGATTCTCACTTAGTATTTGCAAGTGTCCGCGTCGCTCTATATAAAAGTTAATTTTGTGATTTTGAATGCAAACGTTTCCTTAATCTTAATGGTAAGATGTGAAACAAATTAAATAAAGCACCATGTGGATGGTGCTTTACTTTAATTGATTTCACATCTTAATTGAGTAGAAGATGAAGCTTAAATGTGCGATAACAATAAAGTTGATTGGCTATTTAATTATAATGAACAGCCTCCTCTACACTAAACAATGGCTTAAACTCCGCGTGAATTACATGGGTTTAAAGTTTTGATCTGTTGACTTAATATTAAAAGGGGTCTCGATTCTTAGTCACCCAATTCTGTGCCATTAGTAACTTCCGAGGGTAATTCAAGCTAATCCAATAATAACGAAACTTTGCGCAGGTAGCCTCGGATTTACATCTCATTTCGTGCGGGCACAAAATACGTAAAACTAATGCGAAGGATTCGGCGAGATCGAATTTGTTGGAAGTTTATAGCATCTGTTGCGAGTCCACAAAGTCACGGGCAGTTAGTTCCCGATGAGGGTCTCGCTGCCACCCGATTGGCTCAGCACATCTACAAAAGGCCTGATGGAACTTTTTTATTGGCTATTAGCCATTATCACACGTGACGCTTAAGCTCTCGCAAAATATTGACGTAATCTTCTTTATACTCGGAGGAAACAGCCTAAAATGAAGCAATTTGTTACACATTGTGATGTTTCATAAAAAAAGGTACAGTGTTGCGATCATGGCTTAAATTTGAAGAGCTCTTTTACACAACAGTAATAAAAGTCTTATTTGTTGTAACTATTGAAAAGTCACTTCCTAATAAATTGTATCTTATCCTATAAATAGAGATGATTTGTTTTGAATTTTACAAAAACTAAACTTACTTTTAGAAAAACTCTTCCAGTATTGTATTTAACTTTTTATGATTCATTATTATTCTAAGTAAAAGCAAGAGATACATAAACAGAACATGACCTCTAATAACATATTCTTTTTATAACAACATAAACTAAAGCTACAAAAATACTTATAAGTAAGACAAAGGGCATAACTTAACTTTCTCCAAGTTATAAGGTCACAGTAAAAGTGTCACAGTGAGAGCCAAATGTTGCAATTTATCGTGGATACGATAAAATAGAAAGAATTAAGAAGGTTTTCTCCACACGTTAACCTACCCAATATTTTCATATCTGGCAAACTTTTGTAGCTCGTAAGAAGAAATATTAATACTGATAAGTCGATATTATTGTGAGATATTAATTCAAGAAACCAACACACTAAATAATTCTAAAATAACACCTAAATTAATAATATACGCGCTGTAATCCGTAAAAAGTGTTTTATTTCTAATGAATACGCGCGAAAGTCCTAGAAGTCTTAACAAAATGTTATGTAAAGTAGCACCTTGGGATACCTAGCCGTAACGAAAATAGTATGTGCTAGTTTAGAATTTATGTAATAACGGTATACTGATATATTAATTAAACACCGTAAATAAATAAAAACAAAGTAACTTTTCGAAAATACCAACATCGATCGCTCACAGCCCAAATTAAATTTACTACCTCAAGCTCCACCGCTCCGCCATAACGATACAGCCCGTCATTTATAGCCTATAAATATTTTTTACTGGGGTGCTTTTCGGGCTCTTGTATCGTTTAAGAGCTCTCGTGGTTATTCTATTACCACGTTTATTGTAACGACTCTTCGTTATTAATTTTCTTGTAATCGCCTCTTCTCCTATGCTTTAATGTCGCTTAGGACATAATATAATAGTTAATGACTCTGGTTTATAGTTACTGCTGCTGGAGTGTCGTATAAAATTAGTAGTTAATAAATTATGTTATGGTCACTACATAATGTAATATTCTTGGGCTAATTAATTTACTTCTTGTCTTAATTATTCTGGTGTTACAGGTGTCTGTACGTACACTGCAAAGTATTTTGCACCCCTAGTGATACAATAAAGTTGTAGAAAAATAGAGTGGTGAAAAACTTGGAATGCAAATTAACTTTGCCGCCTTTGCGGGTGAGTTAACTACAAAATTGCCATAACATGGTATGCCAAGTGTTGTTAAAATATATAAGTATTATAAATTGCATAATTTTTACACCCTCTCAAGCTTTACACTAATTGAAAAAAATACGGTACTAAAAATACAAATCAGCAATCATGCTTCAGTTCTTGTCAGTTAAAAAAGTCTGGAACGGGTGATAAAAAATATAGACGATTCAAATGCGCTTAATAACTAAGTTTATTTGAATAAAGCAATTTTTTTACTTTTACTTTTACTTTACTGCATTATTGTAATCAAATCATGAAAATGGAAAGAATTATAAATAAAACTTGCCGATCCTTTCCTAACTAGTGCCCATCAAATTCGCCACTATTGTCATTCGTAAATTATATTTTATCCCAAGTAATAACATTCCCTCCTCGAGAGCATTCCACTCACAAAACACGATGAAGGCCGGAATGAGAATTTAATTTTACACTCGGTCGGCTATTGGACAGCAAGGGAGTGCCTTTGCCATATATTCGCAGATTCAGTGGCTAATATTTGCGTCATACGTTATTTGACTGAAAAGGCTGTTTGTTTTGTTATAATTACTTACTCTTGGTGGTTTGGTTGATGTAACAATCGTTTCAATGGTATTTCATAGATAGTATATGCTTTGAGGAGCTCGGTGGTACAGTGATATAGCGCCTGGCCCAGCTATTGCGGAGGTTAAGCAACTTTCGCAAGGGTCGCTCATGGGATGGGTGACCAAAAATGTATTATCTCGAGCTCCTCCGTGCTTCGGAAGGCACGTTAAGCCGTTGGTCCCGGCTGCATTTGCAATCGTTAGCACCCACCAATCTGCATTGGGCCCGCGTGCGTCATGGCCCATCCTCCTTATCCACCCATAAGAAAGGCCTGTGCCCCAGCAGTAGGGGCATTAAAAATGGCTAATGGTCATACTTCTTAACACAATTCTTACAAAGAATACTATCTAAGTATTAGTTCTTGTTACCAAAACACAAAATGCAATAACTATTGAAACAAAAATCATACAAGATTATTATGAATGGAGAATAGAGAATGGGATGCTACCTTTTGTAACTGAGACGCATGGTCCGTCGCGTCGGCCAGCCGTAGCGTCGGCAAACTCGCGTAGATGCTGGCATAGCTGTTGTGTAGAACTGTGCGCGTGGATTTCTGCTCGAGCTTTATTTTCAATGCGAGGCTTGTATATTATTGTGTGATTATTTTAGTGATTAATTAATAATGAGTGGAAAAAGTGGTTAAGCCTTTTTATTTTTTTTGTAATTCATTTTTAATTAAATAGATTCAGATCATTTTTGCTAACGCTATTTGACTGCTTAACCGTCATTTTTGATTGACTTTGACAAGGTCCGATCCTATTCTAATTGCGCGCGGATTATACCTACTTATAATTATCCGTATCTTACAGAGTTTATGAAACAAATCAGATATTTTATGTAACTATGTTAAACAATACACAACAACCGCGATATTGTATTACCTATGAATTGCTACCCTTAAGATTTCCAACGTTACTTTCTATCAACTGACACCAACACGCAGGCTGAATTTGGCACTGGTGCTACCACCTCAGCGGTTTCTATTATGAAACTCCTTTAAGTAAATTTTATACCTTATCGAGAGGCGCGTAAGGTTGACGATCGTTCCCCCAGCTGTGAAGAAATGGCCGAGTTATCTTTGTTATTGTGTAAAACTCAAACGGCTAAGTTTCAAGTGTATTGAAACTCGGCCTTTTGTATTCAAGCTTTCGCAGAAGCAGGTGAAAACAACTTTTCAATTCTCGAACAGGAATTCATCGCCGATCGACTGCATCCTATGCTTCGTGAGCAAGTCAAAGTTTAAGCGATCAGCAAAATTCTCAGTTTTGTAATTCGACAAATCTAAACGTGAATTTCTAAGCTTACTATATGGTAAGTCTATGTGATTCATTCTATATTTCCTTTTAGGGTTAGGTCACAGGTTAGGTCACAGTAATTGTGGTGAAGTAAAAGTGATGACAAAGTCAACAACTAAGCTAAGCCATTATTGTCTTCATTCTTAAAGAATTATTATATTTACTAGCGACCTGCCATCGCTTCGCTTTGGTGAATTTTTTTCTTAATATTTAGTGACAAAACATATAATTTTGGAATGTGCTCATCAAGGCCTTTCAATTTTGAGACCCATATGTAAAAATTGAAAAATTGAAGGAAAATGAGAAGATTTTTTTTCCACTTATTCACTTTTCACTTCACCTTTACGCTTCCGCTTTCACTTCCGTTCTCGCTTACATTTTCGCTTCCAATCCCGCTCCCGCTTCCGCTTCCACTTCCGCTTCCGCTAACACACCTTACACTTACCATCACCGTAATCCTCCACCCGTCCCCCGTCCCCCTCCCCTTTCCCCTTCACCTTGCCCTTCCCCTTCCCTTTATAATTTTTAATCGTCATCGTCAGCCTAAACACACATTTTTAACATCCTAGCTTTGAAACTAAGAGACTTCCATACAAACTTTCATCCCCTTAGGGGGTGAATTTTCCAAAATCCTTTTTTAGTGCTCACCTACCGTATGAAAGGTAAAATAAAATCTACCCTCCAAAAATGGTGTTTCTACTTTCAGCCGTTAGAACTCTAGGCGTATCCCAACAATCAAGAGAGTTTTATATGTACAGATAATTCTAATGATGACGAGGGACATTCCAAAACCAAATTTTTAATTTCATCTGGTTTGTCCTCATACAAAGGACGTAGGTGCGATAGTTGACGTGTTTACGTTTGCTGAGTAGTTTTAAACGGGTTATTTGTCAACTTGGTGAGAGTTTCGCTAGTTTTGTACGAACCCTTTACCCTTTTCCTACCTGATAACGGGGAAAAGTGTTTGTAATGTCACCGAGGAGTTTCTGAATTGCGTGTGTTGATGCTTTTATGTTTTCTTTATATGTGAAAATGACAGAGTGAAAACTTTTTAAACATCAACAAAGGTGTAAGAAGATATTGTATTTATTATTATGATCGGCACTAAGTTAAAGAAAATTATTCGAACATAGAAGGAATGTTTTTATTTGTATACAAAGAATACTTAAATAAACAACCATAATTTAGTACAATTGAAATTTTCAAAATGTTTCCAGGACGTTATACAAGAGTATTATTACATAATACCTAATAATATACTAGAAAAAATACGACTAGCACCAGATCATGTTCTCGGACGGGAATCGAACCCGCGACCTTTGGATATCCGGTCCAATGCTCTGACCGCTGAGCTACCGAGTCACTAGTGGGAACGTCGAATTTCTCCTAGTATATCAACTCTTACGCTGCAAACCAGCGCCATCTCACCATTGTACAAGGAATTACCTCGACATCAACTGAATACCTTTCCAGATATTTTTAAACAATTGATTAAGATGAGATTGCTATATAATTTTTAAATTTTGAGATTTAAGCATTCACAATGCTATTTTATATTTTGGTTTTATATAAAATAGCATTGTGAATGCTTAAATCTCTAAATTTAAAAAGTATTATTACATGTTATTTTGCGAACTTTTCATAAAAAATCATTCAGCCGTTTTCTTCCTGCAAGAGCCTAAACTTAGTATGGTTGGAAAATATTTTACTGTTTTTTTTTTAAACCAGTAGCTGCAATGTAAATATATTGTACATTTTTAGAATTAGCTTAAGAAGCCCTTTTATTTGATAACAAATACGAAGTGTTTAAAAAAAACCCATACAAAAGAAAGATTGGGTTATAATAACACCCTCCCATACAAAAATCCAAGATGTCTCCCCTTCTTAAAATGCTCTAAGGGTTCAGAAGGTTGACCCTACCAAAGTATATACCTCGATCACCAAACACCGTTGATGTCATACCGAACTCTACCGAAAACGCAATAGTCAGCTAAGCTAACTACTTAGTCGGCCTTTTGCTACCGACTAGTCGCCAGTCGGCTAGTCGGCGAAACTCATTTTCAGCCCATCTCTAGTATTTACAGAACCGAGATAATTAGTAGCAATTTCGTTCTTCAAGGTACGAATTGGGTTGTTTTCTTTTATCGCGAGGTACAAAACAATCCAGGTGGCAGCTTTTTAAGGCAATATCATAGAACAGGAGCCGAGTTTCATCTCAAAACATCTCCTTACTGAATAATGGGCAGATTAGGATCTCGTTGTTCACTTAGTAATCCTAATTATCCATTGAGCTGTTCCCTTATCGTTCTTGGAATGAGGCCGTTTTTCACAATAGGTATAAGCTTCGATGCGTATTGTTGAAAATATATAGGCGTTATTAAATTTAAGTAAATATTATCATAATAATTATAATTATGAATTTTGAATGGTATATATTAAAGTACAAGTGAGCTATGTTCCACACGAGGCTGTGGGTTGCGTTAAGGTTCGTTTATATCTATAGACATTGAGCGTGCCAGACATGTGCCGTGGCCGACAAAAATGATATTCTTCTATACAGTGTGTATAAACGTATTCATATCTATCGTGCCGTCACCGCGCAGACACGGACAGACACTGCATAGAAAAATATAGCACGGCGCGTGTCTGGCACGCTCAATGTCTGTAGATATAAAATTCAGCCGAGTGTGTAATGAGCAGAGCTCACGAGTTTCATACGACGTTTTTCAACACTATCATATCGTGAGGAAATATGAAAATATTTTCCGCCAAATTAGTAAAACTTTGAGTTTCTATTAGACTTTTAGACTACTAAACTTAACTTGTACAAATGAACAAGTAAAGTTTTTTGTGACTTCAGTTTATTAAATGCTACACAATGCCATGAAATATTAATTAATTTTCTCAAATAAAAGTGCCGGAATCACAGACTGCGCGCTACTGCTTTTGTTCGGCGCAAGGATGTGACCGCTGAAACGGTAAAAATCTTTAAAAATATCAGGCAAATAAAAAATTACGTTTAACGTAAGGAAGCGATAGTCATCCAACTCATGATAGAACGTGAAAAAATAATCAGCGGTAACTCTGTGTCGCAAACGGAAGAACATCTTTAACTATTTATGAGCCTTAAAAGTGTTCCGATAACGCTGAAATCCGAGTAAAGTGCTCCTTATCTAGTTCGCCCTATTGTGCCTCGTGCCTTTTATAGGTTCTGCCCTTAATGCCATTATGAGTGGAGATATAAGCCCTTTGTACCTCAAACTCAGCAGACTCAATACGAATAATTTTCCAGGATACGTCTTTAAGAAAGTTTAATAATGTGATAATTATTATTATCACAGTTTCGAGGAGTTAGAAACTCAATTCTGCCTTTACCAGTTATTGTAACGTTACTCGGAATTCTCAGAAAATCAGCTCAACTTCTATATTCGTCGGGGAAGTGCGTTTGAGCATAATTATAACTTGATTTTGAGTTATGTAAAATACGCCTATTTAGCATCAGAAAAATTTGCTTTAAACTTTCTTTCTCTAATTTATTTATTTAAAAGGACCGTTGGTAAGGTCTTTATCTTTATATATAATAAGAAAAGGTTTTTTTAACCGTTGTTTCCCTCACTCCAGTATTAAACAGATGTGACTGAATCCTTATGAAACCGTTAACAAAGTGAAGTTTTTTTTTCAATGTTTAATATGAATTTAGTTGCAAGCAAACTTAGTTAAAAAGTTAAACATAGTTACAAAATGCAATAAGTGCTCACGTTTGAGGCGATAATTCACATTTTACTTTGTCTTTTCTCATAAAGTCTAATTGTCGAGGTGTCGTAACAGACAATGCCAGATAAGGTCGTAACTGAAACAATAAAACAAAGTTAGAGAAATAGTAAAATAAAACTTTATGTTAAAGTACCTTGATAAACTTAATCCAAACTTAAACCACTTTCTCATCTGATCAAGAGCCCGAAGAAAAGTAGACTGCGCAGTTTAAAACTTAGTACGTAAAAAAATCCTTTATCTAGTATTTGAGAAATAAAAAAAATGTAGAAGAAATTAAACTATTTTATTTAAATAATCGTTCGAATGGTGAAGTTATTAACTGTTTTTTTTAAAGGGTATAATGAAGATAATAAATCATTTTCTTTTGTTTTATAAAAGCTTGTGTTGTTATTGAACTCTTTGGTTATTTGACCTCGCACAAGACATCCGTTTATTTTTAATTAATGGCGGACTCATCCATCAAATAGATATAGAGAAAAATCTGCTAAATCTTTCACAAAACAAAACAATAGGATAAAATTTAAGTAGATATAAAACGGTGTTAATTTTTCTAATAGGAATTAAACTAAATTTATTCATTCTGGTTTATGAAATAGATACCTATCTGAAATATTTTCTATATTGCAGGTTTACAGGTTTACCGGACCCTTATCAAGAAAAAGTCAGTTTTGACATAAAATAAAATTCTACCGAAATTATTTTCGCCTTTTCCCACGTCTACTTAGATTTCAATGGATTTTGTCAGCTTAAGCTTTATACTAAAACCTTTAGACACTTATCAGACTTGAAGAGAAGTGCTATGGGTATAAAGATGATCTCAGGTAGTTTTGACATAATAGCTCACGCATTCCTGACCCCATACTATCATTCCTCTTGAAAGTTAGCTTATCATTTAGCAGTATTGCATTCACTATTTCACTTATTCCCAGCGTCAGAGCTAGGGTTATAAGCGCCCTTGGTGAGATTTAAATTTTGCGTCCCAAGACTTATTTCTAGAATCATGGGTGCCCCTGGCAAGATTTTAATTTTATGCCCTAATAACCCCTAGATACGACGCTGCTTACTCCTAAACTTAGCTCTCGGATACGACATGAAGTAGAAATCATATTTATTTCAAATAAACCAACAAGGTAGTCTTTTAAATAGACAAAATTATCGATAATTATGTAGAAAATTAAGTTTATCGAAATTTTTCGAAAAAAAAAACATTTCAGTTAATTTTAAAAAAACACAAACGCAAGGTCTACAGCTCACAGAACCACCATTTAAATTATTTTTTTAATTATGAACCTTACGGCTTAACCATTTAGGACTGGAATTTATTAATGGTTCGGTCCTCTGATAGAGCTCGTGATAGTATTTTATTATAAGCTATCTCATAACCAACCCTTGCAAGAGATGATTAACTTTGGATGTACAATAGACAACAGCGTCGCTTAACCACTCCTAAGGATAAAATCGCTTACACGCCGCGCCGTCACAACATACGTTTAGATCATGCAGGGGCGATACGCGCGCACACGAATTTTGTTGCAAACTGGTTAAGACGCCGGCGAACAGTGAGCTTCCCATACAACCGTAATACCAAAATGATTTGCAATTTGAGCATAATTAGCTCTTCTTGTGATGTTATTCGGATTAAGACAGTACCTATATGTCTAGGTTTCTATTAAATAAAAATTTCAAAATACTAACCCAATTCAAAATAAATGCCAATCATTTTTTTTCATACAAAACTGTAAATTGCATTAATTTTTATTTGGTTTAGTATTTTGGATTATTTATTTAATAGAAACCGAGACAAATACTGTCTTAATCCGAATAACATCACAAGAAGAGCTAATTATGCTCAAATTGCAAATCATTTTGGTATTACGGTTGTATGGTAAGCTCACTGTTCGCCGGCGTCTCAAGCGACGCTATTGCCCATAGTATGTACACACGACGGCACCTCAGACTATACATTTTAAACTTGAGACCGCCTTTTTGCCCTACGTAATAAAAGCTGTTTTCGCGTTTAACTGTTTTACCTGACGTGCTGTCGTGTGTACACACAATGTAGTAATTAAAAATGTTTTTCCATTAATTTGCTAATGAACAAAGATTATTACAGAAATAAATAATCTAATGTGACTAAAGTTTCAGACAAAAGAAATACTCTAAGTTAATTACGACGACCTCCGTGGTCGAGTGGCTTTGTATACCGGTTTTCAAGGTGTCACCATTTCTAAGGTCCCTGGTTCGATCCCCGGTTAGGTCAATTTAGAAAACGAACTTTTCTATATTGGCTTAGGTCTGGGTGTTTGTGATACCACCGTTGTCTCTGATTTCCATAACACAAGTGCTTTAGCTACTTACTCTGAAATCGGATCAATGTATGTGATGTTGTTAAATATTTATTTATCTAAATGGACGATTTTACATTATTTTTTGCTTTCGCCGAAATGTTAAAAGATAACCGAACTTAAAGGAATCACTCATTTAGTAATTAACAAAATAATAAAATAAAAGCAACGTGGAGTGTGAATAATAGTATTCATCTGTTACCACAAACAAAGACGATTTGATATCATTAAGATCCTGAACCGAACACTTAATAATAATTAAGATTTATTACGTTTCGTTACAATTGAAGTGGTCGTTTTTCAACAAAAACTAACGGCCTTACCACAAATGATTTTAAAACAATGTTTAATTTAGACACCGTTTAAATATGACGCTGTCTCTTTCAAACAATATTGTCAAAAAAGTGACAGCATCACATTTAAACAGTGTCTAAGTTAAACACTTGCTAAACAGTGATTTGTGGCAAGGCCGTTATTTTTTAACCTTTGTGCTCGCTCGTGTCTCTAGAAGTCTGTATACTGATTTTGAATTTATTAAATTAGATTTTTATTTCTTCAACATTTGAGTAAGAATACCGATACTTACTAACTAAAAAATGAAACGCCCTTAGGCAGGGGCGGGACAACAAGACCGGCCGTTGTAATAAAATGTTTACTTACCGGAATTTTATTTTGTAATGGTTTATTCAGTACTTTTGATTATTACAATTATCAAAACTACGACAATATTAAACAAGTACATTTAAGTTATGATCTCATTGTTAAAATAAACAGTAAAAAATTATTTAAGTAATTTTATTTCATCAAAAAATTTTAGTTGATAGAATCCCAGAGCAAAAGCAAATGACACTAAGGGCTGTAATCAATTACGTACCCAGCTCAGTCGTAAAACTTCGTGCAGGCTTTTTATGATTATACCAGTGGCATCTGCTCCCGGCAGGTGTCCTTATTGGATGTCCATAAAACAAACTCAAATCATAGGTCAATACGTTCTTTTATAACAACCTCATAAGATGAGCTTTCAAACCTTTTTTTGAAGAATATCAGGAATTGCTATCATGTTATGTTATTATAAAGACCTTTATGTACTAATGCACTACTTATTTGAATAAATATCTCAAAACACTTTACGTTAAGTGAAAGTAGTTATTAATAATTTATATTCCCGTATTCGTTATCCAGTTAGACTTATAATTCATGACAATCTAAACGGAATAATAAATAAAAACAAAAGGCACATATTTATTCAAAAAAGTTAGAGTTTGAAGTCAAATAAAAATGCAAATTTGGTCGTATTCATTGTGTTGACTGTGGAAGGATCAACTTTGGGCAATATTTCAAAATAATGTATTTGGAAGTTGGTTGTTTCGCTTAGCGTCAAAGTGAGATGTTTCTTCAGAAACTCTCGTCTAAATAACAATATCACTGTCGCACAAATTTGTCGCCGAGAATTATGAATGGTGGTGGCTGCAAACATTCTGGTTTTACGTTGAAAAATGGGCTTTACCTTGGTTTTTTATAGCTTTAGCAATTTGTTAGTAAAAGTTTAATTTGTTTTCTGTTTCTAAAGAACACATTACATTAGTGTATAAATAAAAAAAAACATGTACACACGACGGCAACTCAGACTATACATGTTGACCTTGTTACCGCCTTTATGCCCTACGTAATAAAAGCTGTTTTTGCAGTTTAACTGTATAACCTGACGTTCTGTCGTGTGTACCTTGTGGAAAGTAGGTTGTTTCTACGAGAAACAGCAACTGGAATAACTTTTTTTGAACTGTAAGGATTAATTGATTACTAATCTATTGCGAACTAAATTCGTATTATTAATAGTACGCTACCCATCTTCATATAGATATAATTAACACCGATGAGTCAACATATTGCCAAATGTTTGTCGATTGTCAATTAGTACCAAAATTATTTAAACAAATTAATCATTACACAATCGCAACTTTGTGACTTAGGAGTAAATATATAATTATCTATTCTGTGACTTTGTCGTGAACGCGTAATATTTTATATTAAAACTGATTCATTAAATTTAAATGAAGACGGATCTATGTTACTACAACACTCAGCTAGATAATGTACATACTTATTACTAATAATTACGCTAAAACTAATATTAAATACATGGTGTCCCAAAGCTTTGCCACACAGAGTGAAAGTACCTTAAATACTGAATATAGGAAATTTTACTGGAAGAAGACTTCATTTTGTTTTTAAAAATAATTGGAACTGCATTCAAAGATTAAAAAAAAATCATATCGTATCCGATACAATACGTAGTAATTCAAATTAAAGATGACCTTCCTTTTGTTTAAGATGCTGTGTTATTCAAAAAATAATAATCCTAATTAATCCCTTTCCATCAGTATCGTTAAAATATATACTTTTTTTTCATAATTGGTGAGTTCGATTCCTCTATAAAGCAGGCGATTTTCAGTTCCAACTCTTTTTTAAATCAAAATGAAGTCTTCTTTCAGTATTTCCTACCTTTAATATTTATGGTACTTCCCTTCGTTTTGGGAAACCCTGTATATTGTAGCTATGACGACACGACGTTTACGAGATATGAGATGAGTGATATTTTGAGCTGAAGGAACCCCAACAACTTTTGCCGCCAAACCACTTTAATTGTCCTGTACTTATTTTGCAATAAAACACTTTTTTGGCAATATAGTATGTTTATACACAAATTACAAGTTTCGAGTCAAGTAAGTACCTACCTTACCAAAACTTTTCTTATTTACATGAAAACAATAATTAGACTTTTGCAAACCTTTTGACTAATTTAAGTACCTTTAGCAGTAATAAATTGAAATTCTTATTTAGAGTTCTGTCAATGAAACAACAATAATTTTCAAGGAATGCAAATGCAAAATATTTTTACAGTAAAAACACACAAGTAATAAAAACATGTTTGTTTGGAAAATTCGATACCATATTTATGCTAACCACTCAAGCATCGCGGTTCGATTGATGTCACTGCCCTACGCGTCTATTCACTAAATAAAACTTTCTGCGCAGAATGCGCTATCTTTAAAGCGTAATATCTAGCAAACTATTATGTTTATACCAAAATAAAAACATATATGTATAGCTGAATCTATACAGAATGGTTTTAAATGAAAATTAAATTGCAATAACTAATTCTAATAGTAAAACAAAACACAAGACGTAAAACCGGCGCAAAATCTATGTTTCTTTTAAAAAATCATTTCTTTTTTATTTATAATATACTTACTTACATAATTTATTGATTTTGGCATCTATATTCTACTATAAAAACTGACTTCTCTAATGTGTTCTATGGAATGAACGACCGTCTGGCGCAATTTGATTTTACATTATAATATTCATATAAAGTAATAAAACTCACCAAGTTTAATAACGTGTATCTCAAAAGACCTCTTGTTTTGTGTTACATTTAATTTTCTTCTCTGAACTTGTCCTCTTTTGCCCTTGGGGATAGACCTTACGCTAACAAGATAGTTGAATGTCAAGCAAATTAAGTAAACTTTCTTATTTGTATCAACTTTCTATATTTTAGGAGAAATCACAAATTGAAAAGATTTTCTTTTATTTATTCTGACTTGTTCAACAAAATTATGTTTCCATATAAAAACGATAAATCAAGACATTTTTTCTTTTGGGAATAGTAAAGTTCTATTATTGGTTAAGAACTGTGTGATTGTGATGTGATGTACAGTTAAAAATATACGCGATTAATTTAAAATCTCTTTTTCAAGTCAGTTAGAAATAAAACAAAACTATTATGAAGAATACGAATACGTAAAAAAAACTGTTTTAGGCAATTTCGAACAGCGTTGAGTATCTGGCTCGCCTAAACTTAAGTTATGTAATACTTATAGTTGTGTAAGCTCTAAACTAAGCCTTTAAATATAGATACAGTGAAAGATATTATATCTCAACTATAAAAAAGTACCAATAAAATACACATAAAGACTGCAAAGAGCTTTGTAATAACATCGTAGGAAATCTCGTGTAACATCAAAAGAAGTCAGGATCCACAACTGCCACAGTAAAAAAGAAGTGAAGCCAATCTTTGTGGAAGAAAGAGGGAGCCCGTTGACAGAACCGTATAAAATAGTATCAGACCAAAGTATTGTCTCAACAAACAACTTAGCGGACGCAAACTCCGAGTAAGCCGGGTTGTGGACCAAGGAAATAAACAATAGAAAGGGACACTCAATATTGTTTTGAATTCAGACTTTAGTGATTGGTTTCCGATACTCACTAACTTGTTATCAAGCCGTTTTGAATGTTTTTGAAGCCAAAATTTGTCTTAAATAAATGAGAATAAAAAATGTCTGATAATCAAATGCAAATAGTATACACTGCACCTATTATTTTGTTTCAAAGACTTAAACTAAAAAAAAATCACATTTAATCCAGTTATAAAAGTTTGACTCAAATTCCATCACTGTACGCGGGCATCATGACCACCGAAAAAGTCAATAGATTTTGACAGTTGAGTGCTGTGTTTTCATTATCTGTCAGACTGTGTTTAGAAACAATGTTTAAAACGTTGTTAATTGCTAGTGGAAACACACGATATACTAACTGTTAGTTAACAATTAACAACGTTTTAAACATTGTTTCTAAACAGAGTCTGACAGATAGTGAGAACACAGCTCTGACTTTTTTTATAATTGACAAGTTGGCAACAAGTCAATGCAGCGGAAACGCACGATGACACTATTATCATGTCGTTTTTCGGTACTCATGCTACGGGGGAAGGAGCGATAGTCATAGAGCTACTAGAAGGTCTATACCTAGCAATGGGTGTCATTGTAGCTGACAAAATGATGATGATGATGAGACGGTGATACCGGGACTGTTGTTTCCATCACCAAGGCATTTAAATGTAGCTCTTGGACATCGTTATTGTCTGAAAAACAAAAAACACACCTAGAAATTACATTAGAAAAAGTAAGGGTTTGTTTTACTAATAAAATCATAGAAGTTCTATTTTTAAAAATAAACTAACCCAGTAATCTTAAAACAGTCAGTTTCAATATAAAACTTTGGGTTATCGTTGTTTTTATTATTACAATATTTTTTGTCACTTTGTTTGGCAAGGTTTACTTGATGCAGATACCTCATAAATAAAACTAAAGCTCCGAACATCGAAAACAAATATTATTTATATTTCTTGGCTGCGTAACCGCCCACGAACTGATACAAAATCCAACTAGTATAACAATATCGGATCTCTTTTGGGGTTGAGTTATACTTAAATGAACACAATAAAAGAGCTCTGATTTCATTGTTTTTTTTTATATTTTTACCTAAGATGGTAGCCAGACCGAAAGTGGCGCCGCGCTGATTTTTTTTATTAATATAAAAATAAACAGGTCGTTTTAATAAAACTTTACGTGGAGTTTTTTAAACGCATGGTTTAGTATTTTGACAAAATACCCAAAAATCGATCCTGAGATCTGAGAACCTTCTCCTTTCTTAAAGTCGATCAAAAACCTCTGAAGGTGCCACTTTCGTTAAGGGATGCAATGCACCTTAATTTAGAGACTTGATTTTAGGTATACTAGAAAACATCATTGACGTTTTTATACATTTTATACAGTGTCAATCTGAATCACATAACTACGCCTATTAATGAAGCTGTTAGTAATTTCAGACTGTATTTTTTTCTTTTTGGTGCAACATGAAACGTGGTATAAAAATAGTCAAGTAAATAATTTGAAAATTGATTATATTTTATAAGTAAATAGAACATTTTACCGAAACTGCAAACGATTTCTAAGAACATCGATACCAAGTTTAAGTTGGTTAGGTAAGTAGGTACGTACAGTTAGTTGACAAAATCTTTAACATATTCAAGTTCAAGCTCTCTACAAAACTTACTTAGTTTAAAACTGTAGGGTGTAGACACATTAAATTAAACACAAGAAGTAGGTATAATACTATCTGAAGATCTAAATTGATATTAAGTATGATGTGGTCATGTCAGATTTTGTGATACATATTTCATAAGATATCTTAGAATAATAATACATTTTCTTTCTTATTATTATGTATATGTCATGATATAACCGACGACTATTTCATTATGGTGGGTAGGTAAGCAAAGCACAGGCTTGTAGTTTTTACGTTTCAAGCAAGATCAGCAAAATCGAGTATGAGATAAAACTTGCTCGTCGAGCATGTCTTTGCGTGAAGTCTCAGCATTACATGAAAATATATTACCATACTTAATTCAAAGAGGCGGTTCAATACCGAGGCGTAAATTTTTTGGTTAATATTTAAACAGCATAATAACTTTAACACAGACTTCCCACTTTGCAGCTGCGGTTTGGCTGTCTCATAAGATTTATTTCGGCATGCTAAAACCATTACGCGTTTAACGAGGTCTCCTAGAATTATATTTTGTGATAAGAAGAAAGATAAGTGCGTTTGACATCTTAAAAAACATTTTACATTAAATTGTCGGAAGAGAAGATTGAGTGAAAATAAAATCAAAAAAGGTAATTTTACGTAAATCATGACAAATAAGGCAAACCTTGTATGCCTCCGTCCTTGGCCGATATTAAGGTGATTGCTAACTACCATATCCACCAGGTTATTAATAGGTACATTATGAAACTGATAATGAAAAAACATATAAAACCAATACTTTTATTAGAAAATTTCAGCAGATTCACACAATATTGAAAAATATTTATCTATATAGCAGCTAAATTATAAACTTATTTCCCAAAAAATAATGAAATTCCTAGAAATTTACTGGAACATTCATATAAAATTTACGATGATCTTTATCGGCAGATTCAAATGAGATGGTAGCTCGCCAACGAAATCTGTAATTTGCTTTGCGCCACAGATTTTCTCTCCCCTTTCCAAAGTAAATTAGAAAATTAAAGCTGTTGTAATTATTTTGAATCTTTCAATATTTAAACTTTTGAGTCATTCCGAAAAGGTGATTATGAAAACGGCAATCCCTTTTAAATAATATTTTTTTAATAATCTGTAGAGCTTGATTAAGTAAAGGCGAGCATGCACCATCGGATATTTGTATTGCGAGTATACGTAACATTTTTAAATTTTGAGATTTAAGCATTCACAATGCTATTTTATATAATACTAAATAATATACTAGAAAAAATAGGACTCGGTAGCTCAGCGGTCAGAGCATTGGACCGGATATAAAAAGGTCGCGGGTTCGATTCCCGTCCGAGAACATTATCTGGTGCGAGTCCTATTTTTTCTAGTATATTATTTAGTATTATACGTAACATGCAACAACAAATATCTTCTATTATGCATGCCCGCCTTTTAATAAATGGTTTAATTTATACAAAATGTTTAAACAGGTAATTATTTTTTGTTATCTGGTGTCAATTGAAGGAATTAACAAAGTTCTGACTTTAAATTAAATTAACAAAGCTCACGGAAAGTTCTCAACAGACTTTAGAAATTGCGAAGAAGATGTAATTATAAATAGCAACGCTTACTTTTAATCTTGTTAAATACCTATAAGGATTTTGTTGCACAGCTTTATTGAGTGGGTTAAGTAAGTAAAAGACTAAATTAGTATACCTACTAAGGGCTGATATTTCAATGACCAGATAAAATGTATTCATTTGATAACGTATTATAAAATGTTTGTCATTCGTTTGTCTTTCAAAAATTTTGAATGACTTTTATTTGGTTAATAATTGAACAGAAAAATTAACCTTTTTAAATATTTGAAAAACAATTGAAGTTTTCAGCTGATATTGAATCGAATTTGTTTACACTTTCAATGTTTTACTTAATATTATTTTATTTAAGTAGGTAGGAAAGTATAGACAATTCAAAAACGATTAATTTTTAGTTTATTTGAATAAATATATTTTAACGTTGACTTTGAAAAGTGCACACAGTAAACAAATAATAATAATAAAATACAAAAAAGCAGTCAAAGTCAAATAACAAAGTCACAAACTAAAAAAATCTTGTATTATAATCATCGGTCATATACAACATGTTACAAAAATACCCCTAATGCCGGATATGTTTTTTGTATGAAACAGCTGATTTTTTTTTCGCGATTTCAGAGTTGGTCCCATAGTAAAAGTTGTTCAGTTTGATGGTCCCAATATACCATTTCGGCATTAGGGGTATTTTTGTAACATGTTCTATAACAGAAAGAAATACTACAATATCAACACTAGGTAGGTAACTACAAATACAATAACCTTTTACTCGTGTTTCAAAATTCTTTGCCAGGGTCATGAATTGCAAGAAATTAGCGAAATGAAATTTCTAAGTTTTATGCTAGACCGTTTCTGTAATTGGAAATCTCACGTAAAAGACATATGCAGTAGATTGAGCAAATACGTCTATGCGCTGAAACGACTGAGAAATATAGCTAGAAAAAAGGTAGCTTTGACTGCGTATCATGGATGTGTATCGTCAATATTGAGGTACGGTCTTGTATTATGGGGAAATTCTCCAGATGTAAAAAGAGCTTTCGCCCTTCAAAAGAAATGCGTACGATCGATTTGTGGTGTCGGTCCTTTAGAATCTTGTCAGGACTATACAACGTGTTAATGAATAAAAGCAAAATCTCTTAGGTGGTGATTGATGAACAATGATTATGCTCATAAACATGAACAACTTTTACTATGGAGCCAACTCTGCAACTCAACAAAAAATCAGCTTTTTCATTAAAATTCAAATGAATATTTTAATGAGTGAATGGAATGTAACATAATTTGAGATTGACATGATAACCTTTTATATTATTACTAGCGGCCCGCCCCGGCTTCGCACGGGTACAATGTAGTTACTAATGTCGTGAGTGTGAAGTTATTAGACTATACTACAGGATATCTATATATATTGGTGGCCATATAATAAAGGACGTCAGTTGATTTTCATACAGATCTACACCAGCCGCTCTTAAACTTTGTCCCTGTGCTTTATTAATTGTCATAGCATAGGCGACTTGACAGAATATTGTCTTCTTTTAAAATTAATCTGATTATCAGATGGAATAATTTTGCACCTTTTTACAACGCAATAAGGAAAAAATGGCAGCACTGACAACATAACGCCATAGGTACTATTCAATCAAATGCATTCTACCTACTCTCAGGGGAAATGACCAAAGAGAATGTAATATTACGTTGAGATGACAAATGATATTTATTTTTCTTAATTAATCAATCAAATGCACAAAGAAGTTTCAATTCCGACGTCGAAGTCAATCACCCCAAAAGTAGCTTTCTATCACTTTTTAACCCTGTTAGAGGATAAATATTTAAAAAAATACGAAACACGTGTTCAATTAATTTTGTGAAAGAATGTCTATGCAAAATGTCAAGTCAATCGGGCCAAGGAATCGCGTTCTCCCATACAAACTTTGCCACCCTGTTTCACCCCTTTAAGGGTTGAATTTCGCAAAATCCCGTCTTAGTGAGCACCTACGCCCTAAAAGCAGCCCCCATGCAAAATTTGAGACTCCTAGCACTTGTAGTTTCTGAGATTTCGTGATCAGTGAGTGAGTGAGTGAGTGAGTGATTTTCCCTTTTATATATATAGATTACTAGAATTTAGAATTATTTATATACTATCCTATTAGCTTGTTTTAAGTTTAATGTGTTGCATGCCTATCTGGGCGAATGTGCATTGTACCTAATGTATGTAATTAAGATCCTGTTCATATTCATGCAGTAAATAAATTCTATTTCTATTTCAAAATCATTGAAATCGCCTCAGAAACTATGTCAAAGCCACTTGACTAAGAAGGCATTCGTTCAATGCAAAACTAAATAAACTGCTCAAAATAAAACAGGGGCCACCATATGATTTTCCATATAAAAGAGCTAAGTTCTGAAAGGTACTTTTCTGATAAATTCAATCTGATTTTATTTGAATTTGATATTGTTCGAAAACAGTCAACTTAGAGACTTTACTGACGAATTTACTGTATAATGTCTCCTATTCGCTGTGTGTGTGTGTGTGTGTGTGTGTATGGTGGCCCCTATTTGCTTTTGTAGTATACAAACATATCAAAATAACACTTCCTTTTATATCCCCCTCGTGAGAATATGTCGGCTTTACAACGAGATATCTGTCAAGAATCCGTGCATGGATATTTTTAATCCGAGACCTAGAATCTTTATGAAGTCGGTTAGACAACTGTTTCTTATTTGTGCATGCCCATATGGTTCAAGTAATTAAGTATTTACGTAATTAAGTGATATTTTTTTTATACTATAGTTGAATAAGGTTATAATTTAAATAATTCATAAAGTATTTGAATCTATTTATTTTTGAAGAGTAGATCTTACTTGCTTAATACTTTGAAAATTATGTGTCAACATAGTTAGGGTTACGATCTAGCATATAACTGTAAAATTTTAAAAAAATTTCGATTGTAATCTGTTTTGTTGTCCATATGTATAATAAATAAATAAATAAAAGTATATATGAATAAGAAGAAAAAAAGAAAAATAAGTTTTTACCTTTGCAAAGTTTTTCATCAAAAGTACTTAACTTTGTCTAGATACTTCAACTTGCACAATTCTGGCCAAGAACTTTCCTAGAACTATCAAAGAACTAAAGTTCCTTTTAATTTAAATAACAGTTGCTAAGTTAGAGTTCTACATAATTTATTTTCACATTCAAGCTATTTTAAATAAAATATGGCACATAAGTTGTTAAGTACCAATTAAAACCACTTAGGAGTACCAATTAAAATTCATCGATCGGTATTAATAATAAATTATAATCCAATTTTGTTCAAGGTTTTTTTTTATATACAAGGGGTAAGTGCTTGGCCTTCATTTCACCTGATGTTAAGTGACGATAAGGCCAGAGTAGCGTACTTACCCAGAATCCTCAACCACCGAGGAACTGGCTATATTACCTCTAACTGCCGGAACACAGCAATTTGAATGGCCTCCCGTTGTCCCCCACCTTTTTACACCACTGGGGAATATCGGGATTATTTTCTATACATTTCTTCCCGATATCCCCTAGTGGTAAACAATGGGAATAGACTGTCGATATTTTTTTTCCCGATATCCACCAGTGGTGATTAAACAGTGGGAGACTACGGGATTAGGCCATTTGAATAGATAACCAAAATCATGTTCTGTTATATAATCACGGTGATGCTAGCAAATAAAATAAAAACTTCATTTATAAAAGAAGATAATAATTTATAAATTATAATATATATCGCGAAAAAAAATCAGCTGTTTCATACAAAAATTAAAATCGAAAAATCAAAATGTATGAAACAGCTGATTTTTTTTTCGCGATTTCATAGTTGGTCCCATAGTAAAAGTTGATCAGTTTGATGGTCCCTATATAACATATTCGGCATTAGGGGTATCTTTGTAACACCTTGTATATTAAGTAAAAAATCATCAAATTGCGTTGAAAAGTGGTCAGAATAAAGTTTTTAAAATAAAGACGCTCATGAAAATAAAATGTAAACAGAATGAAATAAGTCTGTAATTATGGATTCAGATAGCATCTGAGGGGCTACTCTCTGGAAAAGGTTTCCATAGTACAGTCTTCATCTGAACTCGATCCCACTAAGAGTAACCGCATAGCACCTTATAGCATAATTTGATACTTTATTGCAAAAAACTTCTTTCAAAATGATAAATTATGTCTGTAAGTAACAAACTAAATATCTCTTAGTTACGTATAATAATGGCAGAGCTTTGTCGTAGCCAAGAATTCGTCTCGAACAAAACTTTCTAGATTCTAGAACTTACAAAGAAATTGCAAGTACTAATTTTCAGTAATTAGATTCTGAGAAAATTCTTTGTCGAAGAGTAAGCAGGAGCCAAGAATATATATAAACCTACATGAACGCATAGAAATACACTCGTGTTATTTGAATACGCAAATTGGAACCGAAAGTAGAAAAAACGTTTTTCAGGTAACGAATAAAGATGAATTTAAAGAGATTACATTTTCAACCTTTGCGGTATGTAGGTTGGTGCCTTAAGAGCGCTTAGTCTGCACACAAGCGCCGCCATTGCGTAAGTATGTAAGCACTATGATTTTTTTTCCATAAAGACGACATTGTGAAAAAAACATTGTGATATTTTTCATCTTATTTACAATATTTTCTAGCCTGTCGTTTAGTTTAATGGAGTTTTTTTGCGAAAAGTGGCCACAATTTCAGCCTTATTTAAACACTATGATTTTTTTCCAATGGCGGCGCTAGTGTGCAGACTACGCGCTTTTAAGTCTACAACTTCCAATTACAATAAAGAATGGTCTAATTTTCTAGCCCGGTGAATAAAACATAGTCATTCGGCGACCTCCGTTGTCGAGTGGCTTTGTACACCGGTTTTCAAGGTGTCGCCATCTCTGAGGTCCCGGATTCGATCCCCGGTTGGGTCAATTTAGAAAACGAACTTTTGTTTATTGGCTCAGGTCTGGGTGTTTGTGATACCACCGTTGTCTCTGATTTTCCATAACACAAGTGCTTTAGCTACTTACTTTGGAATCGGAGAAATGTATGTGATGTTGTCAAATATTTATGTTTATTTATTGTGAAAAAATCTAGTAGTTTACCATTGGGTAAACTACTAGATTTTATTTGTATTGACTCTCACCTGTAAAAATGAAAAATAACAGTCCATTTCAGACAAAAAGGGATAAGAGATTATTTGTCGGCTGCACTTTATTAGATTAGAATATAACGAATGTTGTCACAATATGCTATAAAGTTGATTGAGTTGAACAATATTAAGGTAGTTGAATAGGGTTATTCTTTGTAGTTGGTATGTTAAAAGCTTTTATAGCATAGAAATGTGTTTTTATACTATATCGTTACTTATTTCTGTTAAAGCTGATAAGTTTCTTGCGCCTGTTCTTCTTGTCAGTTAAAAAAGTCTGGAACGGGTGGTAGGAAAATATAAACGATTCAAAAGTGCTTAATTATTAAGTTTATTTGAATAAAGAAACTTTTCTGACTATACATTTTCTGCCGACATTTTCATCGACTTGACGTTTATTTTTTTCACTTTTGTTGGAGTTCGATGCGCGAGTTTGATTCGTTCTTATGTCTTAGTAAGCAATGCATAAAAATATTTGTAATAGTGCTCAACTTTCTGTTTATAGCTTACTAGTGGACCAGCAACTTCATTTTCGTTTGTACCAAACACATATTATGCTCGATTTCCCGTAGGAAACAGGGGAAAGTCTAAGTTACTCGGAAATAGTAAAATATACAAAACAGTATCTTTTCAATTAATAAGCAAAAAATTGCAACTTCATTTTTTCTGCCACTTGAATTTTTCATGATGACGCTTACGGCATTTTCAAGACTTTTAATTTTATTTTTATTTGATAATCTCTCGCAAGAACTTAGTAAGTATGCTGAGAGTATTTATTCGTTCACAAGGTTTTGTTCAATAATAAGACATAATATTTGCAATGTAATACATATATTAAATTCCACTTTTACCGTACAATGATAATAACATTAACATTATCTTAATATCACAGATAAAAAACATTACTGAAGTCTATTTTATATAACTTATTTACTCAGCTAAATACTTATGAACTAAACAACTCAATTTTATCTTCCTTTGATTATCCAGAGAATACTAAATTATGATGATTTCTTTGGTATAAGTTATATAATATATACAGAGATATAAGCTCAAACTATTGACATTTATGAGTAAAGTTGTAAATTGATTTATGTGAATTCAAATAAATCTGTCGTAATGTTGAGTAAAATGACCGAACGATTATTAATTAGGTACTCTGTGATCACATTGTATTGATTTTGCGACAAGTACAATTGAAATAAGGCTATGAACAAAAACTCGGCAACTTTTAAAATTCGAAGTTGCCGAGTTCAAATTCGAACATATCGTTCGGGTTCGTCTATAGTCGAACTCTCGTTCTCATCCCAGTATTGTTGCAGACAATAATTTAGCCACAGGTGTGACTTGAACGTACATGTAGGTAATTTCGTAACACTGTCGTACGAACATGTAGCACCAGTATGAAAAATAAATTATTTACTCGTATCTAATTTTAAACAATTTGACAGCATAACAACACATATTTCAAATAAAACTTGTTTTTATTTGAAATGTGTGTTGACACGGAAAATTGAAAACAGACAGTCCAAAATATCAAAAAATAAATGATTTATGCTGTATAAAAGAAGTTTATGGTGTCCCGGAAAATGAAAACAGACAATCCATAGTGTAAACTTTCAACCATAACTTTTCGTATATTGGAATTGAAAGCTATTTTCCAACTCATGAGAAAAACAAGTCAATAAGTTGTAAAAATAAATAATTCATTATAAACTGTCAAAACAAATGGCGGTGTATAATCGAGTTTAATTTTAAAACTTGACTTTAGTTAAAATCACTAAGCCTGTGTACAATACACTATGCAATTGTAAAATTTTCACTAACTAGTCTTCAGATCTTGTCGAGTGGTCATTGTCACAGCCAGTTCACTGCTACCTGTAAAAAAATGTATTGGTTTTAGAAATGTCTTTTTAACACTCGAGGTTTTTAAAAAGATTACACACTGGCAATATAATTATAACAATGAAATCAATAATTGCAAATCGTTTCTATTTGTGATTATAAAGCACTCAAAAATTGACTAAAACATAAGAATAGCATAAAACATTGTGTGAAGAGAATAAAACATAGTATCAGAGCAAGTCTAAAACTTCCTGAGAGAACACGTTTTATTTTTTTGAAATTAAAAAATAAACTCAAACAGTCGTTTTAAAACTTATGTAAATAATACGAGTACCTACTTCTCAACTTATAAAATAAAACGTGGTATTAATTCTATTTTTTATAGATAACTAACAAAATGAGAAAGACTTGAAAATTTAGAGTCGGTAACATTTTTTATTCCTCTTAGATTGTCTAAGATTATTTTGTCGTGTTCATTATTGTGACTATTCGATTGCTATTGACATGTTTAAGAGTTATCATGCGTGCGTTGAACTTTTGTGCGAAATAAAGTTAGTGCGAAAAACGAAACGTCATTCTAATGAAAGGTTGGAATGTTTGATAACTTCTTAAGACACCACATATAAAACCTAAAAGGCCATAGGAAAATAAAATCTAAAATTTAATAAATAAAATCTATTTTTATGGCAAAATGCACTTAAATTGTTTGAAAAAATCAGTTACTTTAGAAATTCTATTTAATTACCTACTAGTTTTGTTTTATCTAGTTTTAGGATTGCGTTTTATTACAATTTGAGCTCGAATAACGTTGGGTTGGGGCACCGCGCTGCTCTAATTTGGGCATCGTATTTGTTTTGGCTCCGTTTCAACTTTTACACAATAAATTAGTCTTCATTAGAGAGCACGGATTGTGTTTTCCACACTTCGTTTAATAGAAAGTGGAACAATGTCCTAGCTTCGATTGTTATTTTACTTTAAAATATAGAGTCAGCATTTTTGTCAAGTTAAAAAGCAAAATGAAAGGCGAATTAAAATACGAGTTAAAAGAGAGTTGAAAGTTGTCTTTGAACAAACGTACGAGTATTACGATGATGTACTATATAAATGAATAAATGAATACTTTATTGTTCACTATAATAAAAACATACAAAGACAGTATAAAAAGTGGAACAATTGGCGGCCTTATCACAGAAAAGCAATTTCTTCTAGGCTACCATTTATTTACACAGAACAGAAAAAAAATTAATGGGTATGAGCAAGGAATGACATGATTCAGAAATGTAACCCATTTTCCTTCTCTTCCTAAATGTTTACTACGTTATCCTATTCGTAAGACTTATAAAACACCAAATGCAAGATAAACACTAAATAAAGTTTGCCCGACATCTAACCATCCACTTTGAGTGCCTACGTGCTGCGGCTGCCCGCAAGACCTATTCCAAATTACGACAATTTTATAGGCCAAATATATTATAATGCACCACAAAACGTAGATGCAGCGGGGAAAAATTGAGTACTCAATATTGATCTTTACATCAATGGCACAAGAACTATTTTAATAGGTTTAAAAGATTCAAATGATTGCAGCGGTTTTACATAGATTATAATTTAGCCACCTTTAAGTTCGTACTATTCAATAAATTTTATCTCAAGTATGACTTTTGAACTTAACGAGCACTAGTTCGTAGTTCTGTAGAAATAAATTATTCCTACTTCGATTATAAGTTTTAACATTGAAGTTACTATTAAAACGATTATTATGTTTTCTTTTTCTCACTTTTTTTTTAAAGTCTTAATAAATATATGTATATATATATATACAAGGTGTTACAAAAATACCCCTAATGCCGAATATGGTATATAGGGACCATTAAACTGAACAACATTTACTATGGGGCCAACTCTGAAATCGCGAAAAAAAAATCAGCTGTTTCATACAAAAATTAAAATCGAAAATATCAAAATGTATGAAACAGCTGATTTTTTTTCGCGATTTCAGAGTTGGTCCTATAGTAAAAGTTGATCAGTTTGATTGTCCCTATATACCATATTCGGCATTAGGGGTATTTTTGTAACACCTTGTATATAACAAAAGATTCACTCGTTCGTTTATATTTTTATATTCTAATAATAATTATTAGGACAGAGAAAAAATTGGTTTGAACCTCGAGAAAAGACTTGTATGTATAATATTATATTAAAAAAACTGCGAAAAACTATGTACTACTCCTCTTTTTATTTTGCATCTGCTCGAAAAGTACCTCGTCTACAAAAATGAAACTGAATATACGGTATAACTTTCATACAAAAATGTGAGCGGAAAACTTGTGAGGAATTCCATTACCTACTAACATGCTGAGTGAGACGTAAAGTTGTCCGAGATCCATTATTAACTTCTCGTTTTATTATGGTTTTTATTATAGTCCTAGTTGACAGCCCACTAATGGGTGAAATGTCAAATAAAAAAATCAACATCAGCCATATCGTATGGTTTTATGGCTTCACATCGTTTTTGAAAAGGGAACATTACTTCTACCATTAAATGTCATTGGAAAACAATTCTAAAGTTCGAAGCTTCTAAATTCAAAATATATTTGTATATTCTCAACAAAAAAATCGAGCGCGCGTGTTTTTTTTTGCATTGAATCTGTTTTAATTTATTTCCTTATTGACTTTTCTGTCCGAAAACAATAGACTATTAAGTCTGTTTATTTCCCCTAACATACAAGTATAATATTTTATAATTTAACTTGGCATCTGTACAGCTTAAATGACCAACCTCCTCTCTCCTCTCCCGTGTTTGCGACTGAAATTTGCAGTTAGCATGCCTGAGGGTCACATTTAACCTAAACCTTAATTTACTCCGAGTAAGTTCGTAATTTGATGTGTAATTTTTTAACTTTCTCAGAATTTGTCAGGAGACGTATTCTCTGAGCAGCAAGAACATCATCAAAGTTATAGCTTTATATACAGTTGTTTTGACTAAATAAATCTCTTAAATTTTGAATTTTCGCATTCACAATGCTATTATATTGTAGTACCACCGTTGTCTCTGATTTCCATAACACAAATGCTTTAGCTACTTACTTTGAAATCAGAGCAATGTTTGTGATGTTGTCTTATATTTATTTATTAATTCCAATTTTTCGTTAAAGTAGGTCTGTAAGTATTCTGATTTTTCTTTCTGCAAGTTTCCCGTAGAAAATACTCGTTTATCGTAAAAGTCACTTTACACATTCGTTGGTAGTGATTTTCCTCAAAAATAAGCATTTTATTTTAATGAAAAAGAAAACAGCGTTGCTCCCTTCAAATAATAATTATGTACTCACAGAGATGTTTGATAATAATAAAGTTAGTTGGCAACTTTTATTACGCTCATCATCCCTTAATTATTGTCCCCTTGCGCCACAGTTTGGTCTTGACTATAAACTTATCAAGGACAGTGTAATTTGTTAAGCCTCTCGGTGATTAATAACAAATTGAAGTACCTAAATTAAATGAACAAAGACAAATTTTCAACAGACATGAATCTAACATTAGGTATTCGAAAATTAATACTCTTTCAACGTAATTCTATCTAGGACTCTAAGAAACATTTTTGCTTTTAACTTTTTTTTACACCCCTAGCAGTAGAATCTTTTACTCGTACATGTCCGTTTTAATGTGTGCAATGGGATGTAAGTGCAAAAAACATCTCCGGCACGTATCAACATCATAGAGAGACGTGTGCACGTAGCTACTTGCTCAAGGGACTAGCTTTATAGTACTGGATGAAGTCTGTGTGTCGTCAAGAACTGTACATGACCTAACCGTCTGGCCACGTGAAGGGGCGAATAGCGGCGCGGCGTGCAATTTTTATCTTTATTCTCCGAAAAGCAATTCTTACTTACCTACATACCTTCGTATGTAGAATGGCGCGCGTGCGGTGACATGGCGGTAGCCCGGATGCGTGCGCACAGCCTGCGCAAAGCTTAAGGGTTATGTATTTTTTTTAAATATTTATTTACCTTGGATACATAGCGTGTAAGTCTGGATGTATCGGCACGTGTGTAGAGTGGCGCGCGTGCGGTGACATAGCGGCAGCCGCGTTGATGGCTCGGATGCGTGCGCGCAGGCGCTCGTACTGCTCCGGTTGGTACTGCGCTGCTATGGTTACAGCGCTACCTGAGTACTGCTGAAGAAAATATAATACTCGTTAGCGCATTTACTTACTTGAATTAGTGTTTACTTGAGTTTACTTTAATTATGATAATCGCCTATATGAAAATAATCCTATTCCATTAATTTATTTAGCCTTCCCGCCCACGAGCTACATAAAGTCTCTCACAAAATCGCTTACAAAAGTATGGCCAAAAAATCGCGCCTTTTGTCGCAGCTACAAAAAGTAGTCCATGTGCGTTTACGCTTACTCTATATCCACATGGACATATGTCCATTTTAATTAATTAAAATAAAAAGTCCAGAAAGGGGTAATTTTTGATAAGTAGATACTTTGCAATTCCATTAATTATAGATCAAAGATTTTCCTAAGTAATGTGGGTCTAATCAAATTTCTCTTTTGTTTGACGTTCTATTTTTGCTACCCTTACTTTACCGAAAATAGATTAACTTTACATCACCGTTAATTCGTTCAGCGCTGCCGCTGCCTGCTCTGTGTCGCCCTGGCTAGGTTACGCTCGTAGACGTTCAGAATCCTTTTGACTCTATGCCATGTGGCCACAACCCCATTTTGTTATTCATTTAACAGTATACCTGCTTCGCAAAATACATAAAATATTTCGAAATACCTTCAGTGCCGCCGCAGCCTGCTCATGCGTCGCCCTGGTCAAGTCACGTCCGTCGACGCTCAGAATCCTGTCGCCTCTGTGCAACATGCCATATGCCGCGCCTCCCATCGAGACCCCCGATACGAACACGCCGCACGCATCATCCTCCGCTCCCTGGTCCACCTCGCCCCCCAACCCTCCAACGATGTCCATGCCTAATCGGGACCCTGAACGCACAAGCCTAACCATGCGGACGCACCTGTGGAACAAACCTATTAAAAGCGTCAAATAGTAGTGTAAATTATTAATTCAAATAGCGGTTTTATAACATACACAACTATAGACGGGTTAAATTACAGTAGCATAGTAGTTAATCGGTATGTATGTTCTTTATATGAAAAAGAAGTTGAATTTATAAGTCTATCGCTTAATCGAAACCCTGATTCCTCAAGCTTAACAAAGGACGCACCTGTTGTAGAATAAACCTATAAGTTTTCATACCAAGAGTAGAGCAAACGACAAAGCACATCTACTATAGACAGGTTAAAGTAAAGAACTGTTAACCTGTAACAGTTCTATATTGGTATGATGTTATTGAAAAAAGGATTCTTCATTTTCTTAAGTCTTTTGTTTTTTTTTGTCATATGAATTACTACGAAGTTGATAAAGAGAATGATATTTAGATACTTCAATTTTCTTCTTTAATTAAAGTAACCATCCATTTACTGTTTATATGGAACATAAATTTTAATGAAGTAAACATTGCGGCATTTATTTGCTACAGTATTCAAGACATGACTTATCTAACGTTTTGCAACTGTATTTTAAATAGGAAAGTCGGACAGCACCACTGCGCCAATGGTTAAAATTACTGAAGTAGAACAGCAACAAACAGACAGATAGAGTTGAAAAATATTCTATGAATAAATGAATGCTTTAATCATATCCACGAATACAACTTGTCTGGCAGACATACTCGTGATCTTAGAACAACGCGCCTTCCGTTTCCACGCGCGTTGCTCTAAGCTCGTGATCAACAGATAATCGTAAAGTCGGAACAAAAATTGGAACCTTTGATGCACAGATAAAATATACCTCATAATAATGAGATATACAACGTGTTACAAAAATACCCCTAATGCCGATTACGGTATATAGGGACCATCAAATTGATCAACTTTTACTATGGGACCAACTCTGAAATCGCGAAAAAATAATCAGCTGTTTCATACAAAAATTAAAATCGAAAATATCAAAATGTATGAAACAGCTGATTTTTTTTCCGCGATTTCAGTATTTTTGTAACACCTTGTATATAGGTATGATCATTCAGTCGAGAATGGTGTTAACTTAAATGGTCAATTTTCTATTCTTTCATTAACTTAAAACCTAAAAAAAAAAAACTCTACAATTACGTGTCGTAGGCTTTTCAATTCAATACAATACTTGGGTATAGTGTAACTTAGTTCCATTTGGACGTGAAATAAAACTACAGGAGCCGTGCAATGGACTTTGAAAGCTTTAACATAATAGCGAATCAATAACCAAGTCGATCAACCCAACACACACAAAGTGCTCTTTGAAGAAACGAAATTGAGTACACTCCAAAACACATTTTAGGTCCGAAATAAGCGGAAAGGTTATTTGCCTGGTAATAAAAAGCCTTTCTCTTAGTACCCCATAATATGTTCCGTAATAAATTGTACAGTAAATACAGTATGAGGAGTCCTGAGTTCATAATCAGTTGTTTTCATTTCATTACGTGGGTACGGCACTTTTAGCACAACGGAAATGAAATTATATAACTTGTTTTCTGGTAAAATGTAGATAAAGGAGTACTAAAATAGAATGTTACCTGAAATGTAATTACGAAAACCACTGATGAAAGGGGATCATCTGTCCAGTAGGAAAAGAAAACATTCTTGAACGTATGTAAAGGAAAAGTAAAAATGTAGGTATTATGTAAAGTGAGTAGCTTACACTGAGTGTTGTAAAAGAAGCATCAAGCTAACTTCGAACTCAAAAAAATCGACTCACCCGTAGCATCTCAGACGGGACTACGGGTGAGTCGATTTTTTCTAGTATTTGTTCTAATATTTTTTATCTTAATATAAAAATAGGATTGTGAATGCGAAAAATCTAAATTTAATAATTTGTTGTTGTATAACAAAACAAAATAATAGAAGATGACAATTCTGTTTACATCACGTGCTGGGCCCTATTTAATAACGTGATAATTTGTCATGACAATTTTGTTTATATTGCGGCGTTATATAGGTACACACCTATGAGTAGTTTGTTCTATTTTCTAATTGGTTGACGCAGTGGATATGAAATTGTCATGACAAGTGACAAATTGTCACGTTTATTAAATAGGGCCCTGGTAGTAAAAAAATATATTGAGGATCAAGACTAAGTGTCGTGGTTTGTGTGGCAACAGGCAACCTATCATTTAATAGATTTCTTGTCGTTTTTGTATTGGAAAGATAGTCTTGTAACGTTATTTTAAATGTAACTAATAAATTAAACAATCATGATCAAAAGTATAACTTAAAGGGATAAATATGAATGAATGTCTGCAGTTGTTAGCGGTATCTAGATTGAAGCTCTGCCAAAAAACATTGGTACAGTTAAAAATTTTGACTTCGTGCCAACCGCCGACACGTTTGCTTAATTCATAAGAAGACCAAAACGTGCCCCGAAATTGTGAAGCTTCCTACCTCGGTATTTCATTTGGTTCTTCTTCTAAGAGCTCGTGCAGTGTTGAGCACGATGTGGCCTGCGTCCGTGCTGCAACAATTAAGTTGATAAAATAAATATAAGGCAAACTGTTACTTTGCAGAATAATGAAACAATTGAAACTGCAGGGAATATTAGTAACGTTAAAATTAAGTGTCATTTTGAACGGCCTTTTGTTTTATGTAATTAAAAGTGTAACGCTTTATTGGAAAAACTTGCGATAATTATGGAAATGAACAACAATGGAAGCGTATCTGAAAACGATAAAGTAAAAATATGACCAAAAAGTTTCAATGTATTCTATAAAATGAAGTATGAGATTCGATATCAGCCATTTTAATGACCCCATTGATGGGGCACAGGCCTTAACCCACGCGGGCCCAATTTGGATGGATGGATGAAGTATGAGGTTATTTCGCTTTGAATACAAGTAAACAAACTACCTAGTAAGTATAAGCTTTGTAATATTTTGTAAGCAATTTTTTTTAAAACTGTAAGCTGTTTAAGAGCTTGGTGGCGTAGAAGTTTAGTGCCTGGCCCTGCGATTGCGGAGGTTAAGCAACCTTCGCAAGGGGCGGTCATGGAATGGGTAAGCAAAAATTCATTATCTCGAGTTCCGCATTTGGCCCGCGTGGTGGGTTATGGCCCATCCTCCTTATCCATCCATAAAGAAGGCCTGTACCCCCAGTGGGGACTTTAAAAATGACTGATGTCGACTGTAAGCTCTTACTTATGTAAATATTTGATTGATCAGTGTCTGGCTAGTAATTAATCTATGGTTCTGATGTCCTTTTTTCACTGAGATAATTCAGACAACTGAGGACTTATTTAACTATTCCATGAGGACAATAAAAACTGACATAGTTCGTAGTACTATAATATTCTTGGTACGGTTTTATTCAGTCTTTATTATTTCTTCTTTATATTCCTAAGCACGAAAATACGAAGATAGATATACAAATCCCAATTTCACACGGTTTCTGCATTTGTCTCATATTGAAGACACCATTTCACTGCATTATGAATTGTGTAGTACTGAGTTACTACGTCTTGGTTTTTCGTTAGTGAAAGTCTATTAATTCTTTTAGGCATAGTTTTAAAACTTTAGAGCAACGTTTGTGATGTTGTCTAATATTTATTTATTGATTTTTTTACTTAAACATAAATTGTTTTTTTTTTTATTTCTAAATAAATTGAATTCGAATAAAAGCCTGCCACTTTCTTATATGTCATTTCGAAAGCCTGCAAAGGACGAGTAAGCAAAACTCAGTCAAATTTGAGTTGTTTTTTTGTGGGATTGAAACATTGAAAAGTAAATGACAGATCCAATGAAGATTATGTATCTTTTTTATTTCTATTTTTATTATAGTTTTGTTTAGATTATTTCTTTTTACATGAAATTTCGTAAATGTATATTTTTGTTCTCGGAAAGCTCTAGTAGTCAATAAAAAAAATGTAATCGAAACTAGTGGCTTTTTAAGTAAAATTTTGAATATCGAATCACTGATAAGTCAGTATCCTCTAAATCGCTGGTTAGTAATCAGCGATCATCTAAAGGTACCTAAAATAGTAACTTTTAGACAATTTTACATTGTTCAATTCCTAACCTGTTACTAAAATACTGCCAAAATGGATAAACATTCATTGAATTACGTAGGTAGTCATTGTAAAAAAATATGTTATGAAAATTTGAATTCATTTTATTCCATTAATATTTATGATAGAAAGCCTACTTCGTAGTAAAATAATTCAAGAGAAATCATAACCTACATATTTGTATGACGGCAAATTAAATATACTACTCCGTGATTCAGAATTATTGAATACACCAACTGCCACTACCATTTTATTCAACCCGATTACGCTTACAGTTCACAAAACGAGCTCTCAGCATAAACCGATTTCTCATTAAACGTACTTAAAACATTTCCAAGTGAAGTATCACATTTCCAGTATGAAAGTTTCGAGCAAGGTTGTCCGCCAAACTGAAGGTATGAGCAAGGCTGTCTGCCAAACTGGAGGTGTGAACCCAGAAGGTCATTAATACTCCAAAGTTACATAATGGATGGCACGAATACGATAGAACAACCAGGCGTTGTGAATTTATTCGTACTTACTGAGGTTAAGCGAATCTGTGCGAGCTACTGCCGGCACCGACTCTGCATGTACTCGTAGAACGATAGAATGGCATAATAGTAGATTATGCATTAAGGGCTTAAAGTAGTGTATTGTGTCCCGGGCGCTATTATTGAACCCCGAGTACGAGGGGTTCAAGATCGCCCATGACAAATACACATTTAAGCCCGCGATGCATACTCTACTTTTTATACTTTCTGCGAGGCAATTGAAACCAATGACTGTTATAAAGAAAGTACTTAAGTAATTATTTAAAGTTAGAATAATAAAATATGAAAAATAAAGAATATTTATTGAAAATTAAAAGTTATGTTAGAAACATTACACCAATTGTGCAACGACAAAGTTACATTCTTTGGTACATTTATAGTTGGGTTAGAGTTTATGTTTTTGTCGTCTATTCTGTAGTGGTCAGTTCGACATTCAAATAAATCCTTCTTGGTGCGCGGGTGAAAATGAATTTCGTAAAAAGTTTTCATGATAACATACAGCCTAACTGAGAATAAGATCTCATTGCACCTAAACTTTTTTGAAACCAACATCGATCAAGCACGACTACAAGGGTTGCATTCCAAATTCAAATCACATTATTCCCCATGGAAAAAAATGACTTACTTTAGGAAAGGTTTGCATGACACATAATATGCCATTGACGAGCAGGTAGTATAAAAATACTGTTATGGTTTCATTTGTACTTGTGAAGAAAGCGGGCTATCTGCGCCAGTTACCTCTATGTTGCGATATGCAGATACGACATTGAGCGTGGTTTCAATCGAACTTAATGGAATGAAACAACGATGTCTACGTTGCCTGCAGTATTAACCCTACAGGTAGAACAACCAAGGTCCTTATTCCCCAGTGTAACGTTATGCGAAGTTGTAGACACTGCAAGGTGTTTCAGTCGTACTTACTGGAGTAAAGAGGCGCTGTCCGCGCCACCGTTGGTATTGACCCTGCTGGTAGAACAACCAGGGTCACTTGTTCTCCTGTGCTACGTAATGCTGACACAGCCTGAGCGTGTGTAGCACCCACTAGTGAAGTCTCTATGCCCTGTAAATATGATTCATTTTAGAAAGGATAAACCCAGAGCTATTTGCTATTTGCATACAGGCCTTGGGAAAATCTATCTATTCCTTTTGGCCACACAGTAACTTTGTTAATTAGAACGAGAAAACCACTCGGTTGCTTCCGTACTCTCCGAAACCGACTACAAATGAACCGGTCATCGCAGAGCGGCATCGTAGCTCTAGCGGACGATGTTACAGAGTCACAGTATATAAATAAAATTAAATCACAGCTAAGTATCATATTGACAAGAAAAAGGATATTAGGTACTTGCTTTCATAGTTCTAGGTCAACGGGAAGTACCCTATAAATGTTGATTCCATTAAGAGTGTCGAAGTATGAGTTTTTTGCGACATAAACGGCCGTATCTTTTTTTGACGTCAACTTAGAAGTTTGATTTTTTTCAGTTTTAAGGGACTGTAGACCTGGCTTTAATTTCAACTCGATACGTCCACGCGTTCCCGTGATAAAGGGTCTTGACAGACAGACGGAAAACAAATTGATCCTATAAGGTTTCCGTTTTTTCCTTTTGAGGTACAAAACCCCTATTATGTAGGTATATTTTATTTTTAGGGTTTGAACCCTAAAAAGAAAATATACCTACATAATTTAAAATTTTCAGCCTCCGTTTCATTACCTACTATGAAATTCATAAATACATATTTAACGCGCTTGCTACCTACAGTTTAAAATATGTTAACACAGTGTGTTATGAGGCTAATTAACACCTGAATGCGAAACATTAAACGTACCTACATATTCGACAAATTAAACTGTTTTTACCATGATAAAGGTAACCGACCTTAACTGATTTAGCAAAATATATAGCTGAGGAGTTTGACGGCTCAGTAGTTTAGCGCCTGCGAAAGTTGCTTAACATCCGCAATCGCTGAGTTGCGGATGTTAAGCAACTTTCGCAAGGGTCGGTCATGGGATGGGTGACCAAAAATTATTATCTCGAGCTGCATGCTTTGGAAGGCATGTTAAGCCGTTTGTTTCGGCTGCATTTGCAGTCGTTAACACCCATCATTGGGCCCGCGGGGTTGTTTATGGTCCATCCTCCTTATGCACCCATAAGGAAGACCTGTGCCCCAGCAGTGGGGACATTAAAAATGGCTCATGGTCATAGTTGATAATTAGAAATAGACAGTTTTTATACTGACGATTTAGCAGAGAAGTTTTTCTATAATTTCTTGATCCGCCTACTGCTATAACATGACTTAACTGTAACATAAGTGTAGGCCTGTTTTCCTATAAGTTCCATTTTGCGTATTTTTTAATGAAAAAGTTCTAACTTTTTTATTTCTTTTTCAATATAAGTCGTTATATTAAACACACCAAAAAAAGTGTGCTATTTAGAGACATTGTTTCATTTTTCCTGTAATCTTTACATTTTCTATCACATAGAATCATTTCAGATTTTTCTCTATGCAAACTTTGGAGATAAGGGGAGGGGAACGGTATTTTTTTTACATTTTTCATCAAAAACGACAACTATGCAACCTAAAAAAAAATTTGAGAATGTTCAAACAGCGCTCTTTCATATGATACCCCATATGCCCTAGTAGCCCAACAGATTACAGGAAAAATGAAACAATGTCTCTAAAAGTGGGCTATTTAGAGACATTGTTTGATTTTTCCTGTAATCTTTACATTTTCTATCACATAGAATCATTTCAGATTTTTCTCTATGAAAACTTTGGAGATAAAGGGAGGGGGAACGGTATTTTTTTATACATTTTTCATCAAAGTCGACAACTATAAAAGCTAAAAAAAAATTCCCTAGTAGCCCAACAGGGAGTGAAAGGGGTCTAAAAATTCGAAGTTTTTAAGAAACCCACGCAGATAAAGAACTGGATTGAAAATGGCGGCTCACCGCGCTTACCACAACGAGTGTGACTGAAAGAGCGATAGGTGTGGCGTTTAGTGTGCGAGCGAGAAGTGAATATGAACGAAGACATTTCTAATCCTATTCTTTATATATGCACGGGCTGTAACTACATTTTGAGGTCGTAGGTTCGTGACCACACCAAGTAGCGAATTGTTTGAACTAGGTACATCGCTGCAGTTAATTGTATAGAGACTCCATTGAATACAAAATAGTAATTCCCCCTTTCTATTTGTATTGTGCCCTTACACATAAGTCAATCGAGTGACTTCCTCCTTTCACGCGGAAAAGTCTCCCTAATTACAATCGTGTAACAAAAAAACTGTCACTACAACTAAATCTTATGGGATACACTTTATCCTACACATGTTTGACCGAAATCTCGTCTCTTAATCCTTGTTGCCCTTAATAGGGACCCAAACCCACCTACATGGTAACTATGTAGTCCACCATCGTCGTTACATAAATTTTCCTCACCCACTATTTATGTGACCGAACAAAGACGCCACACACAGTAAGTGCTTAAGGCGATCAGTGCCCTCACAGTGGCGCCCTCATTATAATAAATTTATTGCTCGCTAAGTATATAATGTATCGAAAATTCAAACGTACAGATTGAAGCTAAGGATCTAATGTTTATTTACAAGCATATAGTTTGTTGTAGTAGTAGTCTGCAAAAGATCAATAAGTGGCCACTTTTAGCATATTTGCCTATAGGGTTTGTTTGTTGGGTTTGTTTCGTCTTAAAAGATACTAACGCCCTTTCTAATAAACGTTGTATAGCAAGTTAATAGTTGACAGTGTTTAGTCGTTATATTTAATGTCAAATTTAAATACACTGGCCTTCAAAACTAAGTATCACACTTAATGTAATAACTTATAAAATACATAAGATATATTTTCGAAATAAAAAGGACTAATAAAAGTTTTTTTTTTAAATAATAACTTCACAATCGATAATCTGCTTGAAAAAACCAACTTATTTCTAAATCCAAACTATAAGAGAAATTGCAATTTTAAAAGTGTGGTACTAAGTTTTTAAGGCCGGTGTAGTTTGATAGAGAGTCACCGGTGTGTAATTTAATTATACACCGCTATACAGTCTTTATTAGTAAGGGTTTAAGAATATTCTCGCGTTTTATTAATATTAGATAGGTATGGAAGATTTTCTTGAAAAAGTGTTTGGAACCTTCTTATTCATATTCGAAAGTGGTAAAGCTTATATTATCAACGGTAGTACTTTCGAGGACTAAGGTCCTGCCCTTACACATATGGAGTACGGTCCTGCCCTTACACAGTCTAGATAGAAACTTGTTATATACAGAGTGAATGAAGAATGTGTGTCTTGCTTAGAGAGGTCTTTATTTTGTTTTGATATAATAGTTTTGTATTAAAAAGTATATCGTCCAAGTAAAAAGTCAACAGCGCTCGTTATTATAAATAATAACCCATTGATTAGGGGTTAGCTTTAGGGCTTTTCCATTTTAAAATCGGTATGGATAACCCAAACAAAACCTTTTTATATTCTTTGTTTACCACTTTCAACGAATTAAAGGTAACTTTGGCAAAAAATAATTACCGTACACATTTTTTCATAGTTCAAATTAGACAATAGCTGTCAAAAAAGTATTATTTGAAAGAAATTTGCAACTTAGGTAATTCTAAACATGCATCATACGCTATTTAATTGTTGTTTACCGGATCCCCTGTAAGTCTCAATTTGATTCGCAAAGATGTAAAAATGATGACGAATTCTGAATGATCTCAGTTTAGATGCACATTATAAACTGACTGGGAGCGAAGGGTATAATACAAATCAAAACACTTACCTCCTCGTCTCTAACAGCTAAAATCTTGTCTCCTAATCTTAGTCTACCATCATGGTGTGCGGCACCACCGACAGCGATATGCGACACGAAAACGCCGCCGCCTCCCGCTGCATCGTCCGCCCCGCCCGCTATACCCAAACCTAGGCCACGTGCGCCCCTCCATAGCTTCACTACCCTTGGCCTTCGCGCTCTTCTTACTCGCTAAAAAAAATCAACTCATAAAAAACTAGAAAAGTGTGTGTCGAGCCACGCGCAGTATAGAGTTCCGCAGTTACCTTACCCACCCGATTTCAATACACTTGTTTTATTAATATTGATATGCGTTACTAATAATTTGAATTTTATTTCTTGGTTTTTAGAGGTATTTAATTTTTAAAGCTGTTTTTGTTTTCAGGTTTTTTTTATTCACTTACCAATCTTACGATATTGCCTGCTTGTTGTAACGCCTCCACTGCTGCGGAGTGAGGTGCACCATCTACCGAAATATCGTTTACCTGTACAAAGATTAAAATGTGTTTAATTTTATTTACAATATCGTCTCCCTACAGAGGCATTTCCACAATATTGTTAGTTTTAGTTGGGGACTAGGTAATTAAAAAAAAGTATTTATAAGGAGTAGATGAGTTATTCGAACAGTGTTTTTTATTTTATTTTTGTGAATATAATAGGTAGTCGGAAAAGTTCGCGGACTTTTTGAAGCATACATTTTGCGTGTTATATTTCTGCCAATGCTAAACTTAGGTAAGAATGTAATATATTGTTTGACAGCTGACTTTCAGGTAATAGCGGTATTTGAAACAAATTGATAATTGACTTGCTTTTTTATATTTTTAATAGTTTTTATTAGATACGTCAAAAAAGTTACTATGACAAAGTATTAAAATGATAAGCAATTTTCGTTGTTCACCGTACATGACATAATGAATAACACAGAGAAGAAGACTTGCTGACAATATTAAATTCATATAGGTACTAAATGAATTTACAAAGGCAATTTTATACACTTCTATTTAGAATGACTAAGAAATAAATAAGTTTTTACGGATTACAGCACGTATATTATTAATTCAGGTGTTATTTATTGGTTTTTTGATAGACCAGACCATCAGCCATTTTTAATATCCCCACTGCTGGGGCACAGGCCTTCCTTATGAGTGGATAAGGAGGATGGGCCATAACTAAACACGCGGGCCCAATGCGGATTGGTGGGTGTTAACGACTTCAAATGCAGCCGGGACCAACGTCTTAACGTGGCTTCCGAAGCACGGAGGAGCTCGAGATAATACATTTTTGGTCACCCATCCCATCACCAACTCTTGCGAAAGTTGCTTAACCTCCGCAATCGCTGGGCCAGGCGCTAAACCACTGCGCCGTCGAGCTACATCATACATATATCTGGTTTGGTTTCTCTAGGTGGTGCGAGTGTGAACCGAGTGTGAACAGTGTTCGCACCACCGTTACCACTGCGGTTCGAATCGCCCCATTCAGAAAGTGCTTAGGTTGTTCACCCCTTGGTCCGAATCGCGTGTGGTGCGAAACGACTAAAGACTCGTTATCATTGGTTTTATGATAAATCCAAACTAAATAATACTAAAATAACACCTGTATTAATAGTATACGTGCTATACTAAATAATATACTAGAAAAAATAGGACTCGCACCAGATCATGTTCTCGGACGGGAATCGAACCCGCGACCTTTGGATATCCGGTCCAATGCTTCTACATTGGTGAGATGGCGCTGGCTTGCAGCGTAAGAGTTGATATACTAGAAGAAATTCGATGTTCCCACTAGTAACTCGGTAGCTCAGCGGTCAGAGCATTGGACCGGATATCCAAAGGTCGCGGGTTCGATTCCCGTCCGAGAACATGATCTGGTGCGAGTCCTATTTTTTCTAGTATATTATTTAGTATTGTATAAAAATAGCATTGTGAATGCTTAAATCTCAAAATTTAAAAAGTTATATAGCTTTCTCATCTTAATCAACTGTTTAAAAATATCTGGAAAGATGTTCAGTTGAATGTCGAGGTTAATTCCTTCTACATTGGTGAGATGGCGCTGGCTTGCAGCGTAAGAGTTGATATACTAGAAGAAATTCGACGTTCCCACTAGTGACTCGGTAGCTCAGCGGTCAGAGCATTGGACCGGATATCCAAAGGTCGCGGGTTCGATTCCCGTCCGAGAACATGATCTGGTGCGAGTCCTATTTTTTCTAGTATATTATTTAGTATTGTATAAAAATAGCATTGTGAATGCTTAAATCTCAAAATTTAAAAAGTATACGTGCTGTTATCCGTAAAAAGTGTTTTATTTCTAATAAGCAATTTTAACTCAATCACGAGGTAAAGGTTTCTTAATTTTTTGGTCAGGGTGCGTTTACTTAATCGTCAGATACTCCTAAAGGGCACGACTTCCACCTATACCTACTAACAAATCAGGTAACTGAATCTTTAGGCGGTTTATGATGTTGTGAATAATTTAATAAGCTTACCTTCCGCCTAAATTAATACGGTTAAAATACATTTTGAAAGATCCTTGGTAACTTATTTTCGGGTACCCATTGTCAACTCCCCTCTTTGGGATCACATCACGGAAATGTCAAAAGCAATAATACTATAAACGCGTAAATTCGTTACATGGGTAAACATTTAAATATAAAGTGTGATACACTGATTTTTAGAAATGAATAGGTACCTACGCAATATAAACTTGTCAGCTTCGTTTTTATGATAAATCTAACTATGGATACCGATAAATAAGCATTTTGTATTATTTTTAAATTATACTAGAAATAATATGACTCGCACCAGATCATATTCTCGGACGGGAATCGAACCCGCGACATTTGGATGTCCGGTCCAATGTCCAAATCCAATCTAGTGCGAGTCGTATTTTGTCTTGTATATTATTTAGTGTTTATGAATAAGTACTAAATTATTAGTGAAACATACATTTTTCAATTTTCACGAGTTGAATTTTCAAAAATCTTCTCTTACCGGATAATCTAAATCTAATCTAAAAAATATTCGCATTCAGATAGTACTTACTATCTGAATGCGAAAAGACATTATCCATATTGGTCCAATCTTGACAGCGCCGTGCCGCCAATAAAATTGTGTTAGAGCTTCGGACCAAAGATATGAATCGAGAATGATGTAATTTTAGCCAGTCCGTTGGTTTGAGCTGTGTTCGATCAGCCTGGAGTACATTATACTATGTTATTTAAAAAACACGTTGCTTTAAATTGGACACAAAAAAGAAAAGAGCATCACACAAAACAGCACGGTATCATATAAAAAAGATAAATGAATACAATCCAAAAAGATTCCACAAAATATGTAAAGAATTCATAATGCGGAGGTGCGGAGAATTGCCGGAATGGGGGAATATGTCTTTGAAATAATAAAACAGCCGTTTTATCTGGTATTTCATACGAGGATGATGAATGTATTACACGAGCTTATGTACCTATGAGGCGATATTAAATATTTGCCAGACCATATGTTGAGATTAGACCTCGACAACATCACATTAAAAATCCTTCATAACGTAACAGCAGAAAAAATGTCGTTCCTGATTTAATATTGTATGGTATCTATGCTTGATAATATTCTTAGGATTTTTTCTTGTTCTGTGGCAAACCTCTATTTGAGTCATATATAAATAAGTCTATGATTTGAGTCATAAATTTATTATACAACGCTAGTATAATAAGTCAATGATCTGTGTTGTCTAAAAACGTCCAAAGTGAATCTGAAGAGTTTACCTACTCGTTGTTAATGTAAACTGTAGCATGAGTATTAGTTTCTAAACAATTCCGATTGTGTTTTGTATAGTATAAATAAATAAATATAAATATTTGACAACATCACATACATTGCTCCGATTCCAAAGTAAGTAGCTAAAGCACTTGCGTTATGGAAATCGGAGACAACGGTGGTATCACAAACACCCAGACCTGAGCCAATATAGAAAAGTTCGTTTTCTAAATTGACCCAACCGGGGATCGAACCCGGGACCTCAGAGATGGCAACACCTTGAAAACCGGTGTACAAAGCCACTCGACCAAAAAGGACGTATAATAAAATAGTGCACAATTTAAATGACCTGCAAACATTCAATTCTGTTTATAAATTATTAAGGTCAATAACATTCATAATAGTAGTAAGCCATTAGATCTGTTTATTTCCGTATAACCTGACTAGAATCTAAATAAGCTCTAAAATGTGGCAACATAAATCAGTTGGTGTACAGATTACATCCGTCAGCTTAATATCTCCTTCATATTTCACATTGAGATACAGAGGCAATTTATTGAGGTTATCTTGAAGACCTTCTTTATGGCGCTCGCTGAAAAATACCGACTATTATTTCAAAAATATAACAACACCGTGAGTATAACAACGTGAAATTCATAATTCACACAAATCTTACAAGATCAAACAGCAAAATGATGTAATTATACTTACAAAGGAATTTTCTCTTTTGTTTGACTTAAGTAAATAATAAATGTTTTTGTCCAAAAACAAATCATACCTTGATGTAGAGACAAAAATAACAGCAAGGGCTTTTCTTCGTCTTGTCAAACTAAATGACCGACGTTGCATAAAATTTCATTAAACAAAATGCCAAGTTGCAAAATAATGTCGTTAGCTGTCTATGAGAAGTTTTAACAATGTGATAAAAAAACTTTTGGATTGTTATTTTACATTTATTTTTTATTTCTCTTCTCCGCGGTTTCTTTTATAGCGGAAGTCATAAAACATTTAAAAGCAACATTGCATTTTCAAAACAGCATATTGTTTGGAATGAAAAATTTCATTAAGAGGGAAATGATAGATAGAACAGCAATATTTTACAGTATACTAGCGACCGCCCGCGACTTCGTCTGCGTGTTATGACAGTTATTTCTCTATCCCTCGGGAACAGTGCCTTTTTAAGGGATAAAATGTCCTTTTTTGTACCCCTGACAACGTGTATGCAAAATTTCATGGTGATCGGTTTAATAGTTAAGACGTGAAGACGTAACAAACAAATGAAGAAACAAACAAAGTGACTTTAGCATTTTTAATATTGGTAAGGTTGAAAAATGATTTTAAATTTTGAGATTTAAGCATTCACAATGCTATTTTTATATAATACTAAATAATATACTAGATAAAATAGGACTCGCATCAGATCATGTTCTCGGACGGGAATCGAACCCGCGACCTTTGGATATCCGGTCCAATGCTCTGAACGCTGAGCTACCGAGTCACCGGTGAGAACGTCGAATTTCTTCTAGTATATCAACTCTTACGCTGCAAGCCAGCGCCATCTCACCAATGTAGAAGGAATTAACCTCGACATTCAACTGAACATCTTTCCAGATATTTTTTAAACAGTTGATTAAGATGAGAAAGCTATATAACTATTTGAAATTTTGAGATTTAAGCATTCACAATGCTATTTTTATATAATACTAAATAATATACTAGAAAAAATAGGACTCGCACCAGATCATGTTCTCGGACGGGAATCGAACCCGCGACCTTTGGATATCCGGTCCATTGCTCTGACCGCTGAGCTACCAAGTCACTGGTGAGAACGTCGAATTTCTTCCAGTATATCAACTCTTACGCTGCAAGCCAGCGCCATCTCACCAATGTAGAAGGAATTAACCTCGACATTCAACTGAACATCTTTCCAGATATTTTTTAAACAGTTGATTAAGATGAGAAAGCTATATATCACTGGTGAGAACGTCGAATTTATTCTAGTATATCAACTCTATTATTAAGCACTGTTTAACTCAGACACCTGTTTAAATGTGATGCTGTCTCTTTCAAACAATATTGTCAACAAAGTGACAGCATCACATTTGAACAGGTGTGTAAGTTAAACAGTGTTTAAACATCTTTTGTAATAGCACGGCAACACAAAATGTTTCTTAATGCTGATGTGACCTGACCACGGACCGTACGGGGACGTGACCTCATGTTATGTTTACACCGAGATCATTCGCTGCTGGCTACAAAGTCAGCTCACTTAAATGTTATATTTGACAGTAACAAGTCACTCACTTGTAACAAAATGTCTCCTATTTGTAACCGGCCGTCCATTTTGGCCGAGCCCCCTGCGGCGAGTCTCGTGATGCTAACGTCACCACCCGTCTCTCCCCCAGCTATGCTGAGACCGAGACCATTCGCTCCTGGCTACAAAGCCAGCTCACTTAAATGTTATATTTGACAGTAACAAGTCACTCACTTGTAACAAAATGTCTCCTATTTGTAACCGGCCGTCCATTTTGGCCGAGCCCCCTGCGGCGAGCCTCGTGATGCTTACATCACCACCCGTCTCTCCCCCAGCTATGCTGAGACCGAGACCACTCGCCCCTCGCTCCAAAGTCACCTCAGCTGTTTCCCAGACTGATTCGTTGTCGGATTCCGATGGAAACTGTAGGACAAAAATCAATGTAGGTAAATAAGTATAAAATAAGCGTTAGACACAAGTTTCGAGAAATGCTACCTATATAAATTAAAGATTCAAAAATATATATTTTATCTTATCTATCCATACTAGTCAAATATGAATTTAGCTTTATATACTTTAGAATAGAATAAAATAGAAATCGTTTATTAACAACACACAAAGTAAAACATACACAATCAAATGAGACGAGTAACAAAGAATAAAAGAGATATATATGTGTATGTATATATAAATATAAATACGTAAATACACTAGAAGACAAACAAAAAGTGTGCTGCTAATAGGCCCTGTCTCAGCAAAATTAACTTCTGGGTCATTCGTTGATGGTTAAAATGACCCAGAAGCATTGTTGTTCTGACAGGGCCTAAGAAGTGATTGAACACAAACACAAAATTAAACAACAATAAAAACACTAGACAATTGAGAGATTACAACAAAAAAACAACAATTACATGTAACATTGACATTAACGGTAAAACAAGACACTTATTTGGATTAAGACAGTTTTTGTCAAGCTAGGGTTCTATTAAATAAAAAATCCAAAATACTAACCCAATTTCAAAACTGTAAATGGCATTAATTTTTATTTAATTTGGTATTTTGGATTTTTTATTTAATAGAACCCTAGACAAACTGTCTTAATCCGAATAAAGCATCACAAGAAAAGTTAATAATGCTCAAATTGCAAATCATTATTTTGGTATTACGTTTGTATGGGAAGATCACTGTTCGCCGGCCTCTTAAATAAAACGAATCGTAAGGTACAGTCAGCAGCACGTCTGGTTATACAAAACTGTCAAAAGTCTGCAATTGATTTCGAAATTTAATTTCTTCGCATTTAAGTATATAATTGAATGAATATGATTACCCTGTCGTGAAAGCCCAGCGTGCCGTACTGTACAATAGAACACGATTCTATCAGTCTGTTAACTAACTTTGATGAATTTTGATACAGATAAATCGTCCCATAACGAAAGAAAAGAGGTACCTTTTGCCATGAAAATGATTATCGAAATTATGAAAATTTGTATGAGGAGCTGGAGTAAAGTATACACACATATAAAGTCGCGAGCGGCCGCTAGAATTTAATGAAACGGAAAATACATAGATAAATATATAACTATAAAACCCCTAGTTGCAAGTTTGTCTGATAACTGCAGAGGAATCTTGAGGTTAAACATGATCAAGGAATATTGAACGAGTCTAGTTCATTACGAAAAATTTCATAAAACCAATACTGCGCATGAAGTGTGGTATCATTATTTTTACATTTAACTTTATCATCCAAACTATGTAATTAAAATCTATTTTATATTTTAACTTATTAAAAAAGAAAAGTCATTTAGAGATTTATTACATCGTTTGGTAAATTCCTTTTAATAAGATATAAAATTTTCGCCTCAATCCATAACTTTTCCTATAAAATATGACATGAATCTGGGTATTTGAGTTATGCTCATTGAATTACTTTTAGTAATAAATATTAGAATAGCTCTTTGCTTTAAACCATTATTCTCATCTGGAAAGCTAAGTTGTGAAACTTCACGAATTCACGATTATCTGTCGAAATAATATGATATTCATTACTGAAATTATGTCGAATCTGAAGAAAAGAAAAATAATAAGTCTAATGCAATGTTTTATCGACAAATAAAAGCAGTAAGGGGATTTAATATTGTTTGAATGTTTACATCTTAATGTCCAAACAATTAACAGCATCGTGTTTGTATCGTCACTTTGTATCGCTGCTAAGTCGTAGTGTGTTGGCACAAGAGAAATACCTTTATGAAAAGCTACAGAAGTTAAGTAAACTGTGAGAAACATCGAGACGTAAAAAAATATTTATAAGAGTCTAAATAAATGTCACGAAATAACAATTATGAGAAAAGACAAATTGTTACAGAGAAATAAAGTAAGCAGTCCTTAATTAATGTTGTTGTCGTATTTTTTTCTTTCGTATGTTGTTCTTGTTAGGTCTAATTAGGTATCTATGAGTAGGCGACATAAATTTATGAGAGAGATATTTTTTTGTTACTAAGACGATAACTTTGACTTTCTCACTATTGGTTTAATATCTTATATTACTTAATATTTACTATCCCATATTTTCTTTGGCATGGCCACTGAGACCGTAAAATGTTTTTATTTCTTCTTAATCAAAACGTATCGATAGTTAAGACAGAAGTATTATACATTAAAAGTACTTCAATTGTATTAGTATATTTAGCGTTATATAAATTAATCATTACCCTTTTACATTAAGTTGAATGTTTACACAAAGTTTTTTTACTGAATAGTTGGTATTATTGGCATTCGAATAGTATTTTTTATAACTGTAGTACTTCTAGATCCAAAGAATTGAATATTTTTCGGCAGGGTCATATAAAATAAAAAGGCGAATTTAAAATAGCGATCATTCCAACAGGAGAGGCGATCTATCGGTCCTCCCACGGTCTATTAGTGTTTTTGTCGATAAAATTACGTATTTTATGCCTTTAAATCATCCCTAGAATAAGACCTAGTAGACTAGGTGATAAAGTACCATTACTCTTACAATTAGACTTATTATTAGAATATCAAAAGTATCCACGTTACAGAACATTTACAATCTGTATAATAAACAATTTACACTCTGTAGCAATAGACGCTGCGAGGATCGAAAGTGTAGTTCTCATCCTGTTAATATTGTACGAACCTGATAACTTCCCGTTAAGGATTACACACTGAACCACTCTGAGTGCGGCTGTAAGTACCATTGCTTAAAGAAGTTTTGAAGAAAAAGAGTGTAGTCTCACCTTAATAATATTGTACGAGCCCATCACTAACTAAATTGTACGAACCTGGTAACTTCCCGATACTGGGTGCACACTTCCCGGACTCGGGACGTGTTGTTCTCTACTGCAGTCGTAGTTGCCGACGTGCGCTGCAGACAAAATACTTGATCAGATGTAGAATGTATCTTTACTATCTTTATCTGTATTATTAAAAGGTGTCTTGGAGTTAAGATTTGCATGTTATTCAGTTTCAGTGGGTAGCTTAATAAAAGACAAACGGAACTACCAGATTTAAAACACACGTTTTTAAAGTAAAAACTGATCATTGCTAATTATTTACATCCTTATGTATTATAAGGCTATATTATATTGATATTGATAAAAGGCTTAATATAATACGTTGATGAATGTTGAAAGCCCGCAGTCACGCCCGAGTCAAGTAATTTTGCCTGGAAATAATTCAAGGAGTTTTGATTTCTTGTGCGTCAGAATAGCACTAAGAGCTGTTAATAATACATTAAATTTGGGACCTTGTAAAGTGTGTGTAAGTTTAAAAAAAAAAAACATTGTGATCGAGCCCTTGTACATTTGATAGTATAAGAACTTTGAAAAAACAATGTTTTAAAAAAGAAAAAGAAATGTAAGGAAAGCAAATGGGACTATATTTGCAACAATTTATCATACAACAACATTTTGATAAATTAAAGAGTGACAACACAATCAACATTAGTAAGTGTTACCACTAGGTCCGTCTAATGGTAGGTAAGGCGATGTTTACACTTGGCGTTTACAATTAACGCTTTTTATCGACAATCGCTTGTAAACTCGAATCGCCATCTCATTGAGATTAGGTTTGCGATTAGATTTTAAAAGCGATTCTCAAAATAGAGCGCTAATTGAATGAAATCGCCTGCCAAGTTGCCTGTCCAGTCGACTCATGTAAATACCACATAAGGTTTTTCCGTAGTACACAGAATGTCATCATACAAACAATCAAAAAGTTTGTACTAGCAATGTATTGCGGATTTTATTCAGATCTATACTAAGATCAAATCAGCTTAAGTTAAAGAGATTTTTTAAATTTAAAGCTCCAGCGGTGACTTGAAACGGCCACTAACAAAAATAAAAGGGAAAAATTTATATCATAAAGTGGTACAATACACAAAGAGCTTTTCTCCTCGGATATTAGGTAGATTAGGAAGCTTGGAAATAAAGCAATATACAAAAGTAGACTTACAAAGCCCGGGAAAAACATGATAGTATAATTCCCTTTCCCTCATTACCCTCCATAATATTTCGTTGCCTCAAACAATTTGCAGAATAAGCACAATAAAAGTTTTTATGAACTTGTTTAATTTGCGAATTGTTCCATTTTGCTTTTTTAATTTCGCTTTTTATTCAGAAAAGTTTTTTATTTTTTTTTATTGTAAAAAGTTTATCTTCGTGTTTTGTCTGGTTTACGGAGATAAATGGAAAAAATATTAAAGTTTTATATCTTCATACTTATAATGTGTGAGATGCTAGCTCAACAACGATGTTATCTACACCATTCGTCACTACTAACGTAATAACAATACATAAGTAATACTTACACACCTTTGATTAACTGAGCATCAACATCACTTTAGTAAAAATCTGGCTTTTAGTGATGTTATGGTACTTATATTTCTGTGTAAACTGCAGTTCGATCATCGAAGTCCGTCTGGGCTATGTATGACGTCTCGTGTATAGCTCTCCAAAGCGATGACGTCGATCGGGACGCGCTCGTCAGGGCTAGGCGCGCGAGGAGTGACGTCACCCGGGCCCTTCTGCGCCTATTTCCTAAAGCTGCTATAAAATAGTGATTAAATACTTACACTCCTCTGTAATCTGCAGTTCGATCTTATCCAGGTCTTCGATCTCGTCATCATCGAAGTCAGTCTGGACTGTGACGTCTCGCGTATAGTTCTCCAAAGCGATGACGTCGAACGGGGCGCGCTCGTCAGGGCTAGGCGCGCGAGGAGTGACGTCACCGGGGCCCTCCTGCGCGTGGCGCGCGCGCTTGCACGCTGCGCAGCCGCACAGCGACCCGCGCACTCGCAACAGCCACACCAGCCCGAACAGCGCCATCCAAGTGGTCATGCTGCGACTGTCATCACTGCACTTCACTGACACTCGCTCAACTGTACCACCATTTTCTTTTCAGTCGCACCATGAATGTTAGTTTAGCACTGTTAATCATTGTATTGGTTAGTTAATAGTAGTTGAATTAGGATATTGGATTATTGTAGATGCTACATTTATTAGTTTTATCAGCGTATGAACTAGAGTCTAAAAAATATAATCAGAAAAATGATTAATATCTATGTCCTGTATCACATGGTAAAAAAAAAATGTTTAGTAGTTCCTTATTCCTGTGACTGTATATTATTTTTAAAATACACCTAACTCCCAGTTTTCTTTGGTTTGAATTTGTTTGGTACGTCAGTTCTACTACATTATTAAAAAAACGACACTGAAATGAATTTGAAAAGATCTTTTCTTAAAAAATGAAAGCTAAGCTTCAGTAAAACTTCGTGTGACACGGACGTTTTTCCTTGTTACAATGAAGATTAGATGAATCATCGAAATTTCCATGATTCGAGCAATGACTAGATTGAACATGAATTTCATAAAAGTTTTAATAAATCTTAAAAAAGCAGAGAAATAATAAAAGTGAGGGGTACTCTTGGCTTCCTTGGTTACGCCATGATATAGGAAGTACTCGATGAAATGATAAATGGAGGCTATAAATTGCAGCCTCCAAGATATAAATGGCAGTCCTTAAGAAGAAGGACTCATGAAAAATATCAATTCATCTGAGACGATCGCTAAATTCCACTCAGCGTGCGTACACATAAAGTGGCGAAAAGCGATTACTAAATCAAGAAATATTACGCCGAGTATCGATCATATTAGGAATATTTATTATGCTCAATATAATACCTTTTTTTTCAAGAACCCATAATTTGACATATGTAAGTTTGGTCAGCTGACCTATGACCATAGTTTTATTATTTCGGTTTGTTGTGCCAAATGAATGATGAAAGTTCTTTGAGATAATAAAAATACTACTAAGCTACGTTTCCTCAAAAATACGTAATCAAAATAATGAACAGAACCAAGGCTTTAAAATTAATGATCATGCAAGATATAAGAAACTGTAAGTACAAAATATTCTTATTGTATTCCATTTCAAATCCTCGAGAGACTTTCCGGTTTCGACACGAATTACTGTAAACCAATATTCTAAGAATCTTCGAATATTTTCGGCGTTTCGTGACAAATGTACATACGATAACACATCAAGTTAAATAGTTGATCTACGAAAACAGCTTTTATTACGTAAGGTATAAAGGCGGTCTCAAGATCAACGTATATTAGTCTGATGTGTCATCGTCTGTACATGAAGGCGAACTCGTCTAAAAAGCAATTTAATTATGTTCTACATGAAGAATAAATCAAAAATGGAAATTTTAATGTTTACCCTCATAATAATATAAAATTCTGTCTATAAAATATAACATTTTCAATATAGTTGCTCGAAAAATTTTGTGCTTTCGATGACAGCATAGCGTGCGAAAAGTTGATTTTACCGCACGCCGAGAGATTTTGATTACGGTATCCTCACAATTGAGGAACTAGCTATCTTACCTCTCTAACTGCCAGAACAAAACAATTTTTAAATTGTTGTTATGGCGTCAGACTTAGGTAAGATGGTGGTAGCTAGCCAGATGGACTTGAAATAAATGCCCTACCACCAACCAAACTCACATACATTACACCTACACCCGAGTACAAATGTACTTAGTATTACACGAGTACAAATGTACACGTGTGTAGGTGTAATTTACCCCCATCCTTGGGAATTGAACCCGGGACCACTGCGTCTTACACGTGTGGACGAACAACTAGACCACAGAGGCGGTTGGTTAGTTGGTTTTATTTCTATTACCATTTCAGTACGTACCTATAATGTTTTCTCGCAAATATACAGTAGGTATGTAAATAAAAGGATTGCCTGTAGTTAGGCAATCCTTTTAACCAAGTTGTGTGTAGATTGAAAATAAGCCAACAGTACATTTTATTTTTTTTCAATTAAAAAAATAAACATTTCTTCCACACTAAAATACATTAACCCTTTCGTAATCGGTAAACATATTTACATCACCCTGTAAAATAAACTAGGTTAGGCAAGCAATAGCAAACTTCTTTATTGTTTTTCTTTTAAAACAAGGAGTTTGTATTCTTTTATTGACAATTTGGCAGGTTGATGTTACTTCTTGTCAATTTTTGGATAAACAAATAATCCACTCCACATTGTACAGTATGTTCAATTTATATTTCAAAAATTCAATATCTGTTATTATAAATCGTCAACCTTGTATCATAAACTACTAATAAAAATACTAATATGGTAGTAACTCCTATGATATTGACAGCACCTTATCAATATTACCTAAGACAGCCAATAATTTATTATAGTCAGACAGATACAATAGATATTTGGTTTTGTGCTGACTTCAAAGCCTGTAAATACAAAACTTGAAAACCAACTTAAATTCCCCTATGCTTGAGAGCTTTCCACGGGCCGGCAGCGGGTTTCATTTGAAATATAATGCATAATTTAAATTCAAATTTAAATTTAACAATAATATTGTGTCAGTTTGACTCAGTTTCGTTTCGTCGCCTACATTTGTGTATACTGGTGCCTTGAGGTCAGCACACTGAAAATATGATACGAAGTGAAAATTTAAATTTTTAAGTTTTGAAGTGGGATAAATCAGAAACAATAACTTCAAGTCATATTTAAATTAGATTTTGATTATTAAATTTTGATTAGAAAGATATCTTTGTCTGTTTACGCCGACGAAGACCAAAATTTTACCTTCTACAGACTTGCTTTAAAGCTATTTTTTTTTAATATTTTTGATGTTCAAATAATGTAATGCATTGCTAAATCATTATTATGAAGACTCATTTGAAATATTTCTAAATTAACACCCACTAGTCTCTAAGGGAGGAGTTTGGTGGCGTAATGGTTTAGCACCTGGCCCTGCGTTTGCGGAGGTTAAGCAACTTTTGCAGGGGTCGGTCATGGGATGGGTGATCAAAAATTTACTATATCGAGTTCCTCTATGCTTCGGAAAGCACGTTAATCTATTGGTCCTGGTTGCATTTGCAGTCGATAAAACCCACTAATACCCATTGGGCCCGCGTGGTGGGTTATGGCCCATCCTCCTTATCCACCCATAAGGAAGGCCTGTGCCCCAGCAGTGGGGATATTAAACATGGCTGATGTCAAGTCTCTAAGGAGCTATTACAAAAAAGCATCGCTATAAACGTACGATGTTCTTCCTACTCCGTGACATTATTAACTCATATATAAGGTTCAAAATCAAGTAAATTGATCAACGAATATCGCCCGAATATCGTGATTCTTTTATGTAATAGTCCCTCTGGTAAAAAGTCCAAAACAGCAATAATTTTGATCTTGTTTTATATAATATTTACCATATTTTTGAGTTGAATCTTGTATCTGTGATGTTGTCTAAATATTTAATATTTATTTATTTAATCTTAGTTAAAAGCTTGTTTGGATTATAACGACGGCAAGTCAAGCCTAAGTGCAAAACATGTCAAAGTGATAAATTGTAAAAATTGGGAACTAACATGATGAAATAACACGAACATCGGAATTCACTCGCCTGGTTGGAAAGTCATGTATTATATTCTCTTACTAAACACAACACTATTCTCTCTTTCATATTTTCTCGAGCATTTATTGAGTCTATCTAATGATGAATAGCATTCACTTGGCGAAAGGACATGGACTCGACTATGACCAATAATTCGTTCATTAAATCAATAATATTTTTTCAAAAATCGCCTTCTCATGCCATGTATTTATGGCAATGTCGTAGTTTTGCGGGGAATACCAATTTTGGCAATTACCGCCATTTCTCCGTAATTCCTGAATTCAGTAAAATGTCCCGTAATTTTCTTGCACAATCTTGATGTTATCTTATTCAAAACATTTCTGAGTAATCTGCATAAGTAGGTACCTACTATTTATTATAATTGCATTATCTAATAGTTGACAATTTGGTTCGGTTTTGTAGAATTATTTTTACGTTTAAAGTGTGCCCGTGTTTGAAGTCACCGTCGACTCGAGAAGAAGTGTGCACAAAGTCTTATTTGCCATGGAAACCTATTAGATCGAAATGGCGACTCTTCGATTAAGTGTTTTCCAATTTCAGGATCTCAAGTTCATTTCCGTATCACATTTAATAGCTATTGATGAAACTAATATTTTTTTCGGGGCTTTGCGTAGTCTGTTTAATTAAATAGCGTTATATGATGCTTAAATTTTTTTTTGCTTAGAAGAGGTAAGTAAGTACTTTTTACGTTTATTTTTATATTATACAATAAAATGAATCAAGCCAATTCCAAGCTATTATATATCAAATCTTAATCATTTCCTGCCGTTGTTCACTCAAACATAATTTGTTTCGTCGCCAACTGTTACTTAATTAGATATTGTTTATTTGATTCACATTTCTGTTGCTAGGTGGCTGTGATACCTTCACATCATTAAAACGCCATTAAAAATGTTTTAAGAATTAGTAAGTAAAAAGTTTAAATTTCACAGGTTTGTACAAATTGCCATGGGCTTTCATCTATAATTATTGTTATAACTTTCGACAATGTAAATCTATAAACGCGTGACCCAAATCATATTATAGTACAGTCTAAACATATTATCATCACAAAGGAGTCAAAACTTCCAAAGCTAATCCAGACAGTACAATGTTTAGGATTCACAGTTGTAACTAAAATTTACGAACAGCGAATATTACGAATACACTCGTGGTTTTCACTAATTTTCCTAACTACATATACTCGTATGCTCATGATAACGCTCAACGCGAAAGTACACAAAACTAACTCCTTTAGGGTAACTATAGAGCTTATTACATAATCCAATTTGTACAAAACCTAATTAGGAAATCGGAAGGTGTAATCGCAGTTTATCCCTATTTATTTAAGAACCTCTTTGATTCCAAATTAGGTTACGATTCGAATTCCTTAAGGCTCCTATATCCCTCAAGTGGCGCCCTCATCTTAATTAAATTTTTTGCTCGCTAAGTACATAATGTATCGAAAATTCACATGTACAGATTGAAACTAAGGTTCTATAGTTTTTTTACAAACAATAACTTCATTAAAATACAGTTCTTTGTAGTAGTAGTTTGCAAAAGTGCTAAAAGTCAATAGTCAATAGTCAAAAATTCTTTATTCAAATAAACTTAATAATTAAGCACTTTTGAATCGTCTATATTTTTCTACCACCCATTCCAGACTTTTTTAACTGACAAGAAGAACAGGCGCAAGAAACTTATCAGCTTTAACAGAAATAAGTAACGATATTTACAAACTTAAATATATCGTTACCAAATACAGTACAACAGGATTATTAACAACAAAGTACGTGCTTATGTGTTACATGTTACATCATTTTCACGCATTTCGGTCTTTTAGATAATCGTCTACTTTATAATATAACCTTTACCCATAAGCGTCTTTTTAACATGGTTTTTAAAAGTTTGCCACATTTAGCACTTTTGCCAACTACTACTACAACGAACAAAATTTTACTGAGGTTATTGTTTGTAAATAAACTATAGAACCTTAGCTTCAATCTGTACATGTGAATTTGCGATATATTATGAAGTTAGCGAGTAATAAATTAAATTAAGATGAGGGCGCCACTTTGAGGTATATAGAGGCCTTAAACACTAGATCGTGTAAAAGCAATTTCTATATCGGTTTCAAATTATTATGTACAAGTCGAGCAAGATTGACGCAAGACTAGTGTGGTGATAAGCAAGTATGTATCCAGTAATCCCTGCTTTGCTTAGAACGCACAGTTTCACAAAGCGTTTCACGGCATGTTTTGTCTGTTAACTCATAATTAACTAGATTAGCCGTGTGTTGTGGGATCAGAGTAGAATAACACCAAACCTTCACACTTAGGGGTGTCGTAAAAATAGACTTATCTCTAATAAATAATTAACTAACTAATAAATAGAAGTCAAAATGAACAATCAAAACAGTAATAACTCAAAATAATAATTAATACCAAATAATATACTAGAAAAAATAGGACTCGCACCAGATCATGTTCTCGGACGGGAATCGAACCCGCGACCTTTGGATATCCGGTCCTGTTACGGACAGCTTCGATCAAGTGCAAATAGTGGAAAAAGTGATTAAAATGTGACTAGCAAAAAGACTGTTTAGTGGACACTAAGTGCGTTACTAGTGATAAAATCTGTGTTTGTGAATATCTCATGTAAGTACGCACTTTATAAGCAGTAGCTAGTTAAGACGATTAGTTTGTGTTTTTAATTTCTTTAAAGTTTATTAATATGTAATGTTCTATTTGGTTTTAAATTGAAGCTTATAAAAAGTGCTGTAAAATGAAGTATTTAACGTAGCTGTAAGTTTTATAGTTTATGAAATAATTAAGTTTTAGCTCAATTGGGTATTGTTTAGGTATTTAGGTATCCTAGAAAATAAATGATATTCAGGTGTGTCGTTTTTATTGACCTAAAAGGTAACGTTTCATGGTTTGAGGTAATGGGCTAGGTAATTTAGGTCTAGGAGGTGGTAGTCGCGACCTATGGATGAGTCTAGGTCAGACGCCAGCCTTTGTCCTAAAAGCCCTAAGGTTTTGACTTGGTATTTGGGTAAGATTTGTCAAAATAAAGGCCTCTTGTATAGGTCTCTGATAGTAAAATAAGGAACCTAATACCTAAACATCCTCGCGCGGCTGAGGCGGGGCTCTCTTTATGGTATTGCCGCTCATTCGACCCTACACCTTTATTATTACTGTTTGTGCGAGTAGGGTTGAATGAGTGAAAGAGAGGTAAGAAGTAAAATGTAAATACGATTTTTAGAATACCCAAGTTAAGTAAAGAATATTAGCTCACGCTATTAGTGCATAGTTGCCACCAGGCAAAATTACACTTAAGGACGTGCGGGCGTAGGAAAAGTTGGGTTTCATTCTCACTTCTGCTCCGGACTCGAGCGGACACGTTCTGTGTCGCTCGCATCCATCTCGCATCGCACCACTATTCAGGTTCGTCTGCGTCGTGCTGCCGTAGCGACTTGCTGCTACCAGCACCGTCTACGAGTGTGGGTCCCGCCGTTTGTATCAAAACGAAAGGATCCTATCTCGTCCGCGTTTGAGTTGGTGGATACTTAACGGTGCCAACGAAGCCAACTGAGCGATCCCGGTACGCTCGCTAGCGCCCCTAAGGCTCTAGTAATACCGAAGTCCTGCCTCCCACTGCACTTGGGCTAGACGGCTAGTCCCAAGGGAGAAGGAATTAGGGTCGGTAATCCTGGTTTACGGATACCGAATAGGTCGTCACACCGCGCCCCCCCTTCCCCCCTCGCCTCGCGGCGGGGGTGGTGTCTCTTTGGTTAGTTAAATTTGCAACCGGTTGCAACTAGTGCCTAGTTGTGTCCGCAGCTAGTGCAGCGTCCTACTGTCTTGGCCATGGAGTCTTTTGACTCTGAGGCCCTATTAACCCTCACTCCCGCCGATCTACGGCCCCACCTCCCCGAAAGCAGTGTGGAGTCCATACTCCAACTGCTTAAGGAGAAGTCGGCGTCGTACCGGCCCTCCCAACCATCCCAACCATCCCAACCTTCCCAACCCAATCCTACGACTTCTAAGTCGTCTCCCGCCTCCCCTACTCCGTCCATCGCCATGGACTGCGACTCAGATTCGGCTTCATCCTCGTCGACATTAACCGACTTCACGCCGGTTAAGAACAGACGCAAGCGCCGTGCAAAGCAGCGCGCCCCCACTCCCCCCGCGACCTCCGAGTCGCCCGCCCCCCCGGCCCCTTTAATGTCGATCGTCATCGATCCGACATCCTTCCCCCAATCTTCAGCCGCTACCGCGGCCCCAGCCCAAAAGGCTACAAAACCCTCCTCCCGCCCGCACCCTAGGTGCGATCCCCAACCGGCCAAGGCCACCCTCCCTCCGCCTGTTTTCGTCCGTGACGTAAACAAGTGGATGGAGGTTTCAACCCTTTGCACCACCGAAAAGGTGAACTACACCCACGCCAAAAACGTGGGTGTAGCCATCAAGGTGCAAACCCCTACGCGTGATGATTTTAGGAATCTCACGCGCCTTCTCACCACTCGCAAGGTGGCTTACCACACTTACGCTCTCCCTAAAGAGCGTAAAGTCCGTGCGGTCCTCCGCAATATCCCACACGAAATTCCTAACGAGGATATCCTCAAGGACCTCGTTTCTCAAGGCTTTCCAGCGGAGTCTGTACACAAAATGTACAGTCGTACGGGGAAAGCCTTCCCCCTGGCACTAGTCGTCATGACTAATGCACCCTCTGCTCGCGATCTCTTCCGAGCCAAGGACCTCAAGGTCTGTGGTCTCTCTGAGATCAAAGTAGAGCCCCCCAATAGGCGCGGCACTCCGGGACAGTGCCACCGCTGCCAACTCTACGGGCATGCGGCTGCCAATTGCTCCGCCCCCCCTAGGTGCGTAAAGTGCCTAACCCCCCACCACACCAAAGAGTGTACCCGCACTCGCGACTCCCCAACTCCGCCCGCCTGCGTGCTGTGTGGCCAAGTCGGTCACACTGCAAACTACAAGGGCTGTCCGCGCGCCCCGCGCCCCCAACCTCCCTCTAAAAAGAAGGCCCAGGCGCCTTCAGGCAAGAAGGCGCCGAAAGGCCCTCCCCCTCCCTCTGAGGATCACTTCCCCCTCGCTCCCAAGTCGAGAGGAGTGCCCTCCGCCCCGGCTCCCATGCCGGCGTGGGGCCCTCCCCCTAAGACTTACGCGGCTAAGTTGGCTCCTGCCTCCGCCCCCGCCCCCGCCCCCGCATCCTTACCGCAAAACGGGACCCCCCTGCTCGATGACATGAATGTCGTCCTAGACGCGATTCGTAGCATCGATCTAAGGGAGATCTCCGCTTTAGCGGCAAAACTTCGTAGGGCTCGCACACCACAAGAGCGCCTTATGGCCCTCTGCGAGCACGAGTCCCTTCTTCGTACATTATGAGTACGCCCACAATTCCCACCTCACCTATAGGCCCCCATAATACGAACGTGGCTGTCCCCACTGGTCGTGTTAAGCCCACGGGTGTCTCGCTTGTCTCTTTCAATGCCCAATCGCTGCGCGACAAAGTACCCGAACTAAGGGACTTTACTCGTGACAGAGATATCGACCTCCTTCTCGTACAGGAAACGTGGCTCAAACCCGGTGACCGGAGAGGGCTCACGATCCCAAAGTACACAATGGTACGCAACGATCGTACCGCACTCCCAAACCACTCGCCTGTTAGGAGAGCTTCTGGCGGTACCGCCATTTATTTTAAGAAATCACTTCATTGCTCTCATATACCCACTCCTCCACTTAGTAATATGGAGGCCACTATATGTAGATTGTCTATGACGGGTCATCGCACCCTTATCATAGCCTCAGTCTACATAAAGCCAGGCACTCTCCCCTTAGAAAGCGACTTTGTAACGCTTCTCTCATTAGGTGACTCTGTCATTCTCTTTGGTGATTTCAATTCAAAGCACACCGATTGGACGTGTCTCAAAACCAATTTTGGTGGCAAAACCCTCCTTAAAATAGTCCAAGCCCTTGATATAGATGTAATATCTCCACACGCCTCCACTCACTACCCCGATATAGTCACTCACGACCCTGATGTACTAGACTTTGCCCTAGTTAAAGGTGTCTCGCTCCGACTGAAATCGATCGAAACTCTCGACGATCTCGGCTCAGACCACCGCCCGGTCTCCCTTATAATGGGCAACCCGAACCCATCTCGCCCCCTCACTAAAACCATTACCAACTGGGATGGTGTCAAATCTACCCTCTCGTCGGCTATGGATGCTGACAACTCACCGTTCGCTATTGGACCCGACTATTTCGATAGTACGGAGAAAATAGACAGTGCGGTGAGCTCCCTCACTCAATTGGTCCAATCAGCTGTTGCTGAGAACGTGAAAGAGGTACCTGTGAAAAACCACAGTGCCATCTCTCCGGCTCTGCGCAGCCTGAGACAGGCCAAAAACGCCGCTCTCCGGAGAGCGGCAAAGTATCCCACCCCCGAGTTTAGAGCCAAAGCCAACCGCCTTCAGCGAACCTATACCACTAAGCTCGCAGAGTTTAGGAACGATAGTTTCGCGGATCTCATGGCCGAGATCACTCCCTCCCACGTAGCATACTACAGAGTGGCGAAAGCCCTCCGTAGCGATGCTACGACTCACGTCCCCCCGCTTCTCCGTCCCGATGGCACTACAGCCTTCGAAGACGATGAGAAGGCGGAATGCTTCGTTGACAGTATTGCCGCCCAATGCTCAGTCAGCACCCAAGAGTGCGATCCCTCTCATATCAGTGCGGTCGAGGAGGAGCTCAACACTTTGAACTCCCTCCCTCTGCCCTCTGCCCTCTGACACTGACCCCTTCACAGTCTCAACTGATGAAATCAAATCTCTCATTAAAGATTTGAAACCCAAAAAGGCGCCCGGTGCCGATGGTATTTCCAATATGGCCCTCAAGCACTTTCCCATCCAAGTGCTCGCCTATCTCACTCTCATTTTCAATGCTTGTTTCGATCACTGCTACTTTCCAGCCGCCTGGAAAGAAGCTATCGTAATAGGCATTCCCAAACCGGGAAAACCTCCGAACCTCCCAGCTAGCCACCGTCCCATAAGCCTCCTCAAGGCATTAGGCAAGCTCCTCGAGAGATGCGTACTCGTTCGTATGCGGGAGCACCTCTTCGGGGAAGACTTGATTATCCCCCATCAATTCGGCTTTAGGCCTAAGCACTCGTGCCCCCAACAGGTTCACCGCATAGTAGAGCACATCTCTAGCGGTTTCTATCCCCGATATCTCAAGACTGTAGCAGTCTTCTTTGATGTAGCCAAAGCCTTTGACAAGGTTTGGCACACCGGTCTAATCGTCAAATTACACAGATTAAATCTGTCTTTGCGTTTAGTCCGCTTAGTAGCTTCCTTCCTACATCACCGTACCTTTCGGTTTAAACACGAAGGTACTCTCTCGTCCCCCCGTGCTATTACAGCGGGTGTGCCACAGGGCTCAGTCCTCGCTCCCTTGCTGTACATAGCCTATACTAATGACATCCCCATTCCGAAAGATGGCGTTCAGCTTGCCCTTTTCGCAGACGATACGGCTCTCTATTGTAAGGGCAGACATCTAGATACAATCCTTCCGAGGCTACAAACCTCTATCAACAAGTTAGGCGAGTGGTTCCGCAAATGGCGTATCGAAGTAAACCCGGAGAAGTCCTCCGCAGTTTACTTCAACGCTAAGCGACACCCTTTCCCACCCAATAATAGGCCCCCCAATATGCTAGGCAAATCCATCCCCTGGCAAAAGTCCGCCAAATACCTCGGTGTCACTCTAGACGGGAGACTCTCATTTGAGCCTCACGTCAAAAGGGTGACCCGAAACGCCCGTTTTTATCTAGGGCGACTCAACGCTATGTTGGGTCGTCATAGTAAAATGTCCCTTCGTAACAAGCGAACACTCTATAAAGTTTGCATACGACCAGTGATGACATACGCCTCTGTCGTATTTGCCCACTCCGCCCCTAGTACAATGTACAAATTGCAAATAGTGCAAAATCTTTTCTGCCGCAGAGCGGCCAACGCCCCCTGGTACGTTCGCAATGCGGACCTACACAGGGACCTAGACCTCCCCACCCTCCAGCAATGGAGCACTAAGGCCTCTGAGCGTTTTTTCAAAACGGCAGGAGACCATCCTAACCCCCTCATCCGTTCCGCAGCGGACTATGTCCCGCCTACCTCCTCCATCCCTCGTTCCCGCAGACCCAGATCGGTTCTAACGGACCCTCCTGACAAAATCTCGTCTGACCTGAACCTCCTTTTGGAGGCGACGGAGGACGATGACGCCCCATCAAACCCGACCCCTCAGGTCAACCCCACGCCCTCTTTGGCTGATCGATCCCCCTCAGGGAGTCAGCTCAATTGCTAACAGCACGATCGACGCCCCCTCTGGGTGAATCGGTCGTTTTTCTCGACGCACAATCGCCTAGGTGAAATGTGACGTCTGCGCCGTCCTCTCCCCTGAGGGAGGGCGGTCGCTTTGTTCGCGACGAACGTTCGTTGCCTCTCCGGGCACGCAACCAAACTCAAGGCGGTTTTAGTCAGTAGGAGTCTGACATGCCCCCATAGCCGGCTATGGGAAGTCCAATGAGGATTTCCGCCTCCTTCCCCCGCGCAAAGGGGAGGGTGCTCCGAACCCTTCTGATTGAGAGCGAAAAAAAAAAAAAAAAAAAAAGGAAAAGTTGTAAGCTCGCATCATCCATTTCTTTGTTAGTAACCGACCACAATATATGGGCATTCAGTAAGCTGGTGTTTTTATTCTTCTCCGCTTGGCGAATACATACATCCTATGGTGAAGTTGAGGTTGCATCGTCAACATGTCCAATGCTCTGGCCGCTGAGCTACCGAGTCTATTTTTTCTAGTATATTATTTGGTATTAAATAAAAATAGCATCGTGAATGCTAAAATATCAAAATTTAAAAATAACAATTAATTTTATATGAAAGTTGATATATAATACAGCATCAAGTCAAAGTTAATACTCCCACATTTGTAAAAAAAATCCAGTTTGGTGTGTTAACTCGAGATGTGACACAAATTACTAAGATTTCTGTAGCCTCAGTAACAGGCAAGACCGGCATAAAATGCAATACATACGACTTAGAATTATGACTGTTTTACCAGTTTGCGGAGAAAAAAATGGTGATTCCGAATATAATATGTATAAATAAATCAAAATTCATTTCTTTTTTGGGTTCTGACTATGTTGATTGTCATGTGCGAGTGGATTATCCACCCACTAGTGGAAAAGTCTAGTGGGTGGATGGGTCGGGAGGGATAACGAGCTGTGAAGATGATGATGATTTTGAAATTATCTAGAGAAGCAAATTGACTAAATAGATCATAGTATAACACAGTATATCTGTATAATGATAGATACCCTTATCGTAAAGATGGTTCACTGATCTTATTGTATACCGCCTCTGTGAGCCAAATGGGTCGTTTACAGCCTCACAAAGCAAAACTTTGCTTGACGTATTGTCCCCGTACTTTCGTGTTTGTATAGGATATATGTAAATTCTATTGAGTCAATATTGTGAAACTATTAAGCCTATGCCAATACCAGATCGGTACAACTTGTAACTGTGTTGAATGTGAACTTAGAATAAAGATAAGTTAGACACAGATGGTAAAATAATTCAATAGCTTGATTTTTTGTGAGTAGGTAAACTTTGTTTACTTTTTTTGTGTGTGTGTCATCGCAAATCAATAAGCGAATAATTCGATGGATCGATAACGCTATTTGTTACAAAAACTGATCTCGGGCAGTGGGCAGGATTTTTTGACTAATCAGAAATATTAGCATTCGTGGCCTACGGTTAGGTCTTCAAGTCCATAAAGTACAGTCGACCTCAAAACTTGGCTGATTAAGTACTTTGTCACACCCTAAAACGTTGTTCTGTAAGTTGCAACCCTACAGGAACGCAATAAACCTATTGGTTTGTCTTCACGGAGTCGCTTTCCCTGATGTGCTATCCCTTTAGTTCGTCTCGAGTCAAATGCATGCTATGCTTGTGATTTTTTTGAGAAGATAGGGCATGCGCTATTGCATGTCCTAAGGCATGCTTTTGTTGAAAGCGCAAGAGAAACGGGAAAGCGACTATGTGAAGTGTAAGAGATGGTACTGAAGTACAGAACACATAATAGACTTAAATTTTGAGATTTGGTATCACATAATAGACTGAATTGGAAAGCTACTCTTGAGGCTCAATATAACTTCATAGTTTACATATAGCTACTTGAGCAGTGAATGTGATATACGCAAATACCTTTAGCTATTTACTATTCACAAAGAACCCGAATAAATATTTGATCGAAGGAACTAGACCTTGCAATTTCTAAATAAAAACACGAATATCATAAATCTCTTTTTGATAAAATAAGTTGCGCAACAATTGATTGAAGCTTGACGATGAAAATTGACGTCCATACCTATATGATTTATTCATCGCAAAAGAAAGGCATGCATAAAATAGTGCACCCTGGGACCACCTGTACTCGACATTTCCCAAAGGGCTCCGAAACAGACTCTGAAATAGCGCTCGAACGTTCTCTCTCTATGCATGGGTCAGAATCGGTAATACGTGATCTAATATTAGGAAGAAGTTGAGGTAATAAGTATTGGCTGTATCGAATTCAATATTTTATTTATTGTCATACATTTTGTTAAACGAATGTTTATAAACTTTAATTTACTTTTGTTTATCTTTTTCAGCATAAACCCTTAGAATATGAGAGCACATTAGCATTTTAGCTTTGGAGTGATTGTACAATTTTATTTGTCTTATTGACGAAACTGGGTTTGAGTTTACTTATCTCATTAATGCGAAAGTAACTATGTATGTTGGTCATGCTTTCACGCCTAAACCGCTGAACCAATTTTGATAAATTTTGGGATAGCTTTTGATTTGACCTTGGAGAAAACAAAGGCTACTGTTATTCATGATACACTAAAACAAAATTCCACGCGGATTAAGTCTCGCGATTTCATAATAGTAAATCAGAACTTTATCTTTGCTTAGACAAAAATATATATTCGTACGTAATGGTATAATACTGAAAACTGAAACATTAATTTTCTTTTTTCTTTGTAAAAGGATTCATATTGAAATCACTATCTTAAAATGGAAAAAGCAAGAAATTGCATTGCAACAGCTCCTTTTTGCTGTAAACTTTAAGAAAAAAACATGCTTTCAATTTTTTTTTTAAGTCACAAATCAAGAAGTTTTTTATTAATGATATCTTTAATATTTATTTTATGTAAAGACATAAAGTGAAATGGTTACTTCACCACAATGTCCTTATTACGAAATGATAAACCTAATGTCATTTAAAATTCACTGTATACTAAATTTTGAAACGAGCATTATATAATACCTGTCGCAAATGTCATGATTACATAACTACATCTGTCACATCGGAGAATTAATGGTCCTGAAATAAATTGAAAATGTCTGGTAACCCATTAGGAAAATGTATTGCGGATCCAGCTAATACCCGAAAACCACAGATAGGTGATTTTCTTATAGTAAGGAAGTACCTATTTAATCCTTTTCATGTTTGTCTATATTTTAACTTGCAATTAAGGTTTCTATTCATTCAAATTTGGAGTTATTCTACATATTCCAACGTTTCCGTATCTCTTACGTGTTATGAAATACTAATAAATTTTTCTTGTTATTATTAAATTTCATTGTGTTTGACTAACTTTACAAATCTACAACTTACTATAATTTCAACCTAAGTTATTTAAAGTTTGAATCCACTCAACTGAGTAATTGCCCTAAATATTAATATCAAAAAGTTGTTTTAATAAACAGTAACGCCTAAACTTTTTAAACTAAATTAAAATTTCACATTATAACCACTGATCAGTATAAAACAAAACCACTTTCACTTCACTTCAGTTTGTTATTCGATTCCAGTAACATCGTAAGCGTTCAAACGCGCCACGACACGTCCTCCTGGTTTAGCGTCAGGAAGGGTACTGAACATTCTGCTGTACTGTACTGTACCAGAGCCTCCACGCATGCGGCCCATGGATGCCTTTAACCCTGATGAGTGAGCTCTAGTCAAGTGTTTGATAATAAAACGGCGCTTTAATCGGCTGCAAGTGCGCCTGACGCAGCGCGAATGCAAAAGCTTTTTCTGAATAATGCTTAAAGATTTCTATTTCTAGCCTCAATATACTAGGGTAACGCATATAAACTATGCAAGTAATTATGTGTCTGAACATGTTAGATTTGGTGCAATGCTGCAATGTAATTTTTACTTCCGCTATAAAGAGCCTAACAACTAGTTACAAAAGCACAGCAATGGATATGCTAGAAACAATAGTAAGCTTCAACACTTTGCTACATTTTTCTTGTACAAATAATGTGCTTAGTCCGCAAAATTACAGACGACCCCTGACTAACTTGAGTTGTATGTTCAAACTTACTATACCCGTTTGCGGTATAACAGTCATTAATGATGTTACAGAATCCTACCAAGTGTTTTTTGACTGTGGTACATTGAGTTCTCCCATACTTGACGACCACCCTGCAATCAGAAAGGGAAACCTGCTATTCCTCTTTCACGTTTAGTTTGGTTTTTCGAAACCAAATCTGAAACGGGTCAGTTACGTTTACTGTAAAAATTTTGGTTTAGTTTTAGTATTTTCGTTGGTGTCACTTGATTGGCACCGTGGACACACCTGTGCCTAAGTTTGAAAGTTATATATTATTGCCAAAACTTAAGCGATTTTTTTCTGTGTAAACGAAACGGCTGTAAAAGTAGTGTGATCGGGTCGTTCTGTTTAAAAGCATATAAAAAACTATTTGGGCTCCTTTATCTCACCACGCACAGATTTTGAATAGATAAATCAATCGCGTGCGCAAGGACGTTTGACAATCCCTTACATCCATAATCTTTATAGGATCATTGGCAGTCCGTCCGTATGTACGTATGTCAAGACCCATATTATCAAAAACGCATGGAGATCAGTATCAATTTTAAATAAACATCTAACATTATTTCTTTATATTTTTCATTATTTTTTACACTGAATGAGAACTGGGAGCAAGGTCATACATAACCCTAAGTGCACGAATCAGGGGCCCAATTACGGTGATTTTCAACGATAAAACCAAAACAAAATGAGGATTGGTAAATGTTAACGACTGCAAATGCAGCCGCGACCAACGGCTTTACGTGCCTTCCGAAGCACGGAGGAGCTCGAGATTTTAAAATTTTTGGTCACCCATCCCATGACCGACCCTTGCGAAAGTTACTTAACCTCCGCAATCGCAGAGCCAGGTGTTAAACCACAGCGCCATCGAGCTCCTCATTTGTTTGCATAACAGTCCGGAATTCAATTCTCGAATCACATTTATCAAGGGTAGAGCTCTCAAATATCGCCATCGGCAGGACCGACATAAATCTTGTCTCAGTTTTCGCTAACACAGAACTGTGTTGTCCTGGCAAGTTTATTTTCGTAGCACGATTGATGTACTGAAACCGATACGAATCTGCAACTGAATGCTTTTAGCTCTCTATTTTCTTCGATCCTTTATTCTCAGTGGAACGAATTAGAAGCGAATTGAAAAGCCTGATGTTAAACTTGGAAGCTTTGCGCTGAGGAATTCGGGTATTTGGACTTTGTCTTAAGATAAGATGCTTTTAAAGGGTCTTGTGATGCATAATGGGGCATTTACATGGGTAAATTTTCGAATAGTTTTATTATTATTTTTTATTAATCATTTATTTTCAGGCTGCAATGGCCCATAGATATATACCTTAAAATAAAATAAATATGAAATATAACAACAAATCTGTTAGTATACAAAACTTAAGATAAGGTTAGTAAGAAAAAACTTAGTTAACTTTCGGCGTCGAATCGGTGGCTTCTGGCAAAGTCCCACGGAAGCGCCGGTAAACCACACCCTGCGGCCAGAAATCTTCCTTCATGAAAGTTTCCATCCTCGCTGTCGGGACGCGCACCACAAACGACTTGAAATTTGTGTTGTGGCGCGATTCCAAAGCCTGTACTCTAAGGCAGAAGTTGGCCTTTTTCTTTATATACTCTGTCACATCCCCCGCAGTGATAGTGTGGTGCAGACGGGACAGGTATACAGCCGTAGTCGGTATGGCAGCTCGCAGCAGGAAGTCGGGCCCTGTCGGTGCGGTACCATACTGGTTCTTCGCCACTCGCTGACGATGTCGCCTTTTTTTCCGAACCTCGGTAAAACCTTGGTCATCTTGGCCCGGAAAGACAACATTCGTCGCAAGCGCTCTTTTCTCGGAGGTGCCTGGCTTCTGCGACCGCGAACTTGTTTTGGCGGCAGCAACAGCAGCATAGTTGACAGGCGCGCGTGGCACAACCGCTGTAGGGAGCGCCGGCGGCGGGGCGCGGGCGGGAGGTGCGCTCCTCACGGGGTCGGCGCTCGCAGCTGGCAGCGGCGGCGCTCGGGATTTGTCGGGCCGTGGCGGAGTCGGCGACGAAACTGCTGACTTGCAACTCGACGCTGTTGACGTATCGAGGCATGCCCCGCGTAGCATATTGATGTTCGAGCCCACGATCGGTGACCTAGTTACAGCGAGTGATTCACGTAAATCGTCAACTTCCTTACGCAATTCACTCACTGTGTTTTCTGATGTTTGAAAATTTAACATCATCTCGGCCAAACTCTTCTTCAGGTAAACGATATCCTTCAGAAGGCAGGTCACATCGACGTGATCGAAGGTGACGGGAGGCAGCTTGTTGAGGTCTCTCGCCACGAAGGAGGGCACGTCGTCAGGATCGGTTTCCTTGAACAGGGTGATGATCTCCTGCAGGCTCTTCTGTGTCCCATCACGTCTCCGGGACACCATCTGGTCAATCTTACCGAGAGACTCGTACAGCAGTTTCTTCGCTGTGGCCACATCATCCTCACTGAAGTTAGACTTGCAGATTTGGAGCGCGCTCACCTCATCCATGACGTCCAGCTTTTGTTGTAGGAACGCCAGGAGTTCGTTAGCCACAAGTTTATCACTCATGGCTTGTATGCGTAACGCGGCACTTGGCCGCGTTTCACAATTTAATAAAAAATTTTTAGCTCGCGTCTGCACCGATCCGCATCGCGCACACGTTTAGTCGACCAGCGCTTTTTAGAGCTTTTTTATCAACAATCGCATGTAAAATCAAATCGCCACATCATTAAAATTAGGTTTGGGATTAGATTTTACAAGCTATTGTGATAGGCGAAAAAAATTGACAAGCAATTTGTCAACCCGTGTAAATCCCGCATAACGGATTAAAAAGTGACACGTTTTAACTAGATAATAGGGGTTAAAGTATGAAATTGCCGATTTTTTTCTCACACACAGAGACTCATATTTTCTATATTGTAAAAATTGTAAAAATGAAATCTTAAAAAATATTTTTTTGAGTGTCTAACTAAAGTGCAATATTTTGTTAAAGTCAAGTGTCCCCCTCCCCCCTTTACCAGGTAAACGGTTGCTTTTGGATACGTGGAAAAATTCAGGACAGCCTTATAATATTATAAGTACGATGGGTTTGGGGTCATCAATTTATGACAAAAATCCCGAAAACCAAGTAAGTTACAGAACGCAGAATAATATATAAAATAATGCTCTCATTACTTTTAAAACAGTATATAGCCAACTCTGAAATCGCGAAAAAAAATCAGCTGTTTCATACATTTTGATATTTTCGATTTTAATTTTTGTATGAAACAGCTGATTTTTTTTCGCGCTTTCAGAGTTGGCCCCATAGTAAAAGTTGATCAGTTTGATGGTCCCTATATACCATTTTCGACATTAGGAGTATATTACTGATAAAGTATATTTAGGTAGGTCCTCATTTAATTTATAATATTCTTTTCATGAAGAGAGTAGAAACTAAAAAAATACAGTAAATTTAATGCCGATTACTGTCATAAGTCTCTTCCCAAAAACTATGAACAACTTCTATCTAAGTAATGAAACCCATCAACTCGTTTCTAGAATGGGTAGGTACATTTAAAACCCGTCTGGATTACGTAATTGAGTCGTAAATAATGACTAAAATTAAGTTTTCAGATGACAAAAGGTACCCCATTAAACGCCGAGATACTAAGTAAAGAGAAAGGGATCCCTGAAATTCAGCAAGGACAAAGTCATTAGCAACATCTGAATTGATTCAACAGCTGCATTAAAACGGCGGATAAATTCAATTTTGTAAGAAGAGTTAACGCCTAGAGCATCCCATCTCCTAATAAAATTGAAAAGCTTACCAGCTTGAGCCTGTAACTTATAGCCAGATTACCATAACTTAACTTTGCAACCGATGCAAATCTCTGCAAATTTTCAGACCAATCTGCATGTCTGCCATCGGACTAAAGTGCAAAATTGGAATTTAAAATATCCATAACGAAAAGAAATATGATAATCATATCCTGGTTTCCGCATTGCTTTAGCAGTGTTGCCGTTTTTCTGGTTGTTTATCTATAGCTCTAGCTTTGCCATGAGTGTTTTCACTACCGGAAACTAACGGATATACTGCTCACAGTCAATGCGAGTGATAGAGAGAAAATGATTGTTACGGTAGCGAAAACAGTTTGCATCAACTCATGGTACCGCCATTGATACAAAATTAAACGATCTTTTGATTATAATTAAAAAAATATAATATTATGCGTTTTTATTAGGGTCGATATAAAAGCTAGTATTATCTCTGACTCGATTTCAAAATGTGTTTGAAAAAATAATTTTGCAACACCATTTGCATTGCATTAGTGTTATTGGTACCATGTATCATAAGTATATATTTAAAAAGCATAATTATTAGTAGTATATCAGCTGTTGTCTAGTATTACAAGCTTTGCTTAGTTTGGGGCTAGATGGCGCTGTATGAAATTGTCCAAGCATTTATTTATTACTTATTTATTTTTATTTATGATTTTATTGGATTATGTATGCGTTTGTCAAACTTATTTTGTTTATACAGACTTTAAATCTGTTATGCACTTATAAAACTGTTTTTATCGTTCCTCGATTTTCCTTCTGAGGTGAAAAAAATATTATATCAATAGCCTTTGCTGTCATTAACATCGTGTAGGTACCATGTCCCTTCCCTTCAGTATGGACCTAAGGTCACGTGTGAAGTACTCATAAACCCATCCCGAGGGTCAAGTGCCCATAAGTGGATTTAAAGATTACCAAATAAGGTGCCCTTCGAAATCACAACGAAATTGAGGAAGCAACACTTGTTTAAATCCGTGGTTTACCACATCAACTCAGTGAGAAATTAAATTGTAACGCGTCAGTTAAGTTTAATGCTTCATTAGATTTCGTGTCGTCTTATACTATCACTATGGAAAAGAAAGAGATAGCACCAATTTTAATGAAGTATTAAACTTAATTGACGTCTCTGAGTACGGCAATAAGTGCATATACGTCTGTAATAAAGTCGTATCTCGGTCGTTTTATAATTCCACAGTGAAATCGTATCTCACGTCGTATTCCCGGTCAAAACGATACGTCACTTTATACTTGTCATAGTTAAGCAAAATATTCTACTTTAGTTCATCTCGCTGCTTCGCTCGCAAATAATTCGTTGGTAGAATCAGAATATAATGCAATTGTATAGTATGAATAGTGGTACTACCTCTATATCTAATTTATTATACCTATCATATTTGACAAAAAAAATGTTAGTGCAGTAAAGATGGATACGGATTCTATGTTATACCTAGTTGACATGAATTTGCTACGTCGAATAACCCTTTACAGATAAAAAATAAAATTATGAGGGGTAAGAAAAAATTACTAACGTAGATGTTTGTTGTTGGAGTTAGTCTTTAATTTTTTATTTTTTTAACAACAAAATCTTGGGCTTCTGTATAGGTAGTTTTACTGTTAAACGCATCATTGTTGGCCGAAACCGTTTTTTTATGAAACAATTTTTAAACTTCTTAATATATAACTTTTCTTTTATAAAACTGTAATGTTGCCAAGAACTACTACTTATTCGTTTTAGAATAATGGAATCACTTATTTTCAAAGTTTCAGAAGTTGAAATTGCGATGAATTTTAAGGCAAGTTCGCTAGTTCTAGAATTAAAACTTCGTAGTTTTATAAATAAGTTATAAATCTGAAGTAAGCACAAAGGCATTTTAATTCTGACAATTTACAGCAGTGGAAAATGTTCTCATTTTAATGAGACAGTCTGGCTTGGTGTTTATTGACCTCGAGGTAGTTTTGTTTCAATGCTACGTTTAACACAAATCTGTTTTATAAAACTATTTTATGGTTTCTCAAACGCATTTATTGTTCATAGAATTACTTTAGTTTTTATTAAGGCCTTTTAAGAACAAGTAGTCATGTATGATTTTCTTCATAAATGATTTTATGTGATGATAATATTTCAAACTTGTAACTTGTATTACGCAATAATATTATTCACTGCTCATATAAGGCAGCATAATAGTTACACATTATAAATACAGTCACGTCCATAAATATGTATACAGATTAGAACTTTGTCACTTTAAAGCTTTTACTTTTTTGAACAGAAATCAATGACAAACGACATCTACAACAAAGTGACCAAGTTGTAAACTGTATACATATTTTAAGAGGTGACTCTACATTGTTTTTGCTGTCAAAACTTGTTCTAACAACGTAAAAAACTCATCCCTTCCAAGTGACGTATTTAGGTATTCAATCAAGTACCTAATCACGTTGAAGGTTGAAACGACAACTGCTGAGATAACAGGGTTCCGTGCGATGAATTAAAAATTTAACGGCTTACCTGGCGTGATTCGTCCCAGGCGCCGGGGGATAAGACAGACACGCTCTGGATTATACAGCGTTTCTGACTTAACTAATTTCACCTAGCCGCGTGAATGGTGACGCAATTTATGATACATTGGTTGTACTTCATATTTTAACTTAACTTCTAATGACGCATTTAAGATTTATTCAGACTTTTATAATGTTTACTTATACTTACCCAATATGGAAGGTGTTCTAAGAAAAATCCAGAAAATTCACACCAACAGTGTAGTTCCCAAACATAGAATTTGTACAATAAACATTAAATAAAGAATTACCTATTAACTAAACAAAAATATGTACTCGAAGAATTAAGAACCTTCTCTTTATTTTTAATCGGTTAAAAATCATTTTTATGTGGTAAAATTTTTCTGTTCACGTTACTTTTGTAGTTAAGTAATAATATTTAGGGCCTGTTTCACAATATAAAAGTAAGTTCTATTTCTTTTTTTGAGCGACTTGCCTCATCCAGAAGTTGACAGATGATTAATTGACAGTTGTGATATGTCAAATCACCTGTCAAGAGAACTTACTTTTACATTGTGAAACAGGCCCTTTGCAATTTGTAGTAGGTACCTACTATATTTGTTGTGTACTGTTTATTAAGCGTTTCCAAAGATAAAAAGCCTGTCGATTTCATCAATGTATTCGGGAACCTTTTTGAATTAGGCCAGTAAATCACCGCGTGTAGGACTCCATTTCCGAGTGTTTCGGGGATAAATCATTACTTCAACGCCTTCCTTGATTTATTCACGGGCTAGTGATGGGACCTGGCTCAGTCAGCACTCGTGTCAAGTACCAATTTAATTTATTAAACTGGCTTTGCAATGTTGAGTGAGAAAAGCCCTAGAAAATATTTTTCGTAAAAGTAAGTATTAAATTATAAAATGCGAAAGTACCAAGTACAATGTTACGTTTTTACGCATGAATCACTGTTTCAGGGATAAATCATTACTTCAACGCCTTCCCTGATTTATTCATATGGTAGTGATGGGATCCGTCTCAATCAATGTCAAGAACCAATTTAATTTATTAAACTGACAATGCAATTTTGAATGATAAAAGCCGTAGAAACGATTATAGGTCATTTAATAACAAAATATTGACAATATATTAAAGCAAAAAACAGCAACATTTTGCTCGAAAACAGTGAACGAAAAGATATCGATAAAAAATCGAAAAACTTATTACTCGCGTGGTCATATAAGTTCACAATCGCTTTCGCATTGGATGTACATACACTGTACATCCAATGCTAATACAAATTTTTCAACGACTACATATCTTTTATTAGATGTAGTGTTGGCATATTAAAAGGGATCATGATAGATGTTGAGTTACACGCTGATCCAAAAATATCATGTTATCAGGAAGATTATTTTATTGTCTTCCCTGACGACCCTGAAAAGAAGCTGAGTGGCAAATAAGCAATAATAAAAGCTATCTGAGCAATATACCACAAGAGCAATAAACCCGCATTTAACCTACGATAGATTGTGGTATTTATTTAATACAAACAAACAAAGCGTGCGGCTAAATAAGAAGTAGTCATATAAAATATCAACCGTTGTTCATCTTATCAATGATAAGTAATAACCACTCACAGTAGATTTATATCACAAAACCGGATTATGACGATCATGTGTTTAATACAACTAAGATTTCAATACCAATGCGCACAAGAACACGATTGATAAATGATTCTCATAATATAAACTAGTGGCCTCTAAACTGATTATAAAGCTAAGGATAGATTTTTAGAACGCACCGAGGGTTCCGTACCATCATTTTGAAAAAGTTTACTATTTAGAGACATCGTTTTATTTTTCCTGTAATGTTTACATAAACTTCTATAGCCATATATATAAAAAAAATCTAGATATAAAATTATTTTATATATATTCATTTTTAAATTTATATAAAATAATTTCAGATTTTTCTCTACTTGAGAATGTGCAAGCAGCGCTCTTTCATATGATACCATATGCCCTAGTACCCTCACTTCGAATTTTTAAGACCCCTTTTCAGTCCTTGTTGTAAAAAAAATATAAATATTTTTATTTCTAACTTATTTGCAAAATAGTTAGGCAATTGTCATCTAAAACTATTCCAAATTTCAAGTTGATAGCATTAGTAGTTCTCGAGAGATATCTAGCTGTGACAGACATACAGACAGACTGAGTCGCACCATGAGGGTTCCTTTTTACCATTTTGGTACAGAACCCTAAAAATGATGAATAAGTATAGACTATCTGTTAAATGTTTCCAATTCTTGTGTCTAATTATGCGTAATATGAAACTCATTCTGCATAAAATAAGCAAGAACTTTATAATCATAATATGATGTCTTTGAAGAAATGAAAGGTCTAGATACTTAATTCAGATGACAGCTGTCAAACTTAAAACAGAAAAAACCCCTAGAGATAGAGCCAAAGTTGAAGAGGAGAGAGTTTGCCTCGGGCCTCAAAGCAAATCTTAGAATTTTTAAAAAGTCTTAGGTTTTAATTATTATTTAATTCAGTAATTAAAATAATAATTAAACTCAGAACGCAAGTATTTAATAAACTTGAATGCATTTTGATAAAGTTACGAGCGGGTAATTTCATAAAAATATGAGCAAATTTCTTAAGTCTTCCCGTGACCACGGCTCCTGGAATGGTGTCGTCGGGAATTCAAAAAACCAAAAAATCCAAACTAAATAATTCTAAAATAATACATGAAAGTATAATAATAAACGCGCTGTAATCCGAAAAAAGTGTTTTACAATTACCGTGTTCACACCATCACTATGTAATAGAATTAGGGAGTGGCAGTTACCCCGACATAGCATTCTTGTCAGTCTTTTATTTATGGCTTTATATTTAAATAAATACCTATCTACCGAGCTTATCCAAATAATTCTCGTATTTCATGATCCTGAAGTAACAAATAGATGCTCTGTACAGTTTCCGTAGCAAATAAATCGTATATTTTTTATTCGGTTGCGCTATACGCCCTTTAACGGAAACAAAAATATTAGATTGTTTATTTTTCATAAATTATTTTAATAGAACAATGGTTACATAATTACGTTACCCAAAATACTAAAGATGCGAATTCATTTCCTGTTTGAGCAAATCCAGAAACATTATCTTTTCAAGAACATCAAAAACTAATTAAAACTGCATTTTGCATTATATCGTTTAATTAATTAAAATGTTTGCGAGTGTCACATGTTTTCCCACTAAACGATAAGCTTTTGTTTTGTCATTAACTTGGACAGTTTATCAAACGGAAAAATTAAGAAACCTCCATTAAAATACCTTGGGATTTCCGAAGCCACGGGGAATACCGAAGCGGGTGACAAGTTTAGAGTCACTGTGAAAGCAGCCATAAGGTAAAATAAAAATAGCATATCTCGTAATATCCACCATGCATTAGGTATGCACGCATAGAGGGTTTTTTGTAACAACCTGACGATTCTGTAACCAAACTCGAACCTCACTTCACTGCACGGGAATTTTAAATCATAAATGGGAAAATGATAGGCTGTTTTTTAATCACAAAGATTTTAGATAGCTACGATAGCTAAAACCATTTGCAATCGGTAAAGTAGCTTATGTTTAGCTAATTTCTAATAACGAAGTCACGTGAAGTGAAGTGAGGTTCGACAGGCTAGTTTGCAAAACCGAAGATAAATAATATGCCATGGTAGCTTTAAGTGGTTATGGCGCTGCGTATCGTCACAGGATAAAGAAATATCTACTGTTGAGGTTTTAAGTGTTACAATTTATCTTAAGCAAAGTTAAGTGACTATAATTTGTTATAAATCGACTTCGGAATACCTTTTGTATCAAAATTTATGGAAACTACAGGAAATGCATTATGGCGCGTGTTAAAATATTGTAACATAGAGTATGTTTAATCTTCAGGCAAAGGTTTTTGAATAATGATAAGTAATTCTGAATGGCTCTTTCGTAGGTTTTCACCTTGGATAAAAAAATATCGAGAAATATTTGAAACGCTACTAAATATAAAATATAATCTTAAAACACGTGATCAAACTATGCGTTTATGTCTCACTTTACATTTCATTTTAAACTAATTATTATTAAAGACACAAAACATCTTCGTTTTATTAACTTATTTCAATTAGATAAGTACTGATGTTGAATTGAAATCCATTTGCATAGTAAATATACTAGTGCAAACAGAAACTACTTTCAAAACCCACTATATCGAACAAATCTACAAAGTTAATATAATATCTCCGATGTTCAGTTAGTAGAATGAAGTTACACTTGTAACATTAATCATGACCATTAGCCATTTTTAACGTCCCCATTGCTGGGGCAAAGGCCATCCTTATGGGTGGATAAGGAGGATGGGCCATGACCCACCACGCGGGCCCAGTACGGATTGGTAACCAATCATTAGTCATTAGCACCCGCTAATGACTGCAAATGCAATCGGAATCAACAGCTCAACGTGCATGAAGACGGAGGAGCTCAAGATAAAAAAAATATTGGTTACCCATCCCACGACCGACCCTTGCGCTAGTTGCTTAACCTCCGATCGCTGGGCCAGGTGCTATACCACTACGCCACCGAACTCCTCACATTAATCATATTTACCTTCAATATAGTAATTACCATTGAAGCAGTACTATCCCTTCCTAAGGTAACATTAAGGACAGTGACAGATAAGCCGAGTTTAACCTTAAAAAAGTAAAATAAAATACCAATTAATGTTTGACGTAGTTATGCACTTCCGAGGTAATGGAAGGTCACCCAGTTTAGTAAAGGTGAAACACGCATTGAAGACAAGCAAAGACGTGTGAGTCAATATCATCAAATATGGTACGGTAAATAATTTTAATTGCGTTTATCGATATCGATGTTTTATTAATTTACTTGATCCGCAACTTACTAGCTGATGCAATGTCAGAAAGCAATAAGTCCAAAGCTATTAATAGTACAAAACATGCTATTTAAAGTATTGCCAGGCACGATTGTACCCACGTTTTGATTGTCTTATTCCTATGCAATCTTAAGTTATGCAAACACGACGAGAATTTCTTTACGTTGCATTGAAATCATAGTTTCACAGTTTATGTAAAAAAATACTTTAAATCAAGAAAATATCTGGGCATGCTTTTAATCTACGTTTAAGTTATTCTTAAGAGAAAAGCTGAGAGGAGAAGGTAAAGTTGATCCTAAAATAAAACCAGAAATATCGATATCGATAATTGAAATGGTCCATTCTTATTCATCTCGCATTTTATCAATGGATAATATAGCTATGAAGTTATTAAGTTAACAAGCCGGTACACCTGTAGTTTAGTTAATACAATGCGGGCCAAGAGTAGAGTCGCTATGAGCGTAGCTGCTCTTACAGTTTTGAGGTGAGGTGTTTCCGCGATATTTAGTGAAAATGTTTTACATACTTACCTAGCATAAACAAGTTTAGTGGTCAATAATGAGTGTTGTGTTTCTCTTAATTGTTTAAGGTTTAAAAAGTAAATGAAAACAATTTTTTAAATAAATTTTCGTAAGGTAAAAATAAGTAAGTCTATTTTCAGGGTCAAGGCCCTTTATCTCGGGAAAGCGAGGTATCGAATTGAAATTAAAACTAAAACTGTGAAAAAATAAAACTTCTAAGTTAACGTAAAAAACACTGGCCAAGTGTATGTCGGGCCACACGCAGCATAGGGTTAAAAAAGATACGGCCGTTTATGCCGCAAAAAAGTATTTTCCGACTTTCTTAAGGGAATCAAAATTTATAGGCTACTTCCCGTTGACCTAGAACTATGAAAATGGCAAGTAATATCGTTTTATACTACAAGTACAGGGAAAAGTCTGAAAACAATATTTTTTTTAAAATTAATTTGTAATTAAATCATAAAAAATATATACTTTATTTAAGTACCTACAGGAACCCTCGATGGCGAGTCCAACTCGCACTTGTCCGGATTTTTATAATAACTTGTTAATAATAGAATGAATCAAAAATATAATAGGGTGATGACAGTTATTTTTATCAGTTTTTTGTGTAATGTTTTTAGATCTGTTCCTTTTTGTTTGGTGGCACTATTGTGTATAAAACATCTATCGCAAAAGATTTCAGTTTGACATAACCTAACTACTATAATTTATTACAAATAACATAAAATTATGCTCTTGCGCATTCAACTCGTAACAGTAAAAAAACACAATACACAAGCTGAGTCCTGACAAATTTTTACAAGATCTTCCTGAACTTATTGATAAGGCAAAAGCTATAAACTAGTATTCTAGATTTGATTTTGAACTAACTAATTAATTTAAGTTAAAGTCTTCCTTAAATTGATTGATCTGCAGTACTCAGAGACGTCAATTAAGTTTATAGCTTCATTAAGCATCGTGTCATCTTATACTATCCCTATGGAAACGAAAGAGATAGCACCAATTTTAATGAAGCATTAAACTTAATTGAAGTCTCTGAGTAAGGCACAAAAACGGTTATGCGCAGCTTTTGGCTATTAGTCGTTTCCATACATTGCTTTAATTAAAAAATAAGAAACACTGTTGTTGATAATCAGAAATCCATAAACCACAACTACCTAAACATTAATAAAGAAAAAACCCTGTTTAGAGTTCCGTACCCCAAAACGAAAAATCGGAACGCTTATATTATAGAATCACTTTGTTGTCCGTCTGTCTGTCTGTCTGTCAGTCAAAACCCTTTATCTCAAAAAAGGTAAAATTAAAATCTTATACTCAGATCTAGAGTCCCTTGAAGCTGTGAAAAAAATCAGACTTATAAGTTAACGTAAAGAAGATACGGTCGTTTATACCGCAAGAAACACATATTTCGACACTCAAAAGAATCAAAATAGGATACTTTCCGTTGATCTGGAACTATAAAATTTGGCAAGTAATATCGTCTTATACTACAAATACAGGGAAAAATCTGAAAACTATACACTTGTTATCAAATCATAAAAAATATAGTCTTTATTTAAAGTACGTAATCAATCATCAAGTTTGTACGGAACCCTCAATGAGCTAGTCCGACTCGCACTTATGCGGTTTTTTTTATAAAGTTCTATATGATTGAAACCAGTTAGATCAATTGTTTTATCCTTGAGAAAGCGGCGATAAAACTTTTAACCTTGAAAATCAACTTAAGGGGCTGGCATGAGCCAGTAATTCAATAAACATTAGACGTCATTCACAAGACCTTGACAGATTCCTTTTTTAAGAAATTGGGCTTATTTAGAATAAATAAAATAAAATCGACTGGCGGCGCTAGTTGGCTCATGTCAGCCCCTTAACATTGAATAGTAATAACAGTTTAATTTTGCAACCGGACCTTTTTTTATATTTTTAAACACGGACTACAAAAGTACAATCTGGAAATTGAAAAACAAAATTGAATAGTGTTTACATTAACTATTCTAGAGAATTTGATAAGAATTACAGAACAATGATTGGGGCTGTTTCAATTTAGACGGCTAAAGACAGACGAACGAAAACATACGAATACTTAAAAAGGCTTAAAATTTTACAGATAAATATACGGTACCAAGGTTCATCAAATTTATTTTATAAAAACCAAGTAAGTCATTTTGCAGGCAGTCGAAAACCTGTATTTATGTGTTTTTGCAATTTCCATATTCCAAATAATAAGCTATCTGATTTCCTTCATTTTAATGATATGGATAAGGTCAATAACTGACCTTATTTTAGATGTAAATGACGTATTAATTATGAAAGATATTTCAATTAGGTACCTACTTAAAATAAGTAACCTTGTCTTATCGCATTGTGCTCATTATTTTAAGTTGAAGATAGTACCAGGTGTTATCAAAATGTTCATGAAAAAATTAATTGATACGTTAACTCATTGTATATGTATCAGACGTAAACCTTACTGGCATATCTAAATAAGGGTATTGCTTTGTTTTCCATTATATAATTTTGGAAATTTATCTGTATGGAAATATCTGTCATCTGTCAGAAATTGTTACGAATAGACTTTAATTCTATTAATTATTATTATTATAAGAGTACCTTTAGCTGTTTCTAGCGCCTGTAAACATAAAATGTCAATAAGGCACAGTAAATTTCGTCTACATGACTGGTAATATTTACGATAATTAATTCATTTAAATTCAATAAAATGAATAGTTGTGCCTTAACTTAGTTTCGCGTTATTTCATGGGCGGGAAGGCTAAGATTTCCGCGCGTATACAATTTTATACTAGTACCTCTAAATTGAAATTAAATAGGTCTTTTTACTGATACTGATGTTGTCTTTTATTTTGATTTAAGTTGATTTGATTTGGGTCTTTGATTGTGTTTTAAATCAAAATCTTAATCAAAACTACCTGTGCGGTTATATTAACCACGTGGTACTCCGTAAAAAAATAACCTGTACCTACTTTAAAAATTAATGAAACGTAGTAAGATATTTTTTTACAATTTTTAATCAAAAGTCGGAAACTATGCGGCCTAAAAAAATGTTTAAGAATGTGCAAGCAGCGCTCTTTCATAATAATATGATACTCCATATCCCCGAGTAGCCTCACTTCGAATTTTTAAGAACCCTTTTCAGCCCTCGTTGCAAAAAATAATATCTTTAATTCTCTCTTATTTGTAAAATAGTTGGACAAACGTCATCTAAAACTATTCCAAATAATAAGTTGATAGCATCAGTAGTTCTCGAGATATCCAGTTGTAGCAGACAGACATACAGAGTCACACCAAAGGGGTTCCTTTTTACCATTTTGGTACGGAACCCTAAAAATTGTGTCTCTACCTTCAGCCGTTAGGGCTCTAGTACCTATGGCAACAGTTAATCAATCAATTTAGAGTTTTACATGTATTTGTATATGTAGATGTACTATTACAAATGATTCTTATCTAATTAATCTGCATAAAAATAGATTTGTGGTTACTTGTTTTATTGTGACTAATAAACACTAAACGCCACACCTATTGTTCTTTCAGTCACATTCGTTGTGGTGAGCGTTGTGAGCCACCATTTTTATCAATCTTATTCTTTATCTGCGCGTACATTTATAGTTGTTCCTATGTTTTTATTATTATTTTTGCATTGGTCGTCATGTTTCTTTTATTTTGAATTAGCGGCCGACCGCGTTTCCGACTACATGAATGGTTATTTTTCTTTCCCTTGGGGACAGTTATGTATTGTATATTCTGTGCTAATTTCCTTTTCTGTAAGTAATCAACTCAAATCAAATCAAATAGTTTATTGCATTCTAGTACCCCTGACAATGTAGGTATGCTCGTGAAGATCTTTTGAGTAGGACGTGAAATCGTAACAAACAAACAAACTAACTTTCGCATTTACAATATTAGTTAGGATTAGCATTTTTCAAATCTCTATAATAATAAAACATTATTTTCCCCAACCTAGTTTAGAATAACCTTGGCATAAGCCTTAAGTTATCTCAATGTAATGTTTAAAAACCTTATTTTAGTGAATTTAAAGGATGTCAGACACGGTTTATAGTATTAAATAAATTAGGCTACATAAACTAACATAGTGATAAAATGTAATAAACGTTATGTATAAAACATTAATAGACTAATGCTATTAAAACAATTATTAGTGTCAGTGTATGTATATAGGATTTAGAAGGGCTTTTAATAATGTAGTATTCATCTTCATCATCGCTGTTATTATTATTGCTGTTGTAATGGAAATAGTATATTAATACTATTTCTTTTATACATTTCAGATTTTAGCATTTGCAATGCTATTTTGATACAATACTAAATATCACTCGTATGGCATATTCTCGGACGGGAATCGAACTCGCGACCTTTGAATTTCCGGTCCAATGCGCTCTTACCGTAAGAGTGGGATACTACAAATTCGACAATGCCACTAGTGACTCGGTAGCTCATCAGTAAGAGCATTGGGCCGGATATCCAAAGGTCACAGGTTCGATTCCCGTCCGAGAATATGATCTGGTGCGTTGCGTATTTCTAGTATATTGTTTAGTATAATACTATTTCTGCTAATTTTTATTGAATTTGTACCTAGTACCTACTAGGTAATAAAAACCAATAAGAATAATGATTGCTTTACGGGTTTATGATTAAATGAACTTTGTTAATAATAGCCGTGAATCATAAAGAGTACCTACTTTGAAAATCTAGAGGTGTAAATTAATTTTAATTATATTATATTCATAAATAGTTATTTTGTAAAATTAATTGGATCGTTCATCAGTTATTTTCGCAATTTTCGCAAACAGTGTGAGTTGTGATTCCATATTTAAGTATGAAAATACTGCTTGAAATCAAAACCGAACTACATTAAACTAACAACAAACTAAAACGCACAAGTAAACATTTTTGTCAAATCATGATAAACTCTGCCTGCAAATCAGTGCACCTATTTATTTCTTGAGTGGATTTTGAAGTATCTTTATTTAAATAAGCTTTTATTTAAGAGAGCATGACCCAGTAAAAATATCTTGCCTCAGTTTTTTTATTCATGAATAGGTGCCTCAATAAATATATTTTGGTGTATCCTTTCTCAAATTCACTCTTCGCTATATCCATCGGTGAAGCCGGAAAAAATTAAGCTCTGCGAAAACTCTACCAATTATGCAAACGGCCGATCTGACACAGGCACTTTGCTAATAGGGCTCCCAATTTTCACATCTCCACCGCCCTATCTGTTAGATAAATTGGACAATTTTCACGAGATTTATGCACGACAAGTAGGCCAGAATATATTGCCAGATATAAATAAATACTTTTATTTTGTTGGTAAAAAAAAAATGTTATTGGTGAAACCGCGGGATGATAGTTAAATATTGGTAACGTTGGTATTTAAAATAAGGTATTATTTTTCGGTAACTACATAACTGTCGAGACAAACTGGGACAAATGAATTGACATGTTTCGTACGCAAAAACACGAAATCATTTTTACATTTTCGGAATCAGAAAATATCGAAAAAAGAAAGAAAACGTTTACAGCAACACATATAAAACAACAGTATAAAAGCAGACCATTGGACAAAGAAGAAGATGTAAATAAAAAGAGAGAAAAAAATCAGGATTAGAAAAAGCATTTTAAAAATAAACAAAGAGTATGAAGCAAATAGCCCCTGCTTTAGGCTTCAGCATAAGCTTCTATGGGTAATCCATCAGTTTTGTCGATTGAGTTTTCGAATTTTTCCGAAAAACAAAAACATATATATATTTTTTTATTTTTTTTATTTATAAATCTTTATTGTACATATACACAAAGTAAAGTAAGGACTTAATGCTAAAAGCATTCTCTACCAGTCAACCAACAGTAAACAGATAGACACGAATGCGGCACAATCAAAGAAAACTAATATTATATATTATATATTCCAGCCATTTCGAAAAAATTGTCACAAACGCGAGGTATACAGCTCACAGAGCTACTAGTAATATTATAATAGAATATAGTTACTTCTAAAATATTTATTAAATCTTCTGATATAAAGTATTTTTTGCCACAGCCTGCTGAGTTTGGTGCACGGGGCGAGCGAAACAAAATTATACACGGGCATTAGCAATTATACGTTCCCTGAAGATTTTATGTTTGGAGTCGCTACCGCTGCTTTTCAAATCGAAGGAGGATGGAATGAAGGAGGTATGTGCATGTTATTATGTTGCCTTTAATATTTGATCTTGTTTCCATCATTTCAGTTGACTTCTCTTCTGATGCAGGCGGGATTTTTGGCTTTTTAAATTTATTCATTTTATTTATGTCTTTTTAGTTATTATATTATTACGGATATGATATACCTTTTTGAAATCCTTATGATAAGCCAGCTACGGTTTTAAAAAGTAATCGTATTTTCTGTCAGTGAGGTGTGGAAGCTATGCAACGCAAATCCTACATTGATTCGGGACACGGCCGAAGGCGCACAAGGGTTTTACTGTAGCCGGTAGGCCTATAGCATCAACTGAGCGCTTTTATCCCCGAGTGGTTTCCACTGACGAGATCCCGCATAAACCTACTTCAACTCCACACGTTAGGCCTTTAGAGTGCCCGCATACAACCGAATTTTGTTATGACCGATTACCGGATCGGAGACTAAGCATTTAATTTTGTAGGACTGGACTTTTCTAACGACCCTACAGGGTTTCCTATGGGTGGATAAGGAGGATGGACCATAACCCACCACGCGGGCCCAGTGCGGATTGAAAGGTGTTAACGACTGCAAATGCAGCCGGGACCAACGGTTTAACATCCCTTCCGAAGCACGGAGGAGCTCAAGATAACAAATTTTTTGTCAATGTTTTGGTCAACGTGTCGCTCACCCTACGATAATAATTTATTTTTATATTATTTTATTGTATAATTAGCAGGCTTACGGCTAAATACTCAAACGAATTTTAAAGTTAAGGCCACCTTAAATTCAAAAAAATTGTCAGATATAACAGAAACTCAGAAACTGGCAGCTTCCTTAAAGTTAAGGGGACCTTAACTAAAGGTTTTAGCTATGAAGCCTTTGAGTAATCGGCCGTTAATATTGAAATTGAGCTAATATTGTGCTGTCATTGAGTTATTAACTTATTGAGATTAGAATTAAAATCCAGCCCAATCTGTTAAAAGTCACATTCAAATTTAAAAAATGGGGTTTGTTGAACATGATTACTGATTTAAGTATATGGATTGGAATTTATTGTTATTGGACTCAAGAGCAATGGAAGATCAATCATGTGCGGGCACTCTTAATTCATACCTATTTCAACTCAATGATATCAAAAACTTTTTTTTAATATCATTGTTTCAACTGTCTTATTTTAATACAGGCAAAGGAGAAAGTGTATGGGACACATATGTACACAACCATCCGAATTTCACTTTGGATTCTTCTAATGGGGATATTGCCGCTGATTCTTACCATAAATATGAAGAAGATATCGCAATGGTAGAGAGTCTGGGTGTCCAGTACTATCGCCTTTCGTTGTCATGGCCAAGGTAAGCAACTATAGCATAAAGTTTTGATGAAAAATGGTGACATACTTAGTACAATAGACGGCCCATTCCCGTTGTCACCCACTGGGGGGTATCGGGAAAAAAATTACATACTTTTTCCTATTTTTTTTTTGACTACGGACTTATGGACTTCGCCAAAGTTAGTTACAGAATGAAAACTTATAAGCAATAAACAAGAAAGCGACCTAATGAAAATTGTTGTAAAAATATTACGTCCTAGTTCGGGTTTTGATGATTTTCATTTAATTGATAATTATAACATAACCGCGGTGTTTTCTGGGCGATTATCTTGCCATAGAAATGTAAGAAAATATTACGGGAAAATGTCATGATTTCTAAATTGTGTTTCCAGTTTACTGTAATATGAATAAATTATGAATGATACACACACTGCGATAAAATATATGTGATTCGTTTAGTTAAAATCGGATGTCTAATCAATCACAGAGCGCGTTGCTGTAATTGATGACAAATAGTTCACGTAAAAATTAATGCTAGTTGCTAGTTTTGTATGAAAAAATGTAGTTGGCATTTATTTTGAATTGGGTTAGCATTTTGGATATTTTTTTATTTAATAGAACCCTAGAAAAATACTTTCTTAAGAAATAACATCACAAGAAGAGTTAATTATACTCAAATTGCAAATAATTGTGGTATTACGTTTGTATAGGAAGTTCACTGTCCGTTGGCCTCTTAACAGTGAAAAACATTTTTAGCATGAAGTGAATAATATAAGTTATATAGATAGTATTTGTCTTACAAACTAATCAGAAAGTTGAAGCCATATTGAAATTGGGAAGATAGGTTCAGCTCTTCAATAGCGGTTGGTTATCTATGTTCGTTACTACCAACTGAATAAAACTTTTGGCATTGATAACTGTCTGTCTCAAACTGTGCCCTATTAAAATATAATTGGCATGTCTGAAATAATATAATTCTTGCCCCCTTACTAATAAAGATTGTACAGCAGTATAGTTACACAATGGTTACTCTCAGTCAACTATTTTAGTTCGACATTAAAAAGAAAGGGACAAAACACTGTGTGACTACTATACAGCTGCTATACAATATTTATTACTTAGTTAGGGCGTTGGTCGAAAGACGGAATATAAGCACTGTACCAATCACGATAAATAGTCTTTGTGTCAGAGTGCGATGAAAAAGTAGTAGCTTGTAGCTTCATTATTCCCGTCGATAAAACTTATATTCTTTATAAAGAAAAATAAATCTGTGAACAAATTGATGATTAAGGCCCCTATATACCTCAAGTGGCGCCCTCATTTTAATTAATAAAAATAAATTTAATTAAAATGAGGGCGCCACTTGAGGTATATAGGAGCCTTAATTAAGAAACTCATTGGTAGTTTTCATGCATAATATGAATAGATGAATCATCTACTTATAAATTTAATTTAATGTAAAAAACCGTCTCATGATTTAATATTTATGAAGGTACTTTATGTTTAATGGAAAATTTATGATTACTGGAGAAAAACCATAATGGATTTGTGTGGTTTTACATTAAAATTCAGATTACTTACTCGTAAGCTTTGTTACGACCTGGGGCCGTACCGGCTAACGCAACGAACTTCGGAAAGTCTGCCGGGCTTCAAATTAAAACAGATAAATCGAGCCCCAATCGGGCCAAAATGGCGAAGTACCTCAATTCATAATGTCACACGAACATCGATATCTTCTAAATAACTTCGGTGAATAGTACAATACGAAACTCCTTACTTCGATTTATCTGTTTTAAGTTGAAGCTCGGCAGACCCGCCGAAGTTCGAAAAGTTAGCCGGTAGGGCCCCTGAGTGGAGCTGTGGTAAACATGCCGGTCTACCACGCAAGAGGTCCCGGGTTCGATTCCCGGCCAGACAGAAATCGAAATGATGAATTTTAATTTCTTTGACGGGTCTGGGTGTTACTATGTATAATATATATTTAAAAAGTATATAAATAGCAGGTATATCAGTTGTCTAGCACCCATAAGCTTTGCTTAGTTTTAGGTTAGATGGCGCTATATGAAATTGTACAAGCATTATTATTACTATTACAAACGGATCAGATTTATGAGAATTCTTATTTATCAAGTACGAGTACGTACCTACTTCTGTGTACAGCTGGTTTTATGCGTTTTTAACCCCCGATGCCAGATTGACGTATGTGTGTGTCTGTCTGAGTTTGATTCGGTTTTGTTTTAAAACATATTTTTTAAGTTTATTTTATGCGTCAAATATATTACTTTATTTTTGTATTTTGTTAAACTTAAAGCAATATCTTTGAGCTAAATTAAATAATTGATAATACGTAAAAATGTTGATTTAGTGTAATGTGTATGTATAAGATTCTGCGTATTTATATAACTTAAAAAAGTTATAAATGCATTTAGTTTAGGACTCCATTCTATTCTGTCAAATAGTTATCTTTCTTTATAACATCTGCATTTTAAACTTATTTTCCTATCATTCACAGAATTTTACCCCTTGGGACCGACAACCACATAAGTGAAGATGGAGTGCGGTATTACAGAACACTCCTTGAAAGTCTTATAACAGCTAATATAACACCTATGGTTACTTTATTTCACTGGGACATGCCTACCCCTCTAATGGATCTTGGGGGGTGGAACAACCCTAAATTAGTTGATTATTTTGAAGATTATGCAAGAGTTGCTTTTACCTTATTCGGAGACATTGTCAAAATATGGACTACAATTAACGAACCTCATCAGCATTGCTATAATGTGAGTAAGGCTTCCCGCCCACGAGCGATTTTTATCGCCGAGAATAGAACATACACAGCCTTACCACAAAACATTTTAAAACACTGTTTAATTTAAACACTATTTAAATATGATGCTGTCTCTTACAAACAATATTGTTAAAGAAGAAGTGACAGCATCACGTTAAGACAGTGTTTAAGTTAAACACTTGTTAAACAGTGTTTGTGGTAAGGCCGACAGAGTTCAATACGTAAAGTAGCTCAGCGACGAAATGACACTGACAACAGTGACAAAGGGTTTACTTAGTCAGCGACAAAAATCGCCGCGATTATCGCCGCGATGAACGCCGCGATAATCACAGCTACAAAAAGTCGCTCGTGGGCAGGAAGCCTAATAGTTTTGTTTTATTTAAATAATAATAAGAACATACTTTGCAGGTTTCAGTAAAATCGAATTAACTTTGATAGGTTAATTATTGAATAGAAAACATATAAGTAATTACATTTTAAGTTAAACCAGAAGTGCTTACCATTAACTTAGTAGCGTTACTATAAAACTAATAAACTCCAAGTACACCTAAATAAACATAGCGAATTCCGAAGAATGAAGAATAATAATATTGTATAAGTACTTTATGACTGTTTATAGACGATACGATAACAAAAAATTGAAGAAACGGGTTTTTCACACTTATAAGTATGAAGACTCGCAAAAAATTATTAAAAAAACTTACTTTTTAGTGAGTCACAGGACACATAATTATATTTTTCGTATTGACAAGTTTTTAAAGACTTTTATTTCAATAAATGTCGTAGATACCTACTGTTTTCTATTCATAGGTACCTAATTGACTTTTTGTTCACAATTACCAACAATTCAAAATATGAAACAAAGCAGTGTACGTTAAATAGTTCTCTCGAGTTCACAATGGGTGGCTCACACAATATCTGAAACAGAATTTAGAAGCATGTTGCGGTTCAAAACTTGAGATTTCACTATCTTGAATCTGTCAAGTTTCTTGGTGCTAAAACTGGTGCCTTAGAACTTAAGTGATTTAGTTTACTATGAATGAATTACATTTTGTGATTGCATTGCATATTTTACTCACACACGTATTGAAATCTAAATCGGTTTGAAGAAATATTTTCTCTACACTAAGTAGCCGAATGCTGTTTTTAGGTTATATGAGAAAGAGTCGATTATTACACGATAGTAAAAAAGGCAAACTCCATAATATTTTTCAAGAAAATATGATCAAAACATTAAAATTAAATAATACACTAGAATGCTTAAATCTCAAATTTTAAAAAACAAACAAAAACATTAAGTTACTCATACTAATTTGAAGATTGCGTAACTTAATGTTTTTGACGACTCGAACAAGTTTAGTGTATAGTGTGATTCACCAAAGTGAAAAACCTATCACGTTTTATTTAATTACTCACCTAAAGCACACCTTACCTACTTACCTATATGTATAAAAAAAGTCTGGAACCGGGGTAGGAAAATATAGACGATTCAAAAGTGCTTAAATATTAAGTTTATTTGAATAAAGAAATTTTGACTATTGACTATTGTTTAACTTATGTTCTGGCAAATAAAATTTTGATTTGATTTGATTTACCTACCTAAAATATTTTATTTATTAGGTAAACTGTATTGCTGCTACGATTTTTTTCTAATTTCAAGCCTTATACCGATACACAGAATATACAGAACATACATGGCGGGTGATTTTCGTCGTTTGACTCACTTAATTTTTTACTTTTTTGTTGAGAAATCAATGACACAAAGCATAATTAATTTTCAGATCTTACCTTTCCAAATTTTTTTTCAGGGATACGGTGGTATTTTTTTCGCACCAGCACTGAACGCACACGGTATTGGAGAGTATTTATGTTCGCACTACATACTATTGTCGCACGCACGCGCGTATCGTCTGTACCACAGAGATTTTCACCCTTATCAACATGGTAAGTAAATACACAATATACAATATCCTATACCTTATTATAAATGCAAAAGTCTCTTTGCCTGTTTGTCTGAAAAAACTTCACGACTAAAAAGGTAAACCAATTTGGATGAATTTGTTTAGAAATAAATTAGATAACCAAAATCGCGGGAAAAGCAATTTATGTATAATTGTTATTGATCTCGTGTATTAAAAGATATAATCACCGTGTTGCCATTATCTTGTTCGTGTGTTACAATAAAAAATATCTAATGGTATTTATATTTTTCCATATAAATTGCATTTGATATGGTCATAAAATAAATAATTTTATAACTAGGAAGTATTGTTTAATATAGGTATCGCTTATTGAAACTGTATTTAATAACAACTGACATTTAAATTCACGCTGTGTCTTGAATCATTATCCCTAGGAATTTTAGTCTGGTTTCCGGTTGAGTCATTTTACACAAGTGAACTTTTTCTGGGTATTCTATATCGCTTATTAGTGTTCCGAACCAAAAAAGTAAAAAATAACCCAGGCTTCGTGTTAATGGAACCGTAGTTCAACTGGAGATTGAACGGAGCTTGACCAGAGCCCGACCAAAGCTGGACTGACACGAAGTCATTTCGGGCTAAAATCAACCATCGCTTCTTTAGGCACCTTCCTCACCGGCTCGGTACGTTTTCGTTTTGGTACAAAATCGGCACAAAATCTGAGGGATTTTGAACCTTATACATAAGTTAATAATGTCACGGAATGGGATTATAGTAGTTTATGATACAAGGTTGGTAAGCAGTTTTAAAAATCCTTAACAACCGTGTGCTATACTACGTTTTTCAATATATTTGCGAGAAAACATTATAAGTACCTTCTGAAACAATATAAAAAACGTAATCAAAAACGCACGGTGGTGGCGTGCGGTAAAATCAACTTACCGCACGCTGTTTTGTCATCGGAAACACATATCTTTGAGCAACTGTATTGAAAATATTATTGTATGTTTTTTTTGTAATAGGCCCTGTGTACCGAGCTCATACAAAAAAAAATGCCGAAACAAAAACGTACCGAGCCGATCATGAAAGTGCTCTAGCCTTAGTTGGTCTCAAATAGAGTTCTAACTTCAAGCCTTATAGAATCACTTTGTTGTACGTCTGTCAGTTTTCGTAAAATATGTCCGTTTGCTATTTAACTATCAAAAAATTATATTAAAAGTTTATTTAAAGATCTATTCCTTTCGAATACCAAAAACTAATACTAATGGTATTTGTTTATTGCCGTTATAAAATTTATATTCCCAACGAATACCAAATTTATTAAAATTTTGTTTTAAATTTTGGTATTCGTTGGGAATAGAAATTTTATAGCGGTAATAAACAAATACCATTTGGTATTAGTTTTTGGTATTAGAAAGAAATAGATCTATTTAAAGCGCTATGTAGTTGAAATTATAACTACGTAGGTACTCGTTATCATCATTAGTACCGTTGGGGCAGTGCAATATACAGGCAAAGATAAATATTTAATCCAATAACTGTAAAATCAATGTTTGTATTTTATTCAATTTAATATTTTTATTGAATTGAATATATAACGCATTAAGCGTTACTATTTCGCATAAACCATTTAATTTTATACAATACTAAATTATTACATTTAATTTGGTTTCGTACATTTAATGGAATCAATTTCTTATTTCAGCATACACCGGGTTGAAATATTTTGTTAATTTTTACTTAATATTATATTTTATATTATAATGTTTATATTATATTATATATTTTACTGGATTTCCAAAGTTTACAAAGCTATTTCAAATGTCACGTTACAGGCATTTTCAACGCTGCGATTTATACAAAAATTATTGTTTTCTTACCTATTGAATTTGTAAGTTTTATAATTTATTTTTGTTTTGGCTTTGATTGAAATAGGGAAAATTGGAATAACTCTTGACTCCTTTGGCGCTAAACCAAAAAATGCCTCGAATCCAGAGGACTACGTAGCTGCAGAAGAGTATCTTCAAATGCATGTACGTACAAATATATTTAACTCACTTCTTAGATAAACTTAGGTTACAAAAAAAAATATACCCACAGGTTTCACGATTTTGATTTCGACAAAGAATTTTCAACGTTTTCTTTCATTCAAATTTCGTGATCAATTATTACTTACTGCTGCTGCTGGTGGTGCGTACTTATTTAAAACACTCAGATCATTTACTGGGCTTCAATTTTTTATTATCTATTATGGGAGATAAATTCAATTACTTTTTGTTTTTGTCCTTCAGCTAGGCTTGTACGCTCATCCAATCTACTCAAACACAGGCGATTACCCCGAATTCGTCCGTAGTAAGATAGACCACATGAGCAAGGAACAAGGTTTCAGTCGATCCCGCTTGCCATACTTTACTGAAGAAGAGGTTTGTATTATTGAACTATAATAGTTTTAAGATAGCCAATGAGGAAATTCCTATTTCAAAAATATCCATATGGAATACTTCCAAATGGAAGTACGTCCAGATTTAAACTATGGGGGCCTTCAAGTGGCGAGTGAATAGGTTACTTCTAGGCAAACGCGTTTCATCGTAGTCATCATCGCTTACCACCAGGCGTGATAGCGGTCAAGCGCTTGCCTATCTATTATAAAATATGGTATTGAAGTATTCCATTTGGACGTCTGTGCCAAATAGACGTCTCGTCAGTAGTTAGCTTTAGGTACATATTTGATAGTGCGTTTCGGCGAACATGAAAAGTACCTACGTGAGGAAATCTTTTTTTTTTTTTTTTTTTTATGCCGAAGACAAACGCTTTTACGCGCTTCCCCTTTTTTTTTTTTTTTTTTTATGCCGAAGAAAAACGCTTTTACGCGCTTCCCCTCCCGCAGGTGAGCGAGAGGGGGGTATGTGGGGCTCGCCAGGAGGGGACCGCAACATTCAGCGTTGCGGCTCCCTCCACGACTACCTCCCGTGATCCCACCCAACCAAGTGGTTCGGTGGGATCTCGGGAGGAGGGAATACCCACTAAAAAACTCCGGCACTTACCCTCTCGCCGCTAGTGCCGCCAGCCATGGGGCTGTGTGTGGGGGACCGGTGTGGCATTCACCCCAACGGCAACGCGGCCTGCCCGCAACCGGGCCTCCTCCGCCGGGGAATGGCCGGGTAAGTTTGGCCATTCCCCCCATTCTGCCAAGACCGTGCAAGGCCGACGGTGGTTCACCTCCCACCGCCAGCTTGGTCCTGACTGGGGGGACAGATGGTATGTCCCCCCCACCAACGACTCCCGCACTCTTCTCCTCACCGAGAAGAAAGGGGAGTGTCACAGGGGCGAACCCCCCTCGCACTGGGGATGCCGATCACTCGGACATCCCCTCACTACTGCCACAAATGGGGCGCACTCTCTCCGGCGCGCTGTCAACCTTGCTCCCGGGGCTTACGCCCTTCGTCAACGGGGGGTTGCACAGGCGACTGCCCATTTGATGGTTGGCCGGCTTTCCATTCGCAGTGCACACTAAGCACTTCGCTTCTGCTACACACTTCTCCGCCTTATGGCCCGGCTTTCCGCAATTGAAGCAGACGCTGCTCCTATCCACCTCTGTGCATCTCGGCTTGGTGTGCCCAAGCCCCAAGCACCTATAACAGCGAAGGGGGCGTTATATTTGCAGCTTGTCAAGGTCACAGACTGCCTTGGCCAGGGCTACTGGCACCCTCAACTTTAAAAATCCAGAGCCATCCTTCCGCTTCCTCATCTCAGTGGACTTAAACTGAGACGGGTCACACTCAACCTTCTCGGCAATGGCCAATACCACCTCTTCTCGTTGAAGCGTCTCTTCCAGGCCGGAGACCTGAATGTCCACCATCTTCTGCGGTCGGTTCACCACTGCGACATCCCCAAGCAGCTGCCGGAGCTTCTCAGCCAGTTTGTCAGCCTTGGCCTCGTCCCTCTCCTGTAGCTGGAGGATCCTTCCACCCGTCTGAGACTCCTTCATGAGGAATCCGCCATCTATTCCAATTTCGGGGAGGGAAATGTTCCTCCGCGCCTTCTTAAAAACTTCGGCATACGTTGCCCCCCCCCTCCACCGCCTCCGGCGATAAGGTGACCACCACCGCTGATGTTTTGGGAGGGCTGAGGTTCACCCTTCTTTGCTTCGGCTTTGGAGGACCCACTTGCTTAGCAGGTGGTGCCACCGGTACGGCTTTGGGTTTCCGGGGTACTCCCTTACGCGTCTGGCCGTCTGTATTGGCTTGTTGGGGCAAACCACGTCTTACAGCCGCCGAAAATGTGCCAGCATCTGACGCTGGCCTGTTGTCGACTTTTTCAGGTAACCTGGCCGTGGCTATTTGCCTCTCCAGGCCCTCCAATCTCTTGTTTATAGCCCCCGTCACATCAGCCACAATGGCGCTGCTCAGCCGCTGAAGACATTCCTCTGGGACCGTCAACTCAACGGGCTGCTCCTCCTTCGGTGGCAAAGACTCTTTAAGAGTGCGTATCTCCTCTTTGAGTTTGCGAACCTCGTCATTAAGGGTGCGTACTTCATCCTTGAAGGAGGCTACTTGCCTTCTCATCTTTTTATTCGAGTCTCGCTCTCTATCCAGCTCAATCTGTACCCCGCTAAGCTTGACCAGCCAGTCGTCATTCTGCTCTGCTGTTGTCTCCTTGATGACGTCAAAGAGGTCCTTGAGCCCGCTTGCGTTGTCAAGGACAACCTCCCGCATTCCCGGGAAGATTGCCGGGCTTGAGTCGACCAGGATGCGCAGAGAATGTTCCACTTTCTCATAGTAGAACTCAAGTCTCTCCGCAAATCTCTCTTCGTCTGTCTCGTCTGAAACTCCCGCTTCCTCGGCACTTTGTGAGGCCTTTTCAGGGACCTCAAACTTCTGCTTTTTCACCATCGGCGAATTTTTGGCACTGTTTCTACTCGGACCCGGTGCACCGTCCTGCTCTCGTCTACCATTTTTGTTACAATTTTTATTAAACTTCTTCATACTTAACCCACGAGTATGGGAGAAACGTCAGTCCACCCAGGCAGTCCCTGTACCCGGGTAACCCTACTACACCTTGGGGGGCGGGAGGTGCCCAAGGGTGGCGATCAGGATTGACTGCCTTTGCCAACCACCTGAAACAGGCTTCCGGTACCTCGTCCTCAAATACCGGAACTTTAAGGATTTTTTACAGAGGTTTACTCCTCACAGTCCCCATAAAGGCGACCCCCGTTCCTGCACAACGTACAGGGCTACGGTTTTGAGTTTTTTATTGGGGTTGTCTCCCCTTGGCCCCCCGAAGCGGGCCCCTGGTCCTGCACTACGTACAGGATAACAGGAGGGTCGGATTATTAGCCATCACAGTAAATGAGACCAACCGGAGTTGTTCGTCATTTACGGTGATACCCAGGGTGCACCGTCCCTCCCACTGCCTTTCCTAGTCCACATACATGGACGAAGAAAAGCAGTAGAGGGAACACGAGGAGGTTATCCGACCACGCACCCCACGCGCTTCCCCTCTCGCAGGTGAGCGAGAAGGGGGTATGTGGGGCTCGCCAGGAGGGGACCGCAACTTTCAACGTTGCGGCTCCCTCCACGACTGCCTCGTGAGGAAATCTAAGGTCGGCGTGATTTTCCATGGTTTCCATTGGTTATCATCATTCATGATTGATGAACTTTTTGAATAGATTTTTTTAAGATTTGCAACAAGAAATAGTTTGTGATCGTACTTACATATCTTAAAATGCTGGTCAGATCACTTGGGCGTGTATAGAAATCTGGATCTCTTCCATTCACTCCCTGGATGGCCATCACCAGATCACCGCTCGGTCAATCCCTGGCGGTCCTTAATTATGTGGCCACCACTATATATAAGATATCCTGTAGTATAGTCCTAATAACTTCACACTCACCACATTAGTAACTACATTGTACCCGTGCGAAGCCGGGGTGGGCCGCTAGTATATTATATTTTATTTCTCTTTCTAAAATATATTGTATATCGTATTAAAAACATTTGATAATATTTCAGAGAGCTATGTTAAAAGGAAGCTCCGATTTCTTTGGATTGAATCATTACACAACTTATCTGATTAGCCACTGTTGGGATAAATCATGGCAAATACCTTCGATGGATCATGACAATGGAGTTTGTTTGGACCAAGATCCAAGTTTGCCAAAGCCGGGAACTGAATGGCTAGCAGTAAGTACAAAAACAACATCAAGAAAATAAAGCTTACTATATCACATTTCTTAAAATATAGATTTTTTTTTTCGCGATTTCAGAGTTGGTCCCATATTAAAAGTTGTTCAGTTTGATGGTCCCTGGATCTACTATATTCGGCATTGGGGGTATTTTTGTAATACCTTGTAAATATATAGTATTTTTCCGTTATTTAGTTACCATAGTCTACTTAGTTTAGAACAAAGTGATTGGGGCGAGTGCGCCAATAGAAAAGTAATTAACAGCCAATAACATTTTGTTAACACGTTTTTTTTTACGCTACGTTTTTTATCTATAAAAAACTAAAGTCGTATAAATACTTCCACTTTGTTTTTGGTCTAAATTTTTGTCATGTTTAAACTGTTTATCATTACGCTTTTACTCGCAAGGATAACAACAAATTAGTCAACGAACCTGTCTCCAACACCACGCAACCATCGATATCCTACATAGGTCAATAACCTGTCTTAAGTAAAATTTGCAATGTGGCTACCCTTGTGATTGTTATTTCATTATTTCCACTTTCAATATATAATTTAACAGACTTTATATTCATAAGTGAAAAGCGTAAACTAAATAAATTATGAAAATTCGATCATGCTTGTCACTCATGTGACGCTCTGAATCACTTACGTAGACTTCAGTTTGGGTAAAAATATAATTCGTCTGGTTGTTCTCCTCTATGCAGGGCCCTATTTAATAAACGTGACAATTTGTCACATGTCATGATAATTCTATATCCATTGCGTCAAACAATTTGAAAATAGAACAAACTACTTGTGAAAGATGGACTGTATGCTGGTTAATTAAAAGACGGCTACGTAATGGAAATAAATTTATGATATAAGGCAACAAAACAAAACTTTTAAAACACAAATTATCACAACCAAAGCAAAAACACAAAAGCAAAACGCCGACATCAAACGTGACAGATTTTAACCAAAAACTAAATTACTATAAAAAAGGTGCCGTTATGCACACTACTCATGGCTACACCGCAATGTAAACCAATTTGTCATGACAATCGACAAATTGTCACGTTATTAAATAGAGCCCAGGTTTTTTTTTCATTCGATCCCCGTGAAATTTTGTGAGCAGGTTGTATAAAATCATATGGAATTTTTCATAGATTCAGTTTTTCTAAATTTTTCGAAAAGGTGGACATGTGAGGACAAATCATATTTCAGCCATTTCGAAAAATGATGGTTGAGGGTCTACAGCTCTGTAGAGCTACTAGTTTTAAGTATCTATATTTTACGAGTTATTTCAATAATTTCGCATCTTGTGGTGTTGTGCGTTTTGTGTGTCCCTTTCTCACGCGAGCTTTCATGTATATTTTTATCCGTGTTGTTTCGCTAGCTGCCCCCTCTTCAAGGTAACAAGCATGAATTCAATTGAATTTGTTCAGAAGCTGGCGAAATCGACTTCACTCATTTACACTAGTCATTAAGCCGAATAGCACTATGCATCCGAATTCAGATAAACGATCTTATGTAATACTTACCAAAATGTGACAGTCCATTACACAAAGAATATAATAATAATATTTATTCCCCAGGTATATCCTGAAGGCTTCCGGGACATACTCAATTACATAAAGAAAAATTACGGCGAAGTGCCAATCATAGTGACCGAGAACGGATTGTGCGACGGCGGGCAGTTGGAGGATTTCGAGAGAGTATCATATTACAACAAATATCTGTACCAGCTACTCCTCGCAGTGAATATAGACAAATGTAACGTCATAGGCTACTTCGCCTGGACGCTAATGGATGACTTCGAATGGGGGGATGGCTATGTGTGAGTAAAGAAAATTAATTAACACTAATGAATCAAGGCTGCAAACTAAACAAAAAAACGATACGTCTTGCAGTTTGTCTCTTGGAGATAATTAAGGAAATAATGATACAATATTATATTACAGCATAAATAACTGAACATTTTTGCTGAGACTTTTCTATAAAGATAACCGCAAGGTAACAGGAGACTGGTATTAGGAACAAAGGAAAATAACAGCTTGCCATACTTTTTTTTGTATGCCGCAGAAAAATGATCCTAAATCGCTACCCTGTTTGTCAGACCATCGAAATACTACAACAACACTAACAGATAGTTACTACTATTACATTAAGTTGAGAGTTACAAGTTTTGATCTATGTTCGCAGCATGACATAATTATGAAGACAATTAGGCAGAGCAATTAACGATTAGTAATAAAAATTACAGTTTCAATTTATTCTTTAAAATTAAGTAACATTGAAAGTAAAGTGAGGTACAGTAAAATGTCGCTGGCCCCGGGCAACAAAGCGGTAATATCAAAAATCAAATTTTACAGGAGAAATAAAAGAAGCTAATTTGTTAATAGTTCAGCGTGCAGTTATCCAAATGGGGCGTTCAATGTGTCAAATGAGAGCTAATTTTTTACCCATATAACCCCTACAAAATTTGGTATTATTTAAATATTTAATGAAATAATTGATAAAATGTATAATACAAATTATAGACGTTACCGTTTCAATCGCAACGTCTTTAACGGCTTTATAAGCACACCGACTACTCATATTCACAAACGTAAGTATTTACTACGACGTAATTTTTTTCTTTAGCTCTCAAGCGTATCAGACGATTACCGCCTTGTTCCGGGAACTATTTAGGCAAAGCTTTGCTGTATCATCCACTAATTACTTCGTATGAGGTGTTTACAGTTTATTGATTTATAACTTTTATTTTAAAGAACGCGGTTAAATGTATTATGGTTTTTCTTTTTTTAGATGTTTAGAGTAAAGATGCTCACTGGTTTTTTGTATTTTGTTTCTTAGAGTAATGCATTAATACATAACTTAGTAGTTAGTTATTTTCCGTACAATAAAGTTGTAAATGTAATTTATTTCATGGAAATATGTATAAAAAATCTGAAAAAAATAAGAGCGATAGATTGATACTCAGAGAAGCCAAAAATCAAATAACATTAAAAAGGCGGTAACCAGCGGTTACCGCTTTGTTGCCCGGGGCCGGCGATGTGATGAGTATAAAACTTTTTGTAGATTTGATCGAAGCAAACTATATTTACTAAATATATCTAGAGATTAGAGATTCAGAAATGGGCAATTGGATTCGTTACTTTTAAAATTATTCGAACGATTATTTCGTTTCAAATAATATTTGAATAGTTTCATAACATACATTAATTGAGTAACATTCTAGTTGTTTGTTTAGTATGTATGTCTGTATTTATCAAACGATGAACTGAATGGTGTTTTGCATGAGATGACGTACTTGGTGGTCATTAATATTATTTATGAACCACAGCCCATTACCGATTAACTCCCTCGCTGCGTTAAGATTTTCTAAGTAGTTTTAGGTAGTGCGCTGGAGACCTATTATGACTCGCAGTTAGACTTAACTTCTGTGCGTCTGAGACCTTATCGATGCCATAAAAATATTTATATCTTACTGAAAAACAAGAGTATCGGTTTGTAAATATCTTGAGGTCTTATTAACTACTTACTCTATCTTAATATAGGTTCGCACAAAGTTCTGACAATGATATAAAGAGTAAATACAAAAATAATTTAAAGTATCGATTCCATCTCACAACGCAAGAAATTATGACATATTTTTTATAAAAACTAGTGATGGGAATAGTGAAAAAGGCAAAATTATCTATAACATGTTTTTTTTTTATAAACGAAATGCTTTTCATTAAAACATGGTAAGCAAATTGTTTGTTTGCATTTAATGCAATAAGTGATTAAAGAGCGGCACCCGCACCGCCCGCGCACCGTTCCATGCGTCTACTAGGCCTGTAACTTAGGAGATGCGTATATAAGATCTCCTGTCACACTGAGTTAATCAAATTTCAACTCGGTACGTTAGGGATCTAATCGGTCTCCAATATATTTTATTTTAAGAATCAGTTACACTTCAAGTGAGAATTAAAATAATATATATTCGTCTCTTTCCTACGCTTAGAAACAAACAAGAACAAGATATTGAACCCCGCATAGCCTGAAAGTTGCGTAGGAGATTCTTTATACACCCTAACGCATGGAACGTGTTAAAGAACATTAAATTAAAGGATTTTCCGCAATGTTTATTTTATGATGTTTTAAAAATACAAATTACAAAATCATAATCAATGTGCAAATAAGTGGTACCTAATTGCTTTATAAATATGTATCACAAATTATTTTTGTCGTGCCGTGTCTCACGATCAACAGTAGCAATTATAGAAATAGGAATCGTTGATTGGATACCTGCTGAATATTTGAATATGATTTTCACAAAGTTGCGAAACAATGTTAATTACATTGAAGGATCAAAGCTACGCCAGAATGGTTTTTATCGCAAAGGAATAAGGGAGTAAAAGAAAAGTGTTGGTGAAAAGCCTCTGTTGCTCATCTTTAAAAACAATGATATCGATTAGCATTGACCTAAATATGAGGAGGGTTATGGTAGTATGACTATGAATATTCTATGAGAATTTCCCAAGGCCTGAGGGCCTACTACGAAAAAAGAGTGGCTATTATCAGACGATGTTTGTCGTTAATTTACTTAATTTTGGACCTTATTATTAAGCCAATAATGTTACGATACTGAACAAACTTTTTCGTAATATGGTATTCGGAATCGGCGCTTCTAGGAAAAATCGCAAAAGAAAATCGACTGGGAGCATTTTTATGTAGTTAAATAATAATTGCGGCATTTAGCATTAGCTAATTTGTTGGCATTTGAAAATTTACAATTAATAGTAGGTACTGTGAAGGTGTGGGGGCGTAGATATTAATAGAGGTATTTAGTTTAGTTCCACGGTTTTTTATAAGATTTTTTTTATATAATTATTATAATCAAGACTGGCGACCGTCTACGCCCGTCTATGACCGTCTACGCACGGCGCACTCATCCTAAACCGAATCCTTTTTTTTTTTTTTCAAAACAATACAAACTAAATGGCCAGCTAGCAGCGCAGTAACATATTATACGTTCTCCACGTACTGACTGCGATACGAATTTTTATTAGCATTTTAGTAAACGTTACTTCAAATCATAATTGATTTTCAGTCCTTGAAGTTCATCTGTTTAATGAACTGCCTCACTCTGCTTACTCTGGAAATAATTTCAAGTAGAAAACCTAACCTAGTAGGTACTTTGATAATCCTTATTAGAGTTTTAATAATAACGATCAGTGAAAGGTTTCTATCAACTAACGAACAAAAAAAATATACTTTCTATTCAATTGAAAATTGATATATTATTTAGCCTAACTTTATAAGAATAAATAACTGATATTTATTTGAGGTTTTAAAGTTGATTCTGTTATTTCCATACTTTACTAATTTACATTCAGACAATACATGTGTGTGAAAAACGTTTCAAGGTTAAATAAACAAAAGATTACGAAAAACACTTTCAAAATATTTTAAATATTCAAATATGCATAACTATTTATGTGCATCCATCGATCTCTTCTATTATGTACACATTTGGTTTTATAAAGAAATCTTGTCTATCAAATCAATATTTTATTTATTGACAGTATGTTTGTGTCTATAGAAATTATGATTTGCGGATATTATCTTCACAGTTCCCTTTCATCTTCAAGTTTCAATTCGTCTTGTGTCAAACTTTTTTGAGAAGATACTGAGGGCTTGCAGTATTGCCTTATTGCCATACCTTGGGGCATGCCTCTGTTGAAAGCACAAGAGAAATAAGCGACTGTGTGAACACTATTAAGGTGCGTACAGACTATATAACATAACATGTTATACAAGATAGTTAAATAACATGTTCCAGATAATGTGGACACTGAATGTTATAAAACATGTTACAATATCATTGTCGCGGCGTCCAGCCTCTTTCGACTAGTGACTGACAGGCTGACAGACATACGACAGAGGTTGACAGGGATGTCCTACCGGAGAGACAGACAGATGACTTTCGGGGAACGGACGGACGGGAAGACTGAGGACTGACCCCTGACCCGCAAACCGACAACTATGCCAGAATAAACATGTTATTAATATGTACAACAGTGTTACTGTACGAATAGCACTGAAGAACGAGAAATTACAATAGTTATATAACATTGTTATTTTATATTATTATTCATTAGAATGGTACAGTATTGTTTTATGTTGCAATGTTGATTAACAAGGTCACATAATGTGGACGTGTTATAAAATACAAGTTATATAACATGTTACATAGTCTGTACGCACCTTTAGGATAAGAATAGATATGTCGTGCGTGATGTTAATAATGATATACTAATTTCGCATACGTCACAGTAGGCGGTTTCTGCGGGAGAGACCTGTCGCACAGTCTGATGTTATGGCAGCCAATAGAGTAAGGTTGTGGTCCACACACAGACTTTATATTTTAGTGTTGTTGTATGGTGCATCGTCGAGCCACAGGCGTAAAATTGACACGTTCTCTGTTGTAGTTATTAATTACAGTATGTAATGACTAATGACACCGTGTCAGCTGCGTCTCACACACTTTGTATGAATTATTGAACCATGACTGTTGTACAGCAGGCTTGACATAACCAATTTTCAGCAAATTTATTTAGGAAACGGCAAGGTCTGACCGAGACTGACAAAATAAAGGAATTAGACGATGCTGGCACAGAATAACGTGACCGGATTACGAACGCGAGAAAACAAAAGAAACGAACGGTATAAACGAAAAAAGAAATTACTTTTGAGTCAGAAAAGTTTAAGCAATTTGCCAAAATTCGAGACAGGCCGATTTTATTTGGTTCATTACTAATCAAACGGCAAAATCAAAAAAAATTGGTAATCTCAGTTGTGTCTTTTTACTGTTCCGTTTATTAATGAGCTGGAATGTCATTACTTTTTGGTGAAAATGTATATTTTGGCGAACAAAGAATAATTTTCCCAGCCTGTGGTTGTGTATGATTTATTTAACTAAAGACATTCAAAACTTTTTTATTATTTCCTAACGTATTTTAAAACTACACTTATGACCAAAAATATCGATACCTACACTGTGATTTATATACAAACATGCTCAATTCACACTCTCGTAAATAAAAAAGTACTTAACTACATGTATTTTTGCATTGACTTTTATGTCGATGGATAGACCAATGATCGTTTTACAAAAGATTATCTATTAAACATACAAAAAAAAAATAACATTGATTCAAATTCCAAACAAAGTTGTATGGAATGAGAAAACCGGCAATATTTTTTCTTTTTTTAGGAAATCAAGAGGTTGCTCAGCTTGGAACTAAACTATTGTGTTAACTAAATTTAATATTGTTCATAATTAATTTTTAAATCTTTTTTTATTTCAGAACTAAATTTGGACTCTTCCATGTAGACTTCAATAGTCCAGAGCGCACAAGAACACCAAAACTGTCAGCTGCAAACTATGCACAAATAGTGCGGACTCGACTCATAGATTTCGACTTCATTAAAGAAAAGTCCATATACCAGTCACATATTACAAATACAATATAGACAAAATGGAAAATATAATAGAGAAAAACAATGTGTAAGGCAACAATATCACATGCATGAAATGTCAGGAAGTGTAGTAAAATAAATAAAAGAAAGTGATGATCAAGAGATAGCTTGAAAGAATTACCCAAGCAAGTGTGCCAAATTGTGATTGGTGATTTTGTTTTGAATCGATTCGGGAAGCTCACACTTTCATTACATATTATAAAACAAAGTCCTCCGCCGCGTCTGTCTGTCTGTTTGCGATAAACTCAAAAACTGGTACTCTACGGATTTTTATGCGGTTTTCACCAATGGATTGAGAGTGAGAATGTGATTCATAAGGAAGGTTTAGGTATATAATTTGTCAAGGTATTGTGTAAATTAGTTGAAATATAACGATAATTGTTGGAAGTGAAAAAAGTGAAAAAAGAGCGGAAAAAGTCAAGCCGCCTGGGAGCTTTCGTCGAAAACGCTGCGTAGTGACTTATGGATGAGGTTTAATGGATGCTTAATATATCAGCAGTGAACCTAACTAAAATAAGAAGCCACTCACTATTAATAAGTTTACAATATAGGTACTGAAGTTAAGAGAGTGAATAACTGACATCGAGCAGTGTTGTGCTTATTTACCTTTGATCACTTAATCACAGGTTCAAAAACCACCAATCTTACTAGTCAAAGTGAAACTACCAATTAAGAGACCGAGGAACCACTGTTCGTCGGACTCTTAATTGGTTATTAAATAACCACGGAAGCTCACTCGCTTCCCATACAAACGTAATACCAAAATGATTTACAACTTGAGCTTATTTAACTCTTCTTGTGATGTTATTCGGATTAAGACAGTATTTGTCTAGGTTTCTATTAAATAAAAAATCCAAAATACCAAACCAAATAAAAAGTTATACGTTTTACAGTTTTGTTTAAAAAAAAGTGGCATTTATTTTGAACTGGGTTATTATTTTGTTTTTTTATTTATTTAATAACCCTTTATTTATTAACCCTAGACAAATACTCTCTTAATCCGAATAACATCACAAGAAGAGTGAATTATGCTGAAATTGCAAACCATTTTGATATTACGTTTGTATGGAAAGTTCGTCGGACTCTTAAGGTAATATTTTTGAATACAGTTTCAAATCGATTCATTTGTTTCAATCGTGAAGAAAACACCTATTTTTTGTTTAGATTGATAGTAATTATAACAGCCCCATTACATGTAAATATTTTTTACATCATTTTTAAAATTACTGTTGATGTCAATATTTGTTTACAAAACTGACAATATATTTTTAATGAACTCAAGTGAAGTTTTATTTTTTCTAAAGGTGAAATAGTCTCAGCACTACCTAAGTAAAGGTATTTTTCTACTGTTTATCCTCCAATGTGATTTTGAGTCAGACATTATTAATACTCCGACAGACAAGAGTGAATAGACTAAATGACATTATAAGCTTTTGTGATATGTTGACTAACCCTCTATTTTTTATATTTCTTCCAATTTCATTAGGAAACTCACTAGCCATAAAAAATAAATTTTCAATCTTGAATTATACTGCCTTATGAATCAATGGGGAAAATTTTTAAAGAAATAAATCTTTAATTGTGGTTTTAAAACCCCACCCGACTTCACAAGACGTTTTTAATATTAGTTTAGTTAGTCTATGCAGATTTAAAAAAAAAAATTCTTTCTTTTTAGAGCCGTTTATCAACTACTCATCACCTTTTACAAAATTACTGCTTCTGCTTTCCGATGCAGCGAAGTTATTTTTGAGGAGTTCTCCTGGTACCTCATCATCAGCTCCATTTCACCATATTATTATGCATTATGATGAGCATAAATTGTTGAGCAACCATGTTAAAGTAATCGTATCTTACCCTAGTTCTGATGACCATTTGTGGTCTTCATCATCAGTTCCACTTCACCAAATGGTGCTTTTCAAGAGCCAAATGCACGAGTTACTTAAGAAAGTACCCAAATTGCTATAGGTGTGACTATAATATTTAAAAAGTGTCCTTGATTTCTTCAAGATCCCATCAACAAATAATGTACTGATGATAATGGGACCATTTTGGAAGTATACACTTTCAAACAAAAAAATAATTTTCCAAATCGGCTCAGCCGTCTTCGAAAAATCGAGTAACTTACCTAAAAAGATCCGACGGACTGAGAATCTACTCGTTTTATTGAAGTCATTTAAAAAGAGGGAAATCACAAAAGTTTAATGTTTGATTGAGTGCGTTAATGACGGATCGATAAAAGGAAAAACGATTACAATTTTGCTTATCATACGAGGCGAATGATCGGAGCGACATTGTAGAATTAAGAAGAACCCCAAACCGCAGAAATCATTGAACTAATAAACTAAAGTCAAAATGTATTTGCTCGCACAAATATAAACGCGCTCGTACCAAATATTTATTTTAATACTTCTTCACTAAAAGTAGTTTATATCAAATAAAATATAATTCAAAGGCTGTTAGCAGTAGCTGTGATAATCCGCTTTGTAACTTGGAGGCACGTAAATGGAATCCTCTTTACATTGTTATTAGAAACTACAGAACTTTAAGAGACACAATAATTATCACAATATTTACCCTAGTAGGAATACATATTGAACGAAAAGAGACGTACCTTTTTTTTTGATTACAGTGAGGGTAAATACAATCTTTAGGTATACCAAACGGCATGTTGGACTCGGTCAGCGCGCAGGAAGCCACTCCTGGGCTGTCTCTCGCCGCCCCCGGCGTCCCCGTCGAGCCTAAATAGTAGGTTTGGCGGGGGAGCCGGGGGGTTTAGGCTCGGCGGGGGAGCTGGGGGGTTCTTACCTCTCCCCAGAGGGGGAAGAGGGAGAGAGCCCTCTCCCAAACTCCCCATAAGGTTACCTACTCAGGTAGGCTGACCAGATGGGGTGGTCGAGAGGAGGCACCACTACCAACTAAACCCCTCACTACTAGCTCTCTCTCCATCAACCAGTCAAAAAGAGACGTACCTACTACATTCATAATTATTATAACAGCCCAATGCCACCCACTTCTATTCATAGGCCTCCCCTAAGGATCTCCACAACGATCAGTCCTGAGCTGCCCGCATCCAGTGGCTTCCCACGACCTTCACCAGATTGTCGGTCCACCTACACTAGTCGGGGGGTCTAACCACGAAGCTTCGTCTAGTGTGCGGTACCCTGCTATATTGTTCGTGTTTTTGTGTTATAACATTAGCCAAATGTTTGTAGGTACCCTATTATATTGCTTTGAGCGACCTAATAAGGAATAAGAAATATAGTTTAAAAAAGTAAAGACCAGTGACACACTATCTATCATATTGATACTACCTAGGTACATACCTACATAGTAATGAAAAACCAAGAGCTTCTGTGAGGCTTATCATTCTGCCTAAGACTTAGCCATGATTAAGGTGTTATTGGCATTAAGCAAGCAAAAACAGTATTGTTTTTTGGAGTTCAACACTTGCTTGAATCTTGAATACAAAAAACGGGTAACTTTTATAAACGGAATATTTTCATGTTAATAAATTAAATCAAGCTTGTTATAATTGTCGACAAGTGTGTTTTTGTATTACAATTAAATCGTGACTGGTCGACCTTTGAGGACATAAATCAGGAAAGACATTATAGACAACATAAGTCTATAGATAGTATACAGTAGTAGTAGGTATAGCATACCTACATTTATTAAGCCGGTTTTACACGGTTCAACCAAATTGATTCATTTTGGTTGAAAGTAGCAGAAATGTATGAAAATTCTGTAATGTATAATTCACTTGTAGGTTTACATGATTAAATTTAATTATTTCATCCAAAACGGTAGAAATGAACCGTCTAATATCAGCATTACATCATTACAGAAAAACAAAAAACGAGTGGTGTTTATTTTGATACTTCGTAGTCGAAGCCAAACTTCTGTGTGCGCTAACCAAAACCATGATTCGGTGTTGTTTCACGCACGATCTAACTCCTGAGGATGCTCCGGGTTGGGGCCAAACACGTGTAGAGTAGTCTAATTGGTGAAGGCCTGTCGCTGTCATGCTAAATGCAGGTATTGTGCACTGATATTTTTGTGGTGTGCATGTCCATTTTTTTGCGGGCGGGCGAGCGGTGCACCCTGCATATTTTTTTTTTGCGGGAGTAAGCTACATATATTTCTCTTTTCACAATGGTTTGGGACTTCTGCCAAGTGACGCCTGATTCAATCAAATGAAGCCAAACTTGTTAATGCTAAACTAACTTAGCATAGCTTTTGGTCTGCAATCGGTATAACTAACGATACAATGAAGAAACTGCTGCGAACATAAAAAGCAGTCCAGTGGCCCTACCATGAGTTGATACAAACTGTTTACGTTGCCGTAAACTATCGGATATACTGCTCATAGTAAATACAGGTGAAAGAGAGAAGACGATAGTTTACGCTAACGTAAACAGTTTGCATCAACTCATGGTAGGGCCACAGTTCCTGAAAGTGAAACAATACCCCTGTTTTGAGTTCACGCAAATAATGCTTATTTATTTGCACATAAAAATAAATGACGGTTCCACAATATAACGTTCAATCGTGGGCCACAAAATAAATACCGAAAAGCCATAATAACTGATGGTACGGAACAGCTGGAACTCGGAACCTTTAATGCGCAGTTACTTTAAAATCATAACCAGTTTTAATATTATTTGCAGGGTGTTTGAAAATGGCGTTATACAACATGTTACAAAAATACCCCTAATGCCGAATATGGTGTATAGGGACCATCAAACTGATCAACTTTTACTATGGGACCAACTGTGAAATCGCGAAAAAAAAACAGCTGTTTCATACAATTTGATATTTTCGATACCATATTCGGCATTAGGGGTACTTTTTTAACATGTTGTATAGCCAATGACATATAAGGTACCTGGCATACAACCTCGAAAAATCATTATAAACCCTGAAATCACCACTATTTTTTTTTCTTGTTATGATAAACTAGAAATTGGGAACCCTAGACTGAAATTGTGTTTTGATTTTGCCTATAGATGGGATTGACTATCGTAAAAAGTCTATTTGCGTCTAGGGTTGTCACTTAGCAATTATCCATACAAATAAAAAAACAAAATTTCTCAGCCTTGTGGTTGTTATCAGGGTTTATACCAATTTTCCGAGAGTGTATGAATGGTACACTATCTACTATATTCAGCTTTATAAGGCTTTTTCCAAATACCCTGTAATGGTAAACAAGGCCAATGTTGTGCTTAATCTAAAAAAAACTTGTATAATATTTGATACATACCTTAGAAACAATTTTATTATGTATATAGGTACTTTACCATTTTCTTATTGAAGATTCTCTTCTTCAATGTTCTCAGTTGCCTCTTCAAAACCTCTATTAAGATCATTATGAAGAATATCTTGAAATCTGTAAATTAATTCAGATTACAAGACAGCTAAAATGAGCATTAGCTTAATTTAGCTGTCTAGACATAATAATGAACCGAAACGAATCTTAGGCGTAAACAATCCATTTAACTGTACACCTAACATTTCGAAGATAATTATACTACACTTAGTTCGATGTGAATGTGAGACACATTGTAAATGAGATACCTATATGTATCATACGGCACTTTAATCGAAATAGGATAACGACAGGTTAAAACAAGATAGGACAGCGTCAATGCCAGGTTGTGGTATCTATTTAATATGTAATTAATGCGAATTACTTAAAAGGTAACACAACAAATGTAGTTGAAAGCGAATAATTCCTTCATCTATATATATAAAAGGGAAAATCACTCACTCACTGATCACGAAATCTCAGAAACTATAAGTGCTAGGAGTCTCAAATTTTGCATGGGGGGCTCCTATTAGGGCGTAGCTGCTCAATAAGACGGGATTTTGCGAAATTCAACCCCTAAAGAGGTGAAACAGGGTGGCAAAGTTTGTATGGGAGAACGCGATTCCTTGGCCCGATTAAAAAGTGATAGAAAGCTACTTTTGGCGTGCTTGACGTCGACGTCGGAATTGAAACTTCTTTGTGCATTTGATTGATTAATGAAGAAAAATAAATATCATATGCCATCTCAACGTAGTATTACATTCTCTTTGGTAATTTCCCCTGAGAGTAGGTAGAATGCATTTCATTGAATAGTACCTATGGCGTTATGTTGGCAGTGCTGTCATTTTTCCTTATTGCGTTGTAATTAGGTGCAAAATTATTCCATCTGATTATCAGATTAATTTTGAAAGAATATAATATCCGGTCAAGTCGCCTATGCTAAGACAATTAATAAAGCACAGGTACAAAGTTTAAGAGCGGCTGGTGTAGATCTGCGCAGTGATTGTTTCTCCCATGGCCAGCTCTAATGTCGCCTGCTCGAGAGTCAGCTCGCCGAATAGTCTTTTAATTTTGCAGCCGGATCAAATGACTACTCACCAAAGTTTCATCATAATCGGATAAATTGGTTTAGAAGTCCCGCCGTCTGTACACTATGATCTTTTAAACTATGCATAAAAAACCGCAACAAAATCGGTTCATAAGTTTGGGAGCTAGGTTTGCCTCAAACAGACAGACACACACACAGGTAAAACTTATAACACCCCTTGCGTTAGTTGTGTACGTCGTATATACATATAGTGGTGGCCACATAATTAAGGACACAAGTCGATATTCATACAAACGAATATAGATATCCTGTAGTATAGTCTAATAACATAACACTCACCACATTAGTAACTATATTGTACCCGTGCGAAGCCGGGGCGGGCCGCTAGTAACTTATAAAGGTAATGCTTATTAATTTTAGGAATTTAACAGGTAGGGTACACGCTTGGCCAGGGTCCTGTCACCATACATACTTAACTGGTGACTCGTGGCACACAGTACTTACCGCGCGTCACGGCTCTCGTTGTGTGCCCGTGTTGAAGCGGCGTCAAGCGCTCACGATAGCTGATAGTTGTTCAGTAATAATAAGTATTTATTTATAATTATTATATTACATACTTTGAATAATTCGTAGTAGTTGTTTTTACGTTTATTTTTTGTTTTTATTATTAACTGATATTTTAAGGAAGCGAATTTGTAGGGATTCTAATTTTTTATGTGTGTTGGGTGAGTTTAACTGGAACTATCGCGAGCGTATGACATAACAGTAGTATAAGCATTTTAAAATATTTATGGTATTTTATATTTAAGGTGATAGAATTTATCCAAGAGAAAATTCATCAACGATTACTCCTAATTTGCATAAGGAACTATTTCAATAGGTTTAAATTAGTAATAGATCCATGCTCCAACAATTAAAAGCTTTTCACCGCTCCCACTAGCGACTCGGTAGCATAATTGATCAGTGCATTGGGCCGGATTCCCAAGGGTGCGGTGCAGTTCGAGACTCGTCTGAGGTGCTACGGGTGAGGCGATTTTTTTTTATTTATCTTAATGTAAAAAATAGCATTGTAAATGCGAAAAATCTAAATTTAGTTGCTTGAAAATACTTCCAATTACGATGCGAATAAGTCATTTGTCGGACAATACCGATATTTGATGTCATTATGCAAAATAAAATAAAAGCGAATGATTAGAATCAGGGTACTTTTCAGTGTAACCACTAACGTTTACTTTCTCAGTGAGTAATGCTTTATTTTCTCTTTCCCTCTTAATTAGAGGGAATTAGTGGCTGGTTCTTAATTAACCAACCGTGTAATGGATACAATTAAAATGAAGCTTCTGCAGAGGTCTTTAAGTCGTTTATTGCAAGGGCCAAGCAAAAGGTTGCGAAGTTAATTTGAGCACTTACATACAGTGTTGAAACTTGATGTTTTGGTGGAAATGCTCTTGACATTATAATTATTCTCTGAAAACTAATGGTGTTTTATTTTAATAATTTTGATTCCAAATTACCGATAGTGGCACTTCTTTAGTACTTTTACAGTTTAGTAACACTCGTTTCTACTGTGAGTCTTCAAAGTTAAGTTCAAAATGTAAGTTTCTCTGTATGTTTAAAGAATGACATTATTAAGTTTATAGAAATCGAAAAGTTAAATATTATTGTTACGGTTAACACAAATAACTTAAATGTATTCCCAACCCAAATAATTTTATTATACCTATATACAGATAACAATAAATTTATTAACAGATAACACAATAAGCGAAATCAAATCTGTTCCTATTCGGTGATATGACTCCACCGATCAATGATAAGGTGGATAAACAGCACGTAGTACCTACAATATAATACAAAACTCCCTTCTGAAGGAGGAAACGAGTGTAATGTGTGGAAAAAAACCGGGAGTCAGCCACATAATATTAAATGTGATCACATGATATGAGATACAAAAACAAATAACGTATGAACTGTCGAAATAGAATTACTCTTCGTTGACTGGCTTTTTGACTGACTGGATTGTGATCAAAACCAAAATAAGTATGAAATGTGGAATGAAAGACTTGTTTTCAAAATATCAAATCACTCAAATAAGAGTGTAATGATAATGATTGAGACAATATTATTTTCTGTACATTGGCGATGTGATTTTTTGATTATTGGCCTGTTTACATTATCTTAGCTGTTAGTAGAGAGAAGACATACATTGCCTGCTGTGTTAGACGTTCTTTTAAAATCAACGAACATGCCAGGCAATAAACCTCTACCCTCTACCAACAGCTAAGATAATATAAACAAGCCATATGCGATACAAAATTAGGTAATATAAGGACAGGCTGCTTTATACCAGGCATCTTCAAAATATTTTATAAAAATGCAAATCCTAACATTCACGAATTTATATTCGTGTCTGAAGATTCGATCGGCTCCTAAGTTTAAACCCCTTTTTACTCCAGATGGTGACTAGCAAAGTTTTAGATCTGTTTAACGCTTGTAGGCCTGCCATAGATATTTTGTTTTTATTTCATCGAAAGCGTTATATGAAATTTACAAATTGCATTGAAACGACTGTAGTTTTTTTTCAATAATTTTTTAGAAGACCGCAAAACTTATTTGTTTCTCGATTAAAATAAAACTTAGAATAAAAAAATCTTAACAAAATTGCTCTTCATTGTTTATTTTTATTTAGGCAATGATTTTTCTGAATATTTTTTATTTCATTATGAACCGAATCATCTCTATCAAGCTCCTGGTCTAATAACATTGTTTTGTGCTAATACACGGTTATTGTATAACCCAAAACTTTGTCGATATTTTACCAGCTTGTGAATTGTGTTGGTATTATGTTTTTAATGTATCTCGAATATCCTACATACCTTCCAGGTATGTAGGATATTCGATGATGTATGTAGGAGATTCCAGGTATTGTATATAAATAAGGTGATCAATAATCGTAGAATTTACTTATCAATAATAATAGGTACTTTACAAACACACTGGCCTACTAAACTTAGTACCACACTTTTAAAATTGTAATAATTTTTAAAATACAAGATATTATATTTTCTAAATAAAAATAACTAAAATAATACATTGTTTTCATTAACTTCACAATCGATGACCTTCTTGAAAAAAAAAAGTTTTTGTTTCAAAACTCTAACTTCTATTGTTTAAGAGAAATTTCAATTTTAAAAGTGTGGTACTAAGTTTTGAAGGCCAGTGTAGATGACTACCCACCATTCGGTGTATGTAAAAAAGTTTAAACAATTGTCCAGTTTTCCATTAAAGACCCTCGTCAAACATCAATTGATTAATAATTGAAGAAAACTAATTGGTATGTGTACTGTTCAATTCATTAGGAAAAGTTTAACACGTGACTAATCCTGGATGTGTTATGAATATCCGGCAAGATTATTCCGTATCAGGGTACATCGCAATAGGAATTGGTTCAAAATTTCCGGATATTCATAACACATCCAGGATTAGTCACGTGTTAAACTTTTCCTGTGATTAATGAACCACTCCTTACTTTTAGACAGTTCGAGGGGGTGTAACAGGGTGTAAGGATACTTTATTGTTCGATATAAAGAGTACATAATATCATACTTAAGAAATATAGAAGTGGTTAACAAGTTTGGGTGGGTAACACTTTTATTATGTTGGGCCCCTAGTTCTTAATTTTTAATAGCCTAACGCAGGGATCTCCAAACTACGGCCCGCGGGCCAAATCTGGCTCACAAGCATCAACAATCCATACCAACGTACTGTAGTTTAGAGTATGTTTGTACGATATGCTAGCTAGGTCCTGGCACTTGGGACTTTGTGAAGGAGTTAGTCTGGCCTTTAGGATAAAAAGTTTGGCGACCTATGGCCTAATGGACAAATAAAATAATAAGGGTACAATAAATTTGGGAATTTGGATTAAAAACCAACAAAATGACTGTCATTATTTTTAAGAATGTAAAGTAAAACTGCGTGAATTACATTTGTAAGTAAATTTCATAAAATCTATAATCTATATGGATAATATTATATTATTATTAACCCGTCACTAAATTAACACCGATAAACCATTTTGAAGTCCCAATCTAATGCAGCGTGATCTAACCCCAATATGGCCGCCAACATTTTAGCTGGCATTTGCATTCCGCAGAACTGCATCCCCAACTAATTCACACAAGTTCACAAATAGGTTTCCCTAACTGAGATACACGATTTTCCGGGCAACACTGCCATGTAAATTTGTCTCTGCGCGAAGTATTCTCATCCATACTAATGGACAAAATTCTGAAATATTAGTCCCTACTCACGCCATTCTTTGGGCGACTAAATTTACTCTCAGGGTTTTCTTGTTTCGATGCATAAAGTATTTACATTCCATGTAACTCGAAGTAGTACTTAGTACTAATAATACCCATCAGTTCACAAATTAAGTTTGTTTTCCTTCAAGGAAAGAGACACTGTTGGTGCCAATAATTAAACATTCCTTTTTCTTTATCCTCGCGGATTTATCGTCGCTTTGAAAGCGTAACTTGTAGTAAGATTGCTCTGTCATGGTTAAATTTTAAATGAATTTACGTTATGTGGATAAAGGAACCATCGATTGTATGCACAGCAGCTGAGTTTTAAAATGCTATTCTGTCTGGTCCTAAATCCTGCCATGACTAAATGGTTTGATTTATCGCACCTAATGATATAATTATGATTAGTCTAGCCTAGAAGAAAAGATAGAATAGATAAGGTGGATAAAGTGGAAACTGCATGTCACTTGAGAATCGTCAACTACTAAGGTACTTCCCTAATCGTTTTGCTTTATCTTGTTTTTCCTTTTCGCGAACACAGTTTTATTTTTCTATTAAAATTAAGAACGCGTATTCTGCACACTAGCGCTGCCATTAGGAAAAAATTGTAGTGCTTAAATAAATACGAACTTGTAAATTATCTCTCTGTAGTGCACTCCGAGGAAGCTATGTGGTACTTTTTATCACTTAAGCAATATTTTCTAGCCTGTCGTATAGTTTAATGGAGTTTTATAGCTAAAAGTGGCCACTTTTAGTAATAGAACTCACAAATAGCATTAAAATAAAATATTGTTTTAACTATAAAAAGTACCACCAAGCTTCTTCGGAGTGCAATACAGAGAGATAATTCACAATTTCGTCTTTATTTAGGCACTATTTTTTTTTTCAAATGCGGCGCTAGTGTGCAGCCTACGCGCTCTTAAATACGAGCTTTTATTTCTTCGCATTCTCCTGACGCTTTCTATTGTTACGCTCGAAAGATTATCAAAGAAATGTTAATTTTCTTCGAATATTCTGATGTGATTTAGTCAGCCATTGTATTTCACGATGATAAATCTTTTATATGCTAATCAATTACGTTTAACGGGAAGTTAGAGTGTAAAATATAATCATAATTTTATATTAATACGTGATAAATACAAAAGATAAATGAAAACTATCTAAAATTTTAGACATATAACGTCCTTAATATTTTTTAAATTTAAGATTTTAGCGTTCACTATGTTATTTTTATACAATACTAAATAATATACTAAAAAAACGACTCGACCAGATCATAGTCTCGGATGGGAATCGAAACCGCGACCTTTGGATGTTCAATGCCCACCGATGCTTACCGAGTCACTTAAAGTGACTCGGTAGCTTAGCGATAAGAGCACTTAAAGTGACTCGGTAGCTCAGTGGTAAGAACATTGGACCGGACATCCAATGGTCGCGGGTTCGATTCCCGTCCGAGAATATGATCGGATGCGAGTCGTATTTTTTCTAGTATATTATTTAGTGTAGTCAATAATATTTAACAAGCAATCTAGTATTATCTAATCTAATCTAATCTAGCGCTAAACGAATAGTCAATTTTCCGTATGTCAATAACAGTATTATTTTCGCATTAAATATGACATTAACAATGGTAATGATTGTGGTATCGACTGCAATACTGATGAACGATAACACGGTTCTGATACTTGAACATCCAATATCGCCAACGAAATTGCCATCGAACCACGTAACACTTTGGAAATTGTAGCTATTTGTTAACTTTATGTGTCCCTCGAGAACTTTTCGCTCAGTCACAATTTTTATTTGAATGCTTTTATATAAAAAACGTGCGTTGGTGACTGAAGGTGAACAAAATGTTAATATAGCTTCAAGTTACTGATAATTTTTAGGAGACAAACTTTAGTACGAATTTTAGTAAAATTACTTTTAAAAAAAAATTTCAATCAAACATATGTTTTTTGCTTCGCTTAAAAACGCATTGACTCTGTACTGATTGCGCAATATCTCTATTAATTTAACTGTCGAGTTTTTAAATATTGACCTGATTTAGGAGTTATACAACTAAGTATATTGATATATAGCACTAGTAGACTTCAGACCCTTAAACAGAAGCGCGTTAATCAAGTTTCTGCAACATCAGCGGTAATGAAGTACACTTCAAATGTGCTGTAAGCATCGCTAACAAAGAGTCTTGTAGCAAAAGTAATTTGTCACAAATAGCAGATCAGCCATTTTTAATGCATGAACTACTTGGGTTACAGGCCTTGCTTATGGTTGCATAAAATGTATGGACTCTAACCCACTACGCAAGCCCAATGCGGATTGATGGGTGTTGACGACCGCAAATGCAGCTGCAATTAACGGCCTGCCGAAGCAAGGAAGAAAGATAATACATTTTTGGTCACCCATCCCATGACCGGCTCTTGCGGAAGTTGCTCAACTTCCGCAATCGCAGGGCGCTACGCTTACCTACGCTCAATCGAGCTCTTCGGTCACATAGATAAGCATAGCTTTATAAACGTCACAAAGCAGCCCTACATTGAAACGGAGTGGCCCATTGATCACGTTTTAGCTTGCTCAGTGCATCTGTAGAACCACTTTATAACTACCACTGGCATCAGGCCAAATGTATGCTACTGTAGTAGGTATTATAATAGAGTACTTAAGGTTTTGTAAATATTTTAGTTTAATATTTTAAATCTCTGTTATTAGGGAACCCTTATATTGCGACTTGGACTTTCTGTCTGTCTGTCACAGCTGGATATCTCAAAAACTACTAATGCTATCATTTTGAAATTAGGTATAGTTTTGGATGACGTTTGACCATTGACCATCAGCCATTTTTAGTGTCCCCGCTGCTGGGCCACAGGCCTGCCTAATGATTGGATAAGGAGGATGGGCCATAACCCACCACGTGGGCCCGATGCGGATTGGTGGGTATAAACGACTGCAAATGCGGCCGGGACCAATGCTTAACGTGCCTTTTGAAGCACGGAGGAGCTCAAGATTTTTTTTTTTGCTTCTTTTCCCTTTACAGATTCGTGAAAATTTAAAAATGACCTCAGTATTTAAAGTGATGACATTTTCCATCAAAATAATTAACAAAATTTACATTAAATGGGTTGTATCGGATTTGTAGACAAACTATTTTTTTTAAACAAGATATACCTAATTCAATTAATATTGTTTTAGAATTATTAATAAGTACTTGGTACCTGTATTTCAAAGCTACATTGTACATCTTAATTCCCTTTGTGAGTTTTCATGAACTAAGATTTGGTTATCGGAATCCTTTTTTTGTGCTAATATAGCTACGGTGGAATTTATTTATTTGGAATCATGTAGTTACGTGTCCTCCTGCTTGCGAAACTGCAATAATATTTAGTCATGTTCAATTCATTTAGAGCTTTGATACACTATCCCAGAATAAATATTGGTACAAGTCACTACCAACAGAAACACAACATTGTGGAGAAGGGATGTCACTTGACTGCAGCCTTCTACAACTTTCAAATACGACCATCTGAACACTTTCACAGTCCCCATGCAATCCTTACTAATATTATAAATGCGAAAGTCCATTTGTTTGTGTTTGTTTGTAACGCCTTCACGTCTTTCACGTCTTAACTACTGAACCGATCATCCGATGAAATTTTGCATACACGTTGTCAGGGATACAGAGAAAGACATAGGGTACCTTTCATCCCGAAAAAATAATTGTTCCCGAGGAATAGCAAAAAAAAACTTTCCACGCAGACGACGACGCGGGCGGTCGCAACATAAATAAAATTTGCTCGTTACGTCCAAGCGAATATCTATAGGTATGTAACGGGTACCCATATTTAGTACTTTGTCATAACAACATTTTTGACAAATGTCTCACAGTTTAAAACATTAATCAAAAAAGTTGTTATGACAAAGTACTAAAGTGCTAAGTGACTTTATGTCCAAGGATCCACATGTGGGCCCCGGTCGTGTGGTGCTTGTAGTCCGGGTCACAGATGTTCCTGGACTGTTTATTATGTAATTTTACTACACAATAAAAAACTTTTTAAGCAATCGTGTAATGTTACCTATCTTGTAAAATATAACCCAAAAAGTTGTGACACAAAACACTTAGCGTTGCTCACTTCGAGCATGCACGTGCCTTAAACAGGGAGACGTACAGAATATCAGAGAGACCATTCATGTAATTCATGTATTCGTGCAAATTCCTGGCTATTTGAACCCGCGACACGTTCCACGGGCGGTGCAGCATTCAACATCCAGTTTTTATTTCCCTACCCATTCGAGTAGCAAACAGACTTTGCATTCAGTGAATACGGAGCGTGTGTCGTATTTATTATTAAGTTTTCTAGATTTTTTTGTAGCGTTTCAACGAAATGTAGGTGGCTACGTGACGTGGGAGACTGCGTCTAACGGTGAGACTCTTTACACGTTCCTGAATTTTTTTTTCTAACTACAATATAGCCAGCGACACAACTGTTCCTAGTCTGCACAATACTATCACTTCTATACAAACATACTGCGAAACAGTCTTTTGTTTTTCTAATTTACCAATTTTATTTTATTATGTTGCTATTGTATTCTAACAGAGAAAAACATTACTTTATTTCACTACATTAATTAATATTATTATAACTGTGTAAAATATTATGATGAAACTAGATGAAGCGGAAAATATATTATCTAAGGATCATAGCAACTAAAGTGCAAAGAAAATTATCTCTACCTACTATCTCTGTCTTCTAGAAATGCGTGACTTTATTAAAAAAAGATTAAAAAAAAGAAGAACTGTATCTTATTATGATAGTACACATAATAAGTATCAGACGTAGACCAGCAGTGATATAGAGAACAACGGTAGCGGCACGCAGGAAACAGGATGTGCTCGTGACGTTGCTGGCTGACTACAATGCAGCGCGAGACAACTAGTCCGCACAATACCGTCACTTCTATACAAACATGCGGCTATAAGGGTGCGGTTTTATTTGAGTGGGTCATGGTCGGTGGGGAGTTATTCGAATCTATTGTACATCATGTGTTCTTATACTGACCTTTGAACAAAGATGCGTTAATTGTAATTGTAGTTTATGATACAAGGTTGGTAAGGAGGTTTTTACTATAGTGAAGTTTTAATACTAAACTTGCATTTATCGATATCAATTAATTATCATTTGTAAGATTGACATGACCATGTTACACATCACTGGTCGGCAGTGGCGTGGTTACCTAAAAAAATTGTAAACTACACCCAAGTAGTGTTGTAATGTATCAAAATTTTATGTAAATGTAAAAGAAAACAATAATCACCACTTACTTTGAAGGGCAAGGAAAATGAAAACAAAAATAAGCTTTGGAGAACAACAGAACAATTTTATTTTATTGAGGGTTTTGCAGACTCTATATAATAACAATAGCCTAGCCTTAGGTAATGTAGGGGCTGGCTGAGATCTGAAAAATTACACAGAGAAACAAATGACACCCTACATAACAATATGCTGTAAAATCTGCTGTTCAAACTATTTGTTAAAATTTTAGAACTAACAAATACCATAGGATTTTTAATAGATAAAGAGGCCTGCTCTAAGGATGCCAGTCGTGACCTATTAAGTACTATCATTAATGGTTGACAATACACGGAATTCATTATAATTTTTAGATGAATACGGTATTTTAAAAATATTTCTAGCCATCTCCTACAGCAATAGCTTCGACAATGTTTATGAACAATAGGTATGCAAGAGTAGGTGAAAATTGGGGTTTCCAGATCAGAGATCTGGAAACCTCCAATTTTCACCATTTTTTATATTTTTATAATGTTTCACTATTCATCTAATCAATAACCGAATATGAACTTTAAAAAGTACCTTATAATACACTCGTATGGTACCGAATTGTTGATCTTTCGATATATTCATTTTTAATAAACCACTGTTATATTCGTCGATTCGACGGATGCAAATGTTTGCAATCGAATACTATGTCATTCAGCATGTTGTTGCAGTGTCGCCGAAGGCGGAATGATACTCACTATCAAATGACGCTTAATATAGGTACTTAGAAAGATGAGATTACGTCATTGTTTTGGAATTCAATATAATTATTCCTACTAATCTTTCCATATAAAAATAACAACGTTGTTTAAGAGAATAAATAAAAATGCGGCTAAATCTAGGTTCTTTTAACACGTTTTTATTAGGTTGCTTTTTATCAGTAGAAATGACCACTTAATTCGTTGTAACTTAGCCGATATTTTTTTTCACTTATCACATGTAGTGTTAAGACATTTGTGCATAAACGTTTCAGAACTAATGTTCTGTTTGTTAAATGCATTCATACAATTTCATAAATCCCTAATTAGTAGAGCCTAATATTTATTTTATTCCAATACTTAGAGGTGCCGATGTTTGTGTGAGTAAATAAAAGAATATGTACCATATTATAGTATAACATTTATTAAGAAATATTTACATTGTCTGTAACTTTAGTAATAAGTTCCTTAATCGATTTATAAATATCGTCCACGTATACATTTTTCACTATATGCTGGACACAAATTTCTGCATCACATTTGCACAGTGAATCTGTGCTATTAGAAAAATGATCAACATCATATATTTCTATTCTTATTACTTTTCCACCACCACACGTTCGTTTTTTTGCATAGGTAAAGACGGAAGAGTTATTTTTCAGCTTCTTGCTGGGAGGCTCGAGATTTAATCGTTTTTCAGTTCTCGGCTGGTGCACGGTGTTCATAGGAACAAAGTTAAACAGCTCGTTTTCGGAGTCCTGAAAAATAAATAGGTAGGTACTTAATAGTATATTAACACTGTAATAAGGAAGTTAATTTAAATAGTATCTACGAGTAGTTTTCGTAAGATATATTGATTGAAACTGAAATACTTCTATATATTTTATCAAAATTACAGTTTTATTTAATGGTAAGTAAACTATATATATTTAAATATAAACAAGTATTTAATTTTTATATTATTATTTTTGTTATTATAAATTAAAAACACTCACCGACATTTAGAAATATTATGAACAGCGTCGCTTATAAAAAATAACTAATATTATTTTCTTTTGAAAATCCCTTTATATATTAAATTAATATTCGATCATAGAGTTCAAAATTGATGCAATTATTATGTGTTTATATCAATACCATAAAAGTAAACGCGACTCATATGACACTATTATTGAATGCGGTAGGTAGCGGCGCGGCGCCGCCGCCGCGCGCCGGCTGCCGCAATGATGTTGGATGTTGTTTTATCTTACGAAGACCGATGAATTAAACGAGTTTCAACTGTATAGCAAGGAGATAAGAGTGTCGACGATGGATTCCGTGAGATAGAACGCAACTTATACTTAGAACCGTAAAAGCCACGAATATCGGGACAAAGTTTAAGTACCAATTTAAGTAGGTCTCACTGTGTATGAAGTTTGCTTTATAGCATGGTTTAACTTTTTCTGGTATTATTATCAACTAGCAACCGCCCGCGACTTCGTCTGCGTGGAAAGTTTTTTTTGCTATCCCTTGGGAAAAAATATTTTTTTTTTTCGGATGAAAGATCCTTGCCTGCGTTCACATGCAAATTTCACGATGATCGCTTCATGTCGTAACAAACAAACAAACGGACTTTCGCATTTATAATATTAGTAAGGATAGTTAGTATTGTCTGGTGTTGCATTTGAGGTGGTGTCGATTGTACATTATAATCTACTAATAAAATAATTTACATATATTTTCTGTTTGTTACAATTTCTTTGATATGTTTACTGAACAATAATTATATGTGTAAAGCCGTAGTATTTTAGTAGTATGCCGGAACGGGTGCTATTTGATCACTGCCTAAATAAATATATGATTTAGTTATGAGTATTTAAGGTTGAGATTTGAAGTTTTTGTTTACTATTGCTAGGCATTCTTTTATGGATAAGTCCTGATTCAGGATTTTAGGATCATGCGTACGTTACTTATATGGAAAAACTCACGTGGATTTCACGCTATTTAAACGCGAGAGAAAATCAGGGACCTTAATTCAGCTTCCAGGAGCACGGAATAAACATCAACAACAAAATATTAACCTCTGTTCACCACTAAGGAAACATGTAAGTAGTATATCATTCATAATTATATAAGATCGTATTCATATCTAAGGTTTTTTTTTTGATTATAAATTAGTGCGAGTGTGACTGCAGAGCCTGGGGTTCAAATCCCCTTATTAAATTGTACTATACCTTTCGATACCAGCATTACCTTTTATGATACTTAAGATTTTTCATTAAATGGTATTGAAGGGCCTCTTTATGACAATTGTAGGCGACAGATTATGAAATGTAATTATTAGAACATATCATTATATAACAATGAATTATCTACAATGTTCACGTTATCAATAAAAAATAATGGAGGCTTAATATTATATTAAGAATATTTTATTGTTAAAGTTACAATGCCAACTTAATTATTGTTTCTTTTTAGGTCTCAAGAAAACGCAGAGACCCTCTTTCCATCCGACGACGAGGTTCAACCACCACCACCTCTGAAAAAAGCCAAGAAAAACAAGCAGGCGCCATCTCCACGCACAGAGCCGGCGCCGGCTCGGGCATCTTGTTCGTCGTCGAGAGCGAGTCCGGCGCCGCTGCCACCGTCGCGGTCATCAGCTTCGAAGAAACCATATTTCAAGCCGATTCCTCCAAAGAAGCCCACGACGGCGTACGATCTCTTCGGAACTGACAGTGAAGACGAGGGGAAGGGAGATATCCCTATTACCGGTAAAGCACCAGCCCCGTTAACTTCTTATCTAACACGACGCCTTGCAAACGGTCAGTCACGTCAAACATTCGATCGTAAGCCCGGATCGCACTATATAGATTTGAAAATATACCGGTGCGATGAAATTGATAAAGTTCAGCCGATACATAGGTGGCGGCAAGCTATAGTGACCGTCAAAAATCAAACGTATGATAACACGGATGCATGGCAACACCTAGCTAATTTTATTATGGCAACCAGAAAAGAATTTATGAATTGCCCCCAGACATTTGTTAGTAACTATAATAGTGCTTTATGGTAAAAAATAAATAGATAGATAGGTATTACTATAATATAACTATACTATAACTACATATTATAAAAATATAACGATACACTTAATAACATACTTTATTATTCTATTTCAATATACGTTACTACTAGGATATTTAATCACTATTACAATGATATATTCAAACTTACTACTTAATTATAATTTACCTTACTTATTGAAAACTATCTTACCTATTGTATTCAATCAATACCGATACTTACAGATTAGAAGACAAAAGTAACATAGGTTAAACTTACGCTAGACATTTAAATAAATCATGTTATCATTGATATAATTTTACTTATATATTAAAGAAGTTTTATAACAATTTCATATTTCTTATTTTTCTTTTCTTACAGTTTCACCGATACCAGAAAGAACAAATTACAATGATATAATTATTTGTGAAAATTGTCACACTGAAATACCAAAAAATGAATATCTGTATCATTTGAGAACGAATTTACACAAATCTAATTGCATATTAAAAACTGATTATGAAAATATTGATATTATAGCTACGGCTTTTAAAAACAGAATAATAACTTACAAACTGAATCCATCGATGGAATACCTTACACCTGAGGATTTCCTAATGGATAATCAGCATCAAGTATTAAAGTTAATTAATGATTGTCTGATTAAACATAATTGTGTTAAGTTAAACTTTGAGCTCTTTGCTTACTTTATTCTATCACGATCTGGTGAGCAAGAGCTTAAGTCTTTCAACACAAAATACGAAATCATATATAATAGTACTGATATAAATGAATTATATTTGAAAACAATAAATATATTTGAGAGAAAACTGTCGGAATTCCAGCACCGTGAATCTGGCTGGTCTTGTTTTTCTATAAGCCACCTAGAAGTTAATATTAATAAATATTCCCCTTTGAAAGGGGGTTCTTACATTGATTTACCATATGATATAAAAAAAACGAGGAGTTGCTTAAATGTACAAAACAATGATAACTATTGCTTTTTATGGAGTATTGCAGCAGCATTATATCCAGCAAAATCTAATGTTTGCAGAACAGATTCATACCCATATTTTACAACACTGTTTAATATAGATGGTCTATCGTTTCCACCATCGAATTATGATATTAAAATGTTCGAAAAGATTAATCCTAATATAAGTGTTAACATATATGGACTAGATGATAAAAACATGATCACTGGTCCTTTATACGTGACAAGTTTAAGAAAAAAACACCATGTGAATTTACTATACTTTGAACGAAAAGGTTGTGGTCATTATTGCTTAATAAAAAATCTATTGAGATTAGTCAGACGTCAAATAAGTAAACATAAAGGTAAAATGTATCTGTGTGAGACATGCTTACAAGTATTCACGAGTGAAAAAAAAATTTGTGAGCATACTACGTGTCCTAATGTATTGACAGTGTTGCCTGAAAAAAATAGTATTCTTCAGTTTAAAAACTTTGAAAGAAAACAAAAAATTAATTTCGTTATTTATGCAGACTTCGAAAGTATTTTGCTAGATTGCAGCGTAAGTAAAACTGAAAACACTCGAACATATAAGGTTCACGAACCTTCATGTTTTGGTTACTATATTTGCTGTTCGCATGATCAGGACTTAAATAAGTATGTTACATATAGAGGACCTGATTGTGTAGAAGTATTTATAAAAAAATTGATTGATGATTTAGAAAACATTTACAGTATGTTATCAAATAAAATGCCAATGACGTCTTTAACAATAGAACAAGAAAATGATTACAAAAATGCTACAAAATGTCACATCTGTAACCATTTGCTCTTTGATGACAAAGTAATGGATCACGATCATATTACATCTCAGTACCGAGGCGCAGCTCACTCTCATTGTAATTTAATGTATCGAGTATGTCCGTTTGTCCCCGTTATTTTTCATAACTTAGCTGGTTATGACTCTCACCTATTTATTAAAGAATTAGCGAAGTATAAAGGAGCTTTTAAAATAATACCAAAAACCAAAGAAAAATATATGTCTTTCACGAAAATATTTCAAACAAGGAATACTCCAAGGCCTATTCAAGTTAAGTTTATAGATTCTTTTCAATTCCTTAATTCAAGTTTAAATGTATTAGCCGAGAATTTGACTGAAATTGACTTTGTTAACTTATCAAAAGAATTTCCATATATTAATTATAATCAGTTGAAGCTACTAAGACAAAAAGGAATTTATCCCTATGATTATATTAATGCGAACTCAAAATATAATGAGACTCGACTTCCACCTAAACATTGTTTTTACAATAGTTTGAAATGCGAACATATTAGCAATGATGAGTATACCCATGCTCAAAATATTTGGCACTCATTTAATATTAAAACGCTTGGAGAATATACAGATTTATATTTAAAGACCGACGTGTTACTTCTTTCTGATGTATTTGAAAAATTTAGACAGACTTGTTTGCATCATTATCAACTCGATCCAGCCTACTATATTACAGCACCTAGCTTAAGCTGGGATGCGATGTTACTGTATACAGACGTTAAATTAGAATTAATAAATGATTTACAAATGTATGAATTATTGGAAAAAGGAATTCGTGGGGGCTTGGCACAATGTTCTCTACGTCACGCTAAAGCCAATAATAAATATTTACCGGACTATGATGCTTCACAAAAATCAACTTATTTAGTTTACCTTGACTGTAATAATTTATACGGTTATGCGATGACAATGAAAATGCCAATTTCAGAATTCCGCTTTCTGACAATCGATGAAATTAACACCATAAATATAGTTACGATATCTGATGATTCTGAATATGGATACATTTTAGAAGTAGATTTGGCTTATCCCGGGAATTTACATAATATGCATAGTGATTTACCATTTGCTGCGGAGAAGTTCATACCTCCTGGTGGAAAAACATCTAAATTAATTGCTAATTTATATGACAAATTCAACTATGTTATTCACTACGTCCACTTGAAAGAATGTTTACAAAATGGACTTATATTAAAAAAAATTCACCGTGTCCTAACTTTTAGACAAGAATTTTTTTTACAAAAATATATTGACTTGAATACAAGGTTACGGCAAGCTTCAACGTCTGCATTTGAAAAAGATTTTTTTAAACTTCTTAATAATGCTATATTTGGAAAAACGATTGAAAATAGACGCAAACAAGTCAATGTTAAATTAGTGACTATGTGGGACGATGTTAATAACACAACAAACAAGCACCTCGGCGCGGAAAAGTTGATTGCCAAGCCAAATCTAAAAAGTATTGCTATTTTTTCTGAAAACTTTGTTGCTCTGCAATTGAGTCCTGAAAAAATTGTCTTAGACAGACCTATCTATATAGGATTTACAGTTCTAGAATATGCAAAAACACATTTATACAAGTTTCATTACAATTTCATTAAAAATAAATATAAAAATCGGGCAAGATTATGTTATACAGACACAGATAGCCTTTTGTATTTCATAAACACTGAGGATTTTTATGAAGACATAAAAAGTGACGTTGCAAAATTCGATACCAGTAATTTCGAGGATAACAATTGCTATAACATCACGAGAGTAAATGCTAAAATTCCAGGTCTGTTTAAAGATGAACTTGGAGGTGATGTTATATGTGAATTTGTAGGTCTGAGAGCGAAGCTTTATTGTATAAACAGTTTAAAAACTCACATTACAAAAGCAAAAGGAATATCTAAAGCTGTAACTAGTCGTTTAAAGTTATCTCATTACAACAAAGCTTTAACAAGTGAAACAAATTTTAAATGTAAAATGAACATAATTAAATCCAGCAAACATGTACTATACTCTCAAGAAATTCGGAAAGTAGCATTGAATAAAAGTGATGATAAGAGACAGATACTTCCAAACCAAACAGAAACGTTACCTTGGGGTCACTGTAAAACATTGTTTTAAAAGTTTAATTTCTTAATATACACATAGTTATAGTGTCTAAGTAAATTTGTATTACGATATCATTAAATAGTAATATAAGTAAGTACCATGAAATTGTGAAGATCAATAATATTACACTATGTTTATTTTTTTATTTTTTTTGTGAAACCATAACCCTAAATATTATATGTATTATTCCTTATTTATAAGTTGTTAATAAAATATTGTACTCTAATTTTAATAAATTATATAATGATGCATAAGTTGTTAATTTTTTATATACCAATGCTGAACTACCTGCCCATGCCCACCTATATAAAGGCATGTAGCATATTTTAGTCTCATTTACAATGAAGTTCATTAAACAATCTGACACTTTAGAAGTGAACAACATAAAAATAGAAAATATTGCACACAAAGCTAAACATAGTATACTCTTGCCTGACACGATCCGATGTGTAATATGTGGTCCTTCGAATTGCGGGAAAACTAATGTAATGCTAAATTTACTGTTACATGAAAACGGTCTTAAATTTAAACACATTTATCTGTACTCAAAAACAGCTTTTCAACCGAAATATTGTTTCTTACGCCAAGTTATAAAACACGTTCCTCACGCGAAGTTATTTGTTTTTAATGAAAACAAAGATGTGATTTCGCCTAAAGATGCTTTGAAAAATTCAATAATGATTTTTGATGATGTCGCATGTGAAAATCAGATAAATATTCGTAATTATTTTGCTATGGGCAGGCATAGACAGATCGATTGTTTTTATCTGTCACAAACCTATACCAAAATACCTAAACAATTAATACGTGATAATGTCAATCTCCTGATTATATTCAAACAAGATGATATTAATTTAAAACACATCTATAATGAACATGTAACTACAGATTTTGGCTGGCTGGAATTTAAAAAGCTTTGCATGATGATATGGCAAGATCGATTTAGCTTTTTAACCATAAATAAAGATTGTGCTCTTAATAAAGGAAGATATAGACAAGGCCTTGATACCTACATTTATTTATAGAATAACTACGTATATAATAATATATATTCTTGAAAATAAGTTATTAGTGTTTGAAAATTAGCAAAAAGCGGTTGGGTATAGTTTCAAATAATGGACACGGAAATTAAAAAACAACTGATAAAATCTGTAGATAATATAAAAAATAAAATAAAGGAAATTCAAAATGATGAAGATGCTGCTAATTTGAAATTTAGAAAGGTATTTAAACCAATCACAGATAATTTGGAGACAATGATAAAAGCTAATGACAAATATAAGCCCTCCCTAAATGTGTCTATTGATATGAGTAATCGTGATAAAGATGATGATCAAAACTCTTCTTTAGATTATGAAGACTTTAGTAAGAACGCACAGGTAGATTCAAATGAAAGCTCTGAATACTACGATTATACTGACGATGACAGAAGTCCTTATAAAAATTTAAACAATACGCTCAAGTCGCTAGAAAGGGATGAAGTAATTGGCATTCATGATAATAATATAAATGTACCGTTTGGGGTACGCAGTGAAAACAAAAAATTGATGATAGGCAACTCTAAAGTATCATTTTCTTCTACCAGTAATGCTTCGCTGACAAATAGAAATTATGTTGTGAGCGTTGGTAATAAACATTATGAATTAACACCAGGCTTAAAGGAACTTCTTATGCGCAACAAACCTAATCTCAAAATTGTTAATGAAAAAGATAAAATAACCTATAAAGATATACTTCATTACACAAATGCTCATAAAAGAAACTTTGATCCGAACGGTCAAATGAAGGGTGACAAAGGTTTAAAATATCGACAAATCATCAAACCATTGTTTTCTCAGCAAAATATGGTTGAAAACAAAAATTCGAATAAAACAAAGAGTGGTGGTAGTCACATACCAAAATATAAGAAATATAAAAGTAATACAGATTATATTTTCTGGGACGATCCCAACGAACTGATAGAAAGGCTTAAACTATTGATTGCGTCAAAAAATGCTGGTAATACTAATCATGATAACGAAATTTTATCTATAATTGAAGAACTAACAGAAGCTGGCATTATAAAAGAATAAAAAGCTTAGCACCGCTTATTAGTGATTAGTAACATAAGGAACATAGATCATGAATGTTGATAAACTCAATAGTGAGTTTAAAGCTACTCAAAAGCAAATTAAACACATAAATCTAGAGGATAAGATTGTGGCATCGTCGAGTGAATTCATATCCTGCTCTAGCTTCGACAAAGACTACATAGATCAATTTAAAGTTAATATTTTAAAAGAAATTGTGAATGTTAATAAGTTAATTGTAACTTTAACAAACAGAATACAAAAACTTGAAAAAAGTGTTGATATCAAAGATCTCGCAGGAAAATTAAATAAGCATTATGAGCAAAGCAGATGTTGTAAATGAAATCTGTAAAAATGCTAGAACTAATTATCCAAGAAGAAGTGTACTACTTAAAGATATAGACGATCTTTGGCAAGCAGATTTAATAGATATGCAATCAATGTCAAAAGTTAATAACGGTAATAAATACATATTGGCAGTTATTGATTGTTTCACAAAATTTTCGTGGGCTATTGGACTAAAGCAAAAGAATAAAGATCATGTATGTCAAGCTTTCAAAACAATACTAAAAACCGGACGTATTCCAAAAAATCTGCAAACCGATCTTGGAAAAGAATTTTATAATGACCAATTCAAAAAAATTATGAATAAGTTTAATATTAATCATTACTCTTCATACTCCACTAAAAAAGCTTCCATTGTTGAAAGATTCATCAGAACTTTAAAGAGTAAATTGTATAAAGAATTTTATATCAATGGGAATTACAAATGGAATAATGGAGTACTCAATAAAAAAATAAATGAGTACAATAACACCATGCATAGAACTGTCGGTCAGCCTCCGGCAACGATTTGTCATAATAATAAAGCAAGAGTAATGAAAAGGTACATAAAACTGGCTCATTCTAAAGAAATAAAAAAAAATAAAAAGTTTCAAGTCGGTGATTATGTGAGAATAAGCAAACACAAAGCTTGTTTTGATAAGGGTTATACACCTAATTGGTCCACAGAAATATTCAAGATTAATAAAGTACAAGAAACTAACCCTATAACCTATTTATTAGAAGATTCTAAATGTCGACCGATACTTGGAGCATTTTATCCACAGGAACTTCAAAAAACCAAACATCATGATGTTTATTTAGTTGAAAGAGTTTTAAAAAGAAAAGGAAACTTTGTATATGTTAAATGGCTAGGTCTCCCGACAAGCGAGAACAGTTGGATTAACAAATCAAATATATTATAAATCAAATATATTTTTTAGTTTCCAACACTAAATTATGTATGTATTTAAGTCATTGCTCATTATTCTTTCTTCATTCGTAATCAGTTCTTAAAACGATATAGACCATTGCAAAACAAATATTATCATTTTAAATTTTAAATTTTAATAAAATGAAAAAAAATCGATTTGGTAAGTTTTGTGATAAAGAAACAAAGTACAAAGATACATATACTAATAATAACAATAAACGTGATGTATCGTCTTCAGGGACAAGCTTGAAGAAAACCTTTAAGAACGTTGTTTCACGTACCAAAAAACATATAAAGAACATTAAACCTAAATGTAAAAAGGCTTTAATGGAATTAGCATATGCAACAGCGCAAGAATTAGCATCAGACTCATCTATTAACTTACCGAGAATTATACCTGTACCTAAAACTGGTGGATTTCTTCCGTTAATACCGATTTTTGCCGGCTTATCTGCTGCCGGTAGTTTGGTGGGGGGTGTTGCCGGAATCGCAAAGGCCGTAAACGCATATAAAACAGCCAAAAAACAATTGACAGAAATGGAAAGGCATAATAAGCAGATAGAAGCAGTATGCATTGGCAAAGGATTACATCTGAAGCCCTACAAAGAGGGACTAGGAATTTACGTTACCAAGAAAAAAAACTAAATTCTAGGCTGCCCAAAAGAGCTTTAACGAATATTGATATTATGGAACATTCATATAATATTCCCTTTTTTCGAGGTGTATTTATGAGAGACCAATTACCACGTAAACCTTACCCGGCAGAATGCGGTGTCATAAATCTCGACACTTCTAAAAACTCTGGAACTCATTGGGTAGCCTATGGAAAATTAAATGATAACGTAGAATATTTTGACAGTTACGGTAACTTAAAACCACCAAAAGAATTGATAAAATATTTAGGACCAAATATACATTATAACTATGATAATTTACAAAAAAATCATTTATACAACTGTGGACATTTATGTTTAAAATTTTTAAAGTCTTTTTGGAGCAGAAATATGTAAACATTTAGAATTAAGTAATGATTTAGTATTTACTTTGTTCAAGTTATAATACATATAAATACGATAACAACCAGTACTATATGCACATTCTTTAACTGTCTGTGCTAGAAGCTAGATAAGAATTGTTTATACTAAACCGATGATTGGTACATAGTATCTTAATATTTTTATTAAATAAAAAATCATGATAATTTTTAATAAAAATCTCACTACAAAAGACAAACGTGATATTTCGCATTCTATGTTGAAAGGAGTCAGACGTCTCAGTGTTGTAAAAACAAAAAAAATAACTAAAGAAAATAAAATATTTTTAAAAGATCTTGGATTTAAATTACAAAATGTTGCAAATCACAGATCTACCAAATCATGATAATTCGATTGAGAGCTATGAAATTCATAGTTACAATCCATATAGTAACAGCTTTAAAGACAATGATGAAATTAGAATACCTATTCACCAACAAGATACATATGTACTACCTTCAGGCAGTTCTATCTACATAGAAGGCTTCGCGCACGTGATTTCTAAAGACCCAGCAGTGAAAAAAGAAATAAGTTTTATCAACAACCCACTCTCATATTTGTTTCAAGATATACGGTATGAATTAAACGGTGTTGAAATAGATCGCATCAAAAATGCTGGAATTACTACGACGATTAAATCTTTTATCTCTATGAATGAAGGCGAAAATAAAGCAGCAGCAGTTTGGGGATGGAATTTAAACGGTACAAAACTGAAAGATGGTCATTTTAGTGGTGTTATCCCATTAAGTAAAATATTGGGATTTGCTGAAGATTATAACAGAATAATTATAAATTGTAGACATGAACTTATATTACATAGAAGTAGTTCTGTTTTAAACTGTGTAATTTTAGATAAAAATGATAATATAGCAATAGAAATTCAAAAACTTCAATGGCGTGTCCCTCATATAAAAGTTGCTGATCGCAATAAATTGATGTTACTCAAACATTTAGAAAAAAATCGTCCTATACAGTTGGCATTTAGAAATTGGGACCTATACGAATATCCATTATTACCAAAAACTACTAAGCATTCATGGTCAGTCAAAACTGCTTCTCAGTTAGAAAAACCAAGATATGTAATTTTTGGCTTACAAACCAATAGAAAAAATGATAGTGCTAAAAGTTCATCGATGTTTGATCATTGTAAAGTTACCAACCTTAAGTTATTTTTAAACTCACAATATTTTCCATATGACTCACTTAATCTGAAATTTGATGAAGGTAAATACAGTATATTATATGAAATGTACGCTAACTTTCGTCAGTCGTATTACAGCGCTGCTGTCGATCCGTTACTTAACTTGGTTCAGTTTAAGGAAAAAGCTCCATTGTTCGTAATTGATTGCTCAAGGCAAAACGATTCTCTTAAAACTGGACCTGTTGATGTTCGGATAGAAATTGAATGTTCAGAACAGATACCAGATAATACAACTGCTTATTGTCTGATAATAAATGATCGGCTTTTCGAATACAAACCTCTAAGCAACATTGTAAGAAAACTATCATGAATGTGATCGTGGATGTACAAGGGTTCAAGGACGAATATAACCAATTTATTCCAAAGGAAATAGCGATCCTGTGGAATAGGCGCATAATTGTTCTGTTAATAAAACCACCATACCCATTTTATGAATTATCGAAAAAAGAACGCCTACAAGTAGCCTGGATAGAGAAAAATAGAGGAATTTATTGGAATGAAGGATACACGCCATACTTTAACTATAAGAACAATATAAGCGACTTTTTAAACAATAAATGTATATTAACTAAAGGTCATGAAAAAGTTTTATGGATTAAAGATATGTTTAATAACAATAGAGTATATAATTTAGAAGATAGAAACTGTCCTAGTTTAGTTACATTGTATGATAAATATTCATGTGCTTCAGATATTATTAGCTGTGTACATCATAACAATATATGTGCTTTAAAAAATGTATTCTGTTTGGACAAGTGGTGCAGAGAAAATGATATTTTTTAACTATATCCAATAAATTAAGATAAAAAATACATTTTTTTTACTTAAAAAATCTTCTTCACAACTTTCTACCTACCTAAATGACACTTTTTGAAATGATTAGGTGAATTCTCTAAAGATTCAAATTAGCATTCGAGCAGATAATTTTAATAATGAATATATCGAAAGATCAACAATTCGGTACCATATATTATAAGGTACTTTTTAAAGTTCATTTTCGGTTATTGATTAGATGAATAGTGAAATATTATAAAAAAAAATGGTGAAAATTGGAGGTTTCCAGATCTCTGATCTGGAAACCCCAATTTTCACCTACTAGCGAGTCCTACTTGTTGATTGAGATAAGTATTTTGCTGAAAAAAATTTCAGTGTCTTATGTATTTTTCAGTAAGAATATTATGTTCTATAATTCGTGATATGTTCTGTCAGAACAAATTTTTTTCATTTTAACCGACTTCATAAAAAGGAGGAGGTTCCCAATTCGACAGTTTTTTATGTATGTTACTCGATATCTCCTCGAATAATTATGAACAGTGATTTGCAAAATATTTTTTTCGTTTAAAAGGGTATAAGCTCGAGATGGTCCCATTTATTTATTTTCTAATCGGTTCAACAGTTTTCAAGTAATCCTGAATATAATATGTTTTTGGGTGAACTACTTTGACTACTTTGTTTTGTGAATTACCTTGACGACTGTTTTTTTTATGAACTGATTAAGATGTTTTTTTTTGTTGGAAAAGGGATACCTTAAGTTATCTTTAAATTTCATTGACTTACCTTTTAATTTATTTTTTTTGTTTAGTGGTGAGGATTCCAGGTTCGGCCTTATCGTCACTTAACAACAGGTGAGGTGAAGGCCAAGCGCTAGCATGTTGTGATAAAAAAAAATACATTAGATCTTGGACTTCTAAGACACCCAAGGGAATGCCTCAGTCATAAAGGATTTGTACAGTGATTGAGATATTAGTAGGTTTATGACAATCCAAAACAAACCGAGCAACGTT